>JADMNL010000027.1:121532500-122782500 GCA_016271365.2 Neoceratodus forsteri | reverse complement strand
AGTTGCTTGTAGAACTGGGCTTGATAGACGCCTGGCGAGCACATCATAAAAACACTAAACAATATACATATTTCTCCCATTCTCACCAAGTATATTCCAGGCTAGATTATTTTTTAATGCCAAAAGAATCTATGGAGGTGTGTGCTTCGGTGGAAATAGGATCATGCCTACTCTCAGACCATGCCCCTATTTTAATGCATCTAACAATAGGTCCCCCCAAACGTTCCACTTTTTGGCATTTGAATCTGTCTCTGCTTCAAATTAAAGAAAATCAAGAAACAATAATCCAGACCATAAAGCAAGCCATACAGGGCAATAGGTGCCCTGAGGTCTCCCCGAGCATTCTTTGGGATACAATTAAAGCCCTCATTAGAGGGAAATTTATAGAGATTTCGGCTATAGCAAAAAAGCAAAGGGTTAAAAAACAAAAAGACTTACAGCATCAGATTGAGGAGCTAGAAAACCAACAACAACAAAAATTAAGTAAAGAAAGGGGGAGACTACTCAGAGCGCTAAAAGCAGAATATATAAAGATTTTGGATTATCAAGTGGAGCAGAGACTGATTTATACAAAACAAAGATTTTACAAAGGAGGGCTGAGGGCCCTAAAACTTCTAACTAGCAGGTTGCATCAGTACCGAAGTAAGGCCACCATAACTAAAGTTAGGGACCCTATCAAACACACACTTCAATATAAAATTGAAGATATAGCAGAATCCTTTAGGAAATACTACCAAAATTTATATGCCAAGGGAACCCCACCCACGACACAAGAAATCAGGCAATACTTAGCCCCTCTGGGTCTCCCGAACCTTACTGAAGAGCAGGGAAGTATGTTAAGTAAATCCTTCACTGAGCAGGAGATTATCCAGGAAATCCAGAGTTTAAAGACCGGAAAGTGTCCTGGGTCAGACGGATTACCTGCTGAGTTCTTTAAACACTTTAAAAAAGCTGTTGTGCCCCTGCTCTGTGAAACATGTAATTATGTAAGAACAGAAAATGGCTTGGTGCCCCCATCATGGTTGCAGGCGATAGTGTCTGTCATACCAAAGCCGTCCAGAGATAGTACTAATTGTGCATCGTACCATCCCATCTCTATTTTGAACACAGACTATAAGATAATGACAGCCATTTTGGCCAGAAGGGTTCAGAAAATCCTACCCAACTTGATACACATGGACCAGGCGGGTTTTATCCCAGGTAGATAGACGGTAGATAATATCAGAAGGACTATTAATATTATTGACAGAATACAAACCAAGGTTCTTCCTGCTTGCATTATGAGTTTGGATGCTGAAAAAGCATTCGATCAGGTTTCTTGGGAATTTCTTCAGGGTGCTCTTGACGGCTTTGTTTCCCTACACTGTTTAGCCAACTTATATCTAAAATATATAAAAATCCATCGGCATATGTACGGGCAAATGGATATATATCCCAGCCATTTAATCTTTTTAGGGGTACACACCAGGGATGTCCCCTATCCCCTGTACTTTTTGCACTCTACATTGAGCCCTTGGCACAAGCTATACAATTAAACCCAGATATTCAAGGCATAAAGTGGGAGGATACCCTACATAAAATTGCGTTATATGCGGACGATGTATTAATATACCTATCCGTCCCTGAGAAATCTGTTTCTAAAGTTTTTCAACAACTAGAGTCATTTTCAAAGATATCCGGATACAAATTAAATTGGTCAAAAACAGAAATTTTGACGTTTAATACCCACATTCCCTGAGAACTTAAGGTCAGATTCCCTATGAAATGGGACTGCTTCAATATTAAGTACCTGGGAGTGAAACTAGGAAAATCTCCTAAGTACTTATATAATGATAATTATCCCCCCCAAGAATATATGAGCATATTTACAAAGGTGGTCGCTTTTACCGTTTCCTTTTTATTCAAGGCTACAAATCATTAAAATAAATGTTTTACCAAGACTACTATACTTCTTCCAAGCAATCCCTTGTCTGATACCACCAAGAGACATGATGCAATGGCAAAGGAAAATCATGGCGTTCCTTTGGGCATATGCACATCCAAGAATATCTAAGCAGATCCTATTTTTACCGAAGCAAGTAGGGGGAAGGGCATGCCCAAATTTACAAGATTATTGGCTTGCTGCCCAGATGAAGATGGCCCTATTGTGGTCCCACCCAACCTACTCAGCCCATTGGCGACAAATGGAATTAAGTAGCTCCACAAATATCCCCTATCAATGGCTATATTTAACCCACCAGCACAAGTAGATTGTCTGGCATACCAAGGATACGCCTTAAAAACAACATTGCAAGGGTGGCTACTGGGGACTAGAAGAAGATACATGGCCAAAAATATGTGGAGGTACAGAAATTGGTGTTACAATTCAGAATTTAAACCACCCACTTACTATAAATGGTATACTTACCAAATGGAAAAAGGCATATATGCACCTTGGCAAGTGCTTAAAGGTCAAGATATAAGGCCTTTTGAACTCCTTAGGGCCCAAAATAATTGGAGTAGTGCTGACTGCATATATTACTATCAAATAAGGGACTTCATAAATGCCAAACAGAAACAGATGACAACTTGGCAGGACGAAAGACCCTTTCCATAGTTTTGAAACAATTTGGGAAAACACAATGGAGAGGCAATAACTATGCTGTATAATAACTTGATTGCGGACGGGGGCTACAATACGCAAAAGATTCATCAAAAATGGGCAATGGAGCTAAAAGTCTCTTTGAACTCCCAAACCTGGGTAAAGATTTTTAGAAGTATTTGGAAGACTACTTCTTCCCCAGGTTGGCAAGAGTTTACCTGGAAGCTCAGAATTAGATATTTTTATACCCCAATGAGGTTAACTAGGGTGGGCCTGCTATCCCAGGGGGTATGTTGGAGGAAATGTGGGAATATCTCTGCTGATCAATCACACATATTTTGATTTTGCAGCGAGGTTCAGAGTTTTTGGGCACAAATTTGTAGCCACCTATCTGAATTGTTTATGCTGTCTACCAACATAGCCACAGAGCGTTGTATCCTAGGCCTTTATCCGGAGGGTGATGGGGGGCAGAGAGGCACATTATCTCTGGGCCATTTTAACAATGGCTGCCATGAAAGCAATTACAAAACATTGGCTGCAACCAAAGCCCCCAGTATTACAGGATTGGCTAATAATAGTGACCCAAATTCAACATATGGAAAGAATAACCCATTCCATAAATGATCAAAATGAAAAGTTTAATAACAGATGGAATAGATGGGTCCTATATCAAAGCAAAGCTTTGCAAGATACCCAGGTGATTTAAATATGGAATGGAGGCCTATATATTAAAAATAATAATGAATAGAAATTGATAGAATTGGTGAGTGCCCTTTGCCCCTTTTTATCTCTTCTCTGCCCCCCACCCTCCCTCCCCCTTCTTCTTTACCATATCTATCTCTGAAATGGATTTGGGCAAATAAACATAATGACTTTTATATTAATTTTCTTGACAGTAACAGTTCATAGTTAAGTTCTTACTCTCCCAGTTTACTTTTAGTTCTTAATCTATAAGGCAGTATTAAGGAGTTAGTGTCCTTAACTCATTTGTGATACAGTAGTAAAATATGTAATTGAGTAATAGACACAATTAATCCTAAAGCACAACAGACTTGTTCATAAAAGGAGCTAATTTTATTAGCGTTTTTATGAAATGAACAATGCCCAGGTCTTGACAACAATGTACGTTTAAATGGATCAACTGTCTGTGAAATATAATATACCTGGTCAAAGATTATTATATTCAATAAACAAGTATAAAAAAAAGGGGCGTTCCCGCACCCACTGTCCAGTTCTTTCACGCCGTCGCCTCAGTAACGTTCAGATCGTGTTTGAACAGCAATCCAACGCCCGTGTTGTATTTTATCGAAGTTATCTTGCCCTCTAGTTAATATTTCTCACAAAGTTTTTATTCAATTTTATGTCTTTTAGACAGAAGAAAAAGTGCTGTAAGTGCGGCGCTCAGATCCCGCATGGGGATGACCATTCCCGCTGCCTCCTTTGCCTGGGTTCTAAACATGACGTCCAGGAGTGTTCCATCTGCCAGACCTTCAACCAGGCAACCAGAACCAGGCGCAAATGGTCCCTCGAGGCCCATCTTCTGACCTGATGCTTGGCGTCTATGGAACAGGAGCTCCAAAAACTGAGGGAAAGGTCGTCGTCGCCGGCCTCTAAAAAGAAGAAAAGCAAAGAGAAGTACTGGGACCAGAGTCTGTCGCACCACAAGAGGCCTGCAACTGTGAGTACTTCCTCAGGCGCCCCATCCACCTCCTTGGGCCGGGCCCCTTCTGCCCTACTGCCGAGGTGAGCGGGCAGCCAGGGGTAGCCTCTTTGGAGGTTGTAATCTCTTTGCCTTGTCCTGCCGGTAAGACACCCCTCGCCTCCAGCGAAGGGCACGCGGCCTCTGCCAATCAGTCTAGCGGTGGCCTTCCAGCCGGTCTCTAGCTCAGCTGGATCTGTGGTATCGGATGCTGGCTCCTCCGACGTCCGTCCGGATCCATCCACTCTCCCATCAGGCTCCAGTTTGGTCCCCGACGCTGGACAGAGTGAGGGACAAGTTGACCCGTCATCCCCTAGGGTTCTTCACCCCAGGGACTCGCCACCCGAGCCTTTGCTTTTTGCTTTAGCTAGATTGCATTCGAACCTGCCATCGGGGGCCCCTCAAGCTCCCCCCCCCCTTGCCAGGCCTTCTGCTGTCCCCGGACAGGAATCCGCTGCCGGCTGGGGATCCTGCCATGGAGCTTCCACCCTCTGGTACTTTGGGTGTGCTGCCGGATCCAGCTCCATCAGCTGGCGCTACAGCACTGCTTCCCGTGGGCCATTCGGCTGGGTTCCCAGACTCTGAACCCTCCTTCCCGCCTCTGAGCGGCCCGCCGTCGACCACTCAGTATTTGACGCCGGACCATGTGCCTCTGTCGCTGGGCCTTCCGATGTCGGGTTACCCGACACCATCCTATCCAACGCGGGGGTATCCCACCCCAGGGCACCCCACGTTGGGTTATCCCAGGTACTCTTTCTATTACCTGTCCTGGCAATACCCTCAGTATCTGGGGTATCCAAGCTTCCAGCCCCCTCCTCCTCCACCTCCGGTAACGGACCGCGAGTCCGTTCCCCTTTGGTGGAAGGACGCCAGAACGCAACTTCTGTCAGAGATAAGACAGTCGATGGGAGAAGCACCCACTCCCAGGGTCACCTCTACACCGCCTCCTCGGACCAGAGCTTTGGGCTCCTTAACTGTTGGCATCACAGAACCAGACCCTTCTGTTCCTAGCAGTTCCGAGCCCTCTGACAGAGTCCGACACGGATCCGTCGGACCCTAGGTCTCCCGTAGAGGTTTCCCCTAAAGACTCTCCCAAGTCTCCAATGGAGGACCCCTCTTTCAGAGATTTGTTGCATTCCATTCAGGCGGCTAGCGGCTGGCCGTCCAAAGAGGTGGACCCGTAAAGAAAGTGCCTTGCGGAACACCTCGATCTGGCCTCTTCTGCCCTATCCCCATTCCCCCATGGATGGGACCCCATGAGGACCTTGTGACCACAATTTGGCAACAACTGTCCTCCATACCAGTGGTTTCGCGTAAAGCCGACCGCACCTATTACCCTTCCCCCCCGGAAGGGATCTCTCACTTTAACTCCCACCCTTAGGCTGATTCCATGGTCATCACAGCCGCTCACGACCATTCAGCCCAGCCCAAACACTTGAGCTCTTTGCCTCCTGATAAGGACTTGCGCCAGCTTGATCAATTTGGGTGTAAAATCTACTCTTCTTCCTCTTGTGTGATATGTTCCCTTAATTACGTCTTGCATTTGGTCGCTTTGCAAAAAGCTTCTCATTTGGATCTGGAAAGGGACCTCCAAGAGGTTCAGGATGAAACCCTGAGAAAGAAGTTATTGGGTAAAGTTAGGATGGGGAAATCCTTGTCGTCACGCCCTATGGGCGACTTACGACTCGGTGGACTCGGTGGCTAGAGCAGCAGCCTCGGGGATCTGTCTCCCCCGTCTCTCCTGGCTTTGTATAGCAGGACTGGTGCATGATGTACAGTCCTCTCTTCTGGACACCCCTTTTAGGGGTTCCATCCTCTTTGGTGGCGACGCTAAAGATATCGTTACTGGGGTGCAGGAGAGCGGATGCTGTCCGTTCCTTATACAAGACGGGCCAGAAAAAGCAGCCTTTTCACCACCAAAGAAGGTGGAACAAATCCCAGGCCAAGCACCAAGCAAAGAAACGCATGCCTGGATCTGGAGCTCAAACCCCACAGGCCAAATTTCCCAAACAAGCCTCTGGAGCAAAAGCTTCCCTCCCCTTGGTGTCCTGACTCCTTTCCCCTCCTTCCGCTTCCTCCAGTAACACAGGAGGAACTGGTCAGAAGGAGTTTCGGCCTCCACCTGGACGGTTGGAGGTTCGTCACTGCAGAAGCTTGGGTGCTTCAGCTCATCCAGCGAGGTCACTCGATAGAATTCAGCGATATTCCAGCCCCTCAACCGCTGGGACAGTCCTTCTATCCTTGAGATCAGGTCCCCATTGTCTCTCAGGAAATTCAGGCACTTCTTCTAAAGTTGGCGGTAGAACCCGTCCCAACAAACCAAATAGGAAGGGGATTCTACTCCCACTTCTTCCTGGTACCGAAGAAAACGGGCGACCTGAGACTGATCCTGGACCTCAGCACACTAAACATCTTTGTCAAGTACAAGAAGTTTCGTATGTTGACTCTTCAGGGGCTTCTTCTCCTGCTCCACCCAAATTCGTGGCTGTGCTCCCTGGACATGCAGGATGCTTACCTGCATATTCCTATCGTCCCGGCCCACTGCCGCTTTCTCCATTTTGTCTTTATGGAGAAGCATTTCCAGTTCAGATCACTCCCATTTGGCCTCTCTTCGGCCCCCAGAGTGTTCACCAAATGCCTAGCAGTGATGGCGGCATTTTTACACCTTCAGGGCATTTATGTCTTTCCATACCTGGATGACTGGCTCCTCGCAGCACTCTCTCCTGCCAGCCTGAAAGAGTCCTTCTCTCTTTCACTCTGAACTTGTTTGCTTTCCTTGGCATAACGGTCAATTTTCTGAAGTCCCAAATAGTACCATCCCAGAGACTCCAGTTCGTTGGAGCTGTACTAGACATAGTTCAGGGCAAGGCTTTTCTGCCATCAGATCAGGCCGAGACCTTAGCTTCTCAGGCCACTCTCGTGGCCCAGGCCCGATGGATCCCAGCACACTCCGTGCTTCGTCTCTTGGGACTGATGGCGGCCACCATTTCTACAGTTCCCATGGCCAGGCTTCACATGAGGGTCACCCAGTGGTCTCTTCGAGTCCAATGGGACCAGAGAACTGACTACATGAACCAAAAGATCATGATCTCCAACAGACTTCAGAGAGATCTTCGCTGGTGAAAGGATCTCTCAAACCTATCAAAGGGAATTTCTTTCCATCCTTCAGTTCCAACCCCAATTCTCACCACAGACATCTCAGATCTGGGCTGGGGAGCCCATCTGGGGACTCACAAAACATAAGGGTCTTGGTCCGACCAGGAGCTGATGCTCCACATCAATGTTCTGGAGACCAGGGTGGTTCTTTATGTGCTCCAGGAATTCCAGTCACTCCTGGTTCCGGGATGTCTTTTAGTCCAAATGGTCAGCATGTCCACAGTCTGGTATCTAAACAAACAGGGAGGAACCCGTTCATATCCTCTTTGCAGAGAAGCAATGAGAGTGTGGTACTGGGCAATTCAGCACAGCCTTTACTTGACAGCAGTTCATGTTCCAGGCATAAGCAATGTCCTGGCAGACAGTCTCAGTCAATCAGTGGCCAGGGCCCACAAGTGGGAGATAAAGTCAGAGGTGGTCAAAGATCTCTTTCTTCGCTGGGGTCGACCAGAGATAAATCTGTTCGCCTCCCCATACAACGCAAAACTACCCATCTTCTGCTCACTCGTTCCCGGGCATGGCGCTTTTTGGCGAGACGCGCTGTCTCTTTCATGGACAGGGAGGTTTCTGTACATCTTTCCTCTCATTCAGAAGGTCTTGGTGAAACTACAACAGGAGGGAGCTCACGCCATCCTTATTGCCCCTCTTTGGCCATGCCAAATTTGGTATCCTCTGCTGCAACAATTGGCACTGGAACCTCCGGTTCTTTTGCCCATTTCCCATGACCTTCTGACTCATGAGTAGGGCACCCTGGTACATCCGAGCCTTCAGTCTTTCCACCTTCATGCGTGGCACCCGTGGACATAGCGATTTCTCGTTATGGGGTATCTTCACAGGTTGCACATATTCTAGTGGAGGCTAGAAAACCCTCCACCAGATCTGCTTACGCAATGAAGTGGAAGAGATTCACGATATGGGCCCAAGCAAGGCGCTGGGATCCATTTTCGTGCTTGTACCTCACACATCTATCTGAGGCAGGCCTTAGCTACTCCTCCATTAAGGTCCACCTTTCTATGGTGTCGGCCTACCACCTCCCAGTGGAGGGAAAGCCTTGGCTCAGTTGGAGGTTGCCAAAACTTTTCTGAAAGGCATCATTCATTTAAAGACTCTGATCCGGAATCCTTGTCCTCCCTGGGACCTGAATTTTATGCTCGAGAAGCTGACTTTACCCCCGTTCGAACCAGCTTCTTCCTGTGACTTATGCTTCCTTTTCTGGAAGACCTTATTTTTAGTCTCAGTTACTCCGGCCAGAAGGGCTTCTGAATTACAGGCCTTCATCTGTAAAGAACCTTATTTGATTTTTCATAAGGACCGAGTAGTCCTTCGGACTAATCCTTCTTTTTTACCCAAAGTGGTTTCGGAAACCACTTTGAACCAGAGTGTGGAATTACCAGTTTACTATCCACAGTATTCCAACATGGGGGAATGCCTTCTACACACCCTTGATGTGCACCGGATTCTGAGGTACTACACGAACAGGACTAAAGAGGTTAGGAAATCTAGCCAACTGTTTGTAGCCTTTGCTCCACAGTGCCAGGGCAAGGCTATAACCAAGCAAACCGTCTCTCGATGGCTAGCTAATTGCATCCATTTTTCGTATACGAAATATGGGAAAACCCTTCCGGGGGCAGTTAAAGGCCACTCCACCCGTAGCGTGGTGACCTCTGCTGGCTTTTTAGGAATGTGTCCATAGCAGAGATCTGTGCAGTGGCCACATGGTCGTCTGTTCACACCTTCACTTAGCATTACAGCCTGGACATTGCCTCTCGGCGCAGAACTGGCTTTGGTCTTGCAGTCTTGCAGGGCCTCCTGTCGTGATTTCCCATGGCGACTTCTTCTCCTCCCAGATGCACCTATGTTTTGGTTTTTCTCTGGGACTGCTTGATATTCAGTCCTATATGTGAAGACCTACTGCAGGAACCCTCTCGAAGTAAGATATTGCAGTTATGTAAGAACTTACCATAACAGATGATCTTCGAGAGAAGTTCCTGCAGTAGATCTAGTTTCCCACCCTCCTTCCCCCAGTTTTTGGACATTTTATCCTTATTTTCTATCATATCTAGCCCTTCGGGACTAGAGTGGAAGCAGGGTCTGAGGAGTTTTCACTCCAGTCTTATTCTTACCTTTTTATAGGTCTGTGTTAGAAAAGAACTGGAGAGTGGGCGCGGGACCACCCCTTTTATAGTCAGGCTGACGTCACATCGCTGGACGTCAGGGCGCGTCCTGCTGGTGATTGCTATCTACTAGTTTGCCGTAGACCTGGCGCCAGGGGGCGCAGTCCGATATGTGAAGACCTACTGCAGGAACCTCTCTTGAAGATCTGCTGTTACGGTAAGTTCTTAACGTAACTGCAATTTACAACCCTTCTCCAGGACAGGGCAGTGGAAAATGTTCCACTGTCCCAAAGGGAGAAAGAATTGTATTCAATGTACTTTCTGACCTTGAAGAAAAATGGGGATTGGCGACCCATTCTGGATTTAAGGTTCCTGAACAAACACCTAACAAAGCCAAAATTGAAGATGGTCACTCTGGCTATGTTGGGCTGGCAGTATAGCCTAGAGGTTAGAGGAACGAGGTGTGAACGAGCTTGGTACATCCAGCAGACCAGACCCGAGTTTGATTCTCACAACCTCCACTTGCATACTGTGTGACTCTGAGTAAGTCAGTTAACCACCTAGTGCTCCCAGGTCGCTCCTGAAAACGGGCACTTGTGCCTAGTGGGCCTTACCCGGTTACCAAAGACTAAAATAAATAAAAAAAATGATATTGACCACTCTCATGCAAGGAAACTGGCTAGCATCCATAGATCTCAAGGATGCTTATTTCCACATCCCTATTAGGCAGTCACACAGAAAATATCTAAGGTTCAGACTGCCGTCAGATCACTACCAATTCAGATCCCTCCCATTTGACCTGACTTCAGCTCCCAGAGTGTTTACAAAATGCCTGGTAGTGGTGGTGGCACACCTAAGGCATTTAGGAATTTCAGTTTTCTCCTACCTGGTTGACTGGCTGTTGGTAGGCCAGTCTCAGCAACTGGTGGTAGAGGCCCTGGCAGTCACTCAGGCTACTCTTCGCTCGCTGGGCTTCTTAATAAATACAAAAAACTCAGTTCTGAAGCCAGTCCAGCTCCTGCAGTTCATAGGAGCAGAACTGGACACAGTTTTGAGAAAAGCAAGACTTCCACCAGACAGGGTGGACGACATTGTGCAGTTAGTGGATTCTTTCAAGCTGCATTCCCCAAAGCCAGCCAGGTACTTTCTGTGGTTGCTGAGACACCTGGCAGCTACAACAGCAGTGGTATCAGGGGCAAGGTTTCAGATGAGAGACATTTAGTTCCATCTGAAGTCCTTTTGGTCCCAGAGCAGAGATTCATTGTCCAAACTGATTCCAGTGACTTCCACCTTTCTTCAAGCTCTGCAGTGGTGACAGGAAAGGGACAACATCAGAGTGGGTGTCCCAATCTTTCAGGAAAATCCCACAGTGGTACTCACCACAGATACATCCCTTTTGGGGTGGGGTGCACATCTGGGGGAGCATACAGCTCAGGGCACATGGTCTCCTTAGGAGTCTCTTCTGCACATAAAGTTGTTGGAACTCAGAGCAGTCATGCTGGCTCTCCAGTCCTTTTCTTCCATGATTCAGGGGAGGGTGTTGCAGGTCAGGAAAGACAACACCACAACCATTTTTACGTCAAGAAAACAGGGTGGCACAAGGTCCACTCTGTTGTGTACAGAAGCTATGAAGATCTGGAATCTGGCCTACTCCTTGGAGGTAACTCTGTCAGCAGTTCACCTTCTGAGGAAGGACAGTGTTCTGGCAGACTCTCTCAGCAGGATCAACCAGAACCACCATGAGTGGTTGCTGAATCACCTAGTTCTCAGACATTTTCAAGCTGTGGGGCACTCCAGAGATAGATCTCTTTGCAGCCCCAGACAATCACCGGTTGCCTCAGTATTGCTGCAGCCAGTCCTTGGCACAGTTTCAGTGGATGCACTTCTTCTGGACTGGTCAGGGAAATTTCTGTATGCCTTCCTTCCATTTCCCTTGTTGCTCAGAGTACTGGCCAAACTCAGGGGCCAGTCAGCACTGATGATCCTGATAGCCCCACACTGGACCAGGCAGCCTTGGTACTCGATACTGGTGGCTCTGGCATCGACCAGCCCGATTTACCTCCCCAGGAGGTACGACCTGCTGATCTCCTCCCAGGGGAGGATCATGTACCCCAACTTGGGGACTCTCAGGCTGAAGGCCTGGCTCTTATGGAGTTAGAATATGCTGGTGTGCAACTTTCTGACTCAGTTCTGGATATCCTAAAGGTTTCCAGAAAACCAAACACTAGGAAAACATATTCTTCCAAATGGAAGAGGTTTACCTTATGGTGCACTCAGTCAGGTGTGGAACCACAAGAGGTGGGCTTTCCACTTCTATTGGATTGTTTGGCTCATATACATTCTCTAGGCCTTAAGCCTTCTACTTTGAGGGTGCACTTGGCAGCAGTCTCTGCTTATTTGTCAGCAGGTAAATCTTCCTCTTTAGCCTCTGACCCTATATTGAAACCATTTTTAAGGGGCTATTGCATGTATACCCCCCTCACAGGGAGCCTACCCCTTCATGGGATCTAAATATACACATAGCACAATTAATGCAACCCCTCTTCGCATCTATGTTCTCAGCAGAGTTAAAGTTTGTGACATGGAAAACTGTTTTAGTAGCCATCACTTCAGCAAGACGTATCAGTCAACTGCAGGCCTTATATGTGGAAACTAACTATATCTCTTTCATAATGATAAAGTGGTTCTCAAAACAAATAGAAGGTTCCTCCCTAAAGTAGTCTCAGAGTTTCACCTCAACCAGTCTATAAACTTGCCTGTCTTCTTCACTGAACACTCTAGTTCAGGGGAACATAGGCAGCATAGCCTGGATGTAAAGAGCGCTATTAGCTATTATTTGGATCTGACCCGAGGCCATAGGCGTGACGATAGCCAGTTGTTCCATACCTATGGGGAAGTGGGCAGGGGTAAGCCTGCCACTAAAAGGACCATTGCAAGATGGATAGTGTCTTGCATTCAGTTTTGCTATCAGAAACTAGGGAAGGATCCCTTGTAGGCCTCAGGGCTCACTCTGCTAGGAGCACAGCCACCACGATAGCAGCTGCGAGAGACATTCCCTTGTCAAAAATCTGTAAAGTAGCTACCTGGAAAACTACACACATTTACCAAGCATTACAGCATGGATGTGCAGGCAAGAAGTGATGCCAGGTTTGGAACAGCAGTGTTGCAGAGCCTCTTTCCTAAGTAGGTTCTGTGCCCTCCTCCAAAGGAATTGCTTGGTTGTCTGCATATGTCAGAATACATTAGGACTTCTTGTTGTTTGAAGAAAAAAATTACTTACCACAGTAATGTTGTTTCTTCCAAAGGAGTCCTAATGTATTCTGACCTCCCACCCTGCCTCCCCTGCCTGAACCTGGGGTTTCTGCACTCCAGCTCATACACTTTGTTGTGTTTACTTGGAAGTTTGTTTTTCTTCAGTGGGCATCTGTGACTTGAATCTTTAGCCCATGTTGGGGTGGTAGGTTTTTTAGGAAAAGTTTCCATTTAAATGCTATAAGCATTTGCTATTGTTTTTCAAATCTTTTATAAGCTTGCCAGGGTTGCTCGTAAGAATCTGATGATTGAATAGAATGTACCAGGGGACAGTGATTTGAAACCGAGCGCGTGCCTACTTAGAATGTAGGCTTTAACTCTTTCCTCTATGGGGCAGCAGAACAACAAGGTCTTACTGCATATGTCAGAATACATTAGAACTCCTTTAGAAGAAACAACATTACTGTGGTAAGTAATTTTTTCTTCTGACACGTGATCTCTTGATCTGTCAGTATTGGTTAAATTTGTTTCAGTGGTTTATGACTAGGGAGTGGCAAAGAACATGCAAAATATGAACATTTGGCTCTGATGAGGGCAATTTATGCACCACTGCCTCTAACATGTGCTGAACAGCCAGAAGAACGGGAATTGCCCTTATCAGGGCTGAGGTTGGCATTTCTGCCAGGTAAGACTACCATTGTTTATTTATTTAGTTATTTATTTAGTTTTTGTTGACCGAGAAAAGAGGACTAGGCAGTTCTGCCCATTTTCAGCCCACGGGGCAGAGGGAAACCAACTGACATTGAACCTGATTAAGCTTTTGGTGGTGTTTTTTAGTGAATGGGGGAAATTTGGCCAGAATGCCGGGGAAATGCCCTGCTCTTTTCAAGAAGTGCCATGGGTTCTTTAACGTTCACCTGGACAACCACCAGAACAGGCAGATGGGACCTTGGTTTAATGTCTCATCCATAAGACGGCACCTCAAGAGTGCATCATCCCCCTCATGATACACTATAGTGTCAGAATTGGGATTTTACCCTAAGTGCCTGATGTGGGGATGGAACCCACAGCCTTCCGATCTTCCGGCCTCGGAGGTGAGTGTGCAGCCTGCTGAGCCACTTGTATGACTTGTATTCTCTCTGGTCGTGCCCGAAAATAGGTATTGTATTGTCTAGTACACCACCCAGTAAACAAAAACGAAATAAAATCTGACGATTGCCAGGTGGATTACATCCTGCATCGACTTCTGCTGTAGTTTGACTGATAGGGAGTTGCCTAAGGGGCTAAGGCTCATTCCACCAGATATACCGCCACTTCGGTGGCTGCTTCCAGGGATAACCCCATTGTGGAGATATACAGGGTTGCAACCTGGAGTAAAGTGCACACCTTCAACTCCCATTACAACATTGACGTAATGAGTCATTACGATGCTGCTTTTGGGTCCTTGGTCTTCCTGTCTTTGTTTGCTATATGGGGTACACAACTTGTCTCTTTCTCCCAGAGGACTGCTAGGTGTCTGCCAGAGTGTAGATAGTGAACAGTATGCACATTGTTAGAAATATAGGTTATTCACCTGTAACCGTAGATTTTTTCAAGAATCAGTCTTCATCATTCTGCGCCATTAGGGCCTGCACCACAAATCATGTGAGGAGAGATTGGAGGACCTCAACTTGTACATCCTGGAAGATGGTGGGGGATATGATAGAGACCTTCAAATATCTCAAGGGCATAAATAAGGTTCAAGAGGGTAGCATCTTTCAGAAAAAGAGATGTTCTAGAACAAGGGGTCATGGAGGCTGGAAGAAGGTAGACTAAGGGGTAACATGAGGAAGTATTTCTTCACTAAAGGGCAGTTGATGCATGGAACAGCCTCCCAGTGGAGGAGGTAGGGCGAATTCAGTAGGGGAATTAAAAAATGTGTGGGATTTGCATAGGGGTACCCTAGCGATAAGTAGGAGAACAAAGCCAGAGATCAAGTAGGATGTTCGATTTTTGCAGCAGGTGGGGAAAATGGTAAAACTAAGTGGGCTGGTGGTCCTTATCTGCTGTCAGATTCTTAGTATTTATGTACCAGTTCCTACTAGTGGGTCTAAGCCAAAGGCACAAGGACCCTGCAGGAGTCAGAACTTTTCAAAGGGCTGCTGACAGGGTAAGCATTGCATGTGCATCGTCACGCAACAATGCACACAACCACTGGTATACAGCGGAACCAGCCCCCAACTGCCTCATTTCCTTTTTTCCCCATTGTCAAGTGCGCATCAGTGACAACGTTGCTCACCAGCAGGGAGTCAGAACTTCACTGTCTATACAAGAACGTTTAGTTCTTCAGTATTAGTGTTTAACTATAAAATGTGTTATTTTTCTGTCAGTTTAGATTATTTTGCAGAAGTTGTCAGTTTCTCTCTCAGCCCTACTACATGTAAATGGTCGATGATCATGGAGGATGGTAGGGAGCCTGAAGAGATAGGCCACTCCAGTAACAGGGCTGTGTCTGGTCCACTGTCTACTTCCTGGAGGGGTTCACTGTCACATGCTGGACGGTCCGGTACTTAGGAGGGGAAAAAATTCCTCTTGTAAGTACAAAAAGAGGCAGTAATGATGCCGCACTTGCTCAGCATGGGGTTCCAGGCACCACTCGACCTCTGCTTCTTCCTCTTCTCATAAAAAGAGAAAGAAACAGCACCGGCCGAGGTTGCCCTTTGTGAGATCTGTCATGAGGCATTCAGCTTCCATGGGTTGGAGGTCCCCACCATTGTCGCTAATTACACTGGGGACTTCTAGGCCTGCGAGGTCACTGTATCAGGCCCGGAGCCCTCCCCATCTTTTAGTGAGAGTTTCGGTGGGCAGTTCACCTTATGGAGCAGTGGGTGCAGCATTTGGCTGTGCTGATAATGCAGGCCCCTGACCCCTCGGGATTGACTGGGCTGGCGTCACTGGCGATAGTGCTGGACCCTGTTGTGTGTTCACCTGTGGCAGTGTGCTGAGATAAATGACCTTGTCCTAGCTAACTGGCTTCTCTCCCCCCTTCCAACCTGATAATTGACACCCTACTTCACTCCAAAAACACGTTCCTTAAGATATGGGATTCCCATGCCCCGCTATGACGTACTAGGGTACGCGGTACCCACCTGCCTTGGATCTTCCAAGAGCTCACAGCTTGTATGAATGCCCGTGACTCAGCATAGTGAGCCTTCAAAGCCTCAGCCCTACCTCAGGACCTCTCCCACTACCGGTATCTGCACAACATGTGCACTAGAGCAACTCAGCTAGCTAAAGCAGAGTACTTTAGATTCTTCCTCCAATCTAACCTTAATAGCCCCTCCAAATTCTGGAAGGTCATACACTCCCTCTTACCCCCAGCAGCCAAGCCTTCGCCTCCCCTTAGTGTAAACAACTCCACACTCTCGGATCCTATCTCAGTCACTGCAGAGTTTAACTTATATTTCTCCACCTGCATTTCCTCGCTCCTTTCCTCCTTAGCCCCTCATGTCACCATCTCCACCACCTACAGGGCAAAAACTACCTCAAAATACAGGTATTTTCTCCTTCAGGGAAATCTCTCCGGGTGAAGCTCTAGAAGCCCTGCTAACATTAAGCCCCTCAAATGGGAATTCACCGGATGGACTAGACCCCAAACTTCTGTTTCTCTCTGCCTTTGCCATACCCACCCCTATTGCCTACCTCCTAAATCTATCCTTCGCCACTGCATCTGTCCCTCTCTCCTGGAAGCACGTCATTGTCATCGCTTTCCACAAAGGGGGTGCCCCCTTCTCCACCTCAAACTATTGGCCAATCTCCCTCCTCCCTGCTCTGGCGAAGCTGCAAGAACACTTAGTGCTTAGCCAGCTAACCTCTTATCTCGCCGACTCAAATTTCTTCACACACTACCAGTCCGGATTCAGGAAAGATCACTCCACTGCCTCCTCTTTACTAAGGCTCACTGACACCATCCATTCTGGAATGGATAGAGGTCTCATCACCTCTGTCATTTTCATCGATCTGGCCAAGGCCTGTGATACAGTCTCCCACACTCTGTTACTGTCTAGCCTCTCTGACTCTGGCCTCTCCACATCTGCTACGGCCTGGTTCCTTGCCTGTCTTACAGACCGCACTCAGTCTGTCAGGATTGCGGATGCCATATCCCATCCCCTCCCCTCCCCGTGTCCACCGGTGTCCCCCAAGGATCGGTGCTTGGGCCTATCCTATTCTCTAGTTTTCTAAACAGTCTGCCCCAAACTTGTTCTGCTTCCTCGATTCACATGTTTGCTGACGATACTGTCCTATTTTCATCTGGCTCCTCCCCAGCCTCAGTTATCTCTACCCTCCAGGCGGATTTTAACAAAGTCCAGCTCTGGTTCAACTCTCAACAGCTCTCTCTAAATGCTAAAAAAAAACTGTAACTATGACTTTTGGTACATCCCAACAACGAGCCAGGTTCTCCTCCCTCCCACTTTTCCACACTCTTGATGGGTCAGAGCTGGAGGACATCACCTTCTTCCGGTATCTTGGAGTTTGGCTTGACCACGACTTCACCTTTGCAGTCCATGCTGACTCTATACTAACAAAACTCCACCCCAAGCTCGGCGCTTTATATCAGAACCGTTCTAGCTTCCCCTATCCGGTCTGTTGTGAGCTTAACCAGAAGATGATAGTTCCCTCCTTCGATCATTGTGATATTATTTACAGTGCCGCCCACAAGTCAGTTTTATCCAAACTAGATACCCTTTTTCATGCTTTCTGCCAGTTTGCTCTTGATACTCCTCGCACCCACCGCTGCGAGCTATACCGCTCCCTTGCTCTCCCCTCCCTTGAGAACCACTGCCTAATACACTTTGCCAAGTTTATCTCGAAGAACTGGTTTGGTACCCTCCCAGTGTATCTGACCTCCGTACTATCGCCCCCTCTGGCACCCACCTATGCTCTGAGGTCCCTAGACTCCTGGCTCCTATTTGTCCCCAGACGTCAGACCCAAGCTTCCCTCAACTCTGAAACTCTTTCCTCTGTGAATTTCGCCACTCTTCCTCTATCCGCTCACTATCCTTTGCCCTTGCCAACCACTGCTCAGTAAACTGCTCCTGCAGCTAACTCTCCAGTCTTTCTACTTCAGACACTCCTATATTTCTTCTCCCAGTAGGCCCAATGGTGCTACTTCGCTAACCACACCCAGCTACTGCACTTGATCCCAACTTTTGAGCTAGCTAGCTTGCACTTACCCCTATCTCATTATATACCACAACCCAATACCTTAGCAGGATTTCCTCATTGTCACTGTTACTCTCGACTATTAGGGTATATGTATTAATCCACACTCACCGATTCCTGTCAAACATATGCAGCTGTATTATCTAATTATATGTTTTCAAGGTATAAAGCATAATTTCCCCATGTAATTGCTACTGTACTATAAGTAAGGGTAAATTGTCATCTACGCCCAACTATTTCTGTCAAATGTTTTCAACTGTATTGTAATTGTATGTATTTATGTCAGGATCTGGACTACCCTTGTCCTCTTTCCTATTGTACCTCTCCCCCCAGGTCGCACCGGGAGACTAGCAGTTCTTGCTCAGTGTGCTTTTCCTGGTGAAACAATTTCAATAAATAAATAGTGTCGTCTCCATCCTGTCAGGCGATGGGGACAGCAACAGTGCCACTGCCGATCAGTCTGGTGCTGGTTGAGTCATCAATGCCAGGTTCTGTGTCACATTTGGTGCCAAATTTGTGCCTCTTGGGGCCTGAGAAGGTGTCTGGTCTGTTGTTGTATGGGCTTGTGGTGTCAGGAACCCTCCCAATGCCGCCTGCAGTTTTGGTTCCGGTGCAGCCCCTGACACCAGTCCCAGGCCAGGACTGATGTCACTGGTGTTGCATAGCCACACACTATGCTGTCAGCCCTGCAACCCCACATTCTCTGCTTATCTCCCTGGCGAGGAGGATGTCGAGGTAGATGAGTCAGATCCTAACCTCATTATCTGTGAAGTTGGGGATGATGATTCTTTTTTTTTATGGTCCAGAGGCCTCAGACACAGTTCCTGTATCTGTTGCTCAAGAAGATCTTTCTTTCCAAGCTCTGCTCAGAAATATGCACTCAGCATTGGATTTCAAGTCAGCAGCCACTGACCAGGCTAGGCACCTCCAGCTGGGGTTTCTAAACGTCATCGCAACAAAAAGAAACGCACTGGGGTCCAGGTGCTGCTGATAAACTAAGCACACTGAAAACAATAAAGATGTGCCACTTTCCACCAAATAATGGCCAGGGAAGTCAGGATACAGATCAGGAAGTTTATTGCACAGCTAAGGTAAAATGTTAAAATAGCTAGCACTGAAAAAAATGCCTGACATGTTTCACCTAGTGTGTATAGTATTGTATGAATGCATCAGGCATTTTTCCAAGTGGTAGCTATTTTAACTTTTTACCTTGGCTATATAGTAAATTTCTTAATACATATCCTGACTTCCATGGTTGTTATTTGGTGATGAATACCATTTTTTTTTTTTTTTTTTTTTTTTCAGTTCTTGAACATGCCTATTATTCCAGTCAGTTTGCATCCTCCTACCTAGCATGCTGTGCAGACCATGTCCGAAGCAGTTTGGCATGGGTCTGCCACTGTCACAGCTGTCTCCAAGCTGGTGGACAGGAAATATGCTGCTCCTAAAAATAAGCCAGTTTATTTCATTCCACCCGTAGCTGATGCTATTGTTATTCTCACTGAGAATGACAAGGCTATAGTGCCCAAGGAGGTAACTGCACACTAAGGAGTCATGCAAGATTGTCACCATCAGCAAGTGAGCCTACGCTTTGGCTACCCTGGGCATGAGGATAGCTAGCTACCAAGGTCATTTTTCTAAGTATGAATATACCCTGTGTAGCAAGCTAATGTCTCTGGAAGAAGCTCTGCTGGATTCAGAGGCTAACCAAGATATACTGCTGACTGTTAAGCAGGGTATTGATTCCAGCAGTCACCAGCTCAAAGCTTTTATGAATACCATTGATGCAGCGCAGACATCTGCATCAGGCAGCATTCCTGGCTGCAAATCGCTGGCTTCACCAAGGACATCCAGCAGCAGACAATAAATGTCCATTTTGATGGCACTTACCTATTCGGACAGCAGGTGGAGCAGTCTCTTAAGCCATCTAATGAAACTAGAATGACTCTTAAGACTTCCAGTCCAATTTCCTTTAACTCCCAGATGGGTAGGGGATGTGGTTCTTTCCACAACAAGCAGTCCTTCTGTGGCAAAAACAGAAGAGCTCAAAATAACAAAAACTAGACTCCTCAGCCTCAGAAGAAAGCACAGCCGAAGACACAGGCACCAAAAACACTTTGTGCCGCTATCAGAAGCTCCAGCCCCAGTCCTGCATCAGCTGCCTGAGGTAGGCCTGTCCTACCCAGTGGGGCACCTGACCCAGTTTTACCATCAGTGAGAATTCATCATGATGGGCAAGTGGGTCTTCCGCATTATCTGAGAGGGATACTCCTTGGATTTCACAGAAACCCCTCCAAACTATCCACCCAGAAGGCAACCCCCTTTATCAGCTCAAATGCCAGAGCTGCTGGCGTAGGAGTTTTCAGGCCTTCTGAGCAACAGGACACTGGAAATAGTACTGGCAAAATTAGGTAGCTCTAGAGGAAAGCTTGGCGCACACAGGCAATTAATATAAACTGCCATTAAGCAAAAGCCTAAGCTCACAATGCTGTAAATAATAGGCACTCTTAAGCCTTTAAATACATTTATCAAAAAAAAGGCTTTTATTTCAATAAATATTAAATACTAGCAGCAGTACATAGTGGTAATAAAAGCCGACTCCTTTCACACGTCCCGTGTGCTTTATCAAGAGAGAAAGAATGAATATCCAGAAAAGTGCTTATATAGTGCCTCCTGCTGAAAAATTAACACCTCGTGCAAATCACATCAAGCCAATATTAATGTCAGCTACTACAATACTAATGTCCTGGCACACATAGACAAAACCTAAAACTCACACATGAAATATCAAGTCATGTATCTTGCCGTATTTATATTGTTGTCAAAGCTACAATAGCTATGTCATGTAATTCATCAAAATACTTTTTTAAGGAAACAGACCACCATTATTAAATAGATATCTACGTGCCTTAATACATTCAAAACTTGCAGGCTCATTCACTAGATCAGAGAGAAATGAGAAGGCAAGAAAAAGCAAACAGTTATGAGAGCTTTACACATTAAGAGTGCTTTACGCATACGAGAACTGTACACGTACAGCCTATCTGCAATGGCAAGAAGTTACGAGGGTTTTATACAAATGAGAGCTTTGCATATACAGTCGAACTACAATGGCTAAAAGTTCAATGCAGAACATATTGTCAAAAATGGAACAGTTTTACAAGGTATAAATATTGCAAAAGAACATTAATCTCCCTCTAGTATGATTCCGTTCATTCAAAGGGGAAGATGTCTTCGTGTCCAAGACCTTTACTGGACGATATGTTTCTAACAATGTACAATCACTGCATCTTAATACAGACAGATCATTTGGTTTCATGAAACCTGCATGAAGAATACAAAGACAGATCATAAGATTTACATCACAGTATTTCTGATCAGATGCAGATGCCATTTATCAAGTTATTGTTCCATAAAGACCAATCTGCAGGTACAAGTGGAAATAATGCTGGAGTCAGAATAAAACACAGGATTCTACTCCCACTACTTCCTAGTCCCAAAGAAATCAGTGGGCATGTACCCCATTGTCAATCTCAAACATGTGAACAAATTTATGGATCGAGAAAAATTCTAAATGATTTCTCTGGGCTTTCTGCTACCCTACCTGAAGCCTCAGGACTGGCTAGCACCCCTCGATATGCAGGACGTATACCAGCACATACTGGTGCACCCCAGTCACAACAGATACCTGCGTTTCATTGTGCTGGGTCAGCATTACCAGTTCAGGGTCCTGCCATTTGCTCTGTCCTCAGCGCCATGAGTCTTTACAAAGTGATTTGCAATACTCACAGTGCACCTCAGAACATTGGGACTCCAAGTCTTCCCCCTGTTTGGACGACTGGCTAATTTCAAGCCCGTCCAAACAGGAAATGGAATCAGTAGTAGCCACTACTTCCCAGTTTCTAACTTCTGTAGGGGTCTTGCTGAACCTCAAGAAGTCTCAGCTCGAGTCCTCCCAGGAACTGTTGATCACAGGAACTATTCTGGAGACAACCAGGACCTGGGTCTTTCTTCCAGGCAGCAGACTACAAGCTGTTGTGTTGATGGCATGCTACATCATGCAACACAAGACTGTGCAAGACCACTCCATGCAACACATGCTGGGTCTAATAACTTTCTCAGTGTTCACTGTGCTCCTAGCATGCCTACATATGAGGACAACTCATTGGGTACTTGGAACATAATGCTCACAAGCATCACACCCCCAGAAATACCCCATCTAGGTGACCTAACCTCTGGTAGGGTCCCTCACTTGGTGATCAGTGAAGGAAAACCACCTCGCTGTGGCTTGGAGCCCACTGCCAGGGTCTCCAGCCACAAGGTGTTTGGGACATGTCAGAAACTCATCTCCACATTAATGTGTTGGAGAAGCGAGCAGTTCTGTATGGTCTGAAAGCCTTAATTGACTTGGTCAGCTACAAAAAGATCCACCTCCATACAGACAGCAAGTCTGTAATTTACTATGTCAACAAACAGGAAGGAGCACACTCTTACCCTTTCTGCAGGGAGGCGATGAGAGTGTAGGAATGGTGCCTGTAGCGAGGGGGTCCTGCTCCAAACAGTCTATTTTCCAGAAGTCCAGAACACTGGCAGGTGAACTCATCGAACAGAGGCCAATCCTCATGAGTGGCCACTAGCTCCAGAGGTTCCAAATCGCTATTCAACGATTGGGGCACCTCAGATGTGGACCTTTTTGCATTCCCACTCAATGCCAAACTGTCCTGATTCTACTGCAGAAATCTGGGACATGGTGTTTTCTGTCAGGATGCATTCAAACTGCCATGGAAAAATTGGTTTCTGTATGCATTCCCTCCATCCCTCTCATTAAGAGAGTGTTGCTCCAGCTGGAGGCACAAGAGGCCAAGATGATTCTAATGGCACCCGCTGGCCTTGACAAATATGGCTTCCACTGTTCAGACCGAGAAGTCTGCCTCTCAGTACGGACTGTGACAGGGTGAATAAGGCCCTGCCCCATTTGTTATGTAGAAAGAGTTTAAAGGCAAGGGTCTGTTCTATCCTCTCCTTTTCTGTCTCTACTATGTCTGGTTGTGCAACCAAATTTTCTTGTGAGACCTAGGAACTGATCACACCAACGGTCTTGCGAGTCTCTGTCTATCATTATACCTCTGCCTTCACTTGCTGTTTCTGCTTGTCTTCCCCTTGCATATCTGTAGTTATAAAAAATATATGTGAATCTCTGTGTAAAATTGTATGTGAAACTGGGATCCCTTTGTTTAAAACTGTATATAGTTATACTGTTGAAATGATTGCAAAACACTATTTGGAACTCAAGGGGTTAACTTGAGATGCAGTTTTTAAGCCCTTTACAGAGTTGTCAACAAGAGGTCAGTTCTGGGACACCATGTACTGTTTTGCTGCACTTGCAAGGAATGAAACTGACAAGAATATTCTGTAGAACTTAAAAGAACATTCTGTGAGAAGCAGGCTCTCTTAACGAGTTCCCAGACAAAGACTTATCAAAAGAGTAGCAATGATTTTGCTAGAGAGATAAGCAAGTGAGAGACTTTAGTATGTATACCTATCTCCACTGTAACCCTTCCCCCCAGGTCGCACCGTGAGACGAGCATCTTTTTGCTCAGTGTGCCTTTCCTGGTGAAACATTTTCAATAAATAAACAAACAAATAAGACTGAAACTTTAAATTAAGAGATACTCTTGGAAGAAGAACTTAGATTTCTCTGTTTGTACTGCCTTTGTAAATAGTTATGCTAAATAATTTTAATTTTTTATTTTGCTGTTATTAATAAAAATTAAATGCTATTTGCAAATTTTGAAACTGCTCCTGGTTTTCCAGTGTTTCCTGACCTGTGCCTTGGCAACACGGACTTACTGACACAAGTGGTCCATCCCAACCTGCACTCCCTTCACCTTCAGGGCTGGCTCTTGAAGAGATAGAAGTGAACAATTAAAATATATCAGGGAAGCTGGCCCACTGACGCAGCAGTTAGAATTCCATGTGTGACACTGATAATCTGAGTTCGGGAATGGATCCGGAAGTTGGAGGGCCGGCCGGGGGGAGAAGGATCGAGCGTCCTGGGGACTGCTCTCCTTCTCCAGGAGGAGGGAGAGGAAGAGTGTCCAGTGCTTGATGAAGCCTTGGCAGAGGCCGGGAGCACTGCTGCTGCAGCACCAGTATGTCGGGGGGGCGGGGCAGACACTGCACGTTATTGCACATCCCGGCCCCCGGGGCAGCAAAAAGCAGCAAAAATGACATCCCTCCAGCATGATGGCCCATTTCGCTTCCCCGTCCACTGCCTACTATGCCCGTCAGGGGGGTCTACTCTCATGGCCCCGACCCAGGAGTAATATGGGCTTGCCCACCATGTCCATTGGGATAGCCCTCGCTGGTCCTCACCGGGGTAAGCCTAGGCATGGTGGTGGCAGGTGGACAGGATCTGATCCAAGAGAGGTCGTACCAAAAATAAATAAAAAAATCTCAGGGAGTCTCTGAAATACTTTTGGCTGAACATAAGCCTTCTGCTAGGAGGATATAGACAGCCAAAAGAAAAGATTTTTCATCTGGTTTTCCAAAGCCCATATGGACCCCTTTTGGTGCCCACTTGATAGGGTTCTGGAGTACCTGCTGAACCTTTGTGATGCTAGCCTGCAGTATTCCATAGTCAAGGTCCACTTGTGTGCTATTTCAGCATACCATGAGCCTGTTGATACCCTCTATCTGGCACAGTGGCCACTGGTTAAGAAGTTCCTGAAGGTAATTTTACACACAAGGCCTCCCACCAGGAAGTTAGTAGCTCCCTAGGATATCAACCCTATGCTAGATATGCTCACTCACAAGCACTTTGAGCCTACTACAACATTTGACTTGAAGTTTCTGACCTAGAAAGGAGCATTTCTGGTGGCTATCACCTCTGCACACAGAGTATCTGTAATCCATGCTTTGGTCACGGATCCTCCTTATACTGATCTTCTTCTTCAAGGATATCTTTTTGGAGGCCACACCTTTGGAACATATAGCCTTCAAGCAGTAGGACTACATGGAGACTTTTGCAAGCAGTGCTGCCAGGGGCTGCCCACGACAACGCCAGGCATCAACGTGCATGTAAGGGTGGGCGGCCCCTCCTTGCCTCAGTTCTTTTCCTGTCATCACTCCTACTCTTTGGATGCCATATGGAAATGCCCTCGGTTACCACGCCACTTTCTCTTCTTTTCACCACAGTAATAACTTTTTAAGTGATTAGCCGATGACCTGTGTGTTGGGGAAGGAGCCGAGGAAGTTATTTTGTTACTGTGAGTGCAGTGCCAAAATATACACCGGCAACTCCCGGTTGTTGCTAAAGCCCCGACCACGACATTGGTGACCGCAAAATCTGTAAGGTCTTTAACTCTGCGACAAGGCGATGCCTTGGAAACGTTTTTACTGAAGCAGCAAGTAGCTAACATGGAGCGGCAGCTTACAGACCAGGCTGCTTCGAAGCAGTCTCATGAGATGTCCGCGTCACCGGCCTCTTTGACCACTTCCAGGTCGTCCAAATCCAAGGATGAGTCCAGCCACAAGCATAGGGACAAGGCGATCGCTCCAGCAGCAACACTTTCAGCCCCCCACCCGTCAACCTGCCACAATGGTCGGGGTTCGGCATAGATGCCACTGGCTTGATAACCCCCAGTGTGCCGTCATTGTCGATGGTTTCACAGCATACACCATCGACCTCCATTGTTGTGCCCCTTTCTCAACCGGGCGTCAATGCTCAACCAGCTCTTTTCACATTCTCTGAGATGAAAGACCTCCTACTGCCTGGCCTACTTAACTCTCTCCCACTGTTGACAGGGATGGTGACTCCTCTCCCCTCAATGACACCAAGCCCCTCTATGCCACAGCAGCTTCCTCCACAGCAGCTGCTGTCGTCGCCGGCCTGCTCACTCCTGCCTGTTAACACTTTCAATTACACTTATGAATATAATCCAGACCTTATTATCTATCTTCTCCATACCTCCCCCCTCTCTTGACTTCACCTTTCTCCGCCATGCGTGTTTATGTGTAATATATTGTATTATTTAAATGTGCAATTTTGTTACTGCTATATTGACTAAGCTTGCTATGCATATTCACCTTATTCTATTATCCAGCCATGAATTAATCATAGGTATCATAGGTCATACAGAGCTAGAAGACCGTAGTTCATAATGCTCACCTAAAATTAATTATATCCTACTATACAATTTTGTTTCGAGTAAATGTCCAAATGTCTTTTGAAGGTATCAACACTTTCGCATGACACTGTATGTACAGGTAAACTATTCCAGATTTGACATACTCTTATTGTAAACCAATTACTTCTTTTGGTTGATTTACACTGTTCTATTCTTAGTTGCAATGGGTGTGCCCTGGTTGAATATATTTTGCTTCTTAATTCCAACCCGAATAACTTACACAACTCATTATCATGCATAGCTTTGAATACCAGACACAAATCACCCCTTAGTCTGCAATATTCCAAGGTAAACAAACCCAATTGGTCTAGTCTAGCATGATAATCAAGACTTCTAACTTCAAGGATATTTTTAGTTGCTCTATGTTGGATTTTTTCCATGGATTTTATGGTACCTTTATCCCCTGGTGCCCAAAACTGGGCACAATACTCTAAATGAGGCCTCACCAATGGAGAATATAATGGAAGTGTAACATCACAATTCCTACTACTAATATGTTTATTAATACAATGTAGCACTCCGGCTGCCTTTTTAACGACAGCCTGACAATGGAGTTTGGGGCTGAGGTCATTTGAAATTCTAATACCCAAATCACGCTCATTACTAACAGTTTTAAGGGTCATTCCACCCAGATGATATTTAGATTGTATATTTTTCATTCCAAAATGCATTACCACACATTTGTCTAAATTGAAGGGCAATTTTTTCAAAATAGCCCGCTCATACAACTCATTTAGGGCCAACTGAAGGGTATTACTATTCTGAATATTAAAAATTGGGTAACCTATACGCGTATCGTCGGCA
The DNA here is from genome assembly GCA_016271365.2 of Neoceratodus forsteri. Lineage (NCBI taxonomy): Eukaryota > Metazoa > Chordata > Ceratodontiformes > Ceratodontidae > Neoceratodus > Neoceratodus forsteri. Next base: position 122,755,503 of record JADMNL010000027.1, on the reverse strand, counting down.
AACTTTGTTATCCAGACATCTGTTCTAGTTTTCAATGATGCTATGTATAGGTTAAACAGACACAGCCCCAAAACCGAACCCTGTGGCACACCACTAGTCACTTCATCCCAGTCCGAAAAAGAACCCTTGATGCACACTCTCTGAGAGCGTCCTTGATTAATACGTAATCGACGATGTGCTTTTGTTATTCTTTGTTCTCACTTGGCTGACACTATTGTTGTATCAATGTAATTGCACTTTAGCCACTTTATGTATAGTGTCTTATATTCTCTTTATATGGAATGCCTCTATTCCTCGGGTCTCCCCTGAAAAAGGGACATGTCTGTCCCAGTGGGCCTACCTGGTCATCAAAATTCAAATAAGTAAATTATTATGCAGGAGGAGGAGGACCTTGAGGAGCCAGCAGAGATACCCTATGAAAAGCCATGGTGAGGCCGCATCTGGAGTACAGGGTCCAGTTCTGGAGACCGCACCTACGCAAGGACATAGATGGGATAGAGAGGGTTCAGAGAAGGGCAACCAAGATGGTGCACGGTATGCAGGGGAAGCCATATGAGCAGAGGTGTGGGGAATTGGATCTGTACCCATTGCAGTCCAAAGGGAGAGAGGGGGACACGATTGAAACTTTTAAGTACATGAAGGGGATCAATAAGGTGAAGGAGGGGAGCTTATTTAAAAGGAAGGAGAGGACTAAGACTAGAGGGCATAGCCTAAGATTGGAGGGCGGAAGATATAGCGGCAGTGTAAGGGGCGATTCTTCATGGAGAGGGTGGTGGAGGCCTGAAACAAACTACCAGAGAAAGTGGTGGGGACTGAAACAGTGGAGGGATTCAAGATGGCGTGGGACAGACATATGGGGTTGGTAAGTGGGGGGAAGGGGAGGGCCCATGGAAAAGAAGATGAGTGTGGGGGGGGCAGATGTAATGGGCCATTGGGGTCCTTTTCTGCCGTCAGATTTCAGTGATTCTGTGACCAGGGTACCAGCTCTACCATCTCTCCCTACAGTGAGGATTCTGGCATTAACACTCCCAGGTCACTTCCAGAAGACCCTTCCTTTTTTTCCACGATGCAGCAACATCAGGCTGCTATGGGTTTTGCTCTGGAGGAACAGTACACCACCAGAAAGAATTTATTGAACTTTATGGAGCCCCCTGAATCTCCAACTATAGTTGTGCCTCCTCTTTTACCAGCTTTGGAGGATGCCACTTATGCTGCTTTGCACAGGCCTAATAACATCCCTGAAGACCCTAGAAAGTCAGATAAATTGCATCTTGTTCCATCAGGCAAACCATTTTATGCCACGCAGCCTGAGATGGACTAAGTAGTTATTACTGCTGCCCATGACAGGTCTAGGGCACGTAAACACCTTAGCTCCCTCCCTCCCTCCAGACAAGGGGTCTCGGAAGTTGAATGTCCTGGGCAAACATAAGTATGCCTCAGCATCTTTGGGCCTGTGCTTTGCAAACTACCAGGCCCATATGATGAAATATCAAAACTCACTCTGGTGTAAGGCCAAGACTACTGCACAGAACCTACCTGACATTGCAGAGAAGCAAGAATTGCTTAAACTTCTGATACAAATGTATAGGGTACTTTTCCACTGCTTATTCCATTTCTTTCCCAATACTTCTTGATACATATGCCTGGGTCAATCTGACCTGAGTGAAACAATGAGTTTCACTCACACCATAGCAACGTACAGCTTGCCTTCAATGCCTCAACGTGCTGTTATTTTATATTTTGCCCAAGCATGCTGTTATCTTATACTTTGTCTGAGCCTGTTATTTAGGCTGGTACAACCAGTTTTGCCCAGTTTTATCTTGCTTTTTGTTCCTACAAATGTACCTCAAGTAACCTCAGTATTATTCTATAACCCTGTAAAAAACAGCATGAACTCAGAAATTTCTACTACATTCATTATGACTTTGTTACAGCATGGCTTTCAAAGCAAGCATAGCTTCAAGGCATATAATAGCAAATATAGCTTTAGGATATATAAAAATTTCCTCACACTCTCCCCCCTTTTGATACGTTGTATCAACTTTGTGAACTATTACATTTTAGTCATGTCTGGTACATTATAGAACGGGAACACCCCGACTAATTTGCTAGGGTCTTGGTCCTTGGGGTGTAATAAGGGGTGCAGCTGGGTGATGGCATGTGGCGACAAGGTGCTACACAGGCGTCGCAAGAGAAATTTGAGCAACACAGTCAGGAGCCATAATGCCAGTATCACCACCACGATTACTGCCACCCAGTGGAGGAGGGTTGTGCCCCAGTCACCAAATATGCTTGAGAACCATGACCAGGGGTCCCAGCCCTGCGATATAGGTGCATGCTCACTAAGAACACGCTGCTGTAGCGTTTTTATTCCCTCAATCACTTGCTCTAGTTCTGGGGAGTTATTAGGTATATAGGTGCAGCATTCCTCCCCTATAATGGCGCACACCCCCCCTTGCGAGGCTAATACATAATCAAGTGCAGCTCTATTTTGCAGAGCTACGATTCTAAGGGCTTTAATTTTAGCTGTCAGCAAAGCAGTTGATTTTAAGGTATTATTAATTAACATTTTCAACTCATAGCTTAACTGGTCAATGTAATGCATGTTCTGAATAACACCCCACCATGGGAAGATTCCTGCTCCAAATTTTTCTCCCACTGGGATACGTTTATTCGCGTCCGGCACCTCCCTTTTTTGAACTTGATTTATATAGCTTACACGCTGATGTATAGCAGATGCTTTGTACTGATATACATGGGCCGAAGGGTGGAGTGTGGCTAGATAGCAGCAGCCCGACCACCCCATAGGAGGAAAAGATAAGCCCTATCCCCGCATACCCAGTATAGACTCTGACAGACTGCCCACGGCAGTGAAATTAGGATGTACTGTGTGGGCATCTGCTTGAGAGCAGTTGGTTATGGTGGACTCGGACTTGGTGGTGCTGTTGTAGTGCCTACAATATTGGCACGTGGACCATCCCAGTGGTGCTAAACTCACGGTTAATTGCTTATTACACAGGCAGAGCCTGGCTGATATATTCTGCTGTCTAACATTTAGATACAACGGGGTTGACACATTTGTATCATTTGGTGGGCTGTACCATGCAGTAAAATCGTGCCCCCGAAACACAGTTAGGTTTTTTATTTTGTTTGTAGCATAATTTTGGGCATTAGTGATGTTTCTTCCCCTGATGGCACTGAGAATTTTGCTGGCCTCAGTGCTATTTACAGGCCTGGGTTTTAGGTGGAGCCCTACAGCTGCAGAGAAAGGAGAGCTAGTGCATACATAGCAATCAGAGACATTAGCATTATTAGCATGTAAGTTCATTAAAGTCCACTAAGTGTTCGTAATGTGCAATGGCTCTTTGCTGCCCCCCTCATATTTAGAGCCCCATAGCAAAAATAGCAGCGATAGTCCGAACAAAAACAGAACGATAACAATTTTCATGGTTGCTCAGTTCACTGTGCAATGGTATCAACTGTAGAGGCTGTCACCAAGTGACAATGAGATGCGTGAATTCACGTTTCTCTCTCCGTGATCTTTATGGCAGTGGCGGTAGTCAGGAGCACTTGAAACGGTCCTCGCCACCTCGGGGCGCACCACTTCTTTCTTTGGAAGTCCTTGATAACCACGAAGTCTCCTGGCTGTATCCTATGCAGGGGTCCCTCCAAGGGAACTGGAAGTACAGCTTTTACCCTAGGATAGAGAGATCTTAAAACAGCATTAAGAGATAAACAGTAGGCAATCATTTCATTATTTAAACCGTGCAATGTTATTCGGTTTTGTGGGAAGGGGACATTTGTCATTTTGAGGGGCCTTCCCATCAAAATTTCATGAGGTGATAAACCCATGGGGCCAGCTCTTCCCCTCATACTCATTAGGGCTATTGGTAGTGCCTTTACCCAACTAAGGCCAGTATTTGCCATAATTTTGGTCAATTTAGCTTTAATGTCTGATTTGCCCTTTCTGCCCCTCGATTGTGGGTGGTATGCACAGTGCATTAGTAAATCCACTTGCAGTGCCTCACACAAGGTTTTGATGACTTTATTTGCAAAATGCGAGCCATTATCGCTGGAGAGCTAGGTGGGAATCCCCCACCTTGGTATGATTTCTCTAATTAGGGTCTTTGCTACTGTACAGGCCGTGGTTTTTCGTACTGGGAACGCCTCTACCCACTTTGAAAACATATCTATAATCACTAAGCAATATTTATACCCTTCACACGGGTTTAGCTCAATAAAATCCATTATTAAATGTTCAAAAGGTCCTGTAGGAAAAGGATGGGCAGAGGGGGTTACTTGGAGTCCTCTGCCAACATTATTTCATACATATTACACACTTTTACAAAAATTTTAGCATATACGTAAAGCCAACAACATGCCAATGTTTATTTACAAGATTGACTACTCCACTTTTTGAAACATGATTGGCCCCATGGGCCAATTTTGCCAAAAAGAGAAATACTGCTGAGGGCAGGCAGAGCCTGCCATCGGGGTTTGTCCACATCTTAGTGCTAGCATTAAATTTACAGTTTGTTTGCCAGTTACATTTCTCTTTTACACTGGCCGACTGTTGTAAAGTTGCAACATTCTTTACTGAGAATAAATCAAGTTGGTTAGTTACAGTCAAAGACGTTTGAAATTTTGGAACACTTCCAGAAAGAGCTGCTTCTTTTGCAGCTGCGTCAGCCCTCGCATTCCCTGCAGAAACAAAATTTTGGTTAGAAGTATGGGCTTGACATTTTACAATTGCTAACTTTTCTGGCTTTTGGATTGCTAACAAAAGATTTTTAACCAAATTCGCATGCACAATAGGTTTTCCAGCTGCTGTTAAAAACCCTCTGTGTTTCCATAGGGTGCCAAAATTATGAGGCTAACCCAAATGCATATCGACTATTTGTGTATATGTTAACTGTTTTACCCTCGGCTATTATACAAGCTCTCGTCCAGATATGTAGGTTAGCAGCTTGGGCTGGCGTTGTGGGGTAACTTTGCTCCTTCCACGACATAGTTTGAAGTACACACTGCATAACTACCAGGGGGATCCTTTTCGTCTCTTTGTGCCGAGCGTCAACAAATAATTTAAAGTCTGCGTTTTGTATGGATGCGTCAGTGATATCCAGTTGAGGCTTACAGTCTAAATCAATCACTTGCCCACAGTCGTGCCTCCCCTCCTCCGAGGTGGGGAGCAACGCTCGCTTTAAAGTGGTGCACCTTTTCAAAGTTATGTTAGACATGGTTAGTAACACATTTTGATACTGAAGCAGTCGTGCAGGCGTTAAATGAGCTGTGCGAGCTTGTAGCAGAATAGAATGCACAGAATGATACATGCACCGTCAAAGCACAGAATCCTACCAGATCCACGCATGCCAACACCGCTTTAGTAGCCGCTGCCACCGACTGCAAGCAAGACACCATCCCACATACCACTGAGTCCAAACGCTTCGAGTAATATGCTATGGGCCTCTGTCCCCCTCCATGTTCCTGTGTCAGTATAGCTGACATGTAACCTCCTTTACCATTCACAAACAGATTAAAACCCTTCTCATAATTTGGTAGTCCCAAACAAGGACTTGTAACCAATACATTTTTAAGTTTTGCAAAACAGATCTCTAGATCAGGTGTCCACCTGATCTTCTCAGTCATCTGCATTTTCTTGCCAAATATGGCTTCATGGAGGGGTTGTGCCAACATAGCATAATCCACGATTCAGGCTCTACAATAGCCCACCATACCCAAAAAAGACATTATTTGCTGCTTGGTAACTGGGCGTGGCCAAGCTGTTATGTTCTTAATTCTCTCAGGGTCTAGCTTTCTACCACTGCCAGACAACACATGACCCAAATATTTTACTTGCTTTCTACACAATTGCAATTTTTCTCGAGACACTTTATGCCCATTCTTAGCCAAGAAAAGTAATAAAGCTTTTGTATTCTGTTCATTTGCTTCCTTACTGGGGCTAGCAAGCAATAGATCATCCACATACTGTATTAGGGTACTGCCCGATGGGGCCACAAAAGCGGATAGATTTTCTCTCATTTGAGCTGAGAATACTGCTGGAGACTCAGCATAGCCTTGGGGCATGCGAGTCCAGGTCCACTTTTCCCTTTTGTAGGTGAATGCAAACCATTCCTGGCTACTGGGTTCTACGGGGATACTATAAAACGCATTTACTAAATCAATGACCGTGAAATAACAGCCGTTATGTGGAATGGATGACAATACAGTAATTGGGTTTGGCACTACCGGGGTACATACATGTACTGCTTCATTTACCGCTCTCAGGTCCTGCACAAAGCGGTAACTTTCATTTGGCTTTCTCACTGGTAAAATTGGTGTATTTACCGTTGCATATGGGCAGGGGACGATTACTCCCCTTTCCACTAATGCTGCATGCACTGGGGCTATTCCCTCCTCCGTCTCTTTTCCCAGCGGATATTGATGCCTATTCGGTCTGTAAGAGGACTTTGGCTTGACCATAAGGGGTTGTGCATTCTTTAGTAATCCCACATCATACTTTGATTCTGCCCATAGCTTTGCTGGTAACTCATTTATTCAACTTACACTCTCCTGCATGCCTGTTTCTTCACAAACCTTTCGCACATTCACTTCTCTTTTATCCATTCATACCTTAACCTTTCTGTTAATTATGTATTTTTCACAGTTCCCAGCCCTTGATATTAGCTTGCTTCCTACACGTTCCCAATCACACAACTGTACCATTTGTGCTACCCATGGCCCCAATTCCTTCCACTCAAGGGGGGGTTTTCTTGCCATGGAAATGTGCGGGTATGACCCTGGCTCTTGGAATTCTTTTAATTGCTCTGCATTCAGCCTCACTGAGGCTGCACAATGATTCTTTGCCACATATATCTCTGACACCCAGATGGCCTGTTCTACTGGCTGTTTTCCCCACTCTTTGCACTCATAAGTTAGGTCTCGACCTCCCACTGCATAATGTGTTGTGCAATGCAAATCTGTCTGTAACTGCAACTGGCCATGTGTTACTACTTCTGCCCATTTTTGTAGCCAACCCACCTCCTTTGGTTCTGTTAATTCCTAACTATACAGCCAATCCCCTGTTCTTTCTGCCAGACATGGATACAAACTCACCCCGGTGTTTCTATATTAACCCCTCTGGGGTACAAGTAATGTGTGCATTTACCTTTGACAGGAGATCCCTTCCCAATAAATTCACAGGACAGGTCGTGCTACTGAGGAAAGTATGTTGTAATTCCATTTTTCACATTGAACCGGTAATGAGATTGTTAATTGTTCTCTTTGTGGTACTCCTGATGCCCCTATTGTTGTCACCATTCGACTGGATAAGGGTGCATTTAACTTGCTTCTTTGAATTACTGACATTGAGGCACCTGTGTCTATCAAGAAGGTCAACTTGGTGTTCATGATTATTAAGTCTATTACTGGACTACCTTCTGGCGTTGTTTAAGCACATAGCATTTGTGAAAAGGGGAAGGGGGAGTGTTTCTCTAACCTTCAGCTGTCATTGGCAAAGCCAGCATTATTAGTCCAGAACTGAGGATCCCGAGGATTTTCACCCCAACCTTGCTGCTGATTTGGCTGCTACTGTTGTGGAGCAGGAGGGGGTGGTGGCGGAGGCAAGAGGGCATTGGAATCTTGATTATGCTGCCACTGATTTGCCTTTACACAGTTTCTTGCTATGTGTCCCTGTTCTCCACAAGCAAAGCAGATGATACCACCTCCCGGTCCGGGTCTTTGTCCTGCCGATCCTTCCGATGGTTGCCCTTTTCCCCCTCCTCCCTGTGGATAACCTCCATTATTTCGTCCTCTCTGTCTTCTTCTGTTGCCATTTCCACCTCCCAGTTGGGGCTGCTTACTGTCTCTCTCAAAGTACATCAGCTGAGCCTTTTTCAGCTTTTCTTTCTTTTCCTTTTGTATCTCCTTCTGCTGTCTCTCAGTATGTTCAGCATATGGCACTAGGTCGGCCATTTTCTTTGTCTCCCATCCAATGCACACTGTGGTAACTCCCAATCTAATTGGCTCACTCAGTCCGGTGCAAAAAGCCATACCCAACTGATGCTGGTATGCGGGATTATCCGTCCCAATACCGGAAAATTGCCTAAAGACCCCCTCCAATTGTTCCTTGTAATTGCGTACTGACTCCTCATCTTTTTGTCTCGTATCCCGGATGCGAGACCAGTCTGTCACATCTCTATATTTTTCCTGTAGTTTTATGCACACCGTGTTAAATTGTGGCATTATTTGGTCCCTTGGCTTCTCTGGGTCCCAGGCCTCTTTTACTTCCTCCCACCTGCCCTTTAATGTCCATCTAAGACACTCTCCAACCTCAGTCGTAGACAGTTCATACATTTTTATTAAGTTTGTTAACTCCTTTATATATTCTTCTAAGTTATTTTGAGGCTTTGGTACATCTTTCAGGGCCTCTCTCAACTCCTCAGGATTCCATGGTCGGTCCACTTCAATGTATTTAGGGACTGCAGGCTGGTCGTTGGTAGCCAGTCTTCCTGCCTCGGGGTGTGGGTGGGATAACGTATCAAAGGCAACTGCTGTGTTAGTTTCTTTTTTCCCCCTCCCTGTTTTGGGCCCTTAGTCCTTGCATCAGTTTGCCTAAATACCCAAGGCTTCCCATCTCCCTTGCCCTGTACCTTCCCTTCCAGTGACATAGATTCCACTGCTTCAACCAGGTCCTCTTCCCCCTCTTCACTCCCTGACTCCTCATCTGACTGAACGGGTGTGGGGGATTTTGGCCTTTTTCTGGGGACTGTGACCGCAGCCTCCTGCACCAGATTTACAGGAGGATGTTGAACAGGCGTGTCGCTAGTCAATTGGGCAGCCTGTTGAATGCCCTGTGCCGGTTGTACTACTTGGCCCGGCTGGACTATCAGTGCTTGTTGAGCAGGTAGGGCCTTAGGCAGGCAGGCGGGCAACCTGTTCTGGTGCGCATCTGGCACCCTCCCCTGTGGGACCGGGCGGAACAGTTGGGGAGGGGCCGATATGGTGGAGGGGTCGTGATGATGAAACACCCTCCTTGGTGTTCAGTATCTTCCCTTCTTGTTTTACCATTAACCTCTCACTTGATTTTCATGTCGCCTTTCTGCCTCTCTTTCCCATATTCTAAACCTTGACCAGTCTACCTTGCACCCTTTTTGTTTGCTCTTTCCTTTTTCTTCCAATGATATCCTTGCTTCCTTTAGTACATCTATATTAAAAGTACCTATAAGGGGAAATATTCCCCTGGTCAACTTATGCCATTGTCCTAGCTCAGAGACCGAATCCTGGCCAAACTTATCAACCATACATTTTGCTGGTCCAGATAATACTAACTCTGGACCCAGGCTATCTTTTGTTCCCTTGTTTCCCATTTTATCTAGGCCTGTTCTTTATAGTGCACACTCGCTCCAAGGTATACTTGTACTTACAGTGATGATGAGTGTCGCCGGCCCCTAGGCGTCACGTCCTGATGGGATTCCACAAAAATGTCCTTCTTTTTGTCCAAGGGAAGCAACCTGATCACGAGGTGACATGGACCGAAGAACTCATCCTGCCGACTACGCTAAAACTGTGATCGCAAATTCTCTCACTGTAAGTATTACCTGAGCAACCGCTCCCGTCGTCACGGGCCAAAAACCACACCACTGGGTTTTGTCTTAACATCGCTTTATTTGATCAAACCTTAGACATGCATGCGGGACTTCTGCAAAGGAGAAGCTCCCTGATTACAATTTACAGCAGCTTTTTATAAGCTAGATTCTCCACTTCTTATTTTGAAAAATACCAACATTTCGGTCCAAGCCAATCATAAAGCAGAATAACAAGTTGATACCAATGTAACAGAAAAACAAGTTGATACAAATGTATGGGGTACTTTTCCACTGCTTATTCCATTTCTTTCCCAATACTTCTTGATACATATGCCTGGGTCAATCTGACCTGAGTGAAACAATGAGTTTCACTCACACCATAGCAACGTACAGCTTGCCTTCAATGCCTCAACGTGCTGTTATTTTATATTTTGCCCAAGCATACTGTTATCTTATACTTTGTCCGAGCCTGTTATTCAGGCTGGTACAACCAGTTTTGCCCAGTTTTATCTTGCTTTCTGTTCCTACAAATGTACCTCAAGTAACCTCAGTATCATTCTATAACCCTGTAAAAAACAGCATGAACTCAGAAATTTCTACTACATTCATTATGACTTTGTTACAGCATGGCTTTCACACAAGCATAGCTTCAAGGCATATAATAGCAAATATAGCTTTAGGATATATAAAAATTCCCTCACAATAACCCCCAGTGTGCCGTCATTGTCGATGGTTTCACAGCATACACCATCGACCTCCATTGTTGTGCCCCTTTCTCAACCGAGCGTCAATGCTCAACCAGCTCTTTTCACATTCTCTGAGATGAAAGACCTCCTACTGCCTGGCCTACTTAACTCTCTCCCACTGTTGACAGGGATGGTGACTCCTCTCCCCTCAATGACACCAAGCCCCTCTATGCCACAGCAGCTTCCTCCACAGCAGCTGCTGTCATCGCCGGCCTGCTCACTCCTGCCTGTTAACACTTTCAATTACACTTATGAATATAATCCAGACCTTATTATCTATCTTCTCCATACCTCCCCCCTCTCTTGACTTCACCTTTCTCCGCCATGCGTGTTTATGTGTAATATATTGTATTATTTAAATGTGCAATTTTGTTACTGCTACATTGACTAAGCTTGCTATGCATATTCACCTTATTCTATTATCCAGCCATGGATTAATCATAGGTATCATAGGTCATACAGAGCTAGAAGACCGTAGTTCATAATGCTCGCCTAAAATTAATTATATCCTACTATACAATTTTGTTTTGAGTAAATGTCCAAATGTCTTTTGAAGGTATCAGCACTTTCGCATTACACTATATCTACAGGTAAACTATTCCAGATTTTACATACTCTTATTGTAAACCAATTACTTCTTTTGGTTGATTTACACTGTTCTATTCTTAGTTGCAATGGGTGTGCCCTGGTTGAATATATTTTGCTTCTTAATTCCAACCTGAATAACTTACACAACTCATTATCATGCATAGCTTTGAATACCAGACACAAATCACCCCTTAGTCTGCAATATTCCAAGGTAAACAAACCCAATTGGTCTAGTCTAGCATGATAATCAAGACTTCTAACTTCAAGGATATTTTTAGTTGCTCTATGTTGGATTTTTTCCATGGATTTTATGGTACCTTTATCCCCTGGTGCCCAAAACTGGGCACAATACTCTAAATGAGGCCTCACCAATGAAGAATATAATGGAAGTGTAACATCACAATTCCTACTACTAATATGTTTATTAATACAATGTAGCACTCTGGCTGCCTTTTTAACGACAGCCTGACAATGGAGTTTGGGGCTGAGGTCATTTGAAATTCTAATACCCAAATCACGCTCATTACTAACAGTTTTAAGGGTCATTCCACCCAGATGATATTTAGATTGTATATTTTTCATTCCAAAATGCATTACCACACATTTGTCTAAATTGAAGGGCAATTTTTTCAAAATAGCCCGCTCATACAACTCATTTAGGGCCAACTGAAGGGTATTACTATTCTGAATATTAAAAATTGGGTAACCTATACGCGTATCGTCGGCAAACTTTGTTATCCAGACATCTGTTCTAGTTTTCAATGATGCTATGTATAGGTTAAACAGACACGGCCCCAAAACCGAACCCTGTGGCACACCACTAGTCACTTCATCCCAGTCCGAAAAAGAACTCTTGATGCACACTCTCTGAGAGCGTCCTTGATTAATATGTAATCGACGATGTGCTTTTGTTATTCTTTGTTCTCACCTGGCTGACACTATTGTTGTATCAATGTAGTTGCACTTTAGCTACTTTATGTATAGTGTCTTATATTTTCTTTATATGGAATGCCTCTATTCCTCGGGTCTCCCCTGAAAAAGGGACATGTCTGTCCCAGTGGGCCTACCCGGTCATCAAAATTCAAATAAGTAAATTATTATGCAGGAGGAGGAGGACCTTGAGGAGCCAGCAGAGATACCCTATGAAAAGCCATGGTGAGGCCGCATCTGGAGTACAGGGTCCAGTTCTGGAGACCGCACCTACGTAAGGACATAGATGGGATAGAGAGGGTTCAGAGAAGGGCAACCAAGATGGTGCACGGTATGCAGGGGAAGCCATATGAGCAGAGGTGTGGGGAATTGGATCTGTACCCATTGCAGTCCAAAGGGAGAGGGGGACACGATTGAAACTTTTAAGTACATGAGGGATCAATAAGGTGAAGGAGGGGAGCTTATTTAAAAGGAAGGAGAGGACTAAGACTAGAGGGCATAGCCTAAGATTGGAGGGCGGAAGATATAGCGGCAGTGTAAGGGGCGATTCTTCATGGAGAGGGTGGTGGAGGCCTGAAACAAACTACCAGAGAAAGTGGTGGGGGCTGAAACAGTGGAGGGATTCAAGATGGCATGGGACAGACATATGGGGTTGGTAAGTGGGGGGAAGGGGAGGGCCCGTGGAAAAGAAGATGAGTGTGGGGGGAGGGGCAGATGCAATGGGCCATTGGGGTCCTTTTCTGCCGTCAGATTTCAGTGATTCTGTGACCAGGGTACCAGCTCTGCCATCTCTCCCTACAGTGAGGATTCTGGCATTAACACTCCCAGGTCACTTCCAGAAGACCCTTCCTTTTTTCCACGATGCAGCAACATCAGGCTGCTATGGGTTTTGCTCTGGAGGAACAGTACACCACCAGAAAGAATTTATTGAACTTTATGGAGCCCCCTGAATCTCCAACTATAGTTGTGCCTCCTCTTTTACCGGCTTTGGAGGATGCCACTTATGCTGCTTTGCACAGGCCCAATAACATCCCTGAAGACCCTAGAAAGGCAGATAAATTGCATCTTGTTCCATCAGGCAAACCATTTTATGCCACGCAGCCTGAGATGGACTAAGTAGTTATTACTGCTGCCCATGACAGGTCTAGGGCACGTAAACACCTTAGCTCCCTCCCTCCCTCCGGACAAGGGGTCTCGGAAGTTGAATGTCCTGGGCAAACATAAGTATGCCTCAGCATCTTTGGGCCTGTGCTTTGCAAACTACCAGGCCCATATGATGAAATATCAAAACTCACTCTGGTGTAAGGTCAAGACTACTGCACAGGACCTACCTGACATTGCAGAGAAGCAAGAATTGCTTAAACTTCTGACTACAAGTGCTGACATGAGCAAACATAGAATTTGACGGCAGATAAGGACCGTTTGGCCCACCTAGTCTGCCCATTTCCCTACCTAACGGATAAGCTGCAGATCCTAGTTAATCAACAGCTTAATTCCTCCTACCCCGCACTAGAATTGCCTTATGTCTGTCCCATGCATTCTTGAATTCCCCCACTGTTTTTGACTCTATGACCTCCTCAAGAAGGCTGTTCCATGTTCCACAACCCTCTCTGTGGAGAAATACCCCTCATATTACCTCGAGCCATTCCTCCTCAATCTTCAAATTATGCCCCTTGTTTTGCATATCTTTTTCTGAAAGTTGCTACCTCTTGGACTTGTTGATTCCTTGAGGTATTTGAAAGTTTCAATCATGTCCCCCCCCCCTTTCCTTGAGGCTATACATCTTTAGTTCTTTAGTCTTTCTTCATATGTCTTCTGATGCAGACCCTGCATCATTTTGGTTGCCCTCCTCTGGACAGCCTCTGCCCTGTCTATGTCTTTGAGGAGGTGGGGTCTCCAGAACTGTATACAGTACTCCAGATGTGGTCTTACCAATTCTCTGTACAGATGGCCAACAACTTCCTGTTTTCTACTGGTGATGCCTCTCCCTATGCATCCCAGTATTCCCCCAGCCCTCCTTACTGCCTTCTCACATTGCTGGCCCACCTTTAGGTTGTCTGATATGACTACCCCCAGGTCCCTTTCCATTTTTGTTGCTGTCAGTATCTCACCCCCCATTGTGTACTCTTCCCCTGGGTTTTTGTTTCCCAGGTGCATTACTTTGCACTTTTTTGCATTAAATCTAAGCTGCCATACATTTGTCCATTCCTCCAACCTTGCCAAGTCCCTTTTCATCCTTTCCACCCCACCTTGTGTATCAACCCTGTTGCAGATCTTTGTGTCATCTGCAAAGAGACGTACTTTCCCTTCCAGTCCCTCTGCAATGTCACTTATAAAGATCTCCTTCGAGTAGCTTGTGATATATCAGATACCTCTGCCAGAGCAGCTGCTTCAGGGATATGCCTTAGAAGATATTTGTGGCTCAGAGTGGCAGGTTTTGCCACTGATGTCCAGCAGGCTGTACTGAATGCTCCTTTTAAGAGACCTACACTGTTTGGTCCTGATATGCAGGACACTTTAAGGGATCTACAAGCTACAGGTAGAAGCTTGAAACTATTCACTTCTTCTACCACACCCAACCTAGTGGTCGGTTTCAGGGTTCATATTGTCCTTCGGGAGTCAGAGGTCAAAGTTCCCCTTCCAGGTAGCAAGGTAAAGGAAAAGAAGCAGCATTACCAACTGCAGCCCACATTCCAGGTGCTCACTCCAAAGCCCCTAGAGGTGGTGGGGCAGGGAGAGCAGCTCCCACTGCTACAGTCGGACTCCCCAGTCCTCCCCAGCCACTTTTACCTCCAGGGGGTCACATCTCCCTCCACTTACCCCAGTGGAGGGAGATCACCTCAGATGCCTGGGTTCTAGAAATTATAGACAAATTCTTAGATATTCCTCCAGACCATCCGCCTACTCAGACAGATTACTCAGTAGAACATCTTGCTCTTTTTCTGGATTAAGTTCAGTCCTTCCTCCAAAAGCGAGCCATCCAACCAGTTCCTCTAGAGTACTGGAACACAAACTTTTCTTCTAGATACTTCCTTGTCCCTAAGTGGACAGGCAACCTCCTCCCCATACTAGATCTCAGCCATTTTATAGAGTACAAAAAGTTCAGGATGGTAACCCTCCAGGGGCTCTTTCCACTGCTGCAACAAGGAGACTGGCTGTGTTCCCTAGATATGAAGGATGCCTACCTCCACATCAGAATCAGAAAATCTCACTGAAAACGTCAGAGATTCCTCCTTCTCAGGAACCATTATCAACTCAGGGGATGGCCTTCTGGCTTATACTAGGCACCGTGTATTTTTTTTCCATTATGCTTTTTCCCATTGGTGGGTGCTAGCAGGCATGGCTTCAGCTCTCCCATGCTGAGAGCTCGATTCAGCCCAGCTGGGCGTCATTGACTCCTGCTAGTGCCCCTTTCCCATTCTCCCGTCCCTGACTGGGGCATGCATGGCTCAGCATGCTTGTATGAGTCTTGGCGCTTAGGCTTCTGAGTCCCACAGCATCCTCCTGTCGTTGCCATCCCAGACCCGTACTACCTCCTCACTACCTCTAGGCTTCCACCTCGTGGCAGTTGTTCAGTGGGAATAAGTCACCCACCACGGAAGAGGAGAGCAGTCCCCCAGACGCTCGATCCTCTCCCTCCCTGGCTGACCCCTGATGACCGGAGTCTGCCTCCGAACACGGGTCTCCGGCATGACAGGAGGTAAGGCACCCAGCAACTCGGCCCTCCACACCACCAGGCCAGTTTGTGCCATGTGCTTTTACCAAATGCTTTGCCATAGTGGCAGCAGCTCTTCTCAGAGAAAGCCTGAATGTGTTTCCCTACCTGGACGACCCGCTCCTTAAAGCCAACACCAGCGATCGGCTCTTACATACCCTAGGTTGAACTCGGCAAATGTTCAACACCCTAGGTATTACAGTCATTGTCCCAAAATTGATACTGACACCTTGTTAGTGCTTCCAATACATTGGAGTGGTGTTGGATAACCTCCCTTGGAATGGTCTATCAGAAGACCGGACCGACTGCCTCATTCCTCAAGCCCACTCCACTTACTCTAGTCATTATGACACCACCAGGTCATTCCTATGCCTTCTTGGTTACATGGCGTGTCCTTTGTCACTGTCCCATTAGTTAGACTGCACATGCGCATTCTTTAGTGGACCCTTAGGGTCGGTCGATGGTCACCCCGGACCGTCCTCGATGGGTTAAGCGTGATTTGGGTGGCAGGCAGCTGTACCCCGACTCCTCGGTCTCGGATGTCACAGGGCTTCACTCTCATCCTGGGCGATAATGAGTCGTCCGTTGGCACAGGGATGGAGGAGGGTCCTTCCTGCTTTCAAGGGATCCTCCATCTCATCTCTAATTCTACAGGGATGCCCCTGGAACCCATCTAGAAAAAGGCGGAGTACCCTCTCATGGACTTCCTCAAGAGAGACGATACCCCGACGGAGGTCCTTCCTGTGGCTGAGGCCATTGTTGGTCCGGCACTTGAACTATGGCAGCATCCTGCCTCATATCCAGCACCATCTGCCCGCGTGGTCCACAAGTATGCGGTGCCCATGTGGTCCCTTGTGGGGTTCATAGAGCATTCTTCGGCCGAGAGCCTGGTGACTGCCTCTGTGTTCAGGCGTACTGGCAGTTCTACTGACACTGACCATTCCCCCGATAAGGAGTCCAAGCTTTTGGACCATTCAGCATGGAAAGTCTATGCGGCTTCCTCCTTGGACCTTCATCAGGCCAGTTCGGCCGTCATCATAGCACACTTCTCTCATGCCCTTCTTGGGTCATTAGATGAAGTCCTCCCACATCTCCCTACGGACATGCAAACCACGGTCAAGCAGGTCCGGGACCAGGGCCATGCTGTTGCCAAACAGCAGCTCCAGACAGCCCTGGACATTAGGGATTCTTGTGCCTGCTCGATGGCTGCCACAGTGGCCTTTCGCCACAGGGCTTGGCTGAGGCTCTCCTCCTGCCCAGTGGATACTGAACGTAAGTTAGCTGATGTGCCCTTCCTTGGGACCGACTTGTTCGGCCCAGGAGTGGCCGGTCACATACAGCGCATTGAGCAGTCCATTGCCACATTGGACGCCACTTCTGCCAAGAGTTCATCAGGCAAGAACCAGTAGAAGAAAAAGAAGCCTTTTCAGCACTCTTCCCCTGTGGTTCAGCAGTCCTTCTACCAAGGAGGACAGCAGCATCAGCAGCAGGCTCAAGCTTGGCACCCTCGGCCCAAGCCTGGACCCCAGCAGGCCCACAAAGGAGGCCGAAGCTCAGGTCCTGGAGCCTCCTCCTCCACTAAGCCTGCCCAGTGATGGGGGGGGTTGCCACCCCTATCTCCATCACGTCAGCTCTGGGTCCTCCTGTGGGGGGCCGGCTCTGCCACTTCCTTTCCTCCTGGTCCGCTATCACTACAGACAGGTGGGTTCTCGAAGTGGTTGGTCAGGGACTGCCTCTAGAATTAGAGCAGTACCCTCCTAGTCGAGCCCATGCCCCTCAGGAAGAACGGATTTCCGCATGCACCCAGTTGGCTGTTTGAAACGACATTGCTCAGCTCCTCCTCTATCATGGCAGATCCTTCTGCAGACCCAGGCTTTGTCTCCAGGTACTTCTTGGTGCCCAAGCGGATGGGGGCTGGTGCTCCAATCTAGATCTCCACGACCTGAATCAGTTTCTCAGGTCACACACCTTTCAGATGGTCACTCTGTCCCAGAGCATACCATCCTTGGAACAAAACATGTGGTTCTGTTCACTGGACCTGCAGGACGCGTTCTTTCACGTCCCAATCCATCCGTCCCATCAGCGGTTCCTCTGCTTCAGGGTCGAAGGAACCCTGTACGAGTTCCGAGCCATGCCTTTCGGCCTATCATTGGCCTCTCGGGTCTTCACCAAATGCATTGCAGTGGTGGCGGCCCATCTCCGGCGTCGGGGAGTCAGAATTTACCCCTACCTCGACAATTGGCTCCTGGCAGGTTCCACCCAACAGGAGGTGGAGAGGTCCAGGGATCTGGCCCTCCAGACCTGCTTCCAACTCGGCCTCCTGATCAGTGAGGCCAAGTCGGAACTCATGCCTTCACAGGTGATGGGCTTCATCGGGGCAGAGCTCGACTCTTGTCAAGCCAGAGTCCTGCTCCCGGCGGACAGGGTGGAGGTTCTCTCCTCCTTTGCACAGTCATTTCTGGTTGCGCACTTGCGCCCTGCCTGGGACTTTCTGCACCTTCTGGCTTACATGGCGGCATGTAGCTCAGTGGGCTGTTGGGCCCGGTTGCACATGCACCCCCCTCCAATGGGAGCTGGCTGCCCAGTGGACTCAGCGCCAC
Source organism: Neoceratodus forsteri (assembly GCA_016271365.2). Classification (NCBI taxonomy): domain Eukaryota; kingdom Metazoa; phylum Chordata; order Ceratodontiformes; family Ceratodontidae; genus Neoceratodus; species Neoceratodus forsteri. The sequence continues at coordinate 122,737,340 of JADMNL010000027.1, read as the reverse complement.
GGTCATTTCGACCAGCTGATCACTGTAACCCAGATGATGTGGGACGCTCTCCAATGGTGGACCGCCCCAGACTGGTTGCAGGAAGGGATCCCATTTGTTCACCCCGAACCGACCGTCGTACTTACGACCGATGCCTCTCTCATGGGCTGGGGAGCCCACATGGGAGACAACAGGACCCACGGGTTCTGGACCCCCGAAGAGTCCTGATGCCATATCAACCTGTTGGAGCTCAGATCAGTCAGACTGGCACTGTCAGCTTTCGCTCCTCAGCTCTGGGGTCAAGTGGTTCAAGTCATAGGTTTCATAGGTTGGTTCGGAGCATAGGAGACATTAGTCCATATAGCTCGCCTCTTATTATTTTCTAGTTTTAATACCCAACTATATTTTCTTGTTCACAATATTTGTCTAATTTTCTCTTAAAACCTTCCATGCTGTTACATGTAACAATACATGTAAAGTCCAGACGGACAATACCACAACCATATCCTACCTCAACAAACAGGGCGGCACGCACTCCCATCTGCTGTGCAAGGAGGTGCTCCGCGTCTGGACTCTCATAAGCCAGTTGGAGGCGGATCTCTTAGCCATCCATGTGGCAGGAGCCTCGAACCAGCTGGAGGATGCTGTCAGCCACATAGGCCAGACATCCCACGAGTGGTCTGTTCTTCCAGAGGTAGCTTACAGCCTGTTCTCCCTTTGGGGCACACTGATGGTGGACCTGTTTGCCTCTAGGGAAAACACCAAGCTGAGGCTGTATCATGCCTGCCCCCCACAGCAGTGCTCGCTGCAGGGGGATGCCTTTTCGAGGCCGTGGACCTCAGGCCTCCTCTATGCCTTCCCTCCATTTCCCTTGATCCACAAGGTGTTACTCAAAGTGAGGAGGGACAAGGTGAAAGTGATTCTAGTAGCCCCAGGCTGGCCGCACCCGTTCTGGTATCCAGATCTCCTCAGCCTCAGCTGCAGGCCCCCGGAGCGGCTTTGTACATGCCTGGTCCTGATATCTCTGAACCAGGGGAAGGTCTTCCATCCGGACCTTCAATCGCTGCACCTCACAGCGTGGTACCTGAGCAGCTAGAGTTCCAGGCTTTAGGTCTTTCCGAAGATGTCTACGCTATGGTGGAGGCATCTCGAAAGGAATCGACCAGGAAATGTTATGCCTTCAAATGGAAAAGGTTTTCCATTTGGTGTAAGTGTCCGGACCTTTATCCTGTTCTGTGGCTAACATTCTCGACTACCTTTGGTCATTCTCCAAAGGGGGTCTAAAGTCATTGACCATAGGTGCACCAGGCAGCCATTTCTGCTTACAGGCAGGCCGATGGCCAACATTGGTACAGGAGACAGTGGTCAGGTGCTTTTTCAAGGCCTGGATCACATCCCCTCCGAAGCGCGTGAACCTCCACCTCTGTGGGATCTACTGCTGGTACTGGCAAAGCTCATGGGCAAGCCATTCAAACCAGTGCACAAGTGTGAGCTGTCACACTTGTCATGGAAGACGTCCTTCCTGGTGGCTATCACGTCTGCCAGAAGGACAGGGGAGCTCCAGGTGCTCTCAGTGGACTCCCCCTTATCTGGTCTTCCACGAGGACAAAGTTGTCCTGCTCTCCCACCTGAAATTGCTTCTGAAGGTGGCGTCAAAGTTTCATCTTAACCAGGTGTTGACTCTGCCAGTATACTACCATAATTACACCTCGGAGGCCGAGTACAGGCTCCATACTTTGGACCTGAGACGTGCTCTCTCCTATTATAAGGAGAGGACAGCGGAAATTTGTGTAGAGGGTCGCTAGCTGTTTGTCACCTACGCTGAAGCCGCTTCTGGAAGATCTGCAGCCAAATGGACCATAGCAAGATGGATCACATCATGCATAGGTCTGTGCTTTGAGTTGGCGGGCAAGGAGCCTCCCAGAGGGATAAGAGCTCATTCTACCCGCCATACTGCTGCATTGGTGGCTGCTTCCAGGGACATCCCTATCCAGGAAATCTGACGGGCTGCTACCTGGAAGTCAGCAAACACTTTCATTACCACATTGACCTTGAGTCACGCCGGGATGCTGGTTTTGGGGCCTCGGTTCTCCAATCTCTGTTCCCTAAGTAGGGGGTGTGCGCCTTGCCTCCCTCCTCCCGGAGAACTGCTAGGAGTCTACCAAACAGTGTGGATGAACAACATATCCACGATCCTAGAAAAACAGGTTACTCACCTGTAACAGAAGTTCTAGGAGTGGTATATGTTGTTCATTCACACAGACCCACCCGACCTCCCCGGCTGCGGATGCACACAACCTGGCTTCCAGCAGGCTAAGATCTGGCATCATGGGGCGTAACCGAAGTATATAACACCCGGGTGGGTGGGAGGAGCTAGCTTGAAGACTTCCGGTGAGATTTAAAGGGGAAAGGGACATGCCAAACAGTGTGGATGAACAACATATACCACTCCTAGCACTACTAACTTGTTTTTTCTGCTCACTTGAGCCAGGGCCTGGAGTTTTCTGACAAGACCCATTGTCCCTCTGCTGGACAGGGAGGTTTCTTTATGCTTTCCCTAATTTTCCTCTCATTCAGAAAGTGCTCCTCAAACTGAAACAGGAGGGTGCAGTACTAATACTCATAGCCCCCCTTCTGGCCTCAGCAGATATAGTTCCCACTTCTGCAACAAGTAGCAGTGGAGCCGCCAATACCATTGCCACTCAAGCACAATCTTCTGACTCAGAACCAGGGTACTCTGGTTCACCCAGACTTGAAGTCCCTTCACCTTCATGCCTGGCTTCTGAAAATGTAGTGATCGCTTGCTTTGGAGTCTCCTACAAAATGGCAGATGTTCTGGTAGCTGCTAGGAAACTCTCCACCGGACACACCTATGCCCTCAAATGGAAGCAGTTTACCGTGTGGGCCGCTTCTTGCCATCTGGACCCTTTTACATGTCTAGAAATCAGATTTTGGAATACCTGCTTACACTATCGATGTAGGCCTTCAGTACGCTATCCTTAATTTTGTTTTGGAAAAACTTACATTGGCTTTGTCTGAGCCTGCCTCAAGCTGTGGTGTACACTTTTTCTCAAGGAAAGCATTGTTTTCAGTTGTTATTACTTCTGCTTGAAGAATTTCAGAGCTGCAGGCTGTCATGTGTGAGCCTTCTTATTTGATTTTTCACAAAGACAGGGTGTCTTTGTGCACTAATTCTGAGTTTCTTCCTAAGGTGGTGCCTGCCTTTACTTTGAGTCAAACCATCCACCTTCTAGTCTGTTACCTGGAGCATGCCACTCCAGAGGAAGCATTGCTCCATACTTTGGATGTACATAGAATCCTGAGATACTACCTCAGTCACACTAAGGCCTTAAGAAAGCCCTCTCGGCTTTTTTGTTTCACTCGCCACTGGGAAAGAGGGCACTCCTTTGCCTAAACAATGCTTGTCCAAGTGGCTAGCAAATTGCATCCTTTTTTGTTACCGGAAGCACAGCAAGGAGTTTTTTGGTCCAGTTCGTGGCCACTTTGCCACCTCTACTGCTTGTTTTTGCAGTGTGTCTGCTGCTGACATTTGTGCAGCTGCTCCCTGGAGTACTGTCCACACCTTCACCAAACATTACAGTCTAGACAGGCAGACTTTGGACTTGCAGTCCTGTAAGGCTTACTCTCCTGATTAAACCGCCATCTTTTCAGTACTGCTTAGTACTCGTTCCAAAGGTGTGGCCTGATGAAAGAGATACCCTCAAAGAAGATAGTACAGATCTTACTTTGAGAGGGTTCCCGCAGTAGGTCATAACATCCCCTTGGTATCAGAACCATATAGAAAACTCTAGCTAGCAAGGTCCCCATGCCTGCCCTCCAGTTCTTTCCCGCTGTTGACTTGCATGCATTGTACCTTGCGGTGAACCCTGTTAGTGTTGAATGCCATTTCTTTATTTTTTTCTTTTATTTTGGAAAGTTTGTTTTTACTTCATGTCTTCTCTGACGTCCACTCCGCTGAAGAAGTGCAACTCCTGCAGCACGCAAATCCCGCACAAGGACAGTCGTACTCTTTGCCTGCTCTGCCTAGGCCCTGAACATAACACTGAGGGCTGCTTGGTCTGCAAGGATTTTAACCAGACTACGCGGAAATGGCAGCAACAGGCCCTGGATGCTCATCTGTTGAAGATCAAGATGGCCAACATGGAGAAAGAGTAGTAGAGGCTGCAGGATTCCTCTTCCTCCACCACTGTGGACCACAAAAAGAAGAAAAAAGATGAGAAGCACCAGTACCGAGATTGGTTCCCTTCCCACCTGCGGGGACCGCAGACAGCAAGGAGTCTTCTATTGGAGCTGGAAGCACCCCTCTGGCCAAGCCTCCTCCGACTATGGCGGATCAGACTTCGGCCCCCCTCCGCCTGGACTGGTAATGGTTCAGGTGGGTCCCTCCGGCGACACCGGAGTGCTTGCTGCCCTTAGGCCTCTTCAAACACCAAAGTCTAAGCCGAGCAGCAAGGCCGATAGGTCGCTTCCCGGCTCTGCCGGCGAGCGCACGGCCCTGACTGGTAAATCAGACACCAGCTCCACTGTTGTCCACCCTGTCACCACTGGTAGGTCAGATGTTGGCCCTGCTGGCACCCGCATGGCTCTTGCTGATAAGTCGAATGCCGGTCCTGCTGGTGTCCGCTTAGTTGCTGCCGGTAAGTCAGATGTCTGCCCTGCTGGCGCCCACCTGGTTACTGCTGGTAAGCCAGATGACAGCTGCGCTGGCATCTGCACGGCCACCGCTAGTAAGTTGGACGCCAGCTCTGCTGGGGTCTGCAATGATGGGCCTTTTCCTTTGCCCCGGCTGGTAAGTCGCTCATTTGGTGACCGCCCAGCCACGGCATTCCCGCCGGGGGGCCAACGTCTCTCCTGACATCGAGAAGTGCCTGCTGCCACTTCCGCAGCAGCCATCCCCTGAGGGCTCCCTCTTGGGAATCTTCCTCACCACCTCTCAAGGTGGTTCCCACCCCCGTCTTTCCAGGGCCAGTAGAGGAAGCCATTTTTCAGGACGTGGTCTTGGCTGGTCCCACACCAAAGCTCGGTCTCCCAGTTCTGCCTGCTGGACCTTCCATCAGGGTCTCAGAATCCTCTGCATCCCGCAGACTCTGGAGTTCCTCCATCTGGGCTTCTTAATCCCCAGACACTTGAGGTTCCTCCATCTGAGATGAAGGATACCCAGACGTCCACTAATCCCCCGTCTGGTACTGTTTTTCCCCAGACACCTGGGGCTCCGATGCCTGGACCTCCGCCAGGCTTCCCGACACCTGACCCTTTTTCAGGTTTGTTGGCTGACCCGGCGGGTCCCACGTTGGGGCATTCACCCCCACCCTTTGGACCCCCCACCGGCTTCTCAGCCCCTGCATCAGGCCCGTCTCCCAGCAATCCCCGAATGGGTTACAGCATACCAGACACCAGGATGTTTGGCATCAGGGTGCCTGACGTCGTTACACTTACCCATTTTAACGCGAGGGCGGTATTTCTCAGGTTGCCAGCTCGAGTACCTTTCTTTCGGGCCTTAGGATATCTGGTGCATCATTGTCAGTCACTCTGATATCAGCTTTGCCAGCCTCCACCGCCTCTTCGGCCTCCATCCTGCCTTCAGGCTGACTTACACGTAGCTTTCCAGCCCTGGTGGCAAGAGGCCAGGGCTCAGCTGGCCTCTGATCTGGAACGTCGGCAGCAAGAGGTGGCCTCCGGACACAGAGTTTGACCCTTCCCTCGTCCGTTGGCTCTAGTTTTCATAACCCCTGGGATGAGCCACAACTGAAGGAGTCCCCTAGGTCTCCTCCTGAGGACTCCTCCTTTTTGGAGCTCCTCAAAATGGTCCAGGCAGCTCATGGTTGGGACAGTGAGGAACAGGACTCCAAGAGGAAAAGGCTGGCAGAGCATCTAGGTATGACGGAATCTTTGCCTACGCCTATTCCGCCCTTCCACCCTGGACAGTTCCTCACGAGGACCTCGCATCCACTATTTGGCAGCACCCTTTTTCTGTCTCATCAGTCCCCAAAAAGGCTGATAGGGTGTACCACTCCCCAGAAGGGGTCCCTTATTTGACCTCTCACCCTGCAGCACATGCATTCATCTTAGAGACTACCCAGGATCGCAGGATGTGTCCTAAAGGCCTGTCCTTGCCTCAGGATAAAGAATCTGGTAGCTGAATCAGTTTGAGCGCAAGATTTTTTCTTCGTCCACTTGCACCCTTAGATCCCTTAATTATGTGGTGCATATGGTCTCTTTCCAGAACACCACTCTGGGCCAGTTGGAATCCAGTCTTGAGGCCATCCTGGATTCCGAGCTTAAGGCTGAGATAGCTAAGGCTGTGAGTACGGTTAGGCTGTCCTGTCGTCATGCCCTCCGGGCCACCTATGACTCTGTAGACTCAGTAGCTCAGTCTACAGCCACTGCTGTCTGTCTTTGCAGACATTCATGGCTCTGGATTTCTGGGTTGGTACAGAGTGTCCAGTCCACCATACTAGACACCCCTTTCAGGGGCTCGGTACTATTTGGTGGAGACACCAGGGACATCCTTACAGAGCTCCAGGACAGTGGCACGGCCTTGCATTCAGTCCGCTCCAGCTATCATGTGAGCTCTCGCTCCAGGCGGCCTTTTTGTCATCATCAGACCTATCAGACGAAGCAGACTTCAGTCAGATACCGGACCAAACAACGAACTCCAGTGTCAGAGGGCTCCATCCCCCCTCCAGTCGAACCTCATGAGCCTTCAGGGGGAACAATGTCCTCTCATGCCTCGGCCTCTTGGATAGTGAGGGACCCCCTACCACCGCCTAACCCTCTGGTGGAGTCAGTGGGGGGCTGGGTTTTTCTTTCCATCTTTTAGGATGGCTGGATTTACCCATGACCTCATGGGTCCTCTCCATGGTTTGCAAGAGGCCACTCCATAGTTTTGTTTGGTGTGAATTTTCAGTTGTGACATACCACTCAAATGGCGACCCTTTCCTGAGCTTTTAATTAGGGTTTTTTTTTTTTTGCTGCTTACTGTTTTCAGCAGCATTTTACCTTTTTCCTTGAGTTCTACTTAGGGCATGGCTGTGTCCATGGCATTGTCCACAGGGTGGTGATCAGTGTCTGTGCAGTTAACAGATGCACAGCTGGCCACTTCAAGTGGAAAGTTTAAGGAATTCTCCTTGAGAGACAAGGTTGTTTTTCTCTGCTTGTACTATACATGTGAGTTGCTGGGATTTGTGAGACAGTCATATGACGGTCTGTCTCTCCTTCTCTGAGCCTTTTGGCTTGGTCATTTTTTTTCTAGGCGCAGGGCTGAATTTGGTCTGGTGGCCTTCTCTGCCCCAAGTCTTACTGCTCCTACTTTTCTGTGAATCTGTCCTGCCTCCCGGCTTCAGTCCTTGACTGGTTTTTGACTGCTTGTGACTCAGTCCTATATGTTATGACCTACTGCAGGAACCCTCTTGAAGTAAGATAGTACAGTTATGTAAGAACTTACTGTAACAGTAGATCTTCAAGAGAGGTTCCTGCAGTAGGTCACCTTTTTCCCTCCCACCTTCCCCCAAGTTCTGCATCTGCTTTTCTTGATCCTTATTTTTCGGGGCTTCAAGAGCCCACTCCTTTTCTCCTCTTGTACCTGGCTCTGGGTCTTCAGCGGGAGAACTGGAGGGCGGGCGTGGGGACCGCACACTATATAGGCTCATGCTGACATCATCACGTGATGGGTGGGCAGTCCCCCACCAGACATTGCTAGCTAGAGTTTTCCATGTGGTCTTGACACCAGGGGGTGTATTCCTATGTGTTATGACCTACTGCAGGAACCTCTCTCGAAGATCTACTGTTACGATAAGTTCTTATATAACTGTACTTTATGTAAGAACTTACAGTAACAGTAGATTTTAAAGATAATCTCTTTCATCAGGCCATGCAATTCCTCCCTCCTTCCTTCCCCTTTCTGGACACTGCTTCAAAGGATCCTCTTGCTGCTGTCTCCATAACTACCTTTCTCGCCCTCTGCCTTGCAGAGGACTCCATTCTCTCCTGGTTCCCTCAAAGCCTGTCCTCCGAGTATGATGATCTCCGGTGGGGAACTGAAGATAGGAGGAGCCGCCCACTCTTTTATGCATGCTAGTTCCTACATAACTACTTTTTGCATAGGTATAAGGCAGTCCCGCATGCATACCCCAAGTTTTTACCTAAAGTGATGTTGGAGTTCCATCTTAATCAGGCCATAGTCCTGTGTGTCTACTTTGCCAACTTCCAAAATGAGGGGAACAGGACTCCACTCACTGGATGTTAAAAAGGTTCTTAGGTTGTACCTGGACAGATTCATGGACTACAGACAGTCCAAACAGCTTTTTATCTCATTTGATCCTAATAGGAAGGGACAGCCTATTACAGTCAAAAGCGTGTCTGCCTGGATTGTGAGTTGCCTTCGCCACTGTTATATTGTGACTTAGGTCAAGTTAGAGGGCAGTGTTTGCGTCCACTCCACTAGAGTGGTTGCAACTTCCATGGCAGAAATATGCTCTGTGTGCCTGTTGGAGAAACTTGTAGAGCTGCTGCTTGGAGCACAGTGCACACTTTTACCAAGCACTGTGCCCCGGATGTCCATGCCAAGCAGCATGCCACCTTGGCAGGACAATTCTGAATGGATTACTATCCTGAGTGAGCCCTAGGCTCCAGTCATTCCAGTATGGAGGACTTTCTCTGAGCTTGGTACTGTGTCCCACTGGTGAAAATCAGTGATTCTGGAAGATATTAAAATTACATACTTAGTGTAATTCTTGATCTTCCAGAATATCTTTATACCACTGATTACTAAACCTATCCACCAATGCCTGGACTCACTCCAGTATTGTTGTATTCGTCCTCATCCCTTTATACTTGGTTGGGCTGAGAGGACACTGTGTTACTGGTTTGGTGGCCCTTCACATACGGGCCACCAGGGCTGTCTTATTCCCTTAGGTTAAGTCAGGATTTTAAATAAGCTGCAAAAATTGATTAGCAGTTTGCATGTGAAAGTGCTAATCAAATGTGAAAATACATAGCACTTGCCTCAATTTGAGTAGCAAAATTAAAAATGGTGCAAAATGCACAATTAAAAAAAGTATTTTTACCTGAATAAAAATCCTTATTAAATCTGTATTTGCTTAATCTGTTTTCAGTACTCAGACATGACACAGGCACTCAGACGTGACAGTCTCTCTCTCTCTCTCCCCCCAACTCAGACATGACACAGTCTCTCACAGACATGACAGTCTCTCTTTCTCTCTGCCCCCCATTCAGACATGACACAGTGTGTTTCTCTCTCTCTGTCTCTGTCTCAGTTTAGCCCCTTCGCAGTCTTTGTTTGCAGAAGACCCAGGTAACACAAACTTTTAAGATTGGACCCCTCATGCTTAAGACATGTGTCTCTCTTGGCCATCCCACTAGACTCTGCAGTACTGTGAGAACACCACTGCCATCAGTCTATTCCCTCACATTTTGTAAGCACTGAATCCGACATGGCCCACAGTGATGGGTCAACTCACAAAATAAAAAAAATCAGTTACATGTTTCTCCACGTACTAGTGCACAAAGACCTGAGGAAAAGAAAATAGTCACAGCCCTGGTCACAACCACTACAGCACACTTCTAGGCAATGGGGAACCAAGCAGCAGCCCAACAGCACAAGGTAAAAATGAATGCTGCACAGACTTCACTCACCAGCAGGGTTACTCCTCTCTCATTTGTTAAAGTTAGCTTAATCCAATCACCACTGTGTATGTCGAGCAACACCCCACAATCACAGACATAATTGTTTACACCACCTAAATCAGCCATTCTGCATACCAGAAAACTCTTCAGTTCATGGCCATAATTCGCAGCCGTACTTCTGCAATACCATGAGCTCCTTATCCAGAGTCCTAACAAGCCTGTGATGGAGACACACACTCCCAACCCTGAGAAATGCGTCTCAACTCACCATGTCCTCCTATCCGCGATGGGGGTGCCCGCTGCTGCCATAACTGCTATGACTGGAGTTCCAACTTTCAGGGTTAATGTCCGGAGCTGCTGAGCCATTGCCACACGTATCATACCAGATTACTTCATTTTTGAATGCCTGCCACTCTCGATGTCCCCCACAACACAACTTGACTCTCAGACTGAACGGCAACTCCGTTCTTCCTCTCTCTGATTGGTCAGGACCCCTCACGTAGCAATCGGAAGCGGACGTATGAAAAGACAAAAAAACACAGCCAGCTGGTGGAAGGGAAAAGCACCAAAATCACTTGTCCTCTGGATGTATTGCATTTTTAGTGATCTAGAATTACAAATGGGTCGCACGAGCAGCCGTTTCACATTGCAAAATGCGATGCGATACCAGCTATTTAAAACCTTGTAAGTGCATAGGTTCTTGTTAAGTTATGCTGTTCACCTCTTTGATAAAAAAAGGTGGTGAGGTGTTGGGGACTGGTGCCACTGTAGACCAGCAGCCACGTGCATCCTTGTGCAATGACATGCAAGCAGTGTCTACCGTGTCACTAGCCCTCTGAAAAGTTCTTATTTCCCCAGGGTCTTTGCACCTCCGGCTTAGACCCAGTAGTGGTAATCAATGATGAAGATATTCATGAAGATCAAGAATTACGTTAAAGACGTAATTTTACTTTCTACTGGTGGTTGCAGTTTATATCCACACCACCTACCTGACCTCCCCTGTCAGGTAGCACCTGGATCCCTGTTTCCAGCATGCAAAGATCTGACATCAGAAGATACACCACCCAGGTGGTGGGAGGCGCTTATCTTGAAGACTGGCAATGACTCGGCTGTCTCCAGCTGAACTGCCAGAGTGTGGATATGAACTGTTTACCACTAGCAGAACTACGGTTACCAGCCGGCCCTCCAGCGCAGCAGTAGCGCTACCGCTTGTGATGCTGAAAGCCCAGGTTCAAGAACAAGCTCAGGTTATCAGACGGCTAGCCAGGGAAGGTTGGCTTAGAGTCCCATGTATGCTCGCCTCCTCTGGGGAAGGTGAGAGTATAGTCTCTGCTGCATCACCTCCACCTGGGTCACCACAGGCAATGGTGCAAATGGAGCCATGGACTGAGGGAGGGAGACATCAGTGTTATGACGCATTGTGTCAGCAAGGCCTTCCTGACATAAGAGAGTGGGACACAAAATGCGGAAAAAACACCCCCAACTGCAGCACCATGTTGCCTACTGCAGGCCCTGCACCTCTGAATGGGTTCTTCCTTGCCGACTGACACTTAAAACTCTGCTTGGGGGGTTTGTGGGCTGGGCCCTCAGCAGCCCTTCCCATGAGGCATCATTCATGGGAGGAATGGCGAAAGAAGCTACGTCACAGAGATGGCGGGTGATGGGGTTGGGCAGGTTGGCTGAACTGATGGGGGCTGGTCCGGCAGAACGGAGTAAAGGGCAGTAAATTAAAATATATATATATATGGTAACAGGTAAGTAACCTATGTTTATGGTAAGTCTAATTTAATATTTTCTACTAATAAAGAGCCAGACTCTTTTAAAGGAAAGCACCCCTGTAATTGATGGATGAACTCAGAATATACCCAACATAGTACTGCAGTAATCTGAGATTGGCTTGTATAATAAGTCCATCAAGTTTGCCGCTGCTTCATAAGCAGGGATCAACAAGTATGCTATGCAAACATGTACTGAGTTATAGAGATTGCTTAAGTTGTGCCCCTCTATCCCTCCCCCTGCAGCTGTTAGGATCTATTTTGTGTGGATTAGCGCTTTTCTTGTTCCTGGTTATGCAGAGCAGAGCTCTGTTAGGTCTGACTTGTGTGGAGGGGAGCTGTCCTGGGTCTTGCTTACACAGAGTCTAGCTCTCCTGGGTTCACCTTGCACAGAGTTGGGCTTTCCTGGGTCAGGCTTATGCCGAGTGGAGCTCTCCTGGGTTCATCTCGTGCTGAGCCAAGCTCTTCTAGGTCCGGCTCATGCAGAACTAAGCTCTCCTATGTCTGTCTCATGCTGTGTCAAGCCCTCCTAGGTCTGTCTTGTGCTGAGATGAGCTTTCTTGGGTCTGGCTCATGCGGAGCTAAGCTCTCCTGGGTCTGTATCATGCTTAGTCAATCTCTCCTAGGTTTGTTTAATGCTGAGCTGAGCTTAGTCAAGCTCTCCTAGGTTTGTTTCATGCTGAGCTGAGCTTAGTCAAGCTCTCCTAGGTTTGTTTCATGCTGAGCTGAGCTCTGCTGGGTGCAGCTGATCTCTGCTGTTTCCGGCTCATGTCAACATGAGCTCTCCTGGGTTTTGCTCATGTAGCTCTGAGCACTCCAGGGCCTAGATAACATACAGCTGAGCTCTAGGGTTACCACCTTTTAAGAAGCCCAAAGTGGGACATTTCTTACTGAAACATGATTTTTTGCAGGACAGTACCTAACCTCGACCGATGCAACAGACTTGTTTTCTCTATATAATCAGAATTAAGGCTAAGTATTGTGGTTTCTTGGTTGCTTCTATTGTTTCTTATCATTTTAAGGTATTTTAGTTAAGCTATTGTAGTTTTCCAGAACATTTAGTGGAAAGTTAGAAAATATTTTTCTTACTGTAAAATCAGGACATTTTGTATTTTTCATGTTTTTTTGCAGGACACAGTTGCCCAAATCAGGACTGTCCTGCGAAATTCAGGACAGGTGGTAACCCTACTGAGCTCTTCTGGGTCTGGATTGTGTGGAGCTAAGCTCTCCTGGGTCTTGCTCATGCAGAGCTGAGCACTCCAGGGCCTAGCTCATGTACAGCTGAGCTCTTCTGGGTCCAGCTTGTGCGGAGCTGAGCTCTCCTGGGTCCAGCTCATGTGGTGCTGAGCTCTCCTGGGTCCAGCTCATGTGGTGCTGAGCTGAACTCTCCTGGGTCTGGATCATGCAGATCCAAGCACTCCAGAGCCTAGCTCACATGCTGCTGAGGTTTCCTGGGTCTGGCATTTGTGGAGCTGAGATCTCTTGGGTCCGGCTGACATGAAGCTGAGCACACCTGCATCTATCTTGCACAGAACAGAGCTCCCCTGCTTGCTACTAGGTGGCCCATACACTAAAACTTGTGTGTTTGTCTTTTCCAGGGTTTTATTTGTTTTCCCCCAATACATCGGACCCAGTAAGTAAATAATTTGATTTTGGTTCTGTACTTTGAATATAGAAAATGCTGAATAAAAAACATTCAACGGTAGACTGAGACCCTTTCCTGCTATCCAGACATCTGTTTCTTTCTGTAGTATGAAATGTTATTTACATTGCTCAGTAAAACTTGTTTCCCAATTTGTTTTATGGACACTAAATTTATAACACAGTATGAAGTTAATAGAAAGGAATGCTGCACATTATCATTCAAACCGCTATCTGTAGAGTGTAAATTTTGATTTTTTTTACATCTCATAATGCCTATGGTTCTAGTTTTTTATATCAAATGAAGTGATCTTAGCACAGAGTAGCACTGACATTCTTTGCCCACCTGGCTAATAGTAGCGGAGATGCCCCCCCAACACACACACACACACACACAGGATTAATGTTTCTTTTCCTACGTGACTTTCAGGGCTTTTTAAAACGAAAGAAAAGAATGGTAAGGTTCAAAATCCATACTTGCTAAGCCACTGATCTCTTTTTGTATATGACTCTCTCTTTCCTTGTTTTTTCCTCCCTGGTCTTTAAAACTAGCTCTGTATGTTGCCCCCTATTTCACTAATATGTTGATTCCCCACCAGTGACATCATGGGTTGTAGTCAGTGGCTCTTGAGGCTTGAGATCTTGTGGTCCTGAGCTATTGAGATAATATCTTGAGATAGTGTGACCATTACCAAGCCATGGTGCACTGAAAACCATAACTGAGACATGACCACACTAGGCTATACTCTGTTCAGGAAGGATTGGGTGGGAAGGAAAGGAGGGTGTGTGGTGCTTTATGTGAGGGGAAGCATAAAAGCAACAGAGATCAGACTCCCAACATTTGACAAATGAAAATAGGTACAGGTATGGCAATTCAGACTTGCAGCTGTGAAATGTTGGGGGGGGGGTGAAACCAGGATTACAGTCTGCCCTCCTTCCAGACTTAAAAAGTGCGTGCTAGAAACCTTGATCTACAAACCTTATTATACAACGCAGACCTATATAAATCACTTTTTAGTTTTCCCACAACCAACAGATTTCTTGACTGGCTCTATCTGGATTCTGCCTGCTGTGGGCCATCCTCTTTCCCACACCTAGCCTCGCACACAGCAGACAGCATCTCCTACCACCTGCTTCTTCTTGTAAAAGTCTTTTTTGAGAAGTTAGAGACTGAGCTTCTGCCTCTCCTCTACACATTTTTTACTGAATTTTTTTCCTTTTTGGGCATCTGGACAGGAATGGATTAGGGACCCCCGTCCCCTTTCAGTTTCTAAGCCTGGTCTTTGCCAACAATCACCCCCCACCAAGTTCCTCCCAAACAAACATAGGCCTTATTCACAAAAAGACTCAGTTTCTCCCATCTGTTCCTAAATGTTTTGTGAGGAGGGCCCATGGCTGGAATAATTCCTTACCATGCTACCCCAGCACATGAAGCCCTTGCTGCAGGGCTAACACCAACCATATCTCTCTCTGTCTCACTCACTGTTTGCTGTCTGTCGTGTAGCCCTGCCTCCCGACAGCAAGCAGCTAAAATACTTTCTTGTTGTTTCTTGGTAAACACCTATTGTTAGAACTGCAGCTCACTCAGAGCTCCCAAATGCTACTCGACCTAACTGCAGATCAATGGGAACCCTCTGAATGTTAATTATAACATTAATAACTGGATCACACTCATACTTTCAATAGTATATGAAGGCGGTCTCCGGCCATGTTTTTTGCAATTTAGTGCCAGGAAAACCAATGCAGTTGGTCAGAAATCAGCCTGCCTTGCACTTCCAATATTGAAAAAGCTACCACCTTTCCTCTGACTGACTCTTCTCATGTCAAACAGTTAAAACAAAAAGAGAGCTGTATTCTTGTCTACTGCAGAATAAGGCTAGTGCTTGAGTTTAGCACTGACACATTTCAGTGCTGTAAATAATGTGCAAACAGCAACTCCTCTTTGTACTAGATGCTTGCACTGTCTTTGGTCGAGTGGAAAAACTGGACAGACAATAACTGAACAATACCTCTTATGCTGGCACTTAGAATAACCAGGCTATGGTCTCGATGATCGATGGGGATGACCCAACTGACCGTGGAGTTCATTCAAATCTTGTGTGGCAACATGAACACAATAAAACACAATAATAATAAATAATTCCTCTGGAATTTGCTTCCTCCATCAGTGAGGGAGGCCCTTTCAGTTGAGGCATTAAAAGCCTGCCTCAAGACCCTTTTATTCAGCCGGGCGTTCTCAGACACTGTTTTGTAAATAATGTCTCTGAGATACTTTTATAATGGAACATTAGAATTCCATTGGTAAATTAGACCCTCATTTTAATGTTCTGATTTTAAGTATTGAACTGGAATGTTGATATTTTATTTGTAGGGTTTGTAATTGTTTCTGATGTATTTATTGTATGGCTCCCAGAGCCTCTGGGATTGGGCGCCTGAAAAATAAAATTTGTCTTGCCTTGCTACATGTGGTAAAGTTAGGCTACACCTTCATCTGTGATTGATGGACCACTTTTCTATTTCCTTATTTCCTAGCAACAGCTACTGCTTTTCTCTTTGCTTTTCTTCTTTTCCCGCCTACCTTAGGTTGGCCACCTATCGTAGCTTTTTACTTTCCCTACTAAACTTTCTACTAGTTCTCTATTTTCATTCTTTTTCCATTTCCATCCATCCAGTCCCTGGAATGACGCCCAGCACCTGAAGAGGTGTTGTGTAAAGTGCATACGTGCATTTTGAGTACAAAAAGCATGAAAGCTATTTTAAATAGGAATGAATACAGTTAGTAAAGCCTTTTTAAAGAAAAAGGATTCAGAAGTCATATAAAACAATAATAATTTCATGATTAGTACAGTTATAAGAAATCCTTAAGGCATTTTCATAAATTCACACTATAAACCTGTTACTATATAAGGTTCTACGTATAAGAATGTGGTATACTTTATAAAAGTGCTTAGTCACTGTGGATCAGAGATATAGAGAGTCAATATCTGTGGATATATACACTGTACCTTTAACTGAACCAGGAAGTCCCCTGAAATAACCCCTCCCCCTTGGTTTTGAAACAACATGTTCAGACATGAAACATGTCTAGACTTGTAACTAGAAGACGGCTGAGTCAGGTGATGCCACCAAAAATATATAAATACCTCTTCAGTTCAGCCCAGAGAGAGGAGAGAGGTTCTGTTGCTACTGTAGACAAAACTGTTGAATGCAGATGAGAAGGGTCTTAGATCTAAGATCCAGGACTGTATTATGGGAGAAACTACTGATGTTAAGTAGTGATTTTCTTTGCAATTTTTTTGTTTTCATTATTTTTCAAATTTTGGAAAAATATTACACCAAGGTGTGTTCTAAACCTGTAAATTTGCCTTGTCTGAAGTTTATTTCCACATGCTGTGACACTACAGTCAGCCCATGACTGGGGATGATATTGCCACAATCAGTCAGAAAGTAGTTGCTGAAGCTGATATTGCTACAACTAGTCAGTGGCCCCTGAGGCTGATATTACTAAATTCAGTTGCTCCTGAGGCTGATATTGCTACGATCAGTCAGAGGCTCTTGATGCTGATATTACTATAATCAGTCAGTGGCTCTTCATACTGAGCTCTTGAGGCTGATAGTAATACAGGCAGTGGCTCCTGAGGCTGACATTGCTAGGGTCAGTGGCTCATGACAGGATATTGCTGCAGTCAGTCAGAGGTTCTTTAGGCTGATATTACTACATCAAGTCAGAGGCTCTTGATGCTGATATTGCTATAATCAGTCAGTGGCTCCTGAGGCTGATATTGCTAGTGTAACTCAGACCTCTTGATACTGATCCCTTGAGGCTGGTATTCATACAGTCAGTGGCTCCTGAGGCTGACATTGTTTAGTCAGTCAGTGGCCCTTGATGTTGATATTGCAACACTCAGTCAATGGCTCTTGAGGCTGATATTGCTAGAGTGAGCCAGTGACTCCTGAGGCTGGTAGTCAAGAGGCTGTTGATGCTAGTATTGCTGCAATCAGTCAGTGACTCTCAAGGCTGATATTGCTACCATCAGTCAGTGGTTCCTGAAACTGATATTGCTACAACTAGTCAGTGGCCCCTGAGGCTGATATTACTAAAATCATTGGCTCCTAAGCCTGAAATTGCTGCAATCAGTCAGAGACTCTTGATGCTGATACTGCTATAATCAGTCAGGGGCTCTTGATGTTGACCTCTTGAGGCTAATATTGATACAGTCAGTGGCTTATGAGGCTGATATTGCTACAGTTAGTCAGAGGCTCCTGAGGCTGATATTGCTACAGTCACTAAGTAGCTCCTGAGGTTGATATTGATAGTGTCCCTTAGTGGATCTTGATACTGTGCCCTTGAGGCTGATGTTGATAACAGTCAGTGACTCCTGAGGCTGACGTTGTTCAGTCAGTCATTGGCTCCTGCGGCTGATATTGCTACAGGCAGTCAGTGGTTCTGGAGGTTGATATTTCTGCATTCAGTAGCTCTTGATGCTGGTATTGCTGCGATCAATCAGAGGTTCTTGAGGCTGATATTGCTACAGTGAGGCAGAGGCTCTTGATGCTGATATTGCTACAGTCAGTCAGTGGCTCTTGAGGCTGATATTGTTACAGTTGTGGCTCTTGTGGCTGATATTGCTGTAATCAATTCGTGGCTCTTGAGGTTGATACTGCTACAGGCAGTCAGTTACTGTTGATGTTGATATTGCTAGAGTCAGTCAATGGCTCTTGAGACTTTTATTACTGCAATAAGTCAATGGCTGTTGATGCTGATATTGCTACAGTCATTAGCTCTTGATGCGGATACTGCTAGACTCAGTGCCTCTTGATGCTGATATTGCTACAGCCAGTCAGTAGCTCTTGATGGTGATATTGCTACAATCAGTCAGTGTCTCTTGAGGCTGATATTGCTACAGTCAGTGACATCCGAGGCCTATACTGCTACAGTCAGGCAGTAGCTCTTGAGGCTGATATTTCTACAGTCAGCTAGTGACTCCTGAGGCTGATACCGCTACTATCAGTCAGAGGCTCTTGATGTTAGTTTTACTACAATCATTCAGTGGCTCCTGAGGCTTATATTGCTACAATCAGTCAGTGACTCTTGAGGCTGATATTGCTACCATCAGTCAGTGGTTACTGAGGCTGATATTGCTGCATTCAGTTAGTGGCTCTTGATGCTGATATAGCTACAGTCAGTCAGTGGTTGCTGAAGCTGATATTGCTACAACTAGTCAGTTGCCCCTGAGGCTGATATTACTATGATCAGTCACAGACTTTTAATGCTGATATTGCTATATCAGTCAGTCGCTCTTGATACTGAGCTCCTGAGGCTGATGTTGATACAGTCTGTTGCCTATGAGGCTAATATTGCTAGAGTCAAACAGGGGTTATTAAGGCTGATATTGCTACAGTCAGTCAGTGGCTGTTGATGCTGACATTAACATAGAATGTGACGACAGATAAGGACCGCTTGGTCCACCTAGTCTGCCCATTTTCCTACCTAACAGATAAGCTGCAGATCCTAATTAACCAACAGCTTACTACCTCCTACCCCCCACTAGGACTGCCTTATGTCTGTCCCATGCATTCTTGAACTCCCCCACTGTTCTTGACTCCATAACCTCCTCAGGAGGCTGTTCCATGCATCCACAACCTCTCTGTGAAAATACTTCCTCACATTACCTCTGAGCGTCCCCCCTCTATCTTCAAATTGTGCCCTTGTCCTTGCACATCTCTTTTCTGAAAGATGCCACCCTCTTGGACTTTGTTGATTCCCTTGAGGTACTTGAAAGTTTCTATCATGTCCCCTCTCTCCCTCCTTTCCTCAAGGGTATACATATTAAGCTCCTTTAGTCTTTCTTCGTATGTCTTCTTGTGCAGACCCTGCACCATTTTGGTTGCCCTCCTCTGGACAGCCTCCACTCTGTCTATGTCTTTGCGGAGATGGGGTCTCCAGAACTGCACACAGTACTCCAGATGGGGTCTCACCAACTGTCTGTACAGAGGGATAACAACTTCCTGTTTTCTACTACTGATGCCTCTCCCTATGCATCCCAGTATCCCCCCAGCCTTCCTTACTGCCTTCTCACATTGCTTGCTCACCTTAAGGTCATCTGATATAATTACCCCCAGGTCCCTTTCCATTTTTTCTGTTGTCAGTATCTCACCCCCTATTGTGTACTCTTGCCCTGGGTTTTTGTTTCCCAGGTGCATTACCTTGCGCTTCTTTGCATTGAATCTGAGCTGCCATACATTTGACCATTCCTCATTGGAATAGCATGACATTGCTATAGTTAGTCAGAGGCTATTGAGGCTGGTATTACTACAATCAGTCACAGTATCTTGATGCTGATTTTGCTACACTCAGAGGCTCTTGAGGCTGATATTGGTACCGTCAGTCAGAGGCTCTCTGTGGTGATATTGCTACAGTCAGTCAGTGGCTCTTGAGGCCAATATTGCTGCAGTCAGTCAGTGGCTCTTGAGGCTGATATTGCTACAGTCAGTCAGGGGTCTTGAGGCTGATATTGCTGCAATCAGTAAGAGACTCTTGAGGCTGGTAGTCCTAAAGTCAGTCAGTGGCTGTTGATGCTGATATTGCTAGTCAGTGGCTCTTGATGCTGCTATTACTGCAGTCACTCAGTGCCACTTGAGGCTAATATTGTTACAGTCAGTCAATGGTTCCTGAGGCTGCTTTAGCTACAGTCAGTCAGTGACTGTCGATGCTGATATTGCTACAGTTGGTGGCTGTTGATGATGATATTGCCACAGTCTATCAGTGTTTCTTGAGGCTGATATTGCTTCAGTCACAGTGGCTCCCGAGGCTGATACTGCTACAGTCAGTGGCTCATGAGGTTGATATTTCCACAATCAGTTAGAGGCTATTGAGGCTGATACTGCTGCAGTCAGTCAGAGGCTCTTGATACTAGTATTGCTACAATTGTTCAGTGGCTCCTGAGACTTGTATTGCTACAATCAGTCATTGGTTGCTGAGGCTGATATTGCTATAATCAGTCAGTGGTTCTTGAGGTTGAGCTGTTGAGGGTGATATTGATACAGTCAGAGGCATCTGAGGCTGATATTGCTACAATGACTAAGTGGCTGCTGAGTTTGATATATTAATTGTCACTCAGTGATTCTTGATACTGAACCCTCGAGGCTGATATTGATAACAGTCGGTGGCTCCTGAGGCTGACGTTGTTCAGTCAGTGGCTCCTGATGTTGCTATTGCAACAATCTGTCAGTGGCCCCTGCAGCTGATATTGCTACAGTCAGTCAGTGGTTCTGGAGGTTGATATTTCTTCAGTCAGTTAGTAGCTCTTGATGCTGGTATTGTTTAGATCAGTCAGAGGCTCTTGAGGCTGATATTGGTACCGTCAGTCAGAGGCTCTTGGTGGTGATATTGCTATAGTCAGTCAGTGGCTCTTGAGGCCAATATTGCTGCAGTCAGTTAGTGGCTCTTGAGGCTGATATTGCTACAGTCAGTCAGGGGTCTTGAGGCTGATATTGCTGCAGTCAGTAAGTGACTCTTGAGGCTGGTAGTCCTAAAGTCAGTCAGTGGCTGTTGATGCTGATATTGCTAGTCAGTGGCTCTTGATGCTGCTATTGCTGCAGTTACTCAGTGCCACTTGAGGCTAATATTGTTACAGTCAGTCAATGGTTCCTGAGGCTGCTTTAGCTACAGTCAGTCAGTGACTGTCGATGCTGATATTGCTACAGTTGGTGGCTGTTGATGATGATATTGCCACAGTCTATCAGTGTTTCTTGAGGCTGATATTGCTTCAGTCACAGTGGCTCCCGAGGCTGATACTGCTACAGTCAGTGGCTCATGAGGTTGATATTTCCACAATCAGTTAGAGGCTATTGAGGCTGATACTGCTGCAGTCAGTCAGAGGCTCTTGATACTAGTATTGCTACAATTGTTCAGTGGCTCCTGAGACTTGTATTGCTACAATCAGTCATTGGTTGCTGAGGCTGATATTGCTATAATCAGTCAGCGGCTCTTGAGGTTGATCTGTTGAGGTTGATATTGATACAGTCAGAGGCATCTGAGGCTGATATTGCTACAATGACTAAGTGGCTGCTGAGTTTGATATATTAATTGTCACTCAGTGATTCTTGATACTGAACCCTCGAGACTGATATTGATAACAGTCGGTGGCTCCTGAGGCTAACAATGTTCAGTCAGTCAGTGGCTCCTGATGTTGCTATTGCAACAATCTGTCAGTGGCCCCTGCAGCTGATATTGCTACAGTCAGTTAGTGGTTCTGGAGGTTGATATTTCTTCAGTCAGTTAGTAGCTCTTGATGCTGGTATTGCTTAGATCAGTCAGAGGCTCTTGAGGCTGATATTGCGACAGTCAGGCAGAGGCTCTTGGTGCTGATATTGCTTCAGTCAGTGGCTCTTGAGGCTGATATTGTTACAGTCATGGCTCTTATGGCTGATATTGCTTCAATCAGTTTGTGACTCTTGAGGCTGATACTGCTACAGGCAGTCAGTGACTGTTGATGTTGATATTGCTACAATCAGTCAGTGGCTCTGAAGCTGATATTCCTACAATTGTCCGTGACTGTTTATGTTAATATTGCTACAATCAGTAAGTAGCTCCTGAGGGTGATATTACTACAGTCAGCCAGTGGCTCTTAATGCTGATATTGCTATAGTCAGTAGCTCTTGATGCTGATACTGCTATACTCAGTGAGTGCCTCTTGATGCAGATATTGCTAGAGTCCGTCAGTAGCTCTTGATGCTGATATTGCAACAATCAGTCAGTGTCACTTGAAGCTGATATTACTACAGTCAATGACTCCTGAGTCTGATACTGCTACAGTCAGGCAGCAGCTCTTGAGGCTGATACTATTACAGTCAGTCAGAGGCTCTTGATGCTATTATTGCTACAATCATTCAATGGCTCCTAAGGCTTATATTGCTACAGTCAGTCAGTGACTCTTGAGGCTGATATTGCTACCATCAGTCAGTGGTTCCTGAGGCTGACATTGGTACATTCAGTCAGTGGCTCTTGATGCTGATATTACTACAGTTAGTCACAGACTCTTGATGCTGATATTGCTGTATCAGTCAGTGGCTCTTGATACTGCGCTTACCTGGGGTCAGACCAAATACTCACTGCTCCCCTACCATATTAACTACCTTGCGATACCATCTTCAGTTCTAACTAACAAAATGTCTCTCTTTCTTCAGGGTTCTTCATCCTCCAACTCGGAGACTTCGTCTTCTTTCCTAGATCTTCGTGCTGGGACGTTCTTCTGCGACCACTTTAGTGCATCCGCTGGGTCATTAAAGATGTAAATCTTCCCCCTATGGACAATTCAGAGTCTCGCTGGAAACAGTACATCGTGAGGGATTCCAGCCTCCCTTAAAATAGCTTTTGCCCCATCGAAGCTCCTCTTCTTTTGCCGTGTGGCGTAACTTAGGTCCGGATAGAGACGTACCACTTGCCCATCCTGAAGCAGCGTTCCTTTTTTCCTTGCAAGAGCTAAAACATAATCCTGTGTTCTGACCCCATCTAGAACCACAGTAATGGTACGTGGAGCATCTCTGTCGCCTCTTCTGCCACGGGGCGTCACCCGATAGGCTTTCTGGATGGGGATCGGTTTAAGAGTCCCATTCTCTCCCAACTGGTACTGGAGCCATTCTGTCAGAAATAAAAGCATGTGGTCACCCTCATAATCCTCCGGCATCCCTGCTATTCATAGATTCATTGCTTGTGCTTGATTTTCAAGCATTTCAAGCTGGGATCTGAGGTGCACATTTTCTTTCACCAAGGTTGCTGCTGTTCCCATTGCTGCTTCGAATTTCTTAGTAGAATCAGCTGTAGCAGTCTTAATCGAGTCCATAATTGTTTCCAGACACACTACCTGGTTAGTAAGATTGTCCAATTTCTCTGACAATCCTGCCACAGATTGGATAAGACAGGAGATCTTCACTCCCAAAGACTGCAACGTCTCTTCAGCTGGCTCCTTGGGACCTTGATTACCTGTGGCAGACCTCGTGATGTGCCCTTCAGCAGCTCCCTTACTTTTCACACCATCTATTGGAAGACGGTCTTTTCGAGGATTTCCCATAATGATCTCACTATATTCTCACACACTCTATATGATTCTGGTAGAGTTTCTTCAATCAAAAACTTATTTTCCCAGCTGTTTTTATCTGATTAATTTCTGTCTGTATGCCTGAGCGCCCATCTATCTCGGGCTCCACAAGGCCCCCCAAACATTGCTTATTGAGGCTGATATTACTACAGTCAGTCAGAGGCTCCTGACGCTGATATTGTTTCAATCATTAAGTGGCTGCTGAGGTTGATATTGTTAGTGTCACTCAGTGGCTCTTGATACTGAGCCCTTGAGGTTGATATTAATAACAGTCAGTGGTTTCTGAGGCTGACATTGTTCAGTCAGTCGGTGGCACCTGGTGCTGATATTGCAACTGTCAGTGACTCTTCAGGTTGCTATTTCTGCAATCAGTCAATGACTTCTGGGGCTGGTATTGCTACAATTAGTCAGGGGCTCTGGAGTCTGATATTTCCACAATCTGTCAGTGGCTCTTGATGCTGGTACTGCTACAATCAGTCAGAGACTCTTGAGGCTTATATTGCTACAGTCACTCAGTGGCTCTTGAGGCTGATATTGTTTGTCAGTGCCTCTTGATGCTGATATTGCTATAATCAGTCACTGGCTCTTGAGGCTGATGTTGCTAAAAGACGTGGATCTTGATGCTGCATTGCTACAGTCAGTAAGTGGCTCCTGAGGCTGATATTGCTACAGTCAGTGGCTCTTGAGGCTGATATTGTTACAGTCATGGCTCTTATGGCTGATATTGCTTCAGTCAGTTTGTGACTCTTGAGGCTGATACTGCTACAGGTAGTCATTGACTGTTGATGTTGATATTGCTACAATCAGTTAGTGGCTCTGAAGCTGATCAGTCCGTGACTGTTTATGTTAATATTGCTACAATCAGTTAGTAGCTCCTGAGGGTGATATTACTACAGTCAGCCAGTGGCTCTTGATGCTGATATTGCTATAGTCAGTAGCTCTTGATGCTGATACTGCTATACTCAGTGAGTGCCTCTTGATGCTGATATTGCTAGAGTCCGTCAGTAGTTCTTGATGTTGATATTGCAACAATCAGTCAGTGTCTCTTGAAGCTGATATTACTACAGTCAATGACTCCTGAGTCTGATACTGCTACAGTCAGGCAGCAGCTCTTGAGGCTGATACTACTACAGTCAGTCAGAGGCTCTTGATGCTATTATTGCTACAATTGCTACAATCATTCAATGGCTCCTAAGGCTTATATTGCTACAGTCAGTCAGTGACTCTTGAGGCTGATATTGCTACCATCAGTCAGTGGTCCTGAGGCTGACATTGGTACATTCAGTCAGTGGCTCTTGATGCTGATATTACTACAGTTAGTCACAGACTCTTGATGCTGATATTGCTGTATCAGTCAGTGGCTCTTGATACTGCCCTTACCTGGGGTCAGACCAAATACTCACTGCTCCCCTACCATATTAACTACCTTGCGATACCATCTTCAGTTCTAACTAACAAAATGTCTCTCTTTCTTCAGGGTTCTTCATCCTCCAACTCGGAGACTTCGTCTTCTTCCCTAGATCTTCGTGCTGGGACGTTCTTCTGCGACCACTTTAGTGCATCCGCTGGGTCATTAAAGATGTAAATCTTCCCCCTATGGACGATTCGGAGTCTTGCTGGAAACAGTACATTGTGAGGGATTCCAGCCTCCCTTAAAATAGCTTTTACCCCATTGAAGCTCCTCTTCTTCTGCCGTGTGGCGTAACTAAGGTCCGGATAGAGACGTACCACTTGCCCATCCTGAAGCAGCGTTCCTTTTTTCCTTGCAAGAGCTAAAACATAATCCTATGTTCCGACCCCATCTAGAACCACAGTAATGGTACGTGGAGCATCTCTGTCGCCTCTTCTGCCACGGGGCGTCACCCGATAGGCCTTCTGGATGGAGATCGGTTTAAGAGCCCCATTCTCTCCCATCTGGTACTGGGGCCATTCTGTCAGAAATAAAAGCATGTGGTCACCCTCAGAATCCTCCGGCATCCCTGCTATTCATAGATTCATTGCTTGTGCTTGATTTTCAAGCATTTCAAGCTGGGATCTGAGGTGCACATTTTCTTTCACCAAGGTTGCCGCTGTTCCCATTGCCGCTTCGACTTTCTTAGTAGAATCGGTTGTAGCGGTCTTAACCGAGTCCATAATTGTTTCCAGACACACTACCTGGTTAGTAAGATTGTCGCATTTCCCTGACAATCCTGCCACAGATTGGATAAGACGGGAGATCTTCACTCCCAAAGACTGCAACGTCTCTTCAGCTGGCTCCTTGGGACCTTGATTACCTGTGGCCGACCTCGTGGTGTGCCCTTCCGCAGCTCCCTTACTTTTCACACCATCTATCGGAAGACGGTCTTTTCGAGGATTTCCCATAATGATCTCACTATATTCCCACACACTCTCTATGATTCTGGTAGAGTTTCTTCAATCAAAAACTTATTTTCCCAGCTGTTTTTATCTGAATTAGCTCTCTGTCTGTATGCCTGAGCGTCCATCTTGCTCGGGCTCCACAAGGCCCCCAAACATTGCTTATTGAGGCTGATATTGCTACAGTCAGTCAGAGGCTCCTGACGCTGATATTGTTTCAATCATTAAGTGGCTGCTGAGGTTGATATTGTTAGTGTCACTCAGTGGCTCTTGATACTGAGCCCTTGAGGTTGATATTAATAACAGTCAGTGGCTTCTGAGGCTGACATTGTTCAGTCAGTCGGTGGCACCTGGTGCTGATATTGCAACTGTCAGTGACTCTTCAGGTTGCTATTTCTGCAATCAGTTAATGGCTTCTGGGGCTGGTATTGCTACAGTTAGTCAGGGGCTCTGGAATCTGATATTTCCACAATCTGTCAGTGGCTCTTGATGCTGGTACTGCTACAATCAGTCAGAGACTCTTGAGGCTTATATTGCTACAGTCATTCAGTGGCTCTTGAGGCTGATATTGTTTGTCAGTCCCTCTTGATGCTGATATTGCTATAATCAGTCACTGGCTCTTGAGGCTGATGTTGCTAAAAAAAAACGTGGATCTTGATGCTGTATTGCTACAGTCAGTATGTGGCTCCTGAGGCTGATATTGCTACAGTCAGTGGCTCCTGCGGCCGATATTGGTGCAGTTAATCAATGGTTCTGGAGGTTGATATTTCTACAGTCAGTCAGTCGCTCTTGATGCTGGTACTGCCCCCATCGCTTATAACCAGCATGTTTGTGCAGTCGTAACCTGCCCATTATAGGCACTGGTCAGCATAACGTGAGGGGGAAAAAATTACTCAGCTTGCATTTTCAATTTGCAATAATACCTGTAACTGCACAAAATGCAGTAAATGGACTGTAATCCCTTCCACTGTCACTTTCTGTATTCCTTTTCATAATGTTAATGAAATATTAACTTAAAACAAAAGGCAGATGAAAGCCGTCATCGTTATGGGCTTTAGCAGTACATCAGCGCATATTGGTGATTATTTACTTTTATTTATTTATTTCGATTAGGATTAATACCTTTGAGTCAGACTCATTTTCAAAGGTTCCAAGTCAGGGACAAACAGAGCAATACAAATACAATACAATAAGTACAAATTAAGATAACAGTGAAAAAAAGAAAACATGCTAGGCATCATGAAAATCTTTAAAATGTCACATGAGGTTCAAGACTTGTTAGTTTCAGGTACATCTTAGCAAAAGAATAAATTACATTACATCAAAGGAATAGTGAGACATGTCAATAATAGGTCCGTGTTAAGCTTTGGGGATGATGGGGGAAGGGGTAAGCATCCAGGTTGGCGTTGTCAAAGTAGCTAGAGGTGGTGTGGGACAGGAGTAAAGGGGAGAGCTGGTGTGGGGGGGGAGTGGGGAGGGGTAGAGGCAAAAAGGTAGGGGATAAGGCAGGAGGAATATGTCAAATTATTTTCTTGCACAGTTACAGGTGGTTACATTCTTAAGGTGGGACTGTAGCCTCCTTTTGAACAGACTCAGCTTCGTGTTTTCTGTCAATGTGTCAGACAGCTAATTAAACCATTTGGGGGGCTTAAAAGTAATGGATTTTTGGGCCAGTGATGTGCGCTTGAAAGGGACTTGTAGTCCTTCTTTTGTCGCTGTTCTTGTTTGTTTAGTGTGCACAGCCTTCTTGAACAGACTGATTATGGATTCCGGCATGAGGCCTAGTTGTGCTTTTTTTACGATCAAGCATGTTTGGTATTGGGCTCTTAGGTACAGTGGGAGCCAACCCATCTCAGAGTAGAGTGCACAGGTGTGAGTCCATCGATCTGCCCCAAGTGCCAGACAACAAGCCCTGTTCACAAGTTTTTGTATCCTGTTTAGGGCAGTGTCTGATCCTGCGATGTATATTGGTAAGCCATAATCAACAGATGATGATACTGTGCTGCCTGTGGCTAATTTGAAGGCCACAGGTGTCATAGAATGCTTGTTTCTGTAGAGGATGCCCAGTTTCATGTTGGTGGTTTTGACAACTTGATCAATGTGGTTGGAGAAATTGAGAGTGTCATCAAGGTAAACACCCAGATATTTAAACGAGGAGACTTGTTCAAGTGTGTCACCCTTTAGGTTCAGAATTTGAAGGAGGGCAAAATTCCTTTTGTTCTGTGGGACCGAGAAGAGCATGCTTTTGTTTTGTTTTTTATGGTTTAGTAGCAGTTTATATTGACAGAACCAGGTTTCAAGTTTGTGGAAACTATTGAGTAGGCCTTCCTTGATGGTCAAGTGGTCCCTACTTGGGACCGATATAACGGCATAATCCGCATATAAAACGATGCTAGCCGGGCAGGCTTCAGGGAGGCGGTTAATGAACAGGCTGAAAAGGAGCGGTTCAAGTATAGACCCTTGCTATACTCCAAGGGCCACTACCTTAGGGTCAGTGAGTGAGTCACTGATTCTAATGCGTTGAGTTCTTTGCGTCAGATAGCTACGAAACCAGGTGACTGTATCAGGGACCAGTCCCAGGGAGAGCAGTGTGTTTAATAATAGCTAGTGATTAACTGAGTCAAATGCTTTTGTAAGGTCAATGAAGACTGACCCCACCGCCATCCCTAAGTCAAGGGCGTTGTAGAGCTGAGTGGTGTAGTCTACCAGTGTGGTGATGGTAGAGTGTTTTTTGCGGAAACCATGCTGATTGCTGCTGAGTAATTGGTGACTGTCAAGGAAATCAGTAAGTTGTTCAGAGGCTATTCTCTCTAGAGCTTTGGAGTGGGGTGGGAGGATGGATATTGGCCTATAATTGGCGATGAGTGTTTTATTCCCCGATTTGAGAACTGGTGTAACCAGGGCAGATTTTCAGGCTTCTGGGAACATACCCGATCTTAAGGAGGCATTAAAAACCTTGGAGATTGGGGCTGCTAGTACATCAAGCATTATGGCAACCAACTTCATATCTGTCCGATCACTCACCATTCTGGTCTTCCTGAGGATCCTCTTTACTTGCTTGATGGTTTCAGAGATTGAGACTTGCCTAAAATAGAACATTAGAGATTATCAAATAAACTCCACAGTGTACAGTATACTACTTTACTTGTTAGGCAGGTAACTTCTGATTTTAATTTTCACTACCGGCTTCTTGCGTCGGAGTATCCTGGCTTTCCACTGGGATTTCCTTGTCGTGACAGGATTCTTCTGATGCTTACAGTTGCAGGTATACTAATCATAGGTAATCGCCTATAATTAGGTGGTAATTGTGAACTCTGTGGATGAGCTTTCACACTTGATAGCCCTAACAGCCTGTGAAATTGCCTGTAATACACAGCGGCAATGATCAGTAAATGCAACAGCACTTTGCATTGCAGTATATGTAGATGGCAAATGGAAAGTAGGTTCTGCCCGATTTACGCGACTGCCCGCATTAGCCACAGGCGGTATAAGAGGAGTCAACTGTTTTGCTGTGATCAGTCAGAGGCTCTTGATGCTGATATTGCTACAGTTAGTCAGTGACTCTAGAGGCTGATATTGTTACAGTCGTGGCTCTTGTGGCTGATATTGCTGCATTTAGTTTGTGGCTCTTGAGGCTGATGCTGCTACAGGCAGTCAGTGACTGTTGATGTTGATATTGCTACAATCAGTCAGTGGCTCCTATTACTACAATTGATCAGTGACTGTTGATGTTGATGTTAATATTGCTACAGTCAGTCATTGGCTCCTGAGGCTGATGTTGTTCAGTCAGTCAGTGGCACCAGATGCTGATATTGCAACTGTCAGTGGTTCTTCAGGCTGATATTACTACAGTCAGTCAATGGCTCTTGTGATTGGTATTGCTACAGTCAATCAGTGGCTGTTGATGATGTCATTGCTTCAGTCAAGTGGCTATTGAGGCTGGTATTACTACAGTCAGTCAGAGGCTCTTGATGCTGATTTTGTTATACTCAAAGGCTCTTGAGGCTGATATTGCTGCAGTCAGTCAATAGCTCTTGATGCTGGTATTACTGCTATCAGTCAGAGGCTCTTGAGGCTGATATTGCTACAGTCATTCAGTGTTTCTTGAGACTGGTATTGTTACAGTTGTGGCTCTTGTGCCTGATATTGCTGCAATCAGTCAGTGGCTCTTGAGGCTGATACTGCTACAGGCAGTCAGTGACTGTTGATGTTGATATTGCTACAATCAGTCAGTGGCTTCTGAAGCTGATATTACTACAATCAGTTCTTGATGCTGATATTGCTACAGTCAGTAGATTTTGATGCTGATACTGTTACACTCAGTCAGTGCCTCTTGATGCTGATATTGCTACAATCAGTCAGTGTCTCTTGAGGCTGATATTGCTACAGTTAGTAACTCCTGAGGCTGATATGCTACAGTCAGCCAGTGACTCCAGAGGTTGATAATGCTACATTCATTCTGTTGCTCTAGATGCTAATATTGCTACAGTCAGTCTGTGGTTGCTGAAGCTGATATTGCTATAACTAGTCAGTGGCCTCTGAGGATGATATTACTAATGTGATAGGCTCCTGATGCTGATATTGCTACAATCAGTCAGAGGAATTTAATGCTGATATTGCTATAATCAGAGTCAGTCACTCTTGATACTGAGCTCCTGAGGCTGATATTGACACAGTCAGTGGCTCATGAGGCTGATATTGCTAGAGTCAAACAGAGGTTCTTGTGGCCGATAGTGGCTCCTGAGGTTGATATTGTTAGTGTCACTCAGTGGCTCTTGATATTGACTCCTTGAGGCTGATATTGATAACAGTAAGTGACCTCTGATGCTGACATTGTGCAGTCAGTCAGTGGCTTCTGATGTTGATATTGCAGCAGTCAGTTAGTGGCTCTGGAGGTTGATATTTCCACAGTCAGTCAGAAGCTCTTAATGCTGATATTGCTGCAATTAGTCAGATGCTCTTGAGGCTGATATTGCTAAAGTCAGACAGAGGCTCTTGATGCTGATATTGCTACAATCAGTGGCTCTTGAGGCTGGTATTGTTACAGTCATGGCTCTTGAGGCTGATATTTCTACAGTCAGTAAGTGGCTCTCGAGGCTGATATTGCTACAATCAGTCATAGGCTCTTGATGCTGATATTGCTGTAGTCAAGTCAGTGGCTCTCGATACTGATATTCCTACAGCCAGTCAGTGACTATTGATGCTGATATTTCTACAGTCAGTCTGTGTCTCTTGAAGCTGATATTGCTATAATCTGTCAGTGACTCTTGATGTTAATCTTACTATAATCAGTCAGTGGCTCCTGAGGCTGATATTACTATAGTTAGCCAGTGTCTCTTGATTCTGATACTGCTACAGTCAGTCACTGCCTCTTCATGCTGATATTGCTAGTCAGTCAGGAGCTCTTGATGGTCATATTGCTGCAATCAGTTAGTGGCTCTTGAGGCTGATATTGCTACAGTCAGTCATTGGCTCCTGAGGCTGATATTGCTACAGTCAGTCAAGAGGCTCTTGATGCTAGTATTGCTACAATCATTCAGTGGCTCCTGAGGCTTATATGGCTGCAATTAGTAAGTGACTCATGAGACTGATTTTGGTACCATCAGTAATTGTCTCCTGAGGCTGCTTTTGCTACAATCAGTCAGAGGCTCTTGATGCTGATATTGCTGTAATCAGTCAGTGGCTCTTGATAATGAGCTCTTGAGGTTGATATTGCTAAAGTCAGTGGCTCATGACAGGATATTGCTGCAGTCATTCAGAGGTTCTTGAGGCTGATATTACTACAGTCAAGTCAGAGGTTCTTGATGCTGATAATGCTAGTTTAACTCAGAACTCTTGATACTGATCCCTTTGATGCTGATATTCATACAGTCATTAGCTTCTGAGGCTATTGTTTAGTCAGTCAGTGGTCCCTGATGTTGATATTGCAACAGTCAGTCACTGGCTCTTGAGGCTGATATTGTTACAGTCAGTCAGTTGCTGTAGATGCTGATATTGCTATAATCCATCAGTGGCTCTTGATGCTGATATTGCTACAGTCAGTGGCTCTTGAGACTGATATTGCTACAGTCAGTCAGAGGCTCTTGATGCTGAAATTGCTGCAGTCAGTCAGTGTCTCTTCAGGCTGATATTGCTACAGTCAGCCAGTGACTCATGGGGCTGATATTGCTACTGTCAGTCAAGAGGCTCTAGATGCTAGTATTGCTACATTCATTCACTGGCTCTTGAGGCTTATATTGCTACAATGTCAGTGACTCTTGAGGCTGATATTGCTACCGTCAGTCAGTGGTTCCTGAAGCTGATATTGCTACAACTAGTCAGTGGCCCCTGAGGCTGATATTACTAAAGTCATTGGCTCCTAAGCCTGAAATTGCTACAGTAAGTCAGTGGCTCTTGATGTTGAGCCTTGAGGCTGATATTGATACAGTCAGTGGCTTATGAGGCTGATATTGCTACAGTCAGTCAGAAGTTCTTGAGGCTGATATTGCTACAATCACTAAGTGATTCCTTAGGTTGATATTGTTAGTGTCACTCAAGTTCTGGAGGCTGATATTGGTACAGACAGTCTAAGGCTCTTGTTGCTGATATTGCTAAAATCAGTCAGTGGCCGTTGAGGATGCTATTGCTAGTGTCACTCAGAGCTCTTGATACTGAGCCCTTGAGACTGATATTGATAGTCAGTGACTCCTGATGTTGCTGCTGCTGCTGCAACAGTCAGTCAGTGGTTCCTGCGACTGATATTGCTAGAGTTATTCAGTGGTTCTGGAGGGTGATATTTCCACAGTCAGTCAGTAGCTCTTGATGCTGGTATTGCTGCAATCAGTCAGTGGCTCTTAAGGCTGATACTGCTACAGGCAATTAGTGACTGTTGATGTTGATATTGCTACAATCAGTCAGTTGCTCCTGAAGCTGATATTGCTACAATCAGTCAGAGGCTCCTGAAGCTGGTATTACTACAGTCAGCCAGTGCCTCTTGGTGCTGATATTGCTACAGTTAGTAGCTCTTGATGCTGATATTGCTATGATCAGTCAGTGGCTGTTGAGGCTCATATTGCTACAGTCAGTGACTCCCGAGGCTGATACTGCTACATTCGGTCAGAGGCTCTTGATACTAGTATTGCTACAGTCATTCAGTGGCTCCTGAGGCTTATATTGCTACAATCAGTCAGTGACTCTTGAGGCTGATATACTGTAGCTACCATCAGTCAGTCATTCCTGAGGCTGATATTGCTACATTCAGTCAGTGGCTCTTGAACTGATATTGCTACAGTCAGTCAGTGGTTGCTGAAACTGATATTGCTACAACTAGTCAGTTGCCCCTGAGGCTGATATTACTAAAGTGGTAGGCTCCTGAGGCTGATATTGCTACAATCAGTCATAGACTCTTGATGCTGATATTGCTATGTCAGGCAGTCACTCTTGATACTGAACTCATGAGGCTGATATTGATACAGTCAGTGGCTTATGAGGCTGATATTGCTAGAGTCAAACAGAGGTTATTGAGGCTGATATTACTACAGTCAGTCAGAGGCTTCTGAAGTTGATATTGCTACAGGGTACTCCATTGCGCACTGCCCCAGAGTGGTTCGCAGGGGCTTGGGTGTAGCCATGTGTTTTAGATCTGAGCTAGCCTTCACTGTGCACCCAGTGAGAACACCGAGTTAAGTCGAATGTGCGGCCATCTGTGGTGGTCTGGGCGCAGATTGCAGGATTCTCCTGATTTACCGCCACAGGAGAGTTCCTGCAGGAGGTAGCCGACTTTGTCATCAGTGAAACACTGGAGGCCCTCAGGTGTTTAGTTCTGGGGGACTTCAATGTTTGGTCCGACGATGCATCGTCTAGGCTGGGTTATCACTTCCTCCAGATGATGGCATCTCTGGGTCCAGGGAGAGTGCCACTGGGTAGAACTGACCAGCTATGCTTTTTCGAACTGTGGACAGGCTATTACATCCAGCTTGTCTACAGCCGAAAAAGGCGTTTTCTGATGCTTTATGCAATGAGTTCGCTCGATTCTTCTTGGACAGAGTGTCCGCCATCAGGCAGGGAATCCCACCAGTGAGCCACAGTGTGGCTGACAGTGGCTGTCAGGATTGTCCGAGGTGCACTCCGCCTGGTTGGGGGGAGTTTAAACCAGTGGAGGTGGCCGATGTCATTGAGGTTGTCTCGAGGCTGAAGCACACATACTGCAAACTGGACCCAGTGCCAACTTGTTTCTTAATGGGCTGTGTTGACGCTGTATGCCCGGTGTTTGCCTTGATTGTCCGGTGTTCTTTGTCTGAGGGGGTCTTCCCAGATGCTTTGAAGGAGGCACTGGTGAGACCCCGTCTGAATAAACCATCTTTAGATCCTGACATCAAGGTGAATTACTGTCCTGTCTACAACCTTCCATTTTTGGAAAGGGTTGTAGAGAAGATTATGGCACAGCAGCTTGGAGAACACCTCATGGTCTTTGATATCTACGAGCCACTCCAGTCTAGGTTTCGTGCCAGGCACTCTCCGGAAACCACATTAGTTTGGGACGGTGTGCATAATGATCTCCTCAGCATGAGAGATTGAGGAGAGTGGACAATTCTCGTTCTTCTTGATCTCTCCTCAGCTTTCGACATGGTGGACCATTGTGTGTTACTCGACTGCCTGAGGAAATTTTGTGGACTCACAAACAGGAGGCAAAGGGTTTTGATGGGGAATTTCTCCTCCCCCCCCCCAGCCTTCTGTCTTTTGGAGTATC
Organism: Neoceratodus forsteri; assembly: GCA_016271365.2. Classification (NCBI taxonomy): domain Eukaryota; kingdom Metazoa; phylum Chordata; order Ceratodontiformes; family Ceratodontidae; genus Neoceratodus; species Neoceratodus forsteri. The sequence goes on along the minus strand of JADMNL010000027.1, from coordinate 122,703,096 downwards.
TCAGGGTTGAGTCTTGTCACCAATGTTGTTTGCCGTGTATATGCTGCCACGGGTGAGATCATTAGGAAGTACAGTTTGGATTTTCATTGCTATGCTGATGATAACCCAGCTCTATCTATCCTTTGCCCTTGGGACATCTAAGGCAGTGGACGTACTGAACAACTTCCTGGCTGAGATTAATGACTGGATGGCCTCTAGCCGGTTGTGACTGAACCCCGATAAGATGGAGGTACTGGTGGTGGAGTCGAACAGGAGGTGTGATAGGATGGCCTCTGCTGCAGAGACTGGATTATTTCTGGAATCTGAGCCATTGAAGGCCTCCTCTTGGGTGCGCGATCTTGGTGTTATCCTCGACAGCGGATTGACATTTGAATTTCAGGTGTCGTCCGTTGTCCAGTCTAGCTTTTTCCACATGAGGAATATTGCGAGGATCAAACACCTGGTTCCGTCCTGGACCTCCCCACCTGGGTACATGCATTGGTGACATCTAGGCTTGACTACTGTAATGCGCTTTGCCTCGGGGTCTCTGGAGGTACCCTCTGTCAATTGCAGCTAGTGCAGAATGCAGCTGTCAGGTTGTTGACTGGACAGCTTAAATACTGTCACGTCACCCCGGTGCTGCGTGAATTGCACTGGCTGCCTGTTTGATGGAGGGTTCTCTTTAAGGTGAGCTTGCTCACCTTTAAGACCCTACATGGACTGGGCCCTGGCTACCTGTTGGACCTTCTAACACCTGCTGCCCCGGTCCACTCCCTCTGATCCTCCTCTAGGGGCCTCCTTGCGATTCCCAGGATGAGGTTAAAAACTGCCAGTGACAGAGCTTTTAGTGTCGCCGTCCCCGTCCTTTGGAATTCGCTTTTTCCATCAGTAAGGTAGGCCCCTTCAGTTGAGACATGCAAAGCCTGCCTCAAGACCCTTTTATTCAGCCGGGCATTCCCAGACACTGTTTTGTAAATAATGTCTCTTGAGATATTTTTATAATGGAAAATTGGAATTACGCCGGTAAATTAGACCCACATTTTAATGTTCTGATTTTTAAGTATTGAACTGAAATGTTGATATTTTATTTATAGGTTTTTTAATTCTTTCTGATATATTTATTGTATGGTGCCCAGAGCCTCTGGGATTGGGCGCCCGAAAAATAAAATTTGCCTTGCCTTGCTACAGTCAGCCAGTGACTCCTGAGGCTGATATTACTACTGTCAGTCATTGGGTCTTGGGGCTGATATTAGTACTATCAGTCAATGGTTCTTGATGGTGCTATTGCTACAGTCAGTCAGTCAGTGGTTGCTGAAGCTGATATTGCTAAAATTAGTCAGTGGCCCCTGAGGCTGATATTAATAAATTCAGTGGCTTCTGAGGCTGATATTGCTACAATCAGTCAGAGGCTCTTGATGCTGATATTGTTATAATCAGTCAGTGGCTCTTGCTACTGAGCTCTTGAGGCTGATAGTGATAGTGATACAGTCAGTGGCTCCTGATGCTGATATTGCTAAAGTCAGTGGCTCATGACGGGATATTGCTGCACATCAGTCAGAGGTTCTTGAGGCTGATATTACTACAGTCTAGTGAGAGGCTCTTGATGTGGATATTGCTGTATTCAGTGGCTCCTGAGGCTGATACTGCTAGTGTAACTCCGATCTCTTGATACTGATCCCTTGAGGCAGATATTCATATAGTCAGTGGCTCCTGAGGCTGACATTGTTTAGTCAATCAGTGGCCCCTGATGTTGATAATGCAACAGTCAGTCAGTGGCTCTTGAGTCTGATATTGCTGCAATCAGTCAGTGGCTCTTGAGGCTGATATTGCTACAGTTAGTCATTGGCTCCTGAAGCTGATATTGCTACAGTCAATGGCTCTTGAGGCTGATATTGCTAGAGTGCACCAGTGACTCCTGAGGCTGATAGTCAAGAGGCTCTTGATGCTAGTATTGCTACAATCAGTTAGTGACTCTTGAGGCTGATATTGCTACCATCAGTCAGTAGTTCCTGAAGCTGATATTGCTACAACTAGTCAGTGGCCCCTAAGGCTGATATTACTAAAGTCATTGGCTCCTAAGCCTGAAATTGCTGCAATCAGTCAGAGGCTCTTGATGCTGATATTGCTATGATCAGTCAGTGGCTCTTGATGTTGACCTCTTGAGGCTGATATTGATATAGTCAGTGGCTTGAGGCTGATATTGCTACAGTCAGTCAGAGGTTCTTGGGGCTGATATTGCTACAGTCAGTCAGAGGCTCCTGAGGCTAATATTGCTGCAACCACTAAGTAGCTCCTGTGGTTGATATTGTTAGTGTCACTTAGTGGCTCTTGATACTGAGCCCTTGAGGTTGATATTGATAACAGTCAGTGGCTCCTGAGGCTGACGTTGTTCAGTCAGTCAGTGGCTCCTGCGGCTGATATTGCTTCAGTCAGTGGTTCTGGAGGTTGATATTTTTACAGTCAGTAGCTCTTGATGCTGGTATTGCTGTGATCAGTCAGAGGCGTTTGAAGCTGATATTGCTACAGTGAGACCAGAGACTCTTGATGCTGATATAGCTACATCAGTCAGTGGCTCTTGAGGCTGATATTGCTGCAGTCAGTCTGTGGCTCTTTAGGTTGATACTGCTACAGGCAGTCGGTTACTGTTGATGTTGATATTGCTAGAGACAGTGGCTTCTGAGGCTTTTATTACTACAATAAGCCAATGGCTGTTGATGCTGATATTGCTACAGTCATTAGCTATTGATGCTGATACTACTAGACTCAGTGCCTCTTGATGCTGATATTGCTGTAGTCAGTCAGTAGCTCTTGATGGTGATATTGCTACAATCAGTCAGTGTCTCTTGAGGCTGATTTTGATTTGATTTTTTACTTGTATACAGGTATATTGATATTGTTACAGTCAGTGATGTCCAAGGCCTATACTGCAACAGTCAGGCAGTGGCTCTTGAGTCTGATATTTCTACAGTCAACTAGTGACTCCTGAGGCTGTTACTGCTACCATTAGTCAGTGGTTACTGAGACTTATATTGCCACAATCAGTCAGTGGCTCTTGATGCTGATATAGCTACAGTCAGTCAGTGGTTGCTGAAGCTGATATTGCTACAGCTAGTTAGTGCCCCCTGAGGCTGATATTACTAAAGTGATAGGCTCCTGAGGCTGATATTGCTACGATCAGTCAGGCTCTTGATGCTGATATTGCTATATCAGTCAGTCGCTCTTGATACTGAGCTCCTGAGGCTGATATTGGTACAGTCTGTTGCTTATGAGGCTAATATTGCTAGAGTCAAACAGAGCTTATTGAGGCTGATATTGCTACAGTCAGTGAGTGGCTCTTGAGGCTGATATTGCTACAGTCAGTCAAGGCTCTTGAGGCTGATATTGCTACAGTCAGTAAGTGGCTCCTGAGGCTGGTAGTCCTACAGTCAGTGGCAGTTGATGCTGACATTGCTAGTCAGTGGCTCTTGATGCTGCTGTTGCTACAGTCACTCAGTACCGCTTGAGGCTGATACTGTTACAGTCAGTCAATGGTTCCTGAGGCTGATCTAGCTACAGTCAGTCAGTGACTGTTGATGCTGATATTGCTACAGTTAGTGGCTTTTGATAATGATATTGCCATAGTCTATCAGTGTCTCTTGAGGCTGATATTGCTTCAGTTACAGTGGCTTCCGAGGCTGATACTGCTACAGTCAGTGGCTCGTGAGGTTGATATTTCCACAATCAGTTAGAGGCTCTTGAGGCTGATACAGCTGCAGTCAGTCAGAGGCTTTTGATGCTAGTATTGCTAAAATTGTTCAGTGGCTCCTGAGACTCATATTACTACAATCAGTCAGTGACTCTTGAGGCTGATATTGCTACCATCAGTCACTGGCTGCTGAGACTAATATTGCTACAATCAGTAAGTGGCTCTTGATGCTGATATTGCTAGAATCAGTCTGCCAATGGTTGCTGAAGCTGATATTCCTACAACTAGTCAGTGGCCCATTATGCCGATATTTCTACAAATCAGTCAGAGGTTCTTGACCCTGGTATTGGTACAGTCAGTCAGAGGCTTTTGTTGCTGGTATTGCTATAATCAGTCAGTGGCTCTTGAGGCTGATATTGCTAGTGTCACTCAGAGCTCTTGAGGATGATATGCATACAGTCAGTGGCTCCTGAGGCTAACATTGTTTAGTAAGTCAGTGGCTCCTGATGTTGATATTGCAACAATTAAGTCAGTGGCTTTTGAGGCTGATATTGCTAAAGTCTGTGGCTCATGACGAGATATTGCTACAGTCAGTCAGAGGTTCTTGAGTCTGATATTGTTACAGTCAGTCAGAGACTCTTGATGCTGAGATTCCTATAATCAGTCTGTGGCTACTGAGGCTGATATTGCTAGTGTCACTCAGAGCTCTTGATACTGCTCCCTTGAGGCTTATATTCATACAGTCAGTGGCTCCTGAGGCTGACATTGTTCAGTCAGACAGTGGCTCTTGATGTTGATATTGCAACAATCAGTCAGTGGCTCTTGAGGCTGATATTGCTACAGTTAATCAGAGGCTCTTTATGCTGATGTTGCTACAGTTAGTCAGGCCCTAGATGCTGATATTGTTGCAGTCAGTCAATGTCTCTTGTTGCTGATGTTGCTACAGTCAGTGATGGCTCTTGATGCTGATATTGCTACCATTAGTCAGTGGTTACTGAGGCTGATATTGCTACATTCAGTTAGTGGCTCTTGATGCTGTCATTGCTACAATCAGTCACAGACTCTTGATGCTGATATTGCTACATCAGCCAGTCGCTCTTGGTACTGAGCTCATGAGGCTGATATTGATACAGTCTAATGCTTATGAGGCTAGTATTGCTAGCGTCAAACAGAGGTTATTGAGGCTGATATTGCTACAGTCAGTCAGAGGCTGCTACAGTTGATATTGCGACAATGCGTAAATGGCTGCTGAGGTTGGTATTGTTAGTGTCACTCAGTGACTCTTGATACTGAGTCCTTGAGGCTGATATTGATAACAGTCCGTGGCTCCTGAGGCTGACATTGTTCAGTCAGTCAGTGGCACCTCATGCTGATATTGCAACTATCAGTGACTCTTCAGGCTTATTGCTACAGTGAGTCAGTGGCTCTTGATGCTGATATTGCTTCAGTCAGTCAGTGGCTCTTGATGCTGAATTGCTACAGTCAGTAAGTGGCTCCTGAGGCTCATATTGCTACAGTCAGTGGCTCCTGCGGCTAATATTGCTACAATCAGTCAGTGGCTGTTGATGCTGACATTACTGTAGTCAGTTGGAGGCTATTGAGGCTGATATTACTACAGTCAGTCAGAGTCTCTTAATGCTGATTTTGCTACACTTGGAGGCTCTTGAGGCTGATATTGCTCCAATCAGTCAGTGGCTCTTGAGGCTCGTATTACTGCAATCAGTAAATGGCTCCTGAGGCTGGTAGTCCTACAGTCAGTTAGTGGCTGTTGATGCTGATATGCTTCAGTTTGTCAGTGGCTCCTGAGGCTGATACTGCTACAGTCAGTGCCTCTTGATGTTGATATTTCTAGTTAGTGACTCTTGATGCTGCTATTGCTACAGTCACTCAGTGTCCCTTGAGGCTGATATTGTTACAGTCAGTCAGTGGTTCCTGAGGCTGATCTAGATACAGTCAGTCCGTGGTTCTTGATGCTGATATTGCTACAGTTAGTGGCTCTTGATGATGATATTGCGTCAGTCAGTGTCTCTTGAGGCTGATATTGCTACAGTCACAGTGGCTCCTGATGCTGATATTGCTACAGTCAGTGTCTCTTCAGGTTGATATTTCCACAATCAGTTAGAGGCTCTTGAGGCTGATACTGCTGTGGTCAGTCAGAGATTCTTGGTGCTAGTATTGCTACAATCGTTCAGTGGCTCCTGAGACTCATATTGCTACAATCAGTCAGTGACTCTTGAGGCTGATATTGCTACCATCAGTCATTGGCTTCTGAGGCTGATATTGCTCCAATCAGTCAGTGGCTGTTGATGCTGATATTGCTACAGTCAGTCTGCCAATGGTTGCTGAAGCGGATATTCCTACAACTAGTCGGTAGCCCCTGAGGCTGATACTACTAAATTCAATGGCTCCTGAGGTTGATATTCCTACAATCAGTCAAATGTTCTTGACCCTGATATTGGTATAGTCAGTCAGAAGCTTGTGTTGCTGATATTGCTATGATCAGTCAGTGGCTCTTGAGGCTAATATTGCTAGTGTCACTCAGAGCGCTTGATCTTCCTGGACTAAGTCTCAGTCACTTATTCACACTAGTGGGATACCGCTGGAGGCACTAGGACCAAGCGAGAGCTAAAAAGTTTCTGAGGTGCATTAACAGAGGTAGGACCGCCTTGCATGCTGCACGCGAGACTGACTCCGCCTGTGTAGGCTATCTCGGCGTCGACCCTCCAACCACCTCAGTTCCTTTTCTCCTGCCGTCGAGTACACTTGGATGTCAGCGTCGCTTGTCTACAAGAGTCAATGTTTTCATCTATACGACAACAGCTTTCAGTGTTTAATTTAACTATTTAGTAGTAATTTCTTATTTTACAAACAAGAAAAGAAGATTATGAAGAAAAATAAATTCTTTCCTGCCATCAACGGAGTCATCCTTAGATGGTAGCGGTGACGGTAGGAAGACTTTGTTTGAAAGTTGTTATGGCACAGGGGCTGTGCCCGGTCCGTCACCCTTAAGTAATGGGGGAGGGTCTGACTACGGACAGTCCTGTGCTCGGGGGACTGTCTACCAAAACATGAATCTGGCGGTGCCTGGGATCCGGCTCCGCTTTGCCTCGAGCTCCTCTTCCTCATTTGGGGAAGAAGAATCGGTGCCTCTCGAGGTTGCCTATTGGTACATCTGCACGAGGATTGTTCGTTGGAGGGGCGATGGGCCTGAACCAACTTTCATGGGTTCCCCTTGGCCCCGCTCCTAATGGCTGCATTCTTGACTCCGGACTCCATCTCTGTCCTCGTTGGAGTTCCAGTGAGCAGTTTAACCTCTGTGCCGCTCCTGTGGAGCAGGGGGTTTGACTTTCCTTTTTTCCTGGCTGTGTTCCTGTTTTCAGGGCCTCCGGGCCTTGGAGCCGTTTGACTGGAGCTGGGTCAGTTGGATCAGAATGAGTGCAGTGCCCCCTTGGTGCCTTCACCATCATGTCGACCCCTTGTGCCTACCCCCTCTTCCTTTTCCATGCTGGGTCCGGCACGGGCACCACCTTTTTCCTTCTCCCCATCTTCTCCATTGGGTTTTCCATGGTGTTTTTCCTGGCACCATGCTCGATGCCTTGGTGGCACTGCAGGTCTGGCTGTGGCCACTGAGGACTGTTGTCGATTGCCGGGTAGCTGGTGTTTGGGTTGGTGCGGACACACTGGGCTGCGTCAGCGCCATGGGTGCTGTCATTGTTGCCTTCATTGCCGGCGGCGCTGGCGGTGCCGTGGGTTTCTCATGGTGCCACAGATGCCCGTGGGTGCTCATGGGTGTTGAGAGCACCTGCGAGCGGTGCTGGGGTGGGTGCTGCGGGCGGCTCTGGGCACCCATGGGTGCGATGAGTCCATGGGTGTCATGGTACCTTTGGTGCCATAGGTGCCCTCGGATGCCATTGCTGCCATGGGTTTCTTGGGTGCCATCGTACCATGGGCGTCGGGGGTGCCCTTGCGTTCCATTGCTGCCATTGTTGCGGAGGATACCTGAGGGTTCCATCGTGGATGCCCTCAGGTGTCTCCCAGGTTGGCATAGGTACTCCTTGGTGCCCTCCTGTGCCACAAGTGCCGCTGGTGCTGCAGGGGTGCCAGTTGGTGCTGTCCGACAGAACTAGGGAAAGATCTCCATTTGCGGACCTCTTCTTCTGCGGGACTTGTGGCAGGATGCTTCCGCAGAATGAAGTCCTGTTCTGCGGATTATTTTTTTCTACACATCTTAGTGGGTGGTGGTCTGCATCGGGTCTTGTGTCATCCAGCGGTTTTCCGCCGATGGGACTCTTCTGTTCTGTTTTGCCAGCGGAATCTCTCATTCCGCTCAGCACTTTCTCAGCTTCCTACGTGGAGCCAAGCTCCTTGACACCCTTCCTGGTGGTGGAGTCTCTAGTGGCTGTGACCTAGACCTCTCTTTGGGGTCCTTCTGCGGTAGAAGGGCATCTAGATGAGTCTCTCCCTGTCCTTCTGGTCAGTGATACAGCGGCTGACTCATTTTATACACTGAAGGACATGCCCTCTGTATCATCCGAGTCCGTGATGGAAGCTCTTTTCAGTAGTTCCTCAGTAATGGGGTCCACCATAGCGTTCAGACTGCATCTTTGGACCATACACCTCTGCGTCTAGACTCTTTCGGTCATCAAGACAATTACACTCTGTGGAACATTCTAATTCAATGGTCAGGAGCCGTACAGACTCTTCTGCTCCTTTGATAGGGGAATACAGACCCCTTCTGATACTGCCCCTCTGGTGGCTGCTTCAGCACAGGTGGTTAACATCTGTCTGTCTATTATTATTAGTCCACTCAAGAGTTCAGTTATGGATCCTCAGGCTCCTCCTGCTCCTCAGAGGGATGACATCCTTGTCATTTCTGTATCAGGCAATCCTTGCGAAATAGCAGCCTGCAACCTTGTCAGGCTCGGACTAATGATTAAAAAAAAAAAAGGGGGGGGTTAGAATTATCACAGCACAGGGCCTATTTGGAATTTCCCGATACCACACTTTGGATCTGGTCAGGTTCCTTCTCAACCCTGAGGCGGTCGTCTCTAAACTTCGGTAATGAGTACCTGATTTCTTCTACCCCTAGGAACAGTCCGATCCAGTGGTGGTATAGCTCGCCTCTTTTCTCTAGAGAGATTTCTCTTATTCCAAGATATTTCCAAAACCTAGGCATCTAACCAGTCTGTTAGTCCCTCCTTTTTTTTTTAATCAGGCTTTCTTCTCTTGGTCAGAGCCTTGCAGCAACAGAAGTGACTCTTCAGCGAGTCGGAACTTAGATTCCTACTTCCATGCTTGCTTCAACTTAAACAGATGACATGCTCCTTTCTTGACCATAGGTCAAGTAGGTCTTTTTCAGAGATAGCTTCTCAAATATTCACACCTTCAGTCCCTGCGCACTGGTTCCGTGCCAGTCGCACATGAAGCTATCCTCTTCGACTGCGTGACGTAGCTGTGATGTTTTTTTTTTTCAACAAAGCAAACTAGAGTCCTTCCTACTCCCTTCAGGGAGGCCAGAGTAAGTAGTGCCTCACTGCATTGAGCCACTTCTGCCGCTATTCGGTCACTTCAACGAATGGGTTAGCCCTAACTTGGTCCTGCTGTGTCCCTCCTCGACGCACATCTGCCTCTATTTGCTTTCCAAATCCAGCTCCTGTTTTTTCCTGTTGGAATGTTTTTTTCCACAGTGGACACGTTCTCCTGTACTCTTTTTCTTTTCTTCCCTGAGTTCAGAGACTGTTACTACAGTTATACACACAGGGGCAGGATGATTCTTTTTGGGAATATGCAGTGACTAGTATTTGATTCTACTATACCACCACAAGAGGCTTCTAAGTTGTGCTTCGCCTTCCATCAGGAAGGTTTCAGTGACTAAGTGAAAACCATTCTCCTTGATGGGCTAACCCCACCTGGACCTACTTTTGCTCACCAAGTAAGGGGCTCAAGTGCTCATGGACCTGTTGTTTGCAGGTCAGCCATACTTAGTAGTGGGGGTTCCATCTCCGCTTTTTGGTCTACCCTGAACCTGTAGACTACCTCCGGCTCTTGCAGTTCCTGAGGTCCTTTTACATTAGATTAGTACATGTCTTTGACACTATTAGTTTTGATCCTATACCAAATTGTGAGTCCGGGTTTTCACCGCTCTCTCAGAGTGGTTGTGGCTTCCTGGCAGAGTTTCATTTTGTGCCCATTGCAGTCGTCTGCAAAGTGGTGAGTTACAACTCGAGCGCTTATCTTGTAAGCATCATGTTCTGGATGCTGTTTACAAGACGGCTTATTTTATTAGCAGGACAGTCCTTGGCCGTCCTTTCTGGGTGAACCCTATCTCCTACCACCCTACTCAGGGTTGTGGGTTTTAGCTCGGTACTCTCCCACTAGTGTGAATGAGTGATGGAGACTTAGTCCAGGAAGATATGGAAATAACGTACTTACCGTAATTATTGATCTTCTTGGACAGACTCCATCACTCATTCACACGCCCACCCACCATCCCCGGGTTCACTCGTTTTTCTTTCCTGGTCTTCATGGCCTATGGTTCAGACTGTGAAGACATTGTTCTTTGACCTTTCTTACAAAGGCCATCTGGGCCCTCTCAGGCCCAGAAACTCAGAATGAGTTATTCTCATTAGTTACGCTGCACCTCCTTGGTCGAAAAGGTACTGAGGCGGTTGGGTGGTCGACACCAAATATAGCCTACACAGGTGCAAGTCAGTCTCGCGGTGCTGCGCATGCGCGGTTCTACCTCGGCGCCGACTCTTCCGAAAATTTTTGGCTCCCGCTTGGTCCTAGCGCCTCCGGTGTTGTCCCACTAGTGTGAATGAGTGATGGAGACTGTCCAAGAAGATCAATAATTATGGTAAGTACGTAATTTCCATATACTGATCCCTTGAGGCTGATATGCATACAGTCAGTGGCTGCTGAGGCTAACATTGTTTAGTAAGTCAGTGGCTGCTGATGTTGATATTGCAACAATCAACTTAGTGGCTTTTGAGGCTGATATTGCTACAGTCAGTCAGAGGCCCTTGATGCTGATATTGTTACAGTCATTCAGTGGCTCTTGTTGCTGATGTTGCTACAGTCTGTGATGTCTCTTGATGCTGATATCGCTACAACCAGTCAGTGGCTCTTGATGCTGATATTACTACAGTAAGTCAGTGTCTCCTGAGACTGATATTGCTACAATCTGTCAGTGGCTGTTGATATTGATATTGCTACAGTCAGTCAGAGGCTCTTGATTCTAAAATTGCTGCAGAGAGTCAGAAGCTCTTGATGCTGATAGTGCTATAATCTGTCAGTGGCTCTTGATGTTGAGCTGTTGAGGGTGGTATTGATACAGTCAGTGGCTCTTGAGGCTGATATTGGTACAGTCACTTATTGGCTCCTGAGTCTGATATTGCTACAGTTAGTCAGTGGTTCCTGAAGCTGATATTGCTACAGCTAGTCAGTGGCCTCTGTGACTGATATTACTGAAGTCACTGCCTCCTAAGCCTGAAATTGCTACAGTTAGTCAGAGGCCCTTGATGCTGATAGTGCTATAATCAGTCAGTGGCTCTTGATGTTGAGCTGTTGAGGGTGGTATTGATACAGTCAGTGGCTTATGAGGCTGATATTGGTACAGTCAGTCAGAGGTTCTTGAGGCTGATATTGCTTCAGTCAGTCAGAGGCCCCTGAGGCTCATATTGCTACAATCACTAAGTGGCTGCTGAGGTTGATATTTTTAGTGTCAGTGACTCTTGATACTGAACCCTTGAGGCTGATACTGATGACAGACAGTGGCTCCTGATGTTGCTATTGCAACAATCAGTCAGTGGCTCCTGCGGCTAATATTGCTTCAGTCAGTGGTTCTGGAGGTTGATATTTCTTCAGTCAGTCAGTAGCTCTTGATGCTGGTATTGCTGCGATCAGTCAGAGGCTCTTGAGGCTGATATTGCTACAGTCAGTCTGTGGCCGTGGAAGCTGATACTGCTGTAACTAGTCAGTGGTCCCTGAGGCTGATATAACTAAAGTGATAGGCTGCTGAGGCTGATATTGCTACAGTCAGGCAGAGGTTCTTGATGCTGATATTGCTGCAGGCAGTCAGTGGCTCTTGAGACTGATATTGTTACAGTCACGGCTCTTGTGGCTGATATTGCTTCAATCAGTTTGTGACTCTTGAGGCTGATACTGCTACAGGCAGTCAGTGACAATTGATGTTGATATTGCTACAATCAATCAGTGGCTTTGAGGCTGATATTCCTACAATCGGTTAGTGACTGTTGATGTTAATATTGCTACAATCAGTCAGTAGCTCCTGAGGTTGATATTACTACAGTCAGCCAGTGGCTTTTGATGCTGATACTGCTACGATCAGTCAGTGTCTCTTGAGGCTGATATTACTACAGTCAGTGACTCCCGAGTCTGATACTGCTACAGTCAGGCAGTGGCTCTTGATGCTATTATTGCTATAGTCATTCAGTGGCTCTTAAGTCTGATATTGCTACCATCAGCCAGTGACTTCTGAGGCTGATACTGCTACATTCATTCAGTGGTTCTTGATGCTGATATTGCTACAGTCAGTCTGTGGTTGTGGAAGCTGGTACTGCTGTAACTAGTCAGTGGTCCCTGAGGCTGATATAACTAAAGTGATAGGCTCCTGAGGCTGATATTGCTACAGTCAGAGGTTCTTGAGGCTGATATTGGTACAACCAGTCAGAGGCTCTTGTTGCTGATATTGTTACAGTCAGTGGTTGCTAAAGCTGATATTGCTACAACTAGTCGGTGGCCACTGAGGCTGATATTACTAAAGTCATTGGCTCCTGATGCTGATATTGCTGTAATCAGTCAGAGGTGTTTAATGCCGATATTGCTATAATCAGAATCAGTCGCTCTTGATACTGAGCTCCTGAGGCTGATATTGACACAGTCAGTGGCTCATGAGGTTGATATAGCTAGAGTCAAACAGAGGTTCTTGTGGCTGATATTGCTACAATCAGTAAGTGGCTCCTGAGGTTGATATTGTTAGTGTCACTCAGTGGCTCTTGATACTGACCCCTTGAGGCTGATATTGATAACAGTAAGTGGCCCCTGAGGCTGACATTGTTCAGTCAGTCAGTGTCTCTGGAGGTTGATATTTCCACAATCAGTCAGTAGCTCTTGATTCTGGTATTGCTGCAATTAGTCAGAGGCTCTTGAGGCTGATATTGCTAAAGTCAGGCAGAGGCTCTTGATGCTGATATTGTTACAGTCATGGCTCCTGAGACTGATATTGCTATAGTCAGTCAGTGTCTCTTGAGACTGATATTGTTGCATTCAGCCAGTGACTCCTGAGGCTCATATTGCTACAGTCAGTCAAGAGGCTCTTGATGCTAGTATTACAACAATCATTCAGTGGCTCCTGAGGCTTATATGGCTGCAGTCAGTAATTGACTCCTGAGGCTGATATTGCTACACTCAGTCAGAGGCTCTTGATGCTGATATTGCTGTAATCAGTCAGTGGCTCTTGATACTGAGCTCTTGAGGCTGACAATGATAACTGTTAGTGACTCCTGAGGCTGATACTGCTAAAGTCAGTGGCTCATGACAGGATATTGCTACAGTTAGTCTGAGGTTCTTGAGGCTGATATTGCTGCAGTCAGAGGCTCTTGCTGTTGATATTGCTATAATCCGCGTCAGTGGCTCCTGAGGCTGATATTGCTAGTGTCATTCAGAGCTCTTGATACTGATCAAGGATATTGTTAGAGACAGTGGTTCTTGATGTTGATATTGCTACAATCAGTAAGTTGCTCCTAAAGCTGATATTGCTACAGTCAGTGCTTCCTGAGGCTGATATTGCTAAAGTCAGTGGCTCATGATGGGATATTGCTACAGTCAGTCAGAGGCTCTCTTGATGCTGATATTGCTATAATCAATCAGTGGCTCCTGAGGCTGATATTGCTAATGTCACTCAGAGCTCTTGATACTGATGCCTTGAGGTTGATATTCATATACTTAGTGGCTCCTGAGGCTGACATTTTTCAGTCAGTCTGTGGGACCTGATGTTGATATTGCAGTAATCAGTCAGTGGCTCCTGAAGCTGATATTACTAGTGTCAGTCAGAGGCTCTTGAGGCTGATATTGCTACAGTGAGTCAGAGGCCCTTGATGCTGATATTACTACAGTCAGTCGGTGGCTCTTGAGGTTGCTATTGCTACAGTCTGTCAATGGCTCTTGTTGCTGATGTTGCTACAATCAGTCAGTGGCTTTTGATGTTGATATTGCTACAGTCAGTAAGTTAGTCCTACGGCTGATATTGCTACAGTCAGTGGCTCCTGAGGCTGATATTGCTACAGTCAGTCAGTGGCTGTCGATACTGATATTGCCACAATCAGTCAGAGCCTCTTGAGGCTGATACTGCTAGAGTTAGTCAGAGGCTCTTGATGTTGAAATTGCTACAGACAGTGTAACAGGGTACCACTGTTAGGAAATGTATCCCCCAAATAATAGGGTATCAAAATATGTGCAACCCTATCCTCATTTTCCCTCACTCTCCTGTCTCCTAAATCTCCTACATACCGATTGCTATTTTTATAAGGCAAGTGAATAAAATTAATTTTACCAAGTTTTAAGTGCGAAAAGCATCCATAACATGTTTTGTGTTAACTGTTTACAGACAAATATGATTACTGCCAACTGTGACTGACTGAGTTGAATCAGTGGCACAAAATAAAGCAACAGCTAGTTGGCAACTTGCCTGTGGGATCTGCTCCACCAGCAACGGCTCCTATATTTTTTTTTTTGGGTGCACTGCACATTCTAGAGAAGTCTGGGACTACTGGTTGGGATGGGAGCAGCAGCACCTGGATTGGCTCCTGCTGTTGTCTGTCTCATCACAGATTATTTTCATAACACTTTTACTTCAGCATCACCTGAGCTCAGTAAACTACTATATTCCTGAAGCCAAGCCAGCCCAGTCAGGTCAGCAGCAGCATCCCCCCACACCAGTCCCCACCCCACCCTGTGATCTTCACTGCCTTACTCTTTTTCATTCTTTCCTAATTGCTCAGAGTAAAGGTTCCCTTCAACACTTGGTGTCTTGGCTGTACTTCATGAAACAGATCAACAACACACACACACACTACAACCCAGCCATCAGTCACTCAGACAGCTGTTCTTCCTGCAAAGCAGCTAAGTAGTAGCAACAGTTATTGCATGGCAGCCGGGTTTAAATTAATTACCACCATTAGTAACTACAGGCACACACCGCTGCATATATCCCCATGGGCAGTTCAACAAGGAGAAGGACTTCCGGAGAGCAGCCTTCACAACATGAGCGTGATGTGTGTAGTACCCAGGCTGCAACTGAGTCAACTTGAATGGTGCCCACACATTCATCACAAATCACAAACCAACGTGTTCTGACTGATGACCACCATCTTGAACATGTGCACTGCAGTCCGTCAACAGTCAGCAACATTCTTCTTCAAATCAACCTCGCTGCTTAGTAGTAAGCAGCAAGCAAACAGCAGAAAAATCCCAGCCTCTCCCTACAAAACAGGGTACTAAATGAGAAAAAGACCGAGGTAGAACGGTCAGTGGGGGATGCTGCAACAGAAGGTAAAGCCATCAAAAAATGGAGAGCAATGAGTACCAATGCCCGTAGTCTGGGTAACAAGCTTCCTGAATTAGTGGCCTTGATGGAGGAGGAACATCTGGATATCGTGGCAGTCACAGAAACATGGTACACACAAAACCATGACTGGGGCGTAAACATACCAGGATACACTATCTACAGGAGGGACAGGAGGGTAAAAGAGGAGGAGGAGTAGCTCTTTACATAAGGGAAGGAATAAAAGCAACAGAACAAAAGGGTAAACAGGGAGGAGAAGAAGCACTGTGGGTAAATTTGGAGACAGGCAATGGCACCACAATCCGCACAGGGGTTGTATACAGACCCCCTTCTCAGGGGGAGGAAATGGACAAGGAAATGATAGAAAGTATACTTAGAATGGCAGAAAAAAGGGAGATATTGCTGATGGGTGATCTGAATATGCCGATGTTAACTGGAGTGCAGTTGCAGCTGCCACTTGAAGAGTGCAGTTATTCTAGATGCCCTACAGGGGGCATGCCTTAGACAACTAGTATTGGAGCCCACTCGAGAGGGAGCAATATTAGACTTGCTTCTCTCAAATGGAGATGGAAAGAGGATCACAGATGTAGAAGTGGGTAGCCATCTGGGAACTAGCGACCATCGACAGTATGGTTCACAATAAACACAGCAATAGAGTCAAGCCATACAAAGACAAAAGTACTGGACTTTAGGAGGGCTGACTTTGCCAAAATGGGTGAGTGCCTAAGGAATGCACTAGCAAATGGGCAGGAAGGAGGGGTGGAAGAACAATGGGAATAATAAAACTGCCATCACAGAGGTATCGAACCTTTGTGTGAAGCAAATAAACAAAACAAAACGATCTAAGAAACCACTGTGGTTCTCAAAGGAAGTGGCAGTGAAGGTTCAAGAGAAAAGAAAGCATTCAGGAAGTACAAGGAATGCAGAAGGAGCAGGACAGAGAACTGTATCAGTTAAAGCAAAGGAGGCTGGGAAGGCAGTCAGAACAGCAAAGGCCCAAACCGAGAAAAGATAGCCAACTCAGTTAAGAAGGGGGATAAAACCTTTTATAGGTACATCAGGGAGGAAGGAAGACCAAGGGAGGGATAGTGAGGCTTAATAAAGGGGAGGGAGGGTGGGCAGAGGGAGACTGTGAAAAGGCAGAGATACTAAACAAATATTGTTGCTCAGTATTTACAAATGAAGAGGGGGAGGTGCATAAAACAAACAGTAGAAACACTCTGGATACAGAAGTTGATACCAGCCCATTTACAGAAGAAAGGGTTCTGAAAGAACTCTTAAAACTGAAGGTGGACAAAGCAATGGGGCCTGATGGGATTCATCTCAGAATTCTAAAAGAACTAAGGGTAGAACTAGTGACACCACTGACTACCCTTTTAACAAATCATGGGAGGATGGGGTGGTACCCGAGGACTGGAGGAGGGCAGATGTGATTCCCCTTCACAAAAGTGGGAGCAAGGCAGAAGCAGGAAACTACAGACCTGTTAGTTTAACCTCAGTGATAGGAAAATGATGGAATCACTTCTGAAGGAAAGAATTGTTGAGTATCTAGAGGCCAGAGGGCTGGGACCCTAGGCAGCATGGATTCTGCAGGGGAAGGTCATGCCAGATGAATCTGATAGATTTCTTTGACTGGGTGACCAAAGTAGTAGATCAGGGAGGGGCTGTGGACATGGCTTACCTAGACTTTAGCAAGGCATTTGACACAGTCCCACACAAAAGATTAATATACAAGTTAGCCAGCCTGGGAGTGGGTCCCAAGATGACAGCCTGGGTAAAGAATTGGCTGGAGAATAGGACACAGAGAGTAATAGTAAATGGAGTCCACTCAGAAGAAAGGAAGGTTACTAGTGGGGTACTGCAGGGTTCAGTATTAGGAGCGGTCCTCTTCAATGTCTTTATAAGCGACATTGCAGAAGGACTGGAAGGAAAAGTATGTCTCTTTGCAGATGACACAAAGATCTGCAACAGAGTTGATGCACAGGTGGGGTGGAAAGGATGAGAAGGGACTTGGCAAGGTTAGAGGAATGGTCAAATGTATGGCAGCTTAGATTCAATGCTAAGAAGTGCAAGGTAATGCACCTGGGAAACAAAAACCCAGGGGAAGAGTACACAATGGGGGGTGAGATACTAACAACAACAAAAATGGAAAGGGACCTGGGGGTAGTCATATCAGATGACCTAAAGGTGGGCAAGCAATGTGAGAGGGCAGCAAGGAGGGCTGGGGGGATACTGGGATGCATAGGGAGAGGCATCACCAGTAGAAAACAGGAAGTTATTATCCCTCTGTACAGACAACTGGTGAGACCCCATCTGGAGTACTGTGTGCAGTTCTGGAGACCTAATGTCTGCAAAGACATAGACAGGATGGAAGCTGTCCAGAGGAGGGCAACTAAAATGGTGCAGGGTCTG
Organism: Neoceratodus forsteri; assembly: GCA_016271365.2. NCBI lineage: Eukaryota > Metazoa > Chordata > Ceratodontiformes > Ceratodontidae > Neoceratodus > Neoceratodus forsteri. The sequence continues at coordinate 122,685,436 of JADMNL010000027.1, read as the reverse complement.
CACCGGAAGACATATGAAGAGGGACGAAAGGAGCTTAATATGTATAGCCTCGAGGAAAAGAGGGAGAGGGGGGACATGATAGAAATGTTCAAGTACCTCAAGGGAATCAACAAAGTCCAAGAGGGTAGCATCTTTCAAAAAAGAGGTGTGCAAGAACAAGGGCACAATTTGAAGATAGAGTGGGGCAGCTCAGAGGTAATTTAGAGAATATTTTTTCACAGAGGGTTGTGGATGCATGGAGCAGCCTTCGAGTCAAAATCAGTGGTGGAATTCAAGCATGCATGGGACAGTCATAAGGCAATTCTAGGGGGTGGGGGTAGGAAGAAGTAGGCTGCTGGTTAACTAGGATCTGCAGCTTATCCAGTAGGTAGGGAAATGGGCAGACTGGGTGGGCCAAGCGGTCCTTATCTGCCGTCAAATTCTATGTTTCTATGTAGTACTATGTGGCAGTCTCCAGAGACAAAACATTCTGAATTTCTCCAGTACACTTGTTGCATAAGGCCAACTACACACCATCTCAGAGGCGAGCCAGGCATGCACAGCAAAATATATATTGATACTGCCCTTGCCGTCCTGACCACGAAATACACTCTCCATAACAACAGCTAACTACAAGGGCAGCAGCCACACACACACACCATAATTGAAATCCTGCTGTCCCCCCCCCACTCAAATTAAAGTCCAAACTCCAGCCCCAAATGTGTTCCTTTAATGAATCTGTCACCACCGCTTTCACCACCTCATGCTGATAGGCCTTGGCTTTCTCAGGCAGACGGATCCTTCCTCAACCAAGCATCATTCTAACCCTTCCACCTGCCCTGACCCTCCCCCCCAATTGCAGCACTGAACAGCAGAGGTAGCATGCCTAATTTAAAAAAAAAAAAGCTTAAGCTGCAGCTTCTGAAAAGCATGGTAAGGAAAGACAAGACAGTGTGCACAGCTACACTCCAATAAGATCCTGCAAATGAAAAATAAGAGGTGAAAGAATAAGTGCCTCAGCTGGGACATGAACCCAGGTCACCCTGAATACTGTTCCAGATGTGCTAACCAGCTGTGCCACTAAGACAACTGGAATCTGGTCCATCCCAGAGCACTCATTAATATAATATACTCAGGAACGGCCCAGGTTCAAGTTGTCTCAGTGGCGCAGCTGGTCAGCGCAACTGGAACTTTATTCCGAGCTGCCTGGGTTCAAGTCGGAGCTGAGGCACTTTTCTTTCTCACCTTTGTAACTCCTGCATTCATCTTCTGTGATGTATTGCCCCCATAATGCTACAAATTCAAGAGGCAGGGCAGAACATTGGGTATATATCAGGCACTGCATCTTTAAATGCAAATCAGGATATGTCTTTGTAGGGGAAATCCAGTTTTTCAACACTAAAGATTTTTACAAGAAAGAAAGAGCAAAAAGCAGCAATCACATCATGGTTAAAACTAGGTGATAAAATCTGCAGTAGACTGGCAAACCACTTCCATTCTGGCACAGTTCTGCTGTGACCCCCCTCTCCATGGACAGTTAACTTAGCATACCAGTAGACACTGGGGAGGGGGTGGGCTGCTACACATACTTGTCTTTACATCAGAATGCAGATTCAACCCCCCTGTCAGAATCTTGTCTTCTCTAGGGATTCTCTTCCCTTACAATTAAAACCTGTTGTTTCCTTTTTTATTCCTTTTGTGGCATAACCTATTACAGTTCCACACCACTACCACACTGTCTTTTCCCTATGAATCCGTGAATGAATGACATTTATTACATTGCTCTTGCATTTTTGCATCATACCTGCTATAATGCTACTTCTTGGCTCTTGCAGAGTTGGCTGCATTTAGTTTTCTTTCTTCCTTCCTCCTCGACCCTCTCCTCCTCCTAGTCGTTCGGGGTGCTCCTCTCCACTCTCCGGTATCTCCAGGCTCGATGTCTTCTCACAGCACAGGCACAGCAAGCAGTTCACTAGGGAATCCTGTCTGCCCGCCCGATAAGAAAAGAAAAATTAGTCAGACAGCCTCTTCTCATTTACTCCCATCTGTCACTCTGAGAGCTTGATGGCTCCGACCGTCCGACGACTGATCGGACCTGCAGGCTGCCAACTACTACCGTGGTGGTCCATTTGATTTCACGGTCACCCTCACTGTTGTTTTTTTTTACCCTCTGCCCAGCCGGCCAACAAACTTTCCTGCCTCTCTGGCGACCCTGCCTGCTCACAGTTAAGGCAGCAAGCTTTTCCCGCTCAAGGAGTCCTCCACATCGCATGACTGTCCGTCCTGCCCACACTTGCCTTCTTAGCCAATAAATAATTGCAACTCACGTCCTGCTTATGTCTTCTGCGCATGCACAATGGTGGAGCTAGCTCTATGAACACTGGGCTTTTTTTGCACACAATCCCCTCCAGAACTCCGGTTTCCAAATAAAAAGTCTTGGTGCGATCTCAGAGATGTTAACAGCCCTTCCCTCATCTGTGTTCCTACTGTATAGCAGGAGCACACACAGTGCCAGAAAGAGGCTTTAAAACGTGCTCCTACAAATGCAAAATGTGCTCAGAGAACGGAGCATGCCCTTATCGCAACCCCTGTATGAAATTTAACTGGTACCCCAGAAATTGATTTTTTTGCGCCTACTTTCGTGGCACTGAGCCCCAGAGCCACTGCTGCTGAAAGCAGCTGCTGTACTCTGCGGCTCAGGTAAAGTGAGCTGCGCTCCAGCAGCAGGGTGCGACCGAGGAATGAATGCACGATTGGAGCGAGTGCTCCGTGTCTGTATTGCCGCAGAATGCGGCCGAAACTCTACTTCTTTATTCGGAGCAGGAATTAGGCATTGATGCTTTGGAGCAGAGGCTTCGGCGCAGGTTGCATCGACGCTACGAAGACTTTATGTGGCAACAGTTAGTGTTGACCAGACTGAAGCTGACCCTGGCTACCACCCCAGCCATCACCTGGCTGTTGCCCAACAGGCCGCTACCAGCGGGGCAGGCAGACACCGTTCCTCCACCAGCGGAGCCAGTGCAGACCGTTTCAGTTTGTCTGAAGCTGGCTTCTCCAGTGATCATGGTGGAGCTGCCACCCAAGCAGCCATCCCCCAGGGCTCCATCCAAGGTGTCTCGGCTGGCCTAGGGGCTTCCCCATTGTCTGTTGGTCACTTTCACACCTGACCACCCACGGTGTGTGAAGAGCAACTTGGGTGGTTGCCCGCTTTTTGTGGACTCCTCAGAGTCTGAGGATTCCTCTCTGCACTCCCGTCCTCTTGACATGGAGTCAATGGATCTTTCCATGAAAGAAGGACCCACTTTGTTCATCGGCATTCTCCGTCTCATCTTTGAGTCTACGGGGTTGAAACTGGAGCCCATTCAGAAGCGGGCTTGCTATCCACTGACAAAGATTCTGGATAATGGGAATTCTCTGGAGGCTTTCCAAGTGGCCAAGGTCATTCTTGGCCCTGTACTGGAGCTCTGGCAGCACCCCGCCTCTTGTCCTGTGCCCTCGATCTGGATGGCCTGCAAGTATGCGGTACCCACCAGTACCCTTCCGGGGTTCACAGAGCATCACTTGGCTGAGGGGTTGGTGGCTGACTCTGTGTTTTGCCACTCGGTCAATACTGGGGATGTCGATAGACCACCAGACAAGGTGTCCAAGAAATTGGACCACTCGTCTCGTAAGGTCTGTGCCGCCTATTCGCTAGTCCTCTGCCAGGTGAGCTCGGCCGTCATGATTGCATATTTCTCCCACGCCCTGTTGGGCTCCCTGGACGAGGTGATCCCTCACCTCCCAGTGGACCTACAGACTATGGTCAAGCAGGTCCATGACCAGGGTCGAGCTGTGGCAAAACAGCAACTCCAGACGGCTCTGGATGTTGGAGATTCCTGTGCCCGCTCGGTGGCGGCTACAGTTGCAGTGCACCATAGGGCTTGGCTGCGGATCTCAACCTTCACAGCAGACACCCAGCATAAGCTGGTGGATGTCCCATTCTTAGGCACCGAGCTCTTTGGGTTTGGTGTGGGGGTCACCTTCAGTGCACTGAAAAGTCCAGTGCCACCCTGGACTCTCTGACATCCACCCGGAAGCGCAAGCCCTTTTGGTCCTCTACTCCTGTGGCAAAACCAGCCCAGCACCAGTCTGGCCAGCAGTTTCAGTCCTGGCAACCTCTGGCCAAGTCCGTGGCCTCGGTGGTCCAAAAGCCTGAAGGGAAGGGACTTGGTGGCCCCTCTGCCGGGCCCGCCTCCTCCTCCAAGCCTGTTCAGTGACGGGATGAGGGGTGCCTCCCTCATGTCCGTCTTACCTCCCTTGGGTCCTCCTATTGGAGGCTGGCTCTGCCAATTCCTTTCCACCTGGTGCGCTGTTACCATGGACAGGTGGGTTCTGGAAGTGGTCGGTCAGGGTCTGCCTCTGGAGTTCGAGCAGTACCCTCCAAGCTGAGCCCACACCCCACGCGGGAGGACTTGGTATCTGCAGACACTTGGTCGGCTCTTCGAGACAACATAGTTCAGCTCCTTCGGAAGTAGGTCATGGTCAGGGTAGTGGATCCTTCGAAACACCCAGGGTTTGTCTCCAGGTACTTCCTGGTGCCAAATCGGATGGGAGGTTGGCGCCCCATTCTAGATCTACATGACCTGAACAAATTCCTCAGGTCCCACACTTTCAGGATGGTAACTCTGTCTCTGATCATACCATCTCTTGAGGAAAACATGTGGTTTTGCTCCCTGGATCTGCAGGACACGTTCTTTCACGTCCCAATCCATCCATCCAACTAAAGGGTCATCCTGGTCAACGAGGCCAAGTCAGAACTCGTGCCCTCATGGGTGATCAGCTTCATCGGGGCAGAGCTCAACTCTTGCCGAGCCAGAGCCTGGCTCCCAGCAGACAGGGCGGAGGTTCTCTCCTCTTTTTGCTTGATCATTTCTGGTTGGGCACTTGCGCCCTGCCCAGGACTTCCTGTGTCTTCTGGGTTACATGGCGGCCTGCATCACCGTGGTCAGATGGGCCCATTGGTATATGAGCTCCCTGCAGTGGGAGCTGGCCAGCCAGTGGTCTCCATGCAAAGGTCACTTCGACCAGCTGGTCACTGTGACCCAGAAGATGTGGGACATCCTGCAGTGGTGGCTTGTCCCAGAACATCTGCAGGAAGGGATCCCATTTGTCCACCCCGAGCTGACGGTCGTCCTGATGATCGATGCCTCTCTCACGGGCCGGGGTGCCCACCCGGCGGAACACAGAGTCCACGGGCTCTGGACCCCCCCCAGGAGTCCCAATGCCACATCAACCTGCTGGAGCTCCAAGTGATTCGGCTGGCGCTGACCACATTTGCTCCATTTGTTTGGGGTTAAGTGGTCCAAGTCCAGATGGACAACACCACAATCATGTACTACCTCAAGAAGCAAGGCGGGATGCACTCATTGCCCCTGTGTAAGGAAGCTCTTCACATCTGAACCCTTGTGTGCAGCCTGGAGGCAGATCTCCTAGCCATCGATGTGGCAGTAGCCCTCAGCCAGGTGGGAAAGGTGTCTCTCAAGTGGTCTCTCCATCCGTAGGTAGTTCACAGTCCGTTCTCTCAGTGGGGCACCCCTCAGGTGAACCTGTTCACCTCCAGGAAGAATGCACAGCTGAGGCTGTTCTGTGCCCACCCTCCTCAGCAGGGCTCACTGCAGGGGGATGCCTTTTTGAGGCCGTGGACCCCAGGCCTCTTATATGCCTTCCCTCCACTTCTTTTGATCCACAAAGTGATGCTCAAGGTCAGGAGGGACAAGGCACGGGTGATCCTGGTGGCTCCGGACTGGCCTCGTCAGTTTTGGTAACCCAGTCTCCTCAGCCTCAGCAACAGGCTCCTGAGGCATCTTCCCAAATGCCCGGACCTGCTGTCCATCAGTCAGGTGAAGGGAGTCCACCGGGACCTTCAGTCACTGCACCTAACAGCCTGGTTCTTGTGCGGCTAGAGTTACAGGCTTTGGGTCTCTCCGAAGATGTCCTCTCTGTAGTTGAGGTGTCTAGAAAGGAATTGACCAGAAAATGCTATGCCTTCAGATGGAAGAGATTCTCCATTTGGTGTCAGGGCAAGGGATTGGACCCTTCGTCCTGTCCAGTGGCTAGCATTTTGGACTGCTTGTGGTCTCTCTCCCACAGGGTAGTTTGGTCGATGACCCTTAAGGCGCACCTGGCAGCCATCTCTGCTTACCGGGCGTGGGCCGATCAGCAGTTGGCGGCACAGAAGAAGGTGGTCTGGTGCTTTTTCAAAGGCCTAGATCACATTTCCCCTCTGGTGCATGAACCACCACCACCACCGTGGGACTTGTTGCTTGTTTTGGCAAAGCTCATGGGCAACCCATTCAAACCAATTCACAGGTGTGACATGTCTCATCTGTCATGAAAGACCAACTTCCTGGTGGCTATCACGTCAGCCAGAAGGAACAGTGAGCTCCAGGCGCTCTCGGTGGAGTCTTCTTACCTGGTCTTCCACAGGGACAAGGTTGTCCTGTGCCCCAGCCCGAAGTTCCTCCTGAAAGTTGTGTTGGAGTTTCACCTGAACCAGGTGATGACTCTTCTGGTGTTCTTCCTGAATCACACCTCAGAGGCCGAACACAGGCTCCATACTTTGGACCTGAGGTGAGCGCTCGCTTACTGCAAAAAGCACATGGCTGGAGTTCGGGGAGAGGTTTGCCAACTGTTTGGTACCTGTACTGAAGCCGCACCTGGCAGACCTGCAGCCAAGAGGACGATTGGCAGGTGGATCACATCCTGCATTGATCTCTGCTATAGGTTGGTGGGTAGGGAGCCTGCCAGAGGGCTAAGGGCTCATTCCACATGCCATGCTGCTGCGATGGTGGCTGCTTCTAGGGATGTCCCTGTCCAGGAAATCTGCAGGACTACTACCTAGAAGTCGTCGGCACACACCTTCATTTCCCATTACCACATTGACCTCGGGTCATGCCAGGATGCTGGTTTTGGTGCCTCAGTTCTTCAATCTCTGTTCCCTAAGTAGGGGGTGTGCGCCTTGCCTCACTCCTCCTGGAGAACTGTTAGGAGTCTGCCAGAAGTGTGGATAGGACATCATATCCACGTCCCTAGAAACACAGGTTACTCACATGTAACAGTAGTTCTAGGAGTGGTATATGATGTTCATCCACATTGACCCACCCGACCTCCCATGGCTCAGGTGCACAACCACTGCTTCCAGCAGGCAAGATCTGGCGTCATAGTAACCTGTGTTTCCTAGCTTAACAAGTAGTCGGTCCTGTCTCAGAAGTTAAAGCTCAGCAGGGATTTGTGTTGAGTAATTTCTGGTACCCAAGCGGACTGGTGGTGGTGGTGGTGCCCCACCCTGGATCTGTGGATCCTGAACAAGTTCAACTGCAGGCTAAAGTTTCGTATTGTAACCCTGAACCAAATGATTCTGTCCCTGATGCCCGGGGGATTGCTATGCTTCCTGGTCCTCCATGATGTTTAACTGCACAACCCTATCTATCCTTTACACAGAGTTCCTCAGATTCAGAGTGGATAGAACAGTGTCCAGTTTTGAGCCACGCTGTTTGGCTTCTGTTGGGCCCCCAAGGTGTTCACCAAATTTCAGTGATTACTGGCAGTTTTTCTCAGATAAAGGAATGTCAGGATTGAGCTTGAAGACTTGACTTTTCATGAATGGTTTGGTGAAGTAGGTGAAGCAGGCCAAGGAATTATCATCTGTGCATTCCAGCAGCTGGGTCTGCTAGTCAACCTCTGAAAATTTGCACTGACTCGAAGCAGGTAATTTTGTTCAAACTACACTTGCTGCAAGCTATAGTGTGCCTACCTCTAGCCTGGGCAAAGGATCTTTAGTCCATTGTCATTTTGGGTTGGGCAATCATACCCTGTTCAGGGTTTCTCAAGCACCTGGGCTTCATGGCATCTACCATGTCGGTGGTCTTTTGCATCTGGTGAAATATGAGGGCCATTTGGTGGGAACTGGGCATCTGTGGTCCCAGATGCACGTAAACCTTGATATATGAGTTTAGATGATCCAGTTGATGCTGGATGCCATGTGATGGTTGTCATCTCAGGACATCTCAGAGGAAATCCTGTTTATTTATCCAGAGCCCGTCGTGACTAACTATGGATGCTTCTCTAGTTGGCCTAGGGGATGGTGCTTATCTGCAGTACCATAGGCCCTATGGTATCTCGTCGCTGCGCGAGTCCATAGTGCACATCAGAACAAATGAACCTTTGACATACTGACATCATTAACGAAGTCAATGAGGACACAGAGGTAGAAACACTTTGTATCAAACTTAGTTGGGGGGAGGCGCGAAACCAGTTATTTTAGGGTTAACATATTGTCCCTTAAATGCAACAGCAAACTTCACAAATAATATTATGAAAGAAATTGAAAAGGCAGGAGAACTGGACAAACTGATACTTATGGGGGATCTAAATATGAGTGACATCGAATGGTCAGAAAACAAAGCATCTAGCTGCAGTAGCAAACAGCTACTGGAAATATGTAAAAGAAATCATTTAATACAACATGTCAAGGAACCAACAAGGCAAAATCATGTATTGGGTCTCGTAATATGCTCAGAGCAGAATCAAATCAAAACTTGTAGGTTGAGTGCCCATTTGGGAAACAGTGACCACAGAATGGAAATGTTCACATTACTTTATACCCCTGACCTGTTGTACTGAGATTTATATATTTGATAAAGCAGATATTGAACAAATAAGCCATTCTTGACAGATGTCCCCAGCATCAGCCCCTTCACCCATGCGGGTGGAGCCGCCTTCACTGCAGCTTTTGGTGGCAGCCCTGGCTAAGAACTTCCCTGCGGTTGCCGGCTTGCCAGGCTGGTTGTCAGTGGTGATCACCCTGTTTGAGGACACTAGGTGGGTCCATGGTGGCAAATGGTCGAAGGCTGTTTTTGATAAATCCTTGGACGACTTAGATGGGTCATCCATGTTATCCTTGAGGACTCACATTTTCAGTTGTGCTTCGGTCAAGGAGGTATCCACCAACCATGGATCATTGTCTTGTGAGGCTGTCCTCCACCTGATGTCAGAGTCCATGAATGTGCTGTTGGAGCCAGTTCAGAAGAGGACTGGTGTAATTTGAGGCTCTTCTCCGACTTATGTCTGAGTCCATGAACATCCTTCTGGAACCTGTTCAAAAAAGGGATAAGTACCCCTCTACTCACATCCTGAACAGAGACAAATCTACAGAAGTTGCCTTTTCCATGGCTGATGCCATCTTGTGACAGACCCTGGACCTGTTGCAGCATCCAGCATCCTGCCCGGCACCCTTCACCAATGTGGTCTGCAACTATGTTTTCCCTCCAGGGTCCCTTTTGGGGTTCTAGGACCACCTTTCAGCCAAAGGGTTGGTCTCAGACTATGCCTTCTGGATGTCTGCTGGCAAGGGGATGTGGACAAGCCCCCCAACAGAGAGTCTAAGAAGCTTGCCCATACAGCCTAGAAGGTCTGTGTTGCTTCTTCTTCTCTTGGTCTTCACCGGGCAACTTATGCTGTTCTGATGGCCAACTTTGGTCTCTGCCTGCTGGATGAACTCCTCCCTTACTTCCCTGCTGCTAAGCAATTACCGGTGAAGTTGGTTAGAGACCAAGGTCATGTGCTGACTGAACACCAGCTTCAGATAGCTCCTTGCCCATGCTGTAGCAGCAGCCATTGCGATGCATCGCAGGACCTGTATGTGGCTTTCCACCTTCATGGCGGATACCCAGGACAAACTGGCTGATGTCCCACTCCTAGGCACTGACCTCTTTGGCCTTGGGGTGAACGGGTATCTCACTAGAACAGAGAAGTCCAGTGCTACCCTGGATTCTGTAGCATCATCCCAGAAGGGCCCTAAGACTCAGAAGCCTAAGAAAAAGACCTTCCAATATCAGTCCTTTCAGCTCTGAAAGCAGCCGCAGCAAGAGCAATACCAAGCCTGGCACCCGAAGCTCAAGTTTGATGGCCAGGGGCTGAGAAGAGGCGAGTACGGGAAGTGGCGCCTTTCTGGCACCAACAGCCAGTACCCTCTCCGATGCTACCCAGTAATGGGTTGGGGGTGTTACACTCCTACCTGTCCAGTTCCTGACCCAGCTCCCAGTAAGGGGTTGTCTACATCACTTTTGGCTATGTTGGTCTGTCATCACTACATACAGATGGGTACTGGAGGTGGTATGCAGAGGGTTGCCTCTAGATTTTGAGGCTCTCCCACCTTCCTGACTCCACGCTTCTCAGAAATCCTGAGTGATGCAAGACATGCTGTCCACCCTAAGAAAGGACATTGCTCAGTTCCTTGCAGAAGGGGCAGTAGCCCATGTCCCAGACACCATGGCAAGTGAGAGGTACATGTCCAGGTACTTCCTGGTCCCAAAATGGATGGGGGATACTGGAGCCCCATACTGGATCTTCATGACCTGAACTAGTTCATGTGGAAGCACAAGTTCCTGGAGCAGTGAATGTGGTTCTGCTCCCTGTGTCTTCAGGACACGTTCTTCCACATTCCAGTCTGTCCCACTGGTGGTACCTCAGGTTCCACAGAGAGGGGTTCTCAATCAGTTCAAGATCATGCCCTTCAGCCTCTTGTCCACACTCAGGATCTTCGCCAAGTGCATGGTGGTGGTGGTGGTAGCCTTCCTGCAGTGCAAGGGCCTCCCTGCCTGGCCAGCTGGCTGACAGTTGAGCCATCCAAAGAGGCCGTAGAGTGGTCCAGAGATCTGGCCCTCCGGACCTGTAGGGGCTTTGGCCTGTTGGTAAACCCAGACAAGTCCAAACTGCTTCTCTCACAGGTAATCAAGTTCATGGGGCCAGAAATAGACTTCTTGCATGCCAGGCCCGTCTCCCTGCAGACCAGGCTCAGGACCTTATCTCCTTTGCCCAGTAATTTCAGGCTAGGTGTTCATGCTCTGCATTGGATTTTCTGCCACTGCTGGGTACATGACATCCACCACCTGTGTGGTTTATTGGGCATGCTGGCAGATGCGCCCCCTGCAGTGGGAGCTGGGCTGCCGATGTGGGATTCCATCTAGTGATGGCTGGTTCCTCAATACCTGGAGGAAGGAATCCCATTTGTCCACAGAGAGTCAACCGTCATGCTCATGACAGACGCGTCTCTGGTGGGATGGGGAGCACATTTGGGAGACCACAGAGCCCACGGGCTCTGGTCCTCATGGCGTCCTGTCTCCACATAAACCTGCTGAAGGGTCGTGCAGTGTGGCTTGCTGTGATGGAATTCACTCCGCTGGTCAGGGGTCAGGTCTTGCAGGTCCAGACATACAACACCATGACCATGTTCTAAACAAACAGGTGGGGCAGAACACACTTCCTTCCCCTGTGTCAAGAGGTTCTCATACCTGCACCCTTGTGCGCAGCCTGGATGCAGATGTCTTGGTGATCCATGTCATGGGAGTGAACAGTCAGGTGGCAGACATTCTCAGCTGGGTTGGAGAGGCGTCACACGTGTGGTCCCTGAATCAGGAGGTGGTCAATGTGACAGGGCTGAATAAGACCCTGTCCCAGTGGTTGTGTATAGAGCATTTAAAGCAAGGATCTTTCCTGTCCTCTCTTTTTCTGTCTTTTGTCTGTCTGATTGCGCAATCAAATTTTCATGTAAAATCTAGGTTTTGTTCTCTCCGACGGTATCACGGTCCCACCTCACTAGCTCCTTGCCTTTGTTTCTTGCTGTCTCTACCTTGCTTATGTATGGTTATAGAAGTATGTGTGGATCTTTATATGAAACTGAATTTCCTGGTTTGTAAAAATATATACTTATAATTTTTTTTTTTATCATTTAACATTTTTCCTACCTGCAGCTACAGCCGTACTCCACATGCAGCCACCGCTCCTCCGTTTCACCTCCGACCCCGCAGCTCGCATGCCCAGCTGGCAGACGCATCTACACTTGCGAAAGGGGCCCCCCTCGTAGCCCCTGTACCTGGCGAGGAACCATTACTGGCACATGCCATTCAGGCATCGTCGGCTGGTGAAACTACGTGCTGCCTTTTTTCCTCATCTCCCTCGATGGAAGCACGGGTGTGCAGACATCTGCCGTGCTTCCCCCACTAGATACCCGTGCCTCTTTAGTTCCTCCAGGCATCCCCAGGGATCAGCAGAGTGCGGTGTACATCAACCCCTTATCCCCAGGGCTAGGAGAGCTGTCGTCGGACGCTCAATCCTATTCTTCCCCTGCCGACCCCCGATGACCTAGGCTCGCTCCTGAACCCAGGTCGCCGGCATGGAGCGGTGTCCAGTGCCTCAACCCTCAGTGCCACCGGGCCGGCCTATACTTATAATTTTTGAAATGAATATAGAAAGATTTTGGGCTTCTTGGAAAATATAGCCAAGTTATAACAGTTTGAAGTTTTTGACCTCCTTAGTTGTCAGCAGAGGCCAGCTTGTAGCTTGGGTCATAGTGTTCTTTTAGCAAGCCTCCTGCAGGAAGTAAACTGATGAAATTTGTACAAGCAAGAGAGACACTTTGTCCCCAGCAGGAGGTTCCAATTAAGCTGCTAAAAAAAGAGACCTTATGAAAGGAGAGAGAGAGATGGATAGTTTAGTTTTTATTGTGGGTTTGGTTTTGAGCTCAGAAAGTGCACTTATGTTTGGACTGCCTATGTTTGAAACCATTCTGTACATTGTTTTTTTTTCTATTGTTATTGACAGTAATAAAACGCTACTTGCGAATTTTACAACTTCTCCTGGCCTGCATGTTTTCTGACTTAAGCATCGATGACAGATGGTATAAGAAGTGGGATTTATGCCGTACATAATCTAAGCCAGTAGTTCTGTGCGTGGGTACTAAAGCTGGTACCAAGGAATCATAGCAGAAAGGTATGGATTCTGCAGCAGCGAGCCCAGAAGTGATTACCATAAGGATGGCAGCTAAACTAGCACAGACAGAAGTCCAAGCTGAGACTGTACAGCCAGCAGCAGTGATGGAAAAAGAACAGGCAGTGACAAAATCTGAAAGCCATGCTACCTTTTTCAAATGGTGGGCTATACAACAAAAAGAGATGGGGAAACAGAGAAGATAAGAGATGCAGTAGAGAGAAAAAGACATTCAATATTTATTGGCACAGAGAAAAGAAGAGATGCAGCAACTCGAGAAGCGAAGAAATGAGATGCAGTGACAGGAGCAGTAGAGGAGAAATGAGATGCAGTGACAGGAGCAGCAGAGAAAAGAAGAGATGCAGCGACAGGAGCAGCAGAGAAGAGGAAGAGGTGCAGTGATGGTTGGATGCCTTGCAAGCTGTCAAAACTGAAGGATCTGCACAGGCCAACAGAGCCAGAGCAACAAGACACAAACAACTTAAAAGACATTAAACTTACAAAGTTAATCGGATAGAATATTATCCCTATTTGGTATCTCGCATATTAAAGGATACCTAAACAACATTTTGACAACAAACTGTTCAAAAATCTGACTCTGTAGGTGACTAAAGGAAAGGCTGCTGTATTCATTCATGCTAAAGCTACATTTATATAATTTACCTAAATGTGGTTCCAGAGCATTTGAAAATTGTAAAATCAGCCTTCCAATTTCAAAAAACATTCTTACCTGCTTCCTAAAATGGCCACCAAATGTGGTATGTGATGACATCATTGGAGCCAAAGTAAGAGAGATACATGACTCTCTATTGTTCTGTTTCTTTTTTTTCCCTTTGTATAGAATTGTTTCACCCAAATGGTCAAAACCATGTGCATTATTTTGTATAATACACGTTAGGCTATGGTTCTGTTCATTTTGTTTACTTTTACATGCTGAAATTGTGTTCTAATCCAACCGACTTTCTCTGTGGCAAACCACAGTGCTGTACAAATCTTGAATAACCTGGTGGTCTAGTGGTTATGGTAGATCTAGGATGTTACAATGGGCGGGGGGTGGTGTGCATACTTAATATGCACGTTTTAACATTTTTATTAAACCTCTATATTTTCTGCTATTATTCTTTTCTAGTACATTTTTGACAGAACCTACAAATGTAATCCATAGTTTGAATGTAAACATTTGTACAATCAATAAATCAGACTTCTTCAACAAAGAAAAATGCAGCAGCAGCAGCAAGCATGTTACTGTGTGTGTTTGGGGGGGGGGGTTGCAGCCACACCTTCACCACCCCCTAGATCCACCACTTTTTTGTAGCAAAGGTCTTGTGCAGTCCAATGTTAGAGTTCATACTTTCTTGAAAATCAAATATATGCTTGTCTTGTCTTCTTTTTCCATGGGAAATAACAATAAGAATCAGCATTTATATAGTGGTTTTCATGCACACTGTATCCCAAAGTGCTTTACAAGCAACACTAGACTGGTAGTGAAGTGACTGAACGTATAGTGGCAGCCATTTCACACATTAATATCCACACACAGCCTTGGACAATTGTATGAACTGGTTTTATGGGAAGGGGAATGTTGTCCAGGACAATGGGGTCAGGTAGTGATCATGGTGCTGGCAGCCCAGGTCTTATTTCTCATAGTAATCTGCTCATTTTTCTCTCCTTCTGTCTTCCCCCTTCCCTGAATATAGCAGTACCTTGCAAGAGTGACCTTCTCAGTCCCCTCTGGTATTCATTCTTTACTACTACTCCTCATACCCTTCTGCATCATGAATGCAAGTAGTACTGTCCCCGTTTTGTTTTGACGTATCAAATATAAACATATCTTTCCAGTAAGTCAGGCTGATAGCAGCAGGTAATGGGAATGATGGGCTTTCCTGTCCTTAAAAGATCTAGGCTAACTTTGATCGGGCACTATTAAGTGATGGGTGTGCACATCATTATGCACGTCATTTAATAGTGCCTAACCATAGGTGGCTTAGATCTTATATGGGTAGAAAAGCCTATTTTTACATTTGTACCATGCTGCTATCAGCCTGGCTTACCAGAAGATCATGTTTATTATTATTATTATGTAAAAATAACATGGGAGACTGTACTAGCCACATTCATGATGTGGAAGGGTAGTGACCTCTCCAGTTTTTGGTGTGGGGAGCAGGTGAGAAGAATGAATACCAGCGAGGGACTGAAGAGACCATTCCAGCAGGGTACAGCTTTATTCACGTTAGTTGAAGACAGGAAGGAGGACATTGAGCAGATCACTGTGAGATCTGAAATGTGGGTCTGACAGCATTGTGATCACTACCTGACTGTGGATGAGAGTAGCCAGCAATGACAAATACTCAGAGTGGCAGGGCTGCACCTAAACTGTTACTTGAATTCAGTGAAGGGAGATTACCCTCGGGTGTGGAGGGGGAATGCTGACATTTGTTAGGACAGTATTGAGGGAGTTGTGTATAGCTCATTCAAGATTTGGAAGGGTGGTAGCCAGCCAACTCGCGCTGTGGAGAAGAGCACAGAAAAGTACTGGAGAAGAATTGCCGGGAACTGTCCTGCGGGGTTCTGCAGATCACAAGTAAAGTTGTAGATTGACACTGGAAGTCGGGTGGATTTGCTCAAGGTATTAGTATGCCTCTTCTGCTAATAATATTGTTATCCATTGTAAATGCAGCCCTTATGAGGGCATGAACAGCAGTTTTACTGGTAGGTCATGATGCTTATTGCTTGGCCCTCCAGGAAGACCTAGTTGTTGGTTAATGAGGCAGGGAAAAAAAACACAACAAGGGAACTGTACATACTACCTTCACTGTGCAGAAGGGTGGTGATCCACTCAGTGTTTACTGTGGGAGCAGAAGTCAAACATTGAGAAAGTGGACTGGAGAGTGATTTGGGAGGCATTTTTAACAGTGCCAGCTGATGATCCGTATCAGGTGTGCACAACTCTCTGAGGTACGAGATTACAATCTGAGGTGTGATAATTCTTTTAATGAGACCGTAAGCACATATGCTGCCCCAGGCAGTACTGAGGAGAGGGTATGGATGGTGTGGCATTCAACAGAAGGCAGGCTAGGTTCAGAGGGTTCACGTGGAAAAAGAAGCCTTATTTGTGGATTATCAAGAAAGCATGAGCTTTGGAATTGAACCAGACTGGTACTTTGCTGTGTGACCCTGTGCAAGTCACTAAACTTCCTTGTGCTTCCAGGCCACATCTGTAAACAAGCTTTCAGCTTAGTGTCTCTCTCTCCTGGTTAATAAAAAACAAAATTCAGGGCATCATATAACCACTAGATCATCAGGTATTTGAAGTGTTGTACTGTACTGCTGTTTGCCAAAGAGAATGTCACCTGGGTTGCAAAACATTTTCAGCAAGTTAAAGTACACAAAATGAACAAAATCATAGCCTAACATGTGTAGTGATCAAAATAACCCACGAGTTAACATATGGTGTTGATCATTCTGGTTCAACAATTCAAAACAGAGAGGGAAATATGAACTAGTTAGCACTATAGGAATATATGTGGGTCTTGGCTTCAATTATGTCATCATGACTCATCGCTTAACACACTTGGCAGACATCTTAGGGAGAAACCAAAGCTGTTTTTTGATTGAAAGTGAAAGGCTGATGTTTACATTTTTCTAAAGCTATGAAACTGCATATATGTTATTTACATAAATGCAGTTTTAGCATCAATGTAAACAGCAGCCTTTACTTTACCTCGCAATGAAGCCAGATTTTGGAGTTTGCAGTTTTAAAAAACTGCTTGTTTAGGTATTCTTTAAGGCTGAGACACAGGCAAAATTGAAGACGATGGCTTATCTGATGGACAATCTCCTGGGCATTGAATGTTATGAGGTCGATATAGTAAAAATACAAAGAACTTATAGAAATTGGACACGGGGAGTCCAGATTGAATTAACTTTATGAAATAAAATGCTCACCCAAAAAAATCTTGGACACCAGTCCTAAATTTGATGAATTGGGTATATTAATCACCAATTTTAACGAAGAAGTAGTTAATAAACAGCAACAAAATAAAACCGATAGGCAGGGATCAGAAGCACAAATAAATATTGCCTATAATCTTGAAACCACTAATAGGTATCATGTAGTGTCAGAAGAACATGATAGCTGACATACCAAATAATTGAGGTATATGGCACAGGAGACTGTCATTCTAAATAATATTAATTTGAATGATAGTGGAATGATGTTCCTGGTGAAATATGAGGGGAAGCTAGGGTTTATGACTTGGAACATAGCTGGACTTGTCTCGAAATGTGTGGATCAAGAATTTTGCACCTTCTTAAATAAAATGGAAATAATTGGTCTACAAGAAACATGAAAAAGGATATACAATAATATATTCACCAGCAAAAAAAACTAAACAAGTCTGGCAGGAGGAGGGGGGGCGGTTTAGCTACTTACATAAAAATAACTGACTTCCTGAAGGTTTTAGATACAATTATAAAGCAAAATTATATAATCGTGCTTGGTGTATGGGATGAAAGGATAGTATTGGTAAATGTCTATAATCCACTTATAAAGTCACCATTATATGACCAGCACCTTACTGTGCATATGGTGGATGACGGAAAAAAAAATAACAGATACTGTTTATAATGACGTTTTAATTATGGGGGATTCTAACGTTAGATATGGTAAAATGGTCGTACCGGATGGAAATAAACATATTCGAGAAGCGTTAAATATACCTCTAAGGAATACTAGGGATAAAAAAAAAACACAGATAGGCACAGACAAATGGAATATCTCCTTGAATCCCTACAATTAATAATATTAAATGGATGTTTCCCATCAGATGATAGTGGGAATATAACCTGCATCAACATAAGAGGTGCAACAATAATAGATTATATGATAACATCCGTATAAGATTTTGATAAATATTTAGACCTCAAAATAATTCATAGAACAGAAAATGATCACCATCCAGTGCTACTATTTAGAAAAATAAATAACAGTATAATGCATCCAAAAATCAAGAAATACTAATAATAAAAGTAAGTGGGATAAAATACCAAATGAGAAGGCAACTGATCTAAGTGAAAAATTTATACAAAAGCTAATTCCAAAAATTAATAATGAAATAGATCCAATAGCAATATATAATACCATAATAAGTCCGTATCAGTCCTATGACATAAATTTTGGGAAAGAAAGGAAAGTTATCAAAAGAACCAAAATGTGAGAACTGGTTTTAAAAAAAAAAAAACTGTAGAGCAGAGAAAAAAAAAGTTTGCACAACTGGTAAGGATAGCAAAGAAGCATCCAACTAAGGGGAATATAGCAGAGATTAACAGAAATAGAAGACACTATAAGAACTATGTAAATGAATAATGACAATTACACCAAAAAGAACTATGGGATACTATGCAAGAAGTCATAAAAGAGAAAGATGATAGAAAATACTGGGCACTTGTTGCCATGGGCACAAATACTTATAAAAGACAGTATGATGTATATATTGAACCTGAAATATAAGTAGGCTGTTTTCTAAAAATATTCTCTGATGATAACCTAAGAGGGATTACTGAAATAAATGAACACTTTAGATGGTTCACAATAACTGAAACAATGGCAGCTATAGAAAGTTTTAAAAAACATAAATCCCTGGATCCTGACAATATACCGATAGATTTTATTAAGTTAAATATAGAATGGTGGGCAGAGGTACTTACTAGTTTTTTTAACAAATCAGTTATGTATGCATTCACACTAGAAAGTTGTCTGGGAAGCTACATGGTTCTAATATATAAAAAAGGCTCTGTTACTGAACTGGCCAACTATAGGCCTATTAGCCTTTGGATATGATATCTGAAATATATGCGAAGGTACTTTTAAATAGGCTAATCGAATGGCTTGAACAACATAATTTGATCTGTGATCTACAAGCAGGTTTCCAGAAAATTACTGGTACTATAAATCAAGTCTTTCTACTCAGTCGTCTGACAGAAAAATATTGCAAAGTTAAAAAACAGTAACTATTTGTTACTTTTGTTGACTATTCCTCGGCCTTTGACACAATATTTAGACCCCTTTTATGGGGTAAAAGTGGGTAAAATGGAGATAGACCAGAACATAACATTGATAAAAAGACTATGCACTGATACATGGACAAAAATTAATATACTAGGTTAAGCTCCCTTACAGAGTGGGTTGAGACAAAAATAGGAGTTAGACAGGGCTGTGTCCTGGCTCTGATGCTTTTTAATATATTTATTTCAATTGCAGATTAATACATTTGAGCCAGGAAGGCTCTTTTACAAAGGTTCCATGTCAAGTGGACGAGAGACAAAATGTACATAAACAGGTTACAGAACATTCAGAGTATACAATTGGTTACAGGCTGTACAGGTAGCAGGCAAATATGCCAATAACAGTGTGTTACAAGGCGAGGATTGCAATTTGACATTCCAAACAGGTCACATTAAAAAACAGGAAAAGGAGTCAAACAGATAAGAATTACATAGCAAGGTGGGAGCAGCCTGAGGGGGCTTTGTCACAGTATAAGGGGATTGGGGTGAGGGAAAGAGCAGGGGTAGGGGTAGCCCCCAAGAGATTTTGTCAGGGAGAAGGAGGAAGGAAGGGGGAGGTAAGCAGAGGGGTGAAAAGTTTTGATGGTGATTAGTCACAGGTATTTATTTATTGCATTCACATTGGTTCTTTTGGGCCAGAAGGGTTATCAGTTCTCTTTTAAAGGGTACAGTTTTTGTGTGTTCCAGGGTGGTAGGAGGGAGATCATTAAACCAGGTGGGCCCACGGTAGGAGAGAGAACACAGTGCAAGGCTGGTTCTTTTGAAAGGTACATGGAGCACACCCTTAGCTGAGTGCCTGGTGACTTTTGAGGAGCTGGAGCACTGGAACAGAGCTGTGATGGAGTAGGGAGTGAGTCCAAGGAGGCCTTTTTTGCCTATTAGGCAAGCCTTATACTTTGCTCTTTGGTGTAAGGGGAGCCAGCCAGGAGAGGAGTAGAGGGTGCAGGTATGGGTTCGGTGTTTAGCCCCCAGGACTAGGTGGCAAGCCTTATTGAGTAGCACTTTTACTCGATTTAAGGCTGAGTCTGTGGCAGCACTGTAGATGACGAGGGCATAGTCAGTGGTCGACAGAATGGAACTTCGAGTGACTAGGCTTAGAGCCTCTGGGGTCATGGCTTTCCTGTGCCTATAGAGGATTCCTAACTTAATATTAGTGGATTTGACTACATGGACTATATGGTGTACGAAGGAGAGGGTATCATCTATATGTACCTCAAGATATTTAAAGGTGGTGACTTGTTCAATGCTATCCCCTTTCTGGCTATAGATAGTCAGGTGTTCAGCATTTATTTTGGCATGTGGCAAAGTTAGGTGCATAACTTTTGTTTTTTTTTTATAGTTTAGAAGGAGTCTGTTTTGGGTAAACCAGTTCTCAAGCATAGCAAAACAATGCTGTAGGTTTTGATTTATTTCTGATGTGTGGCTGCCAGGCACTGAGATAACTGCATCGTCTGCATACAGCAGCATTTTAGCGGGACAGACTTTGGGAAGGGAGTTAATAAAGAGGGCGAAGAGAAGTGGCCCTAAGATCGAGCCTTGGGGAACCCCAAGGGTTACATTTTAAAGTTCGGAGGTTATACCCCCCCAATCCTCACACACTGTGTCCTGTGTGAGAGGTAGCTATTAAATCAGGAGATAGAATCTACTGACAGTCCCGGGGTCCTCAGGTGTCTGAGCAGGATTTGGTGGTTGACTGTGTCAAAGGCTTTGGTGAGGTCTATAAAAATAGACCCCACCATTTTGCCCGTGTCAAGGGCTTTGTAGATGTGAGAGGTAAAGTCAATTAAAGCTGTGGTGGTACTGTGTCCAATATGAAACCCGTGCTGCTGCGGGCAGAGCAGATTGTACTTGTTTAAGTATTCAGTTAGCTGGTCTGAAACGACCCTTTCTGACACTTTAGATAGAGGTGGTATTATTGAGATTGGGTGGTAGTTTCCCAGGTTAGTTCTGTCCCCATTTTTAAACACTGTGATGATCGAGGCGGTCTTCCACCTATCTGGGAAGATTCCAGTGCACAAGGAGATGTTGAAAAGTATGGTTAGTTGAGAGGCAAGTTCATCCAGTGCTAGAGCTAGCAACTTCATGTCTAGCGAGTCACTCCTGACCCCGGTTTTGTTTAGGATTTTTTTGACATATTTTATGGTCTGGGCCCTAGTTATTTGCCTTAAGTAGAACAGTGGTTGGCCTGGTTTAGGGGTGAGAGGAGGGTTTGGGTCGGTGGGGTGTGGAGAAATTCAGGGGGGAGGACAGAGCTGTGGTCTGTGAAGGCATTATTGAAGGCATTGGCCAGGTCAATAGGTTGTTGTAACAGGCCAGATGTGGTTACTGTGAGATCCGGTGGAGCGCTGGATTCTTTGCCAGTGAGTGATTAATGCTATTCCAGAATTCCCTGCCATTGCCCCCGTCTCTCTTAAGTTGTTGTCTATAGTTGGTAGCTTTGGCATTTCTTATTTGCCTAGTGCACTTATTCCTAGCCTCTTTGTAAGCAGCAATGTCAGATTGCCTTCCTGTCTCTCTGGCAATATGTCAGAGGTTGTCCCGTTGTTTCATCTGGGCAGTTAGAGGGCCAGTGAACCAAGGGTTAAAGGCTCCTTTAATTTTGACAGTTCTGACAGGGGCAAATATGTCACAAGCCTTGTTAAAGGTCGATATGAGGTAGTTAAGGGCTTTATTAACGTCACTGCAGCCTACTAAGGAGGACCAGTCTGCTTCCTTCAGATACCTCTTAAAATTGCCTACAAGCCCCTGTTTGAGGTAGCAGTTTTTGGAGACCGAGAGGGGGGGGGCCTTCAGGGTCCTTATTAGTCCAGGAGCATAGTACCGGTGAATGGTCGCTTATGGTATTGGGCAGGACAGTCTGTGAGCGTACATGTGCTGGTGCAGTAGTTCAGCCTTGTTGCCTGCATTACCATCTGAGTGAGATAAAGGCCATGGATTTGGTCCCTCGTGGTAACAGAATCCTGGGCAAGCCAATTTGTGTTGAAGTCCCCTAGGATGACCTGCTCGCATTCTTTATTGATCTTGCCAAGGTGGTTGAAAAATAGGTCAAGTCCACGGGCTTGCTTGCTGGGGGGGGGTATGTAGACAGTGGTCAGAGACATTGCTTCACCTTGTTGTCCTATAGATAGCTTGATGGAGAGAAGTTGGGCTGCAGTAGTGTTTACACTGAGTGGCATAACCTGGCCACTTATTTTGCTACTCAGATAGACCCAAGCACCCACCCCCATGCTTGGCCTGTCTGTCTAGCCAGAAAGAGGTGTATCCATCAAGTGAGGTGGAGGAATCAGGTATTTTCTGAGACAGCCACGTTTCAGTGAGCGAGATAATGTCCGGTTTATGGACAGCAACCCATGCCTGGAATTGGGGTAGTTTGGGAAGGAGACTCCCAATATTAATTGAGGCAATTTTTAGGCATCCATTGGTTGTGGGTACCCAGTGCCAGGAGGTCCAGAGTTGGGGTGAATGTTCCAGGAAATCAGTAACAGTATAACGATTACGCTGGAGAGGTATCGCTTCCACCAGATTTTAGTGATCTGGGACTTTCTGCGCCTTGTATTGTCCTGGTTTGGTATCTGCTGTTTAGTGGTATATGTGTACATCAGGGCTATGGCAACCTCCGGAGTTAGGAGGGGTGTCTAGTTCATTCTTTCTTGGAAAGAGAACCTCCAGGGGTTGCTGGATACAGGATTCGGGTGCTCCGATGTACCATATTTGTCAGCTACAGTGCTAATTAGTGAATGCATGGCACTAGGCTGGGGCTCTGTAGTTTGCCATTAGTAATTCCGGCCAAGGGGGGAAGGATGAGTAAGGCCAGAAGATAAGTGTGCCTGGGAAAATAATATTCTAGAAGCACAATATTAAATATGGTGTCAGAATCTAGAAGACCCTTTAGGAGAGAGGGAGAGATTCTGAAGGGATAACAGCCAGGGGACACTGAGGCAGTAGTAGTCGGTTAAGCAAAGAAATAAGTCTAGAGGAGGTGAGGTGGAAGGGCTGATTAAAATTAGCACACAGGAATTAAGAAGGAAAAGCTTATATTTAACAGTATTGTGTGAGCCGAGACCTGAGGTTCTTGCTCATAGCAATGTTATCTGTATGTGGCAGAGAGCTGAGCAGCCTCTAGTGGCGAACTTCTGTAGGTTGCAAATGGAGATATGGACTGATTGGTTCAGCCAGCAGCCAAGTCCATATAAAAAGATGTGTTCACCAAGGGTGGTGGCAGGGGCGGTGGGGAGCCAACGCGGAATGTCGTCGGGGCCTTTCCCCTCAACAGGTCCATGAATGTTTCACTGCTTGGGGCTGTGCAAGCTGCATATCTTAGCTCCTGATTTTTTTCCGGAGGGTGGGGGAGGGTGAGATCACCATAGCCCTCTCGACCTGTGTGTTTGGGACCCTGCGTCGGTCGGTTCCTTCGAGCTGTGGTGAACAGGAGAGGAGATAAGACTATAAGTAGACAAAAGCCAGACTATTGAGGGGGGTGGTAAGCACAGGCTAGGTGGGGGCGAACAGAGATGTGGAGCCCAGGCTCTCAATTGACAGCCAAGAAGCAGACAGGGCTAGGATGTTACACTACAATTAAGGTGAGCTTTCAGATCCAAACAACTCCGGCATCAGAAATTCACCGAGAGCCTTAGGAACTAATTAAACAGGCAATCATGTCATTGCTAAATATCAACTTACTGCAAGTAAATCTTCAGCTAGAAAGCAAATTAAAGTATCAGCAGTTGGTAGCTAAAACCAGCTCTTTACAGGATATTTGGGGTGCCATTCAGAATATTATAAAAAAAGAGGCTAATAATCACTGTGCTGTAAGGAAACTGACTAAACAGTGAATCTACTGCTAAATTTCCAATAAAGTAATAGTAGGTTGTAGCTAGACACAGCTTCTTACCAGAACAATTAAAGTACCAGTTGGAATGTGTTAAAATTAAGGCAAGCAGGCACAATGCTGTAGATGCAGAGACTATCTCCACATGTATGCCAACTGCGGTCAGTCCTGGTGTAAATTAGAATGTGGAAAATGGCGCCACTTTCCCCTCAATAGGTCCGCAAATGTTTCACTGCTCGGGGCTGTGCAAGCTGCATACCTTAGCTCCTGACTTTGTTCCGGGGGGTGGGGGAGGGTGAGATCACAGTAGCCCTCTCGACCTCTGCGTCTGGGACCCTCTGCGGTCGGTCCCTTAGAGCTTAGCTCCTGATTTTGTTCCAGGGGGTGGGGGAGGGCGAGATCACCTTAGCCCTCTCGACCACTGCATCTGGGACCCTCCGTTGGTCAGTCCCTTCGAGCTTAGCTCCTGATTTTGTTCCGGGGGGTGGGGGAGGGCAAGATCACCGTATCCCTCTCGACCTCTGCATCTGGGACCCTCTGTTGGTCGGTCCCTTCGAGCTGTATATTAGTAATACTATTGCTTCACTTGATACATAATTTCATTCACCCAAGATTGGTAAACAAATTCATGTGTTGGCCTACGTAGACGATCTGGCAATTATATCTACAAGCAGACTAGGCCTGCAAATGGCCCTAACAAAAATGGAATCTCTTTGTCTCCAACATAACCTAAAACCAAATACAAAGAAAAGAAATGTAATGATATTTGGGGATAAAAAAGAAATATAGAAAATTTAACTTGTTGGATATGAATTTGGAATATGTAACTGAATTTCCATATTTTGGTGTGGTATTTTCTAGCAACCTAAAATGGAATAAACATATACAGTTATGTGTAAAAAAATTCTGTTAAAGCGTTGAAAAGGTTTAACTATATGTGTTGGGGCAATACAGTTGTACCGATGATAAAAGCAATCAATGCTAAACTAATAAATCAAGCAATATATGCCGTGGAAATCTGGGGGATAGAAAACAATGCAAAATAGATTCTGTATTGAACAAACCATGTAAATATATCTTAAAAATTCCCTGTAGTACCCAGTACATTAGTTAGAACACAATTGGGACAACCCAGCTTCCAGTATATGGTCCAGGGAAGACTGATAAATTACTGGGTAAAATTAGCAACAGAAGAATCCAGCTCTATATTGGGAGAATGTTTATGGGAAAAGGAATATTTAGTCACTCAGAAAAGAAAGATGGTTGATTTAATCTGGTACAGATGTCACTTGAGACAAATTATTTA
Organism: Neoceratodus forsteri; assembly: GCA_016271365.2. Lineage (NCBI taxonomy): Eukaryota > Metazoa > Chordata > Ceratodontiformes > Ceratodontidae > Neoceratodus > Neoceratodus forsteri. The sequence continues at coordinate 122,660,456 of JADMNL010000027.1, read as the reverse complement.
TATTATCTTTGGACTTGGGTTAAACAGAAAGTACAGTTCAGTTTGATATATTCTGTATATGTCAGACTCAACTGTTTGTTATATGAGCTAAAACAAAAACAGGGCATTTTGAGTACTTGATAAATGTGTGCATCAGTGGATGAAACGTTGAGTCTGTGACTTAGTATTGTTATTTTAACTGCATAGCATCTGGAACTCTACCCCCTGTTAATACAGGAAGTAGGTGGAGAGTGTCTGTAGTTCCTTACGTTGCACAGAGGAACTACAGAAAACTATTGGTCCCTTATTTAAACGATCTTACTGCATTTTAGCAATTTGTAGGGGATTGCAGGATGTTTAGGATGATCTATGTGATTACAGTATTTTAGTTTAAAAAGTCCAACTTTGATTTACGAGTGCTCGTGACCCCTGGAGCCATATTTAGGTCACATTACACTACTTAACTCGGCCCTGCGGTGAGCGTGCGAGTACAATTATATGAGCTAAAACAAAAACAGGGCATTTTGAGTACTTGATACATTTGTGCATCAGTGGATGAAACGTTGAGTCTGTGACTTAGTATTGTTATTTTAACTGCATAGCATCTGGAGCCCTACCCCCCCTGTTAATACAGGAAGTAGGCGGAGAGTGTCTGTAGTTCTTTATGTTGCACAGAGGAACTACAGAACACTATTGGTCCCTTATTTAAACCATCTTACTGCATTTTAGCAGTTTGTAGGGGATTGCAGGACGTTTAGGACGATCTATGCGATTATTTTAGTTTAAAAAGTCCAACTTTGATTGACGAGTGCTCGTGACCCCCGGAGCCATATCCAGGTCACATTACACTACTTAACTTGGCCCTGCGGCGTGTTGCCGTGTTGTCAGCTGTGTCCGCTGGGTCAGTGGGCCTGGGGCCTCTATAGCATATATTTCGAGCAATTTGGGCGATGAATATGGATATTACATATAACTGTTGTTCCAGCTGTGGTATGTATACTGCAGTGGAACTTAGTATTGATTCTGTGTGTGATAACTGCTGTTTGATAAATAAATTGAGGGCTGAAATAGATTCATTACAAAAACGTTTGCAGGTTCATGTGGACATAAACAACTTGGAAGACTACATAGATACTGTAGCTGATAGCCTAATCGAGGTATCACTTAAGCAGTCTGTTGTTGAAAATGAACAAGAAGATAATGAAGAATAAGAAGAGAAAGAACTGGAAGGGGGACAGGATCAGTTGTGTTCCAGGACAGTAGCTGCTGCTGCTGTTGTTTTCACAGGGTTCTTGTGGATTTTACTTGGTAGGTTAGTTCTTTTCTTACTTCTAAGGGGCTAGCAGGGTATTGTTTTTGGGGATGCTGGATGTTTGTAAACTGATTTGGTGGCTGTAAGTGGGACTCTTTTTGTGGATGTTTCACTGTGTAACAGGCTGCGCTGGTAGAGGCCTATTTCTTCTGATTTCAAACCTATTTGGTGGGATTTGCTTGGAGATGGTTATTTGAATTGGAGACCTATATCTGTTAATTTCAAGCCTATTTTGATGTGGTGTTAGTGAAGCTGATTAAATTGGAGACCTGTTTCCTTTGGCAGCAAACATATTTTGAGGCTTTGACTTGAATTTTGATTCCTTGTGCTGACTCCATTAGCTGTAAAGGTTAGTTCATAGTGGGGAGGGTGTTAATGGTCTGGCAGGTCTCACTCAGCCAACTGACTGGAGGCAGGGCTGAATCAGGTTGAGGTGCTAGCTGCTTTGTCTTCTCAGAAAGAACTGGAAGGGACAGGATCAGTTGTGTTCAGGACAGTAGCTGCTGCTGTTGTTTCACAGGGTTCTTGTGGATTTTACTTGGTAGGTTAGTTCTTTTCTTTCTTACTTCTAAGGGCTAGCAGGGTATTGTTTTGGGGATGCTGGATGTTTGTAAACTGATTTGGTGGCTGTAAGTGGGGCTCTTTTTATGGATGTTTCACTGTGTAACAGGCTGCGCTGGTAGAGGCCTATTTCTTCTGATTTCAAACCTATTTGGTGGGATTTGCTTGGGCCTGGTTCTTTAGCTGCAGGGCTTGGAGGGGAGACACAGGGCTGATCCACTCTCTCTTGTCAGGTGTCTGCCCAAAACCTGCCTTCCCCCACCCCTCCCTCCACAGAAGTCTGCAAATTTATAGGGGAACACCTGCCCTGCAATTGGAGGAAAAGGCTGCTGGTGCAGCTCATGCAGTTCTAGCCACTGGGGGTTGGATTTAAAGGCTGGGAGAGAGGAGCTTAGGGAGTTGTTCATTTCCTTATAAGTTTAATGTGTTGTACTGCACCTAGTAACAGAGTTACTGGTGTACAGTGGGACTGTCTCTAAGATTAGTGGGTGACCTGATTAGGCAGTAGGGGTATCTTGGACTAGGGGAACCTGGTGGCTCACCAAGAAACCTATTTGGAAGGGATGGAACCACACATCATTAGGGCCGGCATCTTTGGGAGGGTGGTGGGGTGCACAGTGTGTGGAGCAGCCATGATACTGGACTGGGCTTGGAAGTTTGGTGGTTGCCCAGTATGCTACCAGCTAGCACAAGCTTAGGGAGGAGGTTGGGGATGAGGAGAAAGCTGGGGAAGGGGTGGTATGGTTGGGGAAGGGGCTGGAAATCTCCCACAGGGTTGCACCAAGCACTGGGGGTGGGGGTATAGGGAAAGGAGTGCAGGAGAATACTCAGGGGTCACATAGGGACCCTTGGCAGAGGGGGTCCAAAAGGACACTACCAAGGAAGCAGGCAGGTAACTGGGGACCCTCACAAAGGGGGGACGGAGGGACAACATTCTCAGGGAAGTAGGCAGATGGCCAGGGCTGGACAGAAGGAAGCAAGGCGGGGAGGTGGATCAGACCTTATACTCAGTAACCGCTTCAATTCTCTTCTTCTGCTCAAGGATGAGGGGGGTGATGTAGCCACGACAGAGGTGGTTAGAGACAGAAAGGGGGTGGGAGTGGGAGGCAGGAGGCAAAGGCCAGATAGCAGGAAGAACAGGGGGGGACCTGGAATGCAGGAGAATGGGGGGAGCAGTGAATCAGAGCAGGAGGGGCAGGGGGATGAGGGAGGAAAGCGCAAGGAGAAGGACCAGTTGGGAGGAAAGGTAAAGGAGAAGGACCAGAGGTACAAGGAGGATTCAGTAAAGGGGAGCTGAGGGTTTAGGCCAGGGGAGCACGACGAGCAAGGAGGAACTAAATGGAGACAGGAAGGAAGGGAGGATGAGTCAGGCTAGTTTAGCAGATGGGGGAAGGACCAATTCACGAGCAGTGAGGGGAATTAGAAAGGTACAGAAGGATACTCAGGAGGAGAGGCATAGGATTGGAGGGAAGGGTGGCCATGGTAAATAAGGAGGGGTGGCATGTGGCACCCAGATAGGGGAGGAACAAGAGCCAGCTGGGTGGAGGGGCCAGTAGAAAGGATGAGGGACATGGAAGGGGAATGGAGGAAAAGGAGTGGTCAGAGTGCTCCTGCTGGGAGATTCTATGATCAGGGGTATCAAATGGGATAGGGAGGGAGAAGCCTGGCCAGTTAGAACAAGATGCTTCCCTGGACTACAGTTCACAGAGGCTAAGCACAGGTATATCAGCTGGCAAAGGACTGTGGGGTTCCCAGACATACTGGTCCACCTGGGTACAAATGACATTGAAGGAAATAGCGAGCTAGAGATACAGGCAAGATTCAGGGAGCTTGCAAGGGTCTGTCATGACATAGGATGCACAGTTTCCTTCTCAGAAATCCTGCCAGTGCCAAGGGCTAGTGGGGAACACAAAAGGAAAATTAGGGAGATAAACCAGTGCTCAGGGAGTGGTGTGAGGCCAGAGGGTATGGGTTGATGGGGGATTGGGGGGAGACCTGGGAGGATAAGGAGCTGTATGCTAGAGATAGACTCCATCTCAATTTGGAGGGAGGGAATCTAAGTTGAAAATAGAGGAGTTCATTGGTGAAAAGTGGGGTTTAAACTTGTGAAGGGGGGTGGGATGGGAGAAAAGGCTGTCAAGGGGGTGCCGATAAGGCGGACTCTGTCTCCACCCCCCTGGGGACCAGGAGGATTGCAGGAAAAGGCCAACTGGCAAAGTGCAGACCAGGAGGAAACAGAATCCCCATGGGAACACGAGCAGGGGAAATGGAACTATAGGGAAAGGGTGGAAGGTAGTCCTGCTAAATGCCAGGAGCTTGGGCAATAAAATGCCTGAGCTCCAGGCGATGTTAACTGAGGGAGCAGTGGATGTGGCAGCGGTCACTGAGACTTGGGCCACTGCAAGACATGACTGGGACCTGAACCTGGAGGGTTACACTATGTTCAGGAAGGACAGGGAGGAGGGAAGGGGAGGAGGGGTAGCTATGATGGTCAAAAACTGCATTGGCATAGGGAGTAGAGGAGGCGGAGGGAACCGTGGAGGCGATTTGGGTCACCTTGATAACAAGGGGGGGCAAGAGAGTAAAAATAGGAGTGGTGTATAGACCCTCTGCCCTGGCGGAGGAGCTGGAGGACAGTCTGGTGGCAGATGTTAGGAGACACTGCAGACTGGGCAGAGGAAAGGTGGTGGTGTTGGGGGACTTAAACATGCCAGGAACAGACTGGGAGACTATGACATCCTCTGTGACCAGGGAACAGAGGTTGTTGGATGTCTTTCAAGAGCAGCGTTCCTAACTCAGCAGGTGAGGGAACCGACCAGGAGGCACGGGTACTGGATGTGGTCCTGGCAGACAGTGACCAGATTGGGGGCCTGGAGGTAAGAGACCCATTGGGGGGACTGACCATGCCACAGGTCTGGTTCTGCCTGGAACTAGGAGGGTAGAAGGCTGCACAAGGCAGGTAACCCGACTTCAGGGGCGGATTTTAAGGAAATGGGAAGGATCCTTAAGGAGCATTTGGATGGGATTGGGTCAGACATGGCGCTGATAGTAGGTGAAATCATCAGGAGAGGGGTGCAGGATGCTACCAGCACCTGTGCAAGAGTAAGAAGAAAATGCGATAGGGCCCAAAAATCCTGTTGGTGGACCAGGGAGGTCCAGGAGGTCAGGGAAAGAAAGCAGCCTATAAGAAATTCAAGTGCTCAAGGAGTGAAAGGGATCGAGGGGAGTACGAGCTGATGGCTAGAAGGGCCACTAGAGTGGTGAGGGCGGCTAAGGCAAGGAAGGAGCAGAACCTGGCCAGGGAAATTAGGAGAGGGAAAAAGGGGTTCTTTAGATACATTGGGGAAAGACGAAGGGTGAAGGGGCAGATTAGCAGGATTAAATCAGGGGAGAGATGGGCACAAGACCCAGGGGAGCAGGCTGAGGTACTAAATGAGTACTTCACCTCAGTTTTCACCAGGGAAAATGGGGATGCTGCATCATACATGGGAGGAGACAGAGATAATGAGGAGGGGGGGACCCTTACCGATCGGCAGGTCTGGGGAGGGGGCATCACTGGCAGGTGGGGGAGGGCTAAGCAGGGAGAAGAGGTACCAGAAGTGGAAATCACAGCAGAGAGAGTGAGGAAGCCCTCAGCTCCCTTAAGCAGGAGAAAGCACCAGGGCCGGATAAATTACATCCCAGAGTGCTGAAGGAACTTGCAGATGTCCTGGCGAAACCCAGGCAGAGCTTTTCACCATCTCTCTGAGGACAGGGTGGGTGCCCCAAGACTGGAAGGTGGCGCATGAGTGCCTATCCACAAGGGGATCAGGGAGCTGGCAGGAACTACAGGCCTGTCAGCCTGACATCGAGTGGTGGGCAAGGTGATGGAGGGCATTGTCAAGGAGAGGCTAGGGGGGACCTGGATAAGTCAGGGCGCCTGGACGATAGACAGCATGGATTCATCCAGGAAATCATGTCAGACAAACCTGGTGGAGTTCTATGACTGGGTGACTAGTGCCTTGGACCTGGGTAGACCAGTGGATGTCCTCTTTCTAGACTTCAGCAAGGCATTTGACTCTGTTCCTCATGTGGGCCTGTTGGATAAGCTAGGAGAAATGGGGGTGGGAAACCAGATGATCAGATGGATAGCAATTGGCTCCAGGACCGGACCCAGAGGGTCGTAGTTGGTGGGATAGTCTCATCCCCAAGGAGGGTCATTAGTGGGATCCCACAGGGATCAGTCCTTGGGCCCCTTCTGTTCAAGCCTACGTATCTGACATAAGAACAGGAATCAGGAGTGAGATGAGTCTCTTTGCAGATGACTCGAAACTGGGGGCAGTGGTGGATGGGGAGGAGGGGAGGGTGGCCCTGCAGGGGGACCTGGAGGCTCTGGAAAGATGGTCTAGAAAGTGGAAGCTGAGGTTCAATGCAGGGAAATGCAAGGTACTCCACCTGGGGCCAGAAACCCAGGCCAAGTGTACACCCTGGGGAAATACTACAAGTCTCAATGGCTGAGAGGGACCTGGGGTGGTGGTGGATGTCAAGATGAACAACTCTGAGACTTGTGGGAGGGCAGCAGCCAAGGCCAACAGGATGCTGGGATGCATTACTAGGATCACCTCCAGAAGGAGGAAGTGATACTCCTCTGTATAACTGCTTGGTGAGGCCGCACCTGGAGTACTGCGTGCAGTTTTGGAGGCCACACTTAAAGAGGGACATTAACCTCCTGGAGAGGGTCCAGAGGAGGGCAGCCAAAATGATTTGGGGCTTGGGGACAGGACCTATGAGGAGGCTCGAAGAGCTAAATATGTACACATTGGAAGAGAGAAGGGACGGGGGACATGATAGAGGTCTTCAGGTACATGAAGAGGGTAAATAGGGGAGGAACAGTCAGGGTGCTTGAAGGAAGGAGGAAGGGGCCACTAGAGGGCATGGGTGGAAGCTGGAGGGGAAGATTCAGGGAGAAAGGAGGAGGTGCTACTTCACTGGAGAGGTGGTGGAGCCATGGAATGCACTACCTAGGGGCTGGTGGAGGCAGAGACAGTGGAGGGGTTCAAGAGGGGGTGGGACAGGTACAGGGGAAGGGTTCAGGAAGCAAAATCCAATGCAGCAAGAATATCCGGAACTGGGAAGGGAGAAGCCAGAGAAGGCGAGGGGGACAGCAAGGTCAGCACCCAGGGTGGGGGCTGACCAAACGAGCAGACACGAAAGACCGTTAGGCCTATTCTGCTGGCATTTTAGTATGTTAGTATGTTAGTATAATGACTGGTGCCTCATTAAGAAATCTGCAGGGAAAAAAGGTAGAAGAAATATAGGGGGAAGTTTTATCATTCTGACTGCAAACAGGTTTAATGCTGTAACAGCTGAGCCCATTATTAAAAATCTTTATGAGTCTGTTACATTGGAATTAACAGCACATGTGGACCCTCCCCCAATTCAAGTTGTACCAAGCATGTTCATTGTCCCATTACATGAGTCTATTAAAAGTAACCTTTGTGAGACTGTTACATCGGAGTTATTAGCATCTGTGCCACCCCCCCCCCAAACTCAAGTTACTCCAAGCACAATTACTAACAGTAACCTGGTTATTCCAAGAGATGTCCTGGCCATAAGTGATTCTACAATATGTTACACTGACCATATTTTATGTAAGAACAGAAATATGTATACTACAGTTAGCACCTTACCTGGAGCAGGTATAGATAACATCCAAAAAATGTTTTCAGGGTTGCAGGAACATACAAACTCCCCTCTTACCCCTGTACATGCAGGAATTAATGATTTGGGCAGAAGATCCATACTGGATATCCAGAGAGACTTTGAGGAAATTGGTGACAGGATAAAAAATCATGGGGGCAGTCTAATTATATCTGGGCTCTTACCCATCCCTAGAGCTAATAATGCTAAAAGAAGTGACATCATGACATTAAATGGACGGTTTAAACGGTGGTGTTTCAGAGGAAGGATTGAAAATTGGACAGGGTTCTTAAATCGGGGTCTATTTGCTAGAGATGGCCTGCATTTGAATAACCAGGGCAAACGAATGTTTGCTACTAGACTAAGGTACCAATTAGATCAGAGTTTAAACTACTAGGTGGGGGGGGGGGACTCCGTATTCCTACAAGTAACACTAATAATAAAACTACCCCTATTAGCCCCTCAGAATGGAACTGCCTTCTCTTACTAGTAAGTTTGATGAGCTTATTTTTTCTTTAGATCAACTCAATATTCATATTTGTGCAATTACTGAGGCCTGGTGGTGTGATAATGACCCTTGGGATAAGAATATTCTGGGTTATACTTTTCGTCCCACAAAGACAGGAGTAATACAAGAGGGGGTGGGGTGGCGTTGTATCTGTCTAACAATATTAACTCTGAAAACATTGAATTAACCCAATGGCCGAATATTGAAGCTCTTTGGGTTAAAATACTCCCTAAGTCATCAGCTTGTATTAATATGGGTGTGGTCTATAGGCCCCCCGTCAACCTCACATGAAGAGGATTCCCATTTGTTGGATTTTGTGGAGAGATTATCCTCTACTAATAATGTCTTGCTTGTTTTAATCTCCTGGGGATTAATTGGAATACCTTACATACTTGTTGAAAAAGCATACCTTGAGACCCTTTTGTTGTCTAACATGGAACAAATAGTTAAACATAGCACTAGGAGTAATAACACCTTGGATTTAGTTCTACATAACCTAGGTAGTAAAATTACCAACTGTTTGGTTTTACAACCACTTGGGTCAAGTGACCACTCTATGGTCAGATTTACTTATAGTGGTAACTTAGGATATAACGTTGGAAATACGGTAGTTTATAACTTCAAAAAGGGGAATTTTTTGGGTCTGGTAAATGACCTGTCAACCTGGAATTGGAATCGGGTGTTTTTGGATAAATCTCTCTCAGATATGTGGCAGATTTTGGTTAATAAACTAACAGCACTTACCAATAAATATATTCCTACCATTAAAAAAGCCGACAGAACCCAGTTAAAAATGCCATGGATGAATGCAAGCGTAAAAAAACATATTAAATACAAAAATAGGGCATACAAAAGGGCTGAGTTTTGTGGGTCCCGAAAAAGTTGGGAAAATTATAAATATTAGTTGAGGGTGACAAAATTTAGTATTAGAAAAGCAAAAAAGGATTATGAAGCAAGACTGGCTAATAAAGTAGGAGATAATCATAAATGTTTTTTATGAATACATTAATAATAAAAGGGGAGGTACTCCTACTATTGGTCCACTAAAAGATAATTCTGGTGAGTTAGTAACTGATAAGACACAAATGGTCTCAATTTGTAACTAGCAATTTTCTTCAGTTTTCAATACTAAAACAGTTACCAGTAAAACCCATAATGATCATATCTTGACTGGGCAACTTATTGTGGATGCTGCCACAATACAAAAATTGTTACAGAATTTAGACCCACATAAATCAGCAGGTCCAGATGGTCTCCACCCGTGAATTCTTAAGGAACTGGCTACTGCCCTTTCTGTCCCTATTGCTGCCCTGTTTACAAAATCCATACAGGACGGGCAGGTTATGGATGTATGGAGACAGGCAACAGTGGTCCCTATTTTTAAAAAGGGTTCCAGACAGGATGTGTCCAATTATAGACCTATTAGTTTGACGTCCATTCTGGTTAAAATTCTTGAAGGAATTATTAAAGATCATCTCTGCAAGTTGATTCAACCTGACCCTACACAGCATGGCTTTGTCAAAGCAAGATCATGTCAGACCAGTCTGTTGGGTTTCTATGGTGGCGTGAGTAGGGCTTTGGGATAGGGGTGAGGCTGTGGATGTTATCCTCCATGATTTCTCTAAGGCCTTTGATAAGGTCACCCATGGAGAACTTATTGATGGTATTATTAATATCGGAATAGGGGGTAATATAACACGCTGGGTGGAATCGTGGTTGAGGGGTCGAACACAGCGAGTTTGTATAAAAGGCTCTTATTCCGAGTGGGAGAACGTGACCAGTGGGATCCTCAGGGATCGATTTTTGGCCCTTGTTTATTCAATATTTATATTGCGTCACTTAAAACATCGACCAATACTTGGTTGACCAAATTTGCAGATGACACCCGCCTAGGATTCCCAGTTAACAACGCTGAAGGTATAAATACCCTACAGTATGCCATTGAGGAACTACAAAATTGGGCTTACTATAAAAAAATTGACCTTTAATGTTGATAAGTGTATAGTAATGCACTTTGGGAGAAACAATCAGCATGCAAATTATAAATTTGGTGACATGATTTTAAAGGCAGTCGACGATGAACGTGACTTGGGAGTTAGAGTATCAAATGACCTAAGCCCTAAACTTCATTGTCATATGGTACTTAAGAAGGCTGCAGGTATATTGCATTGTATCAATAAACATATCAATAGTAGAAGTAGTGAGGTTTTGCTGCCTCTGTACTCATCCTTGGTGAGGCCCCACTTGGAATACTGTGCCCGGTTTTGGGCACCAGGTGATAAGGGCTCTATAACTGCTCTAGAAAAAATTCAGAAGAGGGCCACTAGGAAAATTGACAAGGTAAAGGGTTTGGATTATGTAGCAAGACCGAAGAAACTCGGATTGTATACATTGGAATACCATAGAATGAGAGGAGATTTATGTTTGGTATTTAAAGCCCTGCACAATTATCATTTATGGGAGCTGCTTGGTTTGGGGCTCAGGAAATTAGTTTATAATACTAGGGCACATCCAATCAACTTACAACTCATCAAAGGTGAGTAGGTTCGAGGAGAAGTAGAGCTGACAAGTGTGTGTTTGGCTGGGGGTGCCGGTCAGGAGCCTGCAAGCCTTGTTGATTGAGGTCTGTATTTTGGTGAGGACGGTGTTGTCAGCTGCAGCATAGATGGGAAGTCTGTAGTCTACCAGTGAAAGGATGGAGGAGGTGATAGCCTGCCTGAGGGCATTTTGAGGGAGGCAATCTCTGTGACGGTAAAGGAGTCCAATCCGGGTGTTCATGGCAGAGGACAGGGTATTAAGATGAGAGTGGAAAGTGAGAGCCGAGTCGAAGGTGGTGCCCAGGTATTTGTATGTTGACACCTGTTCAAGGGGGTGTAAGGTGCTAGGGAGGATGAGATGGGGCATTTTTGGCCTTGCTCTGGCTGTGGGCAAAGAGCATAGATTTGGTCTTTTTGAGGTTCAGGACCAGACGGTGGTCAAGGAACCACTCTTCAGCTTGGCTGAAAACGTGTTGAAGGGTATCCTGGAGGGTGAGGGGGTCAGGGTGGGAGGCGATGAGAACCACGTCATTGGCATATAGGAGCATTCTGCCCGAGCAGGAGCTGGGGAGGGTGTTGAGAAAGAAACTGAACAGTGTGGGCCCCAGAATGGAAACCTGGGGGACACTGGAGCAAACTGGTAGGGCAGTAGACAGGGTGCTGTTTATCTTGACCCTTTGGGATCTGGCATGGAGGTAACTGGGAGAACCAAGCAAGAGGGCCAGTTGAGAAGCCCAGTTGGTGGAGGGAGTCGAACAGGAGGGGCTGACACACAGCGTCAAAGACCTTGGAGAGATAGATGAACACTGTCCCAGCAATGTCCCCTGAGTGAAGAGCGGAGTGTAGGTGCTGTGAGAACTCCAGGAGGGCCGATGTGGTGCTGTGTCCGGGGTAGAAGCCATGGTGTTCTGGACAACAGTATGCCATATTTGGCCAGGTACTCTGTGAGTTGGACGGACACTATTTTTTCCAGTGCTTTAGAGAGCGGGGGAGGATGGAGATCAGCCTGTAGTTGTTGGGCACTGTGCGATCTCCACTCTTATGGATTGGGGTGATTGCTGCTGTTTTCCAGGCACTTAGAAATTGACCGAGACATAGTGACTGGTTTAACAGGTCAGTGAGAGGGGCTAGCATGACATCCAATACTAGATGGAGGATCCTGGAGTCTGTGGGGTCACAGCTAGGGTTGTGACTAGAGAGGGCTTTTTGCAGGTGTGGTCTGGCTTCACGGAGAAATATGGTGCGAAGGAGAAAAGGGGGGCGGTCCAGGGTGGGGGATTTGAATCATGTTGTCCTAAGATGCCCATGGTATACGCAGACACTAACAAATTTTTGGGGCAAATTTACTAGCTCTCTGTATATACCAACACGTTTTATTCCTGATCTTCTATTTAATGCAGAGAACCTTGAAATTTTAAATAATTTGCCATTATACATATTAGAAGTTAGAAAATAAGAAAAAAATGAATACAGGGATTTATTGTGCGATAACAAAGGCTAACTCCCTTCGTTTTAAAAAGGACATATGACTAGAATGACACTTTCTCATGTTTTGAATATTTAAATGTACTTGTTAATGTGTATGTATATATGTGTATATATATATTATTTGCAAAAGCTTCGTTAATGCATCAGTTAAGGTTGTTTCCACACCGACAAAAGTGTGAAAATGCCACGTTGGGGTTACCACCCTTCCAGCACCACCAGGCATTGGGGTGTGCGTTGGAGTCGTCGGCCTAACTCTCACCCCATTCTATGTGTAAAGAAGCTGTAGTGGTGCAGTATAGGAGAATGGGGCGAGAGTTAGGCACGACCACCCCCAACTTGCACCCCGATGCCTGGTGGTGTGTGGAGGGTGGGTAGGGGGTGCTGGTGGGATGGTGGGGTGATAACCCTAATGTGGAATTTCCACACTTTTGTCTGTGTGGCAACAACCCTAACTGATGCATTAACAAAGTTTTTGCAAAGAATTTCCTTTCTTTTTTAAAAAGTATAATGTAAGTAGTAAGTGGAATGTGTTGGTGGGAACGCGGGGCCCTCCCACCAAGCTGAGCAGTTGTGCATAATGATATGTGTTTGTGGGAGCCGGGGCCCTCTGGGCCCTGCGCTCCCACTTACAGATAAACATGGAGCGATACAGCAGCCCTATAAGGCAAGGAGGCCTTGTAATGCTCATTTGCCCATAGCTCAGGAACCATAGCAGCTAGAAAAAAAATTCAAGTGTAGTTGTAATCATGAGAGTGAGTAGTTTTCACAACATAAATTGGCTGCATCTGCATCTCACATTGTTTCTGAGATACGGGCACCAAAAAGCAAAGTGAGTGCTAACTCTTGAGGGCATAATCCTGGCCAGCCATGAAAATGAACAATTGGAACAGTAATTCACAAATATGTCAGGAACCGTACAAGGTAGAAAACAAATTAAAATTTCATGATTTTCATGGCTTTCCAACCTATTTCTGTGCTTAGTTCCCCTTTGGGGGGACTAAGAAATTTTGCGACGAAAAGTCCGTATCTTTAACTGTTTTCGAGATATGGGCACTGCAGTGTTATCCTATGGGAGAATTTCTGAACTTCAGAATGCTATAACTATGGCCCTATTCAGTGTTTTTGGAGCAAACCACAAAAGGCACATCTGTGACAGTAGGGCTTGCCACCGTGAAAATTTCAGGCCAGTAGCACAATCCACATTGCCACAATGAAGTGACAAAGAAAACAACTGCCACAATGTTATCCTATGGGGAAAATTTGGAACTTCGGAATGCTGTAACTATGGGCCCGTTGAACATTTTCGAACCAAACCACTGAAAGGCACATCCGTGGCACTAGGGCTTCCTACCCTGAACATTTCAGGCCAATAGCACGATCCGCCTTCCCACAATCAAGTGATAAAAAAAAAGCAACACATAGCAAAATTCTCCTGTCTCTATAATGGTAATGTTAGTGCGCACAAAACATTTTTATCACAGTCATATTTAGAGTCTGTGTGATTTCGCGACAATAAAAATGAGTGATCAAAAAATGGAAACAATTTTAAAAACATATTTCTGGACTAGCTGGGTAAAAACTAATACCATGGGCATGTTCCTTGGGGCCCAATTAGGTAAACCCAATGGTTGGTGTATTGAAAAGTACAGTATTTTTTGAGTTGTATCTTTTTTTTTCCTCTAGCTAACTGAAAACAAGATGGCGGCAGCACAACAACATTTTTGGGCAAGCTCAATCAAAAAATGTGATCGCGATTTTTTTCACAGTGCACATATAAATTTTCCCATAGGCTATAATGGGACATGAAAAAATGGCATAACTTTTGAACAGAGCAATATTATTTCACCAGATCTTCAAAAGGCACCAGTGCAGCCCAGGCCACATGCAGACAACCCAATCTGAACCCAGTCAAATGCCTTTTTCAGTGCATTATGGGTGGACAAAGAAATCACAACTTTGGGGAATTTTCACTTTTTGAGCATGCTACGGTTCCGTAGCTGTACATCTGACCGACACAAGAATTTCCAGATGGAGACATCTGTGATAAATCATTTTACATTCCAAATTTCGGGCAAATCGGACAAACTGTTCAAAAGTTATTAAAGTGCAAATTTTAGGTTTAACATAGAAATGGCTACGCAACCCTAACTATAGTGGCGCTACCGTGTCACTATAATATGTAACCCCTCACCCCTGCCTTTTTGCCAAAATGACAGGTGGCATGCTGTTGAAGCTGACAGCAGTACCTGGTGGGGACTGGGTTCAGGGAGAATGAGGTTACTCGGCACAGGGGACCTAGGTTTGGCTACTCTGCACAGGAGCACCCAAGTAAATCCGAACACAAGAAGCAATAACTGTAATGTCCAGAACCAGGAATGGGATTCTTCAGTGTGGCTTTTATTCACATCCTAGCTGAACAAATAAAGCATAGACGGACCCCCAAGGGGCTACATTTCCTGGTAATGCAGATTAGAGACTAAAGAACACTTTAGCACTATTTCCAGCACTCAGGCTCTAAACCCACCAGGCACACAGCCCAGACTTGCACGCAGCTTTGGGTACACAGCCCGACTTGTACACACTTGGGTTTTCCCCACTGGCCCGGCTCCCCCGCCAGCCACTTGATCCGCGGTGCATTGGAGGAATGAACCAATTATCCTGTTCACGGTCCATTGGAAGAATGAACCAATTATTCCATTCGCACGGTCCATTGGAGGAATGAACGAATTATCCTGTCGTGGCTCCCCACACCACACTAGAGTCTGCGACTGTTAGAGAGAATTTTCCTTACAATCCCACGTCTGGGTACTTCCCCCATCACTGGCCAAGTGCCTGAGGCAAAGTAGAAAACCACAGAAGAACTGCGTAGAGGTGGACCTGGTCACTAAAGATGGGGGCACCCACCTCCAGCTCCCACAGCCCATACCCGGCCATTTCTCTGGAAACTGAACAATTCCTGTACTGAACTTTTAAATGTAGATTATGGGTAGACGCCTGTCACATCACCTCTACATATTATTTGCATCCCAACAAACTCTGGCACTTGAAACTACTTTTAACTTGCGTAGCCCATTTCTCTAGGCTTCCCAGTATTTAGTAGTTTAATTCCCACATTGTCACACAAGTCCCAGGGTGAAAAAACATATGCCCTTTTAGCCAGAGCAGACACTCACCCTTACGTTGCAGGTACCCCACAGGCGACTCACACATCTTCTTTTCTGCCAAATAAATACTGGAACAAACAGGCAGCTTTTCCTCCACAAGCAGAACTAGGAGATTGCCCCAGGAATCTGCAGGGAAACCTTCTCATCCCCGAGGGAGGGGGCACTGAGACCCGAGAACAGCGGTCTCCACCACTTCAGTAATCTTCTGTGTCTCTCTTTAAGGTGGAGACACACACCCTACTACTTAAAAGTAGCCCTCTGTCAGGGCTGAGGCTCGTCGAGCCTTCACTGAGCTGCTTTACCAGCAAGCTCCCAACTTCTCACTCCACTCACTGAAGACTAACTGAAAACACTCACTTCAAAACTCGCAGCATTCTATCTAACTCCCTTTGCTGCAGATTCCAATGTGGCTCATGCAGCTGCGATAGTTCTATTGGTGATGTCATCCCTCAATCTCAGCTGAGACTGAGAACAGAGTGAGACAGTGTGAAACCCATTTAACTGGAGTTTCACAAGCTGCCTTCCCTGCCTACCACTAGGTCTTACTGGGATTCTAGTAACCCCGGGTAACGGGGTTACAAATATATGCTGTAAGACAATGTATTTTAAAGTAAATGTCCATTGTATTTCAGTTGTTTTAAACATCTTTGTATTGGCTAAATAGTCGAACAAATAAACATAAGTTTGAAAACTACAAAGTTTGAAGCATACCTGACAACTTTTGAAAAGGTTGCCGCAGCCTGCCAGTGACCAAAGCAGCAATGGGCAATCAAGCTGGTACCTTACCTGACAGGTAAAGCCCAACTTGCCTACAGCAATATGGACACTGCACAGTCAGAAAACTATGACCTGGTGAAAAGAGAAATCCTGAAAAAGATATGACATCTCAGGAGAGACCTACAGGCAAAGATTCCTGTCCCTGAAGTACCACGCTGTTGATAATCCTCAAGAAACTTTACCAGATTTAGAGAACTCCTTATTAAATGGCTTCAACCAGAGGACGAAACAGTCCCACAGATCATTGACACACGTGTAGTGGAGCAGTTCATCAACATCCTGCCTTCAGATGTGCAGCTTTGAGTAAAAGAACACCGACCAGAAAGTGGGGAAAAGTATGTTTCTTTGGCTGGAGACTATCGGATAGCCAGACAACTGGCACAGCAGTGAGGTAACAGCCAAACACTGGTAAGACCTTCTTTTTCCCAGTTTAACTCCAGGTCTGATAAGAACTCTAGTGGGGGTAACAAATGTGCACCCAAAGACTTTGTTTGCCATAACTGTAATAGGCCAGGAAATACTGCAAAAAACTGTTGTTGTAAGGAGGGTAACACTGGAGAAGATTTGTCCTTGGCAAACTGGGGCAAATACTTAACCGAGGTGAGAGATAAGACTGTGAAGGGACTTAACAGATTCAGGAAGCAGACAAACCCTGGTGCATGTTGAAGTTCTCAAAAAGAACTGTGCCAAGGGACCAGGTACTGGGGTCATATGTATCCATGGGGACACTCAATACTATCCCACCACCCAAGTGATTCTGAACATTAATGGTGTGTCGCACCAAATGAAAATGGGGTAGCAGCAAAATGACTTGTGCCTATGATTGTTGGCATTGACTTTCCAGGATTTACTGAGTTAATCACAGAGGGAGAAAATCCTGATGATTCAGCAGCTGTGACGACAAGAGCACAGACAAAGAAAATCCTCAGATGGTACAGACAGTTTTCCCTTTGGTGACTTTGTTGCGGACTTGTTTGAGACTGGCTGCAAGATGTGGAAGTCTAGGAAAGAAAGAAGACGCATGAAAAACAGTGGCAAAAAAAGACTGATGGACATAAAGAGTTAATATATGGAGTTGCTGAACCTAAACTGATAAAGTGCAGTTACATAAGAACCTACCATAACAGTAGATCTTAGAGAGGATCTCTTGCAGCAGGCAACACTGGTAGGACTGAAGCCACCAGGCACCAGGACCTCACAGAAAACGTCTAGCTAGCAGTCTACCACGGGGACCGCTCCGGCTGGTGTCCTGCTGACGTCAACCTATGCTATAAAAAGGGTGATACCTCAGACCTACTTCAGTTCTCCCGCCGGAGAGCCCAGTGCGCAAAACAAGTAAATGAGAACTGAGGCAGTTCCTCTGAGCCGAGGAAGGAATAACACATGCAAATGTAACCCCTAGATGGCGCTATCCCAGGGGCTATTACCCCTGCCTGATTTGCCACTAACAGGTTGAGGGGCCTGGATCCAATGGCGGGTGCCTCCACCCAGAGGTCAGGGTTTGCAATAGTTAAACTTACTTGGTCACAGCCCTCTGGGACACTGCAACCCCCCTTTCTTCCCACTAGTGGCCCACACAATATATCAGAATTACCTTCACAGTATACACTTACCCCCAGGGCTGGTTCAGGCACTGGGACCTCCTGTAAAATAAGATACAGTGCAACAATCACAGTACAATACTTTAACATAGACAAATACCTCAGGCAGTATAACTTTGCTGAAACAAGCAGCTCTGATTTATTTAGGGGGATATAACAAGGACAGGGGGAAATCAGGTTAATTAGCTTATCACTCTACTCATCTACCTATGGCTCTGTGCACAGGCCTATCCCTATCAGTTACTGTCCCTGGGTACCCAAGCCCTAGTGGCTAGTCCAAACCGTGGCAGCTGGTAGGGGCCCTTTCACACAGAGAAAAGGAAAATTAAACAGTCAGCAGTACAGTAATTCCATTTGGATTTAATGTGGCAATTCAACAGGGAGCGACTCTGAATTAGTACTCACGACCTCCAAACAAGATAGGGTCCTTCAATGTCAGCAGGGCTACTCTTGAGCTCCAAGAGACTCCTCACACATTTATATGGTAAACAGTCACAGGCAAAAGTCACTTAATGGTAGTAGGATTCACTTGAGGTACACAAACCTCTTCACACATTTATATGGTAAAAGAAAGCACTATACCAGGCAGGCTGCATCTGTATCCCGATCGCAATTACTGCACAATACCGGAGAACACACAGCGATTCAGTTCCTGACAGACCGAGAAAGTGCACTTGCATTCCTCCAGTCTTCTACAGGGTGAGCCTGGTTTCTACTCTTCAGATATCCTTTGATTCTCTTCACAGGATGGATTCAGTCCTAACAAGCAGTTACACAAGCTGCAGACCGGAACTCTGGACCTTACACATGTTTTTGACTAAAACTGTGCACTGAAGGAGCACAGGGTTCTTTCCCTTCACTACCAGAGCTAAACTGAAACTCCAACAGACAAAACCGGCACTTCCTTTGAGTTCCTCCCAGTTCTTGACTGGATTGGCTGTCACTCACAATAGACTGCTGCTGTTGGTCCAAAAGGCGCCAAGTCTAAACTACATCTCCCAGAGTCACTGCCCATACAATCCTCTTGTGGCTGGCTCAGATTATGAGTCCAAGTTCTGATTCGTCCAAGGCACCATTTTAGAGCTAGCTTACCCACACTGATTGGTCCAGTTCAGCAGTTCAAAACCAGAATGGGGAACTAGGCAGACACAGTTCTGACTGCAAAGAAAGCAGGTTAGACAAACTGTAATTTCATTATTACTCTAAATGATTTCTGGCAAACAGTTACACTTTCAAATAGGTTCCTTTGCACTCTAGTGACTGCAAAATGGAGTGAATTGGCAGCAGCTCGAGTGGTACTCAAACAGAGAAGCACACAGTCCCCATATAAACTAATTATGTCTGCAAGCAGACAGCTCTTAAAGAGACAGTACCAGAGGCTCTAAAAACACTCACTGATAAATGGCTTAAACGCAAACACCATTCAGGCTTGGAGCATTCAAGCAAGCTCCTGGAAGTCTTTTGGGAACCCCCATTTGCAGGGGGGTTACACCCTTCCTGGCCTGGGAAAGCTTGACGTCCGCATCAAGCAAGTACCCCCATAAGTTTTAACTGCAACCATATACATTTGCATTAGGCTCACACATGTAATCATCAGTCAATATATCATTTTACCAAGAACACATTTCTGAGACATTGCAGTACGTCACTCTTTACACACACATTGTACCATAACTCAAGTTATTACCTCTTGTACATGAAACCTGAAGAGAGGGGGCCCTTCCCTATCAGTTTCCTTGGGGCTGGCCGGGGCAAGGGCACCATACTTAGAGGGCAACACAAGTAACTTGAGTTAGCACTGACGCTCAGTTTGGGCAATGAGCTCGGGACACATACACTCCTTTATGGACAACATTGAGAGGCAAGTCCACAGGCCTCCCAAGTGAATCATAACTGAGGTGCACCACAGGCTTTACAGCTCGACCAGTCTTTCTAGGGGAACTGTTACAGTCTCTGCACTCTGAGCCTCATTTTCAGCATTGTCCTCACTTGTCAGGGGGCTCCATGGGGTAGAGAGGCTTAGTACTTGGGGCACTTTCAGCTCCAGGAGTTACAGTTTCTGAGTCCACAACATTTGCTGTATGGAGAGCTTTCTGACACTGGCAGTGGACTGTCAGGGCATCAAAATACTCTTCTTGTTCTGGTGTATCACCAGTCTGACCCAATCCATTATTTTCTCCCTGAAAGCTCAAACAGTTCAACCATGCACAATGATTCCATTTCTCTGATGTGATGCTTTGCACTTCACTTTCTGGGAGCATTGGCTCCAGGGACGAAGCTGGGGGCTTAGACAGTCCAGAGAAGGCCAATGCCTCCAGTATTGACTAGGGGATTGCCCCAAAACAATTGACTCAGTTCGTAAGAAGGATAGTATTCAAAGTCACTCTCACTTTCTTCTGATATGGACTGACAGTCATGCTCAACTGGGACTTGTGAGGGAACACTTTAACTTTGCTTCTGTAGGTGCAGGCTTTCTTGATCTTTTCTTAGCAGCAGCTCTAGTCACTGGTCCAGAGGGGCATCTTCTGGGGCTCAGACTCAATCAAGATTTGTCCAATGGGTAGTAAATGATTTCTATGCATTGTTTTACATCTTTGAATTATTCTCAGGCCTTACTTTGTACACTGGCAGATCATCTAGTTTGCCCACTACAATGTGAGGGAGATGGTGCCATCTGTCAGCAATCTTGTGTTTGCCATGCAGTCCCAGATTTCTTAGCAGTACCCGATCTCCTCCTGGAGTTCCTGTGCTTTCACCTTTTATCATACCTTTCTTTGTTGGCCAGATTTCTTTTGGCAGCCATGGTTTGAGCAGTTGGTACGCATGAGTTAGCTGGGCTTTTAACTTTTGCACATACTGTAAATAGTTGTCAGCTTGAACCCCATCAGGAGAGACCCCAAAACACACATCTACCGTAGTCGAGCTTCTCTTCCAAACATCAGGCGGTAGGGGAGAACCCAGTAGCATCACTTTGGTGCAGTTATAAGCATGTACCAGGGTGCTAATTTGTTGGCTCCATCTAGGCTTGTCCTTTGGGTGCAGGGTGCCTAGCATATCTAGCAAAGTGCGTTTGAAACGTTCAGGCTGTGGGTCCCCTGGGGGTGGTAAGGAGTGGTTCTGGACTTTCGTGACTCCCACAGAGAAAGCATCTCTTTGATCAGACGACTCTCAAAGTCTCTCCCTTGATCAGAATGGATTCTTTGTGGAGCCCCATAGTGAACAAAAAAGTTTTCTATAAGTACTTTGGCTACAGTGGATGCTTTCTGGTCTTTGGTGGAGAAAGCTTGGGCATATCTCGTGAAATGGTCAGTGACCACCAGCACATTACTGATATTTCTTTGATCTGACTCCAAACTCAGAAAATCAATACAGACCAGCTCCATGGGTGCACTGGTGGTGATGTTAATACAGGGCAGCCTCTGGGGCAAAGCTTTCTCTGTAAGCAGCAACTACAAGTTCAATGTGTTGCTCCACATCAGCCCCCATCTTAGGCCAATAGAATCTGGATCTCACCAAGTCAAGTGTTCTGTCTATACCAAGGTGCCCCATGTGGTTGTGCAAGGACATCAGCACTGAGTCTCGAAGGCAGTGGACAGCACTAGTTGTTGTTTGTCTACTTGTCCCCTCTGTCTACTGTTTCTCTGTATAACAGTTTATTGATCAGTTTCAACTTAGGACCTTCTTTGTATAACAGTGCAGTTCTCAAATCAGTGGAGCGTAATTTGGACACATCTTTTCCTGCATAGAGGGCTTCTAAAGCTGCTTTGATCATGGGATCGCGGGATTGAGCCCACGAATACTGTCATTGTCCAGCTGAGGCAGTGCACCAATGTCTATTGCAGAAAAGTGGCAATAAGCAGCAGGTATGCAATTCTCAGAGGGTCCCAAGCAATCCACCATGCAGTCCACTGCGCCGTGGACATTTGTTCCTCCCTGTCAAACTTCCGGGAGAGTGCCCGAATGTCAGGTTCTGCCAATCGGACCCAATCATTCTGGGGAACAGGCTCCGGAGAGAGCATCAGCATCTATGTGGTTCAGACCTGCTCAGTATTCAGAGCTAGTCATATGTAGATAATGCAGAAAGCCACCTATGGCCAGTGGCATCCAACTTAGCTGAGGTCTGCACATAGGTCAAAGGATTATTGTCAGTTTTACTAGTATTTTAGCCCATAAGTACTCATGGAATTGGTCAACAATAGCCCACTTCAAAGCTAGGAACTCTAACTTATGTACAGGATAGTTCTTTTCGGATGGGGTCAGGCTTCTACTGGCAAGGCCACTGGTCTCAGGCCATTCTCTGCTCTTGGTACAACACAGCCCCCAACCCTTGCAAGCTAGCATCAGTGTGCAGGACGGAAGGTTTTCTTGGATCGGCATAGGCCAGCACTGGAGCATGGGTAAGTTGATATATGATCTCATGAAAAGCAGTCTCACAATCAGGAGTCCAGCGGGCCCCAAATACTTCACTCGGATGAAAATACACTCTTTCAGTCTTGAGGGACGCTGACTTTGGTATTTTTGTGGGTTGGGGGTACCCTTGAGTAAGGTTAAGTAAAGGCGGATCACTCTTGAATAGTCCTTGATGAGGCGCCGATAATAACCACAGAATCCCAGGAATCTTTGCAGTTCTTTTAGATTTTTGGCTGTGGCCAGGTGGTCAAGGCCTCAACTTTACTTGGGTCGGTCTCTATTCCTCGGTGGATACTATGTGTCCCACATACTTTACTGATGTTTGAAAGAATTGACACTTATCAATGGACAGTTTAAGGCCAAAGTCCTCCAGTTGGTCCAATACCTTAAATAATCTGCTCTCATGTTCCTCCAGTGAGCTGCCAAACACAATAACATCATCTAGGTATACCAGGCACTCTAGTAAGTTCATGTCCCCCACTGCACGCTCCATCAATCGTTGAAAAGTGGCTGGGGCACCTGAAATCCTTGAGGCATCCTCATGAATTCATAGAAGCCAAGCGGACAGATAAAGGCTGTCTTCTCACGGGTCCTCTGGGGCCATCGGGATCTGGTAGTACCCACTGCGGAGATCCACACAGAGAACCACTTGCTCCCGCTTAGGCAGTCCAAAGCATCCTGAATGCGGGCATTGTGTACTGATCAGGGATAGTCCGCCGGTTTAAGGTGCGATAATCCACACACATCCTTATCCATTCTTTTTCCTCACTACCACAATGGGGAAGCATAAGGGCTTCTGGATTCTTGTATTACACCAGCAGCTAACATCTCTTGCAGATGCTGTCTCACATCATCTATCAAATAAGCGGGCGCCGACCCTCTCAAAATGGTCTTTCGCATGCGAGCCGTGATATTGTGCTCAGCTCCTGCACGATCCTACATCCCATTCCTTTAAAGAAAACACCTGGTCTCTCTGGGCAAGCTTCTCACTGATCCTCACTTTCCATTCAGCTGGCAGCGGGAGTCGCAAATCAAACAAGTCAGGCGTTACTCTGTCATTCTTCCTTGAACTCTTGCTGCTGGGTAGCACTGCAGTGTCTGCACAATGCACATTAGCCAGGATGCAACCTCTATTTACTCGAATGTCTCTTTCAGACACATTATGAACTTGGACCATTACCCTTCTGGCATAAGCATGGGCTCTAGCGGGCAAAATACTAGGCTTGACCAGCAGTCCCTCTGGCAATTTTCCATCGCCTGGTGCATCCAACATTAATATTTTATTCTTAACATCCTTTCTGATACGGACCTCTCCCTGTAAGGTACACTGGGCATTTGGCGCCAGGATCAGAGACTCAGGATCCTTCTTCCATACAATTCCGACCGGTTCCTCTGGTTCTATTTTTTCAGTATCTCTCTGTGCCTCATAGGCCTTCTTAATTAAAGCCGGAACTCTTAAAGCTCTACTAGTCTTTGACCCCTGTTTTTCATAACACAACTGTGCCAGCCTTCCGAACATATGAGCATTTGTTCCAATCAACAAAGGGACACCATCATACAGTCCAGTGGGGGGACACACTAAGGCTAGGGTCTCTACTTGTTCGGCCACTCCAGCCACGGAGGTGGGGAAAGACAGCCAAATTGGATATACCCGAATAGGGGTAGGCCTTCTCACTTAACCCCATACATGCAGTCCTTCTAATGGTTGTAAGGGTACGCCTGACAAATGCTTCTGATACCAATCCTGGAACATAATTGTCACTTGGGAGCCACTGTCTAATACAGCTCTTGTAGACACTCCATTCACCTTTACAGTGGTCTCCATGGAGGGACCCACTATTCTGGACCAGTCTGGAGAGGCGGTAGTGGGGGCCTTGGCAACTGACCTTGCCACAAAAGGACGTGAATTAGCATTTTTGGTGCCCTCATTGGGATCATTTCGTGCACCTCTTAACCACTGATTTCTTCTCCGAAGCTCTCCTTGTAGCCTATATGCAACTTTGTCAGTGTCTTTTGGGACCGGCATTCTCTTTTCATGTGCCCATCCTTCCCACAATTATAGCAAAACATATTTTCTGGAGTTTGAGCTGGCTGAGGCGCCACACTGGGAGCCAGGGCGGGTATTACTAACTGGAAACCTTGGTGCCATCTCTGTTCATGCATGATAAGCATTTGGAGACATCTCGTCAGTTTCTCCACTTCCATGGTCAAGGAATCGAGTTCGAGCTGTTATCAGCAGGAGATACATGAGTGGTACCTCACCCCATAGCAGATGCAGTCGGATATAGGTCAGTCATACTTTGCAGGCGTGGCCTTCATAAAGGGACTGTTTTTGAATTCCGATTTTCTCAACAGTTCGCCCCATTGTGGCATATCTTTTCCTTGTCAGAGCACTCATTGACTGCCAACCTCTGTCCCTGAACTTCACTTGATGGGTCACCTCAGTCACTCGGGCCGTAGCCACAGCTATTGGTGCAGGTCCCTCCCGAGGTTGCCTTTTCTCAACTCCCCAATTTCTCTCATTAACTCATCATGGGAGGGTGGGGATTCAGTCGATTTGCCAGGCGAACTGAAGCAACAGCAGTTCTGAGAAGGGGAAGACTTAAGGATCCTGTCCAGCCTGGTTTGGTCCAGTTCAGTCGCTGGCAAACTGCCCTTTCTGAGGCATTCTTGCAACAATTTTTCCAGCCGAGATACATACACAGACAACAACCCCTTGGTACTGTTGTGCATTTCACTCTCCACCATAGGTCCTCATCAGAATCTGGGCCCATACATTCTCCAGGGCCTCAAGATAGGCTGTGCAGTCACTTCAGGGTTACTGGCCCGTTTAGCACGGATGGTAGCGGGGCGGGACCTCGGAGGCTCTCACTAACCCTCTTTCCGGCTTTTCGGCACCGAGCATTGCCATTCTAGTACTTGGGGGCAACATAGTCTATCCAGGTCTCCCAGTCATCCTCCCTTTGGGGTGGGGAGGGTGCCAGAGAAGATCCTCAACCTTCGTAAGAGTCGTGACTAATGGCAGGTGCAGAAATAGAGTCTGCATTGTTCAGCCACCATGACAGGTACTGGAGTGGAGAGGGTGTTGGGGAGGAACACCCCAGGTGGCAAGAATAGTTTCTTCAAGTCCTCCACAGTTTCCCTTCCCCAGCAACCATTTAGCAAATTTCTCCTCAAAAGTTTCAGACAGTGGTGGGGGTTCATTCCCCCCCGGGTCTTTACTGTACTTAGTTATCACTCTCCAGGCAGTGAGGGCTCCCTCTGGGGTAATGGTCTGTGGCACTTTGGAGCTATCTTTGGGATCCTTAAACTCTACTAGGTCCAGGAAAGTGTGGGTGAGCAGATTAGCATGCCGACCCACCGCCACAGGGTTTTGTAAACCTTCCACCTTAGAAAGTACTCCCTGTACAGTGTCCGTATTGATACCCAGGGGGATGTCCAGGATAAGCATAGCATTTTGGGGTCAATCTCCTCCCCAGTACACCACTCCACCAGCCGGTGCACAGCCACTTCTGTCGGAGTACCCATTTTTTTTTTTTTTTTTAACAGTGGTTCGTAAATATGGCCACTAGAGGACGCACAATCCCAGCGGTGAGCCTCCAAGATGTAACCCCTAGATGGCGCTATCCCAGGGGCTACTACCCCTGCCTGATTTGCCACTAACAGGTTGAGGGGCCTGGATCCAATGGCGGTGCCTCCACCCAGAGGTCAGGGTTTGCAATAGTTAAACTTACTTGGTCACAGCCCTCTGGGACACTGCAACCCCCCTTTCTTCCCACTAGTGGCCCACATAATATATCAGAATTACCTCCACAGTATACACTTACCCCAGGGCTGGTTCAGGCACTGGGACCTCCTGTAAAATAAGATACAGTGCAACAATCACAGTACAATTCTTTAACATAGACAAATACCTCAGGCAGTATAACTTTGCTGAAACAAGCAGCTCTGATTTATTTAGGGGATATAACAAGGACAGGGGAAATCAGGTTAATTAGCTTATCACTCTACTCATCTACCTGTGGCTCTGTGCACAGGCCTACTCCTATCAGTTACTGTCCCTGGGTACCCAAGCCTAGTGGCTAGTCCAAACCGTGGCAGCTGGTAGGGCCCTTTCACACAGAGAAAAGGAAAATTAAACAGTCAGCAGTACAGTAATTCCATTTGGATTTAATGTGGCAATTCAACAGGAGCGACCCTGAATTAGTACTCACGACCTCCAAACAAGATAGGGTCTTTCAATGTCAGCAGGGCTACTCTTGAGCTCCAAGAGACTCCTCACACATTTATATGGTAAACAGTCACAGGCAAAAGTCACTTAATGGTAGCAGGATTCACTTGAGGTACACAAACCTCTTCACACATTTATGTGGTAAAAGAAAGCACTATACCAGGCAGGCTGCATCTGTATCCCGATCGCAATTACTGCACAATACCGGAGAACACACAGCAGATTCAGTTCCTGACAGACCGAGTGCAATTGAATTCCTCCAGTCTTCTACAGGGTGAGCCTGGTTTCTACTCTTCAGATATCCTTTGATTCTCTTCACAGGATGGATTCAGTCCCTAACAAGCAGTTACACAAGCTGCAGACCGGAACTCTGGACCTTACACATGTTTTTTGACTAAAACTGTGCACTGAAGGAGCACAGGGTTCCTTTCCCCTTCACTACCAGAGCTAAACTGAAACTCCAACAGACAAAACCGGGCACTTCCTTTGAGTTCCTCCCAGTTCTTGACTGGATTGGCTGTCACTCACAATAGACTGCTGCTGTTGGTCCAAAAAGGCGCCGAAGTCTAAACTACATCTCCCAGAGTCACTGCCCATACAATCCTCTTGTGGCTGGCTCAGATTATGAGTCCAAGTTCTGATTCGTCCAAGGCACCATTTTAGAGCTAGCTTACCCCACACTGATTGGTCCAGTTCAGCAGTTCAAAACCAGAATGGGGAACTAGGCAGACACAGTTCTGACTGCAAAGAAAGCAGGTTAGACAAACTGTAATTTCATTATTACTCTAAATGATTTCTGGCAAACAGTTACATCTTTCAAATAGGTTCCCTTTGCACTCCTAGTGACTGCAAAAATGGAGTGAATTGGCAGCAGCTCGAGTGGTACTCAAACAGAGAAGCACACAGTCCCCCATAAACTAATTATGTCTGCAAGCAGACAGCTCTTAAAGAGACAGTACCAGAGGCTCTAAAAACACTCACTGATAAATGGCTTAAACGCCAAACACCATTCAGGCTTAGAGCATTCAAGCAAGCTCCTGGAAGTCTTTTGGGAACCCCCATTTGCAGGGGGGTTACTCAAAGTAGAAGTAGCAATTGGGGGGAGAACTGAGGGAAAGCAGCACCTGCTGCAAGAGCTCCTCTCGAAGATCTACTGTTACATTAAGTTCTAACATACCCGTACTGTCTCACTTCGAGGGGCTCTTGCAGCAGCCAAGCAACACCAGTAGGACTGACTCCCAAGCGGTACCGGAACTGACTGAAAGTCAGCCAGGAGGAGGCTAACTGGCAACAGAAGGCTGTTCAAGAAAGAAGGCCCTGAGGAACAGCTAGGCCAAAATTGGCCCTATGCATGGAAGTAATGTCTAAGCTGTAATGGCTGACAAAGGTGTGAACCAAACTCCAAGTGGCAGCTGCACAGATGTCTGCAGCAGACAGATTTCTAAAGCAGGCAGTGGAGGTGGCCATACACCTGGTGGAGTAACCCTTGACTGCCCCAGGTAAGGGCTTGTTGTACTTACGTTAACAGTACACAATGCAATTTGCCAACCATTTGGACAAACTATTTCGAAACAGGAGACCCTTCTCTCTTAGGGGAAAATGAAACAACTGATCAGTCTTTCGAACTGGTCGGGTGCGATTCATGTAACAACGTAGCACCCTGTGAACATCCAAGTTATGCAGTAAGGCCTCCCCCTAATTAGAATATTCAGGGAAATAAACAGATAGGTGGATGGATTGGTTTAGCATGAACTCAGACACCACCTTAGGAAGAAACTTAGGATTGGTACGCAAAAAAATCTAAATAAGGCTCTTTACACATCAGAGTCTGAAGCTCGGAAATCATCCAAGCTGAGGTAACAGCAACTAAATATAACGGTTTCCATGACAGAAAGCTGAGTTCGTAGCTAGCTCAAAGGGAGGCAGAGTGAGCTTTTCCAACTTAAAAAGAAGGTCCCATGGAGGGATGGGGTCCCAAATGGGACATTTCAAATGCAGGATACCCTGCAAAAATGTGTGGGATGCCTCCAGCTGGGCAACAGATTTGCCCTTAATAGGTGCATGGTACGCAGAGATGGCGGAAAGGTGCGCCTTAAGTGAAGAGTACTCCAGACCAGAGTCCGAGAGGGAAAGGAAGTACTCAATATTCCAGACGTGGACTGGAGCCTCCCAGCAGCAGTATCAACAAGGAGCAGATTTATCCTGGACTCCCTTCAAGGTGCCTTCCTTAAGCAACTGATCGTGGAACCAACTCGGCAGAAGGCAATACTGGACCTCCTGCTCACAAACAGGGACAGTGTGAAAGGGGTAACAGTGGGGGAGCACCTGGGGAACAGTGACCACCGGTCACTGTGGTTTGAAATCTCAGAAGGAGCAAAACCAAACCCCACAAAAACACGTATCCTGGATTCTAGGCGGGCAGACTTTGGGAAAATGGGGACATGCTTGAAAGAGGCACTAATGGGAATGGGGAGGGAATCGGGTGGAGGAACAGTGGGCAATATTTAAAACAGATTACAAGAGCAACAGAATTATGCATTAAGCAGGTTAGCAAGGGAAAAGGAAGAGGAGGCCATTATGGTTTTCCAAGGAGGTAGCAGAGAACGTGAAAGCCAGAAAGATTGCATTCAGGCAATACAAAAAGACGCAGTCAGAAGGGGATAGGGAGAAGTACCAGGAGAAGCAAAGGGAGGCATGGAGGTCAGTAAGGGAAGCCACAGCTCAGACAGAAGAGCACATCGCAAAATCAGTGGGTAGAGCTGGGGACAAAACCTTTTACAGGTACATAAGTGAAAAAAGAAGGGCAAAGGGAGGGATAGTGAGACTGTAGGGGGGGAGGACGGGGGGCCACGTTGAGGATGACAACAGTAAAGCTGACATACTGAACAGATATTTCTGCTCCATCTTTACTGAGGAAGAGGAGGGTAATGGGCCTGAAGGAAGTAAAAGGGGTGGGAACAGTGCAGAAATGGACACAAGTCCCTTTGCACAGGAAAGGGTCCTAAAGGAACTGGAAGGAATAAGAGTCAATAAAGCAATGGGGCCAGATGGGGTGCACCCCAGGGTCCTAAAAGAACTAAGAGAAGTG
Source organism: Neoceratodus forsteri (assembly GCA_016271365.2). Classification (NCBI taxonomy): domain Eukaryota; kingdom Metazoa; phylum Chordata; order Ceratodontiformes; family Ceratodontidae; genus Neoceratodus; species Neoceratodus forsteri. The sequence continues at coordinate 122,631,121 of JADMNL010000027.1, read as the reverse complement.
GTGGCTGAACCTCTGGCAATCCTGTTTAGCTGATCACTGGAAACAGGGGGAGGTACCCAAAGAATGGAGGACAGCAGATATAGTCCCCTTATACAAAAGTGGGAACAAAGAGGAAGTGGGTAACTACAGAGCAGTCAGCCTGACCTCGGTAGTGGGGAAGCTCATGGAAGTACTACTGAAGGAGAGATTGGTGGAACATCTGGTTGCCAGCGGACAACAGGACCCAAGGCAGCATGGTTTCTGTCACACTGTGTGGGAATAAACTTCAGATGAGGCAAATTTACAGGTTTAAAACACACCATTGTGTGATATTTATTTTTCAAAAGTTAGAAAAATAATAAATGAAAACAAAAAAAAATTGCAAAGAAAATCACAACTTAACATCAGTAGTTTCTCACATAAGGGCTCCTAAGACCCATCTTATCTGCATTCAACAGCTTGTCTGCACAAACAGTAGAACCTCTCCTCTCTCAGGGCTGAGCCCCACTGGACTGCCTGAACTGCTCTCAGTGAAGAGGTTTTTATATCTTTTGGTGGGGTCACCTGACTGAGCCCTTTTCTATTTACATGTCTGGGTATGCTGTTTCATGTCTGAACATGTTATTTCAAAACTGGGGGGCGGTTTCAGGGGATTTCCTGGTTCAGTTAAAGGTACAGTATATATCTCCACAGATATTGACTCTCTTTATCTCTGGTCCACAGTGACTAAGCACTTTTATAAAGTATACCACATTCTCATACATAGAACCGTATACAGAAACAGGTTTATAGTGTGAATTTATGAAAATACCTTAAAGATTTCTTATAACTGTACTAATCTTGAAATCATTGTTGTTTTATATAGCTTCTGAATCCTTTTTATTTAAAAAGGCTTTACTAACTGTATTCATTCCTATTAAAAGTAGCATTCATGGCCGCCCGGTGGCGCAAGAGGGCTCAGGTGCTGGCGCCATCATTAATTACTGGCGCACGAGGTTCGTGAACGGACTCGGGGTGCTGGGGGGCTATAGGGAAGGAGGATTGAGCGTCCAGAGGACTCCTTTCCTCTCCTGGGGTGGGTTGGGTGGATAGCCCCACTCTGTCAGTGTCCCTCGGTGGAGACCAGGGCACACAAGAGGGGACCAGAAAAGCGTGAAAATGCATGCATGCCATCCAGATGACTGGGCCCGCCTCCCTGTGTCTCCCTGCCGAGATACCTTCAGGCTGCATTTCTGTGCCCTGGTAAAGCTGCAAGGGAGTGCTACGTGCGCTCTGGTCTCCTTCTAATGGCCCAGGTGGGATATGGGAGAGCCCCGCGAAGGGACAATCGAAGCAGCTGGATGGTGGATCGGCCAGAGGAGGGAATGGCAGGACTTGGCTGCCCAAAGCAGAGGATGACAGCGGGCGTGTCGGAGGAGGTATAAAGAAATAATGCAAAAAAAAAAAATGCATTCATGCTTTTTGTACACAAAATGCATTTATGCCCTTTCACAACACCTCTCTGGGTGTTTGGCATCATTCCAGGGACTCGATGGATGGAAATGGAAAGAGAATGAAAAGAGAGAACTACTAGGAAGTTTAGTAGGGATAGTAAAGAGCTATGCTAGGTGAGGGTGGGGGGGAGAAGAAAAGCAAAGAGAAAAGTGTTAACTGTTGCACAGCAGAAGTTTTGGTAGGTAGGAAATAGGGAGATAGACAAGTGGTCCATCAGTCACAGCTGAGGGTGTAGCTTAACTCCACCACAGTTTCACCAGGGGGAGGTCATGCCAGACCAACCTCATTGAATTTTTTGACTGGGTGATGGGGGAGGTGGATCAGGGGAGGGTAGTGGACATGGCCTATCTGGACTTCAGCAAGGCCTTTGACACTGTGCCAAATAAAAGGCTATTAAACAAACTGGGGAGTATGGGAGTGGGCAGAACAGTAGTGTAGTGGGTGGGTAATTGGCTGGGTGGCAGGACACAGAGGGTGATGGTAAATGTCTGTCACTCCACAGAGGGAAGATTGACCAGTGGGATACCACAGGGATTAGTGCTGGGACTCGTCCTATTCAACATCTTCATCAGTGACATTGCGCCGGACCTAGAAGGTAGAATTTCCCTGTTTGCTGATGACATGAAGCTCTGTAAAAGAGTGGACACGCCAGAGGGTGTAGACAGAATGAGGAGGGACCTGCAGAATCTTGAAGAATGGTCAAGGGTTTAGTAGTTGAAATTCAATGCAAAGAAGTGCAAGATAATGCATATGGGGCACAAAAGCCCTGGAACAACATATCAGTTGGGGGGTTGGGGGATATAGCATCACCAAGCAGAAAAGGAGCTTGGGTTATCATCTCCGATGACCTCAAGGTAGGGAAACAGTGCAACATGGTAGGTGAAGCAAATAGGATGCTGGGCTGCATAGGCTGGGGCATCACCAGCAGGAAAAGGGATGTCATAATTCCACTGTACAAGACACTAGTGAGGCCCCACCTGGAGTACAGTGTACAGTTCTGGAGACCTTACCTACGTAAGGACATGGGGTAGAGAAGGTTCAGAGGAGGGCAACAAAGATGGCACAGGGATTGCATCACAAGTCCTGTGAGGACAGGCTGAAGGACTTGAATATGTACTCCCTGGAGGACAGGGGAGAGAGAGAGAGGGGATATGATAGAGACATACAGGTATCTTGCAGGGATGCACAGGGTGCAGGAATAAACCATTTTCCAGCGAAAAAGATGATCCAAGACTAGAGGACAAGGGATGAAGTTGGAGGGAGGGCAATTCAGTGGAAACGTGAGGAAGAATTTCTTCACAGAAAGGGTGGTGGACAAGTGGAACACCCTACCAGAGGAAGTGATGGGGGCTGAAACAATCATGGGATTTAAGAATGCATGGGCTAGACATAAGGGAATTTTTGAGGTCGGGGTAAGGGGCAACAGTCTTCTAGAAAAACATAAAGGGAACTTACAAGCTCAAATGGGAAGACTGGTTGGGCCATGGGCCCTTATCTGCCGAAAGTGTCTGTGTATCTACTCCAGAATCAGATTCACCGGGCAGGTGAAGGGATCCAGGTGATGAGCAGTGGCCCAAATGGAGAAGCGCTTCCACTTCATGGCATATGTGGCTGTCATTCAGGGTTTCCTGACAGCCACCAAGACATCAGCAACCCTGGAAGAAACTCCAAAGAGGGCGATAGCTAAGTCTGCAGGAGCCACGCATGGAGATGCAGAGACTTGAGATCTGGATGATGAACCAGGGTACCCTATTCCTGGGAGAGCAAGCCAGTGCACAGGGGCAAGGGAACAGGAGGTTCCACTGCTGGCTGCTGCAGCAGACGGAACCATATCTGACACGGCCAGTAGGGAGCTATGAGAATCATCTCTGCCTCCTCTGACTGAAGCTTGAGGATAACCCTCTGCAGAAGCGAGAAGGAAGGGAAGGCATACAGAAATCTCCCTTTTCAGGAGAGGGACAACGCGTCACACCAGAAAACCTCCAGGCCCTGGATCAAGCGAGCAGAAAAGTGGCAGGTTTTTTTTTTGTGTGTGTGTGTGTATATTTTTCTCCCAGTTTTGGCCCATCCCCATTCTTGGCCGGGCATGCACATGGGGAGGCATGCACACACCACGGCTCAAGACACCCTCCCGTGGCTTGCCGCACCCTCCCACCTATGTTAGCCACCGGACCTCCACCCAGTTTCAGCAGAACTACGGGGGAGGGGCAGCGACCACCCTGAGAGAGGAGAGCTGCTCGATCCTGCTTTCACCCTCCTCCCCTGTGCCGGCTCCCCAATGACCCAAGTCTGTTCCCGAACCAGGGATGCCGGCATGATGAGAGGCAAGGCATCCAGCACCTCAGCCCTGTCTGCCACCGGGCCAGTGGTGAAAAGTAGCAGTTTTGTGTTGAATGGGGACGCAAAAAGGTCCAACTCTGGGTGTCCCCATCTGTCAAAGAGGTTTTCGACTATTGAGGAGAGAAGTTCCCACTTGTGCATGCTCAACCTGGACCAGCTTAAGCTGTTGGCCAGGATGTTTTGGATGCCTGGAACATGAACGGCTCAGAGTTCCGGGCTGTGCTCAATGGCCCAATGCCAGACCCTCATGGCCTGCTGACAAAGGGGGTAAGAATGAGTGCCCCCTTGTTTGTTGATGTAGAAGACAACGGACATGTTGTCTGTCTGTGCCAGTACCGGGCCAGGAAGAATGTGGGTCTGGAAGGCCTGCAGAGCATGCGGAACTGCTCTCATCTCCTGCACATTGGGGCCTATGCATGAATGTGCGGAGTGCCTACGCACCACGGATATGTGGCATGTATCCACTCTGCATCCATTTCATCCCCTGTGCAGGATGCACCAAAGGGGTGTGCAGCCCTAACGCACCCGATCCCCCGGCTGTGCAGATAGCAGTGTGCCAGGGGTGGGTGTGGGGCATGCCTGCACTATGCGCTATGCACTAAAGCTTGTAGCGCTGTGCACCGGGGGGGGGGCGAAGGAGGGCACCAGTTACACCAGGGGGACCCTGCTGTAACCCACTGTGCACCCCCATGGACTACATCTGCCAGTTACGGCGGCACTGGGAATTGACAATCTGTGCTGGCCCAGCCCGCTAGGCGGATGGGGAGGGCTGGGGTGGCTGAACGGGCGAATGCCCATAAGCATATGTGCCCTGGAGCATGCGGATCCGCACCCCCGATGCACTCCTGGCTGCACAGTCCATGCCTGCATCGAACAAACCACCCTCCCCACACATGCCAGCCTCGTCCCATTGGTGCCATTCAACCCCAGGACATGACTATCTATTCCTCGTTGACGCCAGCCATGCCAACCCCCAACAACAGGGCAGGCCCGATCAGTGCAGTACAGAACCCCACACACACATGCACAGTGCAGCCCCCAGGCAACGTTTCCTGACACCAGTCCTGTAACCCCCACTGATCGTTTGATGTCCAGTGGTGACCCCCCCATGCTTTTACCACCCCCATCCGTACCATCCAGTAGGTGCTGTGGCTCGGGATGGCCTGCGGCACAGCCTCGTACACCACCTCCAGCCGCCGCTGTTCAAGTGATGCAAGGATCGCGCCCTATAAATAGGCATTGGCTCCGGCATCATTTGGACAGCTGGAGGCCAAGGAGGTATGGAGGACTGTGCCGCTGGCCATCCGAGGCCAGAATTTCTACTGGTTAGTATGGTGATGAGGGTCGGGTGGTGCTGCAGAGAAGGGGGTGCCACTACTAGTGTATCGCGGGGGTTGGTGGGATCGGGGCGGGTAACGGTTGCCCAGGGCAGCACCCGGACTGTGTGTGTGGGGTCAGGCACAGCACTCAGGATCGGGATGCCCTGTTGTTGGGGGTTGTATGCCTGAGCCAGTGGGGCCTGGGTTGACTGGCACTAATGGGCTCGGGCTGGTCCTGTGTTTGGGGTGTCAGTGTCACATACAGGGCCAGGGTGGGCATGTGTGATGTAAGGGTTTACTCCCTTTACTGGGGATAGGCCAGGCATGTGTTGGGGTGGGGGGCTGCTTGCACCATATGGGTACAGTGTGCGGTTGTGTCGGGGGAGTAACGCACCCTATTGGGGCTGTGGCCTTGCTGTGTGGTGGGAGATGGGTCATTTCCATAGACTGCTGGACACAGGGGAATGGCCGTGCTGGTCCGGGTGCCCGCATGAGCTATTCATGCATCCGGACCTGTGCCTGTACGCACTGGGGATCCACTATGCGACCCAGGACGGGAATCTGATTGGATGCCCGCCTCGGTCCGGTACTCTGCCCCGGCCGTCCTGCATGGTCATGCATGCCAGGGAGGGGGCAGAGTCGCAAATAGGTGCCCTGTGGGTGCTTGCGTTAGTGTATACCGTGCACCCTGCACCTGTCTGGGTCCATGGAGCTATGCGGGTGAGATACGCACCTCTGGTGCGTACGTTCCGCCCATTCATGCATTGGCCCCATGAGGTTACTGTGGCCATCCATCCAGGTATAAGGAAAACCAATCACTGATTGTCTCCCCCAAGGCCCCTGCTGGAGGAGGGGGTGGGCAAAGAGTCAAGCAGAGGCTCCACGGGTGGGCAGAGCAGCTGTGGGTGTTCTGGGCACCCTAGGGGCAGACCCACCAGATGGTGGGGTGTTGGCTTTGCACTTGGAAAGGGCCTTTCAACTGTTGGCCCTTGAAGAGTTGTTGAGAGGACCAGCGAAACAACTGGCATTTTGGGGCTCATGGGCCTGTGCGCAGATTCCTGGGGGGACATGATATCTTGGTCATCTCCCCCAAACAAGACAAAGCCCTTGAAGGGTGCGTCCATGATTTTGGCCTGAACATCAGGAGTGAACCAAGAGACCTTGAGCCAAGAGTGGTGGCGTATACAGATCCCTTCTGCCACCCCGCGCACAGAAGTGTCTACCGTGTCATATGCTGCCCTCAGTACATGGTTGCCCATGTCCAAACCAGATTTTAAGTGCTGGGCTAATTGTGTTTTAGTGGCATCTTCAGGGAAGGATTGAACCAGATCCCTCACCTGGTCCCAAATGACATTCTGATACTGCACCATATGGGCCAAATAGTTCTGGACCAAGATGGCCAGAGTGGTAGAGGAATACACCTGCTTGCCCAAGTGGTCCAGTTGATGGGATTCCCTGTCTGGAGAGTGGGTGCTGAGGTGCTTGGGTTTCTTAGTGTGGTCATGAGCTGCATTCATGACCACTGAGTCCGCTATGGGGTGCTCACCAAAGAAGTCTTTGCTCACTGGTGCATGGTAGAGGCGATCTGCCTTTTTGGCTAAGGCTGGGATGGTCAATGGGTGAGTCCACGACGCCTTGGTCACATCTACACATGAGTTGATGTGCGGTGGTACCACCAAAGGGAGGGTCTCCTTTTTCCAGAGGTAAATAGCCAGACGGCGGCACTCCAGGTCGAGTTCCTCTGTCTCCCATCCCATAAGGGATTGTATATGGTGCATCACATCAAGGAAAGAGGGATCATCGGGGGAGACCTAGGGGTCTCCTTGGGAAGTTCATGATCACGAGAGGAGCCCCGGGAGTCCTCTGACGAATTGGAGGAGGAAGAGGAGGACTTGTCCCCCGACAGTTAACTGTCTAGGACCAGCGTTGGGGCAGTGGTCTTCCTTGTGTTGATCAGAAGACCCCTTGTGACCCCCAGAAGACCCAGTAGTATGGGCGCCACTGGGACCTGCTCGGTCTGAATCTCGGGGAGGGGGTCCCTGGAAGGAGGAAGGGAAGCAGAGCATCTAGGAGCATCCTTGTCTTTCATAAAAGTCCACCAGGTCAAGAACAAGGCATTATAATCCACCAGTGAAGGTGGAGTATACGGTGGATAAGGGTACTGGGGAGGAGGGTACTTATACGTTGGTGGGGGAAGCTGCGTAGGGTACCCTGGCGTAGGTCAGCAGGTGCCGGCTGGGGATCCTGGGAGGGCCAGCGGGCATTGCTTGAGGTTCAGGCTGAGGCAGAGGCGACAAGTGCTGAGGAGTCATCGGTGTAGGCATCGGTCTGCCAGGTGAAAGTTGGCATCGGTCTAGGGAAACAGCTGACAAAAGCCCCCGAGGTGAGGCTGGCACCTGCGGCCGGGGGGAATTCCTCAGGGACAGAGGTGTCGCCTGTGTAGAGGAGGCAAGTGCTTGCTCTGGGCGATGCCTGGAAGTGCTAGTGATGGCTCCAGAGTCGGGGAACCGATGAAGGCAGCGCCTTGACCGGAGGGGGCGATGGGCGTAGACCCGCCACCAGAGGAGCCAACCCCAGTCAAGCTGCCTGGCTGAGGACCTGTGGGTACTAAGGGCCTGAGTGTCGGGCTAGGAAGCAGGGGACAAAGTCCGCTGCCCTGCGGAGTGGCCACCCGTGATAGCAATGAGGGCGGGTAGCTAGACCACTAGTAGCCCAGATGGAGTGAGGGTTGCCGAGGAAGGAGGGGCTGACCCCCTGCAGGAGAAAGACCCTGAGGTGGAAGCCGATCTGTGTGGTGACCGTGTGCGAGCGGCTGACCGTGTACAGTCCCGGTGCTTGTCCCGGCGTTTGTGTTTCCTGCCAGATCTCTTCTCCTTCTGGGAAGAAGAAGTGCAAGATTCCCTGGAGGCTGAAAAAGTGGAAGAGCTTTTAGCCTGAAGCTTCTTGCCCATTGGGGCTAACTTTTGCTGAAGCAAGTGACTCTGGAGAGTCTTCAGGCAGCATCTCCATGTGGCCTGGTTGAAGTTTTGGCAATGCTTGCAGGCCTCAGAGTCGTGGTTGGGGCCTAGAAAGATCAGGCAGGAAAAGTGTCTACCCTTGGCAGGAATCTGCTTGCTGCAGGCACACTTTGTCAGCCAGTCGGACGACGAGGCTGGAGAAGACATAAACCTGAAAGGAAAAAAAACACTGAAATTTGATGTTAACACTGAAAAGAAATGAAGAAATGAATTGTGGGTAAATGACAGTTGACTGAAGCAGGCGTCCTTGAAGATCCGACGAGCGTGGGTCAATGGGGAAAAAAACTGAGGCAGGTCTGGAGACTGCCCTTTTATAGCATAGGTGGACATCAGCATGCTGATGGCGGGGGAGGTCCCCCACTGTAGACTGCTAACTAGAAGTTTTCCATGGGGTCCTGGTGCCTGGCGGCTTCAGTCCTACCAGTGTTGCCTGCTGCAAGAGCCCCCTCAAAATGAGATCAGAGTGTGATTTTGTTTCGGAACAAACTAGTGATGCCTCTCTCCAAGGTTATTTTAAGCATCTGGGGGTGAAACAGAAAGAGGGTGATGTTTAAGAAATGTAATGGGAGGACTTCCGGTGACGTCATGCTCCTGACTGCAGTCTGAATCAGGAGGCTCTGTCGATACCAACATTAATAACCTCCTAATACTGCCTATACAAGCAAAAACTCTGAAGAAAAGATTACTAGGAGATAGATCATGCCTAAAAAGAACGATCGAGTTAAAAACAGATTACCAGACCTGCCTGATGCTGAAGGATTGCGGGAGGATGGCTTGGAGATCGAGGGCTCACAGGCCTCAACTGGCTCCTATCAAGGCGCCACGATGAGTGGCCAGATTCCCCTCAATATCCTGCAAAGGCAAATGACCCAAATGCTATCTGAGCTTAGAGATTTCCATAAGGAAATGCGGTCTACTGCAACAGCGCTCCGCGCTGATATGAATAAGCTCAAAAAGCGTCAAGATGAAGCTGAGTCCCAGGCCCAGGAGACGAACCATCGAGTAATGGTAACTGAGTGGGCCATCATACAGCTACACCACACTATTAAAGCTCTGCAGGACAGAGCAGAGGACTTAGAGAGCAGAAACTGACTAAATAATATCTGAATCTCAGGTGTCCCGGAGGGGGCCGAAAGCTCTGAAATGCTGCAGTTTATACAAAAAACACTCTAAGAGCTGCTACCCATACCTAACACACTGTCGTTGGAAATCGATAGAGCCCACCAAACACTGGGCCCAAGGCCTCCTGCAGGAGCACGCCCCGGTACAGTGCTGGTGCACTTTCTGAGGTATTAGGACAAAGAAAGTGTACTTCATACTGCTTGGAAAGTGGGGTCTGTAATGCTAGCTGGAGCTGGACTTTATTTTGAGAACAATTATTCGCCAGAGTTAATGGCCAGGCGCAAGGCCTACATCCCAATCCAGAGAGCCCTTAAAGCAAAAGGGATCTGCTTTAGAACCCTATACCCAGCAAAGCTGACTGTCTTCTTCGAGGATGGCCCCCTTTCCTTCGAGAATCCGAGCGCAGCAATGCAGGAACTGAGGAACAGGAAGATCGAAGTGCAGCAACAATGACCCACCCCAGGAACTTCCATCGTCTCCAAACTCTCCCTGAAAATGTGGAACAGCGGGCAGCGTGAGGCCAGACATCGCCAGAGTGCTGAAGTGATCCAGAAATATGGTAGAAGCGCTGAAGGCCAAACAGTCGCCCTCTGGAGCTGGTCGAGCAGAGGAGCGAGGAGCAGAGGGCTGAATCCTGCAAGTAGAACTTTGGGTATATGCAAAGTCTCCCTCACTTGTAGGAGAGACTCTTAATTCAAGGGAGAGTTCTGTTTAACCTTGGACTAATCAATGTCCTGGGGGGGAGGTGGGAGGCATCTTAAGCCAATTTTAAGTAAATGATTTCATACTCGGTAGAGTTGATGTGTGGGCTTGGGGATGGGGGAGGGGGGGACTTTAGGTGGCCTGCAAATAATTCAATTAAAAATTGCCTTGTTGGCAAATACTTGGGCCTTCCCTTATCCCTGGTGGTTAGCCAGGTCCTCTTGATTATTCTCCCACAACAGCACTGTGGCACAGCCTGTTATTTGGGGTGGTGGAGGGATCGTTGCTGCTCTGAATCTGAGAGGGGGATGAGGGGTGCTGTGTCTTCTACTTCCTCCCTGATTTTAGTACAGCTGCCCAAGGGAATGATTATATTGTTTTTTTTTACCCTAGCAAGCTGTGTGGATGTGTCGGGGAGACTCCACAAGGCCTGCAAACATTAAACTCAGAAGTCGCTCTGTTGGCTGTCAGGAGTTAGACCTGGGTCGCTCCATCGCCCCGCGCGATTGTTCCTGCCCTCCTGATTAATTTCTTACTGCAGCACCGTGGCGTGGCCCTGTGTCAGGGGTTGGAGTGTAGTTGCCGTTGCTGCCTGAACAGGTGGGGGGCGAGGGGATGCAGCGTCTTCTTCCCCCGGCTTTTGGTACAGCCACACAAGGAAATAACAGGGGTATTTCCTCCCCCCTTGCAGTGACATTCCAGAGGTATGGGGGAATATCGAGGTTGGGGGGGGCTCAGCTGGTGCCTGGAGCATGATGGAGTCGGGGCACACTGCCCCGGGGTTCCATGGTTTGGGGGGTCCTGTGCCCCCCGCTGCACCAACGATGCGATCCGCACGAGGGCTGGTAGGCTCCAAAGACTAAACCTGTCACTTACTCAGCAGTGTGGTCAGACTAACCTATGTGACGCAAAGTGTTGGTGCATCGGAGATCTGGCAGTCCTCCCTCTCATATCGTCTCACTTGCCATAACCCCCTTTGCTGAGGACACATAGACATGAATGACAGTGCCTTTCGGGTTAGTGGGGAATTGGGAGCTGCAGCTTAATCTAGAGGAGGGGAACTGATTAATGGAGCCGAGTGTGGGATCGGGGCTTTTGGCCCTCTCTTCTCTGTCCCCTTCCTCCCCCGAGCTTCCTTGGATGCTCGTGGGGGAACCCACTCTCCTAATTAGACTATCAGCAGCTGTGATTTTAATGGGCATCTCACTCATCATTTTAATACAGCTTCAAAACAAGGTGGTCACGATGTAGCATCGCAGACATCGCACCTACCCCTTCCCTTTTCCCTATTAGACACTATAAATGTCTAGAGGCATCACACTTGGTGATGAAGCCTCATAGTAAGGATATTTCCTTACTACAGAATCTGGATCAGATTCCCACAATTGGAAGTACTAGTTCACCACTTCCTGTGCTGAGTACCCAGTTAAACTTATCACAGGTCAGGTTATGTTTGTTGATGTTTGTATTGTTCCTGAATGTTTGTTACTGCTTTATGCAAAGTAGTATATGTTGTGTATTAGAAAAGACAGGTACATCACAAAGATTTAAACTGTACACTTACTGGTAAATACGGGGGTTCTCCCCAGATAGCGAGACCAACCGAAGGTAATTATGGCTAATCCCCATGTAAAGCTGCTCTCCTTGAACGTAAACGGGATAACATCACTAATTAAGAGGTCACGAGTCCTGGCATACCTGCGTAAAAGCAGGGCAGATTTAATATATCTCCAGGAGACACATCTGAGTGCTGAGGAGCATTGTAAGCTGGCTAGACTCAGCCGGGGAACTTTATACAGCTCGTCCAGTGGGAGGGGGAGGCAGCGCGGGGTGGCTATAATAATACCGGTGGGCACTCCATTTCAGCATGAATGCTCCCTGAAAGATGCGGAGGGCAGACTGGTAATTGTCCAAGGCACACTAAATGGTGTAAAAGTCACCTTGGCCAATGCGTATTTCCCCCCTGCATTGCCTGTTCCTCAGTTGAGAATGCTCCTGGACAAGATTCTGCAGAACACAAAGGGTACTCTCCTGCTTGCAGGTGATTTTAACCTGGCACAGGACCCTTCACTGGACTCCTCCAGCCTGAGAACACTGAGGCAGTCGCCAGCACAAACATTGTTCAGGAGGTTTACTGCCGAAGTTGGATGGACTGATGTCTGGAGACATTTACATCCACGAACTAGGAATTACACACATTACTCTGCAGTACATCAGACATACTCGCGCATAGACCAAACCTACACACAGATTGAAAATCTGGACCGGCTCAGGAATGCTCAGCTGGGTGACATCACCCTCTTTGATCATGTTCCCTTAATCTTAACCTTGGAAATGGGACTCCAAGCTAAAAACACTAGTTGGAGGCTTAACCCTTATTACTTACACTCTGAACAGTTCCGGGAGTTCATCTCAGATAAAATTACCGAGATCTTAGAGTTTAACCCCCCCAGCTGATACACCCCCAGCAATACACTAGGATACTATAAAAGCGGTTCTCCGGGGCCACATCATACAACACACAACGGAACTAAACAAGCAGCGTAGGGAGAGTAGGGCCAGACTGGAGGAGACCCTCCATTTTCTTCAAATGGCACACAAGATGGGAGACTTTTCGGTGTTGCCTCAGCTTCAGGAAACCAAAGCGGTGATGGACCAACTAGCATTACAACAGACCAAAATTGCTTTGACATTCCTGAGAAAGAGGTATTATGAAATGGGACCCAGGGCATCCAGACTGCTGGCCTACCAGGTGTGCAGGCAGAAGAAGGCCTCGGTGGTCACTACACTCAGGCATCCTACTGGAGGCCAGCCCTTAACTAAATTACATGAAATCACAGAAGCATTCACTAAGTACTATGCCACCCTCTATACCCCAGAGTACACACCTGTGGAGAATGAAATTAAGGAATACCTGAAAGGGATAACATTGCCCCGACTATCCGTGGACCAAGGAGAGGCACTGACCTCTCTTATAGCTGAGCATGAGATAGTGGCTGCGATTCCGCAGCAAAAACCCTAAAAGCACCAGGTCCGGATGGATATGGGAGTGAGTTTTATAAAGCTATGAATCAGCAAACAGCCCCTAGGCTCCTGACTTTATTTAACGCAATCCTAGAGGGTGACCCACCACCACCATCCTGGTCATTTGCAACTATCTTGGTAATCCCAAAACCAGGCAAAAATCCACAGCTGTATAGCTCATACAGATCTATTTCGGTCCTGAACACAGACTATAAGCTGTTTATGTATATATTAGCCCAACGCCTAGATCAAGTTATGCCCCAATTAATAGATCAGGACCAGACAGGTTTTGTGAGAAAATGCTCCACAATGGATAACATCAAGTGTACCCTCCACATCACCCATAAAATGCAATCAACAGAAGCCCCGTCGGTCTTAATCAGCCTGGATGCTGAAAAAGCGTTCGACGGGGTAGCCTGGCCCTTCCTATATAAAGTCCTTGATAAATTAGGCCTCCCTAGACCCCCGATAACAGTCCTGCAGAATATTTATGCATCCCCTCAGGCATGTGTTAAGGTGGGGGGGCCAGCACTCCGAATACTTTCGTCTGAAGAGAGGGACTAGGCAGGTATGTCCTCTGCCCCCCCTTCTGTTTGTAGCCTTTATTGAACCCCTTGCTCAATACATTAGGGAGGCTAACAATATTACAGGGGTGATAACTGGAGACTCGGAACATCGTATAGCACTGTATGCTGACGATGTCCTATTACACCTCTCAAACCATGAGTTACAAAGCAAGCCCTGGATAAATTTAGCCAGGTCTTGGGATATAAATTGAACCTAACAAAAACAGAGATACTCACCTTTCACTACTCCCCCTCCCCACACATCCAAAGCATTATACCCTGCCGCTGGAACTTAACAAAATTAAAATATGTGGGAGTATACATTTCCTAGAAATGTGAAGAAGCATATAAAAATAACTACGTCCCCTGTACAGCACAGTTAAAGACAGACCTAGCGACATGGGCCACACTGCCACTGAGCCTTAGTAGAAAAATATATTTAATACATATGATCACCCTGCCTAGGGTCTTATATTTATTCCAGAATGTCCCCATCTTCATAACAAAGAAACCTTTGGGGAATGGAACCACCTTATTTCAGTTTATCTGGGCTGGTCAGAGATTCCCAAGTCCGGCTGAAAGTGCTGTCTCTTCCTCGCCGAGACGAAGGGCTCTCCCTCCCGGACCTGCAATTATACTACTTTGCAGTACAACTGACTCACTTAATGGCCAGACAGAATAAGACAACCAGGTCACACTGGATGCAAATAGAGCAAATCCTTATACCCAATAAAGACTACTTCCAGACCTTGTACCTACCAGGGGCTGAAACAGGATCCCCAGCCTCCCTGAACCCTTGGCTGAGGCATGGCTGGAGGACCTGGCAGACCATTAAAAGAACACAGTCACTGACCCCTTTTCTGGCCTTAATTAGTCCAATTGCAAGCCTAAGTGACTTCTTCCCAAATAGAATGGATCACGGTTTTCAGGAATGGGAGAGATATGGACTGAGATACCTCCCACAGATAATGTCGCGGGGAATATTTTGGTCCTTCAACTCTATAAAGAGGCGATTCAGTCTACTATGCCGGGACTTCTACAGGTACTTACAGCTGTGACACTACAGTCAGGGTCTTCCAATGGCAACTCGAATGCCAGATGGGTACCCCTCATGGCTAGTTGTCCAGCTCCAACTAAACACAACCCCGGAGAGCCCTTGCTTGGTTTCGGTGTACTACAGGGCCCTGAACTTACATGGGAACACATACGCCTACAATGGCAGGAGGAAAGTGGCTGCTTTCTCACACAAGAAGATTGGCAAAGAGCCTGTGGCTATGCTGCTCGAGCCACCAGTTCGCACCAGTGGTGCGAATATGCATGGGAGAAGCTTATCAGATATTTTAGAACCCCTGTAGTGACTAGGCACTACTGGCCAACTGACATGGCAGCCAGTTGGTGACAATGTGGAAAGACTAGAGCCACTCACGTGCATGTTATGTGGCCCTGTCTGGCTCTCAAACCCTGCTTTGAACAGCTAGAGGACCACTTGAGGGAGCTATTTGGCTCCCAACTCCAATTAACCAAAGAAATGTACCTCTTCCTTATTCTACCTAAAAAATGCAGGAACCCAAGCACTAGGTACCTTATACATCTCCTCCTAAGGTGTCAGCGTGGCTTAGTTGGTAGCACATCCGCCTCTGGAACAGAAGGTCATGGGTTCTCGTCCCACACCGGGATTGGACTTGCACCTAAAAATCGCTGGCATCTGAGTGCAGTATTGGGGGGTGCTGTACTGCTGGGGTGTGCTGTCCTTCAGATGAGACATTAAACCAAGGTCCCTTCTGCCCTTCCTGGTGTTGTCCTGGTGGGTGTCCAGGTGGAAGTAAAAGAACCCAGGGTACTCTTCGGAAAGAGCAGGGAACATTCCCGGTATCCTGGCCAACATTCCCCTTCCCATAAACCGGTTCATGTAATTATCCAGGCTGTGTGTGGGTGATGATATGCGATATGGCCGCCACCACACATTCAGGTCACTTCACTACCAGTCTAGCATTGCTTGTAAAGCACTTTGGAATACTGTGTATGAAAAGCACTATATAAGTACTGATTATTCTTCTTCTAACAGCAGCTAAAAAATCTATCACCAAGCGGTGGTTAACTACCAATCCTCCTACAATACAAGACTGTTGGGGTATAACCAAACAGATATATCAGTTAGAATGAATTACTCACAACTTGAACGGAAGGGATGAGAGCTTTGCCTCCAGGTAGTCTTGCTGGCAAATATATTATATGCTGCATGATGAAATATTCATCCCCTAGTAGGAGCCACAGCGGGTGTTTAAATTTGAAAGTGCTGTGCTCCTGTGGGGTGAGGCAAAGGGCGGAGGACAAGGTGCTCCCATCTGGAGGCAGATGCCCTGGAAGGACACTAGATTGTAACCTAAAAAGGGAGCAATAGGCGGGGGAAGGTGGGATAGGTATGGGAGGTGGTTGTGAAGATACCTAGGCTTATAAACCTCCAAGACCTGGGGAACTCAAAAGTTATGCATGGAATTAAGTAAACATTCCTAATGAAAGAGAAATGGGAGGTATACAATTGAAATAATGATTTAAACAAATATAAAAGTTATAGAAATAGAAAATAATGAATTACACCCTCTACCACCAAACGTGATCTTTCTTGTAAACCGCTAATGAACTGAAAATGAGCCAGGGGACTCCATTGAGAACTAACGTACAGAGAAATGGATCCCTGAGCCATTAGGGAGCAGGTGGCCTTCACCCTACCTGTGCTTAAGCTATCTACTATTAATTATTTGTCTAATCCATATGCTGTTAATATGATCTGAATTGCTGTTGACCTGTCGAATGTTTGTATTTGTGTATATATGTTGGAAAAGTAATTAAGATGAGATTAAAAAAAAAATGTAATGGGTTACTGGACAGAGTTTGGGTTAAACCTCAAACACAGGAACAGATAGAACAATTGGTTGTACCAAAGGAGTATAGAACTGAGTTGTTATAGCACATGATAGTCCTATGGCTGGTCACTCGGGGAGGGACCGCACCCTTGCCAGATTGCTGTACAGATTTTACTGGCCTGGAATTCATGAAGATTTTGCTACCAGTTGCAGTTCTTGTGCTGAATGTCAGAAAGTGGCCCCAGTGACTAAAAATGACAAAGTGCCTCTGGTGCCCCTACCTTTTATAGATGTACTTTTTGAGAGAATTGCAATGGATGTGGTTGGCCCCTTCAACAAAAGTAAAAAGGTAGTCGATTAATTCTGGTAGTGTGTGACTATGCTATTCAACACCCAGAGGCAGTTCCTATGCATACTGTCAGAGACCCAAAAAGTGGCAGCAGAGCTTGCCAAAATTTTCAGCAGAGTGGGCATACCTAAGGAGATTATTATTGATCAGGGAGTAATTTTGGTGCTGCATTACTGAAGGAGCTGTACCGACTGTCACAAACCCACTCAGCAGGTCAGGCCCTCTGCTCCCACAGTGCCAACCTCCGAGCACAGTATTGTGAACAGTTAACAGAACAGGGTAACCCTCCTGTCTGTTTTGTGGGTTTGAATCAAACTTTGGTCTCAAGTTCTGGAGGGATTCAAACTGTGAACCTCTTGCTAGCTGGAGGGATTCAAACTTTGAACCTCTTGCTAGTGTACCCAATGTACAGGCTCAGATAATTCTGCTGTTCGGGGGGGGCCAGATATCTTTCTCCTATGGGCACCTAACCAGGTGAACAAAATTAACCCTTAAAAACTCTATGAAAGGCCTCAGAATAAACTTGTATACCTTTTCCCAGTTTGGTAAAACCAGTAAGCTTAGTACAGTGTCAGCTTTAACCATATATGCTTCCCTTGTCAAAGAAAGAATTTCAAAGGCACACCAGGTAGTCTCTAAAAATAGAGGTTTACTTAAAATAGATAAACATGTAAAATGTAAAACACAGAACCATATATCACAAAACATACGCTCTTTTAAAACAATAAGGTTTTAAAAGTGCAAATTCCTACCAATAATACATTTAGACCTGTCTACCTAATGTATTCTTATCTTCTTATAGTGCTTTAGATGTTTTTTTCAGAGTCCAAACATGTGTGTCTCTAAAGGTCTGTTACAGCATAATTAAAACACTGTCTTGACCCTGCCTTCTCCATGATGTCACCCAGCTCTTCCTTTGTTTATTAAAAATTATACAATCAGGATGTCTTGTGTCAGGAGGTAAATTAATAGGTGACATCAGCAGAAAAAACTTGTTTCCCCATATGACTTCCCAATTAAGTCTGTAATTTTCCAAGTCCTTTCTTTCATCCATGAGCAGCATCCTCTCTCAAGGACATCAAAGGACCTTTTATGACTTCGCACCACAGTGACATAACCTGTATTCTTTTTCTAAACGTCATAAAAGTTTGAGTATCCAACCTAGTAACTTGGCAGCTATAATTAAGTTAGATAAACAGGAGATTCTTACTTTGTCTCTTCTAGCCTATAATTATCTCCTGGCTTTTATCTTTTAGCTGAAACAGCATGAGAGACGCTCAATAACACATTTTTATATTACAAAAAGCATAGATTAATCTGAACCAGCTGTACAAGCATCACAATCCTCCCTACCTAGACTGAATTTGGGGGCTCTATCCCCTGCATGGAATAAGCTTCCCAAATCAGTTCACTCCTCATAGACGTGAGACAACCCATCCAAGTTCTGATTTTTCGCTCCAGCCCTAATTAGAATTGTCATGTCATACCCTTGTAAAGCAAGACTCCATCTTAGCAATCTACTATTGTTTTCCCCATCTGCGTCTGCCAAACCAGGGGGGTTGTGATCAGTCTGTACCACAGAATGCTCCCCATACAAGTATGGCTCCAGCTTCTTTAGGGCCCACACTATGGCAAGACACTCCTTTTCCACAGTGGAATATGCCTGCTCCCTGGGAAGTAACTTTTTACTCAGATATGCTACAAGGTGATCTTTCCCTTGGCTGGATGTCTGACTCAGTACTGCCCCAATACCCACAACTGAGGCATCAGTCTGAACTATAAAGGGTCTGCTATAGTCAGGACTTGTCAAAACAGGAGCACTGCACAGTGCCTCCTTCAGTCTGGTAAAGGCTTCTTCACAGGCTGGTCCCCACGTAATTTTCTGTGGCATCCTTTTCTTTACCAGGTCAGATAGAGGAGCAGCCTGGACACTGTAATTGGGTACAAACTTTCTATAGTACCCTGCTGTCCCAAGAAAACTCCTGACTTGCTTCTGCATTTCTGGTCTGGGCCACGCCTGGATCACCTCTATTTTTTTTTGGTTAGGACAGAGCTGTCCTCAGCCTACCACATGCCTGAGGTATGCCACCTCCCCCATGGCCACTTGGCACTTCCCGGCTTTGACAGTGAGCCCGGCCCTCTGTATCCTGCCCAGCACTTCCCTAAGGTGGGATAGGTGTTCCTCCCAGCTGCTACTAAAGATGGCAGTGTCATCCAGGTACGTCACAGCGTACTCCTCAGCACCATTTAACACCTGGTTCACCAGCCTTTGGAAAGTGGCCGGGGCGTTCTTCATTCGGAAAGGCATTATTTTAAATTCAAATAAGCCTATCGGAGTGATGAAGGCCGACCTTTCCCTAGCTCTGTCTGTCAACTGTACCTGCCAATACCCCTTGGTCAGGTCAATGGTTGTAAGGTAGGTCGCCCATCCCAACTTGTCCAGGAGTTTGCCCGTCCGGGGCATTGGGTGGACGTCTGACTTTGTGACTGCATTCAGTCCATGATAGTCCACAGAGAAATGAGTCGAGCCATCTGGCTTGGGCACAAGGACTACGGGTGAGGCCCAGGGGCTCTGGGATCTCTGGATTACCCCTAAATCCAGCATCTCCTCCACTTCCCTCCTAATGTCCTTTTGGACAGCCTCTGACACCCGATATGCTGTCTGCTGTATGGGCGTCTGTGTCCCTGTCTCCACATCATGAGTCGCTAAGGGGTTAGTCCAGACTTGGAGCTAAATTATGGGGCAAAGTCTGCTAAAACCTCCCTTACTTTCTGGATCTGGTCTGGGGTCAGCTGGGGAGACAATTTAACTGCCTCCACAGAGGACTCCCACTTACTTTCTTCCAGCAAGTCCAGATAGGTGTCTCCTTCATCAGTCCCTTCCCCAGGACTACACACTGCAAACACCATGTCAGCCCTATTTGCATATGGCTTCATCATGTTGACATGGTACATCCTTTCTGTCCATCTTCTGTCAGGCAACTCTATAATATAGTTCACGTCATTTACCTTCCTAACCACTTTGTACAGTCCTGCCCACTAAGCCTGCAGCTTGTCTTTCTAAACCGGAATAAGGACCATGACTTCCTGACCCACCATGTACGAGCGAGCTCTGGCTCTGCGGTCGTACCACACTTTTTGTTTCTGTTGGGCAGCTGCCAGGCTGCTCTGGGCTGTCCCCATAAGCTCCTTCAGCCTTTCCCTAAACCTAAGGACGTAATCCACGATGGGAGTTCCTTGGGTGGCACGCTTGCCTTCCCAGTCCTCCCAGATCAAGTCTAGGGGCTCACGTACCCGGCATCTATATAAGAGTGCGAAGAGGGAAAATCCTGTCGACTCTTGGGGAACCTCCCTGTATGCAGACAACAGGTGAGGAAGTTATTTCTCCCAGTCCCTCCCATGCTGTTCAGCAAATGCCGGGAGCATTGACTTCAGGGTACCATTGAATCTTTCCTCAAGCCCATTGGCTTGTTGGTGATATGGTGTTGTGTATCTCTGCACCACCCCACACTTCTCCCATAAACATTTCATCAGGTCCGACATGAAGGAACCCCCTCGATCAGTGATAACCTCCTGCAAAAACCCAACACAGGAGAACATTCCAAGTAAGGCATCTGCCACTTTGTCTGTCCTCAGTGAGGATAAGGTGACTGCCTCCGGGTACTGAATGGCATGATCCACCACAGTCAGGATGAATCTCTTCCCTGAGGAGTTGGGGGTTATTAAAGGCCCCACAATATCCATTCCCACCTTCTAGAATGGCTCCTCCACTATAGGCAATGGAATCAGGGCGGCTTGGGTTTTCTTGCCCACCATCCCTATTTCTTGGCACCAGTGACAAGACCTGCAATACTCCTTCACCTGCTGGGTGAAGTTAGGCCAGTAGAAATTCTGGGCCAACCGCTGCGTAGTGCGCGCGATTCCCAGATAACCAGATAAGGGAATATCATGTGCAATCTTGAGCAACTGCTCACGATACCCCTGGGGAACGACAAGCTGCCTGCCTAGCATCCCTCTCTCTGTCTGCACAGCCTGAGTATACATAAGTCCATTTTCCCAATAAACCTTGTGTCTGCCGTCACCTCCCTATGCCCCGTCAGAGTCTGCCCAAGCCCTCAGCTTCTCTAGACTAGGGTCACTTCTCTGAGCAGCTGCAAACTCCTCACACATTCCCAAGGCATGGGACAGGTCCTCTTCAGTTGCTAAACTAGGGTCCCTAGCACTAGCATCAGAGCAGTCAGGATCACTGTCAATCCCAACCCTCTGACAATGAGTCACCCCTCCCTCTTCAGAGTAACCCTCTGTAGCTGTGTGGTTAACTGCTACTGGGGAAATTTCTATCCCCTTTTCATTAATCTCCCCATCTGGAGACACAGGCTGGGGAACCAGTCTCTTAGTGGTTTCCACAATGGCTTCTGTGGGGTTCAGGGAACTACAATTTTCCCTTGCTGCTTGGCTACGGGTAACTGCACACACCATCTCCTGTTTGAGATTGTTGCCTAGAATCACATCCACTGCTAAGGTTTGGGCTATAGCCACCTGTTGCACAGTTCCCCGGTTTTACCCCAGTCTAGGAGAACACTAGCGAGGGGCAATTTTTTCTCTTCACCAGTAAAGTCCTGTACAGTGACATATTTATTGGGTATAAGCTGACCCGGCTCTACTAGATCCCCTTTTACTAATGTCAGGGATGCCCCTGTGTCCCTTAACCCTTGTGTCTGTACACTATTCACCATGACTGGGTGCATGTGTTCCCTCATGTTCACAGGAATGCTTACAGGGACATACAAACAACCCACTTCCTTCCTAGCACCACCTTGCATATTATTGCTCGTCCGTTTGGGACACTGTCTGGCAATATGCCCAGTTTCTTTACACAACCAACATTCATTTCTTTTCTCAGAAATCTTTGCTGTGAAACCTGCAGCTAACTAGTTTCAGTGGAGGTAGTGAGGGTTTTAACTGCCCTGAAGGTGTGTTTTTCCCTTTCTGCACTGCCACACCTGCCCCATTCGCTCTCAGAGGAGGTCTGCTCTTGGCATAGCAGTCCGAGAGTTCAGCAGCCTCTTGGACTGGTTTGGAATCTCGGTCCTCCAGCCAGGTTTTCAGTTCTGCTGGGCATGCCCAGAAAAACTGTTCTAACAAAATCACATTTTCAGTTTTATCAACAGTTTGCTTTAATTCCTTCCCACCATTATTTCAATAACTGAAACATAGTGGGATACTGACTCTGAGTGGATTAGACACATACCAGGTTTTAAGCTCTATCACAAAGATAGAACTCACAAAAAAGGTGGAGGAGTATGTATGTATGTAAAGGACACTATTCCATCCTTTGAAAATACTGAAACAGAAAGAGAAAGCCTCTGGGTTGCAATTCAGCCAAAGGGACAGCCACAAACATTATTTGGAACATGTTATAGACCACCTAATGAAAATCTTGACTACACTAATTCATTAGTGTCAGAAATCAGAAACATTGCAGGTAATGTTATAATATTGGGGGACTTTAATTTTCTAAACATTAACTGGGATAACCTAACTGGAAGGTCGGAATCTGACAAAATCTTCCTTTCAGGGATAATTGAAATGGGATTTGAGCAACTAATTTCAGAACCTACTAGAGGAACTAATATATTGGACTTATTGCTGACAACCATGGATAGCTATATCACTAATTTATCAATAACAGACCCTTTAGAGAATAGTGACCACGAATCCATACTATTTAGTTCACTTTATTACCAACAATACTTCAGGAATAATATACAATTAAAATAGTATGACAAAGCCAATTTCAATTTAATAAATAATCACTTAAAGAATATAAAATGGGAACACATTCCAACACCGTTATCAGTGGAAAATGCTTGGAACAGATTTAAAACAATTATTCTGGTCTTGTAGTCTAGATATAGTCCAACAAAAAAGAAATACAGTCATAAAGGTCATATTCCCACATGGTTAAATAATAAAATAAAAAAACTAATCAAACAAAAAAAAGTCTGTTTTCAAAACTTGAAAAAAATATATAAATGATAATAAAATGTTATTATCATACAAGGCAATTATAAAAAATTAAAATCAGCAATTTTTGAGTCAAAACGAAATTTATAATTCAGGATAGCCCACACGAAAGATGATCAAAAATCCCTGTATTCCTACTTAAATAAAAAAAAGGGGAATCCCAGCCAAGTAGGACCATTAATAGTTAATAATACACCAGTAACATCTGACAAAGTTATAGCTGATAATTTAAATAAATACTTTTGTTCTGTTTTCTTAAAAAAAGATACACATTCGACTCAAATAATAAAACAAGCTAACAAATCCAACTACTTTTTAACAATTAATCACACAAAGGAAGCATTGAAAACACTTAATAAAAAAGGAAGTCCAGGACCTGATGGGATTAGCTCCATATTCTTGACAGAAACCATTGATACAGTCTCTCTCCCTCTAGCTATTATTTTCAATAAATCACTTAAAGATTCAATAGTCCCCACTGACTGGTTGACAGCCTATGTGACACCCATTTTCAAAAAGGGGAGCAGATCAAAACCTGAAAACTATCGACCCATTAGCCTGACTTCAGTGCCATGTAAAGTAATGGAACAAATTATTAAAATCCTAATAGAAGCAGAAGTTTTGAATTTAAATCTCAATGACACCACCCAATATGGCTTTAAACAGGGTTACTCAACAACTGCTAACCTAATAGCCTTTTATAATTAGATTCACCATGACTTGGGTGCTAGTATTCCCATGGATATTATTCATCTGGATTGTAGCAAAGCTTTTGACCGTGTATCACATAAATAACTAATTAGCAAACTTATTCATTTAGGAATTTCAACCAACTTAACAAACTCGATGAATCATTGGCTGATCAACAGGACCCAACAAGTGAAAATGAATGAATTTTTGTCAGACCTCGGTGAGGTGACCAGCGGAGTCCCATAGGGCTCCGTTTTGGGACCTGTACTGTTTAACATATTTATTTCTGACATGCAGATTGGTTCTAATAATCTTTTATCAAAATTTGCCCATGATACCAAATTAGGTGGCAAAGTGGATACATTGGATAACGTGAAACAATTAAGTACAGATTTACATAAAATTAATGATTGGGCGACAACAAATGGTATGGAATTTAACATCAGTAAATGTACCGTACTTCACATTGGCAATAATAACCCATGCCAATCTTACAAATTAAATAATATAACACTTAAGGTATCTAGTAGTAAAAAGGATCTTGGGATTATTGTCAATAATAAATTGTCTGTTGGTGACCACTGTAATAAATTAGCTAAACATGCTAACGGTCTCCTTAGAAGAATAGACTGTACTTTTGTGACCAAACTTGAAAGCTGTATTATTCCCCTGTATAGGACATATGTTGGACCATACTCAGACTATGGGTCCCCTTTTTGGAGCCCATATCTGAAGAAAGACATAGCAACAGTAGAGGGCATTCAGCGGAAAGCAACACTGATGATCCCCCACTTGGCACAGCTACCATATGATGATAGATTAAAACACTTAAATCTTCATTCTTTACAAATGAGGTGACATGGGGTGATCTCCTGTTCCTCTGTAAAACATTAGACAATCCAACTCTTATGCAACAATGTGGAATTAATTATACAAAAAGAAAACTAGTCCCCAGACTACACTCCAAACAACTAGCTATCCCCAAGGCAAAAAACAATAAGAGATTGCATTATTTCACACTAAGAACTTCAAGATTGTGGAACAAGCTACCTGTTGATCTTATAAATAGTCCCAACTTTGAAACATTTAAAACCAAATTAGATCTTTGGTTAGATACTAATAATTAAAAATGACCCACAATATTGTGGGGGGCACCCTTGATGGGCGTTCTGCCTTCTTGTGCCCCATATTACTAAGTAATACCAACGTTTTGAAACTGACGTTGTTTCATGGCTAGCTCCTCATAGCTCATGCCAGGGCTTCTCCTGAGCTTACGGAATTTAGCTCTGTATGATTCAGCAGTTAATTCAAATTTCTTTAACAGTGCAGCTTTAAGTTTGCTGTAATCATCACTGTCCTCATTGTCCATTTGATCCAGTGCATCCCAACCTTTCCTGGTAAGTAGCGGAGATAACTGGAAGCTCCAGGACTCCTTAGGAATTTTAGCCTGAACACAAACTTTTTCAAAAGAATTTAAAAAGGCATCCATGTCCTCCCCCTCTTTAAATTTGGCTATCAATTTGGAATTCAGTTTGTAACCCAGTCCTGTAGTCCCAGTTAAATCCAAGCCACTTACCTGCTCTGGTGCCGCTGGTTGGAGTCGTAGCTTCTCCAGTTCGTGTTGCGTCTGGCGCTCATACTCCTCACTGTCAGTGTCTCTCTGTTCTCGCTCTGCCTCTTGGCGTTCTTGCTCTGCCTCACGGTCCGCCTCTCGCTGTTCACGGTCCCTCTCCCTCTGGAACTCCAGCTCCATTCTGTGCAACTCAATTTGCAGCCTGAGTACTTCTGGATCCAGGATACTGGTGACCCTCCCTGCTGCTGTGGCCCTTCGCTGGACAGTGGTCCTGTTGCCTTCCTCATCAGATCTGGACACTGCACTGGCCGCTAGCCTTGCCACACTCAAGGTTCGGTCCTTTTCAGTCACTGTCTGTGACTCGATGCTCTGGGTATCTGCTACCATCAGGGCATCCATGAGGTTCTGTTTGGTGGCTTTCACCTTGAATGGGATTCCTCTGTCCCCGCACAACTGCTTTAAGTAATCTACAGTGTACCTGCTGTAGTTGGAAGCTGTCTTCTTCCCTAACTATGGCTACTCTGACTTGCACTTTAAAAAAAAAAAAACTGGTAGGAACTTGACTGTACACCAAGTGAATAGTTCTGTCTCCTTTTTAAAAATAAATCACTGTCGTTTTCTTTCTTTGCAAGTGAGCTGACGGTCTCAAGCTGACACACTGAACAATAAAAGCTTGTAATACCAAACTTATGCACACCACTGCCAACCAGTCTGTCACAACCCCACTCTGCAGGTCAGGCCCTCTGCTCCCACAGTGCCAACCTCTGAGTGTAGTATTGTGAATAGTTAACAGAACAGGGTAACCCGCCTGTCTGTTTTGTGGGTTCGAATCAAATTTTGGTCTCAAGTTCTGGAGGGATTCAAACTGTGAACCTCTTGCTAGTGTACCCAATGTACAGGCTCAGATAATTCTGCTCTTCGGGGGGGGCAGATATCTTTCACCTATAGGCACCTAACCAGGTGTACAAAATGAACTCTTAAAAACTCTGTGAAAGACCTCACAAGAAACTGTTAACCTTTTCCCAGTTTGGTAAAACCAGTAAGCTTTGTACAGTGTCAGCTTTAACCATATATGTTTCCCATGTCAAAGAAAGAATTTCAAAGGCACACCAGGTAGTTTCTAAAAATAGAGGTTTACTTAAAATAGATAAACATTTAAAATGTAAAACACAGAACCATATATCACAAAACATACAACCTTTTAAAACAATAAGGTTTAAAAAGTGCAAATTCCTACCAATAATATACTTAGACCTGTCTACCTAATGTATTCTTATCTTCTTATAGTGCTGTAGATGTTTCTTTCAGAGTCCATACATGTGTGTCTCTAAAGGTCTGTTACAGCATAATTAAAACACTGTCTTGACCCTGCCTTCTCCATGATGTCACCCAGCTCCTCCTCTGTTTATTAAAAATTATACAATCAGGATGTCTTGTGTCAGGAGGTAAATTAATAGGTGACATCAGCAGAAAAAACTTGTTTCCCCATATGACTTCCCAATTAAGTCTGTAATTTTCCAAGTCCTTTCTTTCATCCATAAGTAGCATCTTCTCTCAAGGACATCAAAGGACCTTTTATGAATTCACACCACAGTGACATAACCTGTATTCTTTTTCTAAACGTCATAAAAGTTTATGATTTTCCAGCCTAGTAGCTGGCAGCTATAATTATGCTAGTTAAACAGGAGATCCTTACTTTAAGTCTCTTCTAGCCTATAATTATCTCCTGGCTTTTATCTTTTAGCTGAAACTGCATGTCTCATGAGAGACCCTCAATAGCACATTTTTATATTACAAAAATAATAGATTAATCAGAACCAGCTGTACAAGCATCACATCGACTACTAGTTATCACTACCATAAGAACCTCCCCTTATCATCCTCAAACAGATGGTCTTATTGAGTGTTTCAACCTTAAAAATCATGTTAAAAAGGTTTGTGAAACATGAAGTAAAGATTGGAACCAATACTTATTACCTGGTTTTGTTTACAGAGAAGTGCCACAACCCTCAACAGGTTTTCCATAATTTGAAATGCTGTATAGTAGACAACCTAGAGGGCCACTAGATGTAATAAAAGAAACAAAGGAAGATAACCCCACTCAGAAAAAAACCTGTTACATCTTATATGTGTGCCCTGAGAAAGAAGTTGGCAGAATATGTTGAAATTGCCCATGGTAATCAGGAATAGGCCCCAAACCAGCAGAAGGTGTATTATGACTATGGAGTAAAAGAAAACGTTTTTGAGCCAGGTGAAAGGGTCTTGTTACTGTTACCCACTACAGAAAATAAACTGTTAATGAAATGGCAAGACTTTATAAGGTGCTTAGATGTAGTGGCACAGTTAACTACGAGACTGAGACCCATGATAGGAAAAAATCCTACAAAGATATACCATGTTAACAACCTCCTGAAGAAATGTGTTGAAAAATCGCCACAGGCTGGTTTGTTAGTTGTACCAGAAACTTCTGCAGAAGATATTGATGTAGCTTATGATAGACTGAAACAAACTGTACCTGCTGATGCTGTAAAGGTGAATGTTTCCTTAACCTCTGAACAAACCGCAGACATTTGTAGCTTCCTAAACACATTTAACAGTACTTTAACCACAGTGCCAGGCTGAGCAAAAGGGTTGAGCATGTAATAGTGACAGTAAATGCTCACCCTATCAGACAAAAGACATACAGATTATTAGAGCAGTTAAGCAGAGACGTGCTTAAGGAAATACAAAATATGAAAGAGCTGGGTATCATAGAAGAGTCGAGAAGTGCTTGGTCATCACAAGTGGTGATTATGAATAAAAAAGAAGGGGTGTAAGAATCTGCCTTGATTTTAAGAATCTTAATTAAATGTCTGAATTTGACAGTTATCCTGTGCTCAGGATAGATGACTTGGTGGACGGATTGGGAAGTGGCAAGTACATCAGTATCCACGATCTCACCAAGGGTTACTGGCAAATTTCCCTAGCTAAAGAATCCAAAGACAAAAATCCATTTGCTATTCCTGTTGGATTCTGTCAGTTCACCACCATGCCTTTTGGTTTACATGGCGCACCTGCTACATTCCAGCAGTACATGGATGCAATTTTAGCTGCTCATACTGGTTATTGTGCTGCTTACCTCGATGATGTCGTGGTGTACAGTCCAGACTAGAAAAGCCACCTGGAACACCTACGAGCAGTTATCCAGCCTATCAGAAAGGCAGGTCTGACAATCCTACCAAATGTACATTGGGCATGCAGGAAACCAGATGCTTGGGCTAGTAAAGCCATATATTTCTAAGATGGAAGCTGTAGCTAACAGTCCTGTCGCTAAAAGAAAGAAGCATGTCAGGTCATTTTTAGGGCTGGCTGGTTACTATTGGAGATTTTTTCCCAACTTTGCCCAGTTAGCTACTCCCCTCACTGAACTCATGAAGAAACGATTCCCGAATAATGTGAAATGGTCCTCTGAGTGTGATGAAGTTTTTCAGGCAATCAAGGCTGCATTATGTTCAGCCCCTGTCTTAAGAAGCCCAGACTTTGAGAAAGAGAAAGAGAACATTGTTTAACCAGGAGTAGCACACTAAGCCGAAGCTTGTTTCCAGATGCGACCTGGGAGCACAAGGAAGTCAAGTGACTTGCTCAGGATCACACAGTATGCACCTAGGTGGCTATGGGATTCAAACCCAGGTCTCCAGATCTGCAGCTCAGAGCCTTAACCCACTGCGCTATACTGCCTCCATAACAATTTTTGTTACAGACAGATGCATCAGAGGAAGGCCTAGGTGCAGTCTTGGGTCATAATATAGATGGGAAGGAAAATCCCATTCTGTATATCAGTAGAAAACTGCACGACAGAGAGAAAAGGTACTCCACCATTGAAAAGAAATGCCTTGTGGCAAAGTGGGCCATGGAGTCCCTTAAAGAGCTAGTGTACTGCCTAAATCTAATATTAGTTTTTAAAAGCAGTCAACCATACTAACATACTAAAATGCCAGCAGAATAGGCCTAACGGTCTTTTGCGTCTGCTTGTTTGGTCAGCCCCCACCCTGGGAGCTGACCTTGCTGCCCCCCTCACCTTCTCTGGCTTCTCCCTTCCCAGTTCCGGATATTCTCACTGCATTGGATTTTGCTTCCAGAACCCTTCCCCTGTACCTGTCCCACCCCCTCTTGAACCCCTCCACCAGCCCCTAGGCAGCGCATTCCATGGCTCCACCACCCTCTTAGTGTAGTAGCACCTCCTCCTTTCTCCCTGAATCTTCCCCTCCAGCTTCCCACCCATGCCCTCTAGTGGCCCTCCTTCCTTTGAAGCACCCTGACTGTTCCTCCCTATTTACCCCTTCATGTACCTGAAGACCTCTATCATGTCCCCGGTCCTCTCTCTTCCAATGTGTACATATTTAGCTCTTACAGCCTCTCCTCATAGTTCCTGTCCCCCAAGCCCCAAATCATTTTGGTTGCCCTCCTCTGGACCCTCTCCGGGAGTTTAATGTCCCTATTTAAGTGTGGCCTCCAAAACTGCACGCAGTACTCGAGGTGCGGCCTCACCAAGCAGTTATATAGTGGGAGTATCATTTTCCTCCTTCTGGAGGTGATCCACCTAACGATGCATCCCAGCATCCTGTTGGCCTTGGCTGCTGCCCTCCTACAAGTCTCCGAGTTGTTCATCTTGACATCCACCACCACCCCCAGGTCCCTCTCAGCCATTGAGACTTGTAGCATCCCCCAGGGTGTACACTTGGCCTGGGTTTCTGGCCCCCAGGTGCAGTACCTTGCATTTCCCTGCATTGAACCTCAGCTTCCACTTTTTAGACCATCTTTACAGAGCCTCCAGGTCCCCCTGTAGGACCACCCTCCCCTCCTCCCCATCCACCACCGCCCCCAGTTTTGAGTCATCCGCAAAGAGACTCATCTCGCTCCTGAGACCTGTCCTTATGTCAGAGACGTAGGCACTGAACAGGAGGGGCCCAAGGACTGATCCCTGTGGGACCCCACTAATGACCCTCCTTGGGGATGAGACTATCCTGCCAACTACGACCGTCTGGGGCCAGTCCTGGAGCCAATTGCCTATCCATCTGATCATCTGGTTCCCCACACCCATTTCTCCCAGCTTATCCAACAGGCCCTTGTGAGGAACAGAGTCAAATGCCTTGCTGAAGTCTAGAAAGAGGACGTCCACTGGTCTACCCATGTCCAAGGCACTCGTCACCCAATCATAGAACTCCACAAGGTTTGTCTGACATGATTCCCCGAGACGAATCCATGCTGTCTATCGTCCAGGCACCCTGACTTTTCCAGGTCCCCCCCAGCCTCTCCTTGACAATGCCCTCCATCACCTTGCCCACCTCCGATGTCAGGCTGACAGACCTGTAGTTCCCTGCCACCTCCCTTGATCCCCCCTTGTGGATAACCATTACCTTTCAAATCTGAGGTATTTTTTTTATTTTCCTTTACGTTAATTAGAAGATTATTTACCTGATGTTAGTAGGTGCGATGTGCGGAACAGCACTCTGCCTGGCAGCTGACATATCTATCTCTAGTCTCCCCCCTCCCCCCACTGCATCATCAGCATTGTGACATCACTGCCACTTAGGAACAGCCATTTAGTAGCTGCCAGGTTAATTACCTGTGATGTCACAATGAGATCACAATGCTGATGATGCAGTGTGTGTGTGGGGGGACAGAGAAAGGTATAACAGCTGCCAGACTGAGAGCTGTTCCACACAGCCAGAACAATATTATCACATAGAATACTCTCTAATGAACAAAGGGGAAAAGAAAAATACTTCAGAAATAAAAAGTCACAGCTGACTACTACTTATAATTTGTATTGTTCTCCTGTGTGCCTGTTTTAGTTCCACTAGCTCGTTAAGTTTTATTTGCTAGGAGCGGACTTTGTACTTATAACAGATCACCATCTTCTCTGTTGGCTTAACCAAATGAAGGATAAGAATTCCAGAATCACAAGGTGGTACCTGGCACTACAGCCATTTAAGTTCAAAGTGATGCACGAATCTGGAAAAGAGAATGTCGATGCTGATTTTCTGTCAAGATACGAGTCGGGGATTGAGAATTCTTTTTTTTTTTTGACTTCTATTTTTTGCACCTTACTACCCCTTCTTTCCACTCTCTCAGACTGCCCCATACACACACACCTTGTCATCTGAGTCTGCTCCTAGAGTGCCTGGTCGCACTTTCATGACCATTGATGCCTGGTTAACCCCTCCCCCCGGTGGGGTGAGGAGGAACCCCCCCATAAACCTCCTCAACAACTGTGCTGAAGTGGACCTGCACAACGGAGTCTGCCCTGACAAACCAAGGGTGTGCAGCGAGGAGTCGTTGCCTAGGAGAGATGGGGTTGTTTCCTTGTTCGACCCCAGACATTGGCATGTAGTGAGGGCCTATGAGCAAGGAGACACGCTGAGACTTGCCTCTTGCTCCTCCCCTCTGCTGACGTCTGCCCTGTCCCCTTACTGCTGCCTCCCAATACCGCGCCTTCCACCCGAACACCCCCAGGTGGCGGTATCATGAGCGGAGCTTGCAGGTGACCTCCCGGAGAAGGAGGCAGCCATCGGGCGCTCCATCCTTCTCCTCCCGGCTCGACCCGGCGATCCATGCTCATTCCCGAACACGGGTCGCCAGCGTGGTACGAGGTAAGGCATCCAGTGCCTCAGCCCTCGGTGCCACTGGGTCGGCTAGGAATTGAGAATTCTTAAAGTTGAAAAAAATGTGTAGGTTTAAATTTAACTGTTTTCTGTACTGTTTTTTATGGAAAACGATTACTGCATATGTACAGAACTGTAAAGATGATAAGTTCATGTTAAATGAGAATTCAAAGAAGGTTTTGGATACCTGTTTTTTTTAAACAGGTTCACTCTTAAAGAGTGGGTATGTGACAGGGTTAAATAAAACCCTGTTCCAGTGGTTGTGTATAGAGTGTTGGAAGCAAGGATCTTTTTCTGTCTTTTGTCTGTCTGAATGCGCAATAAAATTTTCATGTGAAATCTAGGACTTAATCACTCCAACGATTTCATGTTCCGACCCCGCTATCTCCCTACCTTTGTTTCTTGTTGTCTCTACCTTGTTCATATATGGTTATAGAAGTATGTGTGGATCTTTATATGAAACTGAGTTTCTTGGTTTGTAAAAATATATACAGTTATAATTTTTGAAATGAATGTAGAAAGATTTTGGGTTTCTTGGAAAATATAATCAAGTTATAACTGTTGTGAGGCCAGCTTGGGTCACAGTGTTCTTTTAGCAAGCCTCCTGCAGGAAGGAAACTGACAAATTCTGTACAAGCAAGAGAGACACTTTGTCCCCAAGAGAAGGTACCAATTAAGCTGCTAAAAAATACAGATTACTTACCTGTAACAGGAGTTATAGGAGCGGTATATGTTGTTCATCCACACTGTCTGGCAGGTTCCTTGCCACTTTAAATCTTGCCGTAAGGTCTTCAGGCTGGCTCCTTCCACCCACCCGGGTGGTAAAACCCTTGGCTCCACCCTATGATGCCAGATCTAGCCTGCTGGAAGCCAGGTTGCGCGTCGAAGCCGGGGAGGTCTGGTGGGTCATGTGGATGAACAACGTATACCACTCCTAGAACTCCCGTTACAGGTGAGTAACTTGTATTTCTAGGGACATGAATATGTTGTTCAAGCCACACTGTCTGGCAGACTCCTAGCCATTCTCCGGGAGGAGGGAGGGAGGCAAGGCGCACACCCCTACTTGGGAAATAAGGACTGGAGAACCAAGGTCCTAAAACAGCATCCCGGCATGACTCAAGGTCAATGTGGTAATGGGTAATAAAAGTGTGTGCTGACTTCCGGGTAGCAGCCCTGCAGATTTCCTGGATAGGGACATCCCTAGAAGCAGCCACCGATGCAGCAGTGTGGCAGGTAGAATGAGCTCTTATCCCTTTGAGAGGCTCCATGCCCACCAACCTATAGCAGAAATCTATGCAGGAGGTGACCCACCTACTTATCATCCGCTTGGCTGCAGGTCTGCCAGGTGCGGCTTTAGTGTAGGTGACAAACAGCTGGTGAACCTCTCCCTGAACTTCAGCCGTCCGCTCCTTATAATAAGCGAGCACTCTTCTAGGGTCCAAAGTATGGAGCCTATATTCGGCCTCCGAGGTGTGATTGGGGTAGAACACCGGCAGAGTCAACACCTGGTTAAGGTGAAACTCTGACACCACCTCCGGAAGGAACTTCGGGTGGGGGCGAAGGGCAACTTTGTCCCTGTGGAAGACCAGGTAGGGAGACTCGATGGAAAGCGCCTGGAGCACTCCCATCCTTCTGGCTGACGTAATAGCCACCAAGAAGGCGGTCTTCCATGACAGGTGAGAGATGTCACACCTGTGCATTGGTTCGAATGGCTTGCCACGAGCTTAGCCAGTACCAGCAGTAGATCCCACGGAGGTGGAGGTTCTCACACCGGAGGGGATATGTGGTCTAGGCCTTTGAAAAAGCACCCGACCACCTTCTCCTGCGCCATCGACTGCTTGCCGGCCCACGCCCGGTAAGCAGAGATGGCTGCCAGGTGCACCTTAAGGGTCATCGACTGAAGCCCTAGCTGAGAAAGGGACCACAGGTAGTCCAAAATACTAGCCAATGGACAGGAAGAGGGGTCCAGCCCTTTGTCCTGACACCAAATGGAGAATCTCTTCCATTTGAAGGTGTAGCATTTTCTGGCCGACTCCTTACAGGACGCCTCAATGACGCTGAGGACGTTGTCGGAAAGACCCAAGGCCTGGAACTCTAGCCGCTCAGGAACCAGGCCGTCAGGTGCAGGGATTGAAGGTCCAGATGGAGAACCTTCCCCTTGTTGACTGAGATCAGGTCCGGGCGGGCTGGAAGCTGCCTCGGGAGCCTGGAGCTGAGGCTGAGGAGATCTGGGTACCAGAACTGGTGAGGCCAGTCTGGGGCTACCAGAATCACCTGCACCTTGTCCCTCTTCACCTTGAGAAGAACCTTGCGGATCAAGGGAAATGGAAGGAAGGCGTAGAAGAGGCCGGGTCCACGGCCTCGAGAAGGCATCCCTCTGCAGCAAGCCCTGCTGAGGGGGGCGGGCGTGAAACAGCCTCAGCTTCGCATTCTCCCTGGAGGCAAACAGGTCCACCCAAGGGGTGCCCCAATGGGAGAACAGGTCTTGCACTACCTCCAGCAGGAGAGACCACTCGTGAGATGCAGTGCCTATCCGGCTGAGGGCATCGGCCAGACTGTTCGAGGCTCCTGCCACATGGATGGCTAGGAGATCCGCCTCCAGGCTGATCACGAGAGACCAAATGTGGAGAGCTTCCTTGCACAGAGGCAAGGAGTGCGTCCCGCCCTGACGATTGAGACATTACATGGTCGTGGTGTTGTCCGTCTGGACCTGAACCACCTGACCCCGTACAAACGGAGCAAAGGCAGTGAGGGCTAGTTGAACTGCTCGAAGCTCCAGCAGGTTGATGTGGCATCGAGACTCCTGAGGGGACCAGAGGCTGTGGGTCTAGAGTTCCCCCAGATGGGCACCCCAACCCATCAAAGAGGCATCGGTGATAAGAGTGACCGTCGGCTCGGGCGGACAAACGGGATACCCTCCTGCAGATGAGCTGGGACAAGCGATCACTGCAGGCCATCTCACATCTTCTGGGTCACGGTCACCAGCTGGTCCAAAGGACCGGAGCGCTGTGACCACTGGCGGGCCAGCCCCCATTGCAGGGGGCGCATATGCTAGCGGGCCCAATGGACCACACTGATGCAGGCCACCATGAGGCCCAGGAAGTCCCAGGAAGGGCACAGTTGCCCAACCAGAAATGATTGGGCAAAGGAGGAAAGAACCTAGGCCCTGTCCGCCGGGAGCCAGTCTCTGGCTCGAAGAGAGTCGAGCTCTGCCCCAATTAACTGAATCACCTGCGATGGCATGAGTTCCGATTTGGCCACGTTGATCAGGCGGCCAGTATGAGAGCAGACCTGGAGGGCCAGATCCTTGGACTGCTCCACCTCCAACCTGGAGGGGGCTGCAATCAGCCAGTCATCCAGGTAAGGGTACACCCGGACCCCTCGGTGCTGCAGGAATGCCGTCACCACTGCCATGCATTTGGTGAAGACCCTGGGAGCTGGAGAACGGCTGAAGGGCATGGCCAGGAACTCGTAAAGTGATCCCTCTGCTCAGAAGTGGAGGAATCGCTAATGAGACGGACGGATTGGGACGTGAAAGAACACGTCCTGGAGATCCAGAGAGCAGAACCAGATGTCTAGTTTCAAGGATGGAATGATCTGAGCCAGAGTTACCATCCTGAAGGTGCACAGCCTTAGGAACTTGTTCAGGTCGTGCAGCTTGAGAATGGGGCGCCAGCCCCTATCTGCTTTGGGACCACGAAGTACCTGGACACAAACCCCGGCTTTGGAGGAGGATGCGCCACCTCACTGATCACCTCCTTCTGGAGGAGCAGAGCAATGTCAGCTCATTGAGCCAACAGAGAGGCTGCGGAGTCCGTAGCCCCCCATGCGACGATGGCTCGATAGGGAGGGGACTGCTTGAATTCCAGAGACAGACCCCTGCCGACCACTTCCAGCACCCAATGGTGCATGGTGATAGCAGACCAGGCGGAAAGGAAGTGGCAGAGTCGTCCCCCCCCATGGGGGAACCAGGGGAGGAGTGACGAGGCTGGGGGTGACACCCCTCAACCCATCACTGGGCAGGCTTGTAGGAAGGGCCGGCTGAGGGGCCACCTGGACCCTTCCCTCCAGGCTTCCTATTAGAGGAAGCGGCAGACTTGGCCTTGGGGCACTAAGCGTGAGCCTGCTGACCCTGTTGCTGGTGCTGCTGGGCCGGACGTGCTGCAGGGGCGGAAGGGCGAAAGGGCTTACGGTGCTGCTGGCAGCCTTTGTCCTTCTAGGCAGACGTGACTGAGTCCAAGGTGGCATTGGAGTTCTCGATCCTCTGGAGATGGCCTTCCACCCCTGGCCCGAACAAGTCGGTGCCCAAGAAGGGAACGTCTGCCAGCTTGTGCTGGGTATCCGCCATGAAGGTGGAGATCCGCAGCTAAGCTCTGCGGCGTGTGGCTTCTGCAGCTGCTACTGACAGGGCACAAGAGTCTGCATGTCCAAAGCAGTTTGGAGCTGTTGTTTGGCCACCTCCCTTCCCTGATCTCGCACCTGCTTGACCGTCATCTGAAGGTCAGCTGGGAGATGAGGAAGCACCTCATCCAGGGAACCCATAAGGGCGTGTGAAAAATGTACCATCAGCATGGCTGAGCTAGCCTGTCGAAGACCTAGGGAAGAGACAGCATAAACTTTTCGCCCTCAGTAGTCCAGCTTCTTAGACTCCTTGTTGAGGGGCTTTTCTACGTCTGTAGCATTTCCGGTCCGCCGGAAGATGCTGTTGGTTACCAGCTCCTCAGCAGAGGGATGCTCCGTAAAACCGGAGAGGGAACCAGTGGGGACTGCATACTTGTGAGCCATCCTGGCCGAAGGCGCAGGACAGGATGCAGGCC
This sequence comes from Neoceratodus forsteri, assembly GCA_016271365.2. Classification (NCBI taxonomy): domain Eukaryota; kingdom Metazoa; phylum Chordata; order Ceratodontiformes; family Ceratodontidae; genus Neoceratodus; species Neoceratodus forsteri. Next base: position 122,594,594 of record JADMNL010000027.1, on the reverse strand, counting down.
GCTGCCACAGCTCTAGGACCGGATCAACGATGGCCTCAGCCACAGGGAAGGCCTCCGTGGGGGAATCCCCTTGGTCCAGAATCTCCGTGAGGGGATATCTGGCACGTTTTTGTATGGGTTTGAGCTGCATCCCAGTAGACTCTGAGATGAGCCAAAGAATTCCCAGGAACGAGGATGGGCTCTCATCCACCGACTGACCCCCGGAAGATTCCAAGTCAAGGGGCCTGGAATACAAGGAGGAGTCGTCGGACTCCGAGGAGTCCACGAACAGGTACCGAGAACTGAGCCACCCTCCAGTTGCCGAGGCTGATCAGGGGTGAGGGTGACTGATAACCTGCAGGGTAAACCCTGACATGACCAAGAATCCTTGGTCGGGGCCCCAGTCTTAGGTTGTGGAGACAGTGGTTCCACCACAATGGGTGGAGCAGCTAGTTTCGGCTGAGTAATCGGTGCCGGAGTCGGCTCCTCGACGATAGCAAGGGGTTGCTTCGGTCGTTCGGGCGACAGTCACTTAATGGCCAGTGAAGGCGACAGAGTCGACTTATTACTGGCTAGCAAGAGTTGCTGCCACATCATGTCTTCATAGCACCGGAGCCTGTTCTCCAAAGAGGATGATGAGGACGAGCAGCGATGATGCTTTCCGTGATGCCGGGTCCGAGACCCATGATGTCAGCGGGACCTACCCGACATGGAGGAGGACCGAGACTGAGACCTTCAGGGTCGCTGATGGTGGGTCGAAGAGGGGCCGGGGGGGAACCCACTCATCCCTTGATTCAGGGTCCTTGACCGGCGACTTCGACACAGGAGGCATGGTAAGTCCTCGGTAACCGCCGGGGGAACCGGTGAAGAAGGGTTGTCGGTTTCTCCAGTCGACAGCCCGTCCAACGGGTCGAGAAGAATCTCCACTGCATCGACGGGTGTCTCGGCCGGCTGACCTGACGGGGACACCGTGAAGCCAGCGGTGTTAGCCGCAACCTCGACTGAAGTCGAAAGTCGACGGTCCGGGGAAGGAGATCTCTCCCGCTCCCACGAACGTCGACGATGGGACTTACCTTTCGGTTCCTTTTTCTTTGACCTACTCTTGTGAGTCCCTGAGGGCCCTTCTCCCTTGGTGGAGAGGGACTGACAAAGCTCCTTAAAAGAAGCAGTGTAGGAGGAGCCCAAGGAAAGCGAGATAAACGCCGAGGAGGAAGAAGATGCGGCCTGGGCCACTTCCTCCTCGAGGACGATCAACTGCTCCAGCTGCTTCGCGGAGCCCACAGCTGTGGACACCGCCCAGTGGGCCTCCTTCGACTTCACCGGAGGAAATCGTTTCCCGGGGCGCCCCAGTTGAAGTCGGGCAGCGGGTCCTCAGAACCAAAGGTGCAAAAAGACTTACCGAAGATACGCGGGCCTGCCAGTCGCCAGAGCAAGTCCCAGGCAGTAAATGCATGTGGCTGATCATGGTCGTCCGAGACATCTCTGCCCGCAAGGGCACCGACGGAAGCTGGGAGTAGATTTAGTATCCATCGCAGCTGCGAGGGAAGATGAAGACTTAAGTCTCGTAAACTTTAAAATTATTTTCGGAAATTCCAAAAGATTAGGATCCAGGCCTACAAACACAGAGCGCTAAGGAGGGAACCTGAGCTTCCAAGCGGTAAGGAAGATTTGGAGTCATGAGGCAGAGCCAAGGGTTTTACCACCTGGGTGGGTGGGAGGAACCAGCTTGAAGACCTTCCGGCAAGATTTAAAGTGGCAAGGAACCTGCCAGACAATGTGGATTGAACAATATATCCACGTCCCTAGAAATGATATTATAAAAGAAGAGAGACAGAGCTGGATGGTTTAGTTTTTATTTTAGATTGGGTTTTGAGCTCAGAAAGCGGACTTATGTTTGTAACCATGCTATACATTTTCTTTCTTCTATTGTTATTGATAGTAATAAAATGCCGATTGTGAATTTTACAACTTCTCCTTGTCTGCATGTTTCCTGACCTAAGCCTCAACAACAGTAAGCCACCTGTTCTCCCTGTGAGGCACCCCTCTAGTGGATCAGTTTGCCTCCTGGGAGAATAGAAAGCTGAGGCTGTGTTTTGCCCATCTCCTACAGTCCAGGACACTGCTGGTGAATGCCTTCGCAAAGCCTTGGGCCCCAGGCCTTGTGTACCACTTCCCTCCCTTCACCTTGATCCACAAGATAGTGGTCAAGGCCCGGAAGGACAAGGCATGGATGATCTGGTAGCTCCTGACTGGCCCAGACAGTTCTGGTACCTGGATCTCCCATGCATCAGCAGCAGCAGCAGGCCTCTGTGGCAGTTGCCTCTTCTTATGGCCCTGCTAACCAGGCAACAGGGGAAGGTCCTGCACCCACATCTTCAGTCCCTGCACCTCTCAGCCTGTTTCCTGAGTGGTGGAGTTCCAGGCCTTGGGTCTCTCAAAAGGTGTGCTTCACATTGTGGAGGCCTTTTGAAAAGATTTGGCTCACCTGTGCTGTGCCTTCAAATGGAAGAGGTTCTCCATTTGGTGCCAAGACAAGAAGCTTGATCCCCTTGCCTGCCCTGTGGCAATTATCCTGGAGTAACTTTGGTGTCTCTGTCAGTTGGAACTGTGAGTAAAGACCATTAAGGTGCACCTGACAACTACCTCTGCATACAGGGCGTGGGCTAGTATGCCAACAATGGCCCAGGAGAAGGAGGTCGGGTGTTTTTTCAGGGGCCTGGATCATCTGTCCCCTCTGGTGTGTGAACCACCGCCATCTTGGGATTTAACTGCTTGTGCTGGCTGTGTTCATGGGTAACTAAAGTCATACTCTATTTATATCAGGAACTCTTCCAAAGCTCAGGGCGCCTTTATAAATTATAACCTAAAATTAATCCTACAATGAGTTAAAACAATAATATAATCAATTAAAATTATTTAAAAATTCAATTAAGGCTTCAGAGTGCGGGAACATTGCAGTGTAATCAGATTTCCAGCAGTCCATCAAACGCCTGTGCAAATAAATAGGCTTTAAGGGAACCTTTAAATGCCTCTATGGTCAGGCTATCTTGTATCCGAGGTAGAGAATTCCTCAGGATAGGAGCCATAAAGGCAAAGGATATACCTCCAGATGTTTTCAGACATACCCTGAGACTCTCCAGAAATCTCTCATCGGAGGATCAGAGCAAACGGGAGGGGCAATAAGGAAACAGCAGATCTTGCAGGTACTGAGGTCCCTGATCATGTAGGGCTTTATAGGTCAGCAACGCGACCTTGAAGGTGATCCGCCATTGTATCGGCAACCAGTGCAGTTCATGAAGCACAGGTGTTATGTGGCTGGGCCTGGAAGTTCCAGTTAACAACCTTGCTGTTGCGTTCTGCACCAGCTGCTAATGGTGGATATCCACCCCCTGTAGCCCTATGTAGAGGGTGTTGCAATAGTCAAGACGAGTGGTGACAAAGGCGTGGACCAGAGTAGGTAGATCATCGGATGGAACCAGATGCATTACCCTGGTGATGTTCCTTAGATGATAAAAGGAAGACTTGACTACAGCTGACAACTGATCCTTCAGGGTCAAGCCTTCATCAGATATCACCCCAAGTTCTGTACCTGGCTCGAGGCATTAAGTGGGGCACCTCCAAGATATAAACCCGAGGGCTTCCTCCCCATGTCCCAACCATTCTTTGATCAGGGTCCACAACCATTACCTCAGTTTTTCCTGGATTCAACCTCGGGCAAGCTCACACTCATCCAATTCTGTATGTCCTGGAGGCAGTTATTAAACACCGAAACAGTGTCTAACTCCTGGTCAGGTACAAAAGATATGTAGAGTTGAGAATCGTTTGTATAGCAGTGAAAGCTCAACCCGTACCGTCTTATAATGTCTCTCAATGGCAGCATGTACACTGCAAACAACATGGGGGACAGCACCGAGCCCTGTGGAACCCCACAAGGCAGATCCCATGGGCCAAGGAATAAACTCCGGATACAATCCTCTGAGACCTTCCCTCGAGGAACGATTGAAACCAACTGAGGACTGCCCCCCACTCCGTCCACAGGAAAAACTCAGGCACTCAAGTAGCACCCCATGGTCCACAGTGTCAAACTCTGCAGAGAGATCTAGGAGAACCAAGATGGAATGCGCTCTCCAATCTCTAGCCATCAGGAGATCATTTAGCACCCGTACCAGGGTAGTCTTGGTGCTATGCCTTTTCCTGAAGCCTGCCTGGAGAGGGTCATAGATATTGTGGATGGTCAAATGATCCTCCAGCTGCAGTGCAACCACCTTCTCAAAAACGTTGCCCACTAGTCTGTAGTTAGCTGGGCAGTCAGGGTCAAGGGAGGGCTTTTTCAGGGGGGATCGTACTACCGCCTCCCTTATAGGGTCTGGAAAAAACCCTTTCTCCAATGAAACCCTCACTGTCCCAGCCAAGACCGGGCTGATAATCTCAACACACCCTACAAGAAGGTGAGTTGGTCCTGGATCCAAACTACAACAGGTAGGCCACAGAGTCTGGATTATCCTCACTATATCCATGACTGCCAGCTGGCTAAAGGTAGACCGGTCACCTGGGTATTTGGCAAGCCATTTGAACTTGTGCACAGGTGTGAGATGTATCACCTGTCATGAAAGATGGCATTCTTTGTTGGCTTTCCCATCAGCTGGAAGGATTAGTGAGCTCTAGACACACTCAGTGGAATCTCCTTACGTGGTCTTCTCCAAGGACAAGGTCGTCATTCGCCCCCACCTGAAATTCCTTCTGAAGGTTTTATCGGAGTTTCACCTTAGCCAGCTGATCAACCTTCTAGTATATTTTAATGAATCATCTTCAGAAGTCTGCCACAGGCTCTATACTTTAGACCTGCGGGGTGTGCTTTCTTATTGTAAGGAGCACATGGTTGAAGTTCGGGGTGAGGCTTAGCAGCTGTTTATAACATATGCTGAAGCTTCACTGGGCAGAATGGCAGCAAAGTGAATGATTGGCAGGTGCATAATATCCTGCATCAAACTCTGATATAGACTGATTGGTAGGGAGCCTCCCGAAGGGCTCAAGGATCATTCCACCAGATATACTGCTGCCTCTGTGGCTGCCACCAGAGACATCCCAGAAAAGCACACACCTTCATTTCCCATCACAGCATTGACATTATGTCACATAAGTATACTGCGTTTGGGACCTCGGTTATCCAGTCTCTGTTCACCAAATAGGGGTGCGTGCCTTGCCCCCTCCTCCTGGGGAATTGCTAGGGGTCTGCCAGAGTGTGGATAATGAACTGTAGCCACACCCTTAGAATTATAGACTTTAGGGGCATGGATACGGTTAACTATCCACACTCTGGCAGTTCCACTGGAATAGGCTTTCTGTCAGGCATCTTTAAGGTAAGCTCCTCCAACCAGCCGGGCAGTATATCCCGAACTCCACCCCATGATATCAGATCTTTCTTTGCACTGGAAGAACAGGTCCCTTCCTTAGCAGCTCCTGCTTTGGTTATTACACATTTGGTGCTTATCTTTTTTCGAAGTGTTTTTCAGTTAGTTCTCGATTCCCTTCAACAGATCATGCAGCCACGTAAATGGGGATTTAAATTCTGCATTTGGTGCTGCCAGAACATGTCAGTCACTGACCCAGATGACACATGACACAAAGATCTGCTACAGGGTTGATACACAAGATGGAGTAGAAAGGATGAGAAGGGACTTGGCAAGGTTGGAGGAATGGTCAAATGTATGGCAGCTTAGATTCAACGCAAAGAAGTGTAAGGTAATGCACCTTTGAAACAAAAACCCAGGGGAAGAGTACACAATGGTGGGGTGAGATACTGACAACAATAAAAATGGAAAGGGGCCTGGGAGTAATTATATCAGATGACCTAAAGGTGGGCAAGCAATGTGAGAAGGCAGTAAGGAGGGCTGGGGGGATACTGGGATGCATAGGGAGAGACAGCAACAGTAGAAAACAGGACGTTGTTCTCCCTCTGTACAGGCAGTTGGTGAGACCCCATCTGGAGTACTGTGTGCACTTCTGGAGACCCCATCTCTGCAAAGACATAGACAGAGTGGAGGCTGTCCAGAGGAGGGCGACCAAAATGGTGCAGGGTCTGCACCAGAAGACATACGAAGAGAGACTAAAGGAGCTTAATACATATACCATTGAGGAAAGAAGGGAGAGGGGGGACATGGTAGAACCTTTCAAGTACCTCAAGGGAATCAACAAAGTCCAAGAGGGTAGCATCTTTCAGAAAAAAGAGATGTGCAAGAACAAGGGGGCAAAATTTGAAGCTAGAGGGGGGATGGCTCAGAGGTAATGTGAGGAAGTATTTTTTCATGAAGAGGGTTGTGGATGCATGGAACAGCCTTCCTGAGGAGGTAGTGGAGTCTAGAACAGTGGGGGAATTCAAGAATGTATGGGACAGACATAAGGCAGTCCTAGGTGGGGGGTAGGAGGAAGTAGGCTGTTAGTTAACTAGTATCTGCAGCTTATCCGTTAGGTAGGAAAATGGGCAGACTAGGTGGGCCAAGCGGTCCTTATCTGCCTTCAGATTCTATGTTTCCATGTAACAGTGGTCCATTGTGAGGTGGAGTGGGGCTTTACCCAAGGATCCGCCGATCCACTGGCAGGCACCAGTGATGCTCTTGCCAGTCCATGCTTCACAAGTGCTCCCTGCAACAGTGTCTCCACCCCTGAGAGTGGAACTGTCACTACCACAGCCGAAGGTGGGTGCCCTGACCAAGGAGGAACCCCCAGCCACCAGTTTGTCAGGCTGGTTGTTGGTGGAGATCACTCAGTCTAAGGATTCTGAGGTGGTCTATGTCAAGAAACAGTTGTGGTCCATTTTCGAGGCAGCCTTGGATGACTCAGACTGGTCGTCCATGTTGTCCTCCAGGACTCGCATCCTCCACCGGGAATCGGTCGAATAGTTGAGCACTGACTCTGGGCCTGTGTCACTTGGGACTCTTTTCCGGCTCATGTTGAAGTCCATGAATGTCTCTCTGGAGCCTGTCCAAAAGAGGGATAAGTACCACTTCATGGACATTCTGAATAGGGTGAATCCCTGGGGGTTGCCTTTCCCATGCTGAGGCCATATTGGGACTGGCTCTGGAGCCTTGGTCAGCATCCTGCCTGGCACCCTGCACCCATATGGTGCGCAAATATGTGGTCAACATGGATTCCTTCTGGGGATTCTCAGACCTCCCTTCAACCAAAGGTCTGGTCTCCGATTCAGCCTTGCGGAAATCAGGGGGCCAAGGGGATGTGGACAAGCCTCTAGATAAGGAGTGCAGGAAGATTGACCCTGCCACAAAAAAGGTGTACGCTGTGGTGTCTTTGGGTCTCCGTCAGGTGAGTTACTCTGTCATGATGGCCAACTTTGAGCATTCCCTGTTGGGCATTCTTTTTTTTTTTTAAACACTTTTTTTTCCCTCCAGTTAGTGCTCTCTGGGAACTCCCTCAGAGGTCACCTATCAACTTCTCCCACCTGGCCTGAAACCTCTCCAGCCTGGGTCCCCCTAGTGCTCTGGACCGCCATGCCTTACCTGCAGGAGACCCTGTGGCTTGTACCTCCCAGGGTGGGGCCACTTGTACATCTTGGTGCTCCTTAAATTCAGTTTTGTTGCAGGCAGGTTAAGGGTCTGGGATAGCAGAACCCAGGAGGGCAGGATCTGACAGTGGCCATGGGGCTGTGGTGCATCGTCGTCCTCCCAGGGAACAGGGATTTTTCTTGTTCTTATGCGATGTCCCCCCTCCCGATGGTGAACGTGGACATGCAGTGACATCCATGGAAGCGTGCACGCTTCCTGCCAATGTCCACCATGGTTCATCTCCCCACGTACTGATGGCTGTCGGCTCAGTACCTCCCAGACACTGCTGGGAGGCATACTGTCACCGAGGCCTTTCAACCCTCCTTCCCCAGAGAAGGTGAGCTGTTGGACGCTCAAACCTTCTCCTCTCCAGTCGACCCCCGGCGTCCCAAGCTCGGGTCGCCGGCGTGGTGCAAGGTGTGACATCCAGTGCATCAACCCTAAGCTCCACCAGGCCAGCTGTTGGGCATTCTTGCTAAGATCCTTCCTCACCTCCCTGCTGACCAGCAATTGCCAGTGAAGTTGGTCTGGAACTAAGGTCAGTCACTGGCCAGGCACCAACTTCAGAAGGCCTTGGATATGGCCAATTTCTGTACCTGTGCCATGGCAGTAGCCGTCTCCATGCATTGCAGGGTCTGGCTGCATCTGTCCACCTTTACAGTGGACACCCAGCATAAGCTGGCCACAGTCCAGGCACCAACCTCTTTGGCCCTGGGGTGGAAGGATAGAGAAGTCCAGTGCCACCCTTGAATCCAAGGCATCATCCCAGAAGGACCAGAAACAGAAGCCTAAGAAAAAGGCTTTCCAGTAATGGTCCTTTCAGTCACAGCCTTCTCAGCTGCAGCCCCAGCAGATGCAGTATCAGGCCTAGCACCTGAAACCTAATTTCGGAAGCCAGGGTCCCAAGCAATGTGGGGGCAGGGGTGGTGATCCCTCTCTGGCCCAGCAGCTGGTGCCCCTGCCAACGCTGCACATTGATAGGTTGGGAGGTGTCATCCCTCCACTGATCCTGTCCCTGTCTACGCTCTTAGTCGGGGGTCTGCTGTGACACTTCTTGCCACATTGATCCCCTATCACAGCAGACAAGTGGGTGCGTGAAGTGGTAGACAGAAGTTTGTCTTTGGATTTTGAGGCTGTCCCACTTAACTGGCTCCATGCTCCTCAGGAGTCCAGGTTGTCACAGGACGTGCTGTCCGTCCTTCAGGAGGACATCTCTCAGCTCCTTGTGAAAGGAGCCATAGCCCATGTCCTGAACATCCTGGCCAATCAATGTTACTTGTCCAGGTACTTCCTGTTTCTGAAATGAACAGGGAGGCTGGCACCCCATACAGGATCTGCACGACCTCAACCAGTTCATGTAGAAACACAAGTTTCTGATGGTCACTCTGAATCAGATGTTTCCTCCTCTTAGGCAGGGCATGGGGTTGTGCTCCCTGGACCTCCAGGATGCGTTCTTTCACATTCCAGTCCGTCCGTCCCACCACCGGTGCCTCCAGTTCCATGCAGAAGGGGTATGTTAGCAGTTCTAGGTCATGCCGTTCAGTCTCTCATCTGTGCCCAGGATCTTCACCAAGTGCATGGCAGTGGTGGCAGCTTTACTGCAGTGCAGGGGCATCAGGGTGTATCCCTATCTGGATGACTAGCTAATAGCCGGGTTGTCCAAGGAGACCATCGAGAGGTCCAGAAATTTGGCCCTCCTGACCTATCGCAACTTGGGCATGTTGGTCAATCTGCAGAAGGCCAGACTGGTCCCCTCGCAAGTGATCAAGTTCATCGGGGCAGAACTAGACTCCCTGTGGGCCAAGGCCTGTCTGCATGTGGACTGGCCACTGGATCCTTTGCCCGATCATTTCAGGTTGGGCTCATGTGCCCTGCCGGGATTTCCAGTGGCTGCTGGAGTACATGGCATCCTGCATCAGTGTGGTCTGGTGGGCCAACTGGTGGATGCACCACCTGCAGTAGGAGTTGGGCCATCAGTGGTCCCAGCACTGAGGCCACTAAGACCAACTGGTCACAGTGACCCAGCCGATGTGAGATGCCATCCAGTGGTGGCTGGTCTCTGAACATCTGGAAAAAGGAATCCTATTTGTCCGCGCAGAGGCGTCCATCACGGTCATTTTTATTTATTTATTTAGCTTTTGTTAACCAGGTAGGTACACTAGACAAGACAATTGCCTATTTCCAGGTATGACCCGGGAGAGTACAGGAATAATAGATTTAGGTACGTACAACGACATTGTACAAATTAGACGTTACAGTTCATGTGAGGATACAGATTCAACACAGCATACAAAACATGATAAGGCATAGATTATACAGTATTAACATAACAAGAGATTGTGGGAGATGAGAGCAGTAATGTTACAGATTCAACACAGCGTACGGGCATGGTAAGGCATAGATTATACAGTATTAACATAACAACATAAACACCTTATGGAAGCCAAGAGCAGTTCCAGGGGCACAGTATCGAAGTCCTTCAGGTGTGACACCATACAGCTTAGCAACCTCTTGGAGTCTGGTCTTTTGTCTAGGAGTAGCTCCAGAGGAGAGGAGTGCTGTGGTGGATCAATTCACGGGGGTTTGCTGCAGCCACAGGCTGAGGCAAGTTTGAGATGGTTCCATAGGGAGGAACGGAGACACATCTGTGGCTACGCGGCACGGACCTGGGCAGGGAAGGAGTTCCATAGTCTGGGAACGAATGCAGCAAAGTCCCACCCACCCATTTGAGTCCGTGTAGCCGGTGTCTTGAGGAGGGCCTGTCTCTGGGACCTGAGGGAGTAAGAAGAGGAGACGGACGGGACAAGAAATTTCGCAAGCCCTGGAGGGGTGCCAGTGCCAAGGACCTTTCCGGTGAAGCACCCTAAGACGAAGTCTATGTGGTTAGTGGGTGAGAGCCAATTTAGCCTGCTATAGGGTTGCAATGGTGAGTGGGGCGGGGCAGCCAGTGCGGGCAGGGCAGACATTATTGTAGGCAGTGGACCACCTAGTGAGGTGGACTTTGGATGAACGGGCAAACAAGAGGAGCCCATAGCAGAGTGAGGGTAGGAGCACCCCTCAAAAAAACCCTGGGTCTGTGTGGTGGCTGCTTGTGTTTGTCTGTGTCTGTAGCTTAGTTTTTGTGGATTTACATGTTTTTCTGCTTGTGGTAACTACACCATTCTTGCTCACTACATCCGTGAAAGTCTCCTGGACTGGATTTCTGCAAAAATCATCATCAGGTATCTTTATTTTCATTTTAAAATCAACTTTTTGGAAGCTATCCCAAGCAAAACATAAGTGAAGCAACTACATCTGACAAACTCAGTGACTCTGGGTCCTGTTGGAATCCACATTTTAAGTCTGACCTGCTCCATGATCTGTATGTGGGCTTTTCAGCAACCTGTTTGAATGACAAAGAAGTATACAGACAAAGGGATTTCACATCCTGCATATGTGCAGGCACAGTTAATCACCTTCAGAAATTTTAACATTTCAGTGACTCTGGACCTCAGCTGTTGATCATTCTTTTGGCTTTTGACTTAACCACCAGGTACCTATCTGCAAGCGACTGGGTGCAACTGACAAGCTACAAGGATAAATGGGCATATCGTCCTCTATTACTAACAACCTCCTTGCTCTGGGACCCTAGACGCCTGCACTGGTCCAAGCCGCATAAGCTTCAGAAGTGTAATTCTATTGACTACGAAGTATGGCAACTGTCTCTTAAACTCCTACTCCTCTTGATATCAGGAAGTGTCCACTCAAATCCTGGCCCTGTCTCCTACAGTACAACAAAGCCTGCCAAAATGGAGGAGGGGCTCAAAATTGCTACCTTAAACATCTGCAGTCTCCTCCCAAAACTGGCCTCCCTTCAAACCTTTGCCAGCCAATACAACCCGGATATCCTTGCCATCGTCGAAACTTGGCTGACACCTAATACTCGGATCATGCCATCTCTATACAAGGCTACAAGATATTCAGGCTGGATAGGACCTCGAAAGAGGTGGTGGGTGTGCAATCTACATAAAGGACTACCTCACCTGTCTCCCTGGTTCTTACCTCTACCACAGAAACCTCAGTGCAACTCCTCCCTATCAAGATACTACTTGGTGCCCAAAACAAAGTCCTCACAATTGCTGCTGTCTATACCCACCAAAAGATCCTGATTCCGGCCTACTAGGCTGTCCTCGAGTTCGTAAAGTACACAACCTTCCGACACATCGAACTCCTTCTCGTTGGGGACTTTAATATAAATTAGCTTGCTCCTGATGCAGGGTCAAACAAAGATGCTATCCTAGCAGCAAATTTAACACAAGTGGTAAACTCCCTACCAGGAAAAACTACAAATCAGGGACCAGCACCCTCATTGACTGGATCCTTACCAGCCACCCTACCCATTATAACCAATGTAAGTGTTCTCCTGACTCGCCAGTGATCACTCTCCAATAATATGTACCTGGACAAATAAGTTTCAGTAAGTCGCCTCCAAAAACGATCTATAGCAGAGTCCTACTTTATGGCAACCTTATTCATCTCAAGACCTGTCTTAGGCAGATGAGACTGGGCCTTGATTTACAAAACTCAAGATGTTGACCTCGCCCTTGATTACTTTATTACTACTTTCAACACTGCCTGTGACACCTATGCACCAGTAAAAAGCGCAAAATCAAAGCACTCACAAATCCCTGGCTCACAGCAAGCTATTGGCACAACTCAAAAGTAGGGATCACCTCTGGGCCACTGCAAGAGCTTACTGGCACTCTGTCGGACATCCAAAAATATAAACAGGCTCGCAACCACTGTACTAAACAGATCCGCTTGATGAAGAGCTCCTACTTCAAGAAGCCCTCTCCAACTCCTGGGGTGAAGGGAAATCCTTCTGGGACAACATAAGAAATATCATGGGTCAGCAGTCCAAATCCTCTCCTACAATAATGAATGTGGATGGAACCACCACATTAGACCCAGAGATCATTACAAGCACCCTAAATGATACCTTCCACGGACCTTACTGGTGTCCTCTCATCAGATTTCTTCACTGATACTGATCCTCAATTCTACTTCTACTACTGCCTCTCCAACCAAACCACCCTTCCATTTCAAACTAGTAAAGGCACATGAAGTCTATAAATATGTAAAGGCCATTTCTAAGTCCTGAGCAAACAGCGACTATTGACCTTAAACTTCTGTCCCTCACTCTGGAGGAAGTACTGCTCCCCTCTCACAAAAATGTTCAATCTATCCTCGCTACAGCCAATTCCCTAGGAAATGGAAGGCTGCAGTTGTCACTCCAGTGCACAAAAGTGGTGATAAGTCACTGCCTGGTAACTATCGCCCGATATCAATACTACCACCTCCTCTCTAAGGCCCTTGAACGCTTGGTGGCGGAGCAACTTTCAGACTACCTGGAAAAGCACAACATCCTATGCACTCAGCAGCATGAATTTAGGAAAGGGCACAGCACATCGACTGCCCTACTTGAATTCTCAGCAGCAATCCACAATGCCATGGACAAAGGAAACCTAACTGGAGCAGTCTACATTGACTTAACCAAGGCATTTGATACAGTACACTATGGCCTACTTATCAAACAACTACTATCCCTAGGGCTCTCGCAGGGTCCTGGTGCCTGGGTAAAATTACCTTGCTCACGCTCTCAATCTGTAAAAGTAGCTGGAGTTCTCTCATACTCAAAACCAGTTCGCTCAGGAGTTCCCCAGGGATCCATCCTGGGCCCCTCCTTTCAGCCTTTTCACAAACTCCTCCCCAAATCCTGCCCTGAACAAATAATCCTCCTATACCCGTAGTGCCGTGATTCTTGCCACTCATAAAGATCCAGATCTCTTACGCCTCAACCTTCAGCATGCTTTTTCCAAAGTTGAGATGTGGTTCCTTGAACATAAGCTGGTTCTAAACCACAAAAAACTAAATCTATATCTTCTCTAACCAAGAAAACAAGAAAGCATGTCCGCTCACCATTAATACATACCTGGTAAATACCCTTGAACAAGTGCCAATTTTCAAATATCTTGGAATCAACTTTGATCAAGGCCTAACCTTTGCAACTCACATTGATAGTACAGCAAAAACTATTAATCAGCGAATTGGGATTCTGTATTGGAACCGACAGCTCCTTACCCATTCTGCAGTGAGGATTGCCATCCAATCCTCTATCATCTCAGTCGTTGACTATGGCTTAGTTATATACGGATCTGCCACTACTATAGCACTTAGTCGCATTACAACATCCCTAAATAAGGCCTGTCGGCTGCTTACTGGTGCACATCGACGTACCCACATATGAACTCTATGCTGACTCAGGTTGTTTGCAACTCTCAAACGGATAAAGTACCTTACCTGCCTGATGGCGAAAAAATCCCTCTGGGCCTCCTCCACCTTGTATCAAGACCTGTTATGCCCGGCGCTAGCTCCGTTTCAGAAGATCAGAACACCAGCCGCTCCAAGTCCCCGATGCGGACTTCTCAGGGACAAAGATCATTTGCCTATCGTGCCCCCAGCTGGCTAAATGCCCTCAGCACTCATATTACTGCCTCCACCTCTCTAGGTATTTTCAAATCAAGGCTGTTCTCTCATCTTGCCACCTCCAGCTCCTGTGACTGCCCTGATTAAACCTCCTATTTTCTCTACCCACCCTGTTCCGTTATTTGACAAAGACATGTTTGGGAAACCTTTTCTCCTGCTATTGTCTGGTCCCACACCTTTCACTTACCCTCTCTGTTCTGGACTTTTTCCTATTTGTTTCTCCTAATCTGGCATGACCTCTTTCTTGTAATAATAATGTGATTATTGATATCTCATGTCCTTTTGCACAAAATGATTTGATATGTATTTGTATATGTTTTCTCGCTCTTGACACAGCACAAATTGTTGTGTTATCTATGTAACCTTTTTTGTACTGTACCTAATTGACGTGGAACCTTTGTAAAAGAGCCTCTGGCTCAAAGGTAGTAATTCCTAGAACAATAAACTAAACTAAACTAAACCCCTCTGGCAAGTGCAATCCGAGCTGCCTAAGTAAGATTACTTTTTGCTCTGTATGCCAGACCCAGTTTGCAGTTTACAGTCTTGCAAGTATTCTGAATGTGGCAGCCAAGGTCAAGCTGTGGGTCCAGCGTCACCCCAAGGTGTTTAAAGTTGTCAGTAACTGGGATCTTGACCCCGTCGACACCAGAAACACATAGTGGAGTAGGGGCGGCCTAATCTTGGCCTGAGACCCAAAGAGCATGGCCTGTGTTTTCCTGAGATTTATAACCAACTTATGTGACAATATCCAGGATTGGATGTTCCTCAAGTCCTTGCTCAGGTGGTGATTTATGACCTCTATCTCAGGGGAGTGAGTCAGGATGACCAGGTCATCTGCATAAAGGATAGGCTTGCAGTGGCTAGCAGCAGCCGGGAGTTTGTTCACAAATATGGAGAAAAGCAGGGGCCCCAAGACGGAGCCTTGTGGGACACCCATGGTAACAGGGATAGTGTCCGAGAACTCCTTCCTATACTTAACTAGTTGCTGTCTGCCACTTGGATAGTTGGAGAACCAGTTGAGCACCTCAGGTGATAGACCATAGGAGCTGAGCTGGGTGGAGAGCATGGTGTGATCAACAAGATCAAAGGCCTTAGAGAGATCTATAAAGATGGCTCTAGAGAGCTTGCCTTGGTCCATAGCCGCTCTGATCCAAGATGAGACCGTGACAAGGGCAGAAGTTGTGCTGTGCCCTTTCCTAAAGCTGTGCTGCTCAGGGGACAACAGGTCATGAGACTGCAAGTACTCTGAGAGTTGCCCTGCCACGACCTTCTCGAGAAGTTTGCTGACCGCTGACAGTATAGACATTGGACAGTAGTTTTCTATGAGTTTGGGGTTTCCTTGTTTAAGTATTGGGACCACCCTGGCAACTTTCCATACTTCCAGAATGACACCTGACGACAGGGACAGATTGAAGATATGGATTACTATGGGGGCAATCTCATTGGCACCAAGACTCAGAAGTTTCGGCTCCAATCCATCATGTCCAGCACTCGAGAAGTGGGAGAGACCCGAGACTAGTCTCTGCACTGCCACCACCTTAAAAAGGAGGGGTGGGTAAGATGAGGATGGTGCGGCCCATTTTTCACCCTTCTCCCCTCCCCCATGGGGGAGTGACGAGGTAAAGGTAGATAGGTCCGAGAAGTATTGGTTGAATGCATTTGCGATGGTCAGGGAGTTGTTGCAACTGGCACCATCGATGATCATATCCGAGGTCTCACCGCTCGGGGTCCCACTGACTATATTCTTAATGTTTCTCCAGAACCTCCTGGGGTCCCTAGCTGTGCGCAGCAGCACAGATTTGCAAAATTCCCCTTTGGATGCCCTAATAGCCTTCTTACACTGATTTCTGAGCATCCTGTACTGCAGAAATACGGCCTGTTCCGCCGTGGCCTTGAATTTTGCCCAGCACTTATCTCTGTACTTCATAAGGGTTAGCAGACTGCCCTGCAGCCACTTTGTCACCGAGGCCCTGATCCTCCATCTGATGAGGGGGGCATGTTTATCCTGCAGCACCCTGAACGTAGTGAAGAAGTGACAGGCTGCTGATGAGGAGTCCTGTGCATTCCATACTGCTGACCAGTCAGCGTGCTGGAGATCAGCATGGTAGGAGCCAAGATCAAACCTTGAGTAGTCTCGGACCTGGATAATTTTATGTGGGATTTTCAGAGAAGGAATCTTCCACACCCCGTACACAGGGGAGTGGTCCGAGATGGAGTCAGAGAGGATGCCCGATGAGCTGATCCTCTCTGGTCGATTTGTCATGACCCAGTCCAGGAGAGAGCTCCCTCCACCATTGGGTGGGCATCTAGTAGGCTCCTTAATCAGTTGCGACAGGAGAGACCAGCAAGGAGTGGTTCATATGCTTTGGAGTTGCAACCAAGTCAGTTTAGGTTGAGATCCCCTAGAATAATTAGTTCATTATGTGTGGGTCGCAGCACCTACAGTATCCAGGAGGATGGACAGCACCTCCAGGCCGCCCCTTGGGGGATTGTAGGTGAATACAACATGTATCTTTTTGGTCATCCCGAGCAACAGCACCGTGTGCAAGAACTCACAAGGGACTGCACAGGTTGTGGACAGGGTAGCACCGACAAGTTAAGATGGCTTTTATAATAGACCAAGATGCCACCTCCCCTTCTTTTTTCCTGGGCGATCAAGCCTGAGGTCATAGCCCGGAAGGGCACATGCGGAGTTTGGTATGGTGGGTGTAAGCCACATTTCTGTTATTCCCAAGATGTCAGGGGTGTGGTGGGTCACCCAAGCCAGTAGTTCCACCAGGTTGGGCAGGATGCTATGAATATTGAGATGGGCTATTTTCAGCCCTTTGACCGCCATCCCGCCCAGAGCAGCAGGGGCCATTTGGCAAGGCAGGCCAGGGTTTAGCTCGATGTCACCTGATAGTGCTAGGGTCACCAGGAGTAGCCATAGGAGATGTTTTAGGAAGGGAGCCATCCCTGGTGTACACCCTGACCATATCTCCTGACCAGATGTGCATGGCACTGAAAGCACCTCAGGTCAAGACTGCAGAGAACCCAGGAAGGGGGTCTGCCTTCCGCTAATAGGTTGGAGAACGTGAAATCAGTTTCCGCCTGCGGGGAGCAAGTGCCCCATGGTTCACCCGCTCTAGGGACATCTGCACCAATATACCAGTGGATGCCAAGGACAGTGAGGATACCACAGGCTAGTGTGCACACGAGTGGATGCAGCGGTATTCGTTTAAATAGGTACTGAGGGTTCCCCATATTCATACCAGTGATAGACTGACCGAGGGGCATGGTCCAGAAATCAGTGCTGATCACTGGCCCCAACTCAGTGGCCAGTGGTTATTCCCACACCACTACCAGACACCTGATACCACCCTGTTTTTCGGCAGTACCTACCTATTATTACCACCTATCTATTCTCACCATAATAGTTCAGAGCTCCTACCTCCAAGAGTACCAAACTAAGCCACTAAGTTGGTGAGCACCTGTGCTATGTTGGTAGGCAGGTCACCTGTAACAGATTGGGGATTATAAAACAGTACAGTTCACAGGGATACTAATGCTGTTAGAGTAGTCAAAAATATAAGCCAGTGGACCTGCGATGCCCCACTAGATGTAGGTGAATGTATGCCAGCCCCTCAGCAAACTGTACAGCCCTCTTATAACAAAGATATATCTCACACCAAACAAACTGCTTTAAATATTGTGTATTCTCTGCTACTAGTTAATGGTTGTAACACAGGGTACTGTATGAATTGATGGAACAAATTATGCTGATATTGTTTGCGCAATCAGATTACTTAGTGTATGCTATAATTGCAGCGCTGGATAGTATATCCATTTTAGGTTAAGTTAGAGACTTTATGGTGCCCAAGATCCCGCCTATGGCCAGCGTCAATTTGTGCTGGTCTATTCAGGGGCGTGGCTACCAGGCATTTAATGGGAGGAGGAGCAGGTGGGTGGGCAGGGCGAAAACCCACGCTGCAGCAGCTCCCTCTGATGCTAATCTCTCCAGCCACAAACAATCCTTTCCCCCCAAAGGCACTAGCAGAGTCCTGAACAGTGTTCATCGGTGGAGGACCGCCCGGTTTACCGGCGCCTCAACCCCGAGGTGCTCCTTCCTTGTGAAATGCAGGGGGAGCCTCTCGCAAGAGCCGCCCACTCCCCCCTGTGCAAGACAGTCCAGAATACTGTGTTGCAAAGATCTGGCTAGCCTTTGATAGCCTTGCCCCAGGCGTCACCTTGTGCAGGAGCCAATTGGCGCAGCTGCCTTTTCAAATGGCAGTTTGGCGCCGCAGTTCAGCTGGGGCTCTATGTGGAAACAAAGGCAATGGCGTTTAGTGGACGGTCCCGAAAAACCCAGCCCACACTGCAGCAGCTCCCTCTGATGCTGCTCTCTCCAGCCCCAAACAATCCTTTCCCCCCCAAGGCAGTGGCAGAGTCCCAAAGAGTGTTCGTCTGAGGAGGACCACCCGGTTTACCGGCGCCTCAATCCCAAGGTGCTCCTTCCTTGTCCTGAAATGCAGGGGGAGCCTCTCGCAAGAGCCACCCGCTCCCCCCTTGAAACAGTCCAGAATACTGTGTTGCAAAGATCTGGCTAGCCTTTTCGCTAGCCTTGCCCCAGGCATCACCTTGTGCAGGAGCCAATTGGTGCAGCTGCCTTTTCAAATGGCAGTTTGGCACCGAAATTCAGCTGGGGCTCTATGTGGAAACAAAGGTGATGGCGTTTGGTGGACAGTGCCGAAAAACTCAGCCCACACTGCAGCAGCTCCCTCTGATGCTGCTCTCTCCAGCCCCAAGCAATCCTTTCCCCCCAAAGACATTAGCAGAGTCCTGAACAGTGTTCATTGGGGTAGGACTGCCCGGTTTACCGGTGCCTCAACCCCAAGGTGCTCCTTCCTTGTCGTGAAATGCAGGGGGAGCCTCTGGCAAGAGCCGCTCGCTCCCCCCTGCGCGAGACGGTCATGACGGATGCATCTCTGGTGATGTGGGGAGCACACCAAGGAGACCGTAGAGTCCCTGGCTTCTGGTTCCCCTGGGAGTCCCTTCACCAAATAAACCTGCTGGAGCTCCATGCAATGTGGCTTGCTCTGATGGAATTCACTCCTCTAGTCAGGGGTCGGGGATTGCAGGTCCAGGTGTACAGCCCCACAACAATGTCCTACCTGTACAGGTAGGGCAGAAAATATTCCTTTCCCCTATGTTGGGAGGCCCTCTGCACCTGGACCATCATGCGCAGCCTGGATGCAGATCTCCTGGTGATCCATGTCACAGGAGTGAACAGTCAGCTGGCAGATGCTCATGACCAGATAGGAGAGGTGTCGCACGAGTGGTTCCTGAATCAGGAGGTGGTCAACCACCTGGTCATCCCTCTGGTGGATCAGTTTACCTCCTGGTAGAATGCCAAACTTAATCCAGAATGGTCAAGGCAGTTCTGGTACCTGGATCTCCTCAGCCTTAGCAGCAGAACTCCCTGTTGCGTGCTGCTAACCAGACAACAGCGGATGGTCCTGCTTCTGGACCTTCAGTCCCTGCACCTCTCAGCCTGGTTCCTAAATGGCTAGAGTTCCATGACTTGGGTCTCTTGGAAGATGTGCTCCACATTGTGGAGACCTCCTGAAAGGATTTGACTCGCAGAAGCTATGCATTTACACGGAAGTGGTTCTCTATCTGGTGCCAGGGCAAGGAACTTGATCCCCTTGCCTGCCCTATGGTGAGCATACTTGGGTACTTTTGGTCCCTCTTTCAGTCAGGCCTGTGAGCGACGACCCTTAAAGGTGCACCTGGCAGCCATCCCAGCTTACTGGGCCTGGACCACCTGTCCCCTTCAGTGCATGAACCTCCACCAGCGTGGCGACCTACTGCTGGTGCTGGCTGTGCTCATGGGCAAGCCATAGGAGACTATGCATAGGTGTGAGATGTCACACCTCTTGTGGAAGACTGCTTTCTTGGTGATCGTAACGTCAGCCAGAAGGCCTAATGAGCTTCAGGTGCCCTCGGTGGAGTCTCCATACCTGGTCTTCCACAAGGACAAGGATATCCTTCACCCCACCTGAAGTTCCTCCTGAAGGTAGTATCAGAGTTTCACCTTAACCAGGTGATGAACCTTCCAGTATACTTTATCATCCCATCTTCGGAGGCCGACCATAGGCTTCATACCTTGGACCTTTGGAGAGTGTCTTCTTACTATAAGGAGCACACTGCTGGAGTTCAGGGTGAGGCTTGTTCCTAACATGTGCTGAAGCCATACTTGGCAGACCAGCAGTAAAGCAGATGATTGGCAGGTGGATAAACGGTGTTGGAATTATACTTCCAGAGGTACCAGGGTCCTAAAATTTTTGGATCAGGGACCATCTACGGCTGTTTCAAATCAGTGTGTAATGCACACCAGTGGGTTAGATGGAAGGCACACTGCACTAAACACTACTCCTTAGTTTTGTGTAGCCCATGTTTTCTTAGTAAAAATAAGCATACAGTGTAAAACCTTGTGTTACATGGCTTTTCATGCATTTTCTAAGCACCATATATTTAAGCATGGCATAACTGGGAAAGGCACATGGAGCCAAACCTCATTTCTAGGTACGATCTGGGAGAGGGAAACAACGGGGTTCCAACCAGAAAGAAAAAAAAAACTACAATGCACACTTAGTTATTCATGTATATATTTACTTATTAATTTATTTGGGGGTAGGGAGGTGGTGGAGAACAGTGCAATCTAACAAGGTTGCAATAAATACAAAACAATAACAACTTTTGAAGAAGCAAATACCAGGTGCAGAGAAATACACTACAATAAGGTGCATGAAGTAAAATTTGCAAATGTGCAAAAGCAGTATACATATGGAGAAGGAACAGTACTGTAAATTAATGAGGGTGGATGGGGGAAAACTACACAGTGCAAGTGCGGGGCAGGAGAGAGCCACACCTGAAGGGTGGTGGTCAGCACTTTTGACATGATAAATTATAGCAAGATAAAACAAAGAAAATGCAGTTGTAAATTGAGTAACGTGTACTATACAGCAGCACATACCTACAGCATTTAAATTATACAGCTAAGTGAAACAGCACAGCAGCAGAGCTGTCATTTCAGTGTTTCTCTCATTACAGCTCTCATCATACTTATGCAATAAGGCACGACAGTGTATTGGTTGCACTACATTTACCTCATGGTCAGGGGCATTGTAAGGCACATTGCAAAGGAAAATGGGCTCAGAGGCAACTTTTAAAAAACGGACTCTAAACGTTTTCAAATCCACAAAAATTATAATAAAATGTTGCTAAATAATGCAAAATAGTCCCTCCTCCACAGATGTTTTTCACCTGTCAGTCACTTGTCTTTCTTCATATTCAGTACACTGTATGATTGTTCCCCATAGAATAGAAGAATTCAAAGTTCTGCGTTATTCCAGTAGTAGAATACTCCCCACCCCACACACACACGGAATGGTGACACGGAATACATTAATTAAAAATTCTTCAGCGTTTCACTGGCATACAGACAGACAGACAGACAGACAGACAGACACACACACACACACAAAGTCCTCAGGTGGAACTACAACCTTGATTTTATCAGTTGCCTAGTAAGGAGCAGGGAGTTCACTGTCAAACTGATGGGGATAGGAAGGGAATTTTTCATGGTCATCAAAGAAACGCCAGCATAAATGATAAGCATCTGCAATAAACACGGTTTGTCTTATCTTATCTGCTATTCCTTTAAAAGTGCCCCACCATACCTCCTAAAATCATGGTGACACTTTTGTACATGA
The DNA here is from genome assembly GCA_016271365.2 of Neoceratodus forsteri. Taxonomy (NCBI): domain Eukaryota; kingdom Metazoa; phylum Chordata; order Ceratodontiformes; family Ceratodontidae; genus Neoceratodus; species Neoceratodus forsteri. The sequence continues at coordinate 122,572,777 of JADMNL010000027.1, read as the reverse complement.
GTACAACCACACCATAATGAGAGCCAGTTTCTGAAAGGAAAGTGGGTGGGGGTGAGCCAATGGGAATGTTCAACAAATATTACACTGCAACACTTGTAGCCAGTCAGCATCAAGAATTCTCCCCTACCCATTTTCTAAAACAAGTACATTACCCAGTCATCTTGGAAAAAAAGATCATCCCTCAGCTTAGAGCTCAGGGAGTGGGGTCTGATTTTCAAAGGGCCTGGCATGGCCCTTTGACTAAATCCCCATGTGCAACCTGCTAATGCAGAGTAAAACTTCACACCACTGAAAATGTTATTTTCAGCATTTTGTTTGTGTATTGGTGGGATTGACTGTTTTTGCGCAGGTATAGCATGCAAAAAAATGCTATTTTTAGTACTAGCAGATGTAGCATTTTTGCATAGCCATGTAAAATAAATCTGTGCAAGCTGCTCTAAACTGTGGAACAGTTGCAAAAATCAGTCTTTTTGAACATCGTTTGCATGCCAAATTGTAGTTCTGCAAGGGTACCCACCCTTACACAACTTTGTATGAGTGCATGCACATTTATTTAGTTTTTGAACATCTGGCCCAAGGTTCATTAATGTGTTGTACCTGTATCTTCAGTGTACCTTGTTTAGGTAGCTCTCATTATCCTTTCACTTCCAAAGAGCACTAAATGCATCACATAAAAGTTCTAAAAAATAATACCCAACCTTCACAGGCCCATCAAAAGTAAAGCAACAGAACATTAGGAGAGTCATTCTAATATCAAAATTAATTCTTTTACATTTCTACTACTGACATGCCATGACCCACCTGCACATCTTCCCCACAGTCTCTGGTGCCCACAGGCAGGTAGCTAAAGTACACTTACTAGATCAGCAAATGTTTGCCTCCTTTCACAGGACAAATGGGAATACTGTCTTTCTCCAAAAAGGTGTCCTTCTGACACAACGGCAACAGTTTAGGTTTTCTACCTTCAAAGTTGAAAAACAGTGGCAGTTTTCATGGCAAGCTTGTAACAGTGCTGTTCTTTCTTTGAGAGCTAATCTCTGACCCATCCAGCTCAAGGAGCCATCATTCTCTGCCCCTCCTCCTAAGAGTCGACTAAAACAGGACCAAGGAGCATGATGTCATATTCCAGTGTGATAGTACTGAAAATACATCCTTACTTCCAATAGCTTCATATGAAGTCCAAACTATCCATTGTTTACCTGACACAAAATGTCCGCCCAGGTAATAATGAGTTAATTAACTGCACCTGTGACCTTCCTCCTTTAAAATAATGAATCCCCAGTCTGTTCTTTGACAGGAGTCTGTTACCTTTGGTATTGGTGCCAGCTCTAGAGAATGCTTAATGATGTATTTAACTGTTTTAAGGACCTTAACCCATTAATGTCTTGTTTCCCACTGCAGTAATTGCCTTGCATAGATTCCTTTCTCAAAAGTTGCTCTTTTTAGGTCTGAGGGGATAACCTGCAAGTTCCTAGTGAAGGAAGAGGTACCGGGGTCAAAACCCCGGCCCTAGTGCACAGATTTGTTTTTCATAGCTGCCAGGGCTCCGTAATTAATTACGGGGGCTCAGCCCCAGCTTAATTCCAACAGTGCATAACATCCTGTATCGACCTCTGCTATACGCTGGCTGGCAGGGAGCCTCCCATAGGGCTTAGGCCTCACTCCACCAGACATACTGCTGCCTCAGTGGTGGCTTCCAGGGACATTCCTATCCAGGAATCTGCAGGGCTGCTGCCTGGAAATCAGCACACACTGTCATAGCTCATTACAGCATTGATCAAGAGTCCTGTCAGGGTGCTGCTTTTGGGACCTCAGTCTTCCAGTCTCTGTTTGTGAAGTAGTGGTGCCCGCTTTGTCCCCTCCTCCCAGAGAACTGCTTGGAGTCTGTCAGAGTCTGGATAGTGAACTGTATCCATGCCCCTAGAAAGTTAGACTATTGTTCTAAGAGTGGTATGCAGTTCACATCCACACAGCCCACCCAGCCTCAGGTGGGAGTTGGCACATGGATCCCTGCTTCCGGCATGCAAAACTCTTGACATCACAGGGCTGAGTCAGGGGGATATACTGCCCCGGTGGTGGGAGGAGCTTAACTTAAAGACATCCAATGGAAAGCCTGTTCCAGTGGAACTGCCAGAGTGTGGTACCACTCCTAGAACAATGGTCACAGTTGAGTAACCTAACTTTATGCAGCTGTAACCGTAGTTCTTCTAGTGGTATACATTTCACATCCACACAACCCACCCTGCCTCTTCGGGCAATGGAACAGCTGGATCCCTGCTTCCAGCCTGCAAAGATCTGATGTCATGGGGTGGAGCTGGGAGTGGTGCAGTTCTGGCTTCCATACTTAAAAAAGGATGTCAGACTATTGGAGGGGGTACAGAGGAGAGCAATCAAGATGTTGAGTGGAATGAGGGAGAGGCTACTAATGCTCAATATGTACTCTCTTGAGGACAGAATGGACAGGGGGATATGACTGATACATTTAAATACTTGGAAGGGCATTAAGAACGTAAGTCATCAGGGTCTGTTTAAAATTAGGAAGGAATTAATTACAAGAGGGCATAGTCCAAAGTTTGGGGGGAGGTTCAGAAGGGAGATGAGGAGGCACTTTCTCACTGAGAGGGTGGTGACAGCATGGAATGTTCTGCCAGAAGAACTGGTTTTGAGGGCATCAGTGGGGGGGATTTAAGGGGGGTGGGATAAACTTAAGGGCTGAATCATAATGGCGAAAGTGGAAAGGGTAAAACAGTGGGATCAGTTGGTGGGGAGGGGAGTGGGGCATAGCATCAGTGCATAGCACTGAGAGCTGCACACCCGAGCAGACTTGATAGGCCATTAGGCCTTTATCTGCTGGCTTCATTGTATGTTCGTATATACCTTCCCTATGGTGGGAGGAGCTTAGCTGGAAGATGCCTGATGAATCAGCTTGTTCCAGTGGAGCTGGCAGAGTGTGAATGTGAACTGTATACCACTCCTAGAACTACAGTTACAGGTGGGTGACTTACATTTTACATTCATCCTGCTCAGCAGGGCATTCTGCTGAGGGATGTGTTTGCCTGGTTGTGAACCGGAGGTCTCATACATGCCTTTCCTCTGGCTCACAAAGTCATCCTCAAGTATTGAAGGGATTTGAGGACCCTGATCCTCATAGCTCCAGACTGACCCCGTCAGTTCTGTTTCCGGGGTCTCCTCTGTCTCAACATCAAACAGCCTCAACTACTCCAGGTCTGGCCTGACCTGCTCACAAAGTCCGAGGGGATGGTCAGGCACCTGTCCCTGCAGTCCCTGCACCTGACATCCTCGTTCTTGCGTGGCTAGAGTTCCAGGCTATTGGACTTGCAAACCGTATGTTGTAAATGGAAAATGTTCCCATGCTGGTGCAAAGAGCATCATTTGTCTCCATTTTCCTACTTGATGAAGCATATTCTTGACTACCTCTGGTTTCTGTCCCACTCAGGTCTGTGAGTTACGTCCCTGAAGGTGCACCTGGCTGCCATCTTGAGGTAGTAGGCCAAGGCCAGTATACCAAAGGTGTCCCAGGAAAAGTGGTCTGCCTTTTTAAAAGGTCTAGACCATCTGTTTCCAGTGACGAGCATGCTCAGTGGAAGATTAGCCAAGTGTGGATGTGAACTGAATACTAGTAGTAGAACTATAGTTACCAGTAAGTAACCTCTTCTTTATTCTTGTGATATTCACCCCTTATCCTTTTTGAAATGTCCTTCTGTTAAAAACACAATTTCAGGCAAAAGAAATAGATAATGGATTAATCTCTCTTCAGTCTTTATGCCTCCATTTGTCATCCTCCGTACCCCCTCCTCGCAAGTCTCAGTATTGTGATGTACCCTGAGGGGTGATGTACTGCGATGGTAGTGGTTAACAAGACTGCAGTGTGTCCAAACAGCAGTAAGTTCCCACAGGACTGTTTCCAGTTTTCCTTTCCTCCCGGGAGTGAGTGGATCATGTCGTGAGAACTAAACTAATATAGATCATATAGAAGAAACACTAGAGGGGTCATCATATGACCCTCCAGTCATTGTTTCATTCATTTTATTTTACAGTTTTGAGCTGGGAAAGGCACATTAAGCCAAAGCTTGTTTCCAGGTGTGTCCTACAAGTACATGAAGGTTAAGTGACTTGCTATGGGGCATATAGTATTCAGAAGTGGGGCTTGTGGGAATCACAACCAGGTCTGCTTAATGTACAAAGTTCATTCACAAGCTATCACATAAGTGAGATAATTATGTATAGGGACTCTGGGGATGGATCTCCTGGGCTGTACTCTGGAAGGTGAAATATGGCCCCATATGCAGGAGATTCATTGAGTTCCAGACACAGCTGGTAGCAGGATGGAAAGAGATACCCAAGCTGTGTCACTCCCCCAGATCCTCACTGGTCTGGGAGGCTGGAGTGTGGTGGGGAGGGTTGGCAGGGGCAGTCACAGTCACAAGGAAGTTGTCCAAACTTACCAATTCCGGACTGCAAATCACTTTACATCAATGGAGGAGGCGCATGCACCTGACTCTTGTGGAGGGTGGCTTTGAGCCAGTTGGGAAGGGTGAACAGGATGATTTTGTGGCACCAAGGGGAGAGAACAGGAAGAAGGCAACAAGGAGTGTCCTAGTAGTAGGGGACTCCATGATTAGAAGGCCGAAGAAGATGGTGGGGAAGGGGTTGGTCAGATGCCTTCCAGGAGCATTAGCCATCTGGGATATGGGTAGGATAAGGTGCATAGTTTATTGTTTTGTCCTGCCTTGGCTGAACTGCTTCAGAAATATACTAGGCCACCAAAATCCCAGGGAGATAAGTGATTCTTGCTGTCTCATTTTATTATTTGTGAAATGCTTAAAAAATATATTTTTCTTTTCTTTTTTCATGATGTTTTATTTTATTATTTTATTAGTATATTTATCTTGATTGTTGGGTTGTATACAGTGCCCAGAGCCTCTGGGATTGGACATCTTTTAAATAAAATTTGCCTTGCCATAGTTTTTTTGGGGGTGGGATGCTGGTGCATTTGGGTACCGACAGTCTGGCAAACCAACCTATTGAGACAGTGAAGCACAACTTTTGAAGGCTGGGGGACAGATTGAAAGCACACTTAGTTTGCTTGTGTGGGGTGGGGAATGGGAAGGATAGGGTGAGGAAGGAGGAGTTTGAGGAATTTACTGGGAGGTTGATGGGATAGTGTCAGGACGGGGGAGGTACCATTTTGTAGGAGACGGGGGGGGCTTCTGGAACAGGAGTCTCTTCAAGGGTGATGGCCTTTACCTCACAAGACAGGGGACCTGTGCAGTTTGTCATAAGTTTGATGTCTACGTAAGTGGACATTTAAACTGTGGGGGAAGAGACTGAGGCCAGGGGAACCACAGAGGACAGAGAGCAAAAGGGGAACCTAGCTAGGACTCCCCCAGAAATGAGGTTGGGAGAAATGGGGATGAAAGCAGCAAAGCAGGGTTCCATAATTTAATTAATGATGCTGGAGGAGGGGATCTCACAAAGTCGGCGCCAAGCAAGAAAACCAGGTAGTTAAGAAGGGAGGATGTAATGCAGTGGCTGTTGGTCCCTTGGCCAAAATATTTACTCCCATGGGGTCCTAGCATCTCTGGCTTGGACCCATAAGTGGTACTCAATGGAGAAGATAATTTGGAAGACCTTCTGTTATGGTAGGTGTGCAGTTTTACTTTCTGCAGGTTGGTGTCAGAATAATTTGATTTGGTCTTCTTGAGGTCATCATAGGATATACAGGAGCATCTGCCTGAATTGTCAATGTGTGTACTAAAAGATGCAGCAGAACTCAAGGAAAGATGGTACAATCTCTATGGGAGGTGATGCCTTTTCAGTAATTGTAAAACTATACAGCAAGAGACAGTAGTACAGTAATGGTTAAATGGGAAACCCGCATGTAGAAAAACACTGCATAATGAGAAAGACAGAGAGATGAAGCGGTGTCATCAACAATATAGAGATTACAGTTGACTGTAGAGCAGTGTGCAGACGATTCAAATAGGATGGCTGCTTGCTGTTACATGATGCCCCCTTGAACATTTTATTCTGTGATTTAAATGCTTGAATCCCTGCCCCAGCTAAGTGACATGTGGGAACTTATTCTTTGTATATAGATTTTTTGCCATGATTTTTTCCCCCGTTTCTCACCAGTCCCCGCATGTGTGGAAGCTTGCGCACGCTGCATCTTGAGGTGCCGTCCCGCTACATGCTGCCCCCTCACACCTACGCTGACCACCAGCCCTCCACCCAATGGCAGCGGAACTACGGGGGGGGAGTATGACAGCCATTCCGAGAGAGGAGAGCTGCCTTCCAGCTGCTCAATACTGCTGTCACCCCCCAAGGCATCTAGCACCTCTGCGCCACTGGGCCGGCCATGGGAACTTATTCTGAAGCCACATTTCCAGTTCTCAGTCCGACGAGCAACACCAGGAATCAAAACTGCAGCCACTCTGTAGAGTAAGTGTGTAAAGCTAGCAGGCTGACTTGGTAATAAAACAAATGGGTTAGCTTTAATGCATGTTTAACATAGAAAATAAAGTTAGACTTGTTGGTTCGACAAAGTTTTATTCAGAAATTATCTGTGAAGAAAAAAATAAGCATTGTTAAAGGGGCAGTGTCAGATTTTACTTTTTTTTCTTTAGTATGGTGAGTGCAGTGTACATGTAAGACTCTTTATGCCTCTGAAGGCATACATGCTCTCCGAACTGTCTTACAATGCAATTTTTTTATTGATTCCATATAAAATGAAGTTTCACTCAGGTTGAGTGTTTTATCCGATAGGTCTCCTGAAGTCTGGCTGTTGGCTTTCTCTACATGTTCCTGATGTGAAAGGAATGCACAGTAATTCATCATGGCCCTTTGATTGTCTGAAAAACTCATGCATGCATGAGTTTTACTTTTTCAAGCCCCTGGATATTTTTACATGGCAGGAGAGAGGGACTAATTAAAATGAGTGTTAGAGCGCTATAAAATAGAGCCAACCTGATGGGCCAACAGCATAGAAACATAGACTTTAATGGCAGATAAGGATCACTTGGCCCGCCCAGTCTGCCCATTTCCCTACCTATTGGATAAGCTATAGATCCTAGTTAACCAACAGACTACTTCCTCCTACCCCCCACTATAGAAACAGATTTTGATGGCAGATGAGGATAAGCAGTGCATTGCAATGCCATGCAGGCAGCCTAAGTTCCAGTGCAAGCTCAGGTCAGTGTGTTGGGAGGCAGACCAGGCCATGGTAGCTGCCATGCAGCAGCGCACCTTGGCCTTGGCAGTCTGCAGCAAACTGCGCCACCACACTGACCCCTGCAGCTGGGCAAGGGAGCTTGCTCCTGCCACAGACCTAGCTGTGAGCATAGGAGGCCATGAGTTGTGCTCACATCAGGGGAGTTGAGATGGGGTAACTAGAGGAACAAAAATCCCACTGCCTTCTGAATGACCGTGCACCTAGGCAGCCCCCTGGGTCCTAGTACCTTCTTCCACTGCATCCTGATCCACACATATGTATATGGACTGCCTCAGGGTGAAGGACAGCCATCTCACTGGAGCCCCTGCCATGAAAAGCAAGCCGTGAGGGTAGCTAGTGGGTTAACGTGGTTTGGGGGGGAGGGACCTTGGAGAGTCTGGACCTGACAGAGTACATCCCTGGAAGAACGGCTGTGGTGAGGAGAAAGAATTCCATAGTAACAAAGAATGTGATAAAACAGCATAGGAAAATTGGAGCCATGACTCTGAGCATGCACACAAGCATCCAGTCTAGTTCGCATGCTAGGAGTCAGGGCTCCGATTTTCTTATGCGGTGTCATAGCATTCTAATCTTGTTTCAGTATGAAATCCACTTTGCTAGATTCCGCATATGTTCCTCTTTACTGCCATGTAAAAATATTGGGGGGATTGAAAAAGTAAAACTCATGCAAGCATGGGTTTTTCAGACAAGCAAGGGGCCATGATGATGTGCGTTCCGCATTCCTTTCTCATCAGGAATTCACAGAGGAAGCCGACGTCTAGACTTCAGATGAGCTATCGGGTAAACAGCTTGTCCAAAGCGAAACTTGATTTTGTATGAAAATAAATAAAATATTGCATTAAAAGCCAGTTTGGGGAGCGTGCATGTCTTCAGAAGATATATTGAGTCTTAAAGGTACACTGCACTCACCAGGCAAAAAAAATTAAAGCTGACTGTGTCCCTTGACAGTATTGCTCTATTATACGTAGCCTGACTTGTGAGGCCCCTCAGGACATTTTCTTTTTTTGTGCTACTGTTTTGGCCCCTCTTTGATCCACATTCCAGCCCCATCGCCTGCCTGAAACCCAGAGGGTCCTGTGCATTCCCCTCATTTTACCCCCCCTCCACAGTTGGGCCTTTGGGGCTGGCACCCCCCACCAGAGACTCCAGACTCAGCAGTAGAGACCCCTTCATGTTGGGCAGACAGGTGTGGCAGAGCCCGAGCATGCCAAGGTGCCACCTTGTTAGGCTGTTTTATCTTTTGTTCTGCCCTCCCCTGAGATGCTGACTGTAAACATGCTTTATAGCATGCATTGGGTGTGTATGACAGAGTTCTGTGCTTCTGCTCCACAGGCCATTCCCAGCTGTCCCACGCCCTAGTGCAGCAGGGATCAACCAGGTTCCCACTCTGAGGATGCGAGTGTCCTGTGGAATGCTGAAACTGCCTACCCCCCACCGCCACCACCACCAGCCCTCCAGTGCACTAGACTCGCTCCTGACCCCAGGTCACTGGCATAGTGAGCGGCGACGAAACCAGTGCACTGACAGGTCAGCAGCCAGTCCAGCCATGTACAGGCATGTCGAGGTGCAGTCTGCCACTTTCTGAGTTGTACTGTACCTAAGAATTATTCTAACGTGCACCTCTGTCTGTCTATTTACAGCATTTCAACACCCTGGAAAACAGTCTCGTCAGTTTGTTTGTTCTTCTGACTACTGCAAAGTAAGTACTCAGTGCTGTTGTACCTTGGGCTTCCAGACATGCACCACTATAGGAAGCACCCTACCCTCCTGAAACCTTAACAGGGACAGAACATCTATGGGACTTTGCAGTTGATTGTAATGTTCCTTTTTTCAGATATTATATTCATACCCCCATAAAAAATCCACTGGCTAACAACTGGTTTAACACAGTTCACCTTTGCTACCACCAATTTGTTTCATACTTATCTCTGGATTATTCCTTTTTCATGAGACTTACGCACTTGACCACACAGTAAAAAGGTACAGACATAGGAATCCCTGTTCGCTTCAAATACTCCAATCCTTGTACTAGAAGCAGTTTCCCTTTAGCTCAGTAATGTATTCTTAGAGCTGGAACACAGATTTCCAGTAAAAAAAAAAAACAAAAAAAACTGTACTTTGCAAAAACAATAAAGGATTAAATATAAAATATTTAATATCTATAAAATGTGCAAGATATTCAGGCAACACATGGGGAAATACTTAAGAGGAGAGCAAGAGGGGACATGACCGAAACCTACATATACCTCGCAGGCATGAACAAGGTATAACTGGAGGGTCTATTTTCTGAGAAAGGAAGGTACTAGAAAAGGGGGCATGCAGTGAAGCTAAGAGGGGGAAGTTTAGGAGAGATGTGCGGAAATACTTATTCACAGAAAGGGTGGGGGATGATTGGAACAGCCTGCCAGAGGAGGTAGTGGGTCCAAGACTGTGGGGAGCTTCAAGCATGCATTGGATAGGCACCGGGGTATATTAGGCAGAAGAACATGGAAGGGAATGAAGCCTATCACCAACTATGGTCAGTGGTAACAGAATAGGCAGGGACAAGGGGCAGACTGGATGAAGCTAAAGGTCCTTTTCTGCCAACAGAATCTATGTTTCTATGTTAAACGCTAGAGAAATTTTAAGAAACAGCTATTAAATGGTAGCATTTCAGACAGACTAAGCTGAATATTAAAATGTCTATCTTCCCAGATCTCAAGACAAGATCTTCCTTAGACAGAATGACTTTTCCAACAGATCACACAGAAGCTTGGAATGCCATTCTTTGGGTGCAGTTGATCAGGGGTCACACAGCTCTGTCAGCTCTCTCCAAGCCAACTGATCTGGTAGGAAAAGAGAGAATCGAGCCTCTGTACCCAAAGTTATACTGCAACATGGAGTTTTCCCAGCATTCACAGGTGTGGTTCGTACCATTTCCAGCAAACCTCCCCTGACCCAGATGCAAGTAATAAGTCTCAGGACGAAAGCTTCCACCGAGTCTGGAACTTTGAATTGTAAAGACATGCAGCTCATTGAGCAATATGCCTTACAGATTAAAAAAACCCCTCGACAGTTCTATTGTCTTGGTCCTGCTTTGAGGCTGCCATGCTGTTTGTCTCAGAGAGCTGCTTAACAACTTATCCATTAAGTACTCCAAGGGACATGAAGTGTTACCCCACTGGTACAGAGATATAACATTTGACTGCGCAATTAACAGAAGCTTCACTGCTTTAACTTTGTGTGCATTTTGTAACACACAGAAAAACACTTAATACAAGAATAGGAATTTTAGTTCTCTCTGTGGGAGTAACTGCGCCACCACTCAACCGATCAGTGTTTAACTGCATCTTAGTAAAAGCTGATGTAAAAACTGGTGTTCTGTCATTTTCTTTTTAGTATGGACAACATTTTGTACAGTTCTCATCATGGACACAGGAAATAAGGGTTTGGGTTATGACACAGCATGGATTCAGAAAAGCTGTTGACCTATCATGGTTGTGCTTAGAGTTCTGAACCTATGCAATAACACAATCAAAACTCCAAACCCTGGTTCCATGAAGAGAACTCACAGAGTGTTGCCTGTAAAAGAAAACAGTACAACACAGTTTTTCACATCATCTTTTATTCTGGTACTGTTAAATAAATATGGATCATTTGGAGGTTTGGATATTATTTCTGTTATAAATCACTAACCTGATTTCAGCTAATCAGCATGCAGAGCCCCTTTACATCCTATCTTGTGTACAGTGTGCACTCGTATGGGAACATTAGGGGAGAGCACTCCACGTCAGTGCCCAGGGGAGGATGGCATAAGTAAATAAAAAAAAAGGCTCTAAACCTATTAGAAATCACTCAGACTATACTCAAGTGATTTATAGTAAGTTAATAGGGTATCCGAGCAGTGTTTCCTGTGGTATAAAAGACACTTCTCATAAGGTGTGGGCAGACAGAACTGCTCAGCTTTGCTTCACGGTCCTCTTGGGTCCCAAACCTCACGCTCAGTGTCTCTTAGCTCCTCGGTGTCTCATATATCATAAGAGACACCCATTGGATGACCTATTAACTTTTAACAATGAGAGCATTATGAAAAGCTTAAAATTCACATACATTTCTTGCTCTCGTTAAATTCCTCCCACCAAATACCTCCCACCAGGACCTATCAGTATTACTGCAAGATACTGTGATATCACACCATTTCCTGCAGGATTACATTTAACTGTCTTTGCACCTAGAGAGGTACTTCATGCAGTCCTTTTGTAATCAGCGTAACTTATGTGCGCTATATAACTGGCAATGTAGTGGCTTTACAAAATCTCTTGCTGCACGTAACCCATTTTAATGCAAATAAATATTGATTAAACAGTGGCAAGAAAGAATACTGAATCCTGATTGGTCAGCTGAGACCTTGACCCTTGATGTTATCCCAGCACAGTATCATTGATCAAGTTCCAGCAGACAGACATGACTGCATGACATGTCAAAAGAATCAATCCAATAACACAACAGTTCTCAAACTTTGTCATAGTGAGCCTCCCCTAAGCCATGGAAAAGATCTTGAGCCTCCCCCAAAATACTGAAATATTTTTGGGCCTCCCCATAGAAAAATAGCCTACTTTTCACAGGTACATCAGGAATAAATTGAAACCTCTTTGCATACCTGGCTCTCATGTTAAGCTTATTGTAACCCCCCTCCTATCAGGACAACCTACTTGCTCCAATATTTTGACTCTCAAACCATTGTTACCCTTTACTGCCATACCTCCATGGATCAGATTGCTTTCCATTTGTTCTCTAACTGGAATAACCTTCCTGATGACCTCTGCCTCTCCCTGCTCTTAAGCAACTTCTCAGGATCATTTGCTCCCACCTGCTCTTATTCCTAGTACCTGTATGGTTAACTCGTGTATTTGGACAGTTCTGCTGCCAGCCTAATTAATAAATTGTTCCTAACATTGTTAGTTTATTGTTAATTTATTTGCACTTTTATTCATTTTGTATTGCTTGAGTGTTTTGCAGTTACATTCTGAACTGTATTCTCTCACTACCCTTCCTTGGTAACACCTGATATAAGCCATGGCTCAGTGTACAGTACCTTCTCGGTCACAGACTTGTGAATAAATACATAAATTCACCTACTATTATCCTCTTTCAGTTTGCCTTATCCCTTCACACAAAATCTATAAAGTTCAAAAGTGATATATAATATTTTTAAGACTTGCTTGAGCCTCCCCTGGAACAAGTTGGGGCCTCCCCAGGGAGGCTGGCCTCACCATTTGAGAACCCCTGCAATAACATGTTCAAGTTGCCCACTCTTGTCATGTCTGCCCTGGAGTTTACCACTACTCCCTGATTAAAGAAATCCTTCCCTCACAGAGTCTCAGGTAGTCAAATTCCCCTTCATTATGTCCAGCTCAACAATTCCAAACAATCTTTGTGCATACCCACCCTGATTTACCGCCAAATAAAAAATCGAAAGTGAAACCGTCAGCACGATCGGCTTCATTGTCCCCTGCTTAGCACTGTGTCCCACTTGGCAGCGTGAATTTATTTCGATGGCGGCTTCGGATATGCTGAGGTTGGCAGTACTGGCAACATTACTAACACCATCATGTTTAAAAAGAAAAGAAATCTGGACTTCCGGTGACGTCACGCTCCCAATGGCAGCATAGTTCAACGTTCCTACTGCGCCCCGAGAAATCCCTCCTAAAACTACCATTTCAGCCGAGCAATTTCATATCCCAACCACGGAGGATCGCAGTAATGCCAAGGAAAGTTGAACAATCCAGCACTAAGCCACAGGAGGAAAGAGATGAAGGAGGATTATCCGAGGGGGATTCGGGCAGCGAGGGCTCGCAGGCCTCATCCTCATTGTGTCACGGCAGGTCGCAGACAAAGCACCTACCCCTGACCACCATACAACGGCAAATGTCCTTGATGCTAAATGAATCACTCGATTCCAGGAAAGAAGAGAGATCTACCGCCACGGCACTTCACATGGATGTCTCAAAATTAGAGAAGCAGCACGAGGCTCTCGAGTTCCAGGCCACAGAGGTAGATCATAGGGTCGACAGTGCAGAGCATGCCATACTGCAACTACATCAAAACATCCAAGGGCTGCAGGCAAGGGCAGAGGACGCTGAAACCATAATTGGCGCAACAACATTTGCATTTCGGGGTACTGAGGGGCGGAGGGCTCCGACATGCTTCAATTCATCAGGCAGCTCCTACTGGATGCAGTCATGACACCGGAGGCCCTCGATGGAAATAGAGAGGGCGCATAGCACGCTAGGCCCAAAGCCAGCTGCAGGAGTGTGCCCTTGAACGATCCTTGTGTGTTTCCTCTGATTTCAAGAGAAGGAAACTGTTCTACATTCAGCTTGGAAGCAGGGAACAGTTTTGTACTGCACAAACAGGCTTTATCTCGAAAACGACTACACTCCTGAAATCATGCTCAGACTCAAACAGTACATCCCAGTGCTGAGGGCCCTAGAGACAGCAGGGCTCCACTTTAGAACCTCCTACCCGGTGAAATTGACTGTGCATTTTCCTGAAGGGGCCCAGACTTTTGATACTGCAGAAGACGCATCCATTGCGTTAAAAAAACGCAATATCGAGGTACACCAGGGGCAGCATGCACAAAAATCAACAATTTCCTCCAAGCTCACACAGTAGATATGGAATAGTGGTCAGTGGGACTTGCGTAGAAGACAAGGGAGAGAAGCCATCCAGCAGATAGCAAGTGCCCTGCAAGGCAAAGGACAGCAACCCCTCATCGAGAAACGCTCCTCAACCGCGACCAGTCCCAGATATCCTCGATGAAACCGGCCTAGCTAAATGGGCCATTGGCCCATAGGTCTAATCTGGACACTTGAAGCATTCTATTAAGAGACCTACTGAGGGGGAGATGACTGTGATTGAGCTGCTGGGGAACTTCTTCCTTTACTCCCGAATACCTTTATCGAAGACTTATACAAAGGGACCAAATACTGCTGCCTGTTCAGATAAGTCCCAGTTTAAACTAATACTTTTTTTTCTCTCTTGCTTCTAACAGTGCTGTTCTTCTTTTAGTATTTAAAATGTTCCCAACCCCTTTATTAACCCCTCAGAATACGCTGATTTCACTAACCCCCAGGTTGAGACCCCCCTTATAACACAACCCCCCAATCGAGGAAACTGTATTAAACCTTCCTTTTCAAGATCCCAGATGCTGGTGGCGGGCTCACTAGCTAGCGCAGTGAAGCCCTGAGTGAAGTGGGATCTATAACTATTTCCCTCTATCAGACTGGGGCACTCCCCTTCCCTCTTCTTTTTTGTTTTAGTCTAACAGACCCCGCTAACAACTAACTATTGGAAGGCTATGCAGCTTGGGGAAGGGGGTAAGAGACAAGACTGGAATTTACAAACTACCCTTGTTAAGTAGTTATAATATAAATGGGCTCTTGTATTGGGCCTCCTGCACTGCTGGGTTATGGGGAGTCCTCACTCCCCCCCCCTTTTCTGGTCCCTTTCCCCCACCCGATGCCCCAGCAAGGGTTGAGAGTGTGGGGGGTCTGCATGTCCCACCTCCACATGGGGGGTCTACTAGTTGCGGGTCCTCCACAGAGCTCCCTCCCCATCTTCGAGTTGACTGATAATTGCTCACAGCCAACTCTGCCACTCTCTCTCCTATAAAACAGCGCATGATCAAGAATATGGGAGCTGTGGACATCCCAAACCTCTCTCTCTCTCTCTCTCTCCCCCTTTTCTGCACAGACATTAACAGTGTCACGAGATCCCCGGGCCGTACGGGGGATACACAAAGTAGGCCTCGAGCCTTCGTTGGGTCATGAGAAATGGCCATGCTGATGGAAGTTGTAACAGGGAGACCCCTTAGGGATCCCCGAGGAGAGGCTGGCATCCCTCCTCGGTACTTTATTAAACCACCTAGACATATTTATAGACCACACGGAGAACAGAGGAGATTTTATGAAGCTTTACTTGTTCTGAACACATTTTTAAGGTGGTACAAAAGATTATAGCTTCAGTTACAAAATAAAAAGCCGTTCTGTTTTAGGCAGAATTCACAAAGCTTTATATATGATTAAACAAACACAGGACATACATCCTGTCTCCAAACAAGGTAATGTTGGTAAATTAGTTCTGTAATTGGAGAATTAACACCAGCAGTTCCTGTCGTCACTCTATGACAAGCAGAAGTGAATGACGTAGGTTTTATCTAAATGGATGTGAACTTTTTCATGTAATAAGTGCTAATCCCCACAAGATAGCAGCATTGTATAACAAATGACAATTTTAGCAAGTTCTCTATTAAGGAAAACATACATCGCAGTTTGAACTACGGCATCAACAGGATATATGGTTCAAATTCTTAGCAGACAGTTACCAAGAAATGCAATATGCTTTATAACCATATATATCCTAGCAAGCTGCTGTTTCATTCTGATACACATAGCATTTATAAGAAATGCCTACATCATTTTGGGGAAATGTAGCACATAAGTTTCGTTTTGTCCACCATTTCACACACATAAGTTTCGTTTTTAAACACCATTTTGTAATATATCTGTGTTGTGACTGCATTGTAACTGCATTGTGTATACATAATTTTTTATACTCTTGTCTTTTTGTGTATTTGCTCATGCACCCACTTACTGGCTTTATCAGATTGTACTTGGGGTTTTTGTAGCCTGTCCCCTGCCAACCATTAAAATTTGTGCAAAGACACACATTACAGTAAAATTACTTTCTACAGAAGTTCTGCAGTTTGGTGGTGGATTTGGCTAGTTTTGGTAGCCCACTTGGCCCAAAGGTGTGCCTGCAGCCACAAAAGGTTAGGGGAAACATATTACCCAAATTCAATAGTTGAACATTTGGACTTAGTCTTAGTTAATGTTGTAAAGGTTATCATGTTAGGCCCAAGGACTTTAGTTATGGGCCCTTGGTTAGTCAGATTTTCTTTTTTTAGTTCCCACCAAGATAGTAAACAGTCACAAGGCCATATCAGCATTGGCAGAGGTTACATCAGTGATGACATGGGACAGACTGTTTAACTTACTCTGTATTTACATGTTTTATAAATGGCAGGCAAACACTTGAAAGTATGTTCTTTGAATGTGAACGGATTGAGTAGCCTGATAAAGAGGTCTAGGAGTATCTCCCTAGTGAAGAAATCCGTAGCCGAAATCGTCTATATGCAGGAAACTCATATGAATCCTGCGAAACACATGAAACTCAAGGGAAGGGGCTGCCATACCCCCTTCCGGATGGTAAAGGAATGAGCAGATCCAGAGGGTTGGTTAATAATCATTCAGAGGACTTTGCAAGAGCAGGAAGTAACTTTAGCTAATATCTACCTTTCACCAGCCTCAAACTCGCCAACAATCCGATTCCTGTTTGATAAGGTAGTTGAGATGACCAGAGGGACTCTGATCCTAGCGAGGGACTTTAACATCACCCCAAGCCCATCCCTGGACACTACCAGGGCCTCGGAGGGCAGGCAGCCAGCTCCACTCAAATTCTTCAAACAGTTCGTTCGGGAGGTGGGGTGGCTGGATGTATGGTGACCCCTACACCCAAGGGATAGAGGGTACTCATACTACTTTGCGGTCCACGGGACTTACACAAGAATAGATCACTGCTACACGCGGAGGGAGAGCCTTGGCTCACTGGTCAGTGCCGCAGTGGGCGCTATAGCACATGTAGACCATGCTCCAGTAATAACCTCATGGGAGTTGGGTGTGGAGAGGCGCAATACTAGGTGGAGATTCAACCCAGCCCACATGAAGAGTGAACAATTTAGAGATTTTCTCAAAGAGAAAATCAGGGAAATTATACAAGACAATTCTAATCCGGAAATTCCAGCTACTATCCAGTGGGACACCCTGAAGGTAGTCCTGAGGGGCCATCTGATAAAACACACAGCTATGCTGACTAAAGCGCGAAAAGAAAGACAAACACAGCTAGAGCAGACACTGCAGTTTTTACAAATTACGCAACAGCAAGGTGACCACTCAGTACTAGCACAGATCAAACAGATGAAAAAGGATCTGGGTGCCCTGTGTTCCCAACAGATGGAAGTGGCACTGGCATACCTGCGGCAAAGATACGGCAAGATTGGCCTGCAGGCCTCTCACTTACTGGCGTATTGTTTATGCCAACAATGCAAAATGTCCACTATAGCGGCAATAAAAGACCCAAACATGGGAGCCTTCCACGCCAAACTCAAAAATATAACCCAAGCCTTCTGTCGATATTACAGGGCTCTCTATACCCTGGACCACTTGTTGGACCCAATACTCACCAACACCTTCCTATCTGCCCTGGACTTACCCAGACTCAATCTGGACCAGCAAAACAGTCTGTTGGCACCGGTCACCCCTGAAGAACTGGCGCTGGCCATTTCCAGATCCAAAACACAGAAGGCTCCTGGCCCTGATGGGTATGGGGCAGAGTTTTATAAGGGCATGACACAGTCAGTTAGCCAGCTAATGCGCTGCACCCTTAATGAGGTCCTTCAAGGGGATGCTCCCCTCCAGCTGGTCGTATGCAACAATTTCACTTAGTCCTAAACCTGATAAAGACCCCTTACAATGCGGTTCATATAGGCCGATCTCAGTGCTCAACATGGACTATAAATATCTTATGTCCATCTTAGCCCGAAGAATGGATGTGGTCCTCCTGACACTGATTAACCTGGATCAAATGGGCTTTGTAAGCTCCAGATCCACTGCAGACAACACTCGCAGAGCCCTACACTTAGTACATGAAATGCAGTCCCAAAAAGGTTCATCAGTCCTTCTCAGCCTAGATGCTGAGAAGGCCTTCAATCGAGTGTCATGGCCCTTCCTTTTCTCTACTATGGCTACAATGGGTTTTCTGGCCCCTTTCATAGCTATAATTCATGCACTATATTCCTTCCCCCAGGCATGCGTCAGAATATCGGGTCACCACTCTGATTATTTCCCCCTTTTTAGGGGAACTCGTCAGGGCTGCCCCATGTCCCCTGGTCTATTTGTCATCTTTATCGAACCCCTGGCTCAGGCAATCAGACTAGCCCCCGGAATATCCAGTGTGTTGATGGATGAAACTGAACACCGCATAACCCCCTAAGCAGATGATGTTTTATTATTCCTCGCTTACCCCTCACAATCCATCCCAGCAGTCTTCCGCATCCTGGAGGAATTTGGAGTCCACTCAGGCTATCGACTTAACACAAGCAAGACTGATACCCTTACCTTCCACTATCTACCCACCAAGACACTTAAGGAGAGGTATCCATTTCAATGGGGGCTCTCCAAGATGAAATATCTGGGCATCTATTGTCCCATAGGGCAGAGGATGCCATGAGCAATAATTACCTACCTTCCTCCGCTCAGGTGAAGCAAGACCTCGAAAGATGGAGCATCCTCCTTCTGAACTGGATCCAGAGAATCGATGTGGTGAGGATGGTGATTCTCCCTGGGGCACTCATCTTTTTCAGAATGTCCCGCTCAGCCTGCCGAATAGACTATTCCATGCATGGAACAAGGCTATTTCTGGGTTTATCTGGGTGGGAAGACATTCCAGAATTAAGCTTAAAACTTTTTTTCTTCCCAAAACGTGAGGAGGTCTTGCGCTCCCTAACCTTAAACTGTACTATTGGGCTTCTCATCTGTCCTTCATAGTCCAGCGCCTGGTGAGGGTGTCCCCGGCTCACTGGAGAGATGGAGGAGAGTGCATTGCCGCAGCCTGGCCTTCAAAGACTTATCCTTCACAAAAAAAAAACTTTATTGGGACGTCTGACTTTGAACCCCTGGATTACACACCAAATCCGGGCCTGGCACTCGGCCCGCAGATCCCTAAAGCTCACCCCTTTCCTGGTGTTGATTTTGCCCGATAGAACTGCTGGAAAATTTTACTCCAGCCTTAACTGACCACACATTCAATAATAGGAGGCACATGCACCTTACAAAATTCCCACAGCTCCTTGTGGGACCCCTTTTTAAGACGTTTGTGGAAATCTGGCAGGAGTTCCAACTGCATCAGTCGGGCTTTTTCCGTTACCTACAGATATGACACTATTATGAGGCTCTCCCTTTGGCAGTGCATACCCCAGGGGAGCATCCCCAATTGGTGAAACTGCTTCATCAAACACTGCAAGCCAGGACGTTACTGCATGCCATTTTGGCCCTCTATAGATCCTTGATGGAAACATTAGGTGAAAATACAGGGGCAATAAGGGAAAAGTGGAGTGCAGAACTTGGTACCCAAATAACCACACAGCAGTGGGGCACTATATGCCACTCAGCATCGAGAATTACCTGCTGTTATACATGGAGACTGTTCTCTTGGCAGCTGCTGATGAGATTCTTCTGCACCCCAGCAGTAAGTGCACACTATCGCAACTCTAGTTCAGCAACATGCTGGCGACAATGTGGGGAAACCAACGCCCACCAGTCACATGTAATGTGGTCTTGTGCAAGGCTGCAGCCATTTCTGCAGGAGTTGCAGGGTGAGTTTGAAGGGCTCTTCAGGCAAAGGATCCCACTGTCTGGGGAGTTCTTTATTCTACACATTCTCCAGCGTGAGTTAAGGAACCCCCATTGTCAGTACTTAATGGGAATTTTCCTTCTCGGAGCGAAAAAGGCTATCACCAAATGCTGGCTCACCACAGAGATACCTTCAATACCGGATTGGAGAGATATAGTCAACCACATATATAGGTCAGAGAAAATCACATATAACTTGAATGGTAACTCGGATGTCTGCTTCATAAAATGGAGAAGATGGATAATGCACATCATGACCAAAGACCCACACTTTGTCCCCTAACACCACTAACTACCCCCAATCTATTTAGACCCATTGGGTCCTGGTTAACTACTAACACTTAAGATGAAAGCTGTAAACCATAATAGGGCTAATGGCCCTTACACTTGGAGTGATGGAGTTGCATCAGGGGGCGAGCACCAGAGGGAATAGAATCAGAGAAAGGAGATTAAGAACTGTAAAGAGGAGGCGCGCTCCTGAGGAGAGGTGTGGAGAAGGGGATAAAAAGCGAAAGAGGCTAATCTGGAAAGAACATTGTGTTCTAAGGTAAAACTGAACCTCATACACGATGTGTATCATTGACAGTTTGCATGAAATGTAACCCTGTCCATATAGTGAAGTATATTTATGCAAATGTGACTGTGAAAATGGAAAAAATGTTCAATAAAGAATATATTTGCAAAAAAAAAAAAGAAATCTGAATGTAAGCCGTCACTGCGATCGGCTACAATGACGACTGAACGGATGTACATTTAAACAGCACAGCGTGCTACACTCACTGACTGGCAGCTTAAATATTTTATTCCGGCATCTACTCCTGCGGCATTGAGGGAGGGTGGGAGAATAACTACTGCAAACTGAAAAGACAGAGGCGGGGATGAGTATCAGGTTACAAAAGCTAAGCACCGACGGGGAGAAGGCAAAGGGGGAGGCCTAGATAAAAGAAACACAGATGGAGAGGACAGGTGAGAAATCCAGCAGCACCACCTACTGGCCAAAAAAACAATGGAGCACTATTTGTTTGTAAATATACCTACCCATTTAAACTGAAACTAAAAATGTGATTTTAAGTTCTACTTTTAAATCTTTTCATTTTTTTTTCCACAAACGAGCCATTGTTTATAGAGAATAATGCTTGTGCAGGTGTGTATTAATGAGGATTTTTCACACACCCTCTATGTGCAATAATCCATAAACCCAATTATCATACATTGATGGTGTGCAAAAAAATCCTCATAAAACAATCTTTGCACAGGCATTATTTTTATAATAACAGGTGCAAAGTTTCAACAGAGGGAAAAAACTGTAAGCTGTGTTTGTGCGAGCGAGCATGTCCCTAAGCAGCTGCCGTACTCGCACAAATACAGTGAAGTAAGAGCGTGAGGAGGATAATGCTGTAATAACCAGATATTGAGTTATTACGGAATTCAGTGGGTTATTACAACATTTTATCGGGACTGAAAATCCAGTCATTATATGGGGTCACCAGTTATTATAATGGCAGTAATGCACTCCATGGTGTGTGTCTGTTTATGATAACAATACTTCCCATAGAATCATAGAAGTTGTCAGCAGAAAAAGACCTCTTGGCCCACCTAGTCTGCCCTAAAATCCCTACCTACTGTGCTACCGCAGACCCTACTTGATCTCCACCCCCCCACCACAAGTCCTGTTACTAAGGTCCCCTTATGTCTGTCCCATGCATGCTTGAATTCCACCACCATTTTAGCTCGCACTACCTCTGCTGAGAGGCTGTTGCAGTCATCCACCACCCTTTCCGTGAAGAAGTGCTTCCTCACATCCTGAGCCTCATGTCATGCCCCCTTGTCCTTGAGCATCTCTTTCTATGCAAAATACCACCCTCCTGTACCTTATTAATACCTTTGAGATATTTGAACATTTCTATTGTGTCTCCCCTTTCCCCTAGAGAGTACATATTTAATTCTTGTGTCTTTCCTTGTAGGGCTTCTGATGCAGACCATTCACCATTTTGGTTATCCTCCTCTGTACCACTTCCGCTCGTTCTATGTCTTTCCGGAGATGGGGCCTCCAATACTAGACACAGTAGTCCAGGTGGGGTCTCACCATTGATTTATACAGGGGTAACACTACCTCCTTCTTTCTGCTGGTGATACCCCTCCTTATGCACCCCAGCATTCTACCAGCCTTTCCTACTGCCTTATCACACTGCTTTGCTACCTTCAGGTCATCATGTATAATGACCCCCAAGTCCTATTCTTGTTTTGTGGTTGTCACCCTCCCCCCATCGGTACATTGCCCCTTGGTTTTTGTGTCCTATGTGCATAAAGTTGCACTTTTTGGCATTAAACCTGTGACCAGTCTTCCATTTTTCAGATGGCCCCTCATTTTTTCAGTGGCCCCGGTATGTCTACTCTGTTGCAGATTTTTGTGTCATTACGAACAGGCATACTTTCCCTTCCAATCCCTCTGCGATGTAGCTAATAAAGACATTGAAGAGGACCAGTCCCAGTACTGACCCCTGTGTCACCCCACTGGTTACCTTACCTTCTTCTGAGTGAACCCCATTTACCACCACCCTCTGACTCCTGTCATTTAGCCAATTTTGTACCCATTTTACTACCTTTGGACCCACTCCCAGGCTGCCCAGCTTGTTTACCAGCCTCCTGTGTGGAACGGTGTTGAAGGTCTTGGACACACTCAGCCTGCGGCCTTGTGCCCAACCACCCAAGGCATGACATTATCATATCACGACCTACACCCTGATCTTCCGTGACATAAAGTCTCCACCACTCATTCACACTAATGGGACTACACCGGAGGCACTAAGACTGAATGGGATCCAAAAATCTTCAGGAGGGCCGGCGCCGAGGTAGGGCCATGCGGAAGCAGCACCACAAGACCAGTTCACACCATATAGGCTACCTCGGCGTCGACCCTCCAACCGCCTCAGTTCCTTTTTTCCCCCGCCATCAAGTGCGCTTCAGTGACGCGCTCGCCTGTCGAGTCAAATCTTCACGTCTGTCGACAGCAGCTTTAGTCGTTCAGTTTTGATTTGTAGTATTATTTATTTACTTACTTATGTTAGTAAAAAAAAAAAAAGTTTTCATTTAAAGAACACAGAAGTCCTCTTCAGCCCACCTTCGACTGAGTCAACCATGAACAGGGCCAGTGACGGTAGGGAGACTTCGCATGAAAGCTGTGTTTTCAGCAGGGCTGGGTCTGGTCCGCCACCCTCTGCAGCAGGGGTCTAACTATGGGCAGTGTGGTGCTCAGGAGGAAGGGCGGTCCTCCCAAAAGCACAAAAAAAAGTGGGCCCATTCTCAATCTTCATTGAGAACCCGCCACCGCTCGGCCTCGAGCTCTTCTTTGTCCCACTGGTCGAAGAAGAAATGGTATCACTCGAGGTCACCCTCTGGTGTGTCTGCATGATGATCGTCAGTAACGGAGGACAGAAGTTCGACTCCATCAGGGTCACCTGCGGCCTCTGTTCCTACAAGCCAGCATCCTCGACTCAGTAGTCCCTCCCCGCCCCGGGGGTCCTCTAGTGAGCAGTTTCATCATTGGGCTGCTTTTATGACGCAGTGGATTCAGCGGTTGTCCAAACTTTCTGAGCCTACAGAGTCGGCCCCGGGGCCTTCGGGCCTAGGGGCTTTGAACCCGCAGGCAGAACGGTTGGGTGTGCCTAGTCATGTGGTGCCATCGATACTGCACCCTTGTGCTTTCCCCCTTACATGGCTGCGGTGCAGGGGCCAGCACAGGTACCATTTTCTCCTACTCCTGTTTTCAGATCTACATCCTTGGGTGCACTGAGAGCTGGATTGGGGTCTCTGGGCGCTGGCACGGCACCAGTTGCGGTGTCAGCTTTGACTCTGGTCTTGGTGGCACCCTCATGGCATTGTGGTCAGTGCCGGCGCCACCTCGGAATCCAGGATTCTCGACTCCGATTTGAGGAGCACTTCCTCCTGCTCTCTTTCCTCCCTTTCCTTTATATACTATCCCTCCTGGGCTAGAAGGAGACAACATTGAGCCTGATCTGCGATTAGGAGATGACTTTAATGAAGATTTATCTCTTGGAGTGGGAAGTAAGCCCTCTACTTCAGTGGAACTTCTGGTCGAGGACCTGTCTTTGAAGTCTTTACTGAAGAATATGAATTCCACTCTCTTTCTCCAGACTTCAGAGGTGGATCCAAGGAAATTGTTGCACCTTCAATATTTGCATGTCCCGGAGATCCCTGTGGAATTGACTCTTCCGGTACAACCCTCTTTCGAGACTCTCTCACAAATGGTGTGGGACAATACGGCGCTTATTCCTTCCATGGCTAAGTCCGTAGACAGGAAGTACTCTCCCCCTAAGGATTGACAAATCCTGGCCTCTCAAGCCTTCGCTGATGCCATAGTGGTCCTGGCAGAAAATGACAAGGTTGTCCTCCCTCAGGAGTCTACAGCTCGTCCAGTAAACAAAGAATCTCATAAGACTCGCACTTTGGGGAAGCAAGTCTTTGCTGCCGCTACCTTAGATATGCGTACTGCTAGCTACCAGGGCTATTTCTCACAATATGAGTATATCCTCTGTCATTCACTAAAAGCTACTCTGGAGACTCATCCAGACTCAGATGTTACCTCAGAGCTCCTCCAAACTATTTATTTATTTATTTTTTGTTGACCAGGTAAGTGCACTAGACAGATCTTTCCTATTTTCAGGCACGACCCGGGGGAGGGGGATACAGATGAATGCCAACTGACCTTGAACCAGATTAAGCTGTAGGTGGTATTTTTAGTGAATGAGGGAAATTTGGCCAGGACACTATCACTAGAGGTATTAAGTCCAATAATCAGCAACTCAAGGCTGCTATGGATGCCTTTGACACTGCTTCTAGAGCAGCAGCAGCTGGGATATGTACCCGTCGCCACTCATGGTTACGAACCTCTGGGTTCACAAATGTTGCCCAGCAATGAGTCATGAATTTACCGTTTGATGGTGCTTATCTGTTTGGACCACAGGTGGAGCAGGCACCTGAGGCCACACAGAAAACAAGGACGGCTATCAAAACTGCCAGGCCGGCTCCTGCTGCCCCTCAACGGGGCACGAACTGCCAACAGTTTCGTACCCGTCAGTCCTTTCATGGCAAAGGCAGAGGGGGCTTCAACTAAAATCAAGCCCCTCAGCTGCAAAAGAAAATGTAGCAGAAGGCATAGGGCCCAAAAGCACCTAGTGCCACCCTCTGAAAATCCAGCTCAGGTCCCTCCTCAGCTGTCCGAGGGGGGGACTCTTCCTCAGCAGTAGGGGGTGTCTGACTCAGTTTTACAATCAGTGGAAGTCAGTCACTTCAGACAAATGGGTTCTCAGGATAATTCGCAAGGGTTATTCACTGAATTTTTCAGATACCCCTCCGGATCATCCACCCAAACGACAGCCCACGCTGTCAGTAACTTAGTCAGACCTCCTTGCTTCCGAGATTCAAGGCCTTCTGAACAACAGGGCAGTAGACATAGTTCCGCAGGAGCAGTGGAACACAGGTTTCTACTCCCACTACTTCCTGGTTCCAAAGAAAACAGGCAGCATGCACTTTATTCTTGACTTAAGGAAGCTGAACAAGTTTCTCTTCAAGGAAAAATTCAAAATGATATCACTCGGTACACTTCTACCTCTGATTCATCCAAATGATTGGCTGGCCTCCCTAGACATGCAGGATGCCTACCAACACATTCCCATGCACCCAAGCCACCAGAAGTATCTTCAATGTGTGGCCCTGGGTCAGCACTATCAATTCAGAGTACTGCCCTTTGGGCTTTCCTCAGTGCCACGAGTTTTTACAAAGTGCTTCGCAGTTCTCATGGCGCACCTAAGAAAACTCAGAATTCAAGTCTTCCCGTATCTGGACGACTGGCTACTAGCAAGCTCCTCTAGACAAGGGACACAGGAAGCAGTATCCACAGCTTCCAAGTTCCTCACATCTATGAGAATTCTATTGAATCTGAAAAAATCACAGCTACAGCTCTTCCAGCAACTCCTCTTTATAGGAGCCATCCTGGATACCTCCAATGCAAGAGCCTTCCTCCCAGAGTACAGGAGGAACGATATCCTCCAAATGACTCGCTTCATCAAATAGAACGACTCAGTCCAAGCTCCCTTGATGCAGCAGATGCTGGGTCTCATGGCATCATCAGTGTTCATAGTGCCCTTGGCTCGTCTTCACATGAGGAGGGGGTGATGTGCCAGACATTGGCGCTTCAGCGCCTTGATGTCTGGAGACCTGGCATGTCAAGAGAACATCAGGAAAAAACCTTGCAGCCTCCCAGTAGACGGAGCACCAGGCCCTGACCTTCAGTGCCCCTACCTGCCCGGAGACAGCGTGCCGATGAAACACAGAGAAGCATCGGGGTGTAAAGGCTCCGACCCTGTACCCGCCTGGGGGGTACAACCACGGCTCCATGGGGAACGGACTGCACCGGTCACCAGGTAGGTGAGCGAGGGCTGATAAAGCCATAGGTGTCTCGAAGAGGAGAGAGCTGCGGGGGA
The DNA here is from genome assembly GCA_016271365.2 of Neoceratodus forsteri. Classification (NCBI taxonomy): domain Eukaryota; kingdom Metazoa; phylum Chordata; order Ceratodontiformes; family Ceratodontidae; genus Neoceratodus; species Neoceratodus forsteri. Next base: position 122,546,513 of record JADMNL010000027.1, on the reverse strand, counting down.
ATAAAGAGGAAGTTAAAAAAAAAACCCTGCCCAGCACAGGCTTTGGGTACTGTGGTACTTTATCGGAGGGGCGACCAATAAAAATTAATAATTCACAGGAAATAAAATTCCGGAACTCTGAGAAAAAGACTGCAACATTTCCAATAAACATTTCAAGACATGGTTTAACTTCAAATAGGCAAATCTATAAATTAACTGTTGCAATATAGGGTAAGGAAATAAACCGACATACCAGCAAACAGAAGTGGACTTGAAAATTAGAAAGGAGGCCTCCTAAACATGTATACTTAAGGTAGTCTCTGTAAAATGTCCTGAAATCTATGTAAAAAAAAAAAACTGAGGCTTTCCTTTGTACAGTAGATGTGCAGACGGAAATTGCTGTGCTGTTAATTATATGATCTAACTGCTAAAACAAACATATCAAACCTCGTATGCACTATTCAGGGACTAAGCTGAGGACAGAAATGGAGGAGAGCACTATGTGATCTTAGTCCAACTTAAAGAGAAATTGAAATGGAGTTTTCCAAACTCCGTTCATGTTGTCTCATCATCTGCTTCTTCCAGTGAGCCCTGGCTCCTCTTTCTCGCTGCCACTGTCTTTGCTGCCCACTTTCCAGCCTGAACAAGACTGGTAAACTTATAGACCTGGTCCCCGTGAACCAGACGGAGCTTGACAATAAATAAAACAGCATGTGGAATAGCTAAGTCTCGGAGCACACTTCACACCCTCATCAAATTTCTTCTAGCACTCTTTTACCAACAAGCACATTTTACAAGCAACATTGTACAGGTAAACATTTAAGTACATCTTTCAAAAACGTACCTCAAAACTCAACTGTTTAACTACCCTGACCTGTGATATTACAGGTCTGAAATATTACAGGCATGTAGTAGTGCACCTGTTATTAACGTCGAGTAGACTGTTCAATGTGTATTTATTTATTTATTTGAACAGCAGTTTGAAAACCTTTGAGCCAGAGGCTCATTTACAAAGGTACCTTGTCACAAAAAGGCAGATCACAGTACAACAGCATGTAAACAGTAACGAGTACAAAACAATGGGTAGTACATCAAGTTGATACAAGAGAGGAAGGCAAACAATAATATCGTGAGGCACTCTAACTTCAGTAGTCATAAGCAGCTTACAAGTGGCATTGTCATATTGTTAGTGCCAGGCTAAAACTAGTAGCAATTACAGCTACGAATACTAATTAGGTGATTTCGTAGGGAGGATTTGAAGCAGGATATAGAAGGGGCATCAGAGATGGATGGGGGTAATGTGTTGAACCAGGATGGGGCTCTGTAGCAGTAGGCTCTTTGACTGTGCGCGGTCCTAGTCCTAGGGATGGATAGGGTGGTTTTGTCAGAGGAATGGGTATGCACTTGAGAGTTTGCACGTTGGGTGGTGGCCATCAGACCTGGAGGGGATAGCCCAAGAAGGGTTTTTTTAGTTATGATACAGGTCTGATATTTAAGCCGTTCATCAAGGTCAAGCAGTACGGCTGTCGCATATAACTGACAGGTGTTCGTTAACCTGGGGCCCCAGTGATTAGCCTACAGGCTTTGTTTAGTATGGTGTGAATTTTGTTGAGAGCGGTCTGATCAGCAACGCCGTACACAGGCAGCCCATAGTCCACCAGTGACAGGATGGATGAGGTGACTGCGAGTCGAAGAGCCTCGGGGGGGGGGAGACAATTTTTGTGCCGGTGTAATATGCCTAGTCGGATATGTGCAGCTGTGGCAAGGGCTGTTATGTGGCCATGGAAGGAGAGAGAGGGGTCAAAGTAGATCCCAAGGTATTTATAGGAGCAGACTTGCTCAAGCATGAGCTCGGAGCTTGAGTGTATGAGGAGCTTAAAGTTGCACAACTTGTTTTGTGGGTGAGCAAAGACCATGGTTTTAGATTGTTTGAGATTTATCACCAGCCTACGTTCCTTGAACCATCCCACGGCTCCATTAAAGGATCTTTGCAGGGAGTCTTGGAGAGCGGTAGGGTTACAATCAGCGGCAAAGATGACGGCGTCATCCGCATACAGTAATATATTACCACTACAGGAACCTAAAAGTGAGTTAAGGTAAAGGGAGAAGAGTAGAGGTCCAAGAATGGAGCCCTGGGGAACGCTGGAGAGGATGGGACGGATGTCAGAGAGAGCCCTGCCAATTTTTACACACTGTGAGCGGGCTGACAGATAGCTGGTGCACCAGGAGATAGGCCCAGCGGCAAAGCCAGAGTAACTGAGGGCATCCAGAAGGAGGGGATGGGAGATGGTGTTGAATGCTTTTGAAAGGTCTACAAACACAGCAGCAGCCAGGGAGTCCTGGTCTAGGGAGGAGTGGAGGAAATTAGAGAATTCTAGGAGGGCAGTAGTGGTACTGTGGCCAGCACGGAAACCGTGCTGTTCTGGGCAGAGAATGTCATAGTTGGAGAGGTAGTCAGTAATTTGGGAGGCCACAACTTTTTCCAGGGCTTTGGAAAGAGGGGAGAGAATGAAGATAGGCCTGTAATTTCCGGCCATAGACCTGTCTCCACCTTTAAGAATGGGTGTGACTGTGGCAATTTTCCAGATTGATGGGAATTGCCCCAGGCAGAGAGATTTATTGAGGAGATTGGTAATCGGCGTAAGGACCAGATCTAGAACTTGTCGAAGGATACAGGGGTACAGGGTGTCACTACCCGTATTATTGCTCCTAAGGGCGTTGACTAGGTGAGGTCTGAGTTCTTGGGCAGTGACCTGGCGGAGGTGAAAGTACAGGCGTGTAAAGACCAGTGAAGGTGAGGGGGGGGAGGGTTGAAGAAATCCTTGGGGAGGATAGGGCTAAGATCCGTAAAGGAGGTATTGAGGCAGTTAGCAATAAGGGCAGGATCGGAGGAGATAGTGTCATTGATATTGATCTGGGAGGAGGGGGCGGCGTGCTTCCATTTAACTGTTTGATACTATCCCAGAAGGTTCTAGGATTCCCCCAAGAGGAGGTAAGTGAGGCCCGATAGTGTTCAGCCTTGGCCTTTCTGATGGCCCAGGTACACTTATTTCTGGCAGCCGCATACACCTGCCTATCGCTAGGCCGGCCAGTTTCAGTAGCACGGTGCCATAGATTATCCCTATGTCTGAGTTGTTGGATCAGGGCTGGGGTCACCCAAGGAGTATTTTGCACCTTGGAGCGGCGGACTGTCAGAGGAGCGAAGATATCGCAGGCTTTATTGAATGTTTGGATAAAGAAGGTTAGCGCTTTATCAGTGTCGGGGGCATACTGTATAGGAGACTAATCAATTTGGGACAGAAGTTCCTTGAGTTTCCTTGGGCCACCTGGCTTCAGGCGCCGCCGGGGAAAGGACTGTGCTGATGATTTGGATACTGTGGAAGTCCAGTGAGAAAGTATGGGCGAGTGATCGCTAAGCGAGTCGGGAAGGACTTGGATGTCAATGATCCGATTAGGGCGATTGGAGAGGACCACATCAAGAAGAGTACTAGTACCTCTCTTTGGGTTAGTCCTAGTAGGGTGGGTGACGAGTTGGGTCATATCGACCACAGCAAAGGAGTCACGGGCAGAGGAGGAAGAGGGGCTAAGCCAATTGATGTTAAGGTCACCCACTAGTATTTGGATCCGAGGGGTGGGGCAGCGAGGAAAGGTATTCCGTAAGGGAGGCTAGAGCCGGGGTTTGGTTTCTAGGGGGTATGTAGGCTGTTGTTAGATAGAGCGGGCCCTTTAACGGGTCAGGGGGTCAGCTTCAGGGTCAGCGCCTGAGCCCCAGAGTCGAGGGCAGGAGCTGGTAGGGCAAGTCCAGGGAGGGCTTTTTTATTGTAGATGGCACAGCCACCACCCCGTTTACCAGCCAGGTCAGCCCGGAAAAGGGAGTATCCAGGGAGGGAGACAAAGGAGTCAGGGGTGGATTTTGTCAGCCAGGTCTCAGCCAAGGAAATGACATCTGGATTATGAGAGTTGACCCAGCACTGGAGTGAATCAAATTTTTTCATGAGGCTACAGATGTTCATGGAGACCACGCAGAGTCCAGAAGGGCCTGCGGCAGGGTTGTAGTGAACAGGGTCAGGGTTGGGGTGAATGTTACCTGACAAGAGGAGTAGCATAACTTACACCCTGGTCAGGTGGCAGAGAAAGGTATTTCTACGACAGACACGGGGGGGAGGGGAGTTTCTGTATACAGGGAGTGGGCAGAGTAGCACAGGATGGGAAAGCAAGAATGATAAGTCTTACATGTGCGTCAGGGGTGGGAGCTAGGCAGAGGCTGGTGGGTGGGCATGGTGGGCAGCAGCACCCAGTGGCTGCCAGGTGCCCAAGAGCCAGCACAGATACATAGGAGGGGTCCAGTACCAGCCCAGAAAGGGGCCCAGCCACATGGCTTGTTTGCAATAGTGCTGAGATAGTTGGGTATGACAGTGGTAGTAGACATAGGCTAAACATGAGGCATGTCCAGAGGTGAGTGGCATGCATAGTGCTAAAGAGCTAAAACAGGTACGGAAGAAAGAAGTGGAGGTGGATTACCTGAGACTGTTAGTGCCACTTTGGTTCGGTGGTAGTGACACCGCCTCTGGTATACAGGGTACCAGGTTCAAGACTCACCCCGAGTATAAGGAGAAAGGACCAGGGGAGGGGTCAAGGAAGTCTGTGTCCGAGCACTGGGGCAGTAAAGGTTGGACCTAAAAATAAGGAGCTCAGTAGCGACTCCTTGTGGTCAGTTGTAACAGGCTGGGGTCGTTTCCGGGGGGGGTCCAGAGGGGTAGCAGTTATAGGTTAGACAGGAGGCTGAAAGGCAAAGGAGAGTAGAGGCCAAGGGAGGGGGAGATGCTGCAGACAGGTGAGGAGAACCAGCAGGTTTGCTAGGTGGCTGAAGAGGTGAAGGGGAGTATTGGCCAAGGGAAGGGGAGAGAGATGCTGTAGGTAGGTGAGGAGAGCCAGCCAGAGGGCACAGGTGCTATCAGAGCTGGAAATAAAGCGAGAGATCGCTGAGTCCCTCTGGTGGTCAGCAGTTATAACCTGCAAATGGGAAAGTGGGGAGATAGAATTTCGGTGGCAGGAAATGATGTCACGGGATGGCTCTATAAATTAAACGCCGCCCGTGGGTGGGTGGATGGTTGGGGCGGGCGGGGCAGATGACGCGAAGCGTCGTCGGGCTAGCACCCCACAGCAGGAGTCAGGCAGGAGGGTGGTAGAGGTGCTGTTTACCTCTTCGACCGTTTCATCGAAATCGCTGAAATTCAGCCCCTCTGAAAGGGGCGCTGGTGTCCTGTGCCTGCCGCGGTTGGCAGTGCGCTTGTGGGGGGGGAATGCAGTCTCTTCAGCCGTTTCATCGAAAACGCTGAAATTCAGCCCCTCTGAAAGGGGCGCTGGTGTCCTGTGCCTGCCGCGGTCGGCAGTGCGCTTGTGGGGGGGATGCAGCCTCTTCGGCTGTTTCGTTGAAAACGCTGAAATTCAGCCCCTCTGAAATGGGCGCTGGTGTCCTGTGCCTGCCGTGGTCGGATGTTAAATCTTGACTTTTGCATCTTAATAATGTGGCTGGCCCTAGACAGAATAGTCTCAAATTTTTCATGCAGATCTCAGGATCCAGTAAATTTGGTAATGGTCTGTTTAGTGGTTTAAAAGTTCTAGAAGGTTGAATACCCTTAATAATATGTTTTTAAGACTTTTTTCTTTGCTCACCACTCATGGGTTGACCTGACTTCAGCTCACCGGACGGATGGAATTATCTGTCTTGCCACTATGGCAGTTATCTCCTGATTCTGAGGGTAAATGTTTGGATGACTGTGAGTCAAATGAGGACCCGGAGGAGCTTTGTTTTTTTATTTTATTCTTTGTTAACCAAGTAAGGCCTGGCAGGAATCCTACTTCCCACAACATCCCCCCTAAATGACGCAATGGCTGCGAAGTACAGTCATTTGGAGATCCTTTCAAAGGCGCATCCTTCATTCCAAGCCATGACAATCGATGATGCTGTGCTCAGATCTGTGAAGGCAGTGTCATCTTGTCCCAGCTCAACTGGATTGGTACCTCATCGAGGAAACTGCTGGAATGTGGTACCTCACCAGGGCTTTAACACCGTTATGGAACAACTGGAAGCTTCAGGTCCAGTGGTCAGCACAGTACAGCATAAAAACAATATAGCTGGTGCTTCTCCTCCCTCCCAGCAAGGAGTTGAAACGCCTTGACCAATGGGGCCATAGAAAGTACACAGCAGGTACACTTGGTGTGCAGCAAGCCAGTTACTTAGGCTGCCTTGCCTGCTACCATCATGCCCTGTGGATAGTGGCTACTGACTTGAGACCCCCTTTCCCCTCAAAGCACCAGGAGAAGGAGAAGGACTTTTAACTCAACAAGTGTGGCTTACTGATGACAAAACACCACTTGCAGCTCCCCATGGATCAGGCAGACGTAGGCTTCCAGTGTATGGCTGTGGAAGCAGTTCTTAGGAGGCACAGTTGATTGTGCTCCTCTCCCTTGAACCAGGACATCCAGCACACGGTTCTGGAGCGCTCATTTGATGGATCACTGCTGTTCGCTCCCCAGGCGGCAGGCATCCTGACGAAGATTCAAGAGTTTGAAAAAATAGGAAATCAAGATGGATACAGGTTAGTTAGAGTAAGTCCTTCTAGTCTGCCGACTACTGTCAGTAGATATAACCTTGTATCCCTGTAGTATTCAAATGGTTGTCCAGTCTCCCCCTTGAAAATGTCAATTGTCAGGCTGCCAGCCACCGACTGGGTTAAACTATTTCACTTAGAGAATACCCTCTCACCAAAGAATGATTTTCTTTGTTCAGTTTCTAAAGGCTTCCCCACCAGTTGACATTTGTTTCACGAGTTGTACCCTGAGCTTTAAAGCAGCAGTGCATGATAGCAGTGAAATTTTGACCTATACTTTTTTATTCATAGATTGCTACTTATCTCCTGACTTGTATATTCTTTTTTCCACATTTTGAGTCTACTTTAGCACTTTTTTCGCATTTGAAATAATAAAATGAGCACCCTTTTTAATATGGCTCAGATCCAGTTTTCATCAATATTCATGTTTTCAGTTGTTTTGGCACATTAGTAGTCCGATAAGGTCAGGTAACAGTGTCGGCTGCATGTTAGTTCATTATAGTCACAAGAGAAGCCCAGGGGCACCACAGGCAGCGGCGCAGTAAGGACAAACCAGAAAAGCGAGAAAAAAAATGCTCTGGATTGGCCAGATGATGGCACCTGGTCCAAGGCACACCCAAAGACTTCCTGCAGGGTCTGCCCCGTCTCAGCAGCGCCTGAGGCCGAGAAGAAAGAATAGCGTGCTGGGCTGTCCCCACTGGTGCCTTCCCCCTCGGAGGAGAGGGACCCACTCGGCGAAGGGTAAACGCCGAGCTACCTTGAGGTAAGACTGCAGATACGAGGCAGAAGGGTGCCCAGGGAGGTTGGAGGGGTGTAGAGAACCTAGGATGCCCGAAGGAGTGGCGGATCTGGAGCCTGGAGGGGAGAAAACCAGATAACTCAAAAAAAAAAAAAAAAAAAAAAAAAAATTTTAGTGGAATGTATTGCGCAAAAAGAAAAAGAAAAAAATAGTTCTGTGTTGCTAGGGAAACCCTTCTGTTCAGCAGCATGAATGGAGCACCCAGACACAGAACACCATGCTGTGAGACACACACGCACACGCTAAGCTTCTGTTTGCCTGCAGCATTTTTATTTTCTGACTTCCCTCTTAGCAGTATCTATACCAGGTGCTTGGGGTGAGAGTGGGGAGCGATCACAAGTGGCTTCCATTCGGTGGGCCTCTTCTTAAAAAAAAAAAAGTCGGAAATGTACAGTGCAAGCAGTGGAAAAGGAGCTGGGAGGTGAGTGTCACCATTACATACAACAGCCGGCTGGTGCAATCGCCAATACTTCTTTAATTGTTTATATGAAAGTTTTCACCAGGAACGATATAGTGAGCTGGCTGGATAACAGCTCAGACTGCATGCCGAATGATTGCATGAGTGTTTTTTGGTGGTGGGGTGAAGGTAATCACTGTGCACTACGGGTCTCGGGCAGACGTTGGGGTTCACAGGACTGCAGTGCGGGTGGCAGGTTGCTGATACATGGGGTGGGTTGGTGGAGAGAGCCGTGGTCTAACTTTGTGTTGCATTCTGGAGATGTTAGTGGGAAATTGTATGGGAAACGATGAGGATAGATTTCTTTACCGTTTTTGTAAAGAGGCTTGTCTGACTACTGGATCTTTATCCGTGGGTTACTTTAGGATTTACTGACAGATAAAGACCCTAAGTATCCAATCAGGTTTTTAGAAATGCAGACTCCTTTGTATAATCCCCAGTAACCACACACCCTGTGAGTGGGTTTGCACTTACTGTATAACATGGGGTAAATATAGTGTGATAGAAGTAAAGCAAAGTGATATAAAATGATGAAAATATGCAGATTGTCATCAGTATCCTTCCACCACAAAACATAGTCCCACTCTTAAAATGCTACAAGCAGCACTATAGGCACATTTATCACTGCTCTGATTCATTACACAGTGTGGTGCTGGACAGAAACGACAGGGACACTGTTGCTAAGACATGGCACTACTACTAAACATCTGCAATTGTGCTGGCTTGACAAATGCTTTTCTAGGCATGCCATTCTGGACATTACCTCTCTGATACACAATGTTTTTAGTTTTCTAATGCAAGGAGGGGATTTCCAGTCAGCCTACATGACAACGAGAAGACACAAAAGCCACTTTTAACAAAAACAATAACCAAGCTGCCGCTACTCGAGGACCGGGAACTGATGGGCTACAGCGGGGTCACTATGCAAAACTTCGCTCCTTGCCTATTCTCCCGCTCATTCTCTCTGCATCTCTGTCTCTCTCCCCCAATCAGACCACTGCTCTTTCCCTGTCTTGCTCTTCTACTGCCTGCCGATGCAACGTTCATCTCCCGATCACTTGCTTGACACACTGGACGTTTTGTAAGGTAAGTTCACAATGTCGGAAGGCACTACACACACTCTCTCTCTCTGTCCAACCTGCAAGCAGGAGGAGATGATGCGGATGGGGGGAGCTGATTATTGCTCTGCCTATACGATTATATATCTGCTGCCTTTATGATGTTGCAAACACTGATGGTATGTGTTAGTAGGGGAGTAACAGATGTGTGACTACGGGAATACCACTAGCACGGAAATCCGATTCACAAACTGCATAGCTGAAGACAGAGACACACCTTCAGCAGTTCAGAGAAACAGCACAGCAAGCCTGACTAGGTGAAAACACAGAGAGAGAGCGAGAGAGACACAGGACAGCGCCGCTACTCACAATGACATGTCCCTTTCTCTCTCATTGCCAGTGTCACTGTGACTTCCACATGTTCTCGAGGGCGCAACTGTGCGGGTACGAAGGGGAGGGGTAAAACAGTCACTGCTGGCAGTTTTGCCTGATGTACAGATCGAGACAGTACATTGAATGACAGTGGACCAGAGACAGGGGAAAGTGTGATACTATGCCTGAAAAGAGAAGTCCCGCTGTGTCTCTCACACTGTCACTCGGTCTGCAACTCTGTTTCCAAACTCCTTAACTTCATGCAAATTTTATTCCTGACAGCATATGACAGCCATGGCCAAAGATTTATTAAAAAAAAAAATATATAGGGCAGGTTCTTGTCAATATCTACTACAGTACAGAAAGTCAGGAAAGTAAGAAAAGGAAAATCACAAATACGGTTTTAGAGTCAGGTGGCCTGATTCAATATGAGATGGAAAAAAGGCTGTAGGACAGAACTCTACTAGTGGACAGGATGTTATGAGAGCAATACAGTGAAACACAAGCACTTGCCGATCGGCCTTGGTGTGTGCCACTTGCTTCTGCACAGAGACAGACACACTGTGAGAAGTCAGCACGCCCTCTCCCGAGAAAGTGTGCGCTGGGTTCTCAGAGATCCACAGGGCAGGAGGGTGGGTAGCACACTACCTTTCGCTAAGCTGCCCATTACAAATGGCTGCTTTTCACGTTGATGCCATATGGGGAAAAAAAAGACCCATTATACCCATTGATTCAGTAGCTCAGCTGCTCACATCACCTGTGAGTATGTGCTGCATTAATACAGAGTCAGGTACCAGGGCTGCACCAGTCATTTCACTCACAGTGCTAACCGCATGTTATAAGAGATCTTAAACAATAGGTGTTCCAAAACAACAGAGAATACTGAAGAAAACTTGGTCGGAGCCATATTAAAAGGAGTGCTCCTTTCATTATTTCTACTGTACAAAAAAAAAATTAAAAAGTGGTAAAGCCGACTTAAAGTGTGGAAAAGGGTATCATACAAGTCCGGAGATAGGTGGCAATTTAAAATAATTAAAAAGTATAGGTCAAAATTTAAACCTCTATCATGCACTGCTGCTTTAAAATTAGGCATTCCATGAGGTCAGAATTACTGTTTGCTTTGATAATCAAGTCTTCCCCTTAGGATCCTCCTTTCCAGCCAAAACAGGTTCAGGTCCATTAGTCTGTCCTTTATAGCATTTGTTCTGTATACCCCTGACCATTTGTAACCCTTTTTTGTACCCCCTCCACTGACACTGTCATTCCTCAGGTTTGTCGACCAAAACTCTATGCAGTATTCCAGATGTGATCTCAGGATAACCCTGTACAGTGAAGACCATAAATGCTATCTTGTCCACCACTACCACGAGCGACAATATGAGTCCCCCAGCAGCAGCAAGGACAGACCTCTTCCTCTTTGTCCTTTCAGAACAGAAATAAAGGAATTAGGCAGAGAAACAAGCCTTATGACAAATGCTATGGCCGAGGTTAGGGCAGTGATTGAGGGGGATCTGATGCTGGAAAAGATGCCTAGAAACCTGACTTCTTTGCAGAGTGATCTGGAATGGGGCATCATCAGCCCCCTCAGTTCTTCCTCAACCTCTATGGCAGGGCCAGTTTGTGCATTTTCTGCCCCAGTGGTTAGAGATGACAGCCGACAACTGGGTTGGGAGCTAATTGACCATAGTCCTTCACTGGATTTTATGTCACAGTCGCCCCGCTTGACCAGCCTTCCATACAGAAGGCACCTGCCAAACCACCTTCTGGTGCTGAGAGAGAAGGTGTTTTCACTCTTTTGACATAATGCTATTGACAGTGTCATACCCACCAAAGTTGACGAGGTTGGTGTCCAGATATTACTGGCCACAAAGAGGGTGAGTGGTTGGTGTCCTAGCCTAGATCTGAGGGGTCTAAACCACAGTATATCAGATGCCAGAAATTGAGAATAGTAACATTGAATTAGGTGATCCTCCGTGGAAATGGACTGGTTTTGCACACTGGACCTTAAAGACGCATATTTTCACATCCAGCTCAAACTTTCCCCTTGACTGTTTCTGTTGTTTCATCTTGAGAATGACTTGTACTAGTTAAGAGTAATGCCATTTGGCCCCTCTATAGTCCCACATGTCTTTACCAAGATTCTACCAGTGAAGGCAGCCTACCTTCATCAAAGGGGGCGTCCACATATTATCTGTTTGGACAATTGTCTGATTCAAGGGTGATTGCTCTGGGAGACTCAGACAGCTGCCCAGGTGACTGTGGAGACCTTTCTCCATCTGGAGTTCATCCTGAATCTGTAGAAGTCTTAGCTGACTCATTTGTAGTGTGTGAAAGTCATTGTGGTGCAGCGAGACAACAGAGGCTACCACCCTAATGGGGTCTGGAATTGATGGAGTGTGTAGCTTCTGTCATCTTTGGGACAGGTGCCAGGCTTGAGATTTCCTCCGTCTTCTCAGCCTGATGGCGTCCATGACTGTTGTCATCCAGTGGACAGGAGTTTGTGTTCATCACCTTCAGTGGGAACTTAAAGCAGAGTGCTCCCAGAGGTCAAAGCCCCTGTCCCAGCTGGTCATGACAAGTGATCCCATGGCCTAAGCTATCGCTTGAGACTGACTTCAGAGCACTTGTGAAAGGGTGTACCCTTCATCCAGCCAAAGCTGACATTAGTCATGGGTTGGGGAGTGCATCTGTGGAAATCCTCAGGCAGACGTGCTGCGGACTCCTCAGGAGTAGTAGGTTTACATCAGTGTGCTTGAGTTAAGACTGATCCATTACAAACATTTGCCGTAATAGTGACTGGTTGGGGGCACTGTGGAGTCCGAGCAAAATGGTCACCGGGATCTGAAACGCTACAATTAACTTCTATTAAGAGTTAATAAAAGGGAACTTGAGGGTCACGCTGATGGTTCAAACGTACATTACTGGACATCGGAACATCAGCAGAACAACAATGGGAAATCCCAAAAGGGATAAAACATCCTTGGAAGGCACAAAAAGTAAAAATACCTCCGGACCACCAGCCACGTGGTCTGCGCAGGGGCACACCATCGCCGAGCCGATTGCAGAGGGAGAAGAGACATTACAGACTCTAGGTCAAAAAATGAATAGGATGTTATCATCCATATCCGGATTGTCTGAAAGGTTTGACTCTCTGACAAATAGAGTCACAACTCTGGATGCGGATGTCAGTTCCATGAAAACGGAGGTGATCAAAGTTAAAAAGCAATCTAAAACTGCCTTGGGAACCACGGCTACGCTGGTGAGGGAGAACACACATCTGAGGTCCCAACTTGAGAATCTGGAGAACCAAGCCCAGGCCGCTAACCTCCGGATAACTGGCATGCCAGAGGGAAGTGAGGGAGATCACCTGGGACTTTTCCTCAAGGACTGGCTCGAGCAGCAGCTCATCAGTTTGCTCATAGAACAGAATATAAAAATCCAAAAAGGCATGCATGGTGGCCTTTCGTGGTAGGCCAAGCAATGTTGATACCCTCAGAGCAATCATAGCCATGGTGGACAGAGTGGGGACTTGAGACCTGGTACTGGTCCTATCCAGGCAAAAACGTACCTTATTGTAAGATGGTCAGAGGGTGTCCATCTATCTAGATCTGAGCTATGCCACTCACCAGAAGAAAAAAGGTTCGATGGCATTCGGGTGATGCTCCGGGAAGTGGGAATTTCTCATAGCGGCTGTTCCTGGCCAGACTTCATCTCATACATGAGGAGAGGGTGTTTATATTCTCGGATGCAATGGAGGCCCTGAAATGGACACAAAAGGATGCAGAATCATCAGGAAGGAGAGGAGACCTCTCTCAGTCGGCATCAGATGAAGAGGAAGGAGCAGACACCTGGACAGACCGTATGACTTTGAGTTCAGGTTTGCTGACCATCTTAATTGACATTTTGAACTGCCTTTATACCTAGCTGTTCTAAACATAAATATTCATATTGTATGGTTAAAACATTTTGATGAACAAGGTAAAGGTATGAGGTAGGCAATTTTGGGCCAGCAGAGGGAACAGGGCTTTTATGCTTTTTCCCTAGCTGAGAATGTTAATCGGGAGAAGAGTTCATTTTGTGATCAGCTGAAGCAATGACCCTAGTCAGGGTGCTTAATTTGATAAAGTTAAAAATAGACGTTGAAGTTGTAGTTTCACTAATACCATCTATTTAGTACCATGTTGGTACACTAACTGAGGGTAAGCATGCTTTCTCATACATCCCCTCTACAGGGAGAAGAGTTTAGTAAAAAAAAAAAAAAAAAAATTTGTGGTCAGCAGTCGTAGCATTGCATGCAGCTCATGGGCTCATAATACACAGCATATAACTGGTAATATGTCATTGTGGATTTTCTTTTTATGACGTGGTTTACCCCCAGTGCTGTATCTCATAAATGCAGTTTGAATCTTTAAATCGCTTGTATTAAGAAGCAGGGCTGCAGCTATGAATTTTGGGGCCCGGGACAAGTCATTTGAAAATGGTCCATTTCCCAAACCAGCTAATGCCAGGGGTAATGCCAGCTCCTCAGGTGGGCCCCGGACAACTTCCCCACTTCCCCTCCATTACTGCGGCCCTGTTAAGAGGGGTGGTGCCCTCATGTGGTGCTTATAGTTTTCCTCATCCACTGCATTTGAAAAAAGTGAACGTATGTTTACTGAAATACAATAAACATAATTTTTTTTTTTTTGCATCATTTATTGAATTTTTTTCAGTATATGTGAGAAACACAACATATACGACATACATAAACATAGATCCATAACTCATGTACATCAGGATCCATTTTCATCAGTTGATTACATTCTAAAAAAATATAAAAGGGATATACAGCCAATCTTTAAAAACCCATCAGATACAAAATTCTTCCACTTTTAATCCTTAGAATCAGGGAGATAAAATCAATTCCATTTCCATTTGAAAGTACCCGGCCCACCAGGAGAAACTGGTAAAGTCTCAAAGCCAGCCTTCACTCAGCATTACATTATCTGCTACCGACAGGGATGCCAGGTAAGGCTGCCATGTCTTATGAAAGAGCTCTTCTTTGTCTTTTATAACATAGGTCAGGCGCTCCAAGGTAAGTGCCTGCAAGAGGAGGCCCTTCCACTGGGCAATGGTAGGTTTTACAGCAGAGACCCACATATTAAGGATACAATGTCTAGCCATAAACGATACCACTCGAAGCCACCTCTGAACAGGGCTCCATTCCTCTTCCCCATCATCCTCAATTCCAAATAGGAATAGCAAAGGGGACATTGGAAACTGCCTGCCCATAATGTCCCGCAGTTCCCTTGTCACATCTCCCCAAAAGTTTTGTAAAATCGGACAAGTCCAAAAATAATGATAATAGGTTGCAGGGTTGTTACTTCATCTGGGACAAATAGGGGATACTGCAGGGTTCTATTTATGAACCACAGCTGGCGGACGATACAGCCTATGGCAAAATTTATAACAAGATTCGTTTTATTTATTACACAGCAGTATACCTTGATGGAGTTGGGACATTGTCTGCCAATTCTCCTTTGATATAGAAAATCCAAGATCTCTCTCCCATAGCTGCTTGGTCTTTTCTGTTTTGCCTGGGAGCAAATCCTTCCCTTCCTTTGCCATCCTACGAATTGTTCCCTTTGGGTTCCTCTGCCCTGTCAAAATAGCATGTTCTAGTTGGTCCCTTGTGGAGTTCCCCTGGTGGAGTCTGCCAAGGGATCCACAATATGCCCTGATTTGTAAATATGTAAAATAATGTTTATGTCCCAAACCTGTCTTTACCTGTAAATTCTCAAAAGAGTCCAGCCCTGTCTGGGTAAAGAGGTGTTTTAGACAAAAGACACCTCTTTCTCCCCATTCCCGAAATCTCACATCTTCTAGTCCTGGCAAGAAAAAAGGGCTCCCCACAGCGGCAGAAGCAGAGTATCATCCTGTACCAAGCCATTTTGTTTACACAGCCCTCTCCAGCTTTTTAACACTGCTGTAACCATTGGATTCGGTTCTGGCAAGTTATGGTATGCTTGCCAACCTCTGATAGACAGGTATGCTGATAGCCTGCCCGGACATCCTCTGTCTTCTAAATCAAGCCATCTTGCCTCCCTAGGTCTACCAGTCCAATCCTGTATGTAGCAACATTGTATAGCCCTATAATAAACTTCCAAATCTGGGAATTGAAGCCCCTTCCCCCTTTTCTGTAGAGGCTTTAAGCTGAGCTAGGCTCACTCTCGGACGTCTACCCTGCCAGATAAACTCGAAAATGCTTATTCTTTTTTTGAATATCAATCTTTCATTGACCTGTGGGCAGCATCTGAAGGACATACAACAGTCTAGGGAGGACATTCATTTTGATTAAATTTATTTTCCCCAGCCATGAAACAGGGAGTTTGTGCCACCTAGTCAAGTCTGCTATTATAGTTTGTATAAGCGGGCTGTAGTTAAGACCATATAGGCTTCCAATATTGCACCCCACTTTAATGTCCAGATAAGTAAATGCCCCTTGAACTGTCTTGAAGCCCCACTCTGAACCCTGTCTCATCTCTTCATCTGCAGACCCACCAATTCTCATCTCTTCCGACTTGTCTAAGTTTAATTTGTAGCCAGAGAATCTAGAGAAGGTTTCAATTAATGTTAATAAATGGGGCATAGATTTAGATGGTTTAGTTACATATAACAACATATCGTCAGTGTATAACGATAATGTACACTCCCCCCATTTTACCCACAACCTCCGAGATGTCTGAGTTGGCCTGGGCAGCTATAGCCAAAGGCTCAAGTACCAAGGCTAATAGGAGTGGTGACAACGGGCATCCCTGTCGAGTACCTCTACCTAGTGCGAAACTATCAGAGAAAGCGCCATTAATTAAGACTCTAGCCCGAGGGCTCCTATACATCTGCCATACCATATCATTACATTCTCCACCCAGACCAAACCGGGCTAGGACCTCCATCAAGTATGGCCATTCTACTCTATCGAATGCTTTTTCCACGTCCATTAATATTATACTCACCGGCTCCCGTCCATTTCCAGTGCTCCATATCACATTTAAGAGGGTTCTCACATTATGATATGAGTGTCTGTTCCTGATGAACCCGGTTTGGTCTGGGTGGACTATCCCCGGAGGCCAGTAACTACAAGGATGCTGTCACGTCACAGAACCTCACCCAGCTTGTTACCACCCCCACCAGATGCAACTATAGGACAGGGTCGCGAACACTTCTGGACTGGATCCTAACTAATCACCCTGAATGAATCTCAGAAGTCTCAGTGCTCCCTGATGGGATCAGTGACCACTCACCAGTCACATGTACCTGGACAAACAAATTCATTAAGCCCCCTCCTAAAATAACCCACACCAGAGTGTTAAAGCAGGGGTACCTTGAGCTACTAAAGACACACCTAAGCCACCTGGACTGGACACCAATCGACTCTGCCATTGATGTAAACCAAGCCTTAGACCTTTTCATCAGCCACTTCACTGCGGCCTGCAATATCTTTGCACCTCTCAAAAAGCTGAAGGTCAGGGGCAGAGCTAACCCTTGGATAACCCCCAATCTAATCACTTTACTCAAACATAGGGATCATCTCTGGCACTGTGCCCATGCAACATCCAACCCTGGGGATATTCATAAATATAAAGCTGCCAGAAATGAGTGCACACGGGCAGTTAGGAGAGCCAAAAGCAAATACTTCAAGGAAACTCTCTCCAACTCCTGGGGTGATGGAAAAAAATTTTGGAGTAACTTGAAAGACCTTACAGGCAAGGACCCTAAGTCACCACCCACCATGCTAAACATGAATGGAACACCAACAACTGACCTGTACACCATCACCAACACCTTTAACAATGCGTTCTCCAACTTGGATAGTGTCCTCCCTTCTAATTTCTTTGATACCTCCTCTGGTAGTAACCCTCCTGCAACTACTCCGCTCTACACCCTGCCCACAATTCTACTTTAAGGAGATCCCAGTGCATGAAGCCAGAACCTATATTGAAGGCCATTTCACAATGCAGACTACAGCGGTGACTCCCTTGACCTGAAGTTGTTAGCACTTGTCCTTGAAGAAGTCCTTGAACCCTTGACAAAGGTCCTCAATCTATCACTAAGATGTCCCAGTTCCCATCTCGCTGGAAACAGGCGACCATCACACCAGTACACAAAAGTGGAGACAAATCACTGCACTCCAACTACAGACCTATCTCCATCCTCCTCCATTGTCTAAGGCCCTGGAGCGATCGCCTCAGACCAGTTAGTTAAGTACCTGGAAAAATACGACATCCAGTGTCCTGAGCAACATGGTTTCCGAAAAGGGCACAGTACCACCACTGCACTATTAGAATTCACAGGCTTCATCCATACCACACTTGATCAAGGAAACTGTGTAGGGGCAGTATTCATTGACCTTACGAAAGCCTTTGATACTGTGAACCACCCACTCCTACTCAAGCAATTATCAAACATTGGGCTCTCCAATGAAGCACTGCTCTGGTTTTCAAGCTACCTTGGGCAGAGGGTCCAGCGGGTTAGGATTGCCGGTGTTACCTCGGAAGAAAAGCCAGTCCTTTCAGGGGTCCCACAGGGGTCCATCCTGGGCCACTACTTCAGCTTCTTCCTCAACGACCTTCCCAGTGTCTGCCACCAGAAATTACTGTTTCACGCCTGAAGACGCAGTCATGTTCACCAACCACCAAAATGCAGAGCTCCTCGAGAAACAATTACAGCTTGAATTCATGCATCAAGAAGGTTCAAGTCACACAAACTGGTCATGAACTACAGTAAAGAAAGGTTATGGACCTTCTACAACGCCAGGAGCAAGTACAAATCCCGTGACCTCACCATCCTAAACCAAACAGGGACCTTACTTGAACACGTTCCTGATTTTAAATACCTAGGTGTCACATTGGACAGCTCACTGTCCTACCATCGACACATAGATTCTGTCGCCAAAGCCACCAACATCCGTATAGGCCTGCTCTACAGGCACAAACACTGCATAACTCCTGACACTCTCCGGTTGGCTATCTGTCACCTCCATCATCGATTACGGGCTAGCAATTTATGGCTCTGCCTCCGCAGAATTACAGTTGCACTCAACAAAGCATGCAGGCTGCTAACTGGGGCTGATCGACTTACACACACTTGTGACCTGTACACTCGGGCGGGATGGCTACCTCTCATCAGCCGGATACAGTATCAAACCTGCCTCTTAGCCAAAAAAGTCCTCCTCGGGGTCATGCCCCCGGGCATTGAAAAGCTACTTATTGACCACCACAGCACCCAGAGAACTAGAAGTTCACAACAACTAACCTTCCTTGTCCCCAGATGCCGGACTACCATGGGCCAGAGGACCTTTGCCCACAGAGCACCACAGTGGTACAGTACTCTCAACAAAGAAACTCTTACTGCTGCTGCTCTTGGCCCTTTTAAGAGACAACTCGACTTCATCTAATTTCAACTGGTGCAGACTGCCTGGCCTAATCAGGTGCCCACCGCTCACTGCCTCCACTTCAGTCTTGAAAGCCATTCTCCCTCCTTGCCTCCTTCTACCTGCCTACCCCCTTGCCCCCTCTCCCTTTCCTCCCCTGGGGCATTTCCTGACTTTTATCCCTCCTCTCCCTCCCCTTTAGAGCTCTTACCCTCACCCTCTACCCTCTGACAATGGCCTTCCTGCCTGCATACCCCTTTCCCTCTCACCTGCAGTGCTAATTTCCAAGATTGCCCTTGGCTGATTATGTCATGCTACCTAACATTTGGCACATTTTGAATTACTGGAATTTCCTAAGCCTCAGTCTCTTACTTCTTGTTATTATGTAACTATGTATTATTATGTTGACCTTTGTATGTATGTATACTCCCCATTCCTTCGATGTGGAACCTTTGTAAACGAGCAGTTCCTGCTCAAAGGTATTTGTAATCCTAGATTTCAATAAAATAAAATAAAAATAAAATAATTTTTCCAACCGAGTAGCCATAACTTTAGCCATGATTTTGGAATCGCAATTTAAAAGGGATATTGGTCTAAAGGAGGCGCACTCATATAGGTTCTTCCCTGGCTTTGGAATTAGACAAATAGTTGCTTCCCCCAGGAACATGGCAACTCTACCATCTCCTCTATAGCCTCCTTAAACACTGCCTCCAGGTGTTCACTCAAGTGATCTTGTATAAGCTTATAATACTCGGCTGGGAAACCGTCTGGTCCACAAGTCTTCCCTCTCTTAAGAGCTACAATGGCCTTAACAATTTCTTCTTTAGTTGTGACGGAGCCTAACCAAGTTCTCTGGGCCTCCGTAATCTGAGGCAAGTGAAGCTTATTCAAGAAGTCAGACATTTCCTGTTCCCCTATCCCACCTTGAGAGCGATATAGCTCCTGGTAAAATCTCATAAATCTCTCCCCAGTAGATTTTTTATCTTTCTGGAGCGTGCAATCCTCTCCCCTAATAGCACGTATCAAATGAGTTCCACGCCTTCCCCTTATTAAATTTGTAAACATAGTTCCAGGCTTGTTTCCCCACTCATAAAAATGTTTTCTCACAAAACGGCACGTTTTCTTCGCCTCACCCATCAGTAACTTATTCAGTGCTTCCCTTGTTTTTGCCACTAACAGATATACGTTATCTCCCCCTTCCGCCTGAGCTAGCTTCCTCTCTAACACTCTAAGCCTTTGTTCCAAATTCACTCTACGTTCTTTAACTTTCTTCTTGTGGTGGGTCACATACTGTAGCTGATTATGGCCCCTCTCATGTACACTTTCCCAGCATCCCAAAAGGTCGCCTTAGAAGGGGCCGTCTCTATATTAGTATGTATGTATCTCTTCCACTGCTCTTGCAAATGCTCTTTAAATTCTTTATTTGCTAACAGGTAATTAGGAAATCTCAATTCTACATGTGAACGTTCCGCCCTCCTCCAGTTCAAGGTCATTATGACTATAGCGTGGTCGGAAATATAAATTGGGCTATGTTTAACACATGTGAGGTGAAAATACCATTCCCGGGGCAGAAATAGGTAGTCCAGCCTGGACCAAGTGCAGTGGGGGTGTGAGAAGAATGTGTATTCTCTTGCAGTGGGGTTGGCTGTCTGCCACCCATCAATAATATCTAAATCAGTGATGCCTTCTAGCCATCCCCAAATGGCCTGTTTAGGCTTTCCCTTTCCCTCCGAGTGGTCCAACACTGGATCAAGCAAGCAGTTCATGTCTTCTCCCACTATCAGGTTTGGAAAGTGTTCTTCAGTTAGCAAGTCCAGGAGAGCTCTATAATATATGGGGTCATGAACTGCCAGGGCATATATACTTCCAAATGTGACCTTTTCCCCCTGGATATGCCCTACCACAAATACATGGCGCCCTCCCATCAGATCTTGTATCACCTGTTCCATCTTAAATGGTAACTTCCTATGCAGGAGAACAGCCGCCCCTCTTTTATGGGAGCTAAAAGAAGCCGCGTAGCAATCCCCAATCCAGCACCTCTTCAGTTTCGCATTTTCTTTCTCTGTAAGGTGGGTCTCCTGAAGGAGGGCCACCTGGGCATTTTGTCACTTTAGGGCAGTCAGCAACATTGTGCGTTTGATTGGGATTTCTATTCCCCTGACATTCCATGAAATGATTGTCAAATCTTTTAAACTAGCCATAATTCAGCCTGTATACTTTCCCCACCAGTATCCCCCCCCACACACTTTCCCACCTTTCCCGTTCCCTTTCTCCATAAGAGCTTTTAGATTGGCTATACATTTGGATCCAAAAACTAACAACAAACTGTAGAATAATAAACACACAAATAACTATATACAGATCTGTCCCCCCTCCCCTTCCCCCACCCCATTGTAACAGTAGCTGCCATGAAGAAGAAATTTCACAACCCTTCCCCATTAGAAGACTTAGACATTTCCCTTGCCTCCCACCTGCTGCAATTAGTTATACTGTATAGTACTATAACTGCATTGACATTCCCTTTCTCCAAGCCATCTGTATTGTAGGCATAGAAATTTGACTAAAACGTAAATGGAGAAGGGAAGTATAGACTAATACTCCAATTATGCTGTCTCTTCCGCAATCAAACAAGCCTCTTCAGTATAGCAATTGAGGAGGGAGGGAGGGTCATATATGCAGGGACCCCCACATGAATCAGGGCAGAGGACACAGCACAAAGCTTAACAGAAGCGCGATTCTTCCCCTCTGCCGCCCCCTTCCATTCTCCTCCTTCCTCAATTCCCCTGCCCAGCAAACAAAAGGTGCCCTCCGGAATTATATTATGTATTGCTTTAAACTGGCCATCATAGGACAAAAACAGAGGAGAGGTAGAAGCAAGGAGACAGTCAAAAGAAAACAAATGGTCTCAGTCCTGAATCGGGAGTGAATACCTCCCTCCTCATATTGGTTACGTTTATTTTCAAAGAGGGTAAACAGGCATCCTGCAGGAAAAACAAAAAGGGGAAGGGTATAAGGAGATAGCTATCAAAAACTGCTTAAGCCCAGGATACTGAATAACTTCGGGCCGGCTTCAGACTGTACAGTCTCCCTACACCTTCCAAATGTCTCACATTAGTCTATTTTCTTCGGTCGCCATCTGTTAAAATAAAAAAGGAAAAACTATAAATCTCTTCATTCAACAAAAAATCCCCTTGTTTCCAATCTCTCCACCATATATCAGTGTCTCAGCCAAGCACATTATCTCGCAGTCCACTAAGGCCAGGAGAAATGCGTGAGGCCCACATCATAAAGAATTCCATTCAAACCAGAACCAGGCAGCATAACCCCATTTTCTTTCTAAGGTCTTGAAGAAACACCTCTGCCTTTGGAACATCCCAAAAGGAAAAGACAGCCCCTTTGTGTTTAATCTTCAGCGTTGCTGGGTATAATATGTAACATTCCACTTTGGCCTCTCGTAGCTGTGCCATCACAGGATTGAAGGCCCGACGACACTTCAGGAGCCGGGCAGAATAATCTTGAAATAAGAATATTTTGTGTCCTTCATATTGCAAACCAAAGTTCTCCTTGTATACTTTCAGGACGCTTTCCCTGTCAGTGTAGTTATGAAATCTCATAATTATTTGTCTCGGGGGCTGATTGGGTGCAGGTTTAGGCATGACCGTCCTATGAGCCCTCTCCAATTTGAAACTGCCATTTTTTGGGGAAAGTCTGAGGAGTTCGGGCAAGGTTTTGCCACAGAAGTCAAGCACATTTGGTCCCTCCATGCCCTCTTGCAGCCCCCGTAGCCACAAATTCAGTCGATGCTGATAATTCTCCTGATAATCGAAGAGGTCTTTAAATTCCTCGAGTTCCCACTGTAGCTCTATGATTTGTTCAGGCAAAGGGGGTGTGGCATCTTCTGTATCGGAGATGTACTGCTCGGCTTCATTTAGCCTGGTAGCATGTGTAGCATGCAAATCGACGAGCTCTTGCAATTTGCGGTCAAAGTTGGTGGACAAGCTGGTAAGTTTAGGCTCCAAAGCGGCAAGAACTTGCTGGGTGACCTCACGGCCTAAGGCGCTGACTTCCGCTCCTGAGAGGGAGATGTGGCCTGCGTTTTCCATCTGTGAAGTCAGCAGTTGTTTCTCCGAGCTTTTCCCGGTGGTTCACAAGCTTTTCGCCACAGTAGACGCAACAAAATCATCCATCCTAGATCCGACACCGCTCCCTTGTTTCATTGTTAGAAAATATTACAGATAAAAACCAGTTTTCTATGTTTATTTTTCAGCGGTATAGGAAGCGAGGGGAAAGATGCGTCTTTAGTCTTATCAGCTCATTAGCGCCCCCTCCCCCAATAAACATAAATTTCAAAAAAAAAAAAAATAGTGGCTGGTCATCTGATCCATATTGACACAGATGACACCACAGCCATGTTCTGTGTGAACAAGTGTGGGGGATGTTTCCATACTGTTTGAGGAAGCTCTGGAGAAGTGATCACTGGGGTACCTTGTTACATAGAAACTTAGACTTTGATGGCAGATAAGGACTGCTTGGTCCACCCAGTCTGCCCATTTCCCTACCTATTTGATAAGCTGCAGATCCTAATTAACCAACAGCCTACTTCTTCCTACCCCCCTACCAGAATTGCTTTATGTCTCTCCCATGCATTCTTGAATTCAGCCACTGTTTTTCACCCCACAACCTCCTCAGGAAGACTGTTCCATGCATCCACCACTTTTCCATGAAAAAATACTTCCTCACGTTGCCCCAAGCCGTCCCCCCTCTATCTTCAAATTGTGCCCCTTGTTCTTGAACATCTCTTTTTCTGAAAGACGCTACCATCTTGGACTTTGTTGATTCCCTTGAGGTACTTGAAAGTTTCTATCATGCCCCCCCTTTCCTCAAGGGTATACATATTAAGCTCCTTTAGTTTCTCTTCATATGGCGTCTGGTGCAAACCCTGCACTGTTTTAGTTGCCCTCCTCTGGACTGCCTCCATCCTGTCTATGTCCTTTACTCCACCTGTCAGTTAAGACGCCTCAGACAGCTCTCCTCAGCTTTCTACTATTACTTATTTTGGTCGATAAATACCATTTTTACTTTATTATTTTTAAATTGCTGCCCTTATAGTTTAGTTTAGATTAGTTATTTGGGTGAGATTTATTTGTTTTTCGGTTCCTCATCGGTTCTGTGGAACCATAGGGAACCGCTGTTTCAGAGATTTTTACCTCATACTTGATCTTCTATTCACTGTTTATTTATGGTTCCTTTTGGATTCTGTATAGTTTGGTAGTTTTTATTTAGTTTGTGGTTCCTTTTCCTGTCAGGGAACCGTTTAGCACTCGGTTCCTTTTTGTATTGGGGAACCGATCATTTCTGTTTACATTTGAATTTATCGGTTCAGGGAACCGATCACTTTGTGTAAGTAGTGGTTTAAAATTTTACTCGATGTCAGAGGCTCCTAAACCTAAGAAAAAGACGGGACCCACTGGTTTTAAAAACTGTATTAGTTGTGGTCAGATAGTGGCCAAAGCAGACAGGCACAACCTCTGTATTTTCTGCTTAGGAACTAGTCATATTTTCTCTAGTTGTGCTATCTACAAGACTTTTTGCCCACAAACTCTTAAAAAAAGGGCTAAGAAATTAGAAGAGATGGCTACTTCTGCTACCTCCTCTGAGGATGTCCCATCCACCTCCTCTTCAAAAAAAGATAAGGACAGACCGAAAGAACCAGTGGACCCAAAATCCATGGAAAGATGGATATTTTAAAACTAAAAGGCCTGTGGAACCAGCTAGTGAACTGGTTCCCACTAAGAAAAAACATAAAGAGAAACATGTCGCTGCACCTCCAGCCGAGAAGGCTAAGGAACTCTCAGCAGACAAAACACCTCTGCTGTCTGCTGAGGACATTGCAAAGGCTCTACAGGTTCTGCAGGCTCTACAAGCTGTGGTACCGGTTCCAACACCGGTTTCACCGGTTCCTACCCCAGTTCAAGGGGATAAGGAGCCCATGCATGTCTGTGACAATCTGGAGGAAGAAGCGGAGGAGGAGGAAGAGGGGGAACCCATTGATCCTTGGGTATCCCCCGAATAGGACTTTGGTTCCCCACCTAGGGGTCCAGAGGATTATACCTCACACTACTTATTTGTAAAGCAAATGGTAGAGACACTGAATCTTCCTATACAGGAGACTGAGAAACATGGAGAGGAAGCTGACTTCCTAGAAATGACTGGGCTAGCACCAACAAAATGTTTAATGCTCCCCATGCACAAATCTTTGAGGAAAGCAGTGCTGCACATTTAAAAAAAAAAACACTACTATCCCAGCGGTGGACAAAAAAGTTGATAAAAGGTATAAACTGGACAGGTCCACTGCTGCTTTTTTATTTCACCATCCAGACCATGAAAGAGTGATTCAGGCAGCAGCTTGTGATAAAGCTAGAATACCTTTATCCTTCCATCCCCCTGACAAGGACTCCAGAAAACTAGATGGGATGGGGAAAAAGGGGTATCTGGCTGCATCGCTCCTTGTGAGACAAGCCAGCTACATGGCTTATGTGGCGCAGTACCAAAAAGCTTTATGAAATATGGTTCTGGCACTGACTGACAAAGTCCCAGGTGATGTGGCAATGGATCTGGCAGAAACTGCTAGGGCAGCACTAGATGCTGCTAAGTATCAGCACATGGCTGTGGATGCTAATGATGCTGCAGCTAGACTCATAGCTCTTTTCATCTCCATGAGAAGGTTTGCATGGCTTAGGGCCACAAATTTGACCCAGGACACACAGACTATGGCAATGGACTTTCCTTGTGAGGGTGACTCCCTTTTTGGGGATAAAACCGAAGCCTGTATGAAAAGGGTGGAGGAATACATGGCCACTTATAGGAGCAATTCAGCCAAGGAAAAGCCCTCTACTTCTTTTAGTTCCCAGTACAGGGGAGGCAGTGGTAGAGGATCCTACTCCAGGCCCTTTTTTCAGGCACAAGCAATGCCAGACTACCAGGAACCCAGAGGGTACTTCAGAGGTAGGGGGCAGGAGGTCAATGAGACGGTCAGCCCAGGTACCTCAAGTGTAGTCCCAGCCAAAACAGAATCCCTGATTGACTGGTACAGGTCGCTTCACCCCTTCCAGTAGGAGGCAGAGATTGACTTACTACCTCCAAGCTTGGCATGCCATCACCACCGACAAGTGGGTCTTGGAGGTAGTGAGCCAAGGGCTGTCTCTAAGCTTCAAATCCCTCCCCAAACTAAGAGCCAGAAACTTTGCTCCAGCAACTTCTGCAGACAAAATCCTCTTAGAGGCAGAGATGGCAAACCTGTTGTAAACCTTCAACTCACAGAATCTTGCTGAATTTAAGTAAATATTGTTATTTTTACTTCGCGCCGAAACCGGAAGTGAACGGACGCTTACTTCCATTTTTTTGGCTTAAAAACCTGCCCCTCTAGCGAGCGGGGCCACGCGTGGAGACATGCGCAGAGACACGTGCGTTTGTGCATGTCTGTTGTGTCCGCTGGGCACGCTTAAACTGCTGGCATTAGACAAACTTGGATAAGATAATTTTAGCATATCCTCTACTTAGTAAATATGCACCTTTAATAATGGAAAAAGAACTTAGTAAGTGTATGCAATGTTTGATATATAGTGAGGGGGAAGTATGGGAGCTAGTATGTATGTGCTAATTGCCATCTGATTACTACTCTTGAAGCAGAGATAGCGTTTCTGCTTAATATTAAACCAGTTTCTACTGATATTAGGTAATTGGAAAGTTACATTGATCTTATGGATGAACAACTTCATTCTAATGAACAATTTCCTTCACATTTAGGTAGCATTTCTGTGCTTCCTGATGAGGAGACAGTTGTAACAACTAATACTAGTATACCTGTTGCCTCTACCTCCTCTTATAAGGTGGATGATTATCCGCCCTCTTCTCATGATAATGATGACTGGACCATTGTTACAAAGCCTCTTAAAAAAAGGAGGGGCGGTCAAATACACAATAGTGCCCCTATTGAAACTCGTAATAGGTTTGAGCAATTGACTCTATCAGATAATGAAATGCTACATGATTTATCCTGTGTGTCACCCTCTGTTGATGATAATGGTTTAAAAACACTTTTCAATCAGGAGTTAATACCCATGAATATTTGTCCTAGTAAGTCTCAAGCTACCAAATCAATACCTATTAAGTTAATCGCTCCAGAGTGTGTTAAACAATCACCTGTTTCTGATTCTTGTACCCCTACTGTCTCAAAACAAGTGTTAGTCCTGGGAGATTCAATCATTAAGCACATTGACAGGGCGGTATGCAATAGTGACAAGAGCAACCACACTTGTTCTAGCTTCCGTGGGGCCAGGGTATCTGACATTACCTCCATGATGCCTAAAATGTTACAAAATGCGGGGGAAAATCCACTAGTTATCATACATGCTGGTGTTAATGATATAAACAACACCCCATTTAATCAGTTGCAACAGGACTATGTGTCGTTATGTAACCTGTTACTTGATAGGGGATGCTGTGTATGTATATCTGAAATTCTACCTGTCCCGAGAGCAACATCTACCATGACGCAGAAAATCAAAGCCCTAAATGAATGGCCAAGAAAGTGGTGTTTTAAGCAGGATATACCCTACGTTACCCACTGGGAATCAATTTCAGATCATTCTTCCTTGTTTTGCTGGGACGGTTTACATCTCAGTCGTACGGGTAGTACACTTATGGGGAAAAGTATCACTAAAATCATAAATCATTGTTTAAACTAAAAACAATGGGGGATAATGGGTCTATTCCCAAGTCTCTGAATACTTACCAAAATATTATTACAACTAAATGTACATTCTTAGCTTTGAATGCAAGATCTTTAAACCAACTCAAATTAGCAGAACTCAAGCCAAATATAAAACTTTAATATAGGTGTGGTGGGAGTAACTGAAACTTGTGGACGATCCTCAATTTGGTCCGAGAAATTCCAGGTTATAAGTTATATCATAAAACAGATTAGATAAGCAAGGCGGTGGAGTTTGTATGTACATACAAAATGATATTCCTTCTTTTGAAGTGTGTTCTCCCTTTCCTTTAGAAAGTATATGGGTTAAAATCTTATTGAAGGAGCAGTCCTGTATAACTATTGGTAACATCTATCAACCTCCATCTGCAAATTCAGATTACATAACTGATATGTTTAAAGAAATTACACATTTTCAGAATCTCAAGATACTGTAATATTTGGTGACCTTAACCTCCCTCATATTAACTGGGACTCATTCTCAGGACAGTCCTATGCCGAGAAAGGACTAATAGATGTGGTAGTTAGTACTGGATTACAATAACTTGTTACTGAACCCACTCGAGGTCCTAATATTTTGGATCTGTTATTTACTAACATAGAGCAACACATTAGCAGTTTACAAATTTGGGATCCACTTGGGACCAGTGATCATTCATCTATTCTTTTTGAAATTCAACAGTTTAAAACTACACAAAGAAGTTATGCTGTACAAAAAATTATAATAAAGCAAATTTTTCTAAAATCAATGAACACTTACAAAACATAAACTAGGAATCTATCTTATTAATTGTACAACACAACAAGCTTGGGACTTTTTTAAAAACATTGTACATTATTTGGAAAATACCTTTATTTCATCTAAGAGGAAATTTAATAATAAAGGAAAAATGCCCGCTTGGTTCAACAAGACAATTAAAAATCAGATTAAAATAAAAATTAAACTTTTTAGGAAACTTAAGAATAGTTCTGATCCATTTAAAACTACTCTATTACATAAATACAGACTATCTGTGAAAAACTTAAAAAATTCTATTAAATTGGCAAAAAATAAGCTAGAATTTAAACTAGCTCACACAAAAGACTGTCACAAATCTCTTTTCTCCTATAAATAGTAAAAAAGGTGTATCAAGGACCATTGGTCCCATTATAACCAGTGGCTCTTCTCTATCTGATATAGAAACCTCAAATCTCTTTAATAAGTACTTTTGTTCTGTCTTCTCTCAGAAATCACCTATTAGTACATTTAAAGTTCACCATGTAGATTATCATAGGTTCTATCCAACTGACATTATACAGGCTATCAAAAAACTAAAAAAAATACTAGTCCGGGCCCAGATGGTATTCATCCATGGTTTCTGATCGAAACCTCTATAAATATTTCTATACCTTTGTCAGTTACCTTCAACAAATCCTTACAAGAAAGCATTGTACCAAATGATTAGCGTTCAGCAATAGTTACTCCCATATTTAAAAAAGACAGTAGAGGTTCTGTGCAAAATTATTGTCCAATTAGCCTGACCTCAGTGGCTGGTAAATTAATGGAACGAGTAATGAAGTCTCTAATAGATCAAGATTGTAAAAAAATAGGAATTTATGATTCAAATCAGCATGGGTTTACTTCGAAGTATTCCTGCACCACCAATCTGACATCTTTTTACAATAATGTAAGTACTGTACTAGATGTGGGTATCCCTACTGATGTAATTCTTTTGGACTTTAGTAGAGCTTTGGATAAAGTCTCACATGAAAAACTCATTACTAAAATGCACAATCTAGGTTTGTCACCTGATATTATCAACTGGACTTTAAACTAGTTGACAAATCATCTCAGAGAGTCAGAATTAATGATATCTTGTCTGATTTGGGTAGTGTGACAAGTGGTGTACCACAGGGGTCGGTCTTGGGACCAACATTGTTTAATCTCTTTATCAGTGATTTACAAACAGGGCCAAATAACTGCATGGTTAAATTTGCGGACGATACTAAACTGAGGGGCAAGGTTAATAATCAAGAAAATATTTCTGCATTAAAGAAGGATTTGGAAAAAATTAACACTTTGGGCAAATGAAAATCATATGCAGTTTAATCAAGACAAATGTTTAGTAGTGCATTTCAGTGTAAATAATCCAAAAACGATATATAAACGGACTACCACTTCACTCAGCAAATTGTGAAAAAGATTTAGGGATATATGTTAATAATAAACTTACATCAAATGATCACTGTGTTAGAACTGCTTGCATGACCAACAGACTTTTGAGGCAGATAAAACGCACTTTTGTTCATCGCACTGAACAATGCCTTATTCCATTGTATAGGGCATACATTAGACCGTATCTAGACTATGGCTCCCCTTTCTGGAATCCAAACCGAAAAAAAAACATAGCAATTCTTGAACAAGTTCAAGGAGAGTAACTAGAATGATTCCAAGATTAACAAACTTGGATTATCAGAACAGATTAAAAGCTACTGGTCTCTTCTCTCTTCAAACTAGAAGATTAAGAGGTGATATGTTTATGGTTTTTAATTTAATAAATTCACCAGATCTAATGGAAAAATGTGGTCTAACACTCTCCAAAAGGAGACATGTTCAGAGATTGCATAATAAACAGCTTGAAGTAAAAACTTATAAAACCAGCAAAAGGGGAAACTTTTTTTTCAATAAGAGCATCCATTGTATGGAATACCTTGCCACAAGAATTGGTAGAGGCAACTAGTGCCACTGTCTTTAAAAACAAATTAGATGTTTGGTTGAGGGATAATAGATAAATAATGTCCCACGTATTGTGGGGAACAGTCTCGATGGGCTCTGGCCTTCTTCTGTTCTTTCATACCAAGTAAGTAATCAAAGCAACAGAGCCTGTACCTCTATTACAGAGGGGAAAAGGCTTCTACTAAAGATATTTCCTCACTTAGAAGAAAAATGGGAACTGGCGACCTATTATGGATCTGCGACTCCTAAACAGACATATACTAAAAACAAAGTTTAAAATGGTGACTCTAGCCATGATCATCCCCACACTGCAAAAAGGGGATTGGTTGGCATCCCTAGATCTAAAGGATGCATACTTCCACATTCTCATCAGACTGAGCCACGGAAAGTACCTGAGGTTCAGACTACCCTCAGGTCACTACTAGTTTGCAGCAATGCCATTTGGCTTAACCTCGGCCCCCAGAGCTTTCACAAAAAGTCTGGCTATAGCCATCCCAGTGGCGTGGAGGGCTGAGGCATCATGCCTTACCTCCTGCCACGCTGGCGACCCGTGTTCTCGGTGCGAGTGGGTCGCCGGGGGTCAGCAGGGGAAGGAGGGAGAGGATTAGCATCCGGAGGATAGCTCTCTTCTCCTGGGGAGGGGTGAGATTGGAGATCGGTGCATGCCTGTCCTCTAGTGGCAGCTGGAGGCTAGCACACCAACTCCACAAGATGAGGGGGCAGAGACAAAGCAGACGCCCGGTATGCTGCATGTGGAAGTGCATGTGGCTCTGCCATTGGCGTGATTGCACGCTAAGTCCCGCAGTCGGGGGTAGGGAGTAAAACTGGAGGCAGAAAACACCGTGGACCGGCTCGATGATCTTGGCCCTCTGCAGGCACCCGGCCAGCTGGCACCTCAAGCCAGAGGTGAGTACCAGTGGACACCGGGCTGACTGGGGGGGGCGGAGGAAGGGAGCCGGTCTTACAGATAAAGAGATAAAAGAAAT
This sequence comes from Neoceratodus forsteri, assembly GCA_016271365.2. Classification (NCBI taxonomy): domain Eukaryota; kingdom Metazoa; phylum Chordata; order Ceratodontiformes; family Ceratodontidae; genus Neoceratodus; species Neoceratodus forsteri. The sequence continues at coordinate 122,515,353 of JADMNL010000027.1, read as the reverse complement.
TAACGTTAAAAAAAAAAAGTCTGGCCCTGGGTGTGGCACACTTAAGGCAGGGAGTGACCGTGTTCCCATATCTGGACATCTGGCTAGTCGTAGGTCACTCCCTGCAGCATACCAGAGAGGCATTAGAATCTCTGGGATTGCACATAAACCTGCAGAAAACACAGCAAGAACCAGTCCAGCTTCTGAACTTCATTGGAGCAGAGCTGGACACCAGTCAAGGCAGAGAATTTCTCACTCAGGACAGGGTAAACATTATTCTGCAGATTGCAGGATCATTCCAGCTAAACAGGCCCAAGCCAGCAAGGGAGTTCTTACACCTGCTGGGCCACATGGCAGCTGCTACAGCAGTTGTTCCAAGATCCAGATTTCAGATGAGAGACATACAATTCCACTTGCAAGCTTACTGGTCTCAGAAAAAGGATGCCCTAGCAAAATTGGTGCCAGTCACAAACACCTTGCTGCAGACCCTGCAGTGGTGGTTGAACAGGGAAAACCTCAGGGATGGAATCCCCTTCCTGAAAGAGCATCCCTCAGTGATAATCACAATGGATGCCTCCCTAGTAGGGTGGGGGCACACATGCTGGACCTTACAGTCCGGGTCGGCTGCAGGTTTTTGTGGGCTCTGGGCAGTGGACCTCCAATGAGCCCCCCTCACCTCGATCCCACAACCAAAATAAACAAGAATTAAACAGTATCTAAGCAAAAGCAACTGAAAACGATAGTTCAGACGATAAGCAATAAGTAGTGCAAAAAACAGTACAGTATCTTTATGTCCAGTTGAGTCCTCGAGAAACAGTAGCCTATTGCAGCATTGCACATCCAATAAGGTCCTGCAAATGAAAAATAAGAGGTGGAAGAATAAGTGCCTCAGCTGGGACATGAACCCAGGCCACCCAAAATACCATTCCGATTGCGCTTACTAGCTGCACCACTGAGACAACTGGAACCTGGGCCGTCCCAGAGTACATTACACATTAATATAATGTGCTCAGTGACGTCCCAGGTTCAAGTTGTCTCAGTGGTGCAGCTGGTTAGCACAACTGGGACGGTATTCCGAGCGGCCTGGGTTCAAGTCGGAGCTGAGGCACTTATTCTTTCTCACCTTTGTTTGTAACTCCTACATTCACCTTCTGTGCTGGATTGCCCCCATTATACTACAAATTCAAGAGGCAGGGCAGAACATTGGGTATATGTGTGTGTGTGTGTGTATATATGTATATATATATATATTATATATATATATATATATATCAGGCACTGTATGTTTAAATGTAAAACAGGATATGTCTTTAAAAGGGAATTCACATTTTTCAACACCAAAGATTTTTGCAAGAAAGAAAGTACAAAAAGCAGGAATCATGTGGTTAAAATGGCGATAATAAAAGTCTGCAGTAGACTCAGCAAACCACTACCATGTCTCTTCTGGCACAGTTCTGCTGTTGTCCCCCCCACGGACAGTTATCATCAGTACTGTATACCCGTAGACACTGGGGAGGGGGTGAGTTACACATACTTTACATCAGAATGCAGATTCGACCCATGTCTGAATCTCTTCTCTAGGGATTCTTTTCCTTTACAATTAAAACCTGTTGCTTCCTTTTGTTGCATTACCTAAAGCAGGTAACAGGTTAGAGTTTCAAGCCTCTCTGCTTGAAACATTCTCAGTTAAATTTAAACCCATGGTTTGTCCTCTTCAAATGGGGTAGGGTGGGGTGGGGTGGGGTGGAGAAGAACCCTGGGCCAGGCTGCTTTTTCTCTCACTTACCTCCATCTCCCCCATGTGCTGTATGCCCCAAGTTAACAGAGATTCCCCCAGTGATCTAATGTCAGCAGACAGTCCCAGACACTTTATCCCTCCGGTGAATCCGTGTGAATGACATTGCTCTTGCATTTTTGCATCATACCTGGCCTGCTACTTAGTTGCAGAGTTGCAGTTTGTTCTTAAATTCTTCCATATCTCGACTCCCTCTGCTCCTCCAGGTCATCCTCCGCTCCTTTCCACTCTCCAGTCTCCTTGTCTCACAGCAAGCAGCTCACTCTGTGTCTCGTCCTGTCTGCAGGAAGACTTAGATTCTGAGAGACCGCTGTGGATGTGCCCGTCGGGCCCCAGCTGCCTGTCTGCCCGATAATTGAAAAGAAAATTAGTCTGACACAACACTGGCTGACCTCTTCCCCTTTACTCCCGTCATGTCTGAGACTTGACTCCTTCAGCCATCCGACCTGCCAACTGCCGTGGTCTGTTGACCATTACCGTTAACTTTCACCCACTTTTTTTTTTTTTTTTAACCCCCATCCCCAACAAACTTTCCCACCTCTGGTGACCCTGCCTGCTCACACTTTAAGAGGCAGGCTTTTCCCACTTAAGTGATGTCGGTCCCGGCTCTACATCGTGACTGTCCTGCCCACTTGCTTTCTTAGGCAATCAAAATCCACATCCTGCTTCCGCGCGTGGACAATGAGGTGCAGCTAGCGCTATGCACATTGGGACTTGGAGTTTGGATCCAGAAGGACATGAATCAATAGTTGTCTGTGTGTTGTTACTAGCTTTCTGCAGGCCGGGAGGTGCAACTGGGTCTGTCTGAATCATGGCAGCGCTCTCACTAGCTGAGCCCCCACCCCACCCAACAACCTTTTTCGATTTCTCCCGATCTGGCTGACTGTTTTTTTTTTTCTGTTTGTTTTTTTTACTTTTAGAGCCTTGTGATAGGCCCTCTCAGTTGTCAGGGCTCCAGGCAGTTGCCCATGTGGCCCAGGTGCTGACGCCAGCCCTGCTTACAGTCAGTGGAACATGGTCCCCCCCCCCTGGAATCACTTCTGCACATAAACCTGCTGGAGCTTAGGGCAGTATACCTGGCCCTTTAGGCATTTGCTCCTCATTTAAAAAAACAAAGTGGTACAGGTCAGAACAGACAGCACTACCACCATGTATTACATCAACAAACAAGGAGGAACCAGATCCACCCAACTGTGCACAGAGGGAATGAAGCTGTGGAGTCTGGCCTACTCCTTGTCCCTGTTCGCCATCCACCTTCCAGGGAAGGACAACACTGTGTCAGACTCCCTCAGCAGGATCAACCAGGATAATCACAAGTGGGCACTGAACCCACAAGTGCTACGGACAGTATTCAGAAGGTGGGGCACTCCAGAGATAGATCTCTTTGCCTCCACAGGCAATCATCAGCTGCCACAGTTGTGTTGCAGGCCTCCTAGCAGGGGCACAATCCCTATGGATGCACTTCAACTGAATTGGTCAGGGAAATTCCTGTATGCCTTCCCTCCTTTCCCCCATGTTGCTCAGGACCTTGGTAAAGCTCAGGTCACAACCAGTAACAATGATACTGGTGGCAGCAGACTGGGTGAGACAGCTGTGGTACTCACTCCTATTGACCCTGTCTGTGTCTCCTCCAATTCATCTGCCCCAGAGGCACAACCTCCTGACATCTTCACAGAGCAGAATCCTGCATCCCAGTCTCAGATCCCTGCGACTGAAGGCCTGGCTCTTCAGCACCTAGAGTTTGCTAGTCTGAATCTTTCAGTGGAGGTTCTGACAGTTCTCAGGGGATCCAGGAAACCATCCACCAAGAAAGCCAACTCCTTGAAGTGGAAAAAAGTCTCTATTTGGTGCTCAGGAAAGGACATTGTTCCTTCTAGGGCTTGTCTCCCTGTCCTTCTGGACTATTTGACCCACCTACATACACTGGGCCTTAGACCTTCAACATTGAGGGTACACCTGGCCGCAGTCTCAGCATATGTGTCAGCTGGTAAAGACAGATCCATGGCCTCTCATCCTGTCTATCGCAAATTCTTCAAAGGTCTCCATCTCCTTCATCCTCCCCTTAGGGAGCCAGTCTCGGCCTGGAATTTAAACATTTGTATTGCCAGTTCATGGAGCCACCCTTTGAGCCCATGGCAACAGCAGACTTGAAGTATGTCATGTGGAAAACTGTCTTCCTGGTGTCCATCGGTTCAGCCAGGAGAATAAGTGAATTGCAAGCCCTGTGCACAGATCTGGACTACATTTCATTCCACAGGGACAAGGTGGTACTTGGGACCAATAGGAAGTTTCTTCCTAAAGTGGTCTCTGACTTTCATTTGAATTAAACTATTACCTTACCTGTTTTCTTCACTGACAATTCCAGCTCACCTGAGCAGAAACTACACAACCTGGATGTCAAGAGGGGATTGAGCCACTACATTGACAGAACCAAGGCCTATAGGCCAGAGCATACCCAGCAGTTCCTTGCCTATGGGGAAGTGAGTAAGGGAAAACCTGCATCAAAACGAACCATTGCATGCTGAATAGTGACCTGCATACATTTCTGTTACAGTAAAGTTGGTAAACAAGCTGCCCTGGGCCTTAGGGCACATTCTATCGGGTACAGCTGCATCAGTAGCAGCTGCAAGGTATATGACACTTTTAGAAATCTGCAAAGCAACTGCATATAAAACAGTACACACTTTCACCAGGCATTACAGCCTGGACATACAGTCCAGAAGTGATGCTAGATTTGGTACAGCAGTGCTGCAGAACCTGTTCTCAAAATAGGTTCTCGGCCCAACCTCTAAAGGTACTGCTTGGTAGTCTGCATTAGTTTAATCATACTGTGTGATTCCTGGGGCTAGAAGAAAAAAAATTACCATAGTAATCATGTTTCTTCAAGGGGATCACATAGTATGATTAAAGCTCCCACCCTGCCTCCTCTGCCTGAACCTATAGACAAGAGGGACAGACTTCTGCACCTGTGCTTTGATTTTATATAGTTCATGACTGAATACTTACATTTCTTTAACCAGTTGATTTACTTTGTTGTCCCTACTTGGGACCTCTTTGGCTTAAGGGGATTTAATTAATGGGGGGGGGGGCTTAATCAGTATAATCATTTAGTTAGAGGGTCTTTATCCTGTTAGGCTACATAATGAATCTGAGCACTCAGAGTGCAGCAGTTACTAAGGGCAGCAGTTTGAAATTGGCATGTGTCAATCAGGGTTCCATCATTTGCATAAATTCTGTCTCTCCGTGGCAGTACAACACTGAAGACTAACTGCATTAGTTTAATCATACTGTGTGATCCCCTGGAAGAAACAAGAGTACTATGGTGAATAATTTTTTCTTCTTAGCCTCAGTACCAAGCATCCCATCAAGCTTCCACTAAGGCTGAACATACAGTACATACTCAGTCCAAGGGGAGGCTTCAGCACACAAACCTAGAGTCCTTGCACATGACAGCCTGGTTGTTTAGAGGCTAGAGTTTGCATTCCTTGGCCTCTTGGAGAAGGTTTGCATGTTAGTAGAGACATTTCAGATGTTCTTCACTCAATGGGCCTATGCTTTTACTTGGAAGAGGTTCTCAGAATGGTGCCAGGAGCATGACCTGGGACCCACTGAATGCCGTTAGTTCTGTATGCAGCTGCTTCTAGGCTTGTCCACCATGGGCCTTCGTGCAACTTTGTTGAAGGCGCATGTGGCAACCATTTCAGTCTACCAATATAAAGCAAAGTTACCTTCCTTGACATAGGAGTAGATTATTGGCCATTTTTTTGAGCGCCTTGCCCATATGTTCCCATCTCTCTCTGAGTCTCCTCCGACATGAGTCCTGAAATTAGTCCTGGCCAGGCTCGTGGAGAAGACCTTGAGCCTCTGATAGTGTGGAGCCTTGGTTTCTTCTCCTGGAAAGTAACTTTTGTGAATCAGGTCAGTGACTTGCAAGCTCTCTCAATTGACCCGACTTATATGATTTTCTACAGGGACAATGTTATGCTGTGCACAAATAGAAAATTCCTGCCTAAGGTGGTTTCTGACTTCCCTTTGAACCAATCCTTGCAGTTGGTGTATTTTCCTGGGCCGCATGCTGACGCGTGTTGAGGAACGGCTACGTCGGCTGAATGTTGGTCATGCCTCCCTGTTCTACCACTACAGAATGGAGCATTTCTGGGGCATCACTTGTTATTGTTTGTGGCATACACTGCACATTCCCCAGGCTGTCCTACTGCAAAGCAGACCATTGCTCAATGGATCATTGCATGTGTTGAACCTTCACTTCTAGGATCGTGGATATGTTGTTATAGCCACACTGTTTTGCTTGTCCCTTTCCCCTTTAAATCTTGCCGAATGGTCTAAAAGCTGGCTCCTCCCACCCGCCCGGGTGGTATATGCCTCTGCTCTACCCCTTGATGCCGGATCTTCCTTTCCACTGGAAGATTCGGGTTCCCTCCTTATCGCTCCTGTGTTGTGTAGGCTCCGTCGAACAAATCTTTGGATATACCTAAACTTAAACTCATTCGAGTTTCTCCACATCGCTTTGTGATCATGATGGAGGACAGGTCCTCACCAGGGTTTCGTCAGTGCCCTTGCAGGCAGAAGATGTCTCGCACCGACCTGCATGCCTTGTGCATCTACTGCCTGGGCCATGCCCATGACACCCAGGCCCGCGACTTTTGTTGTGCATTCCAACCTACTGTCCTGGACGATCATCTCGCACGTCTTCAGCTCGACAGACCGGAGAAACGGAACCTGCCAGTCAAATCGAACGAGGCCCGTTGGGTGGTCTCTGCGGCTGTGGGGTCCACTAAGTAACTAGAGCATATGAAGGCTTTGGAGGAGGAGGAGGAGGTGGCGGCGGCTTGGGCCACTGGTTGGTCCTCTTCTAAGTCCGTCTTCGTCCCGCTCAATTTGGGCTCCACCCTTGCAGGCTCCTTCAAGGAGATGTGCCAGTCTTTCCCCACCAAGGGGGAGGGCCCTTTGGGTGCGCACATCTCCCGCTCCCATAAAAAGGACAAGGAGTCGAGAGAAGGTTTGTCTTGTCAGTGACATTCTTGGGATCGAGAGAGGTCTCGGTCTCAGGAATCTGCTGTTTCGACTTCGGTCAAGATTGCGGCTTTGGACACTGGCTTCACGGTACCCCCTTCAGGCCAGTTGGCTAAGATGTGGGCTGACAACCTGGTCGAGATTGTGATCAACCCTGTCGACACATCATCGCTCGATGAGGCTGACAATTTCTTATTCAGGCCCCCGGTCCTGACCGGACCCACTGAGGAGGAGACGCAGCTCACTGGGAACCTCTTCACGGTCCCTGTCCCTGACCTGGAGGAGCTGTGGTTCTCCCATGCTCCTTCTGAGCACCCCCATCAGTCCCCCCAACAGTCCAAGTCGAGGTCTTGGACTCCTTCGACCAATAAGCCAAAGAAATCTCATAAGCGCCACTCATGGCGCCCAAAAAAGCAGCAGCGGCGCCATTTATCCTCATCCTCCTCAGAAGAGGAGAGGCTTCAATGCAAACTGTGTTGATGCTACAAGGACTTAATGTGGCAACAGTTGATGATGGCCGTCTGAAGTCGACTCCGGCTTCCACACCAGCCATCACTTGGCTGCCACCCTCCAGGCCAATGCTGACTCCTCCGGAACCAGTCGACACCATCCCTCTGCCTGCGGAGCTGGTGAAGACCCTCCTGGCGCAGCCAAAACTGGCCTCTCCACCGATTCTGGTGGAGCTGCCACCTAAGCAGCCTCCCTCTGGGGCTCCTGCCAAGGAGTCTTGGCCCATCAAGGGCCTTCCGCATAGGCGGTCTGTCACCCTCACTCCCGACCGCCCTGGTGGGTTGAAGGTGACGTGGGTGGTCAGCCAATCTGTCCGGAGTCCGAGGACTCCGACTTGCATTCCCATCCCTTGGACGAAAAATCCATTGGGAGTCTTTTGATGGAGGAAGGTCCCACATCCTTTATGGGCACCCTCCTTCTCATCTCCAAATCTACGGGGATGCCCTTGGAGCCCATTCAAAAGTGGGCCGAGTATCCCCTCACTGATATCCTCAAAAGAGGGGATTGTCTGACAGAGGCCATGCCTGTGGCCATTGCTGGCTGGGCCTTGGAGCTGTGGCAGTACCCAGCCTCCTGCCCTGTGTCCTCAGCCCGGATGGCCCACAAATATGTGGTTCCCATCAGCTCCCTTTCGGGATTCACAGAACACTCATCAGCTGAGGGATTGGTGACCAAGTCTTGTGTCTCGGTGCTCGGGTAATTTGGGAGACACCGATAGACCCCCGGACAAAGAGTCCAGGAAACTGGACTATTCTGTCAGGAAAGTCTATGCTGCCTCTTCGCTTAACCTTCATCAGGCAAGCTCGGCCATCATCATGGCACATTTTTCTCATGCCCTCTTGGGCTCTCTGGGTGAGGTTCTTCCTCATCTCTCCACAGACTGCCAGACCACGGTCAAGCAGGTCCATGATCAGGATCAGGCGGTTGCCAAACAGCAATTCCAGATGGCTCTGGACATCGGGGATTCTTGCGCCCGCTTAGTGGTGGTTGTGGTCGCCATGCACTACTGGGCCTGGCTGAGGGTCTCGACCTTCATGGTGGACACTCAGCACAAAGTGAGGGATGTTCACTTCCTGGGCACCGATCTTTTCGGTCTAGGAGTGGACATCATCTCAAGTGCATAGAGAGGTCCAGTGCCACCTTGGACTCTGTTTCTTCTGCCCAGAAGGAATCCCAGGGTTCCAAAAAGCAGAAGAGAGCCTTTTTGTCCTTCTGCCCCTACGGCCAAGCAGACCGATTTTTAATCGGGGCAGCAACAGCAGCAGGCTCAATCTTGGCACCCTCTGCCCAAGCCAGGGGCCTCAGCGACCCAAAAGCCTGGAGGGAAGGGTCCTGGCAGTCCCCAGGCGGATCCTCCTCCTCCAAGCCTGTACAGTGACGGGATGGGGGTTGCCAACCCCATACCCATCACGCCATTCTGGGTCCTCCCGTGGGGGGCCAGCTGCGCCCCTTTCTAACTGCCTGGTCCTCTGTCACAATGGACAGGGTGGGTCTTGGAAGTAGTCGGCCAGGGATTGCCTCTGGAATTCGAGCAGTACCCACCAAGCCGAGCAAATGCCCCATGGGAGGAAATGGTTTCCGTGCACACTCAGTCAGCTCTCCGAGATGACATTGCCCAACTCCTCCACAAGGAGGTAGTGGTCAGAGTCGCGGATCCCCCTGTTGACCCAGGATTCATTTCCTGGTACTTCCTGGTCCCGAAATGGACAGGGGCCTGGCTCCTCATTCTAGATCTGCACGACCTGAACCAGTTTCTCAGGTCTCACTCCTTCAGGATGGTAACTCTGTCTCATGTGGTTTTGCTCCCTGGATCTGCAGGATGCGTTCTTCTATGTCTCGATCCATCCGTCATATTTTCCTTCACTTCCGAGTTCCAAGCCATGCCATTCGGCCTGTCATTGGCCCCCCAGATCTTCACCAAATGTATTGCAGTGGTGGTGGCCTATCTCGTGTCGGGGATCAGAGGTACCTGTTATCTCGACAGTTGGCTCTTAGCAGGGCCCTCCGAGGTACAGGGATTTGACCCTTCAGACCTGCATCGAACTTGGTCTCCTGATCAATGAGACCAAGTCGGAAATTGTGCCTTCGCTGGTGATCTGCTTCATTGGGGCAGAACTCGACTCTTGCCGAGCCAGAGCCAGGCTCCCGGCAGACAGGGCAGAGGTTCTCTCCTCCTTTGCCCAATCATTTCTGGTTGGGCACTTGTGCCTTACCCGGGACTTCCTGCGCCTTCTGGGTTATGTGACGGCCTGCATCTCTGTGGTCTGATGGGCCTGGTGGCATATGTGCCCCCTTCAATGGGAGCTGGTCAGTCAGCGAACTCAGTGACTCCGTCATTTTGACGAGCTAGTCACTGTGACCCAGAAAATGTTTGATGCTCTATAATGCTGGACCATCCTAGAACATCTGCAGGAGGGGATCCTGTTTGTCCACCCCAAGCTGACGGTCTAACGACCGATGCCTCTCTCTCGGGCTGGGATGCCCACATGGAGAATTGCAGAGTCCACGGGCTCTGGACCCCCAAGGAATCCTGATGTCATATCAACCTGCTGGAGCTCTGAGCAGTTCAGCTGGCACTGACTGCATTCGCTCCATTCCTTTGAGGTCAAGTGGTGCAGGTCCAGACAGATAATACCACAACCATGTACTATCTCAACAAGTAGGGCGGCATGCACTTCCAGCCTCTGTGCAGGGAAGCTCTCCACATCTGGACCCTCGTGAGCTAACTGGAGGAGGATCTCTTAGCCATCCATGTGGCAGGAGCCTCAAATCAACTGGCAGATGCCCTCAGCCATGTGGGCAAGGCGTCCTATGATTGGCTCTCCATCCAGAGGTAGTACACAGCCTGTTCTACCAGTGGGGCATCCTTCAGGTGGACCTGTTTGCCTCCAAGGGGATCACAAAGCTGACGCTGTTTCATGCCCGCTCCCCTCAGCAGGGCTCTCTGCAGAGGGATGCCTTCTCGAGGCCGTGGACCCCAGGCCTCTTCAGTGCCTTCCTTCCACTTCCCTTGATCCACAATGGTGCTCCTCAAGGTTAGGAGGGACAAGGTGATCCTGGTGGTACCTGACTGGCCTCACCAGTTTTGGTACCCCAATCTCTTCAGCCTCAGCAACAGGCTCCCGAGGCATCTTCCAGCATGCCCAGATCTGATCTCAGTCAATCAGCAGAAGGTCCTCCACCCCGACCTTCAATCTCTGCACCTGACAGCCTGATTCCTGAGTGGCTAGAGTTCCAGGCTTTAGGTCTCACCGAAGATGTTCTCACCGTTGTTGAGGCATCCAGGAAGGAATCAACCAGGAGGTGCTATGCCTTCAAATGGAAGAGATTCTCCATTTGGTGTCCAGGCAAAGGCCTGGACCCTTTATCCTGTCCAGTGGCTAGCATTCTCGACTACCTTTGGTCTCTCTCTCCAAAGGGGGTCTTCGGTCTATGACCCTTAAGGTGCATCTGGCAGCCATCTCTGCCTACCGGGCGCAGGCCAGTCAGCAGATGGTGGCACAGGAGAAGGTGGTTTAGCACTTTTCAAGGGCTTCGACCACATTTCCCCTCTGGTGCGTGAACCACCACCACCATGGGATCTGCTGCTGGTACAGTACTGGCAAAACTCATAGGCAAGCCATTTGAACCAGTGCACAGGAGTGAGATGTCACACCTGTCATGGAAGACTGCCTTACTGGTGGCTGTTACAACAGCCAGAAGGATTGGGGAGCTGTAGATGCTGTCTGTTGAGTTTCCCTATATGAACTTCCACAGGAACAGGCAGGCAAAGTCCCAAACTGAGGAAACACTAGCACGAACAGTAAAAGAAGGTGACAAGACTTTCTATAGATACATTAGTGAAAGGAGAAAGTCCAGAGGGGGTATTGCTAAGCTCAAAGGAGAAAAGGGGGCACGTGAGGAGGAGGACCCTGTAAAAGCATCTATCCTAAATAGATACTTTTGCTCAGTATTTACTGAAGAGAAGGTAGGGCAGGGCCAAAAGCTCAGCACCATGGACACGGGGGAGGGAGGTGAGCACTACTCCCTTCACAAAAGAAAGGGTCCTACAAGAGCTCGCTAAGCTCAGGGTGGACAAGGCAATGGGACCTGATGGCATATATCCCAGGGTACTTAAGGAGCTAAGGGTGGAACTAGCAGAGCCATTAGCAGAACTGTTTAGTGAGTCTCTGAGCACAGGAGAGGTCCAGGAAGACTGGAGAAGGGCTCATGTGATCCCACTCCACAAGAGTGGTAGCAGGGAGGAGGCAGGGAACTACAGACCAGTCAGTCTTACCTCAGTAGTGGGCAAGATTATGGAGGCATTCCTTAAGGAAAGGATAGTGCGACACCTGGAATCCATAGGGGCACAGGATCCAAGACAGCAGGGGTTTACAAAAGGAAGGTCCTGTCAAACTAATCTCATAGATTTCTTTGACTGGGTAACCAGAGTGGTGGACCAAGGGAGAGTAGTTGATGTCGCCTACCTTGACTTCAGCAAAGCTTTCAACACTGTTCCACATAGAAGATTGATAAATAAGTTGGGTAGGCTTGGGATGGGTCAGAAGTTGGTCAACTGGGTGGCAAACTGGTTGATGGGCAGAAAACAGAGAGTGGTGGTAAATGGTATACAGTCAGAAGAGATGCAAGTGAGGTACCTCAGGGATCAGTCCTGGGGCCAGTCCTCTTCAGTATCTCCATTAGTGACATTGCAGATGGACTAGAGGGTAAGGCTTGTCTGTTTGCAGATGACACCAAGATCTGCAACACAATAGATGATCCAGATGGGGTGGGCAGAATGAGAAGAGATCTGGATAAACTAGCAAAATGATCAGAAGAGTGGCAACTAGGATTTAATGCAAAGAAGCGCAAGATCATGCACATAGGGAAGAGAAACCCTGAAGCCAACTATAGGCTGGGAGGGGAGTTGCTGGCAGTCACAAAGGAAGAAAGAGACTTGGACATCATCATCACTGATGACATGAAATCACCCAAGCAGACCTCTAAAGCAGTAGGTAAGGCTAGGGGGATGTTGGGGTGTATTAGTAGGGGTATCACAAGTCATAAGAGGGAGGTAATAATCCCTCTTTACAAGACAGTGGTTAGGCCCCATCTGGAGTACTGTGTGCAGTACTGGAGGCCACACCTTCACAAGGACATTAACCAAATTGTGGCAGTCCAGAGAAGGGCAACCAAAATGGTGCAGGGACTGCATCAGAAGACATATGAAGACGGATTAACGGAGCTCAATATGTATACCCTTAAGCAAAGGAGGGAGGGAGAGAGCTGATATGATCGAAACATTCAAACACCTTAAGGGCATTAACAAGGTGAAAGAGTCTAACATGTTTAAATATAAGAAAATAGCAGGACAAGAGGACACAGCATGAGATTAGAGGGAGGCCGATTAAGGGAATGTGAGGAAATTCTTTTTCACAGAAAGGGTGGTGGATGCATGGGCAGGCCTACCTCAGGAAATGGTGGCTATGAATACAGTGCAGGGCTTCAGACGAGGCATGGGATAGGCATAAGGGAGCAATGCAGATGAGTATGAATAGATAGGCCACAGACAGAGCAAAGGCCGGTGGCACATTTATAAGGTAGAAAAAGAAATGGGCAGACTGGATGGGCCTTGCAGTCCTTATCTTCCGTCAACTTCTATGTTTCTATGTCCTGCGCCCAAACCCAAAGTTCCTTCCGATGGTTGTGTCAGAGTTTAACCTGAACCAGGTGATGACTCTGCCAGTGTACTACTCCAGTTAAACCTCGGAGGCCAAATACAGGCTCCATACTTTGGACCTGAGACGAGCGCTGTCTTGCTACAAGGAGCGTATGGCTGAAGTTTGGGAAGAGGTTTGCCAACTGTTTGTCACCTATGCTGAAGCTGCATCTGGCAGACCTGCAGCCAAGCGGACGATTGACAGATGGATTACATCTTGCATTGATCTCTGCTATTGGTTAGCGGGCAAGGAGCCTCCCATAGGGATAAGAGCTCATTCCACCCGTCATACTGCTTCATCAGTGGCTGCTTCTAGGGACGTCCCAATCTAGGGTATCTGCAGGGCTGTTACCTGGCAGTCAGCAAACACCTTGATTTCCCATTACCACATTGACCTAGAGTCAAGCCGGGATGCTGTTTTTGGGGCCTCAGTACTGGGTCCAGTCCTCTTTAACATCTTTATAGGTGACATTGCAGAGGGTCTGGAGGGAAAGGTATGCCTCTTTGCAGATGACACAAATATCTGTAACAGAGTTAATACACAAGGGGGGAGTAGAAAGGATGAGAAGGGACTTGGCAAGGCGGGAGGAATGGTCAGACATATGGCAACTTAGATTCAGTGCAAATAAGTGCAAAGTAATGCACCTGGGAAACAAAAACCCAGGAGAAGAGTACGCAATAGCAGGGAAGGTACTAACAACAACAAAAATGGAAAGGGACCTGGGGGTGATCAGTATCAGATGATCTAAAGGTTGGTAAGCAATGAGAAGTCAGTAAGGAGAGCCAGGGGATACTGGGATGCATAGAAAGGGCATCATAAGTAGAAAAAGGAAGTGGTTATCCCTCTGTACAGACAACTGGTGAGACCCCATCTGGAGTACTTTGTGCAGTTTTGGAGACCTCATCTACACAAGGACATAGACAGGATGGAAGCAGTCCAGAGGATTGCAACTAAAATGGTGCAGGGTCTGCATTGGAAACCATATGAAGAGAGACTGAGAGAGCTTAATATTGATTTCATTGATATTACAGAGCATATTTAAGACCGTAGTCCATTAGCTCGCATTTTTTTTTAAAGAATCTACTGATATCCTTTAATTCCATTTCCAATTAAATAATGATTCAACATCAATTTAAATTCTGATATGGTTTTACTTTCAACCAGCTCACCTGGCAGTGAATTTCAGATTTGAGTTACTCTGTTATTAATCCAGTACCTCCTCTTATATTTGTATTTGTTCTTTCTTTAATTAATTGATTGATGGTTATGAGCCCTTGTATTATGATTATAATCCCTCTGCATCAGCCCCATGCTGTCCCAAAGAAAAGAGTCTGTATGGGCCTTGTATATCAGACACATATCCTCCCTCATCCTACAATATTCCAGTGAATACAGTCCCAATGAATTCAACCTTTGATTATAGCGCTGTCCCTTCAATCCTCTAATCATCTTTGTTGTCCATCTCTGAACCCTCTCTAAGGCTTCCACATCCTGTCTTTTATAGAGTGCCCAGAACTGCACACAATACTCTTAAGTGGGGCATCACAAGTGCAGTATATAAGGGGACTATGACTCCCCTTTCTTTACTATTAATATGCTTTTTTATACAATGTACAATACTACTTGATTTTTTTGACAATTTTATTACAGTGTGCACTAAAGTCCAGATTGTTGCTGATATTAATACCCAAATCTTTCTCATCATGTGTTGCTTTTAATATTGTGCCTCCCAAGTTATATTTAAGGAGTTTATTGGTTTTACCAAAATGCATAACAGAACATTTATCTGTGTTAAATAAGGATTGTTTTTGAATTGCCCATAATTCCAAGTTATTAAGGGCTATCTGTAAGTTGTGTTCTGCCATATTATTCACTGGACCCCCTAGCCTAGTATCGTCGGCAAATTTGGCCAACCAAACCTCCTTATCAGCCTGCATTGTTGATATATAATAACTGGTCAGCAATTTCTCTCCATGTACTGACCAGGTTAATATTTTCCATAACAACCAGCTGGTTGTTATGACATTCATGAGCCATGCCAGTCAGACTATGCTGCTGCATCATTGGCCAACATTCTGTGTGTGGGCGGGCCAAACAGTCTCACAAACTGCTGGAGAAAAATTGCTGGTCTGTTATTATAAAAAATAAAAGATGGGGAGGATGTTTCATATGAGAATTTAATGCACACCCTGCGTTGTGGGATGCTTTGATAAACCCCTCGGGCTTCGCCCTCGGGGTTTATGTAGCATCCCACAACTCGGGCGTGCATTAAATTCTCATATCAAACCCTTCTCCATCCATTATTCTCTATATAACGGTTAAAAAGGCATGGTCCGGACTGATCCCTGGGGTACACCACTGGTCACACAGGTTTTGCCTGAGAATTCTCCCCTCACACATACCCTCTGGCTTCTGTTTACCAGCCATGCCTTAATCCGCATTGCAGTCCAGTTTGGTAGTTCCATCTGTAAGATGGCTTTAACTAGTTCCACATGTGGGACTTTATCAAAGGCTTTTGCAAAGTCGAGGTAAATAACATCAACTGGGATACCCCTATCGAGGGACTCCCTGACCCTATTATAAAATTCCAGTAAGTTTGTCTGGCATGATGTACCTTTCCTAAATCCGTGCTGGGATCTATCTTCCTTATTAGATTTTCCAAGGAAGTCAGTAATAAAATCCTTAATTATTCCTTCCAAAATTTTACCCAACACCGAGGTCAGACTTAGAGGCCTATAGTTGGAAACTAGTTGTCGTGATCCTTTCTTGTGTATAGGGATTACTACAGTTTGCCTCCACGCACCTAGTACTTTTCCTGTATCTGTAGATCTTTGAAACAAGTACGTCACGGGGTCCACCAGAACTTCCGCTAATTCCGTCAACATTCTGGGTTGTATTCCATCAGGTCCCTGTGCCTTATTATGTTTGACTCGCTTAGGTCTTGTAAGTACGCTGGTTCTGTCTATCTTATAGCTGGATCTACACTGTAATGCAATAGTGACATCTTGATTAGATATTGAACAAACATTAAAAACTGTAGAGAAGTAATTGTTGAATTCCTCTGCTTGTGCCACATTATTGGTTAAATTATCCCCGCTGCTGGTTTTGAGGGGACTGATAGATGTATTTTTTCCTTTTTTGCAATTTATATAAGTATAAAAAGATTTGTAATTATCTTGAACTCTTGCCGCCAAAGTATACTCATAATTTCTTTTTGCTATAAAGATGCCCTTTTTTTGCTGATTTTTGACTTTTTTTGAATGCAGCCCAGCTTTCCTCAGTATTAACCTTTTTAGCATAGTGATAGCATCTATGCTTCTCCTTAATTAGCGCTTTAATTAAAGGGGTTAACCATGGTGGAGGGACATTCTTTTTTGCCCCATTGTATTTATTAGTAACAGGCACATACCTTTCAACTAGATTAGTTAGTTTATTAGTTAGTTTACCCCATATTTCGGCAACAGATTGTGAACCAAAATCATTTTTCCAGTCCCAGTGTTCAAGTACGTGCCTCATAGATTCAGAATCAGCCCTATTGTACCTCTGGAGTACCGTTGTACCTGTGCATTTCCCACTTACTTGTTCATACTGGAAATTAATAATAGAGTGGTCACTAGATCCTAGTGGGGGTTTATTTTACAATCCGTGATGTTTTCTCCCAAGTCACTTAGCACCAGATCTAAAATATTATGCCCCCTAGTGCTGGAAACAACAATTTGGTCCACATTTACCAAGTTAAAAGTTTCCAGATATCTCGATTCTATACCTGAATTTGCCTTTAATGTTTCCCAGTTTATTCCTGGGAGATTGAAGTCACCCACCAAAATAACATTTCCCGAAAGGCAAATCTGCTTGATGAAAGCTAGGATATCCTCATCTACTATCAGTTTGGTAGATGGTGGTCTATACATTACTCCAGAATTTATTGTAGCTGATTTAGGGAGACTAATCTTAACCTAAAGGGCTTCTAAATCAGGCCAGCTAGTTATATCTACTTGTTCTGTAATTATTGTGTCTTTAATATACACTGCAACCCCCCCCGGTTTGGGTACGATCTTTATTAAAAAGTGTATATCCATGGATATGTTTGTCCCATGTATCCTCAACTTGCCACCATGTTTCTATTATTGCACAGACCTGGATATCTTGACTAGTTAATAACACTTGTAACTCATCAAATTTATTATTTAAACTACAAGCATATAGGGACATAAAATTACACTTGGTTCTTAGCTTATCTGGGTTTTGTACCCCATCCCCTTTTTGTGGAGTTTAAATGACGGTGGATGGTCTCTTTTAAATGTTGTGCCAATACCCGTTTACCCATTTTATTTAAATGTAAACCATCCCTTCCAAATAGATGTTCGCTCTGGAATTTCTGCCAGTGATCAGTGTAAAAATAACCCTCTCTCACAGTCCATCTTTTAAACCAGCCGTTAATCTATAAATTTCTTGATTTATTCTGTTATTGTCTCTAGGAACTGGTAAAATTCAGAAATTCAAACTTCACATCCCCTATTTCTTAATGCTAAGCCTACTTCCTCAAAATCCCTCTGTATGTCTGTTATTTCTCTTTTTCCAACATCATTTACTCCAACATGCAGTTGGTGTATTAGTGTTATCAAGCAGGCCTGGGAGAAGATTTATTATGTCCCCAATGCCAGCCCCTGGACGTACACTTACAGTTGTGGATTCATTATAGTGCTTACATAAGATTCCATCTGTGTTTCTCAACATGGGTCCCCAGTGAATAACAGATCTATTATGCCCCAGGACACAAGTTGAGTTTGTCTGCTCTTGGTTTATTTGGTGTGCTTGTTAAACATTACTTGGTGAACTGATGTCAGGCTCCTGTTCAAATGGCAATGTGGTCTAACATCCTCTTCCAGGTAAGGCCTGGAATCTATTTAGAGTTAGAATATTGGATACTCCACCAATATTCCTTCTGCCCTTTTAAGTTTGTTTTCCGTAACTATTGACCATTCAACTATCATTTCCCTATTAGAGTTTTGATAACAGTCTGGTTCTCATATTCTTGGTCTCACACCCTGATCATCATCTACCGATCAATATATTGCTCCAAAGTTGAAATCTCAGCTCCTTAATCTATTCCTCAGGGACATCTCTTCTTTCAGTTGCTCCAGTTCCAATACAGTGACCACACACAGTGTTTTTCAACCCTCTCCCATCTTGAACATCCCACACTGAGAATAACACAACATGTTTGCTATTAATACTCATGGTTTGCAGTTTTAGGTTTATGGTTATCAGCTGCCAACAGCTGGCCACAACATAAGTGTTCTCTGCGCTGCCTCCTGCATCGCCAACCATGCCCTGCTCCAAAGCGTGGGTTGAGCTATGTAGCCCTGATTGACCTGGAAAGTCTAGTAGGGGTCAAGGGCACCCAAAGCACAGGCAAAGGATGATATTTTTATAAAAATACATGGAATAAATCTCTTTTCCCAGCGTCAGACACTCATGCGTGGCCAAAGCAGGGGATTTTAGGGGTCTGGTTTTAAAAACTCAGTTCTAGCACTGGTTTGTGGTCCCCACTCATTCTCTTTGGACTACAATACCTTCTTCCTGCTTCCTGTAGTGAATTAGCAGGGTTCCATGATGCAGTGCACAATTATTTTAAATAAAACAACCTAAAGGTCAATAAAACTTATATAGCCTGCCTATATTTCTGACAAACTGGCGTGCCCAATATATTTGCAAGGTATTGAATATGTATACCCTTGATGAAAGGAGGGACAGGGGGGACGTGATAGAAACGTTCAAGTACCTCAAGGGAATCAACAAAGTCCAGGGGGTAGCATCTTTCAGAAAAAGAGATGTATAAGAACAAGGGGGCACAATTTAAAGATGGGGGGGGGGGCGGCTCAGGGGTAATGTGAGGAAATTTTTTTTCATGGAGAGAGTGGTGGATGCATGGAACCGCCTTCCTGGGGAGGTTGTTGGGTCTAAAACAGTGGTAGAATTCAAACATGCATGGGACAGACATAAGGCAATTGTAAAGGGGGGTGGCAGGAAGTAGGCTGTTGGTTAACTAGAATCTGCAGCTTATCAAGTAGGTAGGGAAATGGGCAGACTGGGTGGGCCAAGTGGTTCTTATCTGCCGTTAAAGTCTATGTTTCTGTGTTCCAATCTGTTTCCCAAGTAGTGGGGTGTGCGCCTTGCCTCCCTCCTCCCGGAGAACTGCTAGGAGTCTGCCAAACAGTGTGGATAGAACAACATATCCACAATCCTAGAAAAACAGGTTACTCACCTGTAACAGTAGTTCAAGGAGTGGTATATGTTGTTTATCCACACAAACCCACCCGACCTCTCTGGCTTTGACGCACAACCCTCTGCTTCTAGCAGGCAAGATCTGGCGTCAAGGGGTGGAGCTGTGCGATATTACCACCAGGGTGGGTGGGAGGAGTCAGCTTTTAGACCATCCGGCAAGATTTAAAGAGGAAAGGGACATGCCAAACAGTGTGGATGAGCAACATATACCACTCCTAGAACTACTGGTACAGGTGAGTAACCTGTTTTTTTGGCCTTACGTATGCCACCTCTGGGTGTCTGTGCCTATACTTCCTAACATATAGCCACTTCTTCCAGCACTGCCAGGTGCATCTGATCAATGAGATTTACAGTGCTGCAACCTGGTTATCTTCACAGTTTCATGACCCACTACGGGCTAGACCTCCATGCTCACAGGGATGCTGCTTTTGGATCCTCCATCCTGAAATCTGTATTCCATTGGGCTGAGGGCTTAGCCCACTCTTGCCTGGGTACTGCTAGTTGTCTGCACAAGTGTGACTGTAGATGGAATCCAGGTAGTTACAAGACAAAGTTATTTATCTTTAAATATTGCTTTAATACTGGTATTCCTTCTTCAGTAACACTAACTCATTCAGCCTCCCTGGTTACCAGCCCTCATTGGTTACCTGTTGGCATGGCCTCATGTTTCCTGTGGTTCTTGTCAGAAGATTTAAGGCATTGGAGGGGTGAGGATGTAAATATAGAAAAGGAGCTGCAGCTGTAGCAAATGGGCTGTCGAGAACTTCGCCCATGCTCAGATAACTGCACAAGTGGGGCTATAGAAAGAATACCAGTAGTAAAAACAAGTATTACAGGTGGGTAACTTTGTAGTTTTTACCACTTCTGTTGCTGTGAACCACATTTACCCTTTTCCTGTCCTATGGTATCTCTGCATCTCTGATGTTGTTTGTATGTTTCATGGAGATACTGCTTTTTTTAATTCTATACCAACTGTTTAACTTGCTATGGTTTGACTTTGTTTATTATATTGCAGGATTTTTTTTTTATTTCAGTTTGGGATTAATACCTTTGAGTCAAGGACTCATTTTCAAAGATTCCATGTCAGTGTTGAACAAACATTACAAAAATACAAGGTTTACAGAGAGAAAAAAAAGAGAAAAAACATTGACGCATATACACAGGCAGTAATAATAAAATTTGAACTTATACACATCAAATTAGTAAATATTAAGAGATAGACTGATTAGATAAGAGGGGTTTGGCGGGGGGGATTAGCCGAAGGTGGCATTGTCTGAGGTGGGAGACAGGTGGAACTTTCAACCAAGTGAGTCCATCGTCAGCTAATTGGGGTAGGGGAGCGGGTTAAGAAAAAAGTGTTATATAGCAGAAAGAATTAGAGCGGGGTAGGTAAATGGAAAACTGGGGGCAAGGTACTATCACATTAGCGCAGGCAGGTGGCATCATCTGAGGTAGGAGAGAGGTGGAGCTTTCAACCAAGTGAGGCCATCGTCAGGTAATTGGGGGTAGGGGAGTGGGTTAAGAAAAAAAGTGGTATATAGCTGAAAGATGTAGAGGGGGGTTAGGTAAATGGAAAACTTGGGGTACTATCACATTAGCGCAGGCAGGTACAATTAATTTTAGAGTTAAGGAAAGATTTGAGACCAGCTTTGAAGGTACTAATTTTAGTAGTATCAGTGAGAACGGCAGGTAGTTCATTGTACCATTTCGGACATTATTTTACTTATTTGTATTATTCATTGTAAGAAACTATGTTAATGCACAAGTTTAGGTTTATTTTTAAAGCGGCAAAAGTAAGGAACTGTAACATTAGTTTTTTTTTTAAACCTAATTCTCTCCACCCTCATCCACCACCCCATGAACCCCACCAAACTGAATGTCAAAGCACAACCCAGATTTCACATATATATTTTTAACATCATAAATAAATAACATAGTACGAGTAATGCAGTTACACATCCAATGACTAACACTACACTCACATATTGTGGGATAGAGGGCCGCAGGGCCTGTTTTTCTGCTTTTTTTTTAATATACTAGAACTAATCCTTTGTATGTTCAGGGCTAAATAAAAGCTTTTCTAGGGGAGTGGATATGGTTCACTGTCCACAGTCTGACAGTTCCACTGGAACAGTCTGATTGGCTGGACATCTTTAAGCTAAGCACCTCCCACCACCCAAGCGATATATCCCGAGACTCCACCCCATGACAGCAGATCTTTATTTCACTGGAAGAACAGGTCACCCTCTTCACCGCTTCTTCCATAGGTGAACTTTGTCTTCAAAGTTTCTTCGATTTAATTACCTTATTCACTTATTGATTTATTTATTTATCTGTCTAAATTTTGGTAAACGGGTAGGCCCACTGAGACCATGCAGTCCCTTTTTCAGTGATGACCCGGGAGACAGTTATGGTACGATACAGCTCGACAAATACAGGGAATTATCAAAGTACAAAGAATTAACAGTGAATTCAAGGGATATACAGAAACTTCAAGATATTTAACTTAATAAGCAACCTTAATATTTACATTTAGCATAGACAAAAAATTGTATATTTACAATTTAGTACAGTGTAATGTACATACAGTATTTACAAAACACATGTGCAACACAGTTTTAGCACTTAATTCCTTCAACTTCCATCACTGATGTTAGAAGCATAGAAACATAGAATTTGACGGCAGATAAGGACTGCCTGGCCCATCTAGTCTGCCCATTTCCCCTACCTAATGGATAAGCTGCAGATCCTAGTTAACCAACAGTCTACTTCCTCCTACCCCCCACCTAGAATTGCCTTATGTCTGTCCCATGCATTCTTGAATTTCCCCACTGTTGTTGACTCCACAACTTCCTCAGGAAGGCCGTTCCATGTATCCACAATCCTCTCTGTGAAAAAATACTTCCTCATATTACCGCTGAGCCATCACCCTGTATCTTCAAATTGTGCCTCCGTGTTCTTGAACATTTCTTTTTCTGAAAGATGCTACCCTCTTGGACTTTGTTGATTCCTTTGAGATACTTGAAAGTTTCTATCATGTCCCCCCCTCCCTCCTTTCCTCGAGGATATACAAATTAAGCTCCTTTTAGTCTCTCTTCGTATGTCTTCTGGTGCAGACACTGCACCATTTTAGTTACCCTCCTCTGGACAGCCTCCATCCTGTCTATGTCCTTGCGGAGATGGGGTCTCCAGAACTGCATGCAGTACTCCAGATGAGGTCTCGCTAACTGTCTGTACAGAGGGATAACAACTTCTTGTTTTCTACTGGTGATGCCTCTCCCTATGCATTCCAGTATTCCCCTAGCCCTCCTTACTGCCTTCTCACATTGCTTGCCCACCTTTAGGTCATCTTATATGACTATCTCCAGCTACCTTTCCGTTTTTGTTGTTGTTAGTATCTCACCCCCCATTGTGTACACTTTCCCTGGGTTTTTGTTTCCCAGATGCATTACTTTGCACTTCTTTGCGTTGAACCTAAGCTGCCATACATTTGCCCAATCCTCCAACCTTGTCAAAGTCCCTTCTCATCCTTTGCATCCCATCTTGTGTATCAACCCTGTTGCAGATCTTTGTGGCGTCTACAAAGGGACGTACTTTTCCTTCCAGTCCCTCCGCAATGTCACTTATAAAGACATTAAAGAGGACCGGTCCCAGTACTGAACCCTGTGGTACCCTGCTAGTAACCCCCCTTTCTTCTGAGTGGACTCCGCTTACTATTACCCTCTGCGTCCCGTTGTCCAGCCAGTGTTTTATCCAGGCTGCCACCTTGGGACCCACTCCAAGGCTGGCTAACTTATACATTAATCTTTTGTGTAGGACTGTGTCAGATGCCTTGCTAAAGTCTAGGTAGGCCATATCCACAGCCCCTCCCTGGTCTACTACTTTGGTCACCCAGTCAAAGAAATCTATTAGATTCGTCTGACATGACCTTCCCACTGTGATACCATGCTGCCTTGGGTCCTGTGCCCCGCTGGCCTCTAGGTGCTCAACAGTTCTTTCCTTCAAAAGTGATTCCATCATTTTTCCTACCACTGAGGTCAAACTAACAGGTCTGTAGATCTTCCCGGACATAAGTCTGCACCACTCATTCACACTAATGGGATCAGCACCGGAGGCACTAGGACCCATCAGGAGCAAACTTTTTTTTTGGAAGGTAGGCGCCTGAGACGGCGCCGCGAGGAGTGGCACCACGAGCCTCAGCTCATGCGGTACTGAATATCTCGGCGTCGACCTTCCATCCGCCTCAGTTCCTTTTGTCCCGCCATCAAGTGTACTCAGTGACGACGTCGCTTGCCCTCCGGGAGTCAAACTTCAAACTAGCAGCATAGTTTTCAGTTTTATTGTTTTGTAGTAATATCTCGAATAAGTATCGCTTAAGTTTATTCTCATTTACAAAGAAGTCGCAGCCTAATTTGACGGAGTCGCCCATGAGCGGGTCAGGTGACAGTAGGAAGACTTCATATGAAAGCTGTTCAGTCAGCCGGGCTGGGTCCGGTCCGCTGCCTTCTCCAGAGGGGGGTCTGACAATGGTCAGTCCAATGCCTGAGGGGGTGGGCAGTTCCCTCGAAAGCATAACAATAAACAGTCGCATTCTCTGCACCATTCGGCCTCGAGCTCTTCTTCGGCCCATAGGTCAAAAAAGAGAAGGCATCACTCGAGGTCGCCCTCTGATATGTCTGCGCGTAGACAGTCGGTTATTGGAGTTAGTTGCCGGTCTTCTCCTTCGGAGCCAGCTTCTGTTTCTGGTAGCTGACGTCTTCAACATCGGAGCCCTACCCCGCCCTCTGGTAGGTCTTCAGATGAGCAGTTTCATCAGTGGGCTGCTCTTATGGAGCAATGGGCTCGGAGGTTGGTCCAGCTGCCTGGCCCGGTCACTCAGGGGCCTTCGGGCTTCTTGGGAGACCAGGTAGGGTGGTTGAGCCCCTCTGGTCGCGCGGCATAGTCTTTGGTGCCGTCGACTCCGCGCTTAGGTGTCCCCCCCCCATATGGCTGCGGCGCAGGGGGCCACACCGATGTCTCTATCTCCTGCTTTTATTCCTCCCTCTCCTCAAATCCTGTTTTTGAGTCTTAGAGGGCTATTTCTCGCCCTCGGCGTCGATGGCCTTCGGTGCCTTCCTTGGCGCTGATCGTCTGTTGGCGCCGATCACCGAAGCACCTGCACTAATGTCAGTGCCATCTCGGCACCGTCATGGTACTCAGGGGCACTGTCCAGCTTCTCGGCACCGTCTTCAGCTGGCTGGGCTCTATGCGCCTTGTTTGCCGCCATGCGGCTTCTCGGGCGCTGTCCCTGTGCCGTCGCGCTTGTTGGCGCTGATGCGTTTCTGTGGCGCCGGAGGTCCTTAGGGCGTCGTCCACCTCTCAGGACTCCTCCTTTAATCCTTTTCCTTCCTCATTTCCATCTGATTTCCACTCCTTTCCTGTCCATGCAGTACCTCCTGGACTGTCAGGAGATGACATTGAGCCTGACCCAGACCTTAGGCTGGGTGAAGAAGTGGAAGAAACAGGATCTATTCCTGCTGCAGAGCCTGTGGCCGAGGACCTGTCTTTTAAGTCTCTGCTGAAAAACTTGATTTCCACTCTTTCTCTCCAAACTACAGACATCGATCCTGGGAAATTGCTAAGACTCCAATATCTCCATGTTCCGGAGATCCCTACACATTTGACTCCTCCGGTACAACCATCCTTTGAGACGCTGCTCCTGCTCTCATTCCTTCGGTGGCTAAATCCATAGATAGGAAATACTCAGCCCCCAAGGATCGACCCATTTTGGCTTCCCAATCCTTTGCAGATCCTATTGTAGTTTTGGCAGAGAATGATAAGGTCGTCCTCCCCCAAACTACTACAGCTTGACCTATTAACAAAGAATCTCATAAGATAGACACTTTAGGTAAGAGAGTCTTTGCTGCTTCCACCCTGGGTATGCGTATTGCCAGCTACCAGGGCTATTTCTCTCAATATGAGTATATTCTTTGGCATTCGCTCAAACAGATGGTTGAAGCTCTAGCTGGAATCGGATACAAAGTCAGAGCTTCTTCAAACCATTATCAGGGCTGCCAATCAACAACGGCGGAGTTAAAGCAGCTATGGATGCTTTAGTACTGCTTCAGAGGCGGCGGCGGCGGCATTTGTACCCGCCGTCATTCCTGGCTGCGCACTTCAGGTTTCACGAATGATGCACAGCAGCAGGTAATGGCGTTGCCTTTTGATGGTGTGTATCTCTTCGGCCCTCAAGTAGAACAGGCTCTAGAAGCTACACAAAAAACTAGGTCAGCCATTAAGTTGGCTCGACCTCCTCCTGTCCCCTCTCGAGGGGGTTTTAATAAACGCCAGTCTTTTCGAGGCAAAGGCAGAGGAAGTTTTCATAAAAGCCAAGCCCCCCAGACTCTAAAGAAAATGCAACAGAAGACGCAAGGACCCAAAGTGCCCAGCACCACCTTCTGAGTTGTTGGCCCAAGTCCCACCTCAGCTGCCCGAGGTGGACTCTTCCTCAGTGGTGGGAGGTCATCTGACGCACTTCTGTAATCAATGGAAGTCCATAATCTCAGACAAATGGGTCGTCCGGATAATCCGTGAGGGATATTCACTCAATCTTGTGGAGACCCCTCCGGATCGTCCCCCCAAACGACAGCCCAGGCTGTCAACCCTTCAGTCAGACTTTCTCGACTCCGAGATTCAAGGCCTTCTGAACAACAGGGCAGTAGAAGTAGTTCCGCTACATCAACGGAACACAGTGTTCTACTCCCATTACTTTCTGGTTCCAAAGAAAATTGGGGGGCATGTGCCCCATTTTGGACCTCAGAAAACTAAACACATTTCTGCCCAAGGAGAAATTCAAGATGATTTCACTAGGAACCTTGTTACCTTTGCTTCATCAGCATGACTGGCTAGCCTCCCTAGACATGCAGGATGCTTACCAGCACATCTTTGTTCACCCGAAGCATCACAAATTCCTAAGGTTTGCGGCTCTGGGACAGCATTATCAGTTCAGAGTCCTGCCCTTTGAGCTATCCTCGAAAGCAAGAGTTTTTACAATGTGTTGTGCAGTTCTCGTGAGCGCATCTCAGAAAGATCGAATTCAAGTGTCTCCTTATCTGGACAATTGGCTTTGGCAAGTCCTTCCAGGCAGGGAACTCTGGGCGCCGTAGCCATGGCTTCAGCTATCTCTGTCCATGGGAGTCCTGCTAAACCTCAAAAATCCCAGCTGCAGCCCTCCCAGAGCTCCTTT
Organism: Neoceratodus forsteri; assembly: GCA_016271365.2. Lineage (NCBI taxonomy): Eukaryota > Metazoa > Chordata > Ceratodontiformes > Ceratodontidae > Neoceratodus > Neoceratodus forsteri. The sequence goes on along the minus strand of JADMNL010000027.1, from coordinate 122,488,826 downwards.
ATAGGAACTCTTCTGGACACCTCCTGTGCAAAGGCTTTTCTTCCAGCGGACAGGAGGAGCGATATCCTTCAGATGGCCCGCCACATCGGGGAGAGCAACTCAGTTCCAGCTCTCTCGAAGCAACGGAAGCTAGGTCTCATGGCATCCTCGATGTTCACTGTACCCCAGCACGTCTTCACATGAGAACTTCTCAGTGGATGCTCAGTACTCAGTGGTCCCCAACCACTCACCTGCAGTCCTTTCTCATCAAGGTGACAGAACCTCTAAAGAGGTCGCTCACCTGGTGGTCGCAAGAGAACAATCTCCTAGAAGGGTATCCCTTTGCTCCTCTGGATCATCAGATTTCCATTACCACAGACGCGTCCCTGATGGGGTGGGGGGCTCACTGTCAGGCTCTCCACACTCAAGGTACGTGGACTCAGGTCGAGTCCCAGCTTCACATAAATATCTTGGAAATGAGAGCCGTCCTTTATGCGGTCCGGGCATTGAAGGACATTCTCTGTCACAGGAGCATTCTCCTTCAAACGGACAACAAAGCAGTGATGTATTGCATCAACAAACAGGGCGACGCTCACTCTTACTCCTTATGCAGAGAAGCGATGAGAGTGTGGGAATGGTGCTTGCAGCACAGGTCTCTAATTCAAGCGGTCTACCTGCCAGGAGTACAGAACGAACTGGCGGACCACCTCAGCAGAACAGAGACAGATCCTCTCGAATGGTCTCTCGACTCAGCCGTAGTTCAGTCAATATTCACGGAGTGGGGAACTCCAGACCTGGACCTTTTTGCATTCCCACTCAACACAAAACTGCCTCTCTTCTGCTTCAGAAATCCAGGGCCTGGCATTTTCTGTCAGGATGTGTTCAGGCTGCAGTGGACAAAACGCTTTCTATACACCTTTCCACCTCTTCCTCTAATTCAGAGGGTACTTCTCAAGTTCGAATCCCGGGGGGGGGGACAAAATGATCCTCATTACTTCCTTCTGGCCTCAACAAATGTGGTTTCCACTATTCAACAGTATGTCGGCAGCTCCGCCAAAACCACTCCCACTTCAGACGAACCTCTTGACTCAAGGGCCTGTTGTTCATCCCAACCAGAGGTCACTTACCTTCGCGCTTGGCTCCTGAAGAGATAGAAGTGAACAGGTTCAGTGTCTCTCACAGGGTTTCGGATATTCTTTTGGCTGCGCGGAAGCCAGCCACTAGAAAAACTTACACAGCCAAATGGAAGCGTTTTTTGCTCTGGTGTGCAAAATCCTCTTTAAATCCCTTTTCCTGCCCACCAGATAAAATTTTGGAGTACCTCTTAGACCTCACAAATTCAGGTCTGCAGTACTCTACAGTCAAAGTTCACCTTTGTGCCATTTCAGCTTATCATGAGTCAGTACTTTCCTTGTCACTAGCTCAGTTACCTGTGGTTGAGAGGTTTCTTAAGGGAATTCTGCATACCAGACCTCCTATAATATGTCCAGTCGCAGCCTGGGACATTAATCTTGTGCTAGACATGCTCACTCGAAAGCCTTTCGAACCTCTGGATACCTGTGAGTTAAAATTTCTCACCTGGAAAACTGCCTTCCTGGTGGCCATTACCTCAGCCCGCAGGGTTTCTGAGATACATGCCTTGGTCACAGACCCTCCGTATACTGTGTTCCATAAAGACAAAGTAGTCCTTAGAACCCATCCTAAATTTCTTCCTAAGGTTGTTTCGGGGTTCCATCTAAACCAACCTTTAGTCCTTCCCTCTTACTTTGCGAACTTCCAAAATGAAGGAGAAAGTTCTCTTCATTCCCTGGATGTCAAGCGAGCTTTACGTTTCTATCTAGATAGAACAAAGGACTTTGTAAAGCTCAACAACTGTTTGTTTCTTTCAGCGAGACCTGGCTGGGTCAACCTGTCGCTATCAGATGTATCTCAGCATGGCTAGTGGCATGCCTTCGCCACTGTTATTCCATGGCGCAGGTTAAGCTGGAGGGCAGAGTGTACGCTCACTCTACTAGGGTGGTAGCGGCATCTCTGGCAGAAATCCGCAATGTTCCCATTGCAGATATTTGCAGTGCGGCTACCTGGAGCTCAGTGCATACTTTCGTTGAACACTATGCCCTGGATGTCCATGCCAGACGACATCTGTCCTTTGGCAGAACCATCCTTAATGGACTTCTTTCCTAAAACTGTGAGCTCTTGGTCTTTCCTGCTGCCCTCTCGGGGGATTATTAGCTCGGTACTCTCCCATTAGTGTGAATGAGTAGTGGAGACTTATGTCCAGGAAGATATGGAAATTACATACCTACCATAATTCTTGATCATCTTGGACGAGTCTCCACCGCTTATTCACATGCCCACCCTCCATCCCCCGAGCTCACCTCTGTTGTTGGTCTTCACTCCCTCAAATCTTTAGGCTGTGAAGACTTCTTTGTTGACTCTTCTTATACAGATGTTCCGGACTATCTTATGTCCGTTTTTTGATTAGGCTATCCTTCTAGGTTAGTTAGGCTGCACCTCCTCAGAAAAAAGGTACTGAGGCGGTTGGAAGGTCGACGCCGAGATATTCATTACCGCATGAGCTGAGGCTCGCGGTGCTGCTCCTTGCGGCGCCGTCTCAGGTGCCGACCTTCCAACAAAAAAAGTTTGCTCCTGATGGGTCCTAGTGCATCGGCGCTGATCCCATTAGTGTGAATGAGTGGTGGAGACTCGTCCAAGAAGATCGAGAATTACAGCAGATACGTAATTTCCATTTTCCTGCCTCTGCCTTGCTCCCACTTTTGTGAAGTGGAATCACATCTGCCCTCCTCTAGTCCTCAGGTACCATCCCATCCTCCCATGATTTGTTAAGGAGGGTAGTCAGCGGTGTCATTAGTTCTACCCTTAGTTCTTTTAGAATTCTTGGGTGAATCACGTCAGGCCCCACTGCTTTGTCCACCTTCAGTTTTAAGAGTTCTTTCAGAACTCTTTCTTCTGTGAATGCACTGATATCAACCCCCCCCCCCCATCCAGAGTGTTTCTATTGTTTGGTTTAGGTACATCCCCTCCTCTTCTTTTGTGAGTACTGAGAGAAGTATTCGCTTCAGTATCCCGCTTTTCACTTAGCCTCTGCCCACATTCCTCCCCTTATTAAGCCTCAGTATCCCTCCCTTGGTCTTTCTTCACTCCCTAGTGTACCTGTATAAGGTTTTATCCTCCTTCTTAACAGAGTTGGCTGTCTTTTCCTCAGTTTGGGCATTTGCTGTTCTGACTGCCTTCCCTGTCTCCTTCTGCTTTAACTGATATAGTTCTCTGTCCTGCTCCTTCTGTGTTCCCTTATATTTCCTGAATGCTATCTTTTTCTCCTTAATCTTTTCTGCCAACTCTTTTGAGAACCATAGTGGCGTTTTCTTTCGTTTAGTTTTGTTGATTTGCTTTACACAAAGGCTTGTTGCCTCTGTGATGGCAGTTTTGATTTTCCCCATTGTTCTTCCACCCCTCCTCCTTACCTGTTTGCTAGTGCTTTTCTGAGGTGCACTCCCATTTTATTTATTTATTTATTAAATTTTGAAGACCGGGTAGGCCCACTGAGCCCTGAAGGTCCCTTTTTCAGGGGCGACCCAGAGACATTATATGGGCAGTACATGCAGAGAAGAGATTACAGAATATATACAGGCAAGTTGTAGATTACAGTCATTCCTGGCATTGTTACTGAGCATATGGAGTACTGGTGTAAGTTGTTATGAGACCAGACAGAAACCCTAGTACGTTGGTTACCTAGTGTGTTTAGAGGCAATCTGAAACCAAGGTTGTACAGGTACGGGGGTTGAGTGAAGAAGGAGGGGTTGGGACTTTCAGGTGTTCTGACAGTGGCAGGTGCTGGCCTCAAGCATGTGGGCCTTGAGCCTGGTGTGAAAGTTCGGGAGAGTGGATGCTTCCTGTACCATGGGGAGGAGCTTGTTCCACAGATAGGGGGCTGTGAAGGTGAATGACTTGCCTACCGCACTGGTTCGGATCCTGGAGGTTTCTAGCAGCATCCGCCCTGAGGTCCTCAGGGTCTGAGTTTTTTTTTGGTGGTGATAGTAGCTTCCAGGCTGGGTGGAGTGGATGGTCGGAGTAGCTTGCAGGTCAGGCAGAGGAGTGGGTATTGGAGGCGAGCGTCAAAGGTGGGCCACTATAATTTGGCCAGTGTGTCACAGTGTTGGCTTCTGGGGTGATCCTGGGTAGCAAATCATGCTACCTTGTTGAACAGGCTCTGCATTTGGGTGACCTCCAGCTTGGCCATTCCCTGTATTACAGGGGCAGCGTAGGTCAGCGTGGGGAGCAGGACGTTGGTTGCAATGGATAGCCTAGCTTCTGGGATAAGCTGGTCCTTTATCCGATACAGGATACCCAATTTGCAGTGGATGGACTTGGTCACTTGTTTCACGTGGTTCTTGTAGTTGAGCCCTTGATCAAGTATGAGCTCTAGGTACTTTAGAGAGTCCACTACCTCAATGCCTGTCCTGTTGAGTGTGGTAAGCCATAAGGAGTTAGTCCTGTCTTGTCCCAGGAATCTGGGTCTGAACAGTATGGCTTTTGTTTTCCCTGCGTTCAGGACCATTCTGTTCTTCTTCTTTAGCCAGGCCTTCAGGGACATTAGATCAGTTTGGAGTTCAGGGCCAATCTCCGCTAGGTTGTCTGAGGAGCGGTAGATGACTGTGTTGTCCACATATTGTGTGACTGAGGCCCCCCCCCCCACAGTGTAGGTTGAGGTAATTCATGAACAGTGAGAACAGTAGGGGACCAAGGATTGAGCCTTGGGGCACGCCCTCCTTTAGGGGTAGGAGGTCTGATAGCACACACCCTTCCAGATGACCCTCTGTGTGCAGCCAGATAGGTAGCTCTCGAACCATTTGAGAGCCAGAGGGTCTAGGCCTGTTTTGCTCAGTTTGACTAGGAGGAGGTTGTGGTCGACAAGGTTGAATGCCTTTGATAGATCTACAAATTCTGCTCTAGAGGGGGTCCCCCTGTCCATAGCACAGAGTATCTCTGTTGTGAGGGCAGTGTCTGTGCCATGGTTGGCTCTAAAACCATGCTGGGAGGGTACTTGTGGCTGGTGAGTCTCCAGGTACTCGCGGAGTTGGTTATATATGAGCCTTTCCTGGAGCTTTGCGAGTAAACAGAGCAGGGAGATTAGTCTGTAATTGCTCGTGTGTTTCCTGGAGCCGCCCTTGTGGATGGGGACCACGTTTGCCTGTTTCCACTGGTTTAGGACTGTTCCTTCCAGCAGAGATCTGTTTATGAGTTAGGTCAAGGGTCTGGAGAGGGATTTGGCTCCATCCTTGAGTAACCTGGGATTTATCCCATCTGGTCCTCCTGGGCCTCTGGTTTTCAAGGCCCTCAGAAGAGTTTGTACCTCTTTTGTTTTGACCAGCCACAGGTGAAATAAGGGTCAATTTAGGCATGGGGGCTCAGTCTTGTTAGGTGCTGGGGTGGGAGGGGGTAGTCCAGCCTTGTATGCTTTGAGGTTGGTGAAGTAAAGGTTTAGGGCTGAGGCAATTTGTGGGTAGTCGCTCACTAGTTTGCCATTGACCTCCATAGGGCCTGGTTCAGCTTTGGTGCTTCCCCTGATCAGTTTGTTTGTTTATGTGAGACCAGAACAGTTTGGGGCAGCCTGAGTTGCTTTTCTGTAGACTGGTGACATACTCCCTTTTCGCCTGTTTCGTGGCACTCTTGTATTTGTTTTGCATGGCTTTGTAAGCCACAAGATCGTCTGGGAGAGAGGAGTTCTTGAACCTCTTCCAGGCCTTGTCACGGCTGATCATCAGGGCTTTTAGGGTTGGAGAGATCCACCTGTAGCAGCTGCCCTTAGCTGCTTCAGACGCAAAGAGGTTGGCTGCTTTATTTATTGAGTGGTGGAGGTATTCAGTGCCTCATCTAAGGAGGAGGCAACCTGATAGGGCTTCAGTCCAGGGTGTTGAGGTAGTCATTGTATTGTGCCGCCGTGAAGTTGGAGTAGTCATGTGCAGTCAGTATTAGGGGCTGGACCTTGGGCCCTATTTCTCCAGATGCAGAATATTGGGAGTGGTCGCCAGGGCATCAGACATGAGTCCGACTTTCAGCATGTTGCTGGGGTTTGACACAGAGCCCAGTTCAGGATGGTGTGGTTCCCTGTCTTATAGTTCATCCTGGTGGGTTCTGTGATACCCTGTACCAGGTTTGCCTCTTGTGTCATGGACATGAGGTCTTTGTTGGGATCATGGGCCCAGTTGAGATTGAAGTTCCCCAGAATAAGGAACTCATTTGAGACTTCTTTAGCCGTGGATCTGGTTATAGACACATCCTATTATGAGACGTTTGTGTTGGCCAAGGGTAACCCTTATAAATATGGATTCACTGTCAGGGTAGGAGTCCTGCTTCAGGGTTATGTGCATCGCCGTAAGGCAGTCCTTTGTGTAGATTAGTACACCCCCCTCTCCTGCCCTCCCTGTCCTTGTGGAAGGTGTTGTATCCTTGGGCCATGAACTCGGACGAGGATGTGGGCCTTAAGCCAGGTCTCTCACATAGCAAGTATGTCTGGCTTGCACCTCTTGCAGTTTTGGCTTGAGACTGCAGATATTCATGTGTGCAATCTTCAGGCCCTTGTAGGATATTCAATGAGGGTCCTGCGGGGGAAGATATTAAGATATTGGCAGTGGGAGGGCCAGGGTTTGGCTGGATATCTCCTGCCAGGAGAAGCAGTGCCACTAGCAGGCCAATTAGCTTTGGGCTGCTAGCTAGGATTAAGTTACTCTGGATCCTCCTTCTGGTAAAGTAGAGTGATTCGTAGCATATGCCCCTCCTTACTAGCTCATGTGCTATCAGGAGGGATTGTATGCTAGGGTGGGATTTGGAGTTATAGAGGTCCGTGAGAAGGGTGTCGTTGTCCAGGGATTCCCTGATGTCAGGGTCACCTCAGCCTATAACCCCGTCCACCCAAAGGAGGGACAGTATATATAGTGTTGCCAGGAGCACTCCCCTGTTGGGCAGTGAGGCACCGGGCTTTTTTCTCCCGCTCAGTCTGGGGCTAGGTGGGCTGCAGTCCATGGTCCTATCCTCGGGAGACATGTTTGAGGAACAGTGGAGCCCTGATTATGTACACTATTTGTCCGCAACGCTCACATTGGATATGGCCTTCTCTAGGCACCGATACCGGGCAGCTAAGAGTTGTAAAACAGAGTTCTACTGACATTAAGCAATGCTACACATTTTCAGCCTACACAGCAATTATTTCTTCATTCTTCTGTCAAATAGGTTAGTAACTAATCACTGTACTATAGCAATTAACACACTTTAGAGCAAACACTCTCCTGGAATATAGCACTCTCCTGCCACAGCTAAGGGCAGCAGGAGCATGTAATACAGAGTTCTACTGACATCGAGCAATGCTACTCACTTTCAGTCTGCGCTGTCATTACTGCTTCATTCATCTCTTAGTGATGTTAGCAATAAGCACTGTGCTATAGCAGTTATTACACTTTATACTGGCCAACTTTAATTCTGTATTAACAAACTCTGTCTCCTGTCCTCAGTCCTTTCTGGAACCAGCTGGTAAAATCAGAAATTACCACTAGTGTCTAACTTCAGCAAGTTTCTGAGTATACAGGCACTAGAAGGATTGATAATTTATCAAAAATACCATCCCGAGTAGCCAGAAGTACAAGTAACTTCCTCTGCCCACAGGGAAGGATTGCTAGCAGTTATGCTATACGAGGGTAGATATTCACTTCAATAGTGAGAGATTTCGGTAATTCTGCTAACTCAACCACCGCCTCCTGACCCCAAGGTGCAAGTCACTGATTTGAACCCTGCTTAGAGGGAGGTCCTTCTGTGCTAGTGGGAGTGGCCACTGAGCATTTAAGGGAGGAGGGAATGGGGTGGGTGGCCGAGAAGAATACTCTCCCGGTTCACTGCTCTTACCCGCACAGAAGTGTATCAGTCCAGTTTGCTCTCCAGTAGGATCTTTCTTTTCTTTTTTTTTTTTTAAACTAAATGGTTCTAAGCATTGCACATGCCTGGTCCAGGCAGGGATGAACTCTTGGCTTTGTGCGAGGAGGTCTGCCTGGCTCTGTACTGTGAACCGGCACCTCTACCTCCAGCGGTCTCTCAGGTGCGGGGTGGACCGCTGCAGAGGTCACCTCACCACCACTGATTCGGCTAGCAGCTTCTTCTGTTGTGAGCGGGGCTTCGTTTCAGTCCTTAAGCCGCAGTTGTGTGTGCATCACAGGAACGGCCAGGGACCAATCCTGAGCAGTTTGCAGTCCTTTTGAAAATTCTCACCCAAACTCTCATCCAATCTCACATAAAATACTCTCCCGGTTCACTGCTCCTACCCAGCACAGAAGCGCATCAGTCCACACTCTTCTCGGTAGGATCTTTCTTCTTTTTAAAAACAAAATGGTTCTAAGCAGTGCACACGCCTGCTCCAGGCAGGGGATGAACTCTTGTCTTTGTGCGAGGGAGGTCTGCCTGGCTCTGGACTGTGAGCCGGCACCTCTACCTCCAGCGGTCTCTCAGGTGCAGGGGGCGGACCCACTTGTGCAAAGGTTGCCCTCACCACCCCTGACTCGGCTGGCAGCTTCTTCTGTTGTGAGCCATGGAGCTCTGTTTCCATCCTTAAGCGCAGTTGTGGTCCTGAGGAGTTTGCAGGCCTTTTGAAAATTCTCACCCAAACCCGCATAAAATACTCTCCCTGGTTCACTGCTCCTACCCAGCACAGAGGCGCATCAGTCCACAGTTCGTTCTCCGGTAGGATCTTTCTTTTCTTTTTTAAAAAAAACAAAATGGTTCTAAGCAGTGCACACACCTGCTCCAGGCAGGGGACGAACTCTTGGCTTTGTGCGAGGGAGGTCTGCCTGGCTCAGGAGTGTGAGCCGGTACCTCTACCTCCAGCAGTCTCTCAGGTGCGGGGTTGGGGGCCCACTTGTGCAGAGGTCGCCCTCACCACCCGGTTCGGCTAGCAGCTTCTTCTGTTGTCAAAGTCAGCCCTCCTAAAGTCCAACACCTTGCTTTTGTATGGCTTGACTCTACAGCTGTGTTTATTGTGAACCACACTGTTTGGTGGTCACTTTTTCCCAGATGGCTACCCATTTCTGCATCAGAGATCCTCTCTTCATCCCCATTTGAGAGTACCAGCTCTAAGATTGCTCCCTCCCGAGTGGGTTCCAACACTAGCTGTCTGAAGCATGCCCCCTGTAGGGCATCGAGAATGACCCTGCTCTTGGATGTGGCTGCAGTAAAGGTGCTCCAGTTAACATCTGGCATATTCAGATCCCCCATCAACAAAGATGGAGCAATAGAAGCCGGGATTCAAATTTTGCATTTGGCGTCAGCTAAATATTTCAGTCACTCATCTGCACAACAAGTGTATGTACTGCCTGGGCGGGGCAATACGATGTGGCCAGGTGTGACCTTTGCTTAAGCATGCTTCTAGAGTCCCTTGAGGACAGGAAGCTCTGGCTCTCACTAGGTCAGCCTTTGGAATGGGATCCGAAGGACCACCCTAAGGGTTGCAAGAAGGCCTCAGCTGCAGCTGGGTCTACTCAGCAACTTACAACCCTTGAGGTGGAAGCAGCGGCTGCTGTGGTGGGCACCTTTTCTGTCTCAGTGCTGCTTCTGGCTGGGACCAGTGTCAGAGGGTCATTCACCGGAAGATTAAGGTACATGTGTTTGGCCCTTCAGTCCCTGTGGGAGAGCCCTGCCTACTGTGGTGGTACACGCAAGCGGTCCTCGCCCGTCCGCTCAGTGGCTGTCGAGTGCTGCTCAGCTGTGGGGCAGGTTGAGGACTCTTCAGTTCCCCTGTTGAGCCATTCGACTTCAACTCTGGTTGAGCACTTTGCAAAGTTTTTTTTTTTTTGTCAACTCTGTTTCTTGGCACCCGCCAGCCAGGGCATCTTTCAGAGGTACCCTCATGACATGGCTCCTCTACCCCACACCTGAAGTCACTCACATCCAGCACAACCCCACCCAGACATTCCAGCCCCTGGATCACCCCCCCTGGGGGAGAGCCTGCCACTCCTACCTTGGTAGCCTGTCTGGGATTAGAGGGTCTGTCCGTTGGGGGGGCCGGCTGTGCCGTCGGGGAGGTAGAGCGGTATCATGGATGTGGGGGCCTGCCACTGGGGTCCTCATCACCTCCCTGGTCTGCGGGGGATTTTTCCGTGTAGTTTTTCCCTGCGGAACACAGACGTGCAATGACGTCAGGTGGCAGCATGCCGATGTCCGCTGCAGTTCCGCCCCCGACACTCCGTGAGCGCCACCATCATCCTGTGCTGCCCCCAACCAACATTAGGGGCTGCCCAAAGTGGTGCTTCCCCCTAAACCCTCCCCGGAAAGGTAGAGCAGTCTGCCAGACACTTAATCTGTTCCTTCCCCTGCCAAGCCTCAATGGCCCTGGCTCATTCCTGAACCTGGGTCGCCAGCGTGGCATGAGGTGTGGTGTCCAGTGCCTCAACCCTCAGCACCACCGGGCCAGCTTGCACTTTGCCAAGTTATTTCTCAAGCCTGTCAGCCAGTTGTTGGAAGAGATTGAGCATTCAAACTTGTAAACCTTGGTGCTCCTGGTCCTCACCCAGGAGGATATGGTCCAGTCGTTGTCTCCATCTGGTCCTCTGTGGGAGCCGCCTCCACCAGCGGTTGAACCTTTCATGCCAATGCTGCTTAACATAGGCCGGAATATGGTTTACAGTGATCAGCCGGAGGCTCCCCGCCATCAATGGACTGGTCAAAGGTTATGGTGAAGCTCGATTGTGGTGTTCCCACTCTCGATTCCGCTCAACTGGGAGGCATTACTGTAGATACTTCTAGATCTCCAAATCCTCGGGTGAGGAGAGGCACTGTTGCAAGCTGCAATGGTGCTACAAGGAGCTCCTTTGGCAAGAGTGGGCCATCATGGGGCAGGGTAGGGCTCTACCCTCTGGTCACCTGGCTGTTATCAGTGGCACCCCTGCCCATCCACGTTATGCAAATGCCCCTGCAACTGCTTTTCCACCTCTACAGGTGGAGCCACCAGCATTGCAGCCGACAGTAGGCACTCTAACCAAGGAGGCCCATTTGGCCACTGTGTTTCTGGGCCATTTGTCAGTGAGGATCACCCCAGGAGGTCTGTGGTGAAAAACCATCGAAGGCTATTTTTGAGGAGTCCTTGGATGGCTCAGATCATGAGTCCATGGCCTCCTCGGGAGCTTCCCTCCTCGGCCTAGGATTGGTCGGCGCTGACCACCGAGCATGGCCCCTGTCCTCGTGGGGTGCTTCTCCGACTCAGCTTAGAGTCCATGTCTGTCCTTGAGACAGTCCAAAAAGGGATAAATATCCTCTTATAGACATTTTGGACAGAGATGAATCCCAGGGATTGCCTTCCCTGTGGCAGAGGCCATTTGGGATAGGCTGTGGTGCTTTGGCAACATCCAGCAGTCTGTCTGGCCCCTCTGCCCGTGTGGTCCACAAGTGTGCAGTCCTAACGGGATCCTTTCTGGTTCTTGAACCACCCCTTCGTGAAGGGCAGGTCATGGATGTGGTACTCCTCAAGTGTAGACACCAGGGGGACGTGGACAAGCCTCTAGACAAGGAGTCCTACAAGACTGACTACACCACTAAAAAGGTGTATGCTGTGGTGTTGCTGCATCTTCATCATGCTAGTTATGCCTTGATGGCCAACTTCAGACACTCCCAGATGGAGGGTCTTCAATGCAATCCTCCCTCACCTTGCTGATCAGCAAATGGCAGTGATGGTCACCAGAGACCAGAGTCAGTCTCTGACTAAACATCAACTCCAGATGGCCTTGGACATGGGTGACTTATGTGTCTGTGCCATGGCAGTGGCTGTCTACATCCATCGCAGGGCCTGGCTGCATCTATTCACCTTCATAGCAGACACCCAACTAAAGCTGGCCAATGTCCCTTTCTTGGACACTAATGTATTTGGTCCTGGGGTGGTTGGACATCTCACCCATATCAAGAAGTCCAGTGCCACCCTGGATTCTGTGGCACTGTCCCAGAAGGACCCAGAAAAGAAGCCTAAGAAACTGGCTTTTCAATCCTTTCAGTCACAGCCTCCTTGGCAGCAGCCCCAGTAGGAGCAGTACCACACTGGGCACCCCAAGCCAAAGTCCGGGGGCCAGGCTCCTAAGAATGAAGGGGCAGGGGTAGTGGTGCCCCTCTGGCCACAACCGCCAGTGCCTCCTCAAAAACTGCACATTGATGGATCAGGGAACGTCATCCCTCCAATTGTACTGTCCCTATTTGCACTCCCTGTCGGAGGTGGGCTACGTCACTTTTTGCCACATTGGTCACTATCTCAGCGGACGAGTGGGTGTTGGATGTAGTGGGCAGAGGGTTGTCTCTGGACTTCAAGATGGGAGTCTTACTACCTCCAAGCACCTCGGAAGTCCAGGGTATTGCAGGACACGGTGTCTGCCCTTCGGGAGGATATTGCTTGGCTCCTTACAAAGGGGCAATAGCCCATGCCCTGGCCAGTCAGAGTTATATGTCCAGGTACTTCCCGGTCCTGAAATGGACAGGGAGCTGGCACCCTAAACTGGATCTGCATGATCTGAACCAGTTCAGGCAGAAGCGCAAGTTCAGGATGGTCACACAGAATCCGATTATTCCATTGCTGGAACAGAACATGTGGATCTCACTTCAAGATAGAGCTCTTGCAGCAGGTAATAACCAATAAGACTATGCTGCCAGGCACTAGGACCTGACGAAACACGTCTAGCTAGCATTCCAAGGTGGGGGGACCACCCCCTACATTGGCTCCGTCCACGACATCAGCCACTGTATAAAGGGGCGTCCCCCAGACTGTTAGTGGTCACAGCACCTAGGACCCTTGGACCAGTCAGCCATAGTGACCCAGCCGATGTGGGATGCCATCCAGTGGTGGCTGATCCCAGGACATGTGGAGGAAGGAATCTCATTTGTCCACCCATAGCTGACTGTCACACTCAAGACTGATGAATATTACCGGTCCGGTGGCGCTGAGGGTTGAGGCGCTGGACGCCACACCTCGTGCCATGCTGGTGACCTGGGTTCGGGAATGAGCCTGGGTTGCTGGGGATCGGCAGTGGAGGGAGATGATTGAGCGTCCGGAGGACAGCTCTCATCTCTTGGGAGGGACAGGGATCCCTGTATGGCGCTCAACTGCTCTCTGGCGGAGCCGGAGACATAGTAGCGCCAAGGAGCAGGCGTAGGAGGGGCGGAGTGGCAGGCGTTGGAATCAACGCATTGATGTCAGGGTGCCGGCCACTTCCCAGAAAAAGGGGAAAATGCATCTCAGCTCTGGCGGAGACGGAGCACCGGAGCTGGCCCCCGATTTGCGGCCGCCCTCCTGGCAACCTCCTGACCGACGTTACTACAGTGTTGGAGTCCACCTTGTCCCTGCCCGGAGGGGGTAAACTGAGGCTACATGGGTGAAGGAGGACTGACCAGGTAGGAGTGGACCGCAGGGGGATGACTCCTTGGTGCTCTAGAGGAGACCAGAGCCGAGGTGGAGAAGGAGGAATAAATAAGAAAATAACAAAAAAAAAAAAGACTGATGCATATCTGGTAGGGTGGGTTGCGCACCTGGGGACCACAGAGCCCATGGGTTCTTGTCTCCCCAGGGAGTCCTGTCACCACATAAACCTGCTGGAGCTCCTTGCAGTGTGACTGGCACTGACAGAATTCACTCCTCTATTCAGGGGTCAGATCATGCATGTCCAGACAGACAACACTATGACCATGTTCTACATGAATGGACAGGGTGGAACTCACTCCCTTCCCTTGTGTTGGGAAGCCCTCCGCACCTGGACCCTTGTGTGCAACCTGGGTGCAGATGGCAAATGCTCTCAGTCAGGTCGTAGAGATGTCACACAAGTGGCCCTTGCATCAGGAGGTTGTGAACCACCTGTTCTCCCTCTGGGTCACTCCTCTAGTGAATCTGTTTGCCTCCTGGGAGAATGCAAAACTGAGGCTGTTTTGTGCTTGCCCCCACAGTTTGGGACACTGTTGGGGGATACCTTCCAGGCCTTGTGTACGTCTTCCGTTCCCCTGGATCCACAAGGTTGTGGTCAAGGCCTGGAAGGACAAGGTGCAGACATACTTCTCAACCTTTTTTCACCAAAATGTGTGACAAATGAACAAAATGTGTGCTGTATCTTCAGACATGGCACTGCAAGCTCAGAACATTATGGCAGTCAGGGCACTCATGTTCTTCATGTTTGCTGATAACGGAGCATAACAGAGTATTATGCATTTTTGCTTTAGTCTCAGTGGGAAATGTGGAATATCACCTTCCCCATGTGAGACAAAGGATTTCTGAGTGGTAAAATGAGTGACATACCTCATAATGTGTGACAGTTGAGAGGTATGCGTGGATGATGCTGATAGTTCTGCTACCCAGATCTCCTCAGCCTCAGCAGCAGACCTCTGTGGCAACTGCCTCTCTGCCCAGATCTGCTAACCAGACTTCAATGGATGGTCCTGCACCAGGACCTGCAGTCCCTGCACCTCACAGCCTGGTTCTGGAGCAGCCAGTGTTCTTGGCCTTGGGTCTTGAATGAGGTGCACCATGTTGTGGAATCCTCCCGAAAGGAGTTGACCCACAGATGCTAGGTCTTTAAATGGAAAGGATTTTCCATTTGGTGTCAGAGCAAGGAGCGTGATACCTTTGCCTGCCCTGTGGCTAGCATCCTGGACTACCTCTGGTCCCTTTCCCAATTGGGACTGTTGGCAACAACCTTAACGTGTACTTGGCAGCCATCTGTGTTTAATGGGTGCAGGCTGGTAAGCCAACAGTAACCTTGGAGAAGGTGGTAGGGTACGTTTTTAATGGCCTGGACCACCTGACTCCTCTGGTTCATGAACAATCTCCACTTGTGGGACCTAATGCTGGTATTAGCTATGCTTATGGGCAAGCCTTTCAAGTCATTGCACAGATATGAGATGTCACACTTGTCATGGAAGAGGGCCTTTGTGGTGGCCATAATGTTAGGCAGAAGGATTGGGAAGCTCCTGGTGCTATCATTGGAATCTCCCTACCTGGTCTTCCACAGGGTCAAAGTCATCCTTCCCCCAACCTGAAGTTCCTCCTGAAGGTGGAATCAGAGTTTCACCTTAGCCAGGTGATTAACTTACCAGTATACTTTACTAATCCTTTTTCAGAGTGCTGTCTTGTTATGTTGAGCGCATGGGTAGAGTTCAGGGATAGGCTCATCAGCTATTTGTCACTTATGCTGAAGCCGCACCTGGCAGACTGGCAACAAAGTGGAGGATAGGTGGATGGATCACATCCTGCATCCACCTCTGCTATAGGTTGGCTGGTACAAAGCCTCCCGTAGGGCTTTGGGCTCATTCCACCACACATACTACTGGCTTGGTGGCTACTTTCAGGGACATCCCTGTTCAAGAAATCTGCAGGGCTGCTACCTGGAAGTTAGCCCACATCATCATTTCTCACTACCACATCGACATTGAGTCACACCAGGATGCTGGTTTTGGGACCTTGGCTCTTCAGTCTCTGTTCCACAAGCAGGGGTGCACACCTAACCCCCTCCTCCTGGAGAACTGCTAGGAGTCTGCCAGAGTGTGGATAGTGAACCATAGCCATGCCCCTAGAAAAACAGGTTACTCACCTGGAGTGGTATATGGTTCACATCCATACAACTCACCCGGCCTCCCCTGGCAAGTGGCATACGGATCCCTACTTCTAGCATGCAAAGATCTGACATCACGGGGTACAATTGGAGGATATACCGCTCTGGTGGTGGGAGGAGCTTAGCGTAAAGACATCCAACCAATCAAATCGTTCCAGTGGAATTGCCAGAGTATGGATGTGAACCATATACCACTCCTAGATCTACAGTTACAGGTGAGTAACTTATTTTTTTTCACCCTTCCCTCTAACCAAGGCCCCTACTTTTTGCAGCACTTTGGGACCAAGATCTGTGGCAGGATTACCATTTGCACAGAACTTCTGCGTGTGGTTTGTAATTTCTGTGGAAATTCTGCGGCACCAATGAGCTGCCACATCACAGCATCAGCTTGTCTTCCCGACTTCACGTCCATGGCAATGGCTATGCATTCGGTATGGGGAATGCACAGTAACACTATTTAAAAAAAACAGACTTTTAGAAATCATTTTATTTTTAAAAGCTCAAAAAATAATCTATCACTGAAGGTCCTATCCTATTGCATAAATGAAATACACAGAGTGGACCTTATAAGTTATCTATATACTCATGCTGTTTACGCCACTCGTGAGGTCCCCACTGTGCATCACTTAAATATTTATATGCAATTTGTAACATAGTTTAAAAAAAAAAAAGTTCCCTTTTTGTGACCGTGAAATTATATCCTCATTCATACAGGTCCCTTCGGAAGTGGAATAAATAGAATAGAGGAGATATTGTAAGACTCATTTTTCATACCAACCCACTTCTCCTGACACACCACATAACTCCATCAGACCATGACATGCATATGAACCCCTTATGAGAGAAGGCTTCCCAGCCCGTCACAAGGTGTCACCCATGTGACAGAACACTTTGCCATACCTTCCCAGGCTCAGAGCGGTGGTGTGCGACAGGACTCCTCCCCCCCATACTTGTGCTGCCCAGTCAGCTTCCAGAACTTGCCCCCGAATCTGAGTCGCCAGCACGGGAACACAACATGCTACCGGCTGGCCCTACACACAACATTTCTTCATAGCTTTTAGGTAATTCTATCAACCCGTGATAACATGTAATCAATAACCCTGGCAAAAATGTGTACAGCGCAATTATTCATTTAGTAGATCTGTTCTTTCAACAGCTCTACACATTATTAGATTCCACCTTTCTGGGCATAATTACTTTATTTTTCTTAAAACGACAGGTTACTTCATTTTACCAGTAATTTTTTTTTTTATTTTTTATAATTCATATTTTATTGATTTTCAAACAGTACGACGATACAGGACATAACACAGTCCAGCAATGACAGTACAAAACATACAGTATATACTTCAAACAATGGCAATTTTCTCATTTCATTAACTCATATACTTTGGTTTCGAGCATGTATCACACTGTTTCTTGAGTATTTCTTTAGGTCTACTCTGGTCTTATTCCATGGCTTTCTGCCTGAATTCTTTCTGACTATCTGTAGATTTGGTCCCTCAGGGTACAAATTGTGGCTCTTTAGCCATAGAACCCATTTGTTCCATCTATTTCTCCCTTTGTCTGCTTGGTCCCTTAAACTGTGTGTTGTTAATTTGAACCTATATTGTGCGTTAACCTGGGACTTTGGTAGTTAGCCATTTCTGTGTTGCACATTTTCAATGGCCGCGGCAAATGCCCAATAGATATTTAGTGGTATTATCCTAAAGCCCTGTGGGTACAGGTGAAATAGCATCATTTCCCTTGTCAGTGTGAGAGGGGGGAGAAATTTTCTTTTAAATATTTCTCTACTTCTTGGAAAAAGGGGGTCAGGAGTGGACAACTCCACATGACATGTAGATGTGAGGCTTTAGCTTCTCCACATAGCCTCCAGCAGTGGTCTGTCTGCGCCGTACCTCTATGTACCTGTTGTTCAGGTGTGATGAAGAACCTTATAAGGCATTTCCAAGTATATTCTCTCCATATCAATGAAGAAGACACTTTATGTATATTTTGACAGCTAATCTCCAATTGTTTATGTTCCAGGGTGTAAACTAGTTTTCTAGGAGCGTGGATATGTTGTTCATCCACACTCTCTGGCATGTCCCTTTCCCTTTTAAATCTGGCCGGAAGTCTTCAAGCTGGCTCCTCCAACCCACCCGGGTGGCAAATACCGCGGCTTCGCCCCATGGTGCCAGATATTTCTTTCCACTGGAAGATTCAGGTTCCCGCGTGCTACTTCTGCAGTATCGTAGGCCCTGGATACTAATCGATGGTTTTCACCGCAGTCGCTTTCTTTGAAACTCATACGAGTTTACGATTCTGATCCGAGCACATCGGACATGGAGGACAAGTCGTCCCCCGGGTTTCGTCAGTGTCCCTGCAGACAGATAATGTCACGCACCGATCCCACCTCTCGGTGTCTATTGTTTGGGTGTCATGTATGACACCTTTTCATGCACCATCTGCTGGGCCTTCCATCCCAACGTTCTGGATGACATAAAGCATTATTAGCTGGAGACTGGGCTTCGCAATCCACTGGTGAAATCGGGCGGAGGCAAGGTGGACGGCTCATGGCCGCGGGATCCACCGAACAGCACGATCAGGTGGCGGCATTTGAAGAAGAAGCTGCCAAAGCTCGCCAGCCGAAAGCTTTTTTCGCGGCCGCCAAACCTTGGTTCTCTACCTTCACAGGATCCTTTCAGAGCTGTGCCAGTCTCTTCCCACCAGGGTGAGGTGCCCTTGGCATGCACTCCTCCGCCCTAGAAAAGCAGGACAAGGACCTTAAGTCTTCTTCTCGGAGAAGATGTTCCTGGGACCCAGAGAGGTCTGAATCCCAGGACCTTGCGGTCTCGACCTCAGTGCGAGATCGCTTCCCTGGCCGGGCTTCTCGGACCTTCCGTCCGGCCAAGGCACCGAGGCCAAGGAAACGGCCGAACCGGCCGAGATATCTCTCGACCCGATCAAGCCGTTGTCGCTGACTCCTTGGAGAGGACACTTATCCTTTCCTTCCCTAATGAGGAGACACAGCCCTCAGGTATCCCAATCGAGGGTCAGGAGCTGGAACCTCAGTTTTCACCGACTCCAGCCTCTCCCGATCAAATAAGCCGACCCCATCGGTCTTGATCGAGGACCAGGACCCCTTTGGTCGAAAAACCGAAAAAAGGTCACAAACACTCTTTGAAGAGGCGTCGCCACCGATCCTTATCCTCCTCGGATGAGGAGAGACTTCAACGGAAGCTCTGTTGGCGTTATGAGGACCTTATGTGGCAACAGCTAATTCTGACTGGTCATAAGCCGGCTCCGCCGGCTACACCGGCCGTTACTTGGCCCCAGCCTCTTGGGTCAACGCTGAACCTTCCGGAACCGAAGACTCTGGTTCTTCCTCCGGTAGGACCAGCACACATTCCTGTTCGACCTGTTCCGGTCTCCCCACCAATTTTGGTGGAGCTACCGCCTAAGCAGCCTCAGGGAGGGGCTCCCTCGAAAGAGGACTGGACAGATACGGGCCTGCCCTGTCATCTGTCCATCACCATTGTCACCGATCGCCCTCGGCGTATTGAAGGAGACCCTTATATCCTGACTCTTCGGACTCTGATACCACTGGTCTGCACTTACACCCCGATGATGAGTTGTCAGTGACAGGCTTGGAGGAAGGTCCTTCCTCTTTCCAGAGCATCATTTACCTTATTTCAGAGTCAACCGGTATGCCCTTGGAGCCTATCCAAAAGAAGGTGGAATATCCTATCATGGATATCCTTAAGAGGGGGGATACCCTGATGGAGGCCTTCCCAGTGGCCGAAGTCATTGTTGGCCCAGCCCTTGAGTTGTGGCAGCACCCTGCCTCTTGCCCGGCTCCGTCTGCCCACATGGCTTGCAAGTACACTGTACCCATGGGGTCCTTGGCGGGTTTCACAGAGCATCCCTTGGCCGAGAGCCTTGTGACTGCCTCTGTGTTTAGACGCACGGTAGCTCAGCGGATACTGACTGCCTCCGGACAAGGAGTCCAAGAATATGGACCATTCTGCCCAGAAGGTGTATGCGCTCATCCTTGGGCCTTCGCCAGGCCAGCACGGCAGTGATCATGGCACACTTCTCCTCACGCTCTTGGGGTCGCTAGATGAAGTCCTCCTCATCTCTCAGCGGACATGCAGACCACGGTTAAGCAGGTCCATGACCAGGGCCGTGCTGTTGCAAAACAGCAGCTCCAGATGGCCTTGGATATTGGAGATTCCTGTGCCCGCCCACTAGCAGCCGCAGTGGCCACTCGCTGCAGGGCCTGGCTGAGGTTATCCTCTTTCCCAGCAAATACTCAGCACAAGTTAGCTGACGTGCCATTCCTTGGCACCGATCTCTTCAATCCGGGAGTGGCAGGTCACCTCCAGCGCATAGAGCAGTCCAATGCCACCTTGGATGCCACTTCTGCAAAGGGTTCTTCGGGCAAGAACCAGCAGAAGCACAAGAAGAAGCCTTTTCGGCACTCTGCTCCTGCGGTTAGTCAGCCCTCCTTTCAGGGAGCTCAGCAGCACCAGCAGCAACAGCAGGCTCAAGCTTGGCACCCCAGGCCCAAGCAGAGTCCCCAAAGGTGCCGGTGCAGGAGCCTCCTTCACAGTTGTGCAGGCATCTCGTAAGGAATCAACCAGGAAATGTTATGCCTTCAAATGGAAAAGGTTTTCCATTTGGTGTCAGGGTAAGTGTCTGGACCCCTTATCCTGCTCTGTGGCTAACATTTTAGACTACCTTTGGTCTCTCTCTCTCTCCAAAGGGAGTCTGTGGTCATCGACCCTTAGGGTGCACCTGGCAGCCATATCCGCTTACCAGGCGTGGGCTGGTCAGTCAACACTGGCAAAGGAGACAGTGGTCGGGAGCTTTTTCAAAGGCCTGGATCGCATATCTCCTCCGGTGCGTGAACCTCCACCTCCATGGGATCTTTTGCTGGTTTTGGCAAAGCACATGGGCAAGCCATTCAAACCCACGCACAAGTGTGAGCTCTCACATTTGTCATGGAAGAGTGCCTTCCTGTTGGCTGTCACATCATCCAGAAGGACAGGGGAGCTCCAGGCGCTTTCGGTGGACTCCCTTATCTGGTCTTTCACAGGGACAAAGTTGTCCCGCGTCCCTACCTGAAATTCCTTCCGAAGGTGGTATCAGAGTTTCACCTTAACCAGGTGTTGACTCTGCCGGTATATTACCCTAACTACACCTCGGACACCGAGTACTGGCTCCATACCCTGGACCTTAGACGGGCTCTCTCCTACTACAAGGAGAGGACGGCGGAAATTCGGGGAGAGGTTTGCCAGCTGTTTGTCACCTATGCTGAAGCCACTTCTGGCAGACCTGCAGCCAAACGGACCATTGCAAGATGGATTACATCATGCATAGGTCTGTGCTATGAGTTGGCGGGCAAGGAGCCTCCCAGAGGGATAAGAGCTCATTCTACCCACCATACTGCTGAATCGGTGGCTGCTTCCGGGACATCCCTATCCAGGAAATCTGTCAGGCTGCTACCTGGAAGTCAGCAAACGTCTTCATTAACCATTACCACATCGACCTTGAGTCCGTCCGGATGCTGGTTTTGGGGCCTTGTTCTCCAATCTCTGTTTTCTAAGTAGGGGTGTGCACCTTGCCTCCTTCTCCCAGAGAACTGCTAGAGTTGCTGAAAGAGTGGATGAACAACATATCCACGCTCCTAGAAAACAGGTTACTCACCTGTAACAGTAGTTCTAGGGTGGTATATGTTGTTCATCTGCCTCCGACCTCCCCGGCTTTAGGCGCACCACCTTGCTTCCAGCTGGCTAAGATCTGGCGCCATGGGGTGGAGCGAGGTATTTACCACCTGGCTGGGTGGGAGGAGCCAGCTTGAAGACTTCTGGCCAGATTTAAATGGGAAAGGGACATGCCAAGAGTGTGGATGAACAACATATACCACTCCTAGAACTACTGTTACAGGTGAGTAACCTGTTTCTCTCTCCCATGCTCGGTGGGCTGTGGGGGTATGGGAGATCTTGTATTTGCTGGCTTCTATATATACGTGAAATGAGATGGGGCAGCTCCCCTCCATTCATTGCCTCTGAAGTGATTTGCAGTAGTAGGTTAGGTGGTATGGGTTGGCCCTGTTCCTTGTTTATTCTGTTTTGCTAAGCTGTAGCCTGGAAATATCTAAACGTGTCCCTGTTTGGTAATCCAAATTCTTATCTGAATAGAGGAAATGGTTTAATGTCATCTCCTGTCATGATCTACGAGGGTCTTCTGATCCCCAGCTGGAACTAGGCTCAATAGCCACTATCCATGGATGCTGGAACAAAGTATGCGTGTAAGTGTAATGGGAGCAGCCATATAATTCTGCTCTCTAGCTCCCCTTTATGTATCCACTTCTTCCATATCTGTAGGGGTACGTATATAAAGGTGGAGGTGGTTTCATTTATCTTAGGGTGCTTTCTGGCGTCTAAGATTATCTGCTGTATTGGAGGATTTGAGATCTGTTCCCTCTCCAGCTATGCCCAGTACTGGGGTGAGTTTTGGAGCCAGTGCATTACCGGTTGTAGTTGTGCCGCCTGATAGTATAATTTCAGGTCTGGGAGAGCTAGGCCTCCCTGAGCCTTGGGCTGCATTATTGTGGACAAAGCTATCTAGGGCTTTTTACCATTCCAGAGGAAGTGTGATGTCCATCTGTTCCATTGTACCCAGCAAAGGTGCTGGACTGGGAGAGATAGATTTTGAAAGAGGTATAGAAATTTGGGTAGACTCATAATTTTTGTGGTTGCCACTCTCCTGTCCAGTGATAGCAGTAACAGTGTCCAGCTATCCAGCTCCTTCTGTACCTGTGTCTGAAGGGGCCCACAGTTCGCCTCAAATAATTGTGAAATAGATGGTGTGAGTCTAATCCCTGAATATCTTGTTTGCTGTAAGTTCCACTTGAAGGGTAATGTCATCCTGGTGGTCTGGATTAGTATTAGTGTCTCCGTCTTTCCCTCATTTAATTTATAGCCAGATAGGTTACCGTACTGTTGTAGGCACCTACAGATCTTAGAGAGGTTTTCATCTGGAGAGGTGAGATACAGCATTATGTCATCTGCATACAATACTATATGGTGTTCGGAGCCCTCTGGGCCTGTGTAGCCCCATATTTGGGGGCGTACTCTAATGGTCTGGGCCAGGGGCTCTATGTACAAGGTGAAGAGAAGGGGAGACGGGGCACCCCTGTCTCTTGCCTCTCTGTAGTGGGAAGGGAGAGAACAAGTGTTTGTTGGCTCTGACCTGGGCCATTGGGGTCCTGTAGATGCTGGCTATTAGTTCTTTAAATTTTGGGGGGAATCCAGATTGCGATAGGGTATAATCTAAAAAAGCCCAAGAGACCCTATTGAAGGCCTTTTCAGCGTCAAGGCTAAGAATTAGAAGTGGTGTGTTATCAGCCGCTGTTTGGTTCAAAATGGAAAGGGATCTTTTAATACTATGCATGGTCTGTCGTGCTCTAATGAAGCTGGTTTGATCTGGGTGCACTACACCAGGAGTACACCATCCAGTCTTGTTGCCAGTATAGACATAAATATTTTATAGTCTATATTCAGAAACGAGATGGGTCTATAGGACTTGCACCTATCTTTTGGTTTGCCTGGCTTCACGTTGACTGTGATGGTGGCATAATTCCAAGAGGGGGGTAGGTCTTTTCCCTTCATCATCCAGTTAGCAGCTCCCTGCAACAGGGGCTCCAACTCAGGCGTGAGCTTCTTATAGAGTTCAGCAGGGTACCCATATGGGCCCGGGCATTTCTCTGTTTTCAGTCTTGTCACAGCATTCCTGACTTCTGTGCTAATGATAGGGCTTTGAAGTAACTCTTGTGCTTGTGCACTGATCTTTGGCAATTTTAATGGGGTAAAGGGTGCAGCCAGTGCTTCTTGTTGGAGGGGGGTTGAGTCAGCAGTATATCATTTTTGATAATAGGATGCAAAGGTTTAAGTAATTCCCTGAATGTCCTCTCCCTTTTGGCCAGTGATCGGGTCTTACATTGCAGTGATTGTGGCCCTCTGCCTGTATCCCCTAACCTTGTATGCTAGGAGTCGTGCTGCCCTGGGGCCCCCATTGTAGTACTTTTTCCGGATGTACCTTAATGCCTCTCTGTTCGCTCCAGAGCTAAATTATCCAGTTGTTTTTTATTGGGGTAATTTGCAAGGGGTCAGCTAGTGTCCCTGTTGATATTGGAGGAAATGTAATGTGGCTTCCAAGTCATCCCTATGGAGTCTTCTTTCTTTACGTTTATGTGCCGTGTAGCTTATTAAATGTCCTCAAAGCACAGATTTCACTGTGTTCCAGAGGATTGAAGGGGTGGCTTCTGAATTATCATTTATATGACAGATCTCCTTCATCTAGTCCCTAATTAATTCCGTGAATTCCTGGTCCTTGAGATAATAGAGATCAAGTCTCCGATATGTTTTTTTGCATAGATTGTCCAGATTGATCTCTGTTATGAATGAGGCATGGTCAGAAAACCTTATGGGGCCTATCTTATACCAGCGAATCCTGTGTAGGTCCTCCCTCTGGACAAATGCATATTCTGTTCTACTGTATGTGTTATGTGCAGCCAAGCAGTGGGTGTATTCAAACAACATGAAGTCTTGCTGTATTCTGACATATGCAGTGGTCACCAACCTTTGAACTGCCCGGAGAATAGTCAGTTAACTTTCCATGCAGGGCATGGAACGCTGAGCTTGAGCTCGGTTGAAGCCTCTGTCTGCTGTTGTTTAAACTCAACGTCAGATTCTTTATACGCCTCACTGAACAGTCGCTCCGGAGATTTCTCCTTCGCTTCGTTCAAAAAAGTCAGTTAAAGTGTCGTTTTTTTGCTCGGTTTAGACCGAATTTCTGCCACTGAACCTGTCGGTTTAAGTCTCTGTCTGTGGTACCGTGAGTACTAGATAGGTTTGTGTATTAGTTTCTGTGTGGAACTTGTAAACATTGGATCAGTTTGGTTTGAACCAATCAGGTTTGTGTAAAAAAACTTCTGTCTTTATTAGAGTGTGGTAACCGGTCCGTATCGGTTCTAAAAAAAAACGGATTTCATTACATTTTTTTCCAAGACCCGTAACACGGTCAGGAACCGATAGGGGTGTCTTGCCTGGTGGATTGCCAAAAAAAGGGTAAGTTTTGGTTAGGATTGGCCATGTCTGAGAAACCCAAGAAAAAAAACGGGCCCACTGGGTTTCAACACTGTAGTGTGTGTGGGGAAGCCTTTGTTAAGGCTGATCCCCACACCACCTGTGTTTATTGTCTGGGGTTTGACCACCTCAATTCAGACTGCCAAATTTGTAAAAGTTTTCCCAAAGCTACCCTGGATAAGAGAGTAGGGGATGGCCAGCCCGGTTCGGTTCCAACCGAACCAGAAGGAGTGCCCTCTGACCAGGGCAAAACTTCTTCTGGCAAAAGGAGAACCGATTCTGAGGAGTCGGTTCCGGTTAAAAGAAAGAAAAGGGATAAATCATCCGGTTCGGATCCACAAGTTCTTTCTCCGACCACTGATGAGATAGCCAAAGCGATAAGGATAGTTCAGTCGCTAACTTCGGTTCTGGACGAACCAGCACCATCTGTCAGGGGCTCGGTTCGGTCGGTTCCTCCGGTTCCGGATTATACTTTAAAAGAATTTTATGAACCAGAGGAGGAGGAGGGAGAGTATGAAGATAATGATGATGATGGTGATTATGAAAGTCTGGATGTGCCTATTGACCCGGACATCTCCCCAGACAGACCTTCAGGTGTTTCTCCTCCTAGGCTTTCTGAGTCCCCTTCCCACTTTATGTTTTACAAGAAAGTGGCTGAAACCCTCCAGCTTCCTATGGAAGAAGCAGTAGAGGATCAGGAGGAGCCTGATTTTGTTGAAATGATGGACATCCCAGAGTCCAGGAGATTGTCTATTCCCTCCATAAATCTTTTGGAAACAGACATTTAACATTTTAAAACTCCTAATTCCATACCTCCTGTGGACAGAAGAATGGGCAAGAGGTATACTCTTTCAGGCTCGGACACGGAGTTCCTTTGCCAGCAATGCAGCCATGTTGGGGTAGTGCAGGCTGCTGCCTGTGATAAGGCAACTATTCCCTTGGCTTCACACCCCCCAGATAAGGACTCCAGGAGGATTGATGCCATGGCAAAGAAACAGTACATGGCAGCATCTTTGGGACTCGGGCAGGCTAACTGTATGGCCTACACAGCTAGATACCAGAAGTCCAGGTGGGACACTGTGCTGGCTCTGGCTAAACAGGCCCCTGACCAGCTTGCCAAGGAGCTGGAGCAGGTGGCTGTGGATGGGATTGAGGCATCCAAGGCGCAATTTCATGCTGCTGTGGACTCCAGTGATGTTTCATCTAGAGTCATGGCTACATCTGTGGCCCTTCGGAGGATTGCTTGGCTCAGATGTACTAGCCTATCACAGGATACCCAGGCTAAGGCCATGGATTTTCCTATCATTGATAATTCTCTGTTTGGGGAGCAGACAGAGAACTACATGAAGAAGATGGACAAGTACAGGACCATCTACAGGAGTGCACAGGCCAAAAAAAGGCAAGCCACTCCTCAGAGACAGCATTCCAGGGGCAGGGGCAGGCCCTTTCAAAGGCCTTTTTTCCAAGCCCAGGCCTCCTCTTCTGCTTTTGCTCAAAGGGGGTTCTTTAGAGGGAGAGGCAGACAGGGTATGAGCAGGCCTGCTTCCACCCCTCAGCCTAAAGCCCATGCCAAGCAGACACCCTGATGGGTCTGCCTGGGCAGATTCTCCAAAACCTGTAGGGGGCAGGCTGGCTTACTTTGTCCAGGACTGGAAGTCTTTAACATCAGACAAGTGGGTCCTAGAAGTAGTAAGCCAGGGACTGGTTCTCGGCTTCAAAAAATTTCCTAAGATGAGAACCAGATCCTTTCCACCTGCAAATCCATCAGAGACCCTTGCCCTAGAGGCAGAGGTTTCTTCCCTCTTGGCTCTCAGAGCCACAGAAAGGGTTCCTACCCTACACGGGGCAAAGCATTGTACTCCAGGTACTTCCTAACCCCCAAAAAGACAGGAGAATGGCAGCCCATCCTGGATCTGAGATATCTAAACAAGCACCTTTTAAAGCCAAAATTCAGAATGGTGACTCTGGGAATAATTCTGCCCTCTCTAAAGCCAGGGGACTGGCTAGCCTCCTTGGACCTCAGAGATGCCTATTTTCACATTCCCATCAGGTGCTCCCACAGAAAGTACCTCGGGTTCGAGTTGCCCTCGGGCCACTATCAATTCAGAGCAGTGCCCTTTGGCCTAACATCAGCCCCAAGGGTGTTCACAAAGTGCCTGGCAGTAGTGGTTGCTTTCCTAACGAGGAAAAGATCTCCATCTTTCCATACTTGGACGACTGGCTCATAGTGGGTCAGTCTCCAGACCAAGTCAAGTCACATCTTCAGATAATCAGCAACTGCTCACTTCCTTGGATTCCTCCTAAACCTTCCAAAGTCAGTTCTCGAGCCAGTACAGCTCCTCACCTTTATAGGGGCAGAGCTGGATACAATAGAAAAGGCCTTCCTTCCCCTGGACAGGGCAAGGACACTAATAGAACTGGCCTCTTCTTTCACCCTTTAGGTGTCTCAACCAGCAAGGCACTTCTTGCAGCTCCTGGGCCACATGGCAGCCTCTACAGCAGTGGTCCAGGGGCCAAGATTCCAGATGAGGGACATTCAGTTCCACTTAAGAGCCTTCTGGTCCCAGAGAAAAGATTCCCTTACCAAACTAGTCCCAGTGACTCGAACCCTGATCTAGGCTTTGCAATGGTGGCAGGATCAGGACAATTTAAGACAGGGAGTTCCCTTTGTCACTCAGTCTCATTCAGTAATCCTCACCACAGATGCCTCCTTCCCTCTTGGGCTGGGGAGCCCACTTGGGGGATCTTACCACCCAAGGGCTGTGGTCACCTCAAGTATCTCTACTTCACATCAATCTCTTGGAACTCAGAGCAGTGTTTCTGACACTGCAAGCTTTTCAAGTCTGTACAGAACAAGGTAGTCAGATCAGAACAGACAATACCACCACAATGTGGTACATCAACAACAAGGGGGCACTCGGTCTATGGCCTTGTGCACAGAAGCAATGAAGTTGTGGTCTCTGGCCTATTCTCTGCAAACTTCTCTGATAGCAGTTCACCTCCCAGGGAAGTAAGTAAGTAAATTTTTTATTTTAAGGCGCCTTCAAAGCTCAGGGCCTTTACAATATCAATTATACAAATCGAAACCACACTGTAAACAACATCAAATTCAGAAACAGTCCAGTATAATTTAAATCACTAAAAAATACTTGGTTAAAAAGGAAGGTCTTTAGAGCTTTTTTAAAGCTCTCCACAGTCAGGCAATTACGTATCTGGCAAGGTAGAGAATTCCACAGGGTAGGAGCCATAAAGGCAAATGTTCTTCCACCAGATGTTTTTAAGATTACCCTGGGAATCTCCAGCAATCCCTCACCAGAGGATCGGAGGGAGTGGGAGGGACAGTAAGAAGCCAGGAGTTCTTTCAGGTAGCGAGGACCCAAACCGTGTAGGGCTTTATAGGTCATCAACATGACCTTGAAAGTGATCCGCCACTGTACAGGCAGCCAGTGCAATTCTCGAAGCACAGGTGTTATATGGTTGGACCTCGGGCTTCCAGTCAACAACCTAGCTGCCGTATTTTGCACCAGCTGTAAGCGACGGATATCCACTCCCGGCAGCCCTAGATAAAGGGCATTGCAATAATCAAGACGATTGGACACAAAGGCGTGGACCAGGGTAGGAAGATCCTCTGATGGAATCAAGTGTTTCACCCGTGCTATATTCCTTAGATGAAAAAAGGATGATTTGACTACAGCTGACACCTGTGCCCTCAGGGTCAAGCCCTCGTCAAATATAACACCAAGGTTACGCACCTGACCAGATGCCATAAGCGGGGTTCCTCCCAGAAATAAACCTGAGAGTTTTACCACCATGGACTTGATATCCTTACCCTGGTTCCACCACCAATACCTCTGTTTTCCCCGGGTTCAACCTCAGCCAATTAGCACTCATCCAGTTCTGTATTTCCTGGAGGCAGTTGTTAAACAATGTACTGGACTCAGACTCCTGCTCGGGCACAAAAGACATATAGAGTTGAGAATCATCGGCATAGCAATGAAAACTCAAACCAAAATGTCTTATAATGTCCCCTAATGGGAGCATATACAGCACAATAACATGGGGGACAACACCGAACCCTGTGGCACTCCACAGTGTAGGCAGCGAGAGGTCGAGGAATAAATCCCCGACACTAGTCTCTGAGTCCTACCCTGCAGAAAAGATTTAAACCAACTGTGGACCACCCCCCTTAGTCCACAGAGAGACCACAGGCGTTCAAGCAGCACCCCATGATCCACAGTGTCAAATGCAGCTGAAAGATCAAGGAGAACCAAGATAGAATGAGTTCTCCGATCTCTTGCCATCAGGAGATCATTCAATACCCGAACAAGAGCTGTCTCAGTACTGTGCTGTTTCCTGAAACCAGACTGGAGAGGGTCATAGATATTGTGGCTGTTTAAATAATCTTCCAGCTGCAAAGCGACCACCTTCTCAATAATCTTCCCCAAAAGGGAAGATTCTGAGATTGGTCTGTAGTTTCCTGGGCAGTCGGGATCAAGGGAGGCTTTTCAGAAGGGACGTACTATTGCCTCCTTCAAAGGATCAGGAAAGATCCCTCTCTCCAATGATGCCACTACTAACCAAGTGAGGATCAAGCCGATTAACCTCTACACATCCACGAGTAGGCGTAGGGCCGGATCCAGCCCACAGAAGGTTGGGCGCAGAGTCTGGACGATTCTCACTATATCCATAACTACCGGTTGACTGAACGTGGACCAGGTCAAATGGGTACTTGTGTCTCTCGATTGGTTACTGCAAGACCCAATGGGGAGGCCCTGGCTGATCTCATCTCTGATAGCAGACACCTTATCAGCAAAGAACGTCGCAAAATCCTCACACTGTAACTGTGATAATGATCGACCGGCATGAAGACAGACTGGATTGAACAGTCTGTCCACAGTCCGGAAGAGCTGGGCCCGTCTATTCCTTGCTGTAGCAATCTCCCTGGACAGGAACTCTTCCTTCTTATGGGAGATTGCTAACTGGTAGATTTTATAATGATCTAGCAGTCTAAGCCTGTCAACTTCCAGGTGAGTCTTCCGCCAGCGTCTCTCCAATCTTCGGCCCTGTCTCTTCAACCCACGATCTCCGCGGTAAACCACGGGGACTCGGGGTGAAGAGTACAGGGGAACTCGAAAGGAGTAATGACATCCAGGGTTCCCAACTGCCCTATTATAGGCCAGCACTAAAGACCCTGGATCCATGATATCCATTGGAAACCCAGAAGTCCAGCTCCGTCATTAGGCCTTCTGAGGTAACTCCTCTCAAAGGACGAACTGTACTAGCTCCTTAGGGGCAGGCCTCTTGGGGAGCCATGAAACTGAACCTCAGGGCATGATGGTCAGACCAGCTGATGGGCTCCACCTCCACATCAGAGATTTCCATCCCAGATGGAATATCAAGTCAATGAATGTCCCCTGGTGGGTTGCAGTGGTAATAACCCGTGTCAGGCCCAATGAATCAGTCAATTGGAGGAGATTTTGTCCAAAAGCGCGAGTTCGTCGTTGACCCAGCATTGAAATCCCCAGAATTATCCATCGGAGAATTCCAAAACCCTCTCAGCGATGAAATCGCCACCTCCCTCAGGAATTCTCTCCCATCACCTGGTGGACGGTAAATGAGGAGTATCCTGAATCCTGCACCTGCACCCAATACATTCAAAGGAGTTGGTATATCAACGGCTCCTCCCTGAGGTCCAGTTCCTGTCTAAAACAGACTGCAACTTCCCGCCCCCTCGGTCCACTCCTCGGGCGGTGAACAGAGAACCCGGCCCGGAACCGCAGATTCCAATATGGGGCCTGCATTTTCCGCAAGCCAGGTCTCGGTGATGCAAGCTAAGTCCACAGAAGCAACAAGATCTGCCACTAAAGCAGTCTTGTTTCTAATAGACCTAGCATTGCTTAACACCGCCTGAAAGGGATGAGATTCCAAGGATGACTCCGCTTCCTGCCTGATCAAGTCAGTGCCCTTGGGTATGGATGCAAGATACGACGGACCACGCTCCTGCATCCATTTCGCCCCAGGGCACCTCCTGGTTCTAACTGTTCCTATCCGCTCACTCCTTTCCCATCCCCCCAAGAGTTCCAGGATCTCCTATTCCCACCACTTCTACATCTCGAAATGCCAAGTATTGGCATTTCTATACACTTCTGAAGGGAGTGTGGGACATTCAAAGGTCAGAGATCCTTTAGTCTTGAGGGGAGTACTTCTGACTGTGCTTTCACCAACCCAACACATTAAAACCTATTAATACCACTAAAAATAACACTTTAATAATACGCCCAATCCACTTTACCAAAAACAAAAAAATAAATAATAAAACAGACAAACAAAAACACAAAAAACACTCTCTTGATGAAAACTCCACCACTTCCTCTCACAAAGTAGTGGAAAAAAAGAGGCAAATTATTTACCAATCCCACCCACTCTCTCTCACACAGAGGAGACAAAACCCAAATCAACAAACATAATAAAATTATAATAACTAAACCATACATATAAAACTAATATAAAGTAAAACTAACAAAACAACACCTTCAACTAAAAATTTAACCAATCAATAAAAATCCTTCAGGAACAACTGCAGTTAAGTGGAGCATACACTTTAGAAATAAATGTCCAAAAAAGTCCAATCTGTACAGTCTCATAAAGACAGAATAGAATCCTTGGCTAGGTGAGAAAGATGGAAGGCCAGGCACTCATGTTACTTTGGGAGAGAGGACAGTGCAGCAAAACATGCACAACCTCATAGGTAGGTTAAACCAAAAAATTATTGAAAGAATAGCAGACTGATTAGGTACTCTCACTACCCAGTAAATTTTCAAACCAAAAATGGTTCTGTCCAGACTACCTCTCACATAGAAGACAGAGCCATAAATGATACCAACAGAAAGTAAAATGCTTTCCACTGTTTCCAGCTGTAAACTGAGTAACAAATGAAAAATCTGACCGTAACCAAAGTCCAGTTCTTATTCCAGGCGAATCTTCATATAGAGTTCCAGGCTCTCAAATTAAATACAATCCAAACTGACTTACCAACCGCCAGAAAGCTAACAGGGGGCCCTAAATATTCTGACCCAGGGAAACCACAGCCAGAAATATTCCCCCACTGCAGCTACGGTCTCCAGCAGGAGAGACGGCCCACCGCCTACTTCCCTGAAGATCTCGGAGCCCCAGGGCAGACCAGTCGGCTCTAACTGGTACAACCCTGACTCCTGCGCAGTGAGGGATCCAGCAATAAAGCACCCCGGAACAGATTAGACCCCCTCCTCCATACCAGCGGGTAGTCTCACATAAAACCAGTAACAGTCCAATAGTACAATCTCCACGGCAAAAGGAAACTCAGCTAAGCCCCAAGTTCTTCACCAAAAACGACTACTATTGCATCTAAGTTTATTTGGTTTGTTACCGTATCCTATCCCACATTCTGCTGTCAGTTGTTTATCTTGAAGTATTTTATGCAACATCAAGAAATCACCTCTCTGACGTCTTGTTTCTAAATCATATAACCTCAGTTCCTTGCACCTTTCTGAATATGAACAATTTTTTAATCTAGGTATCAACTTTGTAGTCCTCCTCTGGACACCCTCGAGGAGCCTCTGGTCCTTTGACAAATAGGGTGACCAGAAGGCTGCTGCATAGTCCAGGTGTGGTCTAATGTACGAATTATAGAGAGGCAAAATACAAGTTTCGTGTTGACTAATAAATGCTCTTTTGATTGAATTCAATATATTTTGAGACCTTAGAGCAACCTGTCTACAATGGTCACTAGGTGATAATTGATCATTAATCAGTATGCCTAGATCTTTTTCAGAGTCAACCGACTATTTGTTTATTATTTAGAAAACATTTTACATTTGGATTTCTGGGTCCCAGGTGCATTACCGCATATTTGTCCTCATTAAACATTATGTTATTTATTACCCATTCTGCCAGTTTTGCAAGGTCTTTTTGTAGCACCTGTATATTTTCATTAGTATTTACTACTCCACTTAATTTAGTGTCATCAGCAAATTTGCTGATGTGACCATCAATACACTTGTGGAGATCTAAAATATATATTCCAAACAGAACAGGGCCCAAGACCAAGCCCTGGAGCACCCCACTTGTCACAGAAATCTGATTTGAATAAACACCTTGAAGTCCAGCTACTTGGGATCTGTTAGTCAACCACTCAGAAACCCAAGCTATGATATGTTGATCTAATTTCATATCTTTCATTTTTTGTATCAGAATGTAATGTGAGATTTTGTCAAAAGCCTTTTTAAAAATCCAAGTATATAACATCAACTGGTAGGCCTTTATCAATAGAATTACTAATAGTTTCATAGAAACTGATAAGATTTGTAGTACGTGATCTTCCTTTGCTGAATCCATGTTGTTTTAGATACTTAATTCCCTTACATTCCAACTCTAGTTCAAGTCTGTTCTTAAGTATTCTTTCCATGGTCTTGCAGATCACGGATGTAAGGCTAATTGGACGATAGTTTGCAACTTCCTTTTTATTTCCTTTATTTTTGTAAATTGGGGTAACCACAGCTTGTTTCCATTCATTAGGTATGTTACCTTGCTGCTTTTCCTTCTCAGGTCCTTGTACAGGGAGGTTACTGTGGTAATCTCCGAGCTGATGTAAAACAACAGGCTGTGTTCCTCATTGTTGGATTTAGTATGCAATAGCACTGTCATAAAATACCTTGCTGTATATGCCTTATGTGTATGAAACCTGTAAATGTTGAAAATACCATGGTATTAGGTGTTTTTGATAAAGGTAAAAAGTTACTAGGGGACTGTATTATAAAAATTAAGTTATCGGGGTAGAGATATACAAAGTTATGCATATTGGAGCCAAGAATCCCAGGACAGAGTACTACCTGGGTGAAGTACAAATATCTGCATCAGAGGAGGAGAAGGACCTGGGAGTGATAATCACTAGTGACCTGAAGTACTCCACGCAGTGCAAGAAAGCAGCAGCAAAGGCAAACAAGATGCTGGGATGCATATCTAGTGGGATCAGTAGTAGGAGAGAGGAGGATATACTGCCCTTGTACAGGTCCCTGGTAAGGCTTCATCTAGAGTATGGGGTTCAGTATTGGTGCCCACACCTCAAAAAGTACATTAACCTGCTGGAGAAGGTTCAGAGGAGGGCTACAAAGATAATAGTGGGTCAGCAGGGTAAGGCATATGATGAGAAGTTGAGGGCACTGAGCATGTACTCCCTGAAAGAAGGGGGGGAGAGAGAGAGAGAGAGGACATGATTGGGACCGTCAAGTACTTGAAAGGGATAAATAAGGTGGATAAGGAGGGTCTCTTTAAACTGAGTGGCAGCCATAACACGAGGGGGCACAGTCTTAAGCTGGAGGGTGGGAGGTTCAGGAGGGAGGTCAGGAAGCACTTCTTCACAAAGAGGGTGGTGGACACTTGGAATGTGCTGCCGGAAGAGGTGATCTTGCTGAAGGCAGTGGCCAGCTTTAAGAGAGGCTGGGATAGGCATAAGGGGAAGGTAAGGATCGTGGGTAGGGAGGATGGGAGGTGTGGGGAGGGAGGGCAGGGACAGTAGCTCAAGCTGTGTATCCTGCAATACGAACAGACTAGATAGATCAAATGGCCTTCTTCTGCTGGCTTCTTCATATGTTCATATATCAGAACCTCCCCATTGTGTTGTTAAAATGCATGTAAATTACAGATTGTTTGAGAGGACATTTGGCAACATGCATTCCTGCTTTAAGCTAAACCAGACTAAAATTTCATGGTGATTTGCATATACATCCCATGATGGTTTACATTATGGGGGTATGTGTGATACTGTGTTTCTTTGAAACTTGGCTTTATTGCCAGTGCCCTTTGGGGTAAAGTACAGTTACGTAAGAACTTACCGTAACAGTAGATCTTTGAGAACAGCTCCTGCAGCAGGTTACACCATTAGGACTGAAGCTGGCAGGCGTCAGGACCCCACGGACATTTCTAGCTAGCAGTCTTGGCGGGGAGTTCACCTCAGGCGATGGTCCCGCCCCCAATGTCAGGCGTAGTACATAAGGAGGCGGTCTCCCCATAATCCTCAGTTCTCCCGCCGGAGACTCTCGCCCACCGGATGACATCAGAAAAGGAGACAGAGGATCCGCCCCCAGACAGCCAAGACTATAGAATAGGAACGTCCCATCCCATCCCATAAGATGGGTGCTTGACTACGACCTACCTCCAAAAGAAGGGGGATGGTGGGCGGGAAGGTACCTGCTGCAAGAGCTGTTCTTGAAGATCTACTGTTATGGTAAGTTCTTATGTAACTGTACTATCTTACTTCGAGATACAGCTCTTGCAGCAGGTTACACCATTAGGACTGATTTCCAAGCAATAGTGGCAATCATGCACCACTGGGAGGAGGAAAGGCAGAGATCTCGATATTACTCGAGCCTAGGACAGAAGTCCCTGAAGGACGGCTAGACCGAACCCTGCTGTTCGCCTCGATGCAACGTCCAGACTGTAATGCCTGATAAAGGTATGCACAGAGCTCCAAGTAGCTGCAGTACAAATAGCTGAGGTGGAGACGTTCTTTAATGCCGCAAAGGAAGTAGCCACCCCTCTTGTGGAATGACCCTTGACCATGCCCGGTAAGGGTTTATTGTGCTTGTCATAACAGAAAGTGATGCACTGGATGAGCCACCTCGACAGTGACTGTTTGGAGACAGGAGCTCCTTTCATCCTGTGAGCAAAGGAGACGAAAAGTTGGTCCACCTTTCGAAGTTGTTTGGTTCTGGTCAGATAGTATCTGAGGCACTGATGCATGTTGAGGGTGTGCAGAAGGGCTTCTCCTCGATTAGTGTCCCTTGGGAAATACACTGGTAAATCAATATCCTGGTTAAGGGTGAGGGCTGAAACCACCTTAGGCAAAAACTCTGGGTTTGTCCTTAGGAATACCCTGTCCTGATGGAAAACCAAATAAGGCTCTCTGCACATAAGAGCATGTAATTCCGAGATCTTTCTCGCCAAAGTAACAGCAACTAAAAATAACGTTTTCCAAGAGAGAAAACGTAGCTCACAATCAGCGGCTGGTTCAAAAGGTGGCAGCGTAAGCTGCTCCAGGACGAAGGGTAAATCCTCAAGGAGGAATTGATCCCTGATGGGCGCCTAAGGTGGAGGTCTCCTTAAGAAGCGCATGAGTAGTGTCCAGCTGGGACACTGTCCGATGGCCTACTGGGGCATGGTTAGCAGAAATTGCACAAGGTGCACTTTAATCGAGGAGTAAGCCAGTCCGGAGTGAAAGGGAAAGCAGGTAGTCAGAACCAGCTTTTGGGACAGTCTAACGGAAAAAACCGCGCGCTTGAGCCCACAAGCAGAATCTATGCCATTTCATGGCGTACGTTGCGTGGGTTGCCGGTTTTCTGGCGGCAGAGAGTACATCTGCCACTTCTTGCGAGACACCGTATCGCATCATGGCTATGTCTCTAGGAGCCAAGCGTGCAGGTTCAATGAACGTAAGTCTGGGTGGACCAATGAACCCGCCTCCTGAGACAATAGATGGGAGCTGATTGGCAACGGAACTGGAGGTTCCTGGGATAGCTGGTGCAAAAGAGAGAACCAAATTTGTCTGGGCCAGAAAGGCACGATCAAAATGAGCATCGCTTGCTCCCTGCGCAGTTTTAAGAGAACCCTCTGGATCAACGGGAAAAGAGGGAAGGCATAGAGGAATCTGCCCGCCCAGGAGAGGGACAACGCGTCTCGCCAGAAAACACCAGGCCCCGGATCTAGCGAGCAAAAATTGGGCAGTTTTGCATTGGATGGGGACGCGAAAAGGTCTAACTCTGGAGTGCCCCATCTGTGAAACAGATCCTCTGCCACCTCCTGTAGAAGTTCCCACTCATGGACTCTTGCCTGAGAGTGGCTCAGACTGTCGGCGACGGTGTTGTCCACTCCCAGGACGTGTACTGCAATTAGGTTTGCGCCGTGTTGCAATATCCACTCCCACACTCTCAAGGCCTCCCTGCAAAGCAGGTAGGAGTGAATGCCTCCTTGTTTGTTGAGGTAATACATCATCGTGGTATTGTCTGTTTGTAACAGGAGTGTACCCGGTGGAATCTCCGACTGGAAGGCTTGCAGAGTGTAAAGGACTGCCCTCATTTCCAAAATGTTGATGTGGAGATGAGACTCTGGGGCTGTCCAAAGGCCCTGAGACCGAACACCGTCCAGGTGTGCTCCCTTCCCGAGCCCTGAGGCGTCTGTGGAGAGCATCACAGTCGGAGATGGCGCTATGAAGGGAACCCCCGCAGAGAGGTTCTCCGGATTTAGCCACCATTGCCAATCCTGAATCACGGCATTCGTGATTCAGACTGGCTGCTGCAGATGGTCTTGCCTTTGGTCCCATTGCACCCTTAGCATCCACTGGGTACCTGCATGTGGAGACGTGCCAGCGAGACTGTTGCAATGGCTGCAGCCATGTGTCCGAGCAGGTGAAGGACCGATCTGGCCGGGACGGTCTTCTTCACCGACAGGTCCCTGATGAGGGATCTGATGTGTTCCACTCTGTCCGAGGGAAGAAAAGCTTTCCCTCTGACGGTGTCCAGAACTGCTCCTATAAACTGCAGTTTCTGGGATGGCACCAGGAGTGACTTCTCGTGGTTGATGAGGATACCCAGTGATTGAAAAAGGGACTGGGTGCGGTGAATGGCCATCATCAGTGCCTCCCTGGAGGTGCCATGAGAAGCCAGTCATCCAGGTATGGGAACACGTGGTGGCCTTGTCTCTCAGGGGCCAGCTATGACCGCCATGCACCCGGTAAATACACGAGGTGCCGATGACAGCCTGAAGGAAGAGCTCGGAACTGATAATGGCGGCTCTGAAACTCGAAGCGCAGGAACCTCCAGTGCGCTTGAGCAATCGGAATATGCAGGTAGGCATCCTGCATGTCCAAAGACGCCAGAAAAGCATCTTGCTTCAGCACGGAATTAGGCCCGAAGGGTCACCATGCGAAGCATTTGTAAACTAATCGCCAGGTTGAGGCCGCTGAGGTCCAGTATTGGACGGAGGTCCCCTGTTTTCTTTGGAACCAGGAAGAAGTGAGAATAGTACCCTAGTCTTCTCTGGTTCTCCGGAACATGCTCTAAGGCTTCTTTTTCTAGAAGCGCGAGCACCTCCTGCTGTATGAGCAGGGCATGCTGACCCGAATATCTGGAAAGCAGGGGAGGTCTTGTGGGTGGACTGCCTACAAATTCTATATAGTGGCCTTTTTTGACCAGTTGCAGAACCCACCTGTTGGTGGTGATCGACTGCCACCCTGGCAAGTGGCGTGCGATGCGACCCCCGACTTTCTTTTCCCATTGATCCTGAGGAGAGGCAGGGTCCGGGAAGGAGTCATGCTGTGGCAGCGTTCGATCTGGCAGGCTGTGCCGACTTTGCAAATCTTTGGCCTCTGCCTGGGGATGACTTGGCCTGGGCTTTGCAGGTGAAAGTGCCCCTCTGCTGTTGGCAGGAACGTGGCTGTTGCTTTTGTAGCCGGCCACGGAAGCGGCTCTGGTTCCTACGAAAGGAATTGGGCCGAGACCTGTACATGGCCTGTACAGCTCTGACTGTCCTCCCTACGTCCTGAGGTTTGGTGATTACCTTCTCGGAGGCTTCACCAAATAGGACCTCACCATTGAAAGGGACATCTAAGATGTTCTTCTGGACATCCGGGGTAAAACCGGAGACACAGAGACAAGAGTGTCTCCGGAGACACACGCCTGAGGCTGCAGCTCTGGCTGAAGAGTCCGCAGAATCATATGCAGCCCTGAGCACCTGGGTCCCCACATCCGAACCTGTGCACAGGAGGTTCAAGAGCTCCTCCTTTTGGTCGCCATCGGGCATCTTCTCGACCAGGACCTGTCCCTGTTCCCACAGTGTGTTCTGGAACTGAACCATGTGAGTGAGGTAATTCAGTGACCTGATGGCGCAAGTCGCGGCCGCATACGTGCACCTACCCAGGACATCCAATTGCTTGGATTCCTGGTCCAGTGGCTGTGTGCTGAAATGCTGAGGTTTTTGCAACCAGTCACGCGAAGCAATGATGACCAGGGAGTCAGCCAGAGGATGGTTCGCCAGGTAATGGTCCTCCCTAGGGGCCTTGTATAGGCAGTCAGCCTTTTTCGGCACTGCTGGAGTGGAATGCGGACGTTTCCAGGCAGCCTTGGTGATGTCCACAAAGGTATCCACCAAGGGTGGCACTACCACAGGCTTTGGGTCTTTCTGCTGAAGGTAGCGGGCAAGGCATTGTCTCTCGGGGTCGAGCTCTTCAGCATCCCACCCCATATTCTCCTGGATGTGCCTCATGATCTCCACGAAAGAGGGACCATCCGGAGGAGACCTAGGTAGGTCATGTGGGTCTGGAGAGGGAATGCTGATGGGAGAAGGAGATCTGGAGCACCCTGAGGTGTCAGATCTAGAATCCTCCCCAGACGGGGTGTACCGGCATCGTCTGGGTCTCTTGGGACTGGGTGACCCTGAGGTGGATCTGGAGGGAGGTCTTCTCTTGTCTGAGGATCTGCCCCGAGGAGGTGATGTTTGCTCCTTGGGGGTTGGCAACCATCCTACAGGCCCCTTGGGCGGAGGCTGTGAAGGAGTAGGAGGAGGCAGAGTTAGAGTAGGAGGAGGACGTGTGGCGACCACATCTTTTCTGATGGTGTCCCACCAGAAGGTAAAGAGCTCCTTTACCTCTGCCAAGTTCATGCCCGATGGGCCCGGCGCCGGTGGCCTGTCGCCGGGGTTGGGCGTCGGATCCCCGGGGATCTCCCGCTCCGGGGAAGGTTCCCGTGGGAGCCCAGCGTCTCCAGTGTCACCCGCCTGGTCTTCGGGCTGTGTGGTATCCTCCTTGATGAGTCCTTCCGACCCGAGGCGTGGCCAGTGACGGTAGTGGTCCTCTTCTCTGGGGTAGCCGACGTCGGTCCCCTGGCAGACACCCTCTGAGGCGAACGCCTGGCCGGCGACAGGTGTTTTGGTGTCGCCGGCTCCTGGGAGCGCCGGTGATGCTTGGCCGGCATTGGGTCCGACGTCTGTTTGAGGGACGTCAGGTCCTTGGTCTTGCGAGGAACCGGATCCGACCCACGCAGAGGCTGGGAAACCGACCTGGCGTCAGAGTCCTGCCAGCGGGAAGAAGATTTATGGCACTCCTCAGACTTCGACGAGGCCTTAGATGGAGTCGTCGTAGAATCTGTAAGACTAAAAACAGTTTATGGGAGGACCCCTAGAAATACCTCCTGTATGGTATACTGGTATGCCACCCTTATGGCGACACCAACCCAGCGAATACATACCTGTCAGCAAAATCAACACTTTGCCGACAAGTCGCTGTCTTAGTGTGCCTGAGACAGGGGCATGCTGTCTCCAGGTCATGCAGCCCTGCCTCAAATCAACTCTGACTGGAGCTGAGAATCCAAATGATGAGGGGTTGGGGGGCTAACAGCCCCAATAAAAAACAGGACTGGGAGACTCACAGGAATCACATAGACCACAACTTGCAATCGACTTGATTCCTTTTGCCGCAATGCCAGTTGATATAAAGAATGTCGAACCGGCATGTTAGAGCCAGGTACACCAGAACTGAGATCTATCCATAGCTTAAATTTAAAGCTAAAAAAAATCATGCATTTAAAAAAAAAAAAACATTTTATGACAGTTTCTGAACTTGTTTTGGCTTTCAGCATGTACACTAATGTGCTTTTTTTTTATTTTATTCATCTTGCCATGAGGACTTTAATATTTAGTCTATCTGATTCCTACAGTGGCAATCAACAAACATTTTGTCCATTGGACCAGACCAACCATGTTGCATGCTCTGGCCTTCTATTCATCCTGGAATTCACCAACTGACCACCTGCGCCTGGCCTGCTCTATGACCTTATGGGGAGTCCGACGTATTCACAATGCCACCACAGTCAGAGAGAGTCCAGCCGAGCCGCCAGCAGTAGATCAATGGTGATCGATCACCTTGGCTTTTCACGTTCAGCCCCTGTGCCCCCAAGCCCTCAACCAGCCAGACAAGCCAGCCCAGCATGCAGCAGACACACAGACAGACTGAGCAGTCTGTGAGAGACCATCCTCCTCCTTCCTACTGCGCACTGCCCCGCCCTGGCGGGCCTTGCATACACATCCCATACAGTATCTTGCTCACCATAGCAGCCTGTTGCCAGTTCGGTCAGGTGCTGGGTGATGATTCGGCAGCGGTGGTGGGTGGCTCCATGGCTCAGGCTGCCACTGCTTCTCTACTCGGTGGTGGTGCTGGTGTTTTTTGGAGCTGTGTGCTCCTTCCTCCCAACAAGCACAGTCTGTACCCAACCCAGACCCACGTCCCCACTCTGGCACTCCACGCAGTGGAACTAGTGTACCTACCACTCCTTCTCCTTGCCAACTCTGAAAGCCTGACTGAGGCTAAGTGAGAGTCACCCAGCAGGCCCAGCCGATAGGATCATGGGCTGATCCTGACCATGACCAGACCACTGACTTGCTGCCTTCACACAACTGCTGCTTGATTTTGCTGGAGGACTGACTGGGACCTGCACAGCCACACACTAGTCTCTCTCTGGGCATTGGACACATCAGGACAGTGGACACAGCTAACTTATTTTAAATTAATGACTGAACAACCAAACTTCATCAGTGCAGAAAAACGCTGCTCGCTCTGTTGCCCACACAGCAACACAGATGCCTCTTCTCCTGACAGTCTCCTTTCCTACCAAGGCATGCCTTCCCTGCCATCTCATGCAGCCAGTCACAGACACGCTCAAGCTCCTGGCTCCTCCTTCTATCTCTCCTAATTGGTGGATGTTTCATGTCCAGGAGCCAGGGTGCATTTATTAGCTATAAGGCTAGGTGCTGGCGGTTGAGGACTGTTAGATTTCCCGGGCCCCCTCCTACCCCAGAAAGAAAAAAAGAGAAAACACAGTGCAATGCACCACAAAAACAAACCTAGATGGGTCACAGAATCATCAACTGCAGTGGATTTCAACTCCATTATTTTATGACTGCAATCCAATGCAATTGCAACTGATTGCAACTGCATTGAATTGCAACTGACTATTTCAACTGCTGATGACTGCTCCAGGGTCTACTAGGAAGCTGTGCTTCTGTGTCTGGTCTATACTGGGTAGTTGTGCTCTCAGGACAGGTTTATCTTAGCAAGCTGTGCTTCAATCACTGATCTTTACCAAGAATGTGCTCTTAACTGGTGTGCATTGGGTAGCAGTGCTCCCATGACTCATCTGTATTGGGAAGTTGTGCTCCTATCATTGGTCTGTACTAGGAGTGCATTCTCCACTGTTCTTTTCTGGGAAATGGTGCTCCTGTTACTAGTTTATAGTGGGAAGTTGTGCTTCTCTCTGGCCAGTCCTTACATGGAAGCTATGCACCTGTGTCTGGTCTGTACTGAGCAGTTGTGCTTCCAGGACAGGTTTGTCCTAAGAAACTGTGCTTCAAGTGCTGGTCTGTACTGGGAACGTGCTCTTGACTGGTGCGTACTGGGAAGTTGTGCTTTCATGACTGGTTTGTACTGGAAGCTGTACTCCCATGCCACCTCTGTACCGGAAGGTTGTGCTCGCATGATCATGCTGTACTGGGAATGTGCTCTTAATTGGTCTTTACTAGGAAGTTGTGCTCCCACAACCAGTCTTTGCTGGGAAGCTGTACTCCCGCAAACAGTCTTTGCTGGGAAGTTGTGCTCTTGCAACCAGTCTTTACTGGGAAGTTGTGCTCCCTCAACCAGTCTTTGCTGGGAAGCTGTGCTCCCGCAACCAGTCTTTGCTGGGAAGTTGTGCTCCCGCAACCAGTCTTTACTGGGAAGTTGTGCTCCCGCAACCAGTCTTTGCTGGGAAGTTGTGCTCCCGCAACCAGTCTTTGCTAGGAAGTTGTGCTCCCGCAACCAGTCTTTGCTGGGAAGTTGTGCTCCACGCAACCAGTCTTTGCTGGGAAGCTGTGCTCCTGGGCCTGATCTGTACTGGGATGTTGTGCTCCATGGCGTACCTGTATTGGGAGGCTGTGCTCACATGACTAGTCTGTATTGGGAAGATGTGTTTCCAAGACTGGTCTGTATCGGGAAGCGTTGTTTGGCTACTGGTCTGTACAGGAAATGTGCTCTCATGACTTGTCAGTACTGGGAAGTTGTGCTCTTGTGAACCGTATATACTAGGAAAGTGATCTCAGCCAATCTGTATAGGGAAACTGTGCTTCTGGGGACATGGATATGTTGTTCATCCACACTTACTGGCAGGTTCCTTGCCACTTTAAATCTTGTCGGAAGGTCTTCAAGCTGGCTCCTCCCACCCACTCGGGTGGTAAAACTCTCCGCTCTGCCCCATGATGCCAGATCTTCCTTACCCCTTGGAAGCTCAGGTTCCCTCCTTTGCGCTCTGCATTTTAGGCCTGGATCCAAACTCTTCGGTTAACCTGAAACTAATTTTAAAATTTACAAGACTTTGGTCTTTATCTTCCCTCGCGGCTGCAATGGACAAATCGACTCCCGGTTTTCGTCGGTGCCCCTGTGGGCAGAAGATGTCCCGGACCGATCCGCACTCCACGTGCGTCTACTGCCTGGGGCTTGAACACAATTCGCAGGCCTGTGACTTGTGCAAGTCCTTTTCGGCCACGGTCTTACAGGATCGCACTGCCAGACTGCATCTTGGGTGCCCCGAGAAACGTTATCCTCCGGTCAAGTTGAAGGAGGCCCATTGGGTGGTGTCTGCAGCTGCGGGCTCAGCTGATCAGCTCGAGCAGATGATCACCCTCGAGGAGGAAGCGGCCCAGGCCGCAGCATCATCTTCATCGGTTGCGGCATTTATCCCGCTCTCCTTGGGCTTCTCCTACACGGCTTCGTAGTCCCTCTCCACCAAGGGAGAGGGGACATTCCTCTCGGTCCAAAAAGAAGGACTCTAAGGGTAAGTCCCACCACCGACATTCGTGGGAGTGGGAGAGGTCTCCTTCCCTGGACAGTCAACACTTGACTTCGGTCGAGGTTGCGGCTAAGGCCACTGGCTTCACGGTGTCCCCGTCAGGTCAGCGGACTGAGACACCTGTCGACGCAGTTGAAATTTTTCTCGACCCGTCGGACGGGCTGTCGACTGGAGAAGCTGACAACCCTTCTTCACCGGTTCCCCCGGTGGAAACCGAGGACTTTCCTATGCCGGAGTCCCTGGTTAAGGTCCCTGAACTGAGGGAGGAGCGGGTTTCCCCAACCCCCTCTCAGACCCACCCTCGGAAACACCAAAAGTCTGGGTCTCGGTCTCAGACCTCTTCCAGGTCCAGCGATCCTGCCACCAGCCGGCGATCTTGGTCTCGGCACCGTGGAAAGCAGTGGCACCGCTCATCACCGTCTTCGTCTCGTCCTCTTGGATGGCTCGGCGCAAATTGCGTCAGCCTCCCCGAGGATCTAATGTGGCAGCAGCTTCTTTTGACCGGAATAAGCTGACTCCGTCGCCTTCCCCGGCCATTAAGTGGCTGTCACTGGAGCGGCCGAAACAACCCCTCGTTGTAGTCGAGGAGCCGAAGACATCACCAGTTGTTCGGCCGAAACCGGCTGTGCCACCCATTGTGGTGGAACTCCCACCTCCACAACCTAAATTTGGGGCCCCGACCAAGGATTCTTAATCGGGTCAGGGCTTGCCCCATCGGTTATTGGTCGCCCTCACTCCCGATCGATCTCGGCAAGTGGAGGGTGGCTCAGGCCCTCGGCAGCTGTTTGCAGACTCCTCAGAGTCTGACGACGACTCCTTGTTCTCCAGGCCGCTTGACCTGGAGTCCACTGGGGTCAGTCAGTGGACGAGAGCTCATCCTCATTTCTTGGAATGCTTTGGCTCATCTCAGAGTCCACTGGGATGAAGCTCAGACCATTTCAAAACTGGCCA
This sequence comes from Neoceratodus forsteri, assembly GCA_016271365.2. Classification (NCBI taxonomy): domain Eukaryota; kingdom Metazoa; phylum Chordata; order Ceratodontiformes; family Ceratodontidae; genus Neoceratodus; species Neoceratodus forsteri. The sequence continues at coordinate 122,444,234 of JADMNL010000027.1, read as the reverse complement.
AGTATCCCCTCACGGAGATACTGGACCTAGGGGATTCCCCCACAGAGGCCTTCCCGGTGGCCGAAGCCATTGTTGGCCCGGCCCTGGAACTATGGCAGCAGCCAGCTTCTTGTCTAGCACCTTCGGCCAGGATGGCTCGAACGTGTGCTGTTCCCACTGGTTCACTCTCCGGTTTCTCGGAGCACCCCTCTGCGGAGGGGCTAGTGACCGACAGCGTTTTCCGGTGTCCCTGGAACGCTCAGGATGTGGACAAACCACCCGATAAGGAGTCCAAGAAACTGGACTACTCCGGGCGGAAAGTCTATACGGCTTCCTCGCTAGGCCTTCGTCAGGCCAGCTCGGTTGTTCTGATGGCACACTTTTCGCACGCCCTTTTGGGCTCCCTGGATGAGGTGATTCCTCATCTCCCGGCTGACCTTCAGACGACGGTCAAGCAGGTGCGGGATCAGGGAAGGGCAGTGGCCAAACAGCTCCAGACTTCCCTGGACATCGCTGACTCGTGTGCCTGGTCAGTAGCGGCGGCAGAGCTTGGCTGCGGATCGCTACCTTTACGCAGATACCCAGCACAAGCTGGCAGACATTCCCTTCTTGGGTACCGACTTGTTTGGTCCCGGGGTGGAGGGTCATCTACAAAGGATCGAGAAGTCCAGTGCCACCTTGGACTCGGTCACGTCTGCCCAGAAGGACAAAGGCCGCCAGCAGCAGCGTAAGCCCTTTCGGTCTTCAGCCCCTGTGGCACATCTGGCCCAGCAACACCAGCATCAGGGCCAGCAGGCTCGCACTTGGCACCCCAAAGCCAAGCCTGCTGCTTCCTCCAACAGGAAGCCGGGAGGGAAAGGTCCAGGAGGCTCCTCGGCTGGGCCTTCCTCCAAGCTTGCCCAGTGACGGGTGTCACCCCCAACCTCGTCACTCCTCCCCAGGTTCCCCCCGTGGGAGGACGGCTCCACCACTTCCTTTCCTGGTCTGATATCACCACGGACTGCTGGGTGCTGGAAGTGGTAGGAAAGGGTCTGCCTCTGGAATTTGAGCAGTCCCCACCCTATCGAGCCATCGGTCCACGGGGGGCTATGGGGTCCGCAGCCTTTCTGTCGGCTCGTCGAGCCGACATTGCCCTGCTCCTCCAGAAGGAGGTGATCAGGGAGGTGGCGGATCCTCCATCAGACCCAGGGTTTGTGTCCAGGTACTTCCTGGTCCCAAAACGGACGGGGGGGCTGGTGCCCCATTCTAGACCTGAACAAGTTCCTAAGGTCTCAAGCCTTCAGGATGGTCATTCTGGCTCAGATCATCCCATCCTTGGAATGAGGCACGTGGTTCTGTTCTCTGGACCTTCAGGACACGTTCTTTCACATCCCAATCCATCCGTCCCACCAGCGATTCCTCCGCTTCAGAGCGAAGGGATCCCTTTATGAGTTCCGGGCCATGCCCTTCAGCCTTTCTCCAGCTCCCAGGGTCTTCACCAAATGCATGGCAGTGGTGACAGCATTCCTGCGGTGCCGAAGGGTCCAGGTGTACCCTTACCTGGATGACTGGCTGATTGCAGCCTCATCCGAGCCGGAGGTGGAGCAGTCCAGGGATCTGGCCCTCCAGGTCTGCTCTCAGATTGGCCTCCTCATCAACGAGGCCAAATCGGAACTCATGCCAACGCAGATGATTCAGTTCATCGGGGCAGAGCTCGACTCTCTTCAAGCCAGACCATGGCTCCCGACGGACAGGGCCGAGGTTCTTTCCTCCTTTGCCCAATCATTTCTGGTTGGGCAGTAGCTGCCCTGCCTGGGACTTCCTGCACCTCCTGGGTCTCATGGCAGCCTGCACCAGCATGGTCCATTGGACCCACTGGCACATGCATCCCCTTTAATGGAGGCTGGCACGCCAATGGTCACTGGGCTCCGGTCCTCTGGACCAGCCAGCGGTAGTGACCCAGGAGATGTGGAATGCTGTCCAGTGGTGGCTCGTTCCAGCTCATCTGCAGGAGGGTATCCCGTTCGTCCCCCCAGAACCGACGGTCACTCTAATGACCGACGCCTCTCTGATGGGTTGGGGTGCTCATCTGGGGGAGCTCAGAGTGCACGGCCTCTGGTCCCCTCAGGAGTCTTGATGTCGCATCAACCTACTGGAGCTTCGAGTGGTCCGACTAGCCTCACCGCCTTCGTCCGTTTATGAGGGTTCAAGTGGTCCAGGTCCAGACGGACAACACCACACCATGTACTACCTAAACCGCCAGGGTGGGACGCGCTCCTTGCCTCTGTGCAAGGAAGCTCTCTGCACTTGGTCTCTCGTGAGCAGACTGGAGGCGGATCTCCTAGCCATCCATGTGGCAGGAGCCTCCAACACTCTGGCTGATGCCCTAAGCCGGATAGGTGCTGCATCTCACAGTGGTCTCTCCTGCCGGAGGTAGTACAAGATCTATTCTCCACTGGGGCACTTCTTAGGTGGACTTGTTTGCCTCCAGGAGAATGCGAGCTGAGGCTGTTTCATGCCGGCCCCCCTCAGCAGGGCTCGCTGCAGGGGATGCCTTCTCGAGGCCGTGGACCCGGGCCTCTTCTACGCCTTTCCCCCATTTCCCTTGATCCACAAGCTGCTTCTCAAGGCGAGGAGGGACAAGGCGCAGGTGATTCTGGTAGCCCCAGACTGGCCCCACCAGTTCTGGTATCCAGATTTCCTCAGCCTCAGCTCCAGGCTCCCGAGGCGGCTTCCAGCCCACCTGGACCTGATCTCAGTCAACAGGGGGAAGGTACTCCACCCAGACCTTCAATCCCTGCACCTGATGGCCTGGTTCCTGAGCAGCTAGAGTTCCAGGCCTTGGGTCTTTCCAATGAGGTCCTAAACTTTGTTGAGGCATCCCATAAGGAGTCGACCAGAAAATGCTATGCCTTCAAATGGAAGAGTCTCCATTTGGTGTCAGGATAAGGGTTGGACCCTTCCTCCTGTTCCTTGGCCAGCATTCTGGACTACCTCTGGTCCCTTTCTCAGCTAGGGCTTTAGTCAATGACCCTTAAGGTGCACCTGGCAGCCATCTCTGCTTACCGGGTGCGGGCCAGAAAGCAGTCGGTGGTGCAGGAAAAGGTGGTCAGGTGCTTTTTCAAAGGCCTTGATCACTTATCCCCTCCGGTGCAAAACCTCCACCTCCATGGGATCTACTGCTGGTATTGGTTAAGGTCATGGGCAAGCCATTCAACCGATGCACAGGTGTGATATCTCTCACCTGTCGTGGAAGACCGCCTTCTTGGTGGCTATCATGTCAGCCAGAAGGATGGGAGAGCTCCAGGCGCTTTCCATTGAGTCTCCTTATCTGGTCTTCCACAGGGACAAGGTTGTCCTGCGCCCTACCCAAAATTCCTTCCAAAGGTGGTGTCAGAGTTTCACCTTAACCAGGTGTTGACTCTGCCGGTGTTCTACCCCAGTCACACCTCGGAGGCCGAATATAGGCTCCATACTTTGGACTCTAGAAAAGCGCTCTCTTATTACAAAGAGCGGACGGCTGAAGTTCGGACAGAGGTTCGCCAGCTGTTTGTCACCTATGCCGAAGCCGCACCTGGCAGACCTGCTGCCAAGAGGACGATAGGCAGGTGGGTCACCTCCTGCATAGATCTCTGCTACAGGTTGGCGGGCATGGAGCCTCCCAAAGGGATAAGAACTCATTCTGTCTGCCATACCGCTGCATCGGTGGCTGCTTCCAGGGATGTCCCTATCCAGGATATCTGCAGGGCTGCTACCTGGAAGTCAGCACACACCTTCATTACCCACTACCACATCGACCTTGAGTCACTCCAGGATGCTGGTTTTGGGACCTCGGTTCTCCAGTCCTTATTTCCCAAGTAGGGGGTGCGTGCCTTGCCTCCCTCCTCCCGGAGAGCTGCTAGGAGTCTGCCAGTAAGTGTGGATTGAACAACATATCCATGTCCCTAGAAATATAGGTTACTCCCCTGTAACAGGAGTTCTAGGAATGGTATATGTTGTTCATCCACACAACCCACCCGACCTCCCTGGCTTCGACGCGCAACCTGGCTTCCAGCGGGCTAGATCTGGCGTCATGGGCTGGAGCCAAGAGTTTTACCACCCGGGTGGGTGGGAGGAGCCAGCTTGAAGACCTTCTGGCAAGATTTAAAGTGGCAAGGAACCTGCCAGTAAGTGTGGATGAACAACATATACCATTCCTAGAACTCCTGCTACAGGTGAGTAACATGTATTTTTGTGACCTGACTGTGCTGGGAAGTTGTAGTCTTGTGACTGGTCTTTACTGGCTGTGCTCTTGTGATTGGTTTGTACAGGAAAGTTGTCTCCCATGACCACTCTGAACTCTTGGAGGTCAGCCTGCAGGTTATGACCCTTGGTTTGAGAGCTGTTGCTGTAGACTGTGCAATGTCAGCTTTACTTCATGCTTACTTGAGAGATTCCATTCTTGTATTTTTAGGCTGCACTGGGCAGAGCCCTGTAGACATTTTGCTTGGAGGGTTTGTGCTATCGCTCCACTAATTGATTAGCTGAGCAGTGTTGCAGCACACAGTTTTGTAGCTAAGCTTCAATCTGGGTAGAATTCTCTTTCATGAAAGATCATAGCTGATAAACATGTCAAGTCAGTCAGCCTTTCCCAGGCATAAACGGTAACTGAGAGTGAGGAAGGAGGTTTCAGATTTCAGATGCCATGGGGAAAGGCCTCAGACATAGAAGAAAGTGTAGCTTGACAATTAACATGTGGCTGGTTTGCCACTACTTGGAGCAATACAAAAAGCTCCAGGAAGTCCAGTTTCCGTTTTGAAGTTCTTTTGAAGTGGTCCAACAGAAGCCAGACAAAACTGAAGCATAAATGAGAAATCAGATCAGAGAGCTACTTTCACATGAAGTGTGTAGTTTATTTTTCATAAGCCAATATTCTTTATTCCAAACCATGTAACATTTCAAGATCATGAAGACTTCTTCGTCAGGAATTGGCTGAAATTCACATAATAATCGTGATGCTGTTTTTCACCTCACAAAATAATTCATATAATCAATTTTTTGTATTTTCTTTTGGTAACTGGTAAGGCCCACTAGGCACAAATGCCTGTTTTCAAGCACAACCTGGGAGCACTGGAGTGGTTAAGTGACTTGCTCAGAGTCGCTGGTATGCAAGTGGAGATTGTTGGAATCAAACCCAGGTCTGCGGATGTGCCAACTCATTAACCTTGGGGCTACTGCCTGCCTCAATTGTAATATGGAGTGGAATAGTCTCTGCATTTCCTTATCTGCTTTTCCCCCACCTGGAACATTTTTTCAAAAAATCTGTGTGCATAAACATATATTAAATTATATTCCTAAATCCCAGTATGGACACTGCAAAATCTCTAAAACATGTTATTAAAACTTGTTAATGGCCACACAATTGTCTACAAAATGAATTCATTTTTAAATACTATATCAAAACCTTCATCACTCTACATACCATTTCTCCAGTTTTTTAAGGTCTTCTCTCATTCTTTTAACACCCCCTGCCATGTCCACCCTATTGCATATCTTTGTATCGTTTGCCAAGAGGCATTCTTTCCCTTCCAGTCCCTCTGCAATGTCCCCAGTACAGACATTGAAGAAGACCGGCTCCAACATCGACCCCTGCAGCACCCTGATTGTCACCTCTCCCTCTCCAGAGTACTCCCTGTTTACCACAACCCTCTGACTTCTGCCATTCAGACAGTTCTTCACCCACAGAACTATTTTAGGATCCACCCTGGGCTCGCAGTTTGTTAATCAACCTTCTATGGGGGATGTTGGCGAATGCCTTTCTGAAGTTCATGTAGGTCACATCCACGCACCTCCCTGGTCCTCTACCTTAGTTTACCCAATCATGCTGTAGATTAGATGCAGTGCAAAACATAGTGTTTATCCTAAATACAGTAAAAGAAACTAAGATTAGATGTATAAGTAAATAAATGCCGTATAAACAGTGTGTGTCTTGGCATTATGCGGCGATCTTGTCGATGTCTTATGTCTGTGTCAATGTTCTGTGAAAAAAGAAAATGGTCCCTTAGTATCTTTTGTTTTAATCTGTAAAAATGTATGTATACCAGTGGTGGCCAACCTGCGTCCCAAGAGCTGTATGCGACCCCCCCCACTGGTCAACCTGTGGCCCCCTCATCCATCCAAAAATACACCAGGAGGCTTTCTGTGCAAAGCTAGACAAGGGAGGTTGGCTGAAGACTGTGATGGACATGTTATATGTAGCTCATTTTAATTCAGATGTATCAATGTGGCTTGCGACTGTGGTAAACAAGGGTGTTGTGCCCCGTCGGAGTTTTTGAGGGCTGCACCTGTGGCCCTCTGATTATCTTAGCTTGCCCAGCATTGGTGTAGATAGTGCACTGCTATGCTATACTGGAATATATATGCATATATTTCTATATGTATTAGCCAGTGTGTGTGTATCACAACAATTAGAAAGTACAGTTAGGTGGCTCAGTGGTTAGTGCAAAATTTGCTAGTCTACATTCCTCCACTATCTAGAACAGTTTCAGTCTTTTACATGTCATTGCTGATTTAAATGAGGTGTCTAGTGGCAGCCCCCCACCCTCCTATGTCCCTTGGAGCCTGAAAAGAACAAGGTCCCTCAATGTCTTTTTCTAATCTGTAAAAAAGGTTCATCGCTGATACAACCCCACACCCCCAGCCCAACCTCCCACTGAGCATCCACCACCCCACATTCCCCCAGACGCTCCCATATACCCTCACTCACCTGAACAGATCCCAGTGTGAAGAACCGCTGTACCATTGAAGACATGTCTTGCTGCTGGAACCGGGGACTGCTATATGAGAAATAAGGTAAGTAAAGTTGAAAACCCATTAAAATATATTAAACTGTACTTGCCTTATTTCTTACATCGCAGTCGCCAGTTCCAGCAGCAAGACGTGTCTTCTACGGGAGAGTGGATCTTCACACTGGGACCTGTTCAGGTGAGTGAAGGTGTGGAGGAAGCCTGGGGGCGTGGGGTGGTGGGTGCCCAGTAGGAGGTCGGGCTGGGGGGGTGGGAGTCGCATTACCACCCAGTCGTCCCTATTAATCCCTATCTAGTGTGAGGCCCTATGCCCAAATTGAACTCTGAGCCTCCCCAGGATACCCTTTGTGCCTATCCCACTCTTTAAATTCTGTGACCGTTTTAGCCCATACCACCCACTCTTGTAGCCTATTCCAGCCGTCCACCACCCTCTCCGTGAAAAAATATTTCTAGGGGCGTGGATATGTTGTTCTATCCACACTGTCTGGCAGATACCTTGACGCTTTAAGATGGGCCGAAAAGTCTTCAAGCTGGCTCCTCCCACCCACCTGGGTGATGAAACCCTTGGCTCCACCCCATGATGCAAGATCTTCCTTACCGCTTAGAACATCAGGTTCCTTCCTTGGTGCTCTCGCGTTTTGCAGGCCCTGGCTCTAAAAGCTTCTGATTTTTTTTCCTAAACTTACTTTGAAACTTTTTCGAGTTCAGTCTTCACCCTTTTCCCTCGCGGCTGCGATGGAGGACAAGACCATTCCTGGGTTCTGCCGGTGCCCCCTGTGGGCAGAAGATATCGCACACCGACCCCCACACCTCGTGCTTTTATTGCCTCGGGCTTGACAGTGATCCTCAGGCTTGTGAGATGTGTCTGTCCTTTTCTTCATTTGTGCACGAAGACCGCACTGCCCGACTCCACCTGGGGTGACCGGAGAAATGGTACCTGCTGGTAAATCGAAGGAGGCCTGTTGGGTGGTGTCCACAGCAGCGGGCTCTGCAGAACAACTGGAACAGCTTGAACAACTCAGGGCCCTTGGGGAGGAGGCGGCCCAGGCCACGGCGAGCTCCTCTTCAGCTTCGGCCTTTATTCCGCTCCAACTGGGCTCTTCTTACATGGCTTCCTTTTGGGAGCTGTGCCAGTCCTTCTCGACTAAAGGGGAGGGTCCTTCTGGGTCTCACACCCCTCGGTCCCAGAAGAAGGATCCAAAAAAAGGTAAGACCCACTGTCGACGCTCTTGGGAGTGGGAGAGATCTCGTTCTCCGGACCGTCGGCTTTCGACTTCAGTTGATGTTGCGGCCTGGGCCACTGGTTTCACGGTGTCCCCGTCAGACCAGTCGGCCGAGACACCTGTCGACGCGGCCGAAATTTTTCTCGAGCCTGACAGGTTGTCGACCGAGGAGGCCGACAACTCTCTCTCTCTGCACTGGTGCTTCCGATGCCTTCCGAGGAATTGGCTCAGACTGTTGAGCCAAAGTCCCCGGCCCAAGACCCTTAACCGGAGGGGCAGTGGGTTTCCCCCTCTCCTTCCTTGGCCTGCCGCCAGCACCGCTGACGGTCTTGGTCCTCCTCTGCTTCGGGGAAATCCCACCAATGTTGGCAGTCTTGGTCCCGACATCACGGAAAGCGGCACCGCCACTCTTCTTCCTCATCCTCCTCGGCTGAGGAGAGGCTCCATCGCAAGTTGTGTTGGCGCTATTAGGATCTAATGTGGCAACAGCTCCTTTCAGCTGGCAGCAAGCCGATGCTGGCTTTCACACCGACAGTTAAGTGGCTGTCACCCAAACGGCTGAAGCCAACTCCCGCCGCTGGTTCCCCGGTTGAGGACCCAGTCCCACCGCCAACGGTTAGGCCAAAATCGGCTGCCCCACCAATTGTGGTGGAACCACTACCTCCCCAGCTGAATAATGGGGCGCCAACCAAGGATTCTTGACTGGCTCAAGGTTTGCCCCATCGATTGTCGGTCACTCTCACCCCTGATTGCCCTCGGCGAGTGGAGAGTGACTCAGGTGGTCACCAGCCATACGCAGACTCTTCAGAGTTCGAAGACTCCTCGTTGCATTCCCATCCAGTCGACCGGAATCCTTGGTGGGTCTTTCTGTGGATGAGAGCCCACCTCATTCCTCGCATCCTTCTGCTCATCTCGGAGTCCACCAGGATGCCACTCGAACCCGTGCAGAGACAGGCCAGATATCCCCTTACAGAGATTCTGGAAAAGGGGGACTCCCCCACAGAGGCCTTTTCCATAGCCGAGGCCATTGTGGGCCCAGCGTTAGAACTCTGGCAGCACCCAGCCTCCTGCCCAGCGCCATCAGCCAGGATGGCGCGCAAGTTCGTGGTCCCTACTGGCTGTCTCTCTGGCTTCTTGGAGCACCCCTCGGCCGAGGGGTTGGTGGCAGATTCTGTCTTCAGGTGCTCGGGCAATGCGAGGGATGTGGACTAGTCCCCAGATAAGGAGTGCAAGAAATTGGACTACTCAGGGAGAAAGGTGTACGCTGCCGCCTCTTTGGGCCTTTGGCAGGACAGCTCAGCTGTTATGATGGCACACTTCTCTCATGCCCTGTTGGGCTCCCTGGATGAGGTGCTCCCACATCTAGCTGATCTCCAGACCACGATCAAGCAGGATCAGGGAAGGGTGGTGGCAAAGTAGCAGCTCCAGATGGCTCTGGACGTTGGAGACTCTTGTACCCATTTGGTAGCGGCTGCAGTGGCCATGCGCCGTAGGGCTTGGTTGCGGATCTCGACCTTCACAGCAGACACCCAACACAAGCTTGCATATGTTCCCTTTCTGGGCACTGACCTGTTCAGGCCTGGTGTGGAGGGCCACCTCCAGTGCATTGGAAATCCAATGCCACCCTAGATTTGGTCACATCTGCACAGAAGGTCAAAGGCCGCCATCAGCAGCATAAGCCCTTTCATCCCTCTGCTCCTGTGGCAAGACCTGCCCAGCAGCACCAGCAGCAGGGCCAGCAGGCTCAAACTTGGCACCCTAGAGCCAAGCCAATCGCTTCCTCGGCCAGGAAGCCCAGGGTGAAGGGCACCGGTGGCTCCTCGGCTGGTCCCTCCTCCTCCAAGTCTTCCCAGTTGCAGGACTGCCTCCCCCAACCTCATCTCACCTCACATCCCCTGGGTCCCCCTGTGGGGAGCCTGCTCAGCCACTTCCTTTCCACCTGGTCCGCTTATCACACCACGGACCACTGGGTGCTAGTTAGTGGTTGGTAGGGGTCTGCCTCTCGGGGATTCGAGCAGGTCCCTCCCTTTGAGCCCACACCCCATTGGGGACTACCAGGTCTGCAGCTCCCAGTCGGCTCTCTGAGATGACATCGACCAGCTCCTCTACAAGGAGGTAGTCAGCAAGGTGGCAGATCCTCCTCCATGCCCAGGGTTTGTTTCTAGGTACTTCCTGGTTCCAAAATGGACAGGGGGCTGGCTCCCCATTCTCGATCTGCACGACCCGAACAAGTTCCTAAGGCCACGCACCTTTCAGATGGTAACCCTGGCTCAGATAATACCATCTCTGGAGCAGGGCATGTGGTTCTGCTCCCTGGACCTCCAGGACGTGTTCTTTCACATCCTAATCCGTCCGTCTCATCAGCGGTTCCTCCACTTTCAGGCAGAGGGAACCTCTAATGAGTTCCGAGCCATGCCCTTTGGCCTCTCATCAGTTCCCAGGTCTTCACCAAATGCACGTAGTTGTGGCAGCATTCCTTCGATGCCGAGGCAGGGTTTTAAATAATTGATCACAGTTCTTTTCTTGGGACAATGCTAACTATACAGAAAGTATTTATATAGGGTTTCTAGAAGTGTTATGTTTGTTAAACACAGTGAGGCAAGTGCTATGCATTTTCTCAATGTTTTAGCACTTTTATGAGCAAAACGCTAATCAATTTTTGGAGTTAAATAAAACCCTGCGAGGGATCCGGGTCTACCCTTACCTGGACTACTAGCTGATAGCAGGTCCCTCCAGGTTGGAGGTGGAGCAGTCCAGAGATCTGGCCCTCCAGGCTTGCTCTCAACTCAGCCTCCTCATCAACGAGGCCAAGTCGGAACTCGTGCCCTCACAGGTGATTCAGTTCATCGGGGCGGAGCTTGATTCTCTCCGAGCCAGAGCCTGGCTCCCAGCGGACAGGGCCAAGGTCCTTTCTTCCTTTGCCCAGTCATTTCTGGTTGGGCAATTGCGCCCTGCCCGGAACTTCCTGTGCCTTCTGGGTCTCATGGTGGCCTGCACCAGTGTGGTCCGTTGGGCCCGCTGGCATATGCGCCCCCTGCAGTGGGTGCTGGCCAGCCAGTGGTCTCAGCACTCAAGTCATCTAGACCAGCCAGTCTCTCTGTGACCCAGGAGATGTGGGACGGCCTGCAGTGGTGGCTCATCCCGGCTCATCTGCGGGAGGGAATCCCGTTTGTCCACCCGAGCGGGCGGTCATCCTGATGACCGATGCTCCTCTGATGGGTTAGGGTGCCCATAGCCCATGGACTCTGGTCCTCTCAGGAGTCCCGATGCCACATCAACCTGCTGGAGCTCCGAGTGGTCCGACTAGCCCTGACCACCTTCGCTCTGTTTGTTCGTGGTCAAGTGGTCCAAGTTCAGACGGACAACACCACGACCATGTACTATCTTAACAGACAGGGCAGAGCACACTCCTTGCCTCTGTTCTAACATACTAAAATGCCAGCAGAATAGGCCTAACGGTCTTTCGTGTCTGCTCGTTTGGTCAGTCCCCAGCCTGGGTGCTGACCTTGCTGTCCCTCTCGCCTTCTCTGGCTTCTCCCTTCCCAGTTCCGGATATTCTTGCTGCATTGGATTTTGCTTCCAGAACCCTTCCCCTGTACCTGTCCCACCCCCTCTTGAACCCCTCCACTGTCTCTGCCTCCACTAGCCCCCTAGGCAGTGCATTCCATGGCTCCACCACCCTCTCAGTGAAGTCACCACCCTCTCAGTGAAGGAGGCTCTTTGCATTTGATCTCTTGTACTCAGCCTGGAGGCGGATCTCCTAGCCATTCATGTGGCAGGAGCCTCGAACAGTCTCAGCCGATGCCCTCAGCCGGATGGCGATGCATCTCACAGTGGTCTCTCCTGCGTGGGTAGTTCAAGACCTGTTCTCCCACTGGGGCACACCTCAGGTGGACCTGTTTGCCTCAGAGAGAACACCAAGCTGAGGCTGTACCATGCCCAGCCTCCCTCTGCAGGGGCTTGTACAGGGGATGCCTTCTCAGGTCGTGGACCCTGGGCCTCTTCTCACGCCTTCCCTCCTCTGCTGTTGATCCACAAGGTACTCCTCAAGGTGAGGAGGATGAGGCACAGGTGATCCTGGTAGTCCCGGACTGGCCTCGCCAGTTCTAGTATCCAGATCTCCTCAGCCTCAGCTCCAGGCTCCTGAGGTGGCTTCCAGCCCACCCGGACTTGCTGTCTTTCAACAAGTGGAAGGTACTCCATCCAGACCTTCAGTCCCTGCACCTGAAAGCCTGGTTCCTGGGTGGCTAGAGTTCCAGGCCTTGGGTCTTTTCCGATGAGGTCCTCAGCGTCGTTGAGGCATCCCGCATGAGTCGACCAGAAAATGCTATACCTTCAAATGGAAGAGATTCTCCATCTGGTGTCAGGGCAAGGGGTTGGACCCCTCATCCTGCCTGCTGGGTAGCATTCTGGACTACCTGTGGTCCTTTTCCCAGCAAGGGCTTCGGTCGACGAACCTCAGGGTGCACCTGGCAGCCATCTCTGCTTACCAGGCGCGGGCCGTTAAGCAGTCGGTGGCATAGGAGAAGGTGGTCTGGCACTTTTTCAAGGGCCTAGATCACATATCCCCTCTGGTGTGTGAATCACCACCTCTGTGGGATTTACTGCTGGTATTGGCCAAGCTTATGGGCAAGCCATTCGAACCGATGCACAGATGTGACATTTCTCATCTGTTGTGGAAGACCACCTTCTTGGTGGCTATCACGTCAGCCAGAAGGATTGGGGAGCTCCAGGCGCTTTCCATCAAATCTCCCTACCTGATCTTCCACAGGGACAAGGTTGTCCTGTGCCCCCACCTGATATTTCTTCCGAAGGTGGTGTCGGAGTTTCACCTGAATCAGGTAGTGACTCTGCCGGTGTTCTACCCCAGTCACACCTCGGAGACCGAGTACGGGCTCCATACCTTGGACCTGAGATGAGTGCTCACCTACTACAAAGAGCATACGGCGGAAGTTCTGGGAGAGGTTCGCCAGCTGTTTGTCACCTATGCTGAAGCAGCACCTGGCAGACCTGCAGCCAAGCAGACGATTGGCAGCTGGATCACTTCCTGTATTGATCTCTGCTATAGGTTAGTGGGTAGGGAGCCTCCCATAGGGCTTAGGGCTCATTCCACCCACCTTACTGCTGCATTGGTGGCTGCTTCTAAGGATGTCCCTATCCAGGAAATCTGTAGTGCTGCTACCTGGAAGTCAGCACACACCTTCATTTCCCATTACCACATCGACCTTGAGTCACACCGGCATGCTGGTTTTGGAACCTCAATTCTCCAGTCCCTGTTCCCTAAGTAGGGGGTGTGTGCCTTGCCGCCCTCCTCCCAGAGAACTGCTAGGAGTCTGCCAGACAGTGTGGATAGAACAACATATCCATGCCCCTAGAAATACAGGTTACTCACCTGTAACAGGAGTTCTAGGAGTGGTATATGTTGTTCATCCACACGGATCCACCCAACCTCCCCAGATTCGGCGCACAACCTAGCTTCCAGCAGGCTAGATCTGGCGTCATGGGGCATAGCAGAGGGTTTCATCACCCAGGTGGGTGGGAGGAGCCAGCTTGAAGACTTTCCGGATCATCTTAAAGCAACAAGGTATCTGCCAGACAGTGTGGATGAACAACATATACCACTCCTAGAACTCTTGTTACAGGTGAGTAACCTGTATTTTTTCACATTGCCCCTGAGCCTTTCCCCCTCTAACCTTATTTTGTGCCCCCTTGACTTGGAGCATCTCTTACTCTGGAAGATGCTTCCTTCCTGTACTCTGTTTATACCGGCAATGTATTTGTATGTCTCAATCATGTCCTCCCCACACCTTTCCTCCAAGGAATATGTACTTAACTTCTTTAGACTTTCCTCATAGGTCTTATCCCACAAGCCCTGCACCATTCTAGTTGCCCTCCACTGCACCGCCTTCACCCTGACTATGTTCTTTCTCAGATGGGAGCTCCAGAACTGGACACAGTTTCCAAGGTGTGGTCTCTCACAAGTGTCTTATATAGTGGCAAGATGACCTCCCTCTTTATACTCCTGATACCCCTCTGTATGCATCCAAGCATCTGGATTGCCTTTCCAGCTGCCTTATCGCACAGCCTAGTTTCTCTTAGGTCCTCCGAAATGATAACTCCCAGGTCCTCTCCTGTTTTGTGACTGTCAGTACCTCCCCATCTAGTTCTTACTTTGCCCCTGGGTTCTTGTGCCCTGTGTGCATGATCCTGCACTTCTTTGCACTGAATCCCAGCTGCCATTCTTCAGACCATTTTTCCAGTTTTTTAAGGTCTTCCTTCATTCTTTCAACATCCTCTGGTGTGTCCACCCTATTGCATACCTTCGTATTGTCTGCAAAGAGGCATAGCTTCCCCTCCAGTCCCTCTGCAATGTCCCCAATAAAGACATTGAAGAGGACCGGCCCCAACACTGACCCCTGTGGCACCCTGCTCATCACTTCTCCCTCTCCAGAGTATGTTTACTACAACCCTCTGACTCCTGCTATTCAGTCAGTTCTCCACCCACAGAACTATTTTATTATCCACCCCTAGGCTGTGCAGTTTGTTAATCAGCCTTCTATGGGGGATGGTGTCGAAAGACTTTCTGAAGTCCGACAGAGCACATCCACAACGCCTCCCTGGTTCACTACCTTAGTTACCCAGTCATGCCGTTGATTAGTACAGTGAGTTAGTGCAAAGCACAGTGCTTATCCTAAATACAGTAAAAGTTAGGGTTAGATGTATAAGTAAATAAATGATGTATAAGGCAGTGTTCGTGTGTTAGTGTGTGTTTGGCAATTCTTCTCTGTGTGTAGGCAGTGCACTGCTATGTTATACTTTTTTTATTTATTTTATTTATCAAGTCTAGAATTACAAATACCTTTGAGCCATGGCTCTTTTACAAAGGTTCCACATCAGAGAAATACAAATTATGGAGAACATCAAGACAGGCATTACAACAATGTGGACATTGCAAACAGAGTACAGATTAATACAGTTCAAGGGTAGCATTGTAACAAGGCAGCCAGCGGCATTTGTCAGAGAAAATAGACAACAGATAAGAAGTGCCAGAGTCATAGGGAGAGGAAGAGGGTAGGGGAGAAGGAATGTAGGAAGGGTGGCGAGAGGGTGAAAAGTGCAGCATTGGGTATACCAAGATGTGAGGGTAGAATCCAGTGGAGGAGGGAGGGAGGGGGACAACTCAGAGCAGAAAGGAAGTGGAGAAACAAGGCAAAGTTGGGCAGTCACAGGAGCTGTTGGTAGAGATAGTCCCGAGCCTAGTTTTAAACATACCAATAGTTGGGGCAGAGGAGATGGTTGGGCTGAGGCCATTGAACCAGAGTGGTGCTCGATACAAAAGAGCGTTGTCCCTGTGAAGTGTGACAGTGGGGGACTTTCAGTAGCTGTGAGCGTGGATCTCCTGAGGCACCATTTGTTAATTCAGTGTTGTAACAGAGTTGCGCCCCGAAGGTGCAAGGCCAAGGTAAATTTGTTTGACCATGGAGCAGGTGAGAAACTTTATGCGGTTTGATAGTTGGAGCCAGCTGGTCTGAGTGTACAGGTCACATGTGTGGGTGAGACGGTGAGCACCAGTGATGAGCCGACATGCTTTATTTAAGGCAGTTGAGAGGCATCTAAGAGTTGTGGTTGTGGCTGAGCCATAAATGATGAGACCATAGTCTATTACAGAGATCACAGAGCTCAGGACTGCAACCTTCAAAGCTTCTGGCGTGAGGTGTGGTCTGTGTTTATAGAGGAGACAGCCGTGTATTAGCAGCTCTAGCTACATTATCTACATGAAGTCCATAGGAAGATTAGGGTCAAGCTGTATCCCTAAGTATTTGAAGGACACTACCTGATCTAGAGTGTTCCCCTGGGTGGTGGAGATAGCCAAGTGGTGTAGCTTGTGTGGGTTATGAGCTGCAGAAGAGCATAGATTTGGTTTCTTGTCATTGAGGACCAGTTTATGATTGAAACCATGTCTCTACAGAACTGAAACCAAGTTGAAGGTTGTGTTGAAGAATTGCAGGATCTTTGTGAGTGGAGAATACAACAGCATCATCATCGGCATATAGTATGATCTGCTCAGAGCAGTGGTAAGGGAGGGAGTTTAAGAAAAGGCTAAAAAGGAGGGGTCCCAGTATGGATTCCTGTGGGACACCCGAGCGAACAGGCAGGGTGTTAGAAAGCGCGTCCGCAATTTTTACTCTCTGTGACCAGTTTTCTAAGTAGCTTTTAATCCAGAGAGAAGAGTCAGGTGATAGCTCGGCATTCAGTAGTTGGTATATTAGTAGTCCATGGTATACTGTATCGAAGGCCTTGGAGAGGTCGACGAAAACGGCCCCTGTGAGAAGGCCGTTGTCAAGGGATTTGTGCAAAGCTCCAGTGAACTCAAGATACTGCAATATATATGCATATATGTGTATATGTATTAATCAGTGTGTGTGTATCACAACAATTAGAAAGTGCAGTTAGGTGGTTATGGGGTTAGTACAAAATTGCTAGTCTACATTCCTCACTACCTTGATCAGTTTCAGCCTTATGCATGTCATTGCTGATTTAAATGAGGTGTCTAGTGGCGTTAGGTTTGAGAAGCCCAAGACACACCCCACACCTGCTCTCCTGCCTGCTTTGGTGGGGTGGGGTGTTAGAGTTGGAAACCCTAATGCCACATTTCCCAACTTTTGTTGCTTTGACCCTAACTGGAGCATTAACAATGTTTTTTGCAATTTATTTCCTTACTTTTTGAGATAGTATAATAGCATCCTTATTTGGCTCTGGGAGCACAGGATCCTTTGCACCCTGCACTCCCATGCATTTTGTCGTGGGAGTGCAGGGTCCTTTAGACCATGCACTTTCTTGTGGGAACGCAGGGTCCTTAGCACCGTGCACTGCCTTGCACTTTTGTCCTGAACTCTGGTATCTTCCACCCTCTCTTTGTACTACATGATTTCCCATTGGTGGCCAGTGTAACCCCCACCCTCTGATCCCCATATTGTAACCCTCACTGGTATTCAGTGGTGCCCCACCCTCCCATGTCCGTAGTTTATATCCTGGTGTCTAGTGGCACCCCCACCCTCAATCCTCATATTTATTAAAATGTTGTACCCTATTTAGGTTAATGGCACCCTTCTCCTCCTGATTTCCTGGTGTCTAGTGGCACCCCACCCTCCGATCGCCACATTTATTATAATGTTATACCCTGTTGGTGATTAGTGGCACCCCACCCACCCTCCCATGTCCCTGCAATCTGAAGATAAGAAAACTGTCCCTCAGTGCAGTGTTTTATTTTTTTTTTTTTTTTACAACCTGTAAAAAAAAACGCACAAAAAAACTATCCACTGCCGATCATATCCGCCCCCCCAGTGAGCCCCACACATACCCTCACTCACCTGAACTGCCAACGGACTGATGATTCACTGTCCAATCAAAGACGTCTCTTGCTGCTGGAACCAATGACTGCTGTCTGACAAGTTAAGTAACTGCGGTCAGAAAATAGATTGAACCACAGTTACCTGACTTGTTAGTCAGCAGTCGCTGGATCTTCAGTTTGTTGCCAGTTCAGGTGAGTGAAGACATGTAGGGTGGTCAAGGGGGGTTGCAGGGAGGTGGGTGCACCATGGGAGGTCGGGTGGGTGATATGGGTGTGATCGGCGTGTTTTTTTTTTTTTACAGGTTGTAAAAAAAAAAACTTTGGGGATGTTTTTCTTATTTGCAGGTTGACAGGGACATAGGAGGGTGGGTGGGGTGCTACTAACCACCAGCGGGGTACAATATTATATTAAATTTGGTGATCAGAGGGGTGGGGGTGCCACTAGACACCAGGGAAAAATATTAATAGGGGGACAGCGATTGACGGGTGGGGGTGCCACAGACACCAGGGAAATTTTTATAATTAAAAGTAAAGTGATCAGAAGGGTGGGGTGCCACCAGGCATCAGGGCAACATGACACATTGCCAGGGATGGCAGTGGAGTGTGGGGAGGGCACCAAACACCAGGAAACGGCACTCATAGCTAACATGGCAGCTGGCAGCATGAGGTTCAGCTGCAGCTGCAGAGTCAAGAAATTCCCCATTCTTATACAGAGAATGTGGAAGCACTATCTTGCTGAGCTTGGCACCGGGATTTTGGAGTAGAAAAGGAGTTGTGCCCATTATGTTAAGCAATAGACATCAGAATCTAGCTAGACCGGTCCCATTTAGCTAGGTTCTGATGTTTGTTTTTAAATCCCAGCATTTTTATGTATTTTCCATGTTTGTTAGTTCTTGGAAGAAATCAACAGGATGGTGGTTGGCACAGCACAAAAAATGTTTGGTGCCCTGCCAAGGAAGTGGCGTGAAATCAAAAACACGCATTTGCAACATCAAATTTTTACTTTCACCCCAGAACGTTATCTCAAAAACCCTACTGTGCATGTGCAGGTTGGAAACCACTAATTATTAAAGTCTTATAATTCTGGAACCCTTTAATATTTTTTCACCACACCTGTCAAAGGCACTACCTTAGGACATGACACATGTCCCCTGCAAGTTTGGAATAAAAATGTCATTCCATGTAGGCTGTAGGGGGGAGAGCAAAAAAACACCCATGTTAAGTATAGGAAAAAAGTTAGACACTTACAAAAAATGACACATGCGGATCTCAGAAACCACACAAGCTGCCGTCACAGAAATTACCACAGATCAAGACCTTGCCTCCTAGATGACACATGCACAGTTTCAGCTAATTTTGTCAAATGGTGCCAAAGATACTAATGTGCAAAATTCGGGGTTTAGCATTGAACACCTACTCAACTCAACTAACTATAACTGGCTCTACTAGCGGTATATATATATGTATATATTAGTCAGTGTCTGTGTATCACAACAGTTAGAAAATGCAGTTAGGTGGCACAGTGGTTAGTGCACAGATTGCTAGTTTTTCTTGCAGCTGCCACTGGACCATAGTTGCTTCAGAGTTGTTTCGTGGGAAACACAGACAGAGATTTCTATAGAAGTCAAAGGTCAAATTTACGGACTTCTGATTCCAGTCTGCATGGAATGCCAGCTTAGAGAAAGAGCTCCTTACCCAGTGCGATACAAACCTTGTTAAAAATGACAGAAAATGAAAAGAAAAAACGAACATACGAAATTTACCAGCAGATAAAGGCCTAGAGGTCTATCAGGTCTGCTTGAATGTGCAACTAGCACCCTTTATTCTGCAGCTGCCCCTCCCTTCCACCCTTCCCCTTCATTAACCCTCCCCCTTGTCCTGTCCCATCCTCATTTGAAGCAGTCCACTGTTCCACTGCATACCACTTCAGCAGGTAACGCAATCCACCCAGCCACCACCGTCTCTGTAAAAAGTGTCTCCTCATCTCCCTCCTGAACCTTCCTTGCTCCAGTCTCATATCATGGCCCCTGTGGCCCTCCCCTTACTTTGAACAGCCCCTCTGTACCCGTCTTTGTTTATTCCTTTCATGTATTTAAAGGTTTCAATCATGTCACCCCTCTCTCCTCTCCTCCAGTGAGTACATGTTCAACTCCTTCAACCTCCTCTCGTATGATAAGTCCCCAGGCCCTTGATCATCTTTGTCGCTCTGCACTGCACCCCTCCAGTAACTTAATGTTCCTCTTCGAGATACGTGATGCTGGCACTGCACGCAGTATTCCAGGTGGTCTAACTAATGACCCATACAGTGGCAGAATCACCTCCTTCCCTCTCGAGGATATACCCCTTGCAGTACAACCCAGCATTTTGTTGGCCTTTGCAGCTGCCTTCCTACATTGTGCCGAGTTGTTCATTGACCCTGTAATGAGCACACCCAGATCCTTCTCCTCCTCTGTCTGGGCTAGCTGCACTCCCCCTAGCTGGTAACTCCTCCTTTGGTTCTTCATCCCAAAATGCAGCACCTTGCACTTTTTGGCATTAAAGCCTAGTTGCCAGGTGTCTGACTAGGTTTCAAGCTTTGCCAGATCATCCTGCAACCCCTGCCATCCCCCTAGCCCTGCACCATTCTAGTTGCCCTCCACTGCACCGCCTTCACCCTGACTATGTTCCACCACCGCGCCTACCTTAGTATCATCAGCAAACAGACTGATCTTGCTCTTGATGTCCCATGATATGTCTGCAATGAATATCCCAAACAACACTGGTCCCAACACTGAGCCCTGTGGAACACCGCACGTCACTGCCCTTGGGTGTGAGAGCTCCCCACCCACCACCACCCTCTGTTGCCTTCCCTGCAGCCAGTTTCCTACCCATCTCACCAGCTTTGCACCCGCCCCTGTGCCTACTAACTTCCTTCCCAGCCTTCCATGTGGCACCGAGTCGAGTGGCTTACTGAAGTCCAGATACAGGACATCCACTGCATGGCCCCTGTCCAGTTGCCTAGTTACCCAGTCATAGAACTCGACCAGGTTTGTTTGGCAGGATCTGCCACTTATGAAGCCATGCTGTCTGCTGTTCTGTAGTCCTTTGGCCTCTAGGAGGGCCACCAGCCTCTCCTTCAGGATAGTCTCCATTAGCTTGCCCATGATGGATGTGAGGCTCACTGGTCTGTAGTTTCCTGGTTCATCCTTGGGGCCACTCTTGTGGAGGGGCACCATGAGACTCATCCTCTGAATCCTGAGGTACAGCCCGAATGTAGTGGGGCATTAAGTAGTCTGCAAGGTCCTGCAAGGACCTCTGCCAGCTCCTTCAGTACCCTGGGGTGGATGCCATCTGGGCCTGGCACCTTGTCCACCCTCAGTGCCTTCAAACCCTCTCGAACTCTGCTCTCCATGGTTCCCCATCTGTCACCTACTCCCTTCTTCTGCCATTTCTCCACCTTGGGTTGTCACCCCTCTTCTCTTTAGTAAATACTGAGCAGAAGTACTCATTTAGTGCTTCTGCCTTGTACTGCCCTGCTTCCCCAACCCCCTCCTTCCTAATCCTTACTATGTGGTCCTTACAGCTCCTTTTCTCCTGATGTACTTAAAGAGTCCTTCTCCCTTTCTTAATGCCTTGTGCCAGCCTGGAGTTCCATAGATGCTTTGGCTCCCCTTACTGCCTCTTGTCACCTCTTTCGATTCTGTCAAGTACTCCTCCCTGTCCTCCCCTCCCTGTTTCTTGTACTCCTAAAGGCAGCTCTTTTCCTCCTTACCTTTTCCATGACCTCCTTGCTCAAGCCAGCTCGGTTTCTTAGCCCTAGCCTTCTTGCTCTGGGCTTTGCAGCAGTTTTGTTGCCTCCACTATCCCCAGCTTTATGAGCTCCCACCTCTGGTTAGTGTCCATACTAGATTGAATTCTGGCCAGGTACCCTTTTACCACTTCCCCCATCCTCCCAAAGTCAGCCCTCCTGAAGTCCAGCACTCTTCTGCCACATTCCACTCCTTCCTTGCCCATATCCAATGTGAGCCATATTGAGTGGTGGTCACTCCCTGACAGTGGTTCCTCCACTGTAAGTTCTCTCACAAAGTCCACATTTGTCAGCACAAGGTCAAGGTATTCCCTAACCTGGTTGGTTCATTGACCATTTGCAGCAGAGCTGTCTGGAGAACATCCAACGGTACCTGCTCCCTTCTGTTCCTGGTTGTTGGGGTACTCAGTCCACTCCTGGCATGTTGAAGTCTCCACAATCACCACACTACTCCTCTGAGGTCCTCCTGATCTGTCCCGCTAGTTCCCTGTCTAACTCCTCCGTCTGAGATGGTGGCCTGTACACCACTCCCATTCTAAGAATCCTATTCTTGGAATCCTGGATTTGCATCCAAAGTGACTCCATACTACCCTCCTCCCCTTCCTCCCTTACATACTTCAGTCCTTCCTTCACATATAGTGCCACCCCTCCTTTCCCAATCACCCTGTCCCTACGAAATAACCTGTACCCTGGTACAGACAGGTCCCAGTCATTGTATTGGGTGGCCCATGTTTCCATGATGACTGCAATGTCCACCTCTCCCTCTGCCATGAGAAACTGTAACTCTGCAGTTTTCCTCCCAAGACTCCTAGCATTAAGGGTAACCACCTTCCACCCTTCCCCTCCCATCCTGCCCTCCTTTCCTAGCATCACCAACAGTACTTGCCATTTGTCCTCTGTCACTGTTATGGGGGGTAAGCTCATATGGTTTCCCAAGCTGTGGTCTCTGCATATCTCTTCCCCAACTGCCACCCCCCACTCCTAGTTTAAATTCCCAACTTCCTCTATGTACTCCTCCATCCTCTGTTTCAACACTTTCTTTCCCTCCTCACTCAAGTGTAGTCTGTCCTTGGCAAAGAGACTACTGTCCTCCCAGGTCCCTCCCCACCCCAACAGCCCATACCCTTTAGCACAACACCAGGTTCTTAGCCATCCGTTAAATTCCTCTATTCTCAGCTTTCTTGTTGTGCTTGCTTTGGCACGGAAGTATCTCTGAAAAGTTACTGATCTTTCCTGCCCCTCACATAATTGTGCTAGTTCCTCAAACCTCCTCTGGACTGTATCTACTGTCTTTTCAGCCAGGTCGTTTGTCCCAAGATGTATAATTAAATGAGGCTTGTCCCTACCTTCTAGCATATTTCAGAACAGACTGTCCCACCCTTTCCACTGTCATTCCTGGCATGGCCTCCACCCAAATGCGATTTCATGCCTCCCTTGTTACCCCACGAACTCCTCTTAGTATTGAGTCCCCAGCACTAAGATTCCACCCTCTTACCCATGCTTGCTTCCATTCATCTTCCTCTCTCATTTCCAGCTCCTCTTCTTCCTCCTGCACATTATTTCCCCTTTTACCCTGTTGTAATTCTCCCAGCAGAACTTCCCCGCTCCAGTTTGGTCCAGGCATTTATCAATTACTCCTCTAATTTCATCATTTCCTCCTCCACCTTTTTCCTCTCTAGGATGCACAACTATTTTCTGAAGACCCTTCACAAATGCCGCTCCTCTCTCTCTTAGAGTAACCTGTTCTCTCCTTTCCACTCCATGACTTTTGCCACTTCTTCACCTCTCCTCACAAGTCCCTATCTCCTCCTTCCATTTGTCTTTTGTCTCCTGACCTGGTTTCCTGCACTTGTTCTTCCTGGCCTGGGCCCCTTTGTCTCTGCTTCCCTTCTTCTGACCCTCTCCTTACCACTGTTGGCTTAAATTGCCCTCCCTCATCTCCCCTTCTTCCTCCCTCCAGTATTGGGCTAAACCCACCCTCAATCTGCCTTGCCTGTCTTAGTTCCTCCTGCAGACCCTCAATCTCCTTTCTAGTTTTTCTATGTGGTTGCACACTAAACATCCTCCCACACTCCAGGTATTTTAGAAAATTGGTGCACCCAGTTGTTGCAGCCTACCACCCTACCCATTGCTGTCATTGCCCACCAGCGACCCCCCACCCTTCCAGATGCGGGATACCAAACACTCTCCCAAGTCTCCCCTCTCCCTCCTCTATCAGTGCAAAACATTTTCTTTATTTCCCTTGCCTCCTTTGTTGCACACGTTTGGATATATTGAGCAACTGCTTTTTATATTCCTATCCACACTCAAAAACAGACTTTAAGTAGCCATTGCACAACCTTCTTCAAACTCCTACTCCTCCTTTCCCCAATGCAATATCAGTGCTAAGAAGTAATAATGAAAGCTCCTAGATTTGCATTTACTTCCCTTCCACTGAGAGAGCAGTCACCTCTTCACTTGCTGCTGTTCCTTTCCTGGATGTCTGCTTTTGCTATGACAGGTGCATATCCTTTGCCTGTTTGAGGAAGTGATGTCAGAACCCCTGTTATAAAGGAAATAATGGACCAAGGGTGGGACCAGCCAAGTCTTCCAGAAACAATCAGGTAGCTCAGGCCTCTGGTCAGACCATTAGCACCCTTCCCCACTCTGCACTCAAACTTTGCAGCTAGTGAAGCCAGCAACACTGAATCACAGTTCTCTACCTAAAGCCCCAAAATAGGTTTTACCCAAAGAAACAGGACTCCAATTCAAACAGCTTCACCAACAACACATCAAAATAGACTTGGAATTAGAAGATATATGTCTCCAATTCAAAGAAACAGACCTAGTTAAATCACACCAGTTATGTTTTAAAACAGAAGAAATAGGCCTCTACAAATGCAGCCTGCCACACAGTGAATCAAACAAATAAGCCCACTTATAGCTACCAAAACAGGTTTCAAAATTCCAACAGCCCCAAACAATACCCTGCTAGCCCCTTAGTAGTAAGAAAGAAAAGAAATAACCTTCTACCAAATATAATCCACAAGAAACAATGTAAAACAACAAGAAGCTACTGTACTGTAGATCTGATCTTGTCCCCTTTCTAGTTCCTTCTGAGAAGCCAAAGCACTGAGTTCCAAACTCTTGATTTCCCTTGTGCTGCTTTCAAAATCAGTGTTCCAAACTCTTTGACTTCCCATGTGCTGCTTTCAAAATCAGACAGTTCCAACTCTCAGATTTCCCTTGTGCTGCTTTCAAAATCAGATAGTTCCAAACTCTGTGATTTCCTGGTGCTGCTTTCAAATACAGACAGTTCCAAGCTAGTACAAATGATAAAAGTTGGAGGAGAGGACTCAAAGAGAATGTGAAGTCGGGGAACAAAAACAAATCCCACTGCAGCGGAGAAGCAGGACAACTAAAAGGATCTTTCTGAGTCAGCGCTGTCCCAGGCCTCCGAGTCAATGGCACTGCATGGCTAACGCAGAGCAGAAAACAAAGATTCCTACGGGAGTGGCAAAGCTGGACATGATTTATACGGAATTAAAGCCATTCAGAGCAGAAGTCAATGAATCCTTTAAAGATATGAAAAAGAAAATACAGCAGTTAGAGCAACAAACAGATGAATTGGAGCAACAGGTCACTAGAAGAGATTCCACGTGGAGAAATTGATATGGCAGTAAAAGCAATAATGGAGGCTCAGAACTTGATAATGGCATGCCAGGAAGATCAAGAAAACAGAGCCAGGGAAAGAATCTCCTCTTTATGGGCTCCCAGAAATACAGAGTGGGTAGACTTACCAGGCTTTTTGGACTCTTTTTCAAACTGCATTGGATTTGAACCCAGACTTTCTGATTGACACTGAGTGCACCCACAGGGTATTGGGACCAAAGCTCACAAACCTGATGGCAAGACTGCACTTTATAATTGTAAGATTTCTCATCTATGCAGTCAAAGACAAAATAATCCAACTGGCCTGGCAAAAAAAGAAAATACAATATGGGTCTGCCAGAATCTTTTTCGATCATGATCACACCCTGGAAACGTGGCTGAGGAGGGCGTACACTCCAGTGATGCAGTCACTAAGGCAGCATAATATTAAATTTAAGACTCTGTACTCGGCAAGGATAATAGCTCAATACCCGGAGGGACAAAGAGAGCATGCTTCAGCAGAAGAGGCCCTGAAGGATATGCGGGGAAAAAAACTGATTACAAACACCAGAAAAACTCAAGCTGCAAGACCAGAGGGGTGCAACTCATCGTGGAAGACAGCTCCAGAGGACAACAGCAGAAGGTGGCAGACACAGCAGGCAATGAGGTACATAAAGGAATAATTGAGATCCTTCCAACACACACCAGTAGAAGACTAAATGATACTGAAGCAGATTAAGACTGTAATGCCCACAGCAGCCTAGAGGTAACGGGTGTGCAGGGTGGTGATCACTCTGAGGCCTGCTGAAGGTTGGGGAGGGGGAACTGCTTTTCTTACGGAAGGTAAACAGATCCGAATGTTTAACAGGGTAACGGTAATGTCTCTTATTAAGGAATTTTTGATTAAGGTGCCGGACTTGAGGGGAGAGAATACTGGGTATTTGTACTGGGGGAGTATGGCCGTATTAGGGCAGGCAGGGGCATGGAGAGAGCGGGATTCGGAAAGGACAGGAGGTGCTATGCGTGGGGAGATTTAGGATATGAAAAGAGGTAGAAAGATCCACACGCCCTGGACCTCCAGAAATCCCCTATACAAAAAACGCAACATAAAGCAGGGTCCACACCAGGAAAGGCCATCTGGAAACCTTGCCAGAAGACCGAGGAGTTAAAAATACCCAGAATGGGAATAAATAATAATATTTATAGTACTTTAGTACAGGCCCTAAAAAAAGCCTAAGGGGAGATGAACGCTGGATGGGGGAGCTTCGGGAACAACTAGGGGATAATTGGAAGGAGGGAATAGAAGAAGATAGAGTAAAGGCGATCTTAGAGAAACCAGGTGAAGAATGGCGCCAAAATGGTATCTGGGGCCACAGATGTGAGAGGGGACTCATGGAATGTTGGGGTCTCGCTGGGCCTAGGGACACTCTCTCTCACCTCGCGGCCCAGGGCAGCAGTTAAGAAAGGGAAGTTTTGAGACCTGAACAGAGAGAGGAGAAAGAGGGGCATGGGGACTGGGACTCAGATTGCGTAATAAGGAGAGTGGAAGAGTTAAACATGGGGAGGGATTGGTGGAGCTCCAACGGCTCTCATATTGAGGACATCATGCCTTAAAACAGATGGGACAGGCCCCCGAAAATAAAGGACAGGGAGCGATTAAGAGGAGCGACTAAGTTTTGCTTGGGGAGGGCAGTACTTGGAGAGACACCTGTGGACCAAAGGGGAAGCAGGTGGAAGAAAGGTGGGGAGAACAGAGGAGGCAGGGCCTGGGTGGCCTGGGGGAGGGATGTAATTCCACCTTCCCGGATGCTCTTGATGTAACCTCGAGGACTACCTTCTTTACCCCACTCGGAAGGAAATCTGTTAAAGAAGCCTATAGTAAAGCTGAACAGGGACATGGAAGTGAAAGGGACGAGGGGTACATGAGGCAAAATATGGACAGATACGAACGGATAGGTTCATTAATGCAGTCAATAAGGGAAAGATTAGGTGAGAGGTGGGGGAGCCCGGTCAAGCTGCTGGGCCTGGGGGATATGGAGGTCACAGTGTTCACTCTCCTGAGGCTCTGGGCATTGGGTGCACTCGGGAGAAACATGGTATTTACCTGGGGAGAGGCAACCACTCCTCCTCCTCTCATTAGCTGAAGGGGACTAGCAAAGTAGACAGAGGTGACTCCTATGGGTGCAGAAGATTAAACAAAAATGACGAGGGAGGGGAGCCCCCACTGTTTTAGACCTGGAAGAGGCTGGATGCAGACACGAGAAATAGGAAGGGGGAGCCCTAGGAGGAGAAACATAGAAACATAGACTTTGACGGCAGATAAGGACCACTTGGCCTACCCAGTCTGCCCATTTCCCTACCTACTGGATAAGCTGCAGATTCTAGTTAACCAACAGCCTACTTCTTCAACCCCCCACTATAATTGCCTTATGTCTGTCCCATGCATATTTGAATTCCCCCACTGTTTTAGACCCAACGATCTCCTCAGGAAGGCGGTTCCATGTATCCACCACTCTCTCCATGAAAAATAATTTCCTCACATTACCCCTGAGCTGTCCTCCCTGTATCTTTAAATTGTGCCCCCTTGTTCTTACAGATCTCTTTTTCTGGAAGATGCTACCCTCCTGGACTTTGTTGATTCCCTTGAGGTACTTGAAAGTTTTTATCATGTCCCCCCGTCCCTCCTTTCAAGAGTATACATATTAAGCTCTCTCAGTCTCTCTTCATATGGTTTCTGCTGCAGACCCTGCACCATTTTATTTGCCCTCCTCGGACTGCTTCCATCCTGTCTATGTCCTTGCATAGATGAGGTCTCCAAAACTGCACACAGTACTCCAGATGGGGTCTCACCAACTGTCTGTACAGAGGGATAACCACTTCCCTTTTCTACTTGTGATGCCCCTTCCTATGCATCCCAGTATCCCCTGGCTCTCCTTACTGACTTTTCACATTGCTTACCCACCTTTAGGTCATCTGCTATGACTACCCCCAGGTCCCTTTCCATTTTTGTTGTTGTTAGTACATCCCCTGCTGTTGTGTACTCTTCTCCTGGGTTTTTGTTTCCTTTACTTTGCACTTCTTTGCATTGAATCTAAGTTGCCATATGTCTGACCATTCCTCCAACCTTGCCAAGTCCCTCTCAGCTTTTCTACCCCCCCTTGTGTATCAACTCTGTTACAGATCTTTGTGTCATCTACAAAGAGGCGTACCTTTCTCTCCAGACCCTCTGCAATGTCACCTATAATAAAGATGTTAAAGAGGACTGGACCCAGTACTGAGCCCTGAGGTACTCTACTAATAACCCCCCTTTCTTCGGAATGTGTTCCATTCACTATTACCTTCTGTGTCCTGTTGTGCAGCCAGTTTGCTACCCAGGCTACGACCCTGGGACCCACTCCCAGGCTGGCTAACTTGATTATTAATCTTTTGTGCGGAGGAGAGACGATGGGGTCCCCAGTACTAGCTGGCGACCCACCTGCATAGGCTGGAGAATGGCAAGATGTAAAGAAAATGAACAAGCCAGACACTAGTAGTAAATGGGAGGAGAAAACAGAAGGGCAGACACATGCAAAGACATGACTAAGGAGAGGGGAGCCATCATTAAAGAATGGTAAGGGAAGGAGGCTTCCCTGCAGTGAACAAAAACAGGATAGAATATGGGAAGGGGGGCTGTAGAACAGAGCCTGTTTTTTTTGTTGTTTTTTTTTTTGTATTAGCAACACTGTGCAGACGTGACTTTTTTTCTTTTTTTTTTTTTATATTACTTACAGGTCCAAGTAGCATCAAGCAGAAAGGACGCTACTGACCTACTGTAGTTTGATAGGGGGGTGCTTTACCCCATGGAGGTCACAGGGAGAACACAAATCCCTGAAAATACTTCAGGTCCTGGGGACAAATAATTACACAAACCACAAAAGGGCATTGAGGGCTTGACAAAGGTTTAGCCCCAGCCTTGGAAGTCGTTATGTACATAATTTTATGGTTTAGTTGCAGGATATTAGACTGTGTTATAGGTCTTACAGTTCAGGTTAAAAAGCAAGTATTTCGCTCTTTTCCAGTACCACCCCCCCCAGCATTAAAACCCTCGAGTGCACTGGTGATAAATTTCAATTTTCTGTGCCCCCATTTAGAAGGAAGGGAAGGAGAAGGATCATAATTTGGCTCAGGAGCCTAGACCCGACTGATCCCTTCCACTCCTAGCACCACTGTAGTCTGTGGTCCTCTCAATTACAAATGTTTTGTGACATCATTATTTGAAGACACAGGGGCGCCGCCCATATCTCTATGGTCGGGGTTGCTGTGTTAAATTTTGGTGCCAGTAGGAACAATTATCACCACCAGTTAACCATCATGACTTGTTAATTGCCGTGGCCATGATTAGTTCCTACTGGCAAGCTAAGGTACCAAAATTTAACTTTAAAAAAACGGCCCCATTAAAGTATATGGAGTGCACCCCATGCACTCTACAAATAGTGATGTCACAAAATGACGTAGCATGGGATGGATTACGAGCGGACCACAGACTACAGTGGTACTAGGAAGTGGAAGGGATCAGCGGGGCTCGGCTCCACAGAGCCAGATTACGATCCCTTCCCTTCCTAAATTGGGGCACAGAAAAAATGAAATTCTATCACCAGTGTTTTTTCATGCTTCTGGGGGGAGGTACCGAAATAGTTGCTCTTAAAGTTGATGTGTGAAGTTAAATTGTTAAAGTTAATCAGAGCAGAAGAAAGCAACAAAAAGAGGCATCAAAGACAACGTAGAAAGTAAAAACTGTGTTTTATTAAAATACCAGCAGTGGAAAGAATTAAAGCAGTTTATAGAAAAACAGATGAAAAGGACAGACAGGAAGGAACTCTGAGTGAAAGATAGTGAGTTGACTTCTCCTCTTCTGAACGATGCTCCAGGGTGGAAGGATGGTTAGGGCATTAGTAAGAATCCTCTCCCTCAATATCAGTGGGATGAACAACCCTGTAAAAAGAACAAAATGCTTTCAGTATTTAAAAAGCCACCTGGCAGAGTTACATTATGTACAGGAAACACACCTCTCGACCCAGGTACATATGAAGTAAGTTAACGGGGGCAGATTTACGGTGTACTCATCATCTCACATGAAAGAAAAGCAGAGGGGGGTGGCACTACTTATTCGTACAACAGCACCATTCGAAATGGAGAAACAACATTCTGACCCACATGGAAGAGATTATATCAGAAATGGGTGACATTGGTCAATGTCTGTCTCCCTTCAAACACAAAGACGGGGGTACTTAGAACATTTATAGCTAAGGTGCTGGATAATTTGGAGTAACAGCTGATTCTGCATGGGGATCTAAACATGGTCATGTCAATAGAATTAGATACCTCTAACCCAAAACAAATGTAGGAATTCCCTGGTGCAGAAATACTTCAGAACTAATATGACAAATATGGGTTTCTTGGACATATGGAGATACCTGTTTCCGAGATCAAAGGTGTTCTTATTTTTCTCAGGAAGACATCAACGTTTTTTCAAGACTTGACTACTTTTATACTACATGTTAACATTTAGACACCATGGTAGACATATCCTACAGCCTGCAGATAATGTCAGACCACCACTCAGTCATTTTAAAACTGGATCTGGGATGGGAGCCCAGAACCACATTGTGGAGACTAAATACCTCATTATTAAGGGATGAACAATTCTGCTGCCTTATGAAGGAAAGGATCCCACAAATAATAGCGGAATACTCCACTGCGGGGGTGACAACCTCCACATTGTGGGACACATTTAAAGTAGTGGTTAGGGGTGACATTATAGCGTACGCGTCTCGAAAGAAAAAACAACAACAGGAAAAATACAATAGATTACACCAAGAACTAAACACACTACAGATACTGTACAGACCTTAAGAAAAAATTATAGCTACGCAGATCAAAAAGGTGAAACAGGAGCTTCAAGCAATCTTAGATTTTAAAACACAACAAACATTGGAATATCTTAAACAGGCACACTATGGGGAGGGAGCTAGGGGTATGAGACTCCTGGCAAGGAAACTTAGAACACAGCAAAAGGACAGTTGCATAACACGAATAAAACTACCATGAACTAACAAACACATCTTAGAAAGGAAATTAGTCAGCTATTCCAAGAATATTACCAAAACCTACATGCTGATCCCCACCCCAGTGACCCGCTAAAATCTAAGAATATTTGGCCTTCGGGCCTGCCCAGTGGCATGGAAGGCTGAGGCAGCGATGCCTTGCCTCCTCTCGCCGGCGACCCATGCTCATGGTGTGAGTGGGTCGCCAGGGTTAGCCAGGGTGGGAGAGGATCGGCATCTGGAGGACAGCCTTCTCCCGGGAGTGGGGAACAAGACCGCACCTGCGTGACACCTAGCAGAGGAGGTCCTGTATAGTGGGGCATGGAGGCAGAGCAGCTGACTGGCGTGCTGTGTGTGGCTGTGCGGTGGCTTGGCCATTGTCGCCTTGCACGCCCTCTCCGTGAGAAAAGCGAACAGCAGTCTGGGTCGAGCAGCATGATGGCTGTCCACCACAGGTGCCTTCCCGAGAAGGCACTTCCCAACACTGGATCCAGTCCTGGTGGGTCAAGTTGGGGACTCCCTACCACCCTGCCACATAAAACTTAAAGGTAGGTGCCCTAAGGTCAGGGGGATGGGGCTGGGTGGACGACAGGAGAAGGGGCTGACCTGGACCGGGGGGAGAAAAATACAAGCAAAAATAGAATATTTGGCCTCATTGACCCTGCCTAAACTTACTGACCAACAAAAAACTAAACTGGAAACCCCAATAAGTAAAGAGGAAGTGGAGGGCGCAATAGCGAGGGCAAAGACCCGCAAATCCCTGGGCCCAGATTGATACCCAGTTGAGTAGTATAAGACTTTCCTGGAGCAGATGCTTCCCACATTGCATGGGGCATACACCCAGGTAGCGGAAGGAGAGGCGCCCCCCCAAGACATGGAAATATGCAACATTGGTAACAATCCTAAAACCAGGAAAAGACTCAACTCTGCCCTCATCATATAGACCAGTATCTATGTTAAATATGGATTTTAAAATCTTTGTGGCATTTTGCTCCTACCAGCACCCAGGCTAGTCGCTCCTTCGGGTCCCCACAAGGACCTATGCTCGTCCCGGGCAACTCCCTCCACCTGCCGCCCTACAACGCAGCCACCCTAAGGTACCCCGATGTACCCCTTCATCCGGTGGGTTCCCTTCCTACGAAGGGAAGTAACCTTACTGGTTAGCCAGTGGTCCTGGGTGCTGCTGGGGCGGCCATTGGTAATCCAGGAGCTCTGGTGGCGAGGGTCAAGGAGGCTATCATCCGACTGGCCAGAGTGCCATTTTTCCTCCGTTTTCTCCCATGGAGGCGCATTGTGCAGGACGTCAAGGCAGATGCCAACGTCTGACACTTCCCTATTGATAGTGGAGCCCTGATACACTGCTGCTCTCCTGGCTTCCGTCAGGAGTCAGCAGGCGCCGGGCTTTCAATCCCACCTTCCCCCGAGAGAAGGCAAGCTGTCATCAGACTCTTAATCCTTCTCTCCTGGCTGGCCCTCCGATGCCAGAGTCCGCTCCTGAACCTGGGTCACCGCATTGCAGCAGTGAATCTTCGCTGCGCTGGCAGGTATTTTACCTTTTAATACACCAAGACCAGTCAGGCTTTATTAGAAACAGACAACTAAGGATAATATACTAAGGACACTGTCGATACTGGAATATATTAAACAACATAAAATTCCCATGACATTAGTTAGTCTAGGAGCAGGGTTCCACTATGCCGTTGACAAAAAAATTTTGTCGACTATTACATAGCGACAGCACAACACCGCCAATTGGTGTTGTGCCGTCGCTTGGGGAACAAGTGTTTTCTGTGGGGCTCTTCCCCTGCACCCCCACTACAGATTCCTAACTCCAGTCGAGTTAGTTCAGGGAGGGGCAACACCCCAGCGGCAGCAGTGTCCAAATATTCGAGACCATCACAGCTGAACTGCCAAAAAATGTCGCTGTGATGGTCTTCGAGGTATTTATGCTAAGCTGCGCCATTAATGTACCTAGACACAGAAAAGCCTGACAAGGTGTCATGGAATTTTTATTGTGGGGGTTATTGAGAAGTTTATCTTTCCTGAAAAGTTCAGAAAATGGCTAGTACAAATTTATGCTGACCAACAAGCATACCTAAGAATAAACGGGTCTCATTTCTCCCCCAATATCACTGCAGTCAGGCACAAGGCAGGGATGCCCATTGTCACCGCTGCTGTTTGCTGTGTACATGGAGCCCCTGGCGCAGGCCCTGAGAGATAGACCAGAGGTGAAGGGGGTTCCCATGTGAGGAGTGGAGTATAAAGTATCCCTGTATGTGGATGATGTCCTCCCTACACTGCTGCAAATAGAGACTTCCCTGCCGGCAGTTTGGAACATCATAAAGGACTGGGGGACCTAGCGGGCTTTATATTAAATATTCAGAAGACTGACATCTTACCCTTCTATTTCAAACCTATACGGCACCTAGGGAGGCTTTACCAATAAATTGGAGGCAAGCTAAACTTAAATATTTGGGAATCAATATCCCACTAAATATAGGCAATTTGGAACTGTTAATTATGGACCCCTTACACAATGGATAAAGGAGAATATGCAGGGTTGGAGGCAGCTACTTCTCTCTCTTTGCCAGGGTGTAGCGGGTTGGGATAGTCAGGATAACAAATCATGCAGACCCACAAACTTAGTGCATAAAAGTGCTGGAAAGGCACTTATCATTTTATTTCTGTCAGGAAACGCTGACTTCAGGATTCACAGAAATCAGGAAAATAAAGTTAGTTCAGTCATTTTCAAAGTCTCAACAAAATATTGAACAGATGAGCTATACTCAGGATGAACCACTGCTCTGCTCAGCAGTACCACCAGGCTATCTCCTTGCAAATGTATATACTTCAGAGGCCCAGCACCTCTGGCAGTCAGCTCCAACTGACATCCTCTTAACTCCCTAGTGGTAATCTTTATACATTTCTGAGGAGTGACATCATAATCAGATGATCCACCTCCTTTTGAAAAATCAAAATAACATACTACAGGTTCTTTTTTTTTCTTACATTTTCATTCCTAAACATCAGGTATATAAGTGTATAACAGTATTTGTTCTAAATAATCCCACAACCTTACTTTGATGTCCTAAAACAATGTTCAAGAGTTAATTAGATTCAATAAGGCTAAGCCCTCCTTAATAGTGACCTCACTCACTGCAACTTCTATAAAAGCAGACAGACTGTGGGCTGCCAGCCCTATAGAACACCCATGCAGCTCAACAGGTAAGACAAACGAATATATTGCTCACTTTAAATTTACTTTTTGTCAAAGGGCACACCATGCAATATTTAGGGACTCCCTGGTCTCATTTCCTACATGGGTTTTGTTAGTGCAACTTCTTTATTCATTTAGAAGCTAGCATACTTCCACACTTTGCAAAAAAAAACAGTTTTAGTTTATTTAAATGCTCAATACAGAGAGCTCTGTTTCAGAGGGGTTGCTAACAACAAAGGTCATCTCAGTTTTTATTTTATTCAGGTTCTCTCCCTTCTCTGAAACTATTAATTTGAAAAGTACAACTCTTTTCTTTTGGCTCATTAGAGGCATGAACCAAGCTGCAAATGAAATTCTTTTCTTAAGGTTTTCTATGTCCTTGGGGAGGATTTCAAAACTGCAGAACTCCTGCCTGAACCAAACAATAGTTTCTCTCTCTACTAAAATATCCATGTGTATATATTATATGTTTCTACATTTCACATAAATGCCTTCACTATTCAGCATCTGGTACTTTATACCTAAGCATGATATCTCTGGGGTACTTGGAAGAATATTAGGGCCTGTACTCATCATAGGAAGCACCCTGTGACACAGGGTTGAGGTAATTAGGATGAATATCCTACCCAGGCTGCTGTACTTCTTCCAGACACTTCGCCTCTTCCCTACCCCAGCCTACTTTGTAGAGTGGAATAAAATCATTTCAGGATTCATCTGGAATGGGGCCAGACCTAGAATTAGATAAACATTGCTACAAATTTCCCTACAAAAAGGAGTAAACCTACCAAATTTAGAAAACTATGCGAGAGCAACTCACCTAAACACAATCTGGACATGGCTATTGCCGCAGCTTAAGCCAACTTGGAAAAGTTTATAGTATATGACATAGGGCACGTATTGTTTGCCAGGGCTGCAGGAGATCCTCCAATCTTGGCTTTCAACCCTTACAGCAATAACATTGAAAGTTTGAGAAACTACATCTACCACCAAAACCAACAGAGGTTTTTACCTCTAAGGATCTTCGTGGAGGAGGAGGACTTTACCAGCCCAGACTGACCACACTTTTTCAAGATGGAAACAACTAGGACTGATCTATATTTATCAATTTCCAGATAGGGAGGGAGTCCTCCCATTTGAGTCTCTACAGAGAGGCTATGGGCTCATAGGATGGAACCATTTCTGGTATTTACAAATTCACACCTGTATTTTCCACAAACAATGGAAATGCACCATCATGTAATAAGAACTAATGAATAACGGCGCCGTCACAATATGGTGAACACAAAATAACGATTGGCACTGCAGCGACCAGCACTACAGCTACTGAACAAATGCCAATGTGTTTTATCTTATTTTTGCAGGGGGCTATGCCCCCCCATGCCCCTGTAACTAAAATAACCATCTCTGGGGGGGCGCAACTAGGGGAATGAGAGAAACTCGGGAGGAGAGATGTTCCCCGACAGAAAAAAGTACAAACACTGACAAAGAATGTGAAAACATACCAGCTGGGAACCGAACCCAGATCTGCCTGCACGACCCAGCTACTCAATGGTGGTGACTGTAACCACCACCACGCTAAGCTACCAGCTCGGTTTGCAGCCCACAGCTGCTGCTTCAAATATTGCCTTATCCTCGTTCCTTTCACTGTTTCCTACTCCGCACTCCATCGTAGTTCTTCCTCTTCGCACTCTTCACCTACTTGCTATTATTTATAGCTCGCTTCTCTCTAGGCGTTGAAATTGACTGCTTTTAATTTGAGTCACTTTTGATGGGTTACCCTTCACATCCACCTGGGATACTGACATTACTTATAGAAGCTATAGAAGGAAAACATGGACACATGTAATAGGAAACTTTTATAGGGGGTACAGGAATATCTGTGGATATGTCACAAACCATACTAGATGCATGGAGTAAGGACTTGCAAACTAACATTACACTAGAAACTTGGGAGAAGTACACAATTCCAGTGATAAAAGTCACAGCCTTGCAAACCTGGAGGGAATATGTCCTTAGGCGAAAGATATCTGGCATCCCCCCGAAGAGCAGATTATCTGGGCCTGTACATTTGGGTATGCTAGCATAAGGTTCACAGTTTGAATCCCCCCAGAACTTGAGACTAAAGGTGATGCGGACCCATAACCAGACAGGAGGGTTACCCTGTTCTGTTATCTGTTCACAATACTGTGCTCGGAGATTGGTACTATGGGAGCAGAGGGCCTGACCTGCTGAGAGCGGTTTGTTACAGTAGAAAGTATTACAAATATGAAACGTGGTGGAGGGGGCGTGGCCAGCAGCCGACAGGAGCAGACGTTCCCTATTTTGCTCTACACCTAAAGCGGCAGAAGAAACTTAAAAAACATATTTTATTGCAAGAATTGTCCAGCTCAAACTGTTGGACCTTACAACCAAAGATACTCTGACTCTACTGGCGATTTCTTGGGTCATTTCCACGATGGACAGAACCAAAATGGACTCATTTAAAGACGGGGGCAAGGGGAAAGGCCCTGTACCTACTACCAGCGGAGCCCCAAGTACTACAACTGCAAGCGGGAAATCGGGGGACCTAGAAACAACCGTAAATGCAATTCTCCAAGCAGTACAACAAATAGATAAAAAACTTGAGTCTTTTAACTCCAGGCTCACACAGGTTGAAACTAAAATGAGCATGTTGGAAATGAATCAGAACAAACTCACATCCATGGTCTCTAAAGCTGTGACGGTAACTGATGGTGTCCTACGTGTGAACAAACTACTCCGTACAAGATTGGAATACTTGGAGAATAGCACTAGAGCCTGTAACCTCTGATTTTTGGGGATACCTGAAGGAGTGGCAGGCAAGAACCTGGCAGAATATATGCACCATCTTCTTCAGGATCTATTCCATATACAGAATGATCACCCGATCCAGAGGGCCTATCGCATAACACCACATAGAAGGCCTAAAACCCATATCTGCCCCAGACTGTGTTGGTGGTAACTAAAGGTGTACAGATTAGAGACTTTGTCTTGAACAAAGCTAAAATGGCAGGAGCACTTTCTTTATCGGATGGCTCCACATTGCATTGTTTTCCTGTCCTTAGTTATTCCACGAGGATGCGATTTACATGGGTTTGATGCCATTCGAAGGGCCTGAGGGAGCTGGGATAAACCACACACCCAAATGCCAGTGAGACTTAGATTTATTTATGCCGGAAACCTACATCTATAACAATCCAGCAGACGCGATCATAAGCTGGATATGATTAGAGCAGACTTTGTGAAGTCAGGTCCATCGGAAGTTGAGGGAGGAGAAGAAGATGAAACCTGAATTGGACTACATGGGACAATTTTGTTGCAACTCAGTCTTTTGTTAGTCTGGTTTGCACCACCGTAGTACCTAAAATAGTTTACTTTGTATGAGCAAAAGTTAACTACATACCTTATTTTGTTTATCTGCATTTATAAGACATCGAGGTAAAGATTTAATTGCTGGTGGTCAAAACTAAAACTGAAATTCTCTCAAGTTTAAAGCATCAGGCCTTTAGTGCACATGTTAAAAGCTTTTAAACAGGTAGCACCATCTGCTGGTGAAGTTCAGTTACTATAACTCTTTTGTTTTATTAACCTGTGCCATATACATGTTGTAATAACTTTAAATCTTGGTTATGAGCAATTAATAGGGGGCATCTTTATTATCTCCATGAAAGGTATTGGATCTTACTTTGAGAGGGCTCTTGCAGTAGGTAATTACATATGGGACTGAGCGCCAGCAGGCGGCAGGACCTGAAAAATTTCTAGCAAGCAGTCCCCTGGCGAGACCGCCCACATTGTGACCGCGTCAGGAGACGCCGGTATAAAGGGGCGGTCCTGATGCCTGCCTTCCAGTTCTTTCCCACCGTTAGCCTGCGGCAGCTCGCAGAAAAGCTTGTGTCGTCAGCCCTATCTTCATCGCTTTTTTTACCGAATAATTGCCTTTTTTCAACTAACGTCAGTACCATCGTCAGTGTATGTCGTCCCCTACACCCTCTGAGCACAAAAATAAGTACGATTCGTGCGGCGCCCAACTACCGCACAAGGACAGCCATTCCCTGTGCCTGTTCTGCCTAGGCCCTGATCACCCGGTCGAGAAGTGCCAGCACTGCCTCAGTTTCAACGCGGCTACCCGGAAAAGGCGGCAGCAATCCCTGGAAGCCCATATTCTGAAGAAGAAAATGAGTTCAATGGAAAAGGAGCTCAAAAACTGTGGCAGGCGCCCACTCTCAAGGCCATCGGAAGGAGAAGAGAGGCACGGGACAAGGGTCCTTCTACGCTCTCCCTCAGAAGTCGCTGGGACACGGGTAATGCCCCTCCGGGAGACTGCTCCTTGACGCCACCTCGGAGGTTTCCGAGGGGGTGTCGGCCCGCCCGTCTGGCTCGCGCTCGGGCCTTGCGGGCGCATCTGGGCAATTGGAGGCCTCCGACCCTGGTTCGGCTGCAGGCTTGCGGCCTACCACTGTGGGTGACTCCGGTAAGTTGGGTGTGGGCTCCTCTGACATCCGCCCGGAGAGGGCCGGTAAGACGCCCGACCCTTCGGGGTGGCGCGCGGCCTCCTCTCCACTGGACCAGGCCGATCCCTCTACTCGACCTGCCTCTGGTGATGGCTCTCATAAGTCGGACGCCGGCTCCTCTGGCGCCCGCTGGGAGCTCGCCCCTATGCCACACGTCGGCTCGTCTGACATCCAGCTGGCGAAGGAACCGATGACGGACCTTCCCACATCCGCTGCACTCAGTTCCCGCAGCCTTCGCTGCCATCTGGGGACCTAGCGCTCCCCAACACAACCCCAGGGATTTCTCCTCCATCCCTGGCGGCTAGGATCTTCCTCCTCCGTCAGTCCTTCTGCCACCTGGTGCGCCAGACCTGACGCCGGCTCCTGACACCGATCGCGACGCCGACCCTCCGACGCTGGTACCTCCGACGCCAGCCCCGACGCCGCCCTACCAACTCGGGAGATATTCCGCCTCTTCGGGCCCTCCGCCTCCGGGCCTCCAATGTGGACCCGCCCGTGAGGCCACCGCCATGCTGTCTGTCTCATAGCACCTCGCCCCGGTACCTCCATCCTATCCAACGCTGGCGCTCGGGACCGCAGTATCCGCATCACAGTACCCGGCGTCGGGAAGCAGTACCCGATGCCACAATACCTGACGCCGGGCTACCCGCAACTGGGTTTTGGATACGCTCCATACGGTTATAACCCGTATCCTTATCCCCCGCCTCCACCGCCCTTGCGGAGCTCACCAAAGAGGTCGAGAGCCGCCTTCCAACGACGGTGCTGTCCCAGGTCCTGTACGTCCGAGGCGGCACACTCCCTCACCACCTCCAGATTCCAGGGTTCTTCCATCTGGATCCAGAGAAGGGCAGGACACGCTTCCCCAGGGACTTCCCAAGGGGTCCGTTCCTCTCCCGGGTCGGGAAAGGGAGTCTTTTTCCTCTTCGTCCTCCTCTTCATCCTTGGACTCCTCGGATTCAATCCTCCGATGGTTGCTCCGAGAGAGACGACAAGCCATGCTCTCCGTCGAAGCCCAGGTCAAGGACTTCTCCGAAGTATCCTTCTTTTACGGAGTTGCTTAGGAAAATACAGGCGGTTCATCAGTGGCATTCCCTGGAACCAGATCCTCAGCGTCTGAAACTCGCTGAACATCTGGATCTGCCCATGACAGCTCCTACCTTGGTGTCACCCTGACAGAGCCTCACGCCGACCTCGCTATCACAACATGGAAACAGCCATCGCCCTAGCCCCACTTCCTAGGAAGCTCTAACAGGCTATATCAGGCTCCAGAGGATGTTGATTTTCTGGATTCTACTCGTGCTGACTCTGTCGTGATCAGCGCTGCTCACTGCCGGTCGGCAAACCCAAACATCTTAGCTCGTCACCACCAGATAAAGAATCACGCCTTCTGGACCAGTATGGGAGAAAGATTTACACTTCCTTAACACAGCATGTGATGGAGCCCACAAGGAGCGGCATGTCCTGGACGGGTTCTGGCAGATGGGGATCTGTAAGGGACCTGGTTGTAGAGGACCCTGACTGGGAGTGACCACAACACTGTCTGGTTTCAAATAAGCATGGGGGGAGGGGGGTGAGATCTAGGACACTGGCAGTGGACTTCAGGGGGGCAGACTTTGTGGGCATTGGAAATGTTCTCAAGGATCACTTGAAGGGGATTACATCAATGACAAGTGTGGAAAGGAGATGAGAGGTCATAAAATGGGGACTTCATGAAGCAGTCAGGATCTGCGCTAAGTTGAAACGTAAGGGAGCAAGGTCACATAAACCATGCTGGTGGTCCAGTGAGGTACAGGTAGTGGTCAGAGAAAAGAAGGCGGCCTACAAAAAATATAAAACAACAAGAGGGGATAGGGATAAGGAAATGTACCAGCTTGCATCTAGAAAAGTCACCCGGATGGTGAGGGGAGCAAAGTCCAGTAAAGAGCAGCGGCTGGCACAGGGGATACATGGAGGAAAAGGGTTCTTCCGGTACATTGGAGAGAGGAGAAAATCTAAGGCCATCTCAGCAGATTGAGATCAGAAGGAGGGTGGGTGAAGAGGCGAGGGACCAGGCAGAGGTATTTAACCAGTATTTTGCCTCTGTGTTCACTGAGAGGGAAATGGGATATCTACAAAGCAAGGCACGATGGGGATAGAAGCGGCAGTGAGTGGGATCAGGGAACAACAGAAATGGAGCAAGAGGAGGGAGAACCTCCAGGGATGTCACATCTGGACAAGGATAAAAGGCCAGTAAGGTGGAGGGACGGATGATGCTATCTCCGCCAAAGGGTGTGGCTAGCCCTCAAGGCCCTAAAGAAAGACAGATCTCCTGACGGATGGCATTCAACCGAGAGTACTATGGGAATTGCGGACATACTGGCTGCACCCCTGGCAGAGCTCTTCAACAGGTCACTTGAGACAGGGAGGGTACCTAGGGACTGGCGAGAGGCACATGTGGTGCCAATCATACAAGGGGGTCGAGGAAGTACCAGGTAACTATAGACCCATCAGTTTGACCTCTGTGGTGGGAAATAATGGAGAGTATACTAAAGGAACGATTGGGGATGTACTTGAGGAGGTGGAGGTCTGGATAGTTGGCAACATAGGTTTGTGCTAGGGGAGATTATGTCAAACCAATCTTGTGGAGTTCTACGAATGGGTAACATCAGAAATGAACAGGGAAAGCCTGTGGATGTATTATTCTTGGACTTCAGCAAGGTGTTTGACTCTGTCTCCTACAATGGTCTGGTGAGAAACTGATGGGGTTAGGAGTAGGCCTTTGATGGTCAGATGGATTGAAACTGGCTAGCTGGATGCACCAGAGAGTAGTGGTCTGTGGGGAGCCTCAAACCCTAGAGAGGTTGATAGTGGGGTACCGCAGGGCTTGGTCCTGGGTCTGATCCTGTTTAATGCATACATATTACATCAGAGAGGGTATAGGGTGTGAAATGAGTCTCTTCGCTGATGACTCCAAGATGGGAGCAGTAGTGGAGGGAGAAGAGGGAAGTTGGCCCTGCAAGGGACCCGGACACCCTGGAAAGCTGGGCTCACACATGGAAATTAAATTTCAATATCACCAAGTGCAAGGTGTTGCATCTTGGGCAGGAAACCCCTAAACACAGGTACACCCTGGGAGGGGAGGCGCTGGAGGCCTCGATAGGGGAAAAAGACCTAGGGGTCATGGTGGGTGCATGTATGAATAACTCTGAGCAGTGCAGAACAGCAGCTAGCAAGGCAAACAGGATGTTGGGATGCATCGTAAGGGGGATCACCTCTAGGAGCAAGGAAGTGATTTTGCCGCTGTACAATGGGCTGGTTAGACCACACCTTGAGTACTGTGTGCAGTACTGAAGATCACACTTGAAGAGGGACATACAGCTCCTGGAGAGGGTAGGGAGGAGGGCAACTAAGATGATACGAGGGCTAGGGATTTGACGTGATGAGGACAGACTTGAGGAGCTCTGGCCTGTTTTCATTGGAGGAGAGGAGAGACAGGGGACATGATTGAGGTCTCAAGTACCTCAAGGGAATAAATAGGTAAACATGGAGGGATCTTTAGACTAAAGCAGGGAGGTATTACCAGAGGGCATGGTTTGAAGTTGGAAGGAGGAAGGGTGAGGGGAAAGAGGAGGAGGTTTTTCACTGAGAGGGTGGTGGACCCTTGGAATGCACTGCCTGGCGAGCTGGTTCAGAGATCCACAGTGGAGGGCTTCAAGAGAGGGTGGGACAGACACAGAAAGTGGATGTATCAGATGATGGCCTGTCCCAGGGGGTTGGGGATGGATGATAGGGGTTTCTGGAACACAAGGAAGGGGAGGGCCTCGGCACCCAACTAGGGATCTGAGGTTCGAGCAGACTCGATAGACCGTAAGGCCTAATCTGCTGGCAAATAGTATGTTAGTATGTTCCTTCACACTGGGGATCAAGGCCCTGAACTATGTCGGCCATATGGGGGACTACCAGAAGGCCATTCTGACTCAGGCGGAAGCCAAACTGGACTCCTTGCTTGACTCCCAAGTCAAGCAGGAGTTGGCTGATCTTGTCCGCTCTGCTCGTTCGGCCAGTTGACACGTGCTTTGTGCGACATACGATGCAGTGGACACTGCTGGGCGGAGCTCAGCTTTCACTGTAGGCCTACGGCGTCATGCTTGGCACCGTGTGTCAGGGTTGGTCCCGGAGGTGCAGTCTGCTATCCAGGAAGTGCCCTTCCGGGGGTCGGTGCTTTTCGGGGGTGATGTCAAGGACATCATCACCGATTTGCAAGAGAAGGGGACGGCATTGAAGTCAGTTGATTCCATGTACTGTCCCCATCAGCAGCAGCGCCATCCCTTTCGCAGACGGAATTGGCCAAAGACGAAACCCCAGTAAAGGCGGGCCACAAAACGCGGGGGCCCCACAGCTGCTAAGCCCCCCCGCCCAGAAAAGCAGCGGGTGCTTCAGCTGCGGCGCTGCCCCACACCACCTGACTCCTTTCCTCTC
The DNA here is from genome assembly GCA_016271365.2 of Neoceratodus forsteri. Taxonomy (NCBI): domain Eukaryota; kingdom Metazoa; phylum Chordata; order Ceratodontiformes; family Ceratodontidae; genus Neoceratodus; species Neoceratodus forsteri. Next base: position 122,401,212 of record JADMNL010000027.1, on the reverse strand, counting down.
CCACTGCCTCCGGACTCCCCGGAGGAACCGGTAGGAGGGAGGTTTTCCCTCCACCTTCCGGGATGGGAGAGGATAACCACAGATTCTTGGGTGCTCCAGCTCATAGAAGGACACTCGATAGAGTTTCTTCAGAAACCACCCCGCCACCCCTCTGAAGTCGCCGATTCACGGGAACATCTTCTTGGTCCAGGAGGAAATTCGCTCTCCTGCTGAAACAAGCAATAGAGCCCGTCCCCCTTCATCTGCGAGGGACGGGTTACTATTCCCATTTCTTCCTGGTCCCAAAGAAGACAGGAGAGTTCAGACCAATTTTGGATCTCAGTTCCCTGAATCTTTTTGTAGAATACAAAAGGTTCAGGATGCTCTCTTTGCAGAGCCTTCTGCCCCTCCTCCGGCCGGGTCAATGGCTGTGTGCTCTGGATATGCAGGATGCTTATCTGCGCATTCCCATTCGCCCATCTCATCGCAGATACCTTCGTTTTGCATTCCAGGGGGACCACTACCAGTTCAAGGCGCTCCTGTTTGGTCTATCCTCAGCCCCCCGAGTGTTTACCAAATGCCTGGCAGTGGTGGCGGTCCACCTGCGTACAAGGGGAGTGCAGGTTTTCCCGTACTTGGACCATTGGCTTCTGGCAGCCTCTGTCCAGGGAGGAACTCCTGCATTACCTCTCCCTTACCCAGCAGGTTTTTGCCTGCCTGGGTATTACCATCAACCATTCCAAGTCTCATCTGGACCCATCCCAGAGGCTACAGTTTATTGGGGTGATTCTTGATACGACCATGGGCAAGGCCTTCCTGCCTCCAGACAGAGCGTCCACCCTCCAGACCCAAATAAGTCTGTAGTCTGACTGCAGGATGGTCTCTGCGAGGTCGGTCCTTCGCCTTCGGCCATGGCGGCTAGCTATCCCGGACGGTCCTCACGCCGACTCCACATGAGGATTTCAGTGGACTTTACGCCTCAATGGGATCAGCTAGTGGACGACCTAGATCACCCAGTTCTGATCTCCTCGCCGATGCTTCGAGACTTGCAATGGTGGATGGTTCGAAAGAACCTGTTTGAGAGTTCCTTTCTTTCATCCTCCCCCCTCCCAGACTCTAACCACAGACGCCTCAGGCGAAGGTTGGGGAGCCCATTTAGGCCCTCATCGGACCCAGGGCTGCTGGTCCAAGCTAGAACAAGCTCTCCACATCAGTGTGCTCGAGCTTTGGGCAGTGTTGTATGCTTTCCAAGCCCTTCACCAATACATCCTTCCCGGCCACCTAGCCGTCCAGACGGACAACATGTGTGTGGTGTGGTACATCAACAAACAGGGAGGGACTCGGTTCTACCCTCTTTGCAGGGAGGCAATGAGGGTTTGGGATTGGGCAACACAACACGACCTTCACCTCACGGCAATTCATGTTCCGGGAGTCGACAACACCCTGGCAGACAAGCTAAGTCGCTCTTCTGCTCTGACTCACGAGTGGGAACTGGACCAAGGGGTCACAGACAATATCTTCCAACTTTGGGGAACACCACAGGTCGACCTGTTCGCATTCCCTCTAAACGCTAAACTTCCCGTATTCTGCTCGCTCGTTCCAGAGCGAGGCGCTTTTTGGAGCGACGCTCTATCTCTAGACTGGAAGGACAGATTCGTCTATGCCTTTCCCCCAATTCCATTTATCCCACGAGTCTTGCAGAAACTAGTTTCAGAAGGAGCACGAATGATTCTGATCGCTCCTTTCTGGCCCAGGCAAGTTTGATTCTCTCTCCTCTCTCTCGAGGTTTACTGACCCAGGATCAGGGAACCTGGTCCATCCAGACCTCAAATCCCTTCAACTGCACGCATGGCTCCTGCAGACTTAGCCCAATCCCATTTTGGAGTGTCTCCCAAAGTAGCAGAGATTTTGGTGGATGCCAGAAAACCCTCCACCAGATCCACTTATGCCATGAAGTGGAAAAGATTTACTATTTGGGCTGCTTCCAAGAACGTGTAACCCTTCTTCTGTTCAGTGGAGTTCCTGCTGAAGTATCTATGTCATTTGTTTGACCTGGGTCTCAGTCATTCTTCTCTGAAGGGTACACATGGCGGCCATCTCGGCCTACCATGTTCCCTTCGCAGACAAAGCTTTCATTCAACTGGAGGTCTCTAAGACCTTTCTCAGAGGGGTTCTCCTTCTGAGGCCCCCCATCTGTACTCCTGCTCCCCCTTGGGACTTGGAACTTTGTCCTCGAGAAACTTACTCTCCTTCCCTTCGAACCTGCAGCTTCTGCAGATTTGAAGTTCCTTTCGTGGAAGACTCTCTTCCTGGTGGCCATCACTTCTGCTCGGAGAATTTCCGAGCTCCAGGCCCTGATGTGTAAAATCCCATACTTGATTTTTCACAAGGAACGTGTAGCTCTTCGCACAGATCCTAAGTTTCTCCCTAAAGTAGTAGCTGAGTCTACTCTACATCAGTCCATAGAGTTACCTGCCTTTTTTACGCAGTAATCTAATCAAGGGGAGTATTTACTCCATACTATGGATGTTCACCGGATTCTGAGATACTACACCAACAGGACGAAGGATCTCAGAAAGACAGATCAATTGTTTGTCTCTTTTGCTCATAAAGTCTAAGTGATTGGCTCATTGCATCACTTTCTGTTATGACAAATACAACAAGACCCTCCCGGGTCAAGTAAGAGGCCACTCCACCAGAGGAGTAGCTGCCTCAACGGCTTGTTTCAAAAATGTGTCTGCGGCAGACATTTGTGCTGCCGCCACCTGGACTTCCATCCATACCTTTACTAAACACTACAGTTTGGATGTTGCCTCTCACTGTAGAGCAGGCTCTGGCTGTTCTGCAAGGCCTCTTGTCTTGAGGCTTGCACAGCTAGAACTGCTTTTTGGAGTAGTTTTCCTCCTTCCGGTGCCTCTCTTTATTCCAGACTGCTTGGGACTCAGTCCTATATGTAATTACCTACTGCAAGAGCCCTCTCGAAGTAAGATAGTACAGTTACGTAAGAACTTAACCGTAACAGTAGATCTTCGAGAGAGGCTCTTGCAGAAGGTAATACCTTCCCGCCCTCCATCCCCCTAGGCTTTTTCAGCTCCTTTTCTGGTGAAGGAAATATCCGCTCCTCTCTCATCCGGTCTTTCTGGCCCGTGGCAGTAAAGAACTGGGCGAGGCGTCAAGGGACTGCCCTTTATACCGGCGTCTCTTGGCGCCGGTCACCTGACGTGGGGTCCTGCCAGGGACTGCTAGCTATAAATTTTTCTCAGGTCCTGCGCTGGGCCGCCAGTCCTATATGTAATTACCTACTGTAAGAGCCTCTTGAAGATCTACTGTTACGTAAGTTCTTACGTAACTGTACCTCATAGGGACGTGGATATGTTGTTCAATCCACACTTTGTGGCAGGTTTCTTGCCACTTTAAATGTTGCCGGAAGGTCTTCAAGCTGGCTCCTCCACCCTCAAATGGTAAAACCCTCAGCTCCTCTATGACACCAGATCTTCCTTACCGCTTGGAAACTCAGGTTTCCTCCTTTGCGCTCTGCTTAGGCCAGGATCCACACCTTCGAATTTCTGAAACTAATTTTAAAATTTACAAGACTCGGTCTTCATCTTCCCTCACGGCTCGCGATGGACAAATCTTCCAGCTTCGTCGGTGCCGAGTGGGCAGAAGATGTCCTGGACCATCCGCCTTTCCCATGTGCGTCTATTGCTTAGGGCTTGGCCATGATTCGCGAGACTTGCAGTGTGCAAGTCCTTTCCGACTTCGCCTTGGAGGACCACGCCAGACTTCTTTCTGGTGCCCGAAAAATCGGTACCCGCCGGTCAAGTATAAGGAGCGCTCAGCAGTGTTCAGTGGCGGCAGGCTCCACAGAATAGTTGGAGCAGATGATCGCCCTCGAGGAGGAGGGCTGCCCAGGCCGCTTTTCTTCTTCCTTCTTGGCTGCGGCATTTATCCTGCTCTCCTTGGGCTCCTTCTACACTGCTTCTTTTAAGGAGCTTTGCCAATCCCTCCCAAGTAAGGGAGAAGGGCCATCGGGACATTCCAGTTGGTCCAGAAAGAAGGACCCTAAAGGTAAGTCCCACCGTTGGTGTTCATGGGAGTAGGAGAGATCCCCTTCACCGGACCATCGACTCGACTTCGGTCGAGGTTGCGGCTGCAGCCGCTGGCTTCACAGTGTTCCCATCAGGTCAGTTGGCCGAGACATCCATCGACGCGGTCTAGATTTTTCTCGACCCGTCAGACGGTTTGTCGACTGGAGAAGCCGACAGCCCTTCTTCACCAGTTCCCGGTGGTTGCGAATGGCCGAAACAACCCCTCGTGGTAGTCCAGGACCCGCCTCCAGCTCCGGTTGTTCAGCCGAAACAGGCTGCTCTACACATTGTAGTGGAACCTCCACCCCCACAACCAAAGACTGGGGCCCCGATCAAGGATTCTCGGTCGGGTTAGGGCTTGCCCCATAGGTTGTTGGTCACCCTCACTCCCGATCGACCTTTAGCAGGTGGAGGGTGGCTCAGGTGCCCAGCAGCTGTTCGCAGATTCCTCGGAGTCTGATGACGACTCCTCCCTGTTCTCCAGGCTGCTTGACCTGGAGTCTGCAGGGGCCAGTCGGTGGACGAGAGCCCATCCTCGTATTTGGGTATGCTTCGACTCATCTCAGAGTCTACTGGGATGCAGCTTGAATCCATTCAAAAATGGGCCAAGTATCCCCTTACGGAGATACTGGACCAAGGGGATTCCCCTACGGAGGCTTTTCCGTGGCCAAGCCATTGTTGGCCCGGCCTTGGAGCTGTGGCAGCGGCAGCATCTTGTTCACACCCTCCGGCCAGGATGGCTCAGTATCGGTCCCCACCGTTCACTCTCCGGTTTCGCACCCCTCTGCGGAGGGTTGGTGACCAATAGCGCCTGCGCCTGGGAATGCTCGGGACATGGACAAACCACCTGATAAGGAATCCAAAATTGGATTGCTCAGGGCAGAAGGTTTGTGCTGCTTCCTCCTAGTCCTTTGTCAGGCTAGCTCGGCCATCCTGATGGCACATTTTCACATGCCCTTATGGGCTCCTGGATGAGGTAATTCTCATCTCCGGTGACCTTCAGAAAACAGTCAGCAAGTGCGGATCAGGGAAGGTGGTGGCTAAACAGCAGCTCCAAACTTCTTTGGACATCGCTGACTCTTGTGCCTGATCAGTAGCGGCTGCAGTAGCCATGCGCCGCAGAGCTTGACTGTGGATCTCCACCTTCATGGCGGACACCCAGCACAAGCTGGCAGATGTTCCCTTCCTGGGCACGGACCTGTTCGGGCCTGGAGTGGAAGGCCACCTCCAGAGGATCGAGAAGCCCAGTGCCACCTTGGTTTTGGTCACGTCTGCCCAGAAGGACAAAGGCTGCCCGCAGCAGCGTAAGCCCTTTCGCCCTTCTGCACCTGTGGCGCGTCCGGCCCAGCAACACCAGCATCAGGGCCAGCAGGATCACACTTGGCACCTCAAGGCCAAGTCTGCCGCTTCCTCTAGTAGGAAGCCTGGAGGCAGTGGTCCAGGAGGTCCCTCAGTGGGCCCTTCCTCCAAGCCTGCCCAGTGACAGGTTGAGGGGTGTTGCCCCCAACCTCGTCACTCCTCCTCGGATTCCCCCCTCGCTGCCACTTCTTTTCCACCTGGTCCACTATCACCACGGACCACTGGGTGTTGGAAGTGGTAGGCAGGGATCTGCCTCTGGAATTCAAGCAGTTCCCTCCCTATCGAGCCGTCGCGCCACGGGGGGGCTACGGGTTCCACAGCCTCTCGGTTGGCTCGTCGTGCAGACATTGTCTTGCTCCTCCAGAAGGAGGTGATCTGAGAGGTGGCAGACCCTCCTCCAGACCCAGGGTTTGTGTACAGGTACTTCCTGGTCCCAAAACAGATGGGGGGCTGGCGCCCCATTCTCAACCTGCACGACCTGAACAAGTTCCTAAGGCCTCACACCTTCAGGATGGTCACTCTGGCTCAGATCATTCCATCCTTGGAACCAGGTGTGTGGTTCTGTTCTCTGGACCTTCAGGATGCGTTCTTTCATGTCCCAATCCGTCTGTCTCATCAGCGATTCCTCCGCTTCCAAGCAGAGAGATCTCTCTACGAGTTCTGGGCCATGCCCTTCAGCCTCTCTCCAGCTCCCAATGTCTACCCCAAATGCATGGCAATGGTGACAGCATTCCTGCAGCGCCGAGGGGTCCAGGTGTACCCTTACCTGGATGACTGGCTGATTGCAGCCCCCTCTAGGTTGGAGGTGGAGCGGTCCATGGATCTGTCCCTCTAGGTCTGCTCTCAGATTGGTCTCCTCATCAACAAGGCTAAATCAGAACTCATGCCATCGTAGGTGATTCAGTTCATCGGGGCAGAGCTCGACTCTCTTCGAGCCAGAGCCCGGCTCCCGGCGGACAGGGCCGAGGTCCTTTCCTCCTTTGCCCGGTCATTTCTGGTTGGGCAATTGCACCCTGCCCGGGACTTCCTGCGCCTCCTGGGTCTCATGGCAGCCTGCACCGGCGTGGTCTGTTGGGCCCGCTGGCATATGCGTCGCCTGCAATGGGGGCTGGCCAGCCAGTGGTCACAGCGCTCCGGTCCTCTTGACCAGCCAGTGACAGTGACCCAGGAGATGTGGGACAGCCTGCGGTGGTGGCTCGTCCCAGCTCATCTTCAGGAGGGTATCCCGTTCGTCCGCCCTGAGCTGATGGTCACTCTAATGACCGATGCCTCTCTGATGGGTTGGGGTGCCCATCTGGGGGAGCTCAGAGCTCATGGCCTCTGGTCCCCTCAGGAGTCTCGATGCCACATCAACCTGCTGGAGCTTTGAGCGGTTCAACTAGCCCTCACCACCTTCGCTCCGTTTGTACGGGGTCAGGTGGTTCAGGTCCAGACGGACAACACCATGACCATGTACTATCTCAACCGTCCAGGTGGGACGCACTCCTTGCCTCTGTGCAAGGAGGCTGTCCCAGCAGTGGCCTCTCATGATCAGGTTAGAGGCGATCTCCTAGCCATCCATGTGGCAGGAGCCTCCAACAGTCTGGCTGATGCTCTCAGCCAGATAGGCGCTGCTTCTCACGAGTGGTCTCTCCTGCCAGAGTTAGTACAAGACCTGTTCTCCTATTGGGGCTACCCTCAGGTGGACCTGTTTGCCTCCAGGGCTCGCTGCATGTGGATGCCTTCTCGAGGCCATGGACCCCGGGCCTTTGCTACGCCTTCCCTCCATTTCTCTTGATCCACAAGGTGCTTCTCAAGGCAAAGAGTGACAAGGTGCAGGTGATTCTGGTAGCCCCAGACTGCTGCCACCAGTTCTGGTACCCAGATCTCCTCAGCCTCAGCTCCAGGCTCCCGAGGTGGCTTCCAGCCCACCTGGACCTGCTCTCAGTCAACAAGGGGAAGGTTCTCCACCCGGACCTTCAATCCCTGCACCTGACGGCCTGGTTCGTGAGCGCAGAGTTCCAGGCCTTGGGTCTTTCCGATGAGGTCCTCAACGTTGTTGAGGTGTCCCGTAAGGAGTCGACTAGAAAATGCTATGCCTTAAAATGGAAGAGATTCTCCATTTGGTGTCAGGACAAGGGGTTGGACCCTTCTTCCTGTTCCTTGACTAGCATTCTGGACTACCTATGGTCCCTTTCTCAGCTAGGGCTTTGGTCGATGACCCTTAAGGTGCACCTGGCAGCCATCTCTGCTTACCGGGCGCGGGCCGGCAAGCAGTCTGTGGCACAGGAGAAGGTGGTCAGGCACTTTTTCAAAGACCTAGACAACATATCCCCTCCGGTGCGAGAACCTCCATCTCTGTGGGATCTACTGCTGGTATTGGCTAAGCTCATGGGCAAGCCATTTGAACCAATGCATAGGTGTGACATCTCTCACCTGTCATGGAAGACCACCTTCTTGGTGGCTATCATGTCAGCCAGAAGGATGGGAGAGCTCCAGGCACTTTCCATTGAGTCTCCTTATCTGGTCTTCCACAGGGACAAAGTTGTCCTGCGCCCCCACCCGAAATTCCTTCCAAAGGTGATGTCGGAGTTTCACCTTAACCAGGTCTTGACTCTGCCAGTGTTCTACCCCAATCACACCTCGGAGGCCGAATGTAGGCTCCATACTCTGGTCCCTAGGAGAGCGCTCTCTTATTATAAGGAGCGAACAGCTAAAGTTCGGGGAGTTGGTCGCCAGCTGTTTGTCACCTACGCTGAAGCCGCACCTGGCAGACCTGCAGCCAAGTGGACGATAGGCAGGTGGGTCACCTCCTGCATAGATCTCTGCTATAGGTTGGTGGGTATGGAGCCTCCCAAAGGGATAAGAACTCATTCTACCCTCCATACCACTACTTTGGTGGCTGCTTCTAGGGACGTCCCTATCCAGGAAATCTGTAGGGCTGCTACCTGGAAGTCAGCACACACCTTCATTTCCCATTACCGCATTGACCTAGAGTCATGCCAGGATGCTGGTTTTGGGACCTCGGTTCTCCAGTCCTTATTCCCTAAGTGGGGGGTGCGCGCCTTGCCTACCTCCTCCTGGAGAACTGCTGGGAGTCTGCCTCAAAGTGTGGATTGAACAACATATCCTTGTCCCTAGAAATACAGGTTACTCACCTGTAACAGGAGTTCTAGGAGTGGTATATGTTGTTCGTCCACATGACCCACCCGACCTCCCCGGCTTCAACCCGCAACCTGGCTTCCAGCGGGCTAGATCTGGTGTCATGGGGTGGAGCTGAGGGTTTTACCACCTGGGTGGGTTTGAGGAGCCAGCTCAAGACCTTCTGGCAACATTTAAAGCTGCAAGGAACTTGCCACAAAGTGTGGATGAACAACATATACCACTCCTAGAACTCCTGTTACAGGTGAGTAACCTGTATTTCTCTTCATTAGTTTTGGCATGGACTCCTGGGCCAAGTCAGTAGACACTGGCCTGTCTGCAAAGAAGGACTCTCTGCACTCTTATATAAACTCTTTTAGGAAGGGTGGTTCATGGTCTTCGCATAAGCCTTTCTTTGTACTGATAAATTGATAAAAATCTAAGATGCACCCCAGTTTGTTGTAACAATGAAAGAAGGGCTAAGAATGACCTAACATAATGTTTCTGACAAGAAATCCATACCTGGAATCAAACAATGTATGTTTACTAAGTAATGTACAAAAATCAAGTATATAAAAAATATGAATTGTATAATTTTTACTGCAAAAGATTAATAATCTATGAAGGAAACATACGATTTGTTGTTTTTAATTTAAAAAGGTAAATTTACTTCCTGGTGACAGCGCAGTTCCAGTGGCTTAGGTTCAGGACTGAATGACTTCTGTTCTGGGCAGCTGAAGCGAATGCTTGTTTGACCAGGTACCCAGTAAATGTGCAGATGAGTGGATTAGGGAAGCAGTGGAAGGGAAACCTGGTTCTACATTTTGAAAACGTCACCTCAATGTGTTCTGTTCTAAATTTTAGAACTAAAATACAACCCCACCCTCCCCATCAAAATATTCGAGTGGGTTATAATGGAAATGAGTAATTAGCATTTGGTTATTTTGTACTGATATGTAAACTGAGCTTGAAAACAGATTTGGAAACCAGAAACATAGAAGCTGACAGCAGATATGGACTGTAAGGCCTATCCAGTCTGTCCATTTCTTTTTCTACCTTATAAATGTGCTATCAGCCTTTGCTCCGTCAATGGCCTATCTATTCTTACTCATCTGTATTGCTCCCTTATGCCTATCCCATGCCTGTTTGAAGCCCTGCACTGTATTCATATCCACCACTTCCTGAGGTAGGCCGTTCCATGCATCCACCACCCTTTCTGTGAAAAAGAACTTCCTCACATTACCCCTTAATCGGTCACCTCTAATCTCATGCTGTGTTCCTCTTGTCCTGCTATTTTCTTATATTGAAACATGTTAGACTCTTTCACCTTGTTAATGCCATTAAGATGTTTGAATGTTTTGATCTATATCACCTCTCTCCTTTGCTCTAGTGTGGTATACATGTTGAGCTCCGTTAATCTGTCCTCATGTGTTTTCTGATGTAGTCCCTGCACCATTTTGGTTGCCCTTCTCTGGGCTGCCTCAGTTTGGTTAATGTCCTTATGAAGGTGTGGCCTCCAGTACTGCATGCAGTACTCCAGATGGGGCCTAACCAGTGCCTTGTAAAGAGGAATTATTACCTCCCTCTTCTGACTTGTGATACCCCTACTAATACACCCCAACATCCCCCTAGTCTTACCTACTACTTTAATGGTCTGCTGGGATGATTTCAGGTTATCGGTGAAGATGATGATGCCCAAGTCCCTTTCTTTCCTTGTGACTGCCAGTAACTCCCCTTCCAGCCTATAGGTGGCTTCATTGTTTCTCTTCTCTGTGCATGATCTTGCACTTCTTCCGCATTAAACCCCAGTTGCCACTTTTCCGACCATTTTGCCAGTTTATTCAGATCTCTTCTCATTCTGCCCACCCCAACTGGATCATCTACTCTGTTGCAGATCTTCGTGTCATCTGAAAACAGACAAACCTTACCCTCCAGTCCATCTGCAATGTCACTGATGAAGATATTGAAGAGGACTGGCCCCAGGACTGATCCCTGAGGTACCCTACTTGTGACTTGCATCTCTTCTGACTGTATACCGTTTACCACCACTCTCTGTTTTCTGCTCGTCAACCAGTTTGCCACCCAGTTGACCAACTTCTGACCCACCCTGAACCTAACCAGCTTATTAATCAATCTTCTATGTGGAACAGCATCGAAAGCTTTGCTGAAGTCAAGGTAGGCAACATCAACTGTTCCCCCTTGGTCCACTACTCTGGTTACCCAGTCAAAGAAATCTATGAGATTAGTTTGACAGGACCTTCCTTTTGTAGACCCATGCTGTCTTGGATCCTGTGCTCCTATGGATTCCAGGTGTTGCACTATCCTTTCCTTAAGGAGTGCCTCCATAATCTTGCCCACTACTGAGGTAAGACTGACTGGTCTGTAGTTACCCGTCTCCTCCCTGCTACCACTCTTGTGGAGCGGGATCACATGAGCCCTTCTCCAGTCTTATGGGATGTCTCCTGTGTCCAGAGACTCACTAAGCAGTTCTGATAATGGTTCTGCTAGTTCCACCCTTAGCTCCTTTAGTACCCTGGGATGTATGCCATCAAGTCCCATTGCCTTGTCCACCCTGAGCTTAGCGAGCTCTTCTAGGACCCTTTCTTTTGTGAAGGGACTAGTGCACACTTCCCTCCCCCTGTGTCCATGGGGCTGAGCTGTGGGCCTTGCCTTACCTTCTCTTCAGTAAATACTGAGCAGAAGTATCTATTTAGGATAGATGCTTTTACATGGTCCTCCTCCTCCTCACATGCCCCCTTATCTCCTTTGATCTTAGCAATACTCCCTCTGGACTTTCTCCTTTCACTAATGTATCTATAGAAAGTCCTGTCGCCTTCTTTCACTGTTTGGGCTAGTGTTTCCTCGGTTTGGGCCTTTGTCTGCCTTACTGCCTTCTCTGCTTTCCTTAGGGAAGTTTGATATGCCTCCCTATCTTCATCCCGCTGTGTTCCCTTATATTTCCTGAAGGCCAGCCTTTTGACTCTGACCTTTTCTGCTGCTGTTTTTGAGAACCAAAGTGGTTTCCTTCTTCTTATGCACTTCCTTTTATGTCTAACACAATGGGATGTTACTTCAAGTATTGCATCCTTAATGCTTGCCACTTTGCCTGTACCCCCTCACCTGTATTTCTTTTTGTCAGGGCTCGCTTAACTCTGTTGGCCATCTTATCAAAGTCAGCTCCTCTGAAGTCCCATATTTTGCCTTGGAATGGGATGATTTAATTTAGTGGCCAAACTGAACCATACCATGTGATGGTCACTGGCCCCCAGGTAACCTTCTACCTTTTAGAACCCTTTAGGGCTAAAATTAGAACTGACAGTGGCTTGCGAGTCCCTACTGGGATGTCTTACTGAGGAAATGGGGGGTGGATGATGCACAAAGCTTACAAGTATTTATGGAGTTTATTTGAGCTGCCACTGAAACATCTCCCCCTTTATGTTTCAGTTTTCCGGATGTCATGATGCCTGCTTACTCCCGAAACCAGTGGTCCTGTGTGTTCTTCATCGTTTACCTCTCTATAGAGCTCTACTTCATCATGAATCTGGTAAGGAGAACAGTTCTTTCTTAGTGCAGAGTTATGAACAGATATAGCTCTGGCAGTGATTGCAGAGGAAATCTTGACCTGCATGGCCTTTTTGCCAGGTCCACAAATACAAACCATGTGTTTCTGGTACGCCATGCACTTTTCTTTTCCACTTTTCAATTCCTTAGTTTTTTAAACTTATATTTTATTAATTTTGAAAATAATACAATGCAGGAATGCACCTCAGAGAGTCAATTCATGTATTCTGTACAATAGATATTAGCATACAGATTGGACATGCACCCCATCTTTTTCTTTTCTTCAGTTCTGTTTTTGTGCCCTGCTCCAGCACGGGGTGTACTCCATCAGCCCATGTGTGCGATCCTGCAGTCTGCTGTAAAACCCTGCCATGCTTTCAGGGTTTATGAGGGTCCCGAGGAGTGGGGCCAAGGAGCAAGGGAGGAGGTAAAAAGAATGGAAGGGTTGATCATAGGAGGATCCTCCCCAGCCTGAGCCCAACTCTAGCCAGCCAGGAGACTGTAGCTTGCCCCATGGTGGGAGGCGGATGACCAGTAGTAATCTGGCAGCCGAGATGTCCTTTGTTGTGAGTCCCAGGCTGCAAAGGTTCCTAGGCATCGTGTGGTATGATTAAGGTTTTTTCACTTTTTCCCCAGTGCAACAGACTTGCAGTATTGTCTCAGTGGTGTCAAGCACACCATGCACCTGACTCCACTAACGCCTACCGCCCACCAGTCCTCTGCAGTGGCCACGGTTCCTGCACACGGATCCATTACTGTCATTAGGGATTGGACTGTTACCAGGTGCCATATCCCTCCCTCCCTCCCCAGAGGAGAGCAGTCCACTGGACACTTATCATCCAGACCCTGGGAGACCATCTAGTGCTCCGGGCTTGCTGCCGAACCTGGTTCGTCAGCCTATGCTCCCTGTTTAATGTCACATCATGGGCAGCATAGTGAAGCCATAAGCACAGTCAGATCATTAAGAAAAATAGCCAGCAAACTGTCAAGCATGGGTTATTGAATACAGAAATTAATACAAGTGGCACCCATCCTGTAAAAGGGCAACTTCTGGGATTAGGTTTTATCCTATTCTGAGCATGTGACATATCGAGATATGTTTCATTAAAGCCCGTCTAATAATCCATATAGTCCTTTTAGTAATAAAACATGGTCTTTTCACACTACTGAGAGGCCTGTTTGTTAAACAAATGAAAAGAAACCACTTAACCTGATTAACATATTCTTTGCTGCTGTTATATACAGTACTATGCACAAGTTACTGTTTACCTTAGCATGAGTGGGAACTGGGGTGTTAGGTTTTCTAACTCCCCCACCACTAGCTGCAAAAGGAAAAAAAAAACTTTGGGTTTGGGGTGTGAGTCTTGATGAATCAATGATGGGGTCTTCCTTGGGGTTGTCAACCCTAATGCTCATCCCTCCCCCAGCCCATAGCCTCCTGTCCGAAGCACTGGGTACAGCTCCAAGCCAGTGCCTGATAGTGATACACTCTTCAGAGGTAGAGAAATATGTCTCACCACACGTTGCCAACAAAATCTGTTGTTACTTTCTTCGTGAAGGGCCCTGCATGTGGAAAAGTGATCACATCTGATGTTTGCTAAGGGAAGGGGGGTGGGCATTAGGGTTGACAACCCCAAGGAATACCCCACCACTGATTCACCAAGACTCCAGAGACCCAAAACCCTAATATTTGTTTCTTTCTGTTGCGGGGGAGTTAGGTTGAAACCCTAACTCCACATTTCCCTACTTTTGTGGTGTTAAGTTGAACCCTAAGTGGTGCATTAATGCAGTTTTTTGAAAAATTTTTCTTTTGAGATACTGGAATTGTATTCTCATTCTCCCAGGTCCCAACAGATGCAGACAAGCAGGGTCCTCTGGGCCTCACACCAAGGGCAGAGTTTGTCTCATGGAAGTGCAGAGCTCTTCCAGGCCCTACATTTTGTGTGTGGCAGTGATGTCAAGGGAATTTTGGAGTTGTCTGGCAGGCTGCTGCATGTGTCTACAGATATAGACATGCAGGGCAAAGAGTCCGCCTGTTTGCTGATGCATAGGACCCTCTGGCAACCACGGTACAGAGATGCAGGGCCTATACCAAGAGAAGATTTCTCACACTGTATGGTACTTGAGCCCATGCACCTTCCCAGGTTGGGGATGCTGCGATAGCACCCGTATCCCAGCCTCAGTCCATCTAGCTGGCTCACTGAACTTGCCCCAAACTCAGCTCACCGGCATGGGATCACAGCACTACCCACTGGGATAAAGGCTGCACTACACACATTTCTTAATAATTTTATTTTATTTTTTATTTTGACCCCAAATTTCTAAGTTGGTCATTTTTGACTTCCTTATAAACATGACATGTGGCATTTATAGAATATTGTCCAAATGCCATTTCACGCTATAAGTACGAAAAGATGTTTTGGCCAGGATTTGAAAATGACACCTGTTACATTTATGAGCTGGTTCGACAAAATGGCTGTGTTGAAAGTTTGGAGTTAAAGTATTGAAAATTAGCATTATGAGTGAACTTCGAAATATTTCAACATTCACTCATATCTTGGTTATTTTACCGCAGAATGCAGTGTCTGTGGCCGTGGCCTTGGCCTCTCAGCTTGTGGCCATGGAAGAGGCGGCAGCCCAGGCTGTGGCAGTTTCTTCGGCATCTGAGCTGCTCCAGGACAGAGCCAGTGTTGACGCGTCCTTCACGGACTCCTTTCAACATGTGCAGTCACTGCAAACCCTGGGGCGGCTCTTCCTGTCAAGATAAGAAAACTATCAAAAATCCCACCGCTGGTCATAAGACCAGGAATGGGCATGCTCTCCCACTCCCGCGATTCCCTCATCAGCTGTCAAGCACTCAGCCTCAGCCAAGCCAACCTTGGTCAGCCAAACCGCTAGCTCCGGCTGTGCAACCCCATCGGGCTTGTTGGCTGTGAAGCACCACTAGCTGGTCGAGATTTTCTTGACCCAGTCAACCCATTATCTGAAGAGCTTGAGGCTGACTCATAACGAGGACTCTGGTCCTTGAACCCCTCTCAGTAGGGTCAGGAGAAGCCAGTTGAGCAGACTGTCTCCGCCTAAGACCTCCCTCTGTTGAGAGTCCCTTGGAAGGACCTGGTCTTGTTCACGGACCCTTTTCTGTTTCTCCTCAACGCCTACGCCTCAGTCATCAGTCAAGGTCCCAGTCTCAGTCGAGATCGTGGTACAGGGAATCCTTCTGTTCTAGGGACGTGGATATGTTGTTCAATCCACACTGATTGACAGGTTCCTTGCCACTTTAAATCTTGCTGGAAGGTCTTCAAGCTGGCTCCTCCTCCCACCCAGGTGGTAAAACTCGCTCTGCCTGCCCATGGCGCCAGATCTTCCTTACCGCTTGGAAGCTCAGGTACTCCCTTAGCGCCAGCGTTTTAGCCTGGATCCACACTCTTCAGTTAATCCCGAAACTAATTCTCAAATTTACAAGACTTGATCTTCTTTTTCCTACATGACTGCGATGGACCATCGACTCCTGGTTTAGTTGGTGCCCTGTGGATGAAGATGTCGGACAGGCCCGCACTCCGTCATGCCCTGCCCAGAGACTCCGCCATGATTCGCAGAGCTCACGCATTTGTTCAAATCCTTTTCTATTCGTCTTGGAGGATCACGTGCTCAACTTCTTTTGGGGGCGACCTGAAAAACGGTATCCACCGGTCAAGTCGAAGGAAGCCCTTTGGGCGGTGTCCACGGTGGCAGGCTCCGCAGATCCGTTGGAGCAGATGATCGCCCTCGAGGAGGAGACAGCCCAGGCCGCATCTTCTTCCTCCTTGGTCATGGCATTTATCCCGCTCTCCTTGGGCTCTTCATATACAGCTTCTTTTAAGGAGCTTTGCCAGTCCCTCTCCACCAAGGGAGAAGGACCATCGGGACATTCCATTCGGTCCAAAAAGAAGGACTCCAAAGGTAAGTCCCACCGTCGACATTCGTGGGAGCGGGAGAGATCCCCTTCACTGGATGGTCGACTTTCGACTTCGGTCAAGGTCGCGGCTAAGGACAGTGGCTTCACTGTGTCCCCGTCAGGTCAGCCGGCCGAGTCACCCATCGACGTAGTCGAGATTTTTCTTGACCTGTCGGACGATTTGTCGACTAGTAATGCCGACAACCCTACTTCACTGGTTCCCCCGGTGGAAACCGAGGACTTGCCTGTGCCTTCTGTGTCAGAGTCACCAGTTAAGGTCCCTGAACTGAGGGAGGAGCGGGTTTCCCCCGTCCCCTCTCTGACCCACCCTTGGAATCCCTGAAAGTCTCGGTCTTGGACCTTTTCCAGGTCCAGCCGGTCCCGCCGACGTCGGCAATCTCAGTCTCGGTACCATGGAAAGCGGCGGCGCCGCTCATCCTCCTCATTGTCTTCAGAGGATAGGGTCCAGTGCAAGTTGTGTCGGCCTACGGATTTAATGTGGCAGCAGCTCTATGTCCGGAATAAAGCCGACTGGCCGCCTTCTCTGCCATTATGGCTGTCACCTGACCGGCTGAAATAACCCCTTGTAGTCGAGGAGCTGAAACTGGCACTGATTGTTCGGCGAAACCGGCTACTCCACCCATTTTGGTGGAACCTCTGCCTCCACAACCGAAGACTGGGGCCCCGACCAAGGATTCTCGGTCGGGTCAGGGTTTGACCCATAGGTTGTCGGTCACCCTCACTACGCCGACCTCTGCATGTGAAGGGTGGCGAGGCGCCGCAGCTGTTCACAGACTCTCGGAGTCTGACGAAGACTCCTCCTTGTTCTTCAGGCACCTTGACCTGGAGTCTACAGGGGGTTAGTCGGTGGACGAGAGCCCATCCTCATTTTTAGGAATGCTTCGACTCATCTCAGAGTCTACTGGGATGAAGCTCGAACCCGTTTCAAAACGGGCCAAGTATCCCCTCACGGAGATATTGGACCAATTGATCTCCTACGGAGGCCTTTCCAGTGGCCGGGCTATTATTGGCCTGGCCCTGGAGCCGTGGCAGCGGCCAACATCTTGTCCCGCACCTTCCGACCAGGATGGCTCGAGTATGCGGTCCCTACAGGTTCACTCTCTGGTTTTCGAGCACCCCTCTGGGAGGGGTTAGTGACCCACAGAATTTTCCAGCATTCCGGGAACGCTCGGGATGTGGACAAACCACCCAATAAGGAGTCCAAGAAATTGGACTACTCAGGACGGAAAGTATATGCTGCTTCCTCCCTAGGCCTTCATCAGGCTAGCTCGGCCGTTCTGATGGCACACTTTTCACACGCCCTTTTGGGCTCCCGGGATGAGGTGATTCCTCATCTCCCGGCTGATCTTCAAACGACGGTCAAGCAGGTGTGGGATCAGGAAGGCGGTAGCAAACAGCAGCTCCAAACCTGTTGGACATCACTGATTCGTGTGCCTGGTCAGTAGCGGCTGTAGTGGCTATGCACCGCAGAGCTTGGCTGTGGATCTCCATCTTATGGCTGATACCCAGCACAAGCTGGCAGCTGTCCCCTTCCTGGGTACCGCCTTGTTCGAGAAGTCCAGTGCCACCTTGGACTCGGTCACATCTGCCCAGAAGGACAAAGACCGCCAGCAGCAGCATAAGCCCTTTCGTCCTTCAGCCCCTGCGGCACATCTGGCCCAGCAACACCAGCACCGGGGCCAGCAGGATCGTACTTAGCACCCCAAAGCCAAGCCTGCTGCTTCCTCCAGCAGGAAGCCTGGAGGAAAAGGCCCAGGCAGCTCCTCGGCAGGCCCTTCCTCCAAGCCTTCCCAGTGATGGGTTGAGGGGTGTCACCCCCAACCGTATCACTCCTCCCCGCCACTTACTTTCCGCCTGGTCCGCTATCACCACGGACCACTGGGCGTTGGAAGTGGTAGGCAGGGGTGTGCTTCTGGAATTCGAGCAGTCCCCTTCTAGTGAGCTGTTGCCCACGGGGGCTACGGGTTCAGTTCTCTGTCGGCTCATCGACATATCTCTTGCTCCTCCAGAAGGAGGTGATCGGAGGTGGCGGACCCCTCCCCAGAACCAGGGTTTGTGTCCAGGTACTTCCTGGTCCCAAAATGGACGGGGGCTGGTGCCCCATTCTCGACCTACACGACCTGAACAAATTTCTAAGGTCTCGCACCTTCAGGATAGTCACTCTGGCTCAGATCATTCCATCCTTGGAACGAGGTGTGTGGTTCTGTTCTCTGGACCTTTAGGATGTGTTCTTTCATGTCCCAATCTATCCATCTCACCAGCGATTCCTCCACTTCAGGGCAGAGGGATCCCTTTACGAGTTCCAGGCCATGCCTTTCGGCCTCTCTCCATCTCCCAGGGTCTTCACCAAATGCATGGCAGTGGTGACAGCATTCTTGCGGCGCCAAGGGGTCTGGATGTACCCTTACCTGGATGGCTGGCTGATTGCAGCCCCCTCCAGGTTGGAAGTGGAGCGGTCCATGGATCTGGCCCTCCAGGTCTGCTCTCAGATTGGCCTCCTCATCAACGAGGCCAGGTCGGAACTCGTGCCATCACAGGTGATTCATTTCATCGGGGCAGAGCTTGACTCTCTTCGAGCCTGAGCACAGCCCCCAGTGGACAAGGCCGAGGTCCTTTCGTCCTTTGCCCAATCATTTCTGGTTGGGCAACTGTGCCCTGCCCAGGACTTCCTGCACCTTCTGGGCCTCATGGCGGCCTGCACCAGCGTGGTCTGTTGGGCCGCCTGCATATGCATCCCTGCAATGGGGCTGTCCCGCCAATGGTCACAGCCCGGTCCTCTGACCAGCCAGTGACTGTGGCCCAGGAGATGTGGAACGGCCTCCAGTGGTGGCTTCTTCCAGCTCATCTGCAGGAGGGATCCTGTTTGTCCAGCATGAGCCGACAGTCACTCTGATGACCAACGCCTCTCTGATGGGTTGGGGTGCCCATCTGGGGGAGCTCAGAGCCCACGGCTTCTGGTCTCCTCAGGATTCTCAATGCCACATCATCCTGCTGGAGCTTCGAGCGGTCCGACTAGCCCTCACCACGGACAACACCACGACCATGTAGTACCTCAGCCGGCAGGGCGGGACACACTCCTTGCCTCTGTGCAAGGAGGCTCTCCGCACTTGGTCTCTCGTGATCAGCCTGGAGGCGGATCTCCTAGCCATCCATGTGGCAGGAGCCTCCAACGGTCTGGCCGATGCCCTAAGCCGGATAGGCTCTGCATCTCACGAGTGGTCTCGCCTGCCAGAGATAGTACAAGATCTGATCTCCCACTTGGCGCCCCTCAGGTGGAGCTGTTCGCCCAGGGAGAATGCGAAGCTGAGGCTGCTTTCATGCCCATCCTCAGCAGGGCTCACTGCAGGGGATGCGTTTGAGGCCGTGGACACGGTCCTCTTCTGTCTTTCCTCCATTCCCTTGATCCACAAGGTGCTTCTCAAGGTGAAGAGGGACCAGGCGCAGGTGATTCTGGTATCCAGATCTCCTCAGCCTCAGCTCCAGGCTCCCAAGGCGGCTTCTAGCCCACCGGACCTGATCTCAGTCAACAAGGGGAAGGTACTCCATCCGGACCTACAATCCCTGCACCTGACGGCCTGGTTCCTGAGCGGCTAGAGTTCCAGGCCTTGGGTCTTTCCGACGAGGTCCTCAGCGTTGTTGAGGCTTCCCGTAAGGAGTCGACCAGAAAATGCTATGCCTTCAAATGGAAGAGATTCTCCATTTGGTGTCAGGGCAAGGGGTTGGACCCTTCCTCCTGTTCATTGGCTAGCATTCTGGACTACCTGTAGTCCCTTACTCAGCTAGAGCTTTGGTCGTCGACCCTTAAGGTGCACCTGGCAGCCATCTCTGCTTACCGGGTGCGGGCCGGCAAGCAGTCGGTGATGCAGGAGAAGGTGGTCGGGCGCTTTCGCAAAGGCCTTGATCACATATCCCCTCCGGTGCAAGAACCTCCACTTCCATGGGATCTACTGATTGTATTGGCTAAGCTCATGAGCAAGCTATTCGAACCGATGCACAGGTGTGACATCTCTCACCTGCCGTGGAAGACCGCCTTCTTGGTGGCTATCACATCAGCCAGAAGGATGGGAGAGCTACAGGCACTTTCCATCGAGTCTCCTTATCTGGTCTTCCTTAGGGACAAGGTTGTCCTGCGCCCCACCCGAAATTCCTTCTGAAGGTGGTGTTGGAGTTTCACCTTAACCAGGTGTTGACTCTGCCAGTGTTCTACCCCAGTCACACCTCGGAGGCCAAATATAGGCTCCATACTCTGGACCCTAGAAGAGCGTTCTCTTATTATAAGGAGCAGATAGCTGAAGTTCAGGGAGAGGTTCTCCAGCTGTTTTGTCACCTATGCTGAAGCCGCACCTGGCAGACCTGCAGCCAGGACTGATAGGCAGGTGGGTCACCTCCTTCATAGATCTCTACTATAGGTTGGCAGACGCAGGCCTCCCAAAGGGTAAGAGCTCATTCTACCCGGCCATACCACATGCTCGGTGGCTGCTTCAGGGACGCCTATCCAGGAAATCTGCAGGGCTGCTACCCGGAAGTCAGCACACACCTTCATTACCCACTACCACATCGACCTTGAGTCATACCGGGATGCTGGTTTTGGGACCTTGGTTCTCCAGTCCTTATTTCCGATGAAGGGGGTGCACGCCTTGCCTCCCTCCTCCTGGAGAACTGCTAGGAGTCTGCCAATAAGTGTGGGTTGAACAACATATCCACGTCCCTAGAAATACAGGTTACTCACCTGTAACAGGAGTTCTAGGAGTGGAATATGTTGTTCATCCTCACAACTCACCCGACCTCCCTAGCTTCGATGTGCAACCTGGCTTCCAGCGGGCTAGATCTGGCGTCATGGGGTGGAGCCGTGAGTTTTACCACCCGGGTGAGTGGGAGGAGCCAGCTTGAAGACCTTCCGGCAAGATTTAAAGCAGCAAGGAACCTGCCACTAAATGTGGATGAATAACATATACCACTCCTAGAACTCCTGTTACAGGTGAGTAACCTGTATTTCCTGCTCAGCCTTGGCCGGGAAGTGCCTTTGGCACTTCTCTTCATCTTCTGGTGCAGAGGCTCCGATACTAGGCTGTGTCAGTGCTATGAGGAGCTGATATGGCAGCAGTGGGTCCTCAGGCATGGTAAGCAACTTCCTCAGATCCCAGCGCTTCCTGGTCATCCCTGATCCATCCTGTCCCAGTCCTACTGTGCCAGGTTTCTCCTGCACCAGCCTGTCTGCTGATCTGGGTGGAACCACCACCTGCCAACCCTTACATGGTGCTTCCTACCAAGGTGCTCTCTCCTCGCTACCAGCCTTCCAGGTCAGCTAAGCTGGCCCAGGATGGTTCATAGGAGAAGTGGCCAAGGATGGTCTTTGAGGAGTCTCTCAGACTCAAGGGATTCTCTGTGTATTCCTCCTGGACCCCAGGCTTCGACCGTAAATCGCCCAAGAACTTACTACTGATCATGGACCCATATGCTCCATTTGATCTTCAAATTGATACGCATCCCTGGAACTGGTCCAGAAGCTGGCCAACAGCCCCTTACAGAGATTCTTGATTGGGATGATACTCTGGGAGTGGCCTTCCTGTATGGAGGCTAGTTTGGGTCCCGTGCTGGAGCTTTGGGAGCATCTGCTTTGTGTGAGGTGCCGCTATCTCAAGATGCTTTGCAAGTATGTGATCCCCGACCAGTTCCTCCCAGTTTCAGACCATCCCTTTACCAAGGGTTTGGAGATGGACTCCATGTTTTGCAAGATGGGCAAAGTTGGGGATGTGGACAAGCCTTCAACAAGGAGTCCAAGAAGCTGAATCATGCAGCCAAGAAGGTCTGTGCTCGTCTTCCCTGGTTCTCCATCAAGCAAGCTCGCCTTGATGATGGCCAACTTTGGCCACACCGCTATGGGTGTCCTCTACCATGTCCTTCCCTGCCTTTCACTGGACATGCAGTTGGTGGTGAAGTGGTCAGAATGCCTTAGACATTGCGCATTTCTGCACCGTGCTGAGACAGTGGTGGTTATGATGCGCCATAGGGCTTGGCTGTGGATTTCCACCTTCATGGCGGATACCCAGCACAAACTGGATGATGTCCTTCCTGGGCCCTGAGGTGGATGGGCATCTCACTAGGATTGAGAAGTCCATTGCCACCCTTGATTCGGTGACATCCTTACAGAAGGATCCCAAGAATCAGAAGCCAAAGAAGTCCTTTCAGCTTCAGCTATTTCTGTCCCAGCAGCCCAAACTGCAGCAGCCCCAGAAGGCAGTCTCAGGTCTGGCAATCTAAGCCTCAAGTTTGCCAACCAACGCCCAAGAAACCTGGAGGCAGAGCAGCTGGGCCTCCGATCGACAGCGTATCTCCTCCAAGGCTGCTCAGTGACAGGTTGAGGTGTCTACCTCTTGCTTAGTAGGTCCTCGCCTCAGCCCTTCTGGGGCTTGGCTTCACCATTTCTGGCTTGCCTGATCTGTCATCACTTTGGACAAATGGGTTCTGGAAGTGGTGGGCAACAGGTTGCCTCTTGACTTCGAGGCTCTCCCACCCTACTGAGCCCATGCTCCGGGAGTCTGTGGTACCACCAGACACATTGTCCACCTCCGGAGGATGTCGCTTAGCTCCTCGAGAAAGGAGCCAGCTCATGTCCCAGATGCCATGGCTGGCCAGGGCTTTGTGTCCAGGTATTTCCTGGTCCCCAGATAGACCGGGGGGTGGGGCTTGAAACCCCATACTGGATCTGCACAATCTCAATCAGTTTCTGAGGAAGCACAAGTTCCGGATGATCACTGTGAACCAAATCATTCCATCCCTGGAGCAGAGCATGTGTTTCTGCTCTCTGGACCTCCAGCATGCCTTCTTCCACATTACAGTCTGTCCATCCCACTGGTGGTACCTGTGGTTCTACATGGAGGGGGTTTTCTACGAATTCCAGGTCATGCCTTTCGGCCTCTCCTCAGCCCCCCAGGGTCTTCACCAAGTGCATTGCAGTGGTGGCAGCCTTCCTGCGGCACCGACAAGTCTAGGTCTGTCCCTACCTGGATGACTGGATAATTGCCAGCTCATCTCGAGAGGTGGCGGAGGGGTCAAGGGACCTGGCCCTCCAGACCTGCTCAGTCTTGGGCCTTCTGATTAACCCTGCCAAGTTGGAACTCAACCCCTTGCAGGTCATCCACTTCATTGGGGCAGAACTCAGCTGCCTCCTGGCAAAGGCCCAGCTCCCTATGGACCGGGCAGCGGATCTCACCTCCTTTGCCCGATCATTTGAGGTTGGGTACTCATGTCCTGCCCAGGACTTCCTGTGGCTGCAGGGGTATGTGGCATCCTGCACCATTGTGGTCAGATGCAGCTAGCAGATGCACCATGTGCAGTAGGTGCTGGCCTGTCAGTGGTCTCAGCACCTAGGTCACCTGGACCAGTTGGTCATGGTGACCCAGCCAATGTGGGATGCCGTCTAGTAGTGGCTCCTCCCAGAACATCTCAAGGAAGGAGTCCCATTTGTTTACCCAGAATCAACAGTCACCCTGATGACCGACACATCTGTGGTGGGATGGGGAGCGCACCTGGGGGAACACAGAGCCCACGGGCTTATATCCCCGGGGAGTCCCGTTACGATATCAGCCTGCTGGAGCTCCATGCAGTGAGCCTTGCTCTAATGGAATTCGCTATGTCTGTCTGGGGTCAGGTTGTGCAGGTCCAGATGGACAATACCACGACCATGACCTGAACAAGCAGGGCAGAGTGCACTCCCTTTGGTTGTGTCTGGAGGCCCTCCAACTTGGACCCTTGTACACAGCTTGGGTGCCCACCTCATGGTAATTCATGTAGCTGGAGCTTGCAATCAGCTAGCAGACACCTCAGCAAGGTGAGGTGTCTCATGAGTGGTCACTGCATCAGGAGGTGGGGGAACATCTGTTCTCCCAGTGGAGCACTCCCCTGGTCGGCCTGTTCACCTCCTGGGAGAACGCAAAGCTGAGGCTGTTCTGTGACCGCCCCCCCCTCCAGTGCAGGACACTGCTGAGGGATGCCTTCACGAGGCCCTGGACCACAAGCCTCCTTTACACCTTCCCTCCCTTGCCCCTGATTCACAGAGTGTTGGTCAAGGTGCAGAGGGACAAGGCACGCATGATTCTGGTAGCCCCAGACTGGTCACACCAGTTTTGGTACCAGATCTCCTCAGCAGCTGACCTCCATGACAGCTGCCCCATGCTTGTATCTGCTTTCCACTGATTAGGGAAGGCCTTATACCTGGCCCTTTAGTCGCTGTACCCCATAGCCTGATTCCTGAGCGGCTAGAGTTCCAGGCTTTGGGTCTGTCCAAAGAGGTTCTCCATGTTGTGCAAGCCTCCCGGAAGGAGTCGACCCACCAGTACTATGTCTTCAGATGGAAGAGGTTTTCCATTTGGTGCCAGGGCAGGGAGCTAGACCTCCTGGCCTGCCCTTTAGCTAGCATTCTGGACTACCTATAGTCCCTCTCTCAGTCGGACCGAAGGTCGACGACTCTTTGGGTGCATCTGGCAACTATCTCTGCATTATGGGTGTAAGCTGGTATGCCTAAAGTGGTGCAGGAGAATGTGATCAGGTGCTTCTTTAGGGGCCTTGACCTCCTGTCCCTGCTGGTGTGTGAACCACAACCACTTTGGGACTTGTTGCTGGTACTGGAAATGCTCATGGGCCAGCCATTTGAACCGATGCACAGGTGTGACATCTCACACCTGTCATGGACGACCACCTTCTTGGTGGCTCTCACATCTGCCAGCAGGATCAGTGAGCTCGGTGCTCTCGGTGGAGTCCCTGTATTTGGTGTTCCACAGGGACACGGTTGTCCTCCTTCCCAACCTGAAGTTCCTCTCAAAGGTTGTTTCGAGTTTCATCTTTATCAGGTGATAATCCCCAGTGTACTTCACCACTCCAACCTCGGAGGCCGAGCACAGGCTCCATATACTAACATAGTAAAATGCCAGCAGATTAGGTCTAATGGTCTTTCGTGTCTGCTTGTTTGGTCAGCCCCCATCCTGGGAGCTTACCTTGCTTCCCCCCTCGCCTTCTCTGGCTTCTCGTTTCCCAATTCCAGATATTCTCGCTGCACTGGATTTTGCTTCCAGAACCCTTCCCCTGTACCTGTCCCACCCCCTCTTGAACCCCTCCACTGTCTCTGCCTCCACCAGCCCCCTGAGCAGCGCATTCCATTGCTCCACCACCCGCTCAGTGAAGTAGCACCTCCTCCTTTCTCCCCTGAATCTTCCACCCTCCAGCTTCCATGGAAACAGGAGGCATCCCCTACACTGCATTGCCGACACTCGGCAATGCGGCTGTTGCTGTCGGGGATGCCTCCATAGCCGCTGTCGCTGCGGCATGGTAAAACCCATTCCACCAGTCATACTGCTCCCTCAGTGGATGCTTCCAGGAATGTCCCTTTCCAAGAGATCTGCAGGGCTTCTACCTGGAAGCCAGCACACACCTTCATTTCTCACTACTACATTGACCTTGATTCATGCCTGGATGATGGCTTTGGGACCTCAGTTCTCCAATACCTTTTTGCCAAGTAGGGGAGTATGCCTTGCCCCCTCCTACCAGAGAACTGCTAGGAATCTACGTAAATGTGGATAGTGCATCATATCCACACCCCTAGAAATGAGGTTACTCACCTGTAACCGTAATTGTAGGAGTGGTATATGGTGCACATCCACTTGACCCACCCAACCTCCCCTGGCAAGTGACATACGGATCCCTGGTTCCAGGGTGCAAGATCTGACATCATGGGGCAGAGCCAAGGAGTATACCACCCAGGGGGGTGGGAGGAGCTTAGCTTGAAGACATTCTGTCTGGGCTTATATGGGAAAAGAAGACTTCCTAAGTGTGGATGTGCACCATATACCACTCCTAGAACTATGATTACAGGTGAATAACCCTCATATATTGTTTGTAGAAATAAAAAGTGTTTATGCACCAGTTAGGGTTTAAGTTGATACAACAAAAGTAGAGAAATGTGAGGTTGGGGTTTCCAAACTAAATCCTCCCCCCCCACAAAAGCAGCAAAAGAACACCACAACACAAGCAATCACAAGACAGCCATCATCAGGTAAGACACACAACATACAATTGTTTCCAGATTACATGAATGCAGTAGCACTGATGTGCTGCCTTTATGACTTTATATCTGCAGCATGCACACAGCAAGACCTACATACTCCTTTGTCACTGCAGATAGAAATCCATGATAGTCAAGTCAAAACACTGCTTCTGTATGCAGAAGCACAGCCCCTGTAGCCACAGATACAAATCCACAATACACAAATTACAGGAGTTCCTTTGTCTGCAGAAGCACACCCTTATGGGGCAGCATCTGCAGCATCAGGATACTTATCTTGCTTGTAACACATACACACATTTGACAGGCTCACTTCTGCAGTCACAGGTGTAAGACATATGTACCGACCTCTGCAGAAGCGCAGGCACCACAGAATCCGTGATGCCAAAAAATGCAATATTACAGGGGCCTGTGCCTCTTCAGCCACAGGAGTAAGATATACACACTGACTTCTATCTACACCTTCTGCAGCTGCACATACTCATGTATGCAGCGCAGCATACACACATGGGTATGGCTGTATAGCACAACCCTTTAACCATTTTTGAAAGGCTTCTGAATTCCAGTGAGTGAAAATTTATGATCAGTCTTGTTTCTGGATTTATTTATATAGGAGGCCAAAGCATTATTGGGGTCTACATTTTCAGCAGCTCTCATGTGGGCACAAATGGGCCACTACTTTACATAAGCCCATAATGGGCATGCAAATGGCCCCTTAGCACCTGGGCTAATTTGCATTTTGCGGCTGAATATACAAACATACGAAGAAGCCAGTAGAAGAAGGCCATTTGGTCTATCAAGTTTGCTCATATTGCAGGGTCCACAGCTTGAAGCTAATGTCCCTGCCCTCCCTCCCTCACCATTCCTCACATCCTCCCTATCCATGATCCTTACCTTCCCCCTGTGCCTATCACAGCCTCTCTTAAAGCTGCCCATTGTCTTCAACGAGATGGCCTCTTCCGGCAGTGCATTCCAAGTGTCCACGACCCTCTCTGTGAAGAAGTGCTTCCTGACCTCCCACCCTTGTGCCCCCTCATGTTATGGTTGCCACTCAGCTTAGAGACTCTCCTTGTCAATCTTATTTATGCCTTTCAAGTACATCAAGGTCCCAGTCATGTCCCCCCTCTCTCTCCTGTCTTCCAAGGGAGTACATGTTCAGTGCCCTCAATCTCTCCTCGTATGCCTTACCATGCTGACCAGCTGTCATCTTTGTAGCCCTCCTCTGGACCTTCTCAAGCAGGTTAATGTTCTTTTTGAGGTGTGGGCACCAGTACTGAACTCCATACTCTACATGCGGCTTACCAGTGACCTGTACAAGGATATTATAACCTCCTCTCTCCTACTACTGATCCCCCTAGATATGCATTCCAGCATCTTGTTTGCCTTTGCTGCTGCCTTCTTGCATTGCATGGAGTGCTTCAGGTCACTAGTGGTCATCACTCCCAGGTCCTCTTCCTCCTCTGATGCAGAGACTCGGACTCCAACCAGGTAGTACTCTGTCCTGGGATTCTTGGCTCCAGTATGCATAACTTTACATTTCTTGGCATTGAAGCCAAGCTGCCAGATCCTAGACCACCTCCCCAGCTTTTCCAGATCTTCCTGTAGGTCTTGTATCCCTTCAGCTGTGTCCACTCTCCCACAGAGCTTGGTGTCATCCGCGAATAGGCACATTTTGCCCTTAATGCCATCTCCAGTGTCATTGATGAAGACATTGAACAACACTGGCCCCAGCACCAAGCCCTGCGGGACTCCACTGGTTACCTCTCTGGTGCCAGATAACTCTTCCCCCCACAACCACCCTCTGGGTTCTATCTCTCAGCAGTTTTCCACCCATTTGGCCATCTTTTCCCCAACCCTGAGATCCATCAACTTCCTGATCAACCTTTTGTGGGGCACAGAGTCAAAGGCCTTGCTGAAATCAGGACAGAGGATGTCTACTGCTTGGCCCTTGTCTACTGTCTTAGTGACACAGTCAAAGAAGTCAGTCAGATTTGTTTTAACATGATTTCCCCCCCATGAACCCATGCTGCCTCTCATCCTGGAGACAATGCTTCTCTAGATATTCGACCAACCTTTCCTTTAGGATGGTCTCCATGAGCTTGCTCGCAATGGAGGTCAGACTGACTGGTCAGTAATTCCCTGGGACCGCTTTTATGGAGGGGCACTACATGTTCTGTTCCGCAGTCCTGTGGTACCACACCTGACTCTAGTGAACTATTAAATAGATCTTCCAGTGGCCCTGCCAGCTCCTCAGCCAGTTCCTTTAGTACCCTTGGATGTACTCTGTACGGGCCTGGTCATTTGTCCACCATCAATGCCAGCAGCCCCTCCCTTACTCTGTCCTCCTTTATCATTGCGTCTTTGTTCCCCTCTCCCCGCTCCTCTTTTCCCTCCTGAAGGCACTGGTCCATCCTTTTCCCTGGTGAAGACGAAACAGAAGTATTCATTTAGTATCTCTGCTTTTCCCCCATTATCCTCCACCCACTCCACCCCTTTTTTAAGCTTAACAATCCCTTCCTTCTTGTCTCTTTTCTCAATTACATATTGAAAGAAAGTCTTCTTAATTCCTTCAGCTATCTGCAGCTCCTTCTGTGCCTTGCTTTCGCTGGACTTCCTTATTTGCCCTCAGTAGCCAACCTTAGGAATTTTGCTACCCACCCTCTCTTGGTCTTCCTGACTTTCTATAGGCCAACCTCTTTCCCCTACTGCCTGGGCAACCCCAGAACTGAACCAGCTGGGCGCTGACCCTTGTGTTCTTCCCCCTGAGCCTAACGCACCCATCTGTGGCAACCAGTATTCCTTCCTTAATGATGGACCACCTTTGGTCCACCCCCATATTTGCTCTGATGCCTGCCAGATGGCTCCTTAGCACTTCACTCATTTTCCTGAAGTCTGCCCTCCTGAAATCCAAGATTTTGGTCTTAGTCGGGATGCTTTCCCTGCCCATATCCAACTGGAACCACACTGTGTATTGATCACTTCCACCCAGTGTTTCCCTGACCATTATTTCCTGTACATGCTCCCCATTTGTCAGCACCAGATCAAGAATTGCCTCAGCTCTTGCTGGTTCAGTGATGCCCTGAGTCAGGAACCCTCTCTGCAGTCCTTCCAGGATCACCTGACTCCTAGCACATGTTGTAGATGGTATGCTCCAGTCCATCTTGGGCAGGTTGAAGTCCCCTACAGTTACCACCTCTCCTTTCCCCCACAGCTTCCAATATTTGTGAACCGAGTTCCCTGTCCCTCTCCTCATCCTGATTGGGTGATCTGTAAATCACCCCCAACATCACCTTTCTCCGTCTGTTGGTCCTTAACTGAGCCCATAATGCCTCCGCTTCCCCTTCCTTCAGCTCCTCCCTCATGCAAGTTATTCCCTCCCTGATATAAACTGCCACCCCTCCCCCCTTCCCAACTACCCTGTCCCTCCTGTATAGTTTATACCCAGGGATCGTGAAGGTCTTAATCGTGGTGTGTTGTTGCCCAAGTCTCGTTACTGCAGCTATGTTCACCCTCCTGTCTGCTAATAGTGCCTGCAGATCATCCATCTTGTTTCCAAGACTCCACGCATTCAGAGATGCCACCCTCCACCTAGAATCTGACCTTCCTTCTCTTCTCTCTATTTTATTCACATTTATCCTGTGCACTCCTCCACGTACCCTTGTTATGGGTTCCTCATCCCTCCACCCTTTGCTAACTGTGTTCTTGCCTTTCCACCTCCTCCTCCAGACCTCTTCTGTCACTGTGGGGGTTCACTGACCTCCTTCTCCTCCTCTGGGAGTCTGTGGGCCTGCACACCCTGCCCCTTCCCTCAGTAGTTTAAATTAAGTGTAGCATCACACCATGGCTTCCGGTGCTAACTGCTTCCAGGATGCATACCTTATGGGCTGGATACAGCCCAGGTCCATGTTGAGACAGCTCAGATTGACATCGCTCTGTGGTGAAACAGCCCAGTATTCAGTCAGATAGCACTGGTCCGCTATCTGACTGAATGTAGCAGTCTCTGGGTTGGGCAGAGGTGCATCTCAAAACTTTGCATTCCACTTTACATCCCTTTTTGAATATCCGTCCCATGGTCTCCCCAATACAAAAGGGACACTGAGGCAGTGAAGGGACTTCAACACAAGGCCGTGAAATGATCAGGGATATGGAAGCCAAAAGCTATGAGGACAGACACTGGAGCAAGCAAATATTATTTAATACAGTACCGCATCCTAAAGGCACGAAGCGCTGCACATACACATGGCCAGTTCAAGTCCATCATTCCGAAGGCTCAAAGCACTGTACACACATGACTCTCAAGTTAATTTACAGCATTAATAAAATAAATCTCTAATCACAGCAGTACTCCTCTACAATATATCATAATTAAATAAATTGAAACAAACCCTTAGATGGCAGGGAGAAGAGCCCTTCAAAGCCTTTTTAAAAAGTTCAACAGAGGAGAGCTGACTAAGCTGATTTGGTAAAGGGTTCCACATGTGAGGGGCTGCCCAGAAAAAGTCATTTTCCTGAGGATTTCAGACAGGCATGTGGAACTACCAACAGATTCTACACTTATCATATTTACTCTTGAGAAAAGAAGTCTGAGGGAGAAAATTATTTGAGCCTTCTGTATACAGAATGGTGTTGATAAGGTCGAACTAAGGGAGAAGTTTGAACTGATTTACTCCCTCGGGACACTCCCTGAAGTTCATGGCTGGTAAAGTCGGGGTAAGATTTGGAGGCATCATCTCCCAGAGAGTGGTGAACCCTGGAAAGCTTACCAGCAGAGGCAGTGGACATGAAGACAGCGCAGGACTTCAAGGTAGGCCTGGACAGATTGCTGCTTACCAAAGAAATCACAGGGTACCATGGGTAGTAGGATGAGTTGAGCATCCCTATTAATTAGTACGTGTTTGTATAGCATACTAATCCATCCTTCTTTATTAAGTGCAGAGGAGTGAACTTAATGGGCCTGGAGTCCCTTCCAACCTTAAAGATCTGCTGACATCTCCTTTTGGCTGGGGCAGGCAACTCATGTCCAGTAGCTGCCTGTCCCAGGACCTAAACAAGATATATTGATATTTTTCTGTTCACTGCATAAGTAGTAATTTAACTTACTAATAATAAACAATAAATAAATAAAAATAATTTTTATGGTGCCTTTCCAGAAACCAAGGCGCCTCACAATTTTAAAAATGCATCAAATGACACACAATTTACTAAGTAAAACAGTACACATTAAATTAAAACAGATATCTCAATCACAGCTTGGATTCATAAATAGGTTTTTATGGCTTTTTTAAATCCCTCCACGGTCATGCACTCACGTAACTGGTGGGGTAGAGAATTCCAAAGGGACGAGGCTGCATGCATAAATGCCCAGGCCCCAGATGATTTCAAAACACTCTTTGGATCTCTAGCAACCACTTGCCAGCTGAACGAAGCGATCGCCCAGGGCGGTAGGGGACCAGGAGCTCTTTCAGGTAGTCAGGGCCGAGTCCGTGTAGGGCTTTGTAAGTCAAAAGACAGACTTTAAAGGTGATCTGACATTGTAGCGGCAGCCAGTGCAGACCGCACAGCACTAGAGAAATATGGCAGGAATGAGAGGTTCCTGTAAAAAGCCGTGCTGCTGCATTCTGCACCAGCTGCAAATGGCAGATTTCCACCCCAGAAAGCCCTAAGTATAGAGAGTTGCAATAATCAAAGCATTAGGACACAAATGCGTGAACCAGTGTAGAAAGGTCACCAGATGGAGCGATCCCACAACCTGCTTCAGCTGAAGCCACTGACTGCTTGTGGCAGCCCCACCCACAAAACAGCATTTTGGTCCCAGCCCAGTGGCACTGAGGGTTGAGGCACTGGACGCCACACCTCACTCCGTGCCGGCCACCTGAGTTCAGGAATGGACTGGGGTTGGCGGGAAGGGGAGGATTGAGCATCTGGAAGACTGCTCTCCTCTCTAGGGAGGGTTGGGGTATGTACCCACCACTAGTGACCCCAGTGGAGACTAGGGAAGCAGTAGATGGGGGCACCATGTAATGGGTACTGGGCATGGCGGACATACTCAGCACGCCGCTTGCTGATGACATTGTATGTCCATGCCCTAGGAGTTTAAGCCAGGAAAACCCCACGTGATGAGCAGGATGACGCCACCAACAGACGACCATCCTTCCGGCCAGGGCAGGGGCTCAAGGGTGGTGCGGTCTCTCCTCCCAGTTCCCTGTGCTGGGGGGGAGCCCTCCATGAGGGGTAAGCCACAGTCCTCACTGTTCTGCAGTCGCGGTGTAGGCTGGCCGGAATGGACAAGTTGAGCAACCATGTACATGGCAGACTGAGGTAAGTCCACCCCTTGCCGTCAGTGAGGAGAAAAACAGAATGTACAAAAAAAAAAAAGCATTTTGATTGCGTGAAGTGTGGAAGGGACTGCAGTGCTGTACAAAGCATGGTAATGCCGTTGGCAGCAGCGGCCCCCTTTACATACAACATATAAAAGGCACTGGTACACATTAGGTAGGTTAGTAATACTGTACATGTTCTACTCCCCATAACATGTACCAGTGCCATTTATATGTTGTAGTGGTATGCAAAGGCAGCCTCTCCTGCCAATAGCATTTCAATGCTTTGTATAAGCTTCAGATCCCTTTCCTACTTTGTGTCATCAAAAGGCTGTTTCATGGTACTCTGCAGCTTCAGCGAAGCAGGTACGTATGATCACTGTATTAGTAAGTTAAATGACTACTTTTCACGGAATAGAAAAATCTCAAGTCTGTTGCGTTTAGATCCTTTGGCAGGCTACTACTGGACATGAGCTGCCTGCCCCAAATGTGTATCAGCTGCACTTTTAATTACGACTGCAGTAGGCGGAACCTGCAGACGTTTTGCATGTACAAAAGGAGTGATGTCATGTTTTCAGTCTGTGGAACTGACTGAAGGTGTAAATAGTCACCTCCAAGAAATGTTTTCCACCCTCAAATAAATACGCTTTCATGTTAGTCAATGGTTGCAGTGTACTATTTTCTTTCTCAAATGGGCGGTACAAGAACTGGAACCTGAGTAGTGGGAGGCAGCATTGTTTTTTCTGGGGGGGGGTAAGATCCAGCCCACCTCCACCCGAGGAGCTCCTAAAGATCCACCCCCACCTTTTTTTTGATTCATATGGGAGGGGCATGAGGTGGATCTATCATGTTGAAACAAGAAACACTAGTTTGGGATTTGGACCAAGGAACAGAACAAGTCTGTGGAGTCCCTGCATTTTATTGTACCTGAAAATAGGCATGTGTTTGTCTAGTGTACTTACCTGGTTAACAAAAGCTAAATAAATAAATATTAAGGACTAGGAGAACAGAAGCTCCTTAATGCCTTCAAATTGACTTAAAAACCCTTGGAACAAATGATTATCAGAGCCATCTGGCGTCTCAAAAGGAAAGAGTAATTAAGAAGTGTCTGAAACTACAGCTCCCAAGGAAAACAATAGACACAGAGCTCTGGTTGAAAGAGCCACATGTTTTTCTTAAACATTTATATACTAAAAACATAAAGTTCAGCTTTTGGGATTAGCAATATTTGTTTACCAAATTCAGTACATATATATATATATATATATATAGTTTGTTTTTTTAGTAGTTTCAAAACATTGCTGTTAGCAATGCATTTAGAAATGCATTTTTAATTGTCTTTATAGTTAATCATGCAGCTTCAAGTGAGGGCACATGTTTTGGGGAGGGGGTTAAAATTATTTTAATCATGGGCACAGTACTTGGTAAACATAGCCTTTGATGAAGTGTATTTTTTCTTTTAAGTTTGAGAAGTAGAGTTGCCTTGCACATGTTAAAAATACCAACTGCAATTAACAACTACTTGTAGAAACAAAAGTGCTGGTTGTTTTTTTCCCTACTTTCTTTTCATTGATATAAACTGAGCCAGGAAAAAGACTGGAACAACTACAACAACAGATCTTCCATCCCCTGGACATGCCATTTATCACCCATTTAAAGTAACAAAATGTAGTTTCACATTTTTACTATGAGGAAGCAAGAAGATGAACCAGCATGGTTAAAAATACATTCATTGACACCTATGAATGAGTGGGAGTAGTAGTTTTTCTAACATTCCTGGTGGTTTTATACTCCTGGAACCTGCTATTCAGTTTTTTTTATTGCATTTTGTCTCAGGCAATCTTCCAAGTGCAGTTTGCTCTATTGTTTAATATCTTCAGTGGAGGCCAGTGTCTTGTTACATTGACTTTTGTTTCAAATTAACCAGAGACATCATGGCAGCCAAAGGAGACACACTTTGAGTCTTAGGGTATGTACAGCATAATTAATAAGTTTTCATAAGCATAATCTTTCCATTCATGCTATTGCTAGACATACTGCAGCTAGCTTGGCTTGAGGAAGGGTGAACATGGTCAGGACCCCTTAGCAATTGAGATGCGTATAAGTCCAGATGCACTAACTGCCTACTGAATAAAGAAGGGTTGTAGGAACCCAGGGAATGATTATGGGGGGGGGCTAATGGTCATCAAAATGGAAAGGGATTTTGGGGTAATCATATTGGATAACCTAAAGGTGGCTAAACAATGTACCAAAGCTGTGGGGAGAGCCAGTGGAATGCTGTGGGGCATTAGCAAGAGGTATTACCAGCAGAAGGAAGGAGGTGGTGATGCCACTGTGTAGATCACTGGTGAGGCCTCGTTTGGAATATGGTGTCCAGTTCTGGAAGCCCCATTTCTGTCATGCAACTTTAAATCACAAATGGGTTCAATAGTTCTATTTTAGATTTCTGTCCCTTTCCCCTACTTCTCCCACTGGTTATGCATAATCGTTCCATTCATGTTATTGCTAGACATACTGCAGCTAGCTTGGCTTGAGGAAGGGTGAACATGGACAGGACCCCTTAGCATTTGAGATGCATATGCAGCAAATAAGTCCAGATGCGCTAACTGCCTGCTGAATAAGGAAGGGTTACAGGAACCCAGGGAATGATTACCGGGGGAGATGGTCATCAAAATGGAAAGGGATTTTGGGGTAATCATATTGGATGACCTAAAAGTGACTAAACAATGTACCAAAGCTGTGAGGAGAGCCAGTGGGATGCTGTGGTGCATAGGGAGAGGTATTACCAGCAGAAGGAAGGAGGTGGTGATGTCAGTTTGTAAAAGCACAAGGTTCTTGGCTAGTGGTCCCTGGTAATCCAATAAAGCCACCTGACACCAAATGTTGTTTTAAATCAGTTGCAATTTATTAATACTAAATAAGCCCTAACAATTTTACCTATAACATGATCAAATCTAAACAGCTGATGGCTTATTACCACCAGGGCTACAGGTGTTTAGAGGGAATGAAGCAACATTCCTCAGTCCTCCGGGTGACCCAAGTATCTATGGCAGCCATGTTGGCTACTCCCCTTGGACACAGAGGGCAGAACACTTCAGTCCTGTATTTATACTCAACTGTTTACATCAAAATGCATAGTGGAAAGTTTCAATCTGTTAGCAAATTTTAGCCTAGACATCATGTCATTTATTAACATCATGAGACAAGGTTTTAAAAGTACAATGGCCATGAGATACCTCGGTCATAAGATACATTTGACACTTTGCTGAGACATGTCATCTTTAGATGGAAAAACAAGTGATTAGGGGATTTTATATTTTTCAAGAATGCTGGCTTTAGGATACAGAAGACGTGCTAGGGGCCGTGGCTGTTTTTTAAAAAATAACTGGCTTACAGATAGAAACCAGACAGTGGTCAAATTATGTATATCATTATTTTTTTTTATACTGTATTAATTCCTTGTAACACATGTTTTTAAACACTAGTAATCACAAGATGAGGAACTTCAGTATTCAAGGCCAGCCTCGGTTACCAGCAGCTGTGTTATTATCTCGGTCATAACCTTTCAAAAAGGC
Organism: Neoceratodus forsteri; assembly: GCA_016271365.2. Classification (NCBI taxonomy): domain Eukaryota; kingdom Metazoa; phylum Chordata; order Ceratodontiformes; family Ceratodontidae; genus Neoceratodus; species Neoceratodus forsteri. The sequence goes on along the minus strand of JADMNL010000027.1, from coordinate 122,365,201 downwards.
ATATTTTGGTACACAGTGTTTTCCTGTTGAACAGGGTAATTCCAAGTTAGACCTTGGCTTTGTGCTTTTTGAATGATTTTATTTTCTACATTTACAGAGTTTTAACCATTAACCTTTTAAAGTCTTACACATATATGCATATTAACTGACATGGTGGTATCATTCATTTACTTAACCACTTGCAGCCTTTGACTAGCTAGCCATAGTAACTCATGTTGGCATCATTCGGTCATCTATTGCCCATTGTGTTTTCTGCAAGCCTTTTACACTTTGCCATGGTCTACTGTATATATACAGGTGGTTATCAACAATTTTATGTAACTAAACTTGTATAGACCTGTGCCCTGGGGTGCCTGGACAGATTCAACAACTGTGTAGATCACTGGTTAGGCCTCATTTGGAATATGGTGTCCAGTTCTGGAAGCCACATTTCTGTCATGCAACTTTAAATCACGAATGGGTTAAATGGTTCTATTTTAGATTTCTATCCCTTTCCCCTTCTTCTCCCACTGGTTAGCCTTATGGAACACAACCAGAACATATCTTGGCTAGCATGATGGATGCACCTACGCAAGCTGCTTCTCAGTCTACAGCACTGTCTTTTTAAAATGCTAACTTCTTGTTGAAAATATGGCATCATTTTTTCATCCATGTTATTGTTAGACATACTGTAGCTAGCTTGGCTTGAGGAAGGGTGAACACGGTCAGGACCCCTTAGCAGTTGAGATGCATATGCAGCAAACAAGTCCAGATGTGCTAACTTACCCTATAACTGTTAAGTGTCACAGTCTGCATTTTCTTCTTGAAATGATTACTTTTGCATTTATGTTTATTTTAAAATATTTAATATTCTGACCATGTGGTTATGTCATGGACCATAACTGATCTCCAGCCTTAACCCCGATGCTTCAACTTGATAGAAGATAGTGCTTGTAGACAAATCTAATCATTTTGCCGCTGTTTCGGCGTGTTCTTGTGTGTGTGTGTGTGTGTGCGTTACTAGAAGCAAGAAATGTACAGCTGTAATTTTTACATCCTGTTCAAAATATGTTTTTGCACCTGTGGTGCCAAATGGCACAGTCGCTGTGCAAAATCTCCTTTGCTAATGAACTGATAGTGTCACTGTTCATGTGGTGGGGTCACAAAAAACACATGCTGAAAACTTGGAGTGAAAATACCAAGAAACACCCAGGGCATTAGGATTTCTGACCATAAGACCCTGCACTGTATGGACTGACAGGCATCAGGGGTGTGACTTGGGATTGTCAACAGTAATGCTCATGCCATTCCACCCCCATCCCCAGCCTGCAGCCAGTGACAGGTAACGAGGTGTGCCTTTGACTCTTCAGCCCCAAAGTTCACTCCATTCTCTTATACTGTACCCATTTCAGCGTATTTCTTTATGGAATGGGGTGAGTGTAAAGTTTGAAAACCCCAAGGCACACCTTGACTCTTGTCTGTGTTTGCAGGATAGGGTGAGGTGAAATAGCGTGAGCGTTATGGGCAATGACTCAAAGGCACACCCCAATGCCTGTCCATGTTCTGCGGGTTGGGGTGGGGTTAATCACTTCAGTACTTCACTGCCATTCCTATTCTGCCTGTCTATGTGTCTTTCTCTATCTATATGTCTATGTAGTTATCTATCTTTCTATTAATTGCATGTATCGCTATTTTACCTATTTCTAAAACAAACCTGCATATCACATGTGCTTGCACTCTGAGCACATATTTATGAAACTTGCAGATTTGTACTCTACTTCTGTGTAGACCTCATACTTTCCTAATATTCCCATTATCGCAAGCATAACTACTTTGCCCTCATCAAAGCGACCCCTCTGAAAGTTAATATCACATTTTCTCTAACAGTCCATCATCATTACACCTGACTTCCTGACATCAACACATTGCTTAAATATAACTTCTAGGAGTGTGGATATGTTGTTCATCCACACTCTTTGGCATGTCCCTTTGGCTTTAAATCTTGCCGGAAGTCTTCAAGCTGGCTCCTCCCACCGACCCGGGTGGTATAACTCTTGGCTCCGCCCCATGTCGCCAGATCTTCCTTTCTGCTGGAAGATTCAGGTTCCCTCATGCTAACTCTAGCAATCGTAGGCCCTGGCTTCGCAACGTTGGTTTTTACCGCATTTATCTCTTAAACTCATTCAAGTTGTTGATTCCGATAATAGCGTATCTGATATGGAGGACAAGTAGCTCCCCGGATTTCGCCGGTGTTCATGCAGCCAGAAAATGTCGCACACCAATCCCCACCTTACCTGTGTGTACTGCCTAGGTGTCGGTCATGACACCACCACCTGCACCTTTTGCTTAGCCTTCCATACTAACATTTTGGATAGGCCGCATTTCTGCGCCTTAAGCTGAGAGACCAGAGAAAGGAACCACCCGGACAGACAATTGAAAAGGCAAGGTGGGGCGGTTTCCGCATCGCGGGATCTGCTGGAACAGCTAGAGCAGATGAAGGCTTTCGAGGAAGAAGCTGCTCAGGCTTCAGCCAGACAAAGTTTTTTCATTCCTCTCAACCTCGGCTCCACCTTCTCAGGTTCCTTTAGGGAGTTGTGCCAGTCTCTCCTTACCAGGGGTGAGGCGCCCTCGTAAGAGGGACAAGGATCCAAGGTCTTCCACCAGAAGACGCTCTTGGGACCGAAAGGTCCGAGTCCCAGGAAACGGCAGTCTCAACATCAGTCGAGATCGCTTCCTTGGCTACCGGCTTCACGGATCTTCCGTCTGGCCAGGCGGACACCAAGGCATCGGCTGAACCGGCCGAGATTTTCTCGAGCCGATCGAGCCACTTTTGCCAACTCCAGTCGACGATTCTCTAGAGAGGACACCTATCCTTGCTTTCCCTGATCACAAGGCGCCTCTTGTGGGTGTCTTGATTGGAGGACTCGAACGGAACTCGATTTTCACCGAGTCTGGTTCCCCGATTGACCTAACTGACCCTGTCGGTCTCTCGATTGAGGGCTCGGCCTCTTCACCGGAAAATCGAAAAAAGGCCACCGGCATTCAAAAAAGAAGCGCAGCCACAGATCCTCATCCTCCTTGGATGAGGAGAGGCTTTGATGGAAACTCCGTCGATGCTATGAGGAGCTCATGTGGCAACAGCTGATTTTGGCCTGGCAGAAGCAGGCTACGCCATCCGCCCTGGCCATTACTTAGCCTGCGCCTCAAGGGCCTACGCCAACCCCTCCGGAACCGAAGGCTTCGGTTCCTCCACCTGGGGGGCCGGTCCGTATTCCGGCTAGGACCATACCGGTCTCACCACCTATTAGGCGGAGCCACCGCCCAAGCAGCCCCCAGTGGGCTCCTCGAAGAGACTGCCCAGACACCGGGCTTCCCGATGTCTGTCCATCACGTCATTCCAGATCGTCCTCAGTGGATCAAGGGGACATGGGTGGGAGACTGCTGTACCCCAACTCCTCAGATTCGATACCACCGGTTGCACTCCCATCCTGCTGAAGAGGAGTCACTCTCGGCGCCTTGGAGGAAGGTCCTCCTCCTTTCAGAACATTCTCCACCTTATTTCCGATTCTACCGAGATGCCTTGAGTCCATCCAGAAAAGGGAGTACCCTCACGGATATCCTTAAGAGGGGATACCCGACAGAGGTCTTTCCAATAGCAGAAGCCATTACTGGTCCAGCCCTGAGCTTTGGCAGTGTCCAACTTCCTGCCCAGCACCGCCTGCCCATAAGGCCCTTAAGCACGCAGTGCCCATGGGATCCTTGCGGGATTCACGGAACATCCTCCGGCTGAGGAGCCTGGTGACTGCTTCCATCTTTAGACGAACTGGTAGCTCGGCCGACACGACCGACCTCCGGACAAGGAGTCCCAAGAACATTGACTACTCTGCCCGTAAGGTCTACGCGGCCTCTTCCTTGGGCCTTCGCCAGCCAGTTTGCATGTAATCATGGCACACTTCTCCCATGCCCTCCTAGGATCATTGGATGAAGTACTTCCTCACCTCCCCGTGGACATGCAGACCACGGTCAAGCAAGTCTGTGATCAAGGCTGTGCTGTTGTCAGACAGCAGCTCCAGACAGCCCTGGACATCGGGGATTCTTGTGCCCACTCTTTAGCAGCTTCAATGGCCACCAGCTGCAGGGCTTGGCTGTGGTTATCCTCCTTTCCCGGTGGATACCCAGCACGTTAGCTGATGTGCCTTTCCTTGGTACCGACTTGTTTGGCCCAGGAGTGGCAAGCCATCTTCAGCGTATTGAACAGTCCAGTGCCACCTTGGATGCCACTTCTGCTAACGGTTCCTTGGGCAAGAACCAGCAGAAGAGGAAGAGGAAGCCTTTTCAGCAATCCTCCCCTGCGGTCAGGCAGCCCTCCTATCAAGGAGGTCAGCAGCACCAATAGCAGCAGCAGGCTCAGGCTTGGCGCCCTAGGCCCAAGCAGGGCCCTCAACAGCCCCGTAAAGGAGGCCGAGGCGCTGGTCCAGGAGCTTCCTCCTCCTCCTCTAAGCCTGCTCAGTGACGGGTTGGGGGTTGCCACCCCTACACCCATCACGCCTGCCCTGGGTCCTCCCGTGGGGGGTCAGCTCCGCCACTTTCTTTCCGCCTGGTCCGATATCACTTCGGACAGGTGGGTTCTAGAAGTGGTCGGGCAGGGACTGCCTCTGAATTCCAGCAGTACCCGCCCAGCCGAGCCCGCGCCCCTCGGGAGGAAAGGATCTCAATCGCACACAGTCGGTCTCTCGAGACGACATAGCTCAGCTCCTCCAAGGAGGCGGTAGCTCCAGTGCCGGATCCGCCTGTAGACTCAGGCTTTATAACCAGGTACTTCCTGGTGCCCAAGTGGACAGGGGGTTGGTGCCCCATTCTAGATCTCCACGACCTGAATCAGTATCTCAGGTCTCGCACCTTCCTGATGATAACTCTGAGCCAGATCATACCATCCCTGGAGCGAAACATGTGGTTTTGTTCACTGGATCTACAGGACTTGTTTTTTCATGTCCCAATCCATCCGTCCCACCAGCGGTTCCTCCAAATCAGGGTCAAAAGGACCCTGTATGAGTTTTGAGCCATGCCGTTCGGCCTGTCATCGGTCCCTCAGGTCTTCACCAAATGCATTGCAGTGGTGGCAGCCCATCTTCAGCATCGAGGAGTTTGAATTTACCCTTATCTCGATGACTGGCTCTTGGTGGGTTCCTCCCTTCAGGAGGTGGAGAGATCCAGGGACCTGGCTCTCAGAACCTGCTCTCAGCTTGGCCTCCTGATCAACAAGGCCAAGTCGGAACTTATGCCATCTCAGGTGATGGGCTTCATTGGGGCAGAGCTCGACTCTCATGAAGCCAGAGCTCGGCTCCCGGTGGACAGGGCGGAGGTTCTTTCCTCCTTTGCTCGATCATTTCTGGTTGGGCTCTTGCGCCCTGCCTGGGACTTTCTGTGCCTTCTAGGTTACATGGCAGCGTGCATCTCAGTGGTCCATTGGGCCAGGTGGCACATGCGCCCCCTTCAATGGGAGCTGGCCGCCTAGTGGACTCAGCGCCACGGTCATTTCGACCAGCTGATCACTGTAACCCAGAAGATGTGGGACGCTCTCCAATGGTGGACCGCCCCAGAACGGTTGCAGGAGGGGATCCCGTTTGTCCGCCCCGAGCCGACGGTTGTTCTCATGACCGATGCCTCTCTCATGGGCTGGGGAGCCCACATGGGGGACAACAGGGCCCACGGGTTCTGGACCCCCGAGGAGTCTCGATGCCACATCAACCTATTGGAGCTCAGAGCAGTCAGACTGGCACTGTCAGCATTCACTCCTCAGCTCCGGGGTCAAGTGGTTCAAGTCCAGACGGACAATACCATGACCATGTACTACCTCAACAGATAGGGCGGCATGCACTCCCGTCTGCTGTGAAAGGAGGCGCTTTGCATTTGGACCCTTGTCAGCCAGTTGGAGGCAGATCTCCTAGCCATCTATGTGGCAGGAGTCTCGAACCAGCTGGCGGATGCTGTCAGCCGCATAGGCCAGACATCCCATGAGTGGTCACTCCATCCAGAGATAGCTTACAATCTGTTCTCCCATTGGGGCAAACTGTTGGTGGACCTGTTTGCCTCCAGGGAGAACGCCAAGCTGAGTCTGTATCATGCCCACCCTCCTCAGCAGGGCTCGCTGCAGGGGGATGCCTTTTCGGGCGTGGACCCCAGGTCTCCTCTACACCTTCCCTCCATTTCCCTTGATCCACAAGGTGTTACTCAAGGTGAGGAGGGACAAGGTGAAGGTGATTCTGGTAGCCCCAGATTGGCCACGCCAATTCTGGTACCCAGATCCCCCACAGCTTCAGCTGCAGGCCCCTGGAGCGGCTTTGTACATGCCTGGACCTGATATCACTGATCCAGGGGAAGGTATTCCATCTGGACCTTCAATCCCTGCACCTCACAGCCTGGTGCCTAAGCGGCTAGAGTTCCAGGCTCTGGGTCTTTCCAAGGATGTCTACACTGTGGTGGAGGCATCTCATAAGGAATCTACCAGGAAATGTTATGCCTTCAAATGGAAAAGGTTTTCCATTTGGTGTCAGGGTAAGAGTCTGGACTCCTTATCCTGCTCTGTGGCTAACATTTTATACTACCTTTCGTCTCTCTCCAAAGGGGGTCCACAGTCATTGATCCTTAGGGTGCACCTGGCAGCCATTTCTGCTAACCGGGCACGGGCCGGCCAGCCGATATTGGCACAGGCGACAGTGGTTGGGCGCTTCTTCAAAGGCCTGGACCACATATCCCCTCCGGTGCATGAACCTCCACCTCCGTGGGATCTCTTGCTGGTTTTGTCAAAGCTCATGTGCAAGCCATTCGAACCCATGCACAAGTGTGAGCTCTCACACTTGTCGGAAGACCGCCTTCCTGGTGGCTATCACATCAGCCAGAAGGACAGGGGAGCCCAGGTGCTTCGTGGACTCCCTTGTCTTTCACAGGGACAAAGTTGTCCTGCGCCCCCACCCGAAATTCCTTCCAAAGGTGGTCTCAGAGTTTCACCTTAATCAGGTGTTGACTCTGCCGGGATACTACCCTGAGTACAGGCTCCATACTCTGGACCTGAGATGTGTGCTCTCCTATTATAAGGAAAGAACGGTGGAAATTCGTGGAGAGATTCACCAGCTGTTTGTCACCTACGCTGAAGCCACTTCTGGCAGATCTGCAGCCAAACGGACCATTGCAAGATGGATCACATCATGCATAGGTCTGTGCTACGAGTTGGCGGGCAAGGAGCCTCCCAGAGGGTTAAGAGCTCATTCTACCCGCCATACTGCTGCATCAGTGGCTACTTCCAGGGACATCTCTATCCAGAAAATCTGTCGGGCTGCTACCTGGAAGTCAGCAAACACCTTTTTTTCCCACTACCATATCGATCTTGAGTCACGCCGGGATGCTGGTTTTTTGGCCTCGTTTCTCTAATCTCTGTTTCCTAAGTAGGGGGTGTGCGCCTTGCCTCCCTCCTCCCAGAGAACTGCTCGGAGTCTGCCAAAGAGTGTGGATGAACAACATATCCACGCTCCTAGAAGAACAGGTTACTCACCTGTAACAGTAGTTCTAGGAGTGGTATGTTGTTCATCCACACGCACCCACCCGACCTCCCAGCTTTAAGGCGACAAACCTTGCTTCCAGCGGGCTAAGATCTGGCGCCATGGGGCGGAGCAGAGTTATACCACCCGGTGGGTGGAGGAGCCAGCCTGAAGACTTCCGCAAGATTTAAAGGGAAAGGGACATGCCAAAGAGTGTGGAATGAACAACATACCACTCCTTGAACTACTGTTACAGGTGAGTAACCTGTTCTTACATCACCTCATGGAGAAAAATCCTTTTCTCTTAAAATAAAAATAAAAGTGTAAATAATCCCAAGGCTGAACATATGCCAGCCATAACTTTTTCATGTACTGCCATCTTCAAACAACATGAAGTCTTGCTATATTATGACTATTGCAGTTTGTCCCACCAGTAAAACTGCTCGAGGTGAAAAGTTAACTTCCATGCAGAGCATGGAGCTTAGAGCGACTCGGTTCAAAGCTCTGTTAGGTGGTTTCAAACGAAACCGCAGATTCTTCTCCGCCTCACTGAACAGTCCCTCCGGAGATTCCTCCTTTGCTCGGTTCATTTCTTCGGTTTAAAGCGCTATTTCCGTTGAATTTAACCGTGATTTATTTATTTTAACCGCAAAACCGATGGTTCAAGCTCTGTCTATGGTATCGTAAGTAATAGATCGCTTTTTTCTGTGTGGAACTTGTAATTTGTTATCGTCTGCTGAACCGATTGAGTTATATTAAACTTAAGTTTGAAGCCTTTTAAGGCTTGTTAGAGTGCGGTTCCGGTTCTTATCGGTTCTAAAAACGGATTTCATTACGGTTTTTCCACGACCTGCGATAATCGGTTTGGAACCTATAAGGGTGTCTTTGCTCTGGCACTGCCATTAAAAAGGCAAGTTTGTTGGTTAGGCTGGCATCATGTCTCGAGAAACCCAAAAGAAAACTGGGTCTACTGTTTCAACATTGTAGTGTCTGTGGGGGAAGCCTCAAGGCTGACCCACACACTACACTGTGTCTATTGTCTGGGGTTTGACCACCTCAATTCAGACTGCCAGATTTGTAAAATTCCCTGCAGCCACCCTGGACAAGAGAGTGGGCAGGCTCAGGGAACTAGAGGCCAAAAAGTCCGCTGACCCGGATGGCCAGCCCGGTTCGGTGCCAACCGAACCGGAGGGAGTGCCCTCTGACCAGGGCGAGACTTCCTCGGCCAAACGAAAAGCTGGCTCTGAGGAGCCAGTTCCAGCAAAGAAAACTAAAAAATCAGCAGGTTTGGAGTCCAAAATTCCTTCTCCAACTGCTGCAGAGATAGCCAGGGCAATACAGATTGTCCAGTCCCTGTCCCCGGTTCCCTCCGAACCGCCACTGTCTGGCAAAAGGTCAGTTCGGTCAGTTCCAATGGTTCAGGAATATGATATAGAAGAGTTTTATGAACCAGAGGAGGGGGATGAGGATTATGATCAGTGTGAGTGTGACTTTGAAAGTCTGGATGTGCCCATTGAACCAGACATCTCCCCAGACAGACCTTCAGGTGAGTCTCCCCCTAGGCTTTCTGAGTCCCCTTCTCATTTTTTGTTTTATAAAAAAGTTGCTGAGGCCCTCCAGCTTCCTTAGAGGAGGCTTTGGATGAGCAAGAGGAGCCTGACTGTGGAGATGATGGATATCCCAGAGTCCAGGAGATTGTCCATCCCTTTACATAAATCTTTTAGGAAACAAACAATAACAATTTTAAAAGCTCCTAATTCTGTGCCTCCTGTGGATAAAAAGATGGACAGGAGGTACACTTTGTCAGGTCCTGATACAGATTTTCTTTCACAGCAATGCAGTCATGTTGGGGTAGTTCAGGCTGCAGCCTGTGATAAAGCTAATATTCCCCTGGTTTCACATCCTCCTGACAAGGATTCCAGGAAGATTGATGCCATGGCCAAAAAACAATACATGGCAGCATCCTTGGGACTCAGACAAGCAAACTATATGGCTTATGTTGCGAGATACCAGAAATCTAGATGGGATACTGTCATGGCCTTAGCCAAACAGGTCCCTGGCCAGCTTGCAAAGGAGCTGGAACAGGTGGCTCTTGATGGTATTGAGGCATCTAAGGTGCAATTCCATGCTGCAGTGAATTCTAACGATGTATCCTCTAGAGTCATGGCTACATCTGTGGCTTTTCGGAGAGTGGCCTGGCTCAGGTGTACTACTTTGTCACAGGATACCCAGTCTAAGGCTATGGATTTTCCTGTGGTGGGAAATTCTCTGTTTGGGGAGCAGACGAGAATTATATGAAGAAAATGGACTAATATAGAACCACTTATAGGAGTGCACAAGCCAAGAACTGCAAGCCACTCCTCAGAGGCAGCCCCCAGGGTAGGGGTAGGCTTTTCACAGGCTTTTACCAGACCCAGGCCTCCTCTTCAGCCTATGCACAGAGGGGTTCTTCAGAGGTAGAGGCAGATGGGGTTCGAGCAGGCCTGCTCCCACCCCTCAGCCCTAAAGCCCCTGCCAAACAGGCACCCTGATGGGATGCCCAGGGCTGGCTCTCCACTACCTGTAGGGGGCAGGTTGGCTCACTCGGTCCAGGACTGGGAGTCTTTAACTTCAGACAGGTGGGTCCTGGAAGTAGTGAGCCAGGGTCTGGTTCTCAGCTTCAAAAAATTTCCAAAGATGAGAGCCAGATCTTTTCCACCTACAAACCCTTTAGAGACTCTTGCTTTGGAAACAGAAGTCTCAACCCTCTTGGCTCTCAGAGCTGTAGAAAGGGTTTCTCCCCCTCACCAGGGCAAGGGTCTGTACTCCAGGTACTTTCTTACCCCAAAAAAGACAGGAGAGTGGCAGCCTATCCTGGATCTAAGACATCTAAACAAGCACCTTTTAAAGCCAAAGTTCAAAATGGTGACACTGGGAATGATTTTACCCTCCCTAAGGCCAGGGGACTGGCTAGCCTCCCTGGACCTCAAGGATGCCTACTTCCATGTTCTTATCAGAGCTCCCATCAAAGTACCTCAGATTCGAACTGCCCTCAGGCCATTATCAGTTCAAAGCAATCCCTCGGCCTCACTTCTGCCCCAAGGGTGTTCACAAATGTCTGGCAGTAGCAGTCGTCATCTAAGAAGGCAAAGATTGCCATTTTCCCTACCTGGACGACTGGCTCATTGTGGGTCAGTCTCCAGACCAGGTCAAATCACACCTGCTAGTTACCCAGCAGCTGCTTACCTCTCTGGGATTTCTTCTCAATCTTCCAAAGTCAATTTTGGAACCTGTCCAGGTACTCACCTTTATAGGTGCAGAACTGGACACAAAGCAGGCCAGAGCCTTCCTTCCCTTGGAAAGGGTAAGGACCTTAGTGGCCCTGGCCTTGTCCTTCACTCTGCAGGTCTCTTGACCAGCAAGGCATTTTCTGCAGCTCCTAGGACACATGGCTGCCTCCACAGCTGTAGTGCAAGGAGTAAGATTTCAGATGAGGGACATTCAGTTCCATTTGAGAGCTTTCTGGTCTCAAAGAAGAGATTCTCTATCCAGTTAATCCCAGTGACTCGAACTCTGATCCAGGCCCTTCAGTGGTGGCAGGATCAGAGCAATCTGAGACAGGGGGTGCCTTTCATCCCTCTGTCCCATTCCTTGACCCATACTACAGATGCATCCCTCTTGGGATGGGGAGCTCACATGGGCGACCTCTCCACCCAGGGGTTATGGTCCCCTCAGGAATCTCTGCTCCACATCAATCTGTTGGAACTCAGAGCTGTTTTTCTAGTACTTCAGGTTTTCTCTGCATCTGTTCAGAACAAGGTGGTACAGGTCAGAACAGACAACACCACTACAATGTGGTACATCAACAAACAAGGGGCACTCGGTCTTCGCCTTGTGCAGGCGATGAAGTTGTGGTCTCTGGCTTATTCCTCGAACACTTCCCTCATAGCAGTTCACCTCCCAGGCAAGGACAATGTCCTGGCAGATGCTCTCAGCAGGATTTCCAGGGCCATCACGAATGGTCACTGGATCCCCTAGTACTGGGGATAGTGTTTGCCAGATGGGGCACTCCTCAGATAGATCTTTAGCAGCCCCAGACAATCATCAACTTCCACTGTTTTGTTGCAGGCCCCAGTGTTGGGCTCAGTTCCCTGGATGCCTTTCTCCTCGATTGGGAAGGGAAGTTTCTTATGCCTTTCCCCTTTCCCTCTCCTGTTCAAAGTACTAATCAAAATCAGGTCTCAGCCCTGCAAAATGATCCTGATTGCTCCAGACTGGGCCAGGCAGCCCTGGTACCCACTCCTTCTGTCCTTAGCAGTCCATCTCCCCTGTGTCTCCCCAGGAACCACAATCTGTTAACCTGTGCTCAGGGGAGGTTTGCTATCGAATCTCAAATCCTCAACCTCAAGGCTTGGCTCTTGAGCAGTTAGAGTTGCTGATTTACAACTTTCTCAAAGTGTTCTCGAAATCCTGAAGGCTGCTAGGAAGCCTTCCACCAGAGCTACCTATAACTCCAAGTGGAAAAGGTTTTCCCTATGGTGTTCTGGGAAGCATGTTTCCCGGAATCTGGTGATCTACCCACTGTATTGGACTACATGGTCCATCTTAATTCTTTTGGGACTGAGACCAGCTACCCTGAAAGTGCACTTGGCTGCTGTCTCTGCCTTCATTTCAGCAGGAAGCCCTCTTCTCTTTGCTCATCCTATATTTTCAAGTTTTTTAAAGGATTGCTTCGCACCAATCCTCCATTCAGGGACCATGCCGGCTTGGGATCTTAATGTATGCATTGCTCAGCTGATGCAACCCCCTTTGAGCCTCTGTCTTCAGCAGAGCTTACATTTGACTTGGAAAACTGTATTTCTGGTAGCCATCACTTCTGCCAGGCGTATAAGTGAGTTACAGGCTTTATCAGTAGAGACTGACTTTATTTCCTTTCACAGGGATAAAGTAGTCCTCAGGACTAACAGGAAGTTTTTGCCTAAGGTGGGTTTCAGATTTCCACCTTAACCAATCTATTTCACTTCCAGTGTTCTTCACTGACCATTCCTCCTCTGGTGAGAGGAGGCTGTACAGCTTAGATGTTAAGAGGGCCCTAAGTTACTACATAGAGCGTACCAAGGGTCACAGGTTTGACTCCCTCCAACTGTTTCTCACTTATGGTGAGGTTGGGAAAGGGAGACCTGCCACTAAGAGATCCATTGCCAGGTGGATCGTTTCTTGTATCAATTTTGCTATCAAAAGCTGGGTAAGGTTCCCCTCAGGCTTGAGGGCTCACTCTACCAGAGGTACAGCTGCATCTCTAGCTGCTGCTAGAGACGTCCTATCTTGGAGATATGTCAGGCAGCTACTTGGAAGACAGTACACACTTTCACCAAGCATTACTCCTGGATATTCAGGCCAGGAGGATGCTCGGTTTGCACAGCCGTGCTTCAGAGCCTATTCTCTAAGTAGGTTCTGTCCCTCCTCCATGGAGGTACTGCTGTGTAGTCTGCAATAGTCATAATATAGCAAGACTTCATGTTGTTTGAAGAAAAAATTACTCACCTTAGTAATGTTGTTTCTTCTAATGGAGTCTTGCTATATTATGACCTCCCCCCCAGCCTGCCCCTCTCAGAACTCCTACTTTGGGTATGGGGTGGGCAGTCCTCTGTTGGCATTTATTGATGCCCTCTTTCATGTTTGGGTGTTGTGTTTATTTAGTTATTTTATCTTATTTTGCTGGTCCACTGACTTGAGTCTTGGTGTTGGGACCAGGAAAATGTGTTAATATATTAGTGGCCAGTTGGCTAGTGTAGGTTACAGCTTCCACACAGAACCTTAGTGAGTTTTTGCTCGTAAAGATCAGACGGTTTCGGTTTGAAACCACCCTAACAGAGCTTCTGAACCGAGCTCGTGCTCTAAGCTCCATGCTCTGCATGGAAGTTAACTCTTTCACCTCCAGAGCAGTTCTACTGGTGGGACAAACTGCAATAGTCATAATATAGCAAGACTCATTAGAAGAAACAACATTACTAAGGTGAGTAATTTTTTCTTTGTACCATCATAGGGATTTGCATATGTTTCCCTTGATGCGTTGCATTATTGGGATATGTGCAGTTATGTTTTCTTTAAAATTTGGCTGTCTGGACAATATCATCCGGGATAACACATACTGTACATCAGTGGCATTTGCTCTGGGGTTCTTTTGTAAGCTTCCTATTCCTTCCATTAAAATGTACACCTCCATATATTTTCCTAATAATGTGTATGCCTTCCTTAGAACAGAAACTAAAACAAATCTTACTACTTACAAATCATTGTGTTGTTTCTTCATACCTCCTTAACAATTCCACACAACTTCACTATGCAGCCATGGTGGATCTGACCAGACTTTGTTACTGTATGTTACTGATGGTATGGTTTAGTCTGCTACAGAACTTCTAAACATTCTTATCTGTAAGAATTTTCTGTTTCTTTTTTGTTCCCCTTGTACTTTTTAGCTTCTTGCTGTGGTTTTTGACACATTCAGTGATATTGAGAAGAGAAAATTTAAATCCCTTCTGCTGCACAAACGGACTGCAATCGAGCACGCCTTCCGACTCCTCGTCAGCCAGCAGGTACGAATACCCATCTTTTCATCCATCATGTGTCTTTATCTGCCACAAAGGCACATTTAATATAAAGAAAAATGCTAGTTTGCTATCAAAAGTTATTGTAGATGTTAATGACGTATGAAATGTGGCACACCACGCACTCAACAGCTGGCCTGTAACTGTGGTCGCATACTTTCTGGACTATATTTTGAAAAGAATGAGAAATGTAGTTTGATAATGCCTGCAAATCTCGAAATCATTTTATAGGAGTAAAAGTAATGTTCATTGTCTCCCATGACATGGCTAGAATTTGTAAATTGTTTTAATTTCTGGTAGTGTCCTTAGAATTTCCGGTCTTTTGTTCTGTCAATATAAAAAGTGTTTTACAGTGCCCAAGGGCAACCAGCTAGCATGGTCAGATCTTTTTGAAATGGGGCCGCCTGGTTCCTGGTGATGTTGTAAATGGTAGAGAACTGACAGTATTGAAGATAAAAACTCCTTATTTGATGTAGCCTGTGCTGTTCAGTCCCACTTCCATACTCTGGAGCTCAACCAGCACAGCTCGATCCAGTCCGAGAGGTGTTACCCTTTTCATGCTGAAAGGGTAGTTCATTCCTCATCTGGGAATGAGCTGTTATCAGCTCAGTATGTCTTTCCTGGTAAATATTTTGAAATAAATAATTCTTTGTTCTCCCCCTGCTGTTAGGTGAGCGCAGAACAAAATAAAAAGTTGGTTGACTGTTTGCTTGACCCCCCCCCTCCATTTTTTATTTAAACAACCAGCAGTTTCTCTGCCCCCACATCCCTGATTTTTCTTTTTAAATAATAAAACCTTGTTGATTGGAGTTATTTTAGTTTAAGTATCAAGAGTATTAGTCCTCACATCTTTGTCTGATCAACGGTGAAGCAGTATATAGTGTAGCAGTGTTGCAGAAGCTGCAAATAGCTTAGCAGTGTTCTGCATTATGTGCATACAGTTTGAGGGTCCTTAGTGTGCCATCTATGCCAGTGTGTTTCAGACCTCACTCTAAGAACCATCCTCTCAGTTGCCGTAAGTAAGGAGAGTTAAATCTCACTTGACCACCAAGAACTCTTTGTGTTCCACATTCTAGTGCTAAGATGTGCTGGGGTATCACCAGCAGAAAGAGGAGATGGTGATAACTCTGTATCAGTCTCTGGTGAGACCCCACCTAGAATACTGTGTCCAGTTCTGGAGTCTTCATCTCCAAAAGGACATAGACAGAGTTGAGGCAGTCCAGAGGAGAGCAGCTAAAATGGTGCGGGGTCTGCATCAAAAGCCCTTTGAGAAGAGATTGAAGGACCTCAGTATGTACAGATTGGAGGAAAGGATGGAGAGAAGGGGATATGATAGAGACTTTCAAATACCTCAAGGGTATAAATAAGGTTCAAGAGGGAAGCCTTTTTCAGAGAAAAGGATGCACAAGAACAAGGGGTCATGCGATGAAGCTGGAGGGAGGTAGAATCCTGAGAAAATGTAAGAAGACACTTCTTCACAGAAAGGGTGGTGGATGCCTGGAACAGCCTCCCTGAGGGAGTGGTGGGAGGCAAGGATATGGAACATGGGCAGACTAGGTGGGCCAAGTGGTCCTTATCTGCTATCACAGTCTGTTTGTGAAAGTAGAAATTCATAATTAATCTATGTTGCTCATTCAACAGCAGATTTTATGAACATAAAATCAATAATTTCCACCAAGTCTGGAGCTTCAACTTCCATGATGTGATGTTGTTTCAGCATTTTGTCTCTTTTTCACCACATTGTGTAGGACAGTTGGCTATATTTGGGTGACAACATTTTAAAGGGTATGGACAGGTAAAACAACAGACTATCACACCAGCTAACACACACTTTTTTTTCTTACAGAGGCCTTATGGCATTTCCTTCAAGCACTTTGAAGGATTAATGCAGTTTATAAACCAAGGATGAGTACCAGAGACCGATTTCTCACCTTTAAAGCTTTGAACAAGAGCAATACTCGATTACTCAGGTAGGAGGATTTAGGTCTTGCATTTTAGCTACACCCACCTTAAGCAGAATTCAACTCAAGGTTATGTGCCAATACCAGAGACTATGAAAAACACTTTCTGTTTTGTTTGCTGTATCACTGTAGATACATGGTCTATGCTATAGTTTGTGGCCTTTGCCATAACCTTGATATGCAGTCCCACCCACCCACCCTTTAGGTTCTAGGGAATGCATTTCTAACTACCTAGGTTCAATGAAACACAAAGGAGTCGGGCACAACACTAACTCACAAAAGAAGCTGTAGGCACTATATTTGCATATATGAAAAAGTTTTATATGCTGCCAAAAAAGGTGAAAGCACAAGCTAGGGAGATCACTGGAAAACTTTGTTTGTAGTGGCTGCTTGTCTGTGTCTGTAGCTTAGTTTTTGTGGATTTACATGGTTTTCTGCTTGGAGTAACTACACCATTCTTGCTCACTACATCCGTGAAAGTCTCCTGAACTGGATTTCTGCAAAACATCACAACCAGGTATCCATACCTCTCAACCTCCTGCTTTATAAATCAGGGACAAGGCTTAAAATAATCAGGGTCAAAGGACCCAAATCAGGGACACATCTTCAAAATTAGAGATATCCACCCAGAAAGCTGGCAGAATATGGGGCTTAGTGCAAA
Organism: Neoceratodus forsteri; assembly: GCA_016271365.2. NCBI lineage: Eukaryota > Metazoa > Chordata > Ceratodontiformes > Ceratodontidae > Neoceratodus > Neoceratodus forsteri. The sequence continues at coordinate 122,348,478 of JADMNL010000027.1, read as the reverse complement.
ATGCATTTTCTAAAGAACAAGAAGTCTGTAACTGTAATGCTTGCCATTATTTTGTGCTCACAGCCCCCACTGTCTAGCCACAAAAACACAAATTTTAGGAGGGACAAAGTAAAATTTTGAGGCAAAATCAGGGACGTCCCTGAAAATCAGGGACACTTGAGAGGTATGCAGGTATCTGTATTTTTCATTTAAAGATCAACTTTTTGGAACCTATCCCAAGCAAAACATAAGTCAAGCAATTAAGTCTGACAAACTCAGTGACTCTAGGTCTGCTTGAATCCACATTTTTGTCTGACCTGCTCCATGATCTGTATGTGGGCTTTTCAACAACCTCTTTGAATGACAAAGAAGCATGCAGACAAAAGGATTTCACATTCTGCATATGCACAGGCACAGTTCATCACCTTCAGGAATTCTAACACATTCTGTGACTCTGGACCTCAGCTGTTGATAATTTCTTTTGGCTTATGACTTAACCACCAGGTATCTACAAGATGCTGAAATCCTTTCTCCTACAAATTCTCTTTATGCTGCTCCTGCTCTCAGGAAATGTTCACCCCAACCCAGGACCACCTGGGCAGCCAGCAGTGGCACCAAGCAGAAGGACAGGGACACTCACCATGGCATCCATCAATGCATGCAGCATCCTCAACAAACTTGACTCCCTCCAAACATGGATCCTACAGCACAACCCTGATGTCCTCTCAGTTGTGGAAACATGGCTAAACCCTAAAATCCCTGATACCTCAGTCTCTATCCCTGGCTACTGCATTTTCAGGCAAGACAGGATTGGTAAACAGGGCGGAGCTGCGCCATCTATCTTAAGGATACCCTTATGGGTCACATCATCCCATTCCCTAGCCTGAGCAACTCCTCTCAGGTCCTCACAATCAAAATCCTCCTTGGTGCACATAACAAGGAACTCACTGTCATCTCAGTTTACCTACCCCCAAGAGACCAGGCTGCTGGCTTCCATAGCATCATGGAATATCTAAGGGTCCAGCAACATAATTCTGAAACCATAATCATGGGTGATTTTAACATTAACTGGCTCTCCGCTGAGGCCGCTACCTATAAAGATGCAGCTGCGGCGCATCACGTCACTCAACTGGTCAGTGCCCCCACTAGGTGTAACTATAGGACAGGCTCCCTTACGCTTCTAGACTGGATTCTATCTAACCACCCTGAACGCATCTCCAATGTTTCTGTACTCCCAGATACAATAAGTGACCATTCGCCTGTCATCTGCTCCTGGTCAAACAAATACCACAAGCCCCCTCCCAAGCTTATCTATGCCAGGGTTATCAAACAAGGGCACCTCCAGCTGTTAAAATCCCATCTAACCAGGCTGAACTGGGCAGTGCTTGACTCCCTCAATGACACCAACAAAGCTCTGGACCTATTTATCAAACGTTTCAACAAAGCCTGTGACATCTATGCACCAGTGAAAAAGATGAAGGTCAAAGGACAGACCAACCCCTGGGTTACTACTGACCTTTTAACTCTGCTCAAGCACAGAGACCACCTCTGGCATTGTGCTCGTGCAACTCTGACGCAAGTAAACATACAATTATACAAAGCAGCCAGAAATGATTGCACTCAAAGAATACAGAATGCTAAACACAGCTATTACAAAGAGGCTCTGACCAACTCTTGGGGCCAGGGAAACAAATTCTGGAACAACATGAAAGAACTCACAGGCAAGGATCCTAAAGCACCACCCACTATGCTCAACCTTCATGGCACTCCTACACTTCAGCGTAGGTATCATCACCAACACTTTTAATAATGCATTTACAAACTTGGACAGTGTCCTTCCACCAAATATTTTACGACCTCCCTCCAGCTCCTCCTAAGTTACCCCCAACTAGAATGTACAACCCCAAAGTTTTTTTTAAGGAGGTCCCACCACAAGTAGCTAGAAAATACATTCAAAGCCATCGGCAAACAAGGGTACAGTGGTGACTCCTTGACCTGAAACTGCTGGCACAAGTCCTCAATGAAATCTTAGAACCACTTACAAAGATCTTTAATCTCTCGCTTAGATTGGGCCATTTCCCTCTCTGGAAGAAAGCCACTGTCACACTGGTTCACAAAAGCGGAGACAGGACACTGCACACCAATTACAGACCTATCTCCTCCTCCCCCACTATCCAAAGCGCTGGGCGAATAGTGTCGGACCAACTAGTTGAATTCCTGGATAAGTACAATGTACAGTGCCCAGAGCAGCATGGCTTCAGAAAGGGCACAGCACCACCACTGCACTACTGGAATTTACAACCTTCATCCATGCCACGCTTGACAAAGGGAATTGTGGAGGGGCAGTATTTATAGACCTTACCAAGGCATTTGACACAGTTAACCACCCCCTACTGCTCAAGCAGCTGTCCTCCATTGGGATCTCCAGCGATGCCCTTCCATGGTTCACCAGCTACCTTGATAATCGGATCCAATGTGTAAGGATTGCAGGGATCTCTTCAGATGAGAAACCGGTGTGCTCCGGAGTCCCCCAGGGGTCTATTCTGGGCCCTCTACTCTTCTCCCTCTTCATCAACAATCTCCTCAGTGCCTGCCACCAAAAAATATCACTATACGCAGATGATGCAGTCCTGTTTTCCAGCCACCATAACATTACAGTCCTTGAATCCCAGCTGCAGCTCGACTTCAATCGCATCGAAGACTGGTTCAGTTCTCATAAACTTGTCCTGAACCACTGCAAGACTAAAGCCATGTCCTTCTGTAACCGACAGAGCAGGCACAACTCTCTGTCCCTCACCATCAAGAACCACGCTGGGAACCCACTCGAACATGTCAAGGGTTCAAGTACCTTGGTATTACCTTGGATAGTACCCTCTCCTACACTCGGCATATTGACACTGTTGCCAAGACCGCCAATATATGGATTGGACTACTACACAAACACAAGCACTGTATGCCTGCGGATGCCCTTAAACTAGCCATCTACAGCTCTGTCACCTCTATCATTGACTACGGCCTTGCCATCTATGGCTCTGCCTCAACAAGTGCCCTCCGCAGGATCTCAGTTGCTCTTAACAAAGCCTGTAGACTACTGACAGGTGCAGCCCAACAAACTCACACCTGTGACCTCTATGCACAGGCCAGCTGGCTACCCCAACGCAGCAGAATACAATACCAGACCTGCTTACTTACCAAAAAGATTCTCCTTGGTCTCATGCCACCTGGTGTTAGCTCACTCCTTACTACCTACAGTGGCACTCAACAAACACGTGGTGCCCAATCTCTAACCTTTCAGGTTCCCAGATGTCGTACCTCCATGGGTCAGCGGTCCTTTATCTATAGAGCTGCTCAGTGGTTCAGTTCCCTCAATAAAGAGCACTTTCCTGTACCACACTTGGACCTTCAAAAGGAATCTCAAACTTTACCTCACTCTACCACTCAATGTGACTGCTTCTCTGAACAGAGATCTCTAAACACCTCCCAGCTCACTCATGTCTCACAACCCGCCCCTTCCCAATCTCATTCCCTCTGGCACTGGGCCTTCCTTGTGACTCCTTTCCTGCTTCACATCTCCACTGGTACAAGACATTTTCCACCACCATCGGACAGTGGCCCATTAGCCTGCCAACTTCCTCTCCCGGTCGCATGCCTGCAATACTAACTGCCTATGGTGCCCTCTATCTCTTATTGTTACCGCAGCCAGCTGCCTACTCAAGCTGCTCGTTTTATGAATATTATCTCAAAGTATGTTATAACTAAGTATCTTTATTTTTTCTTTTAGTTGTTTTGGTTGTTTATTGTGCATTCTTTTACTACCTCTGTATGTATGTTGACCCTCATCCTTTGACGTGGAACCTTTGTAAACGAGCAGTTTCTGCTCAAAGGTATTTGTAATCCGAGAATTTAATAAATAAATAAAATCCTTCTGAACACGCTGCTCTATGTGTTCCATAAAATATATAATAATATTATGCGGAGCAGTGAGTAATGTGCTCTTTTTGCACACACTCTGAAGAGGACCATAGCTCGAACTGTTTAAGCAGACATCGCCACTGAGGGTGTGTTACAAAAGCAAGTTACCAGTCATTTCCGTATTTTATTTTACATAATTTCTGGTTTGATATTTAAGAACAATACAGATTATGTTCTAACATAGAAACATAGACTTTGACAGCAGATAAGGACCGCTTGGCCCACCCAGTCTGCCCATTTCCCTACCTATTGGATAAGCTTCAGATCCTAGTTAACCAACAGCCTACTTCTTCCTAATCCCTGTGACAGGGTAGCAGACTGGACAGCTTCTGGGAACACTCTCACTCTGGACACCAGTTTAGATTAAATGAAACCTGCTTTACTGTCAGTAACAGAAAAAAACAAACAGCTTGTATTCAGCTTAATAGAAACTTCTTGCAGCTTCAGTCTCTTGCTGTCTGAACTTGCATCTCCTTGAAACAGAAACACTTCCTTCTGCTTGTTCACCCTCCACCCTTTATTGGGGTCAGGGGTTGCTTGTTAACACCCCAACCCCCAAGAGATAGTCAACAGGTTGAATGTCCGGTGCAGTGAGGTCTTAAAGGAGGTTTGTTGCAAATCCACCAGAGCCCCGTCAAAACCTGTGTTGCAGGGTTGTGATGTGGTTTGCAGGTGAAAAGAGTGTGACAGACATACACTTCATCACATCCCCTATTTGTAAGAACTGGGGGAAGAGTGCTATGACACAAAAGTGAATTTTAAGCCCTGGTTATACTCTGTATGATGCAGCATTGGGCAACTGATTCAGCCAGAAGAACACAACTTTATTAGGACTGCAGTCCTAAAGGGAAAAGCGGTTAGTGCAATATGAGATTGTTGCAACTTGGCTGGTCTTCTGTTACCCTTGGTAGGCCCAGTCCAATAACGGTTGTAGCTGTCCACATGCCCTCTGCAAGTGCGGACAAATTAAACACTTTCTCAAGCTGTCAAGAAAAAATCCCAGCTAAGCACAGCCTGACACTTCGCCTGCCCCCACACCACAGTGCATCAGTATAGCCATGCTTTACTGGAGAATTACCCTCTGCAACTGGTGCCAGTGCATTCTTCTGTAAACCTTATAGGGAGCTCCCAAACAAATTACTGGGTGGGTGAATCGGTGTAGGGTTGTTAGTGTTGTAGCTGGCTGGCCAGTGGTGGTTTGATTAATTACCTTAGTATTTTTTGCCTGCTTAACTAAGGGAGATTTCACATTGGGCATCTTGCTCATGTACTTGCAAATGTATTTATTTAGTTAGTTTTTGTTGACCAGGCAAGTGCACTAGACAAATTCTGCCTATTTTCAGGCACAACCCAGGGTCAGTAAAGTATATTTATTTCAAATGCTGTCAAACAGGAATAGTATCAACAGACCTGACTGTGTCTGAATTAGGTTGCTGGAGAACACTCTGGCCAAGTCATCATGTGAAACAGAGACCCACATGATGAGAGCTGGGGATTAGGGGAAAACATACGACTGAAAGTTTCTTTCTTGCTAAAATATAGTTAAGATCTCTTTTTTATAGACAGCTTTACAGAGAAGTACACAAAAGTCAATGCTTAGGTTTATACATTTACCTCTACTAACTGTCCTAATGATATGCAACCCATGTTGTTTTGTTTTTTGCTGGGGGATACTCGTTATACATATTGATGGGGAGTCGCTTGTGGAACAGTTGAGCCAGAACAGAGTTTACAAGAAGAAACCTTTGCTGCAGACATGCTGGACTCAGGATTATCTGCTGAAGGAACAGCTAATTTCTGTTACAACATAGTGGGAAAAATGTCCACTAAACTGAGCACTTTGATTGAATAAGAAACCAAATTAGTCATGTAATTTTCACACTATATTTAAACTCCTGTACTAGTTGTCTGTGTGCCAACCTGATCATAGGCACCATATTACATTATCAATACACTTGCACATTAGAATGACACAGTACGACAGTGTCAGTATGACACAGAACCGCATGGTTGTACAAAACTGTGCAATTCGAGGAAACATTGTGTTCAACTTTGCATAAATCAGCTCTAGTATTAACTTTCTGATGATGCTCTTTTAAAACATGTCCTGTTTGATTAATTAGCCTACACAGAAACGGTTTATTGCTCATAGCAGGAGCTGCTCTAGGTCCTGAAAGTGAAATAGTTGTGTTTTAGATATAAAGTTCAACATTTTACTGCATCAAAAAAATGTGTGATTGATTAAGAGTTTGAATATTTCTGTCGCTGTTATAAGTGCATTAAGACACTTCAGGGAAACCGGCCCGGTGGCGCTGAGGGTTGAGGCACTGGACACCACACCTCTCGCCACTCCGGTGGCCTGGGTTCGAGGCGGACTTAGGCCACGAGGGTCGCTCTGGGGTGGAGAGGTTGAGCATCTGGAGGATAGCTTTCTTCTCCCAGGGTAGGTAGTGGGCATTGCGCTGCTCATCAGTGGCCCCAGTGGAGATCGGGGTACTGCAGTTAGTGGCACCATAGAAGGGTGGAGCGATGATGGTATCAGCATGCAAGGTGTGCAGACACCATTGCATGTGTTGGGCTCAAACCTCCAGCTCTCCCGATCCATCCATCTTGCCTTGGTCCGGTGATGGGCTCCTGGGTCTATGGATCCGGTACAGTAGGAAGGTGGAGTGTCTGTCCCCAATTTCCCAGAGGGGAGAGCTTCAGATGGGTGGTAGAGGTGGTGATGAGTGAAGAACGCATGAGAGAGTTCAGGGTAAGTGGGCGATAAAAATTGTTTACAAAAAAAAAAAAGATGCTTCAGGGATATGTTGTTATCCAAAATAATTGCACTTTGCACTTGTCTGTTTAAAGTTACTTGGCATAAGCATCTCCTGCCTAACAGCACACTCAAGCCATGCGTTATTCCCCCATAATCGCATGGCTTGCCATGTCTTATTGCTTACACAACATGGATGCGATGTGTACAGTCAAACTAGTGCATCTAGGCCACCTATGTGTGATGCCCTGGAATTTGGAGTGACTTCAAAAGATGCATTCGACACTAGTGGTCATGAGCCACCCAGCCTTCCAGCAGCAGATCTTTTTCTTCGCTTGAAGAGAGTGTTCGCCCCGGATGTCGCTCCCAGCTTTTAATTTGACAAAGTTTGTTATTTTAATCTAACAGTTTTTCAAGTGAAAATGTTAAGGTTAGCAATATTTTGTTAAAGTGAAAATTTTTTATGTAGCAGGTTTTTTTTTCCCAAGTGAAAGTTGTTTACTTTACAGTTACTGTTAGGTTTTTATATTTGCTTGTGCATGTACGAAGCAAACATATTGTTACAAAAACAGGTTTCAGAGGTGTGTCACTGTTCCAGTGCAGCTGAGGCTGCAGGGAGCTCAGCAGTGACAGCCCAGTGGTCAGTGAGGCTGATCATGACAGTGCTCCCTGCTTGTGAGTGGAAACTTGATGTTATTGAAAGGAGTGAGCTGCTCCTATCATAGAGCAGCTTGATCCTTTCATCTGCATGACACCGCCCATCAAGCAGCAGAACGGTGTCATGATCAGCTCTGAGCTCACTTCTCGTCATTATACAGAGAGAAGGAGATGAGCAAAAACAACTCCCTCCCACTGCCAAGTATCCCACCCAGCTCCCAGACTGTAGCCCTGTGGTGATTGTGACTACCATCTCACGCTGGTGAGGAGAGAGAGGATTCGGCCTATCAGACATTAATAAAAAATAAGTCTGGCAATCCATTCCGGACCTGTAAACAGCAAGTGAAAAGCTCTGTTGGGCTCTCCCTCATAGGCCCATTTCAAAAAACTGTTTTGTGTCATGTTAACCCCTCTCCACTATACCTATTTCTTTATAGACATGCCAAATCGCTGTCTTAGATATTTGATATAAACTTGCCAGCAGAGCAAATCCATGGACTATTGTCCTCCACTCCCATTCCCTTTAGTGCACAGATTATTCAGGTATACTGCAGATGGCATCTGTTCCTATAGAGATGTGCAGGGCAAAAAGTTTTAAATGTGTAAGTATTGGTGTTATAGCAGGGATAATTCTTTGTTAGCCTACTTGGACTTTGCCAAACCATTTAGGGTAACTAAACATCTTCTTCCTAGCAGTGAATGCATTTCTAACTGGCTTTCTAGCTTGCTGAATAGAAGCCGCAGATCACAGTAAAGCGCTCATTAAAACACCACATGGTATGCTCCCAGTAACAAAATACAGGAATTATGATACTACAGGCTGTGGCATCTCGGTGCAACTTTGCAACACCTTTATTTGCAAGCACCAGGGGTTTGCAAGGGAGGAGGAATGCTATACTTTCTACTGCAGTGCAAATCCATTGAACTAGCATTCTGAATTGCTTAGGTGCACCCCATGAACCCCCACATGTCCCTTGAACTTTTTTTGGGGGGCATTTTAATTTTTATTTGGTAGGTGCGACATACAAGCTCATCACAAAGATACAGGCATATATACATCAGTGTGCAGTAACATATATCTTCTGGAGACCGTTTTATGGTGTTTATTTAGTTACAGAAAGCTGACGTTATGGTAAATGGCTATTACCTGTTATATTCCCCTGGTTACCTTAATTAAAACATGGAAGTCACTAACCTCATAAAATACAATACTTCATATTGTAACATAGGTTCATAGGTTTATACAGAGCATAGAAGACATATGTCCATTCAGCTCGCTTGATTAATAACTGTATCCCGAATATCCTTACCAATCGTGTAGTGTCCAACCTTTTCTTAAAGATATTCATGGTAGGGCTGGATACTACTTCACTCTGTAATGTATTCCAGATAGCTGTTATTCTTATACTGAACTAGTTCCCCCTTCTTTTGGTATTAAACTTATCTTTAATCAGCTGAAGAGAATGTGTTCTAGTATCATAGATTTGTTGCCTAGTATTGATATCCAGTTGTTCCCGTAACTTGCCGTCACTAAGTGCCCTATATGTTTGACACATGTCCCCCCGCAGTCTACGATACTCCAAGGAAAACAGACCCAGTCTTTCCAGTCTTTGGTCATAATCCAAACCCCAAACGTCCTTCGTGCCTTTTGTTGCCCTTCTCTGTACCCTCTCGAGTGCTGCCACATCCTTCCTAAAACCCGGAGCCCAAAACTGGGTGCAGTACTCGAGATGAGGGTGAACCAGCGAGGTGTACAGGGGCAACAGCACCGCACTTTCATGACTTACAATATGTCTACGTATGCAGTTTTGAATACCACTTGCCTTCCTTATCATATGGATGTAATGCTGTCTAAATTTTAGTTCGTTATCAACCACCACTCCCAAATCCGCTTCCTCCTGTACAGTCCTCAATACCTTGTTAGCAAGTTTATATTCAAAACGCTTATTATTTCTACCGAAATGCATAACCACACATTTATCTATATTGAACGTTGATCCCTTATAATTTGCCCATTCCTCTAATTCAAGGAGTGCTGTCTGTAATTTAGTGGCTTCGTATATATTATTGACGGGGAACCCCAGCTGTGTATCATCTGCAAATTTTGATAGCCATACTTCATTATTTACTCTCATGTTAGATATATATATATTGAACAGGCACGGTCCCAATATCTACCCCGCGGCACCCCACTGGTCACCTCAGCCCAACCAGAACAAGCCCCTCACACAAACTCTCTGCCTTCTATCAGCCAACCATGATTCGACCCAAGTAGAAAGTTTTTCATGGACTCCAGATTCTCTAAGAGCACCGATCAGTTCCACATGAGGCACCTTATCAAATGCCTTCGCAAAGTCAAGGTAAACAACGTCCACCGAACTACCCAAATCCATGGCCCTGTTTACCCTACCATAAAACTCCAAAAGGTTTGTCTGGCATGATCTGCCCCTAGTAAACCCATGCTGTGTTTTGTCTAAATAGCCATTTTTGCTTAAATAATCAAGGATATATTCCTTGATAAGGGATTCCAAGATTTTCCCCAAGACTGAAGTCAGGCTAATTGGGCGGTAGTTCTCAACAAGTTGATGAGATCCCTTCTTAAAAATAGGTATAACAAGAGCCTGTCTCCAATCTTCGGGCACAATGGATGTATCTAAGGATTTTTGGAAGATATGGGTTACAGGTAATGCCAGTTCTTGTGCCAGTTCCCTGATGACTCTTGGGTGTATCCCATCTGGACCCTGTGCTTTATTAGGGTCAATTTCTTTAAGACTTTTAATACATCAGAAGTATTTATTGTGATGGTGGAAGCCTGAGTCAGTTTTGATGTATTGTTTGAGTAGGTAAACCTTTACTGAAGACCGAAGAAAAGTACAGATTACACTTTTCAGCGATTTCTTGATTGTCAGATATTACACCTCCATTTGGATCCTTCAAGGATAAAATACCGCTATTTGTACTTTTTTTGATCTAATGTAAGAGTAAAAGGATTTATAATTATCCTGTACCTTGTCTGCTAATTTATGTTCATATGTTTTTTTTGCAAGGTTGATTGCTGATTTGGTACTTTTTAAGTACTTTTTGTAAATTTCCCAGCTTAACTTATTATTACTAGATTTGGTCCTTAAATATGCTTTATTTTTCTGTTTTATTAATTTCCTAATTGAGGGGGTCATCCATAAGGGGAGAGCTTTTTTACAACCATTGTATTTCCTTTTTGATGGTACATACTTATGCACCAATGCATTGATCATAGTACTCAGCTTGTTCCACATATCTGATGCTGATATGTTAGTAAATTCTTGTTGCCAATTCCAGGCTGCCAGCTCGTTTCTCATTAAGCCAAAATGTGCCTTATTATATATTTGAATTATTGTACTCTCTGTGCATTTACCCAATTCTCCCAAATACTCGAAGCTTACCATAGCATGGTCACTAGAGCCCAGTGGGGGTAGTGTTATGCAGTTATGAATTTTGTTAGTTATATTGCTTAACACCAAATCCAGTGTGTTGTGTCCCCTGGTGCTATCGGTTACATATTGCTGTAGTCCAGCTAAGGTAGAAATTTCAAGGTAACTGGTTTCCACAAGTGATGAGGCTTCTGATGTATCCCATTTAATTCCTGGTAAGTTAAAGTCGCCCATTAATATAACATTTTTTGTTTCGGACATCTGTTTAATGAAATCTAACAAAATAACATCATCAGAGTAAATAATGGATGGTGGTCTGTACACTACTCCCAAATTAATAGCAGTATCGTTAGGTGGTGTTAATTTGATCCATAGTAGTTCTAAGTTGCCCCAGCTGTCAGTTTCAATATTAGCAGATGTAATACTATCTGAAACATATATAGCTACTCAGCCACCTCTGGATGTTTTTCTATCCTTGGAATACAGCGTAAAACCATTTATTTCCCTGCCCCAGGTGTCATTTGGATTCCACCAGGTCTCTGTAATGGCACATATGTGTATTGAAGAGGTTTGTAAAACTAATTTTAATTCCTCCATTTTATTAGTTAGACTTCTTGCATTGATCAGTAAAATTTTCCAGCCTGTTTGTATAACCCTTACTGAGCAATTGAGCCTTGGATTTGAGGGAACATACCATTCCCTTACGTTCTTAATACTAATTATTGATAAGTCTCCCTTGCCATACCCCTTTGTATAGTCAATTGAGTGACACTAGTCTAGTCTTGGAGACAGGTCTGACTTCATGGGACAAAATGATCATGCTTTACCATTATATAGAAAAGCCAACGTCACCATCTGTTATTAAATATTCCATTTGATCCTGGAGCTTGTGTGTCAGCTTTCCATATTATACACTGAGATCATTAAGTCTCTCTGCTGTTCCTTATGTGGGGGAGCTGTAACCGTGGTCTGGTTATTGCCTTTTAGCTGTGTTCAATACTATGTCTAACAAATACCTCTTGTGCTTATTGTAGTGTTTAGGAGGGTAGTCTAATAATGCCAGTCTGGAGGTCGACTCTGTCAGCCTAGGGAAATGGTCCTGTAGTTTTGAAGCCACATCTTGCCAGAATTGAGAGAGGCGAGGGCATGATCAAAATATCTGTGTATAGTAAGCTGGATACACCCCACATTTCCTCCAGCACTCTGCACCAAATGCTGGATTATATTTAATCATTATATAATGGCAAGAAAGAATGCTGGCTTCTGATTGGTCAGTCTGGGGCTGGACCTGTGATGTTATCCCAGCATAACATCATGGATCTAGTCCCAGTACACAAAGAATGCATGAAATGTGAAAAAAAAATAACTGCACATAACAAAGAAAGCTGTCATTGCCATCGCTTTGCACACTTGCCAACCACCTTCACAGTTCCCGCCAGCAGCGGGAATGGCACCAAATTAACACACTTTTAAAACGGTTGTAAGCCCCTGACTTACTCATAATTGCATTCAAACAGAATCTAAAACAGAAAAAGTCAGAATCAAACGGTGTTTTCTGTCTCCTGCTCTTTCACAACGCATGCACAGCTAACCGTCAGACTGTACACTCGCCACGCCTAAACCTCCACTCCAGTCATGCCCCTCAATTTTTTCTCTGGGTTAGAGATAGCATTTACAAAAAACAAGACTATGGACAGACAATTTTCTCCCAGTGCAGTACAGCTTTCCAGTGTACTTTCACCCGCTGCGACTCCTGTACTCTGCGGTACAACAGTCTAGCAGCACTTGCCTACTTCAGTGCCGTGCTGGCTGCCTACAGTGAATGGCTCAGAAGCCAAAGTAAGAAATGGCTCCACTCTTTAAAAGTAAACTGCAGGAGAAAAGGGGAGGGGGCTTAGCCAATAATTCCAGCTCAGGATTCACACTCAAAAGTAAAGAAAGGCTATGTATCTCAGCAGAAAGCGTCACTCACACAGCACCACCACCTAGAAAACTGCAGACTTTCTTTTTCTATAGGTACACATCCACACACTAAAATCAAACAATTGTTTTTTGTTTCTCCTTTTTTCTATTTTTATTGACAAACGAGCCATTGTATAGTGGGAATAATGCATAACAGGGTGTGTATCGTGCTGGGATAACATCACTTCTTGGGTGTTGGACGCACTCGGCCTGCAGGCTCATGCCCAATCACCGAAGGCATGATGTTATCCCAGCACGACACACATCCTGTTGTGCATTATTCCTTTATTATGGAAGGGGTTCGGAAGTAGTTGACCATTTTCCACACAAACTCCTTCCAAGTGTTAGAAGAAGAAACTTTATGTTGTCTATAAAAAAATCTTAGTCCAGGCTTCCATTGGTAACTGTAGATTAACTCTGTCTCCCATTTAATGATCACCCTTCTGACAAAATAATATCTAGTGAGAATAATCATGCTACTATGAGTAGTTCAGTGATTTAACCATCTGATATCTCTAAAAAAAGAGCTAGAGAAGATGAGAACAGTTTGGTAAACACCATGGAAGATACAACTTGGTATAATGTGCAAGGGTCTAAAGCTACTAAAAAAAGAAGCAGAAAGGCTGAGTATTTTAACATTCCACTACATAATAGCTTTGACCCATTGTCCACTGCCCCTGTCGATTCTAATTGTATTCCTATTGAGTCACCTAATGAAGGATTAAATTCTAAAAACACTTCCCAAGTCATGGTTGATATGCCAAATTCTTCAACTCCACCACCTAATTCCACGACTGATATTACTTTGATTGATTTTGCTACTATTCAGACTGGTGAAGAGGCACCTCCATGTGTGTTCCTAATACTGATGATTCACATACCAGACAAATATTTGTTCTGGGTGATTTCTTAGTTAAACATCTGGATAGGGTTTTATACGAGCCTGACAAACATAATAGAACTTGTTCTAGTTTCAGTGGTGCTAAGATCTCAGATCTAACATATATGGTCGATAATATTATTAGCTCTCAAGACATAAATCCACTGTGTATTATCCATGTTGGAGCCAACAACATCTACAGGGACTCTGTTCAGAATATCAAATTAGCCTATGTTTCTATGACTAATAAAATGATTGATCTCGGGTGTGATATTATTTTTTCAGAGATTCTACCCATACCACGGTACTCCCAGTTTCTTAATCATAAAATTAAAATTATTAACAACTGGCTTAGGCAATGGTGTTTACGACAGAATATTCAGTGCATGACCCAGTTTCTTAATCATAAAATTAAAATTATTAACAACTGGCTTAGGCAATGGTGTTTACGACAGAATATTCAGTGCATGACCCATTTGGAAGAGTTCTCTGATAGATCTGAGCTTTACTGTCCTGACGGCTTGCATCTTAACAAACTAGGGAATGCATTGCTGAGTCAACAATTCCTATCTACAATTAACATAAATTTAAACTAAATAGTTGGGGAATGCAAATGTACACACCTCTTCGTCTCACTCTTGTAAAGTCTCCAGTAAACAATTACAGTTTCTTAGTTTTAATGCGAAGTTTGACACAGAAATTGATGAGTTACAAACTGTGATTTGAATAAGGATTTTGATATTATTACGGTTTGTGAAACATGGGGTGATTATAACTCCCACTGGATCAAGCAACCCCTGGATATATCTCTTATTATCTGAATCAAGTGAAAGAAAGGGTGGAGGTGTTGTCTCATTTATTAACAATAAAATCAACTCAGTCAATATTTCTAGTTCTATAAAATTCATAATATCCGACTGAGAGTCTTTGGCTTAAAATTTTCCTATCCAAACAGGATTTTATTATCCTTGGGACATGTTATGTTCCCCCAAATTCATCTAGTTTAATTATGGACGCCATTCTTTCCGAATTTGAAATAGCTATTCAAATGGGTTATGTTATTATTACAGGGGATTTCAGTCTCCCAGATATAAATTGGCAGTCATTCACAACATCTAGCAGTATTAGTAATAAATTGTTGTCCACTTGTTTGGAATTGGACTTACAGCAATGGATAACTTCTGCAACCCGAGGTAATAATATATTAGATCTTGTTCTGAGTAGTAGCACCTTAGATATTAGGGATGTGCATATTTCATCACCAATTGGCAGCAGTGCTCATAATTCTGTTTTATTTAACTTGAGAGACATATTGTCTTTAATACTAATTCTTGATTATATACCTGTACGACAGAGCTGATCTTCACAGTATCAATCTATACCTTGAAAATAAACTGGTTATCTTTTTGATAACCACTCCTTATATCAAAGTTGGGTACTTTTCAAATCACTTATTTCCACTCTTCGTGATACTTATATTCCATCAAAAAATAAGAATTCTAATGGGAAACAGACTCCTAGATGGATGAATAAAAACATAAAATGTTTAATAAATATAAAAATTAAAAAACATCATAACTACCTAAAGAATAGGACAACTTCTAATTGGGAATCCTATTTAAAATCAAGTAGGAAGTGTAAATTAGTCATCCGTAGGGCCAAATCTAGATGGGAAATGAAATTGGCAACAACAGCTAGTAAGTCAAATTCCAAACAATTTTACTCTTATATAAACTCCCTCAGGAAAAGTCCAAGTGTGGTGGGACCTCTTACAACAGAAACATACTTATCCATGAGCCGAAAGCCATGGCTGATGTATTTAATAATGAATTTTGTAAAGTTTTTCTGCATCAGAAGTTCAATCACCTGTACCTATGATTTCACCATCAGATACTTTTATCACATTCTCAGTTGAGTCTATTCTTAAAAAACTACACTTACTAAAAGGTAAATTTTGTTTAGGCCCAGACAATATAGCAGGGCATTTACTTTACCTATTATCTAAACATATTGCCTTTCCACTCAAACTTTTCTTTGACCTTTTTTTACAATATAATTTTATCCCTTGTGAATGGAAAGAGGCGTTTGTGGTACCAATACATAAGAAGGGATCAAAACATCTATGAGAAAATTATTTCCGATTAGTTTGACTTCATCCATATGTAAGGTGTTAGAAAGTCTACTAAAGGATATTATTGCCCCTATTATTGATGCATCTGATTTGTAACAACATGGCTTTAAGAAGGGTAGAAGCTGTCTGACAAATTTGCTCTGCTTTTCTGAACATTTTAGTTCTTGTTTGGATAACCGGTTAGCCTGTGACATTGTCTTTACTGATTTCAGTAAAGCTTTTGACACTGGGCTGTAATTCAAAAACTCACAGGTCTTGGTATTAATAGTCGTATAATTACATGGATTCATAATTGGCTTTCAAACAGAACTCAAAAGGTGATGATTAATGGGGCATTTTCTAACTCTGGTAAAGTTTTAAGTGGTGTTCCACAAGGCTCGGTTCTCGGCCTCTGTCTTTTTCAGGCTTTTATATCTGATTTAACTAATTCCTGCCTTTCATTTACAATTAAATATGCAGATGATGTGAAGATCGGAGGACCATGTTCTAATTTAGACCAAATATCTTGTATTCAGCATGATCTTGATATTATTAGTACCTGGGTTAATAAATGGGGCATGAAGTTAAACTCTACAAAATGCAAAGTAATGCATTTGGGTTCTAATAATTTAAATTTCCAGTATATTCTGGATGATTTACCATTGTGTGCCACTAATGATGAGAAGGATTTGGGTATAAACATTTCAGATGACTTAACATATTCCAAGCATACGCATTCTGTTATTAGTACATCTAATAAAATTATTTGGTCTATTTTGCGTAATATTAGATCTCAAGATCAGGAGGTGTTGTTACCACTATTCAGGTCCTATGTCCGTCCCCATCTTGAATACGCTTCACAGTTGTGGTGTCCTTTTAAAAAATCAGATAGTTACTCTCTTGAAAGGGTTCATCGAAAATACACTAAAAAAAATCTGGTCTCGAATCCTTATCTTATGAGTTTAGGTTGTATACATTGAAACTAATGCCTCTTACTATCAGACGCATTAGAGGTGACCTTTTCCTCCTATATGACATTATTCATGGCCCCTGTATCATGACTGAGTTAGGATTTTCTTTTAAGTCATCAATACATAATACTAGAGGTCATGTCCTCCAGTTAACTAGTAAATCTTTTAAACATAATAATCATAAGTTTTTATTTTCTGTAAGAACTATTGGGCCTTGGAATAGACTTCCGTCTGATGTAGTAACAAGTAATACTAAAGAGATTTTTAAACATCGTCTCGACGTGCTAATTATGTCTGGGTATGACTTAACATTCTACTCTATGGCCTAGCATAGGAGCATTATGGGCTTTGGCCTACTAGCTCTTTCTTCTAACCTTAGTATGAACCTTAGTATGAACCTCTATAGGGTTACCTGCGTCAGGATACTTGGCACCTTGTATACCTGTGAAATTAAATGATGTGGCATACCTCCCTGAACTATCTGACTTAGCTGAAGCTATCTGGCCCACCTCTGTGCCCTCCAAAGCTTTGATACCGCATACCTTAATATGAATTGCTGTTTCCAAAGTCAGTCTGCAGTTTGGGCCAGCACCAGCACCACTCCCAAGACTCTCTTTATCTAAGGGGCAGTCAGGAGGAATTGTATGGTGCAGCTGAACTGTTCATACTCTAGATGTTTGCCCCTCTGCTGAGGTATATTAGAAATACATTGCTTTACTATCAGTCTTTCTCCATGCCCCGTCCATAAACATAAAACACCCTCCCACTGCCAAGTATCCTGCCCACCCCAGTCCTTTCCACATGCCCTGTCTTAAAACAAGAAAATGGTCCGACAAATTATATCCCTCATGCCCCCCCAACCCTCCTCTCAGCACCCACCATCCCACTCACCCTCACCCCATACTTACCTATGTAGTCCAGTGCTGCTCCTTCTCAAACATCTTCTTCTGAGCTCCACTGGGAAGTGACTGAGAACAAGGTAAGCTCTGTTAATGGCTTTTTAATTCATTTTGAAGTTTTACTCATAACTTTGTCAGTTCTTAATATTTTGACCACAGATTTTCAACAAGGCCTTTTTAACTCCACCTTATGAACCAGGCAGGCAACATTTTTCAAACCCCCCCCAACGTGTTTTTGCAGTCATTCTGGATGGGATATAACATTTTCACCTGTCTTGAATATAAAGTGGGGTAATATAAAGACTGTGCTGAAAATCTGGGGTCAAAATCTCAAAAAAACAAAATTATGAATCAGCGTTGAAATTCTTCAACATTTACTCGTAACTTAAATATTTTTCCAGCTTTTGAGCCCAAATTTTCAACACAGCCTAATCTTCCTGGACTAAAAGTCTCCACCACTTATTCACACTAACCTATACCGGAGGCGCTAGAACCCAGCGGGAGCCAAAAATCTTCACGAGGGTTGGCACCATGATAGGACCGCGCATGTTGAGCACCTTGGTTAGCTTGCACTGTATAGGCTGTCTCAGTGTCGACCCTCCAACTGCCTCAGTTCCTTTTCTCCCGCCATTGAGTGCGGCCGATGATGATGTCCCATGCCTGCCGGAGTCAAGTCTTTGTCGCTACAATAGCAGCTGTTGTTCTGTATCGATTAATTTACTACTTTTAGTGTTCTTTACTTATTTAAAAAAAAGATGAAGAAGAGGAAGAAATTCTCAACCTGCCATCAACGGAGTCTACCTTAAGCGGTAGCGGTGATGGTAGGGAGACTTCATTTAAGCTGTGATGGCAGTGGGCTGTGTCTGGTCCAACGCCTTTTGCGGAGGGGGTCCGACCATGGGCAGTCTAGTGCTCGGGTGGGGACGGTCTGCCCGAAGCAAAAGCAGTGGGCTCATTCCCAACCTCGATCAGGGGACCCGCTCCACTCGAGCGCTTCTTCCTTCTTTCTGTCGGTGGAAGAAGAAACAGTACCGCGTGACGCCACCCTCTAATATGTCTGCACGGGATCATCGGTGGTGAGAGCGCGGGCCTGACCCAACTTCGGCGGGTCCTCTGTGGCTTGCTTCAATCGACTACTATCTTTGACACCAGGGCCCATCCCTGTCCTTGATGGGGCTCTGTTGAGCAGTTTCACATCCGTGCTGCTCTTTTAGAGCAGGAGGTACGACGTCTGTACAGTTGACTTGGCCAGTGGACCCGGTTCTGGGGCCTTCGAGCCTCGGAGCTGCTGGGCTACAGCCGAGTTGGTCAGGCAGGATGTGCAAGGTGCCCTTGGCACTGACCCCACATGCCTGCCCCCTCACCTTTTTCCTCTGCAGGCGCCAGCATGGGTACTTTCCTTCCCCCTTTGTTCAGGTCTAGGGCCAGTATGTGGTGCCAGTGCCACATGTGGTGACGGCGCCGCAGGTGGTGGCAGTGCAGTGGGTGGTACCAGTGCCTGGGGTGGTGCTGGCACTGCGGGTGGTGCCTGCGCATGGATGGCACCAAACTCCTCAACGCCGATCCAGTGGCAGCATCTCCCATGATCCTGGCCTGGACCTGCCTTTTGGAGGTTCTTCTGGGGTAGAAGTGGATCTGGATGAGTCTTTCCCTGTCCTGCTTTGTTGAGGATGAAGTGGACCCACAGTGCTGGCACCACCCACTGCGCCACCACCACCTGCGGCGCCAGCACCACATGCGGCACTGGCACCACATACTGGCCCTAGAGCTGAACTTTTTTTAGGGGCTGGAATGCAGGCCTTCTGTATTAGCAGAGCCTGTGATGGAAAGATCTTCTTTCCAGTTTTCCTCAGAGATATGGGGTCCACCATAACATTTCAGACTTCATCTGTGGACCAAACCAGACTTCTGTGTCTTGAGTGCCTACATTTCTTAGTACAAGTACACCCTGTGGAACACACTCAATTCTATGGTCGAGAGTCTCCCGGAATATAACGCTCCATTGCTAGGGGCATATAGCCCAGTAGTCACCTAAAAGCTTTTATAGATGCCTATGACACTGCCACTAGGGCAGATGCCGTTGGCAGCAGGTGATTAACATCTCCTTGGCAGTGCTTTTCAGTTCAGCCCTCAGGTTGAGCTCTGGAGACCACTCAAACTCCTGCTGCCCCTCATTGGAATGACCCCATTGTCATTCTTATAACAGGCAGTCCCTTCAAGGTAGAGGCCTGGAAGCCTTTGTCAGAACTAGCTCCTCAACCATGAAAAATTGCAGCAGAAAGCACAAGGCCCATGCCGCCCTGTACCATTCTCTTGGATCTGGCCTAGCTCCCACCTCAACTGTCTGCCTATAGGTCATCAGGATTGTCCGAGAGGGATACTTTCCTAATTTTGCAGAGCTTTTCCCCAGACCCAGGTGGCAGCCCAGTCTGTCCACCTCTCTGTCAGACCCTCTTTCCTCTGAGAGATGGGGCCTCTGTGGGATCAGGGCAGTTGAAGTTGTTCCACAGTGAATCGTAACACAGGTTCCTACTTCCTTTGCTTGGTTCCAAGATAACAGGTGGCATGCGCCCATTCCTGACTTTGATAGGTTAAACAAGTATCTGTTCAGGGAGTAGTTCACTACAACCTCGGTGTTCCAAGTGTTCACTTCCTGGATGTTTGGCTCCAAGCCAGCCCATCCTGGCTGGAGTCACGGGAAGCAGTTGCCACAGCTTCTCAGTTGCTCTCTTCCAGGAGGGGTTTTCTGATTCAGGGAAGGTGCCAGATTTACCTTCCCAGTAGCTCCTCTTCATAGGAGCCCTCCTGGATACCTCCAGGGCGAGGGTTCTTCCTTCCAGAGAAAGAAAGAAATGATGTCTTCAGATGTCTCTTTATTTCACGGAAGGCAACCCTGTTCGAACCCTTTTCGATGTAGCAGATGCTGGGACTTGTAAGGAGGAAAGGATTCCCCCATCAGGTTCTTGTTGGGGATAAACAAGTGGAAGGAACGACAGACAGTGGCAAGTCATGTAATAAACAAGTTTATTACAAAAAAAAACACAATTATAAACCTTACAGTGCAAGCACTGGGAGAAGCAGGTTTTCCCAATACCTAGGTATAGCAAATTCTCTAAGAGCTACCTGTTACAAAGGGTCTTATACCCTGATAATTACTATAGCAACAGCTAAGGAAGATACATAAAGTGAATATAATTGGACAAAAACAGGTGGCCTGAGTAACTATCCTAACTAATATGAGAAGTTGCATAGCTTGCAGAAATGTAAACAATGAGGTTCTTGTAATTCCAGGCTATAGTAGCAGTACAACTACTAAAGATGGCACTGCTGGCTTACTTATGGAAATACAGTAAAAATAAGGCAAACTGCATCCCTTATAGCAAATATATCTCAGTAGAACATAATGCAGCATCATATGCATTAGTAAAACATAGTAGAACACAGATCCTGACACTTATGCTTATACAGTGTGTCTTCGCCCTAAGATTAGTATATGTACCTACATGTATGTTGCTGTCCATGAGGTGGGGGCCCAATTAGAGGTACTGGACCATGGATAACATTCCTTCTCTTGTTGCCTCAAAAGGGGCAACACAACCATAGGGAAGTAGTGGGATGGAGCTACAAAAGCCGTCGTTTACAAGCCTGATGCACGAGCCTTGTAAAGTATTTCAAGTTGTTCACGATGTTGTCCAATAGTACGTCACAGACAGCAAAGGGTTAATATTAATAATATATGAGAAGAAAATAAAATAAAACAGGGTTACATGTGTGATGGGTAATCACAGATTGAAACATAAATGCAGACAAAAATTAATT
Organism: Neoceratodus forsteri; assembly: GCA_016271365.2. Classification (NCBI taxonomy): domain Eukaryota; kingdom Metazoa; phylum Chordata; order Ceratodontiformes; family Ceratodontidae; genus Neoceratodus; species Neoceratodus forsteri. The sequence goes on along the minus strand of JADMNL010000027.1, from coordinate 122,327,061 downwards.
CAGTTTGTAAAAAGCAGTCAGTCAGGGTTACCATTAAAAATGGGCCTGTTACCGGCCCAGTGGCGCTGAGGGTTGAGGCACTGGGCGACACCTTGCGCCATGCTGGCGACCCGGGTTCGGGAACAGACTTGGGATAGCTGGGGGTCGGAGGGGAGGAGGAGGATTGAGCATCCCAATGGATGCTCTCCTCCTCTTCCTGGGGTGCTTTGAGCACCCGACGCACCAATGCCTGTGGAAGCATGGGCATCGGGGCACAGGCGGCTCTCCGGAGTCTGGGAGGGGAGGATGTTGTGGGCATTTGTCAGTGGCATTTGTCAGCACGCCATCTGTCTGGACATCAGTCCTGTGTGCCGACACCCTCAAGGGGAGGAGGGACCAAGGGGAAGAAAAGCAGAAAAACCCTCTTGGGCCAGGATGATGGCCAATCCTAGCCCTGATCACCTACCCACAGGCAAACCCCATTGTGCAGGCACTCGGAGGAGAGGAGCAAGGTAGGAGACAATGGAGCAAGCCTGGCACTCTAGGGGCAGACACCGTGGGAGGGATCTATGGGGTTGATCAGGTCCGAAGGAGTGGACCAAGTAGGTAGTAAGGAGGGATAAAAAGAAATTGGGGAAAAATGGGCCTTTTGTGGAGTTGGTACAGGGTGGTCACAGATGGAGCACAAATGGTGTATTTGTAAGGCATAGTGCAGAACCCAGGGATGTCAGTACCACAATTGAGATCTTAAAAGATGTCAACGTGTGATACCACATAGAACATAATGTGACATAAAGTGTCTGTTGATGAAGAAGAGTTCATTGAATCCACTTTGAGAGTGGATAAGGTAGATGCTACCTGGATGTGGAGGTGTGGCACACCCTTGGAGCTTGATTGAAGAACGTGTCGATAATGTTTCTTGACAGATAGGTCATTATAAAATAGATATGACCAGTTTAGAAAGTTCATATGAGTAACAGTCCATAAAGTTCATATAAGTAACCGCAAGTTGGCGTAGTTACAGGCAAAATGTCATTTGCTGAAAGGTGGTAACCCCCACAAGGCACATGGGGCTAAGAAGATGGGAATTTATAGACGAAACACCATTATAGTAAGAAAGTCGATGTTTATGTTGCTGGCTGCTGAATGGCTGGATTTGCAGAGGCCTTGGCAGGGGCTGCATTAGATTGTGCATGGAGTCTTTGAATGGAGTAGCCACACACACTGGCGTAGCGTTTGTGTTGTGGAAGCTGATCACACTCTGGCACAAAGATTAGCGGTTTATAAGTGATAGTCCATAATAAAAAAAATCAGTTTGTATGAGGTGCCAGCCAGGCTTGGAAAGAGCAGCAGTGAAGAAAATGGATGTCTTTCTTGAAGATCAGTTGAAGAAGGGTCTTCTTGCTGAAGTCAGGGGATTGCCCCACCCCAGGCTTAGCTTAATAGTAAGCAGAAACAATAAGCTTAATTGTAGAGTCAGAATTGGTTGGACCTTTTTCAGTTTATTTAGAGATTTACAAATAGGTGTAATTGTGCTGGAAACATTATACTTGCAGAGGTAATAATAGCATGTTTCGTGTAGTAGTCCTTATATGGAGCCACTCAGGCACAAAGATGGTGATGACATTGAAGTTGTGGCAGCTGTTTTCTTTTCAGGAAAAAGGTGAATGTTTTTGCAGCTTAGATGAAAGTATTACTGCTCTCGTGCCTGGAGATGTTATGTGTGTCACACTTGGAAACCTGCAAACTTGTAAAGTGTGTTAGAAACTCAGTTAAGAACACATATACACAGTTGTTGAAAAGGAAAAATAAAAATAACAGTGTTTTATACAGATGACCTTTTTGTTTTGAGAAGAGTAGTGTGACAGAGCCTACATTTCTGACAATTGTGGAAAGAGAAAAATAAAAATGGGGTGTCGACCACACACCTGGGGGTGCAGGCCGAGGTCCAATAATACCATTTGGCCATCTGTGAATCTGTGACAGTGTCATGGTTACACCCTGCTTTCAGGTTGCAGAAGAGGCTATGACAGTGATTAACATGCTTTCCCTATATATGTGTTGCTGGCAGGCCTAACTGAGGCCTGTGTTATAAAATCTTGTAATATTATATTAATAACACACTTCAAATGTGTAGCTTATGGCAATATGCCCATTACACCATGCAATAGTGGGACAAATATATTGTTGGCCTATACCAACTGATGATAGTGCCTGTTGCTCTTGTGACAAGTGAAAGGGTCTACTTTCTTTGCATTGTATAGTGAAATACTCCAAAGTACTGAGTAAGGTAGGGCCTACTATGGAACCTTGAAGCATAGGTTCTTGAGCAGAATCTAAATTCTGCCATATTATAATTGTTAAAATTTAAGATCACAAGATTTGCATACAGTGCACTTTATTTTTCTGGGGTACCTGGGAGTGATGAGATAAACAGAGCATTAGCTGGTCTGGGTTTCTGCTTGGAACACAGTGTAGGGGTGGGTCAGCAATGCTGGCCCCAGTATCTAGGTTTGGTTATGGGCATTAAAAACATTCATAAATGTGGAGCAGTTTTCTGAGTACACACTTGATAAAGTGTAGCAAAATGTTATCAAATCATAATGGCATAATCATAAAACAAAAACATTTTTGCAATGGAACAATATTAGTTTTGAGCATAATGCATAAAATACATTTTAAACAACAGAACAAATATAGACTGAAAGTTTAGTTCAGAGTCCAGGAATCTTGGAGTATTGTGAATCCACTTGTGTTGAGCACAAGCATGGAATAAGTTGCAGAGGGTGGGGTACAGTTTAGGTTTGTGGGTTGCAGTCCTTGGTTTGTAAAAATTGCTTAGTTTTGGTTGAAATAATTATTTGAGCAACCCAACATGTTTTGTTAACTTGAAAAGAAGGCCTGGCTGTTGCTTTGTTAGCCGGGTATGGCACTTATAACTTGTAAGGCTTTTTCAGGATATGCAATGCTTTGGAACTTTGAAATTATAGAAAATTGTTTGTGCCTGTAGAAAGTCAGATGTTTGTACCCATTGCCCTAATGGGCGGTGGAAAGTTGTTTTGTATTTTTCTAGACAGGATAAGAAAGCTGAAAAGACAATCAAAAGATATGATTATGTGGAAATACATACCCCCCCCCAGCTTGGCTGATTACTTGTTGAGGGAAGTAGCCCTTGCACCAATAATATGTTTTGTGTGATTTAGCTATTTGCACTAGAAAAAGCCGAGGGGCTGAGCTGGGTTATACTGTTAGAATACATTGGGTCTTTTTCAAGCCTGTAACCAACAAATGGTTATTAGCAAACACACATTTTCTTTTTATTTACCCCTATGGGGAGACAGTGATGTACCTTGCAACATCTGTGGGCATTGCACTGGAAGAAAGGGTATGCCCCCCCCAGCTCCTACTGTGGTAAAAGAGGCAGCTTGAGCACTGTAGCAATAAAAGGGTTGTGCTGTGGGTGATGATGTGGATGCTGAACCAGAAATGGTCTGGCAATTTTAGTAGCCAGTCAGTCAGCACCTTAAAAAGGCATACACTGGATAGGTGGTAATGGGGTGGCCCCATTGACATCCCCAATAAATATACTTTTCAAATTATAACAAAATTATATTGCAATTAGTTTAGTAAGTATTGTTTCATACCTTACTAGAAGATGGGGAATCTCCTTTTCCCTAAGAGATAGAAAAGGGAACAAGAACGAAATACACAACCTGAAAATAAAATTAGATTATTTTATAGGGCAAGAGGAGCCGAGCATCCTTGGGTTCCCTTGTCCTAAACATTACAAAATGTCAGCTGAGTTCATAAAAGATCCGGATTGATTGTAAGACCGTACGTACATATATCTCAGAATGCATTTATAAAAGATGGTAACACAAAAAAGATGTTAAAATTCAGGCCTGGTAAACTCTCTTAAAACAGCTGTAATATATATATATATATATTTTTTTTTTTAACAGTATACTGTATATAAAAAAAACAAATACTGGGGTGGGGAGTACCCCCCCATTGAGCGCCTTGCGTAGTATGGGAATCTCGTGATATTAGTCATGAACAAAGAAGCTGTGTTATAATTGAGCCTCTGTAGGAAAGGCAGACTTAATAATAGTGGGTGGAGGTAATTTTATACCAGCAAGGTCTGGCTGGGAGACCAGAGGAACATGCTGATGTCCCCGGGCTCAGTATGGAGCAAAAAAAAAAATGAAATCTGAAAAATCACAGTTCACGTATTTCCCTGTTCGAAAGTAGCATTCATACAGAAAATGATCCGTATGAATCAAAAGTTGCTCAGGAAAACCCATGAACTCTGAGCTGATAGGTAATAATGGTTCAGACTCACAAGGAGGTCAAGTGACTTGCCAAAGGTCACATAGTATGAAAGTGGTGGCTGTTGGGAATCAAATACAGCCATTTAGGTTTGAAACAGTAGTGCAGTGAAGCACTGGACTGCACTACTGTGTGTGCCTCTTGTGTGAGAACAATAGTTAACACACGTATTTATTGTAACATTAAACAGATGGTAATTAAAAATGCAGTGCATTATAGAATGGCTCATTATGAAAATAGGTGATAGGAATTACCTTTGCCATGAAAACACAGTACAATGGTGGCATAGCAATGACACCAGGAGCAAAGAAAAATGGATACACATATGTTTATGGCCCAAACGAAAATGTGACTTTAGAAGTTTGAACCCAGTCATGAATAGGGTTAAGTAATTTGGCCGTCAGCACAGAGGAATTGGCATAAGTCCAAGGACACACGTGGGTATGTGAGCAGCAGTTTCTGTTTACAAGTGAACTCAAAATGAGAGATTTTTTTTAATGAAATGTTAAAACAGCACACAATAGTACGCTGAGTCCAAACTAAAACATTGACCATTCAAACAATATCAAAATACAGTACCCTTTCTAATCAAGATCCTTGTAAGCACTTATTCAACTTCGGTGCACCCTTTTATGGTGACACCCCGACGGCGAAACAGGAGAAAAGACCATTACAGCGACATTCGCGGTAATGGTCCTTTTCCGTGTTTACGCCCTTCCCCAGTGTTCCGCCTCCCGGACCATCTCCGACCTGGGTTGGAATCCTAAGTCCAGGGCTACGGGGGCAGAGCACAACCCCACAGAAAACACCCATGGAATAGGCGGCACAATACCTGCGTCGGTATTGTGCCGTCGCTGTGGGGGAGGTCAGCATTGTCGCTGCCGACAAAACTTGGTGCTTCTATTCAACTTTGGTAATCTTTCCAAAGAATTGTCAATCCACCATTACGTCTCATGAATTTTCTCAAACACCATCCATCTTCACCTACATGAACCCTCAACAACATGCCATGCCCATCTGAACAACTATACTTATAGAATCAGCTGAGACAACAGGATTCTAACTATAATGAAAGTTTTGTATATGAAACCCCTATATCACAGATAGCGAAAACAACTGGCTAGCAAAGACCCTGAAACATGGGGCTGCTATTTAATCTTGTAGAACCAAAACCATAATTAGGCACGGAGCACAGAACAACCATAGTATATACCATTGAGTCTGAATGCATCCTAAAGTGACTAGCAATAGCAACTGAAGAAACACACACACACACACACATATATATATATCTCCCAAACTGTTGCAAATGATATTAGAATTAGAACAGTTTTAAACATTTACCTAAGGTAGACAGTGGTTCTTGAATCATAAAAAAAAGGAGTCAGAGACAAAATAGCAAGTGAACTGTAAAAACACTTACCAGATAGCAAGTTGAGAAGAAATGGCTGCTTGCCCTCCAGGATCAAAAGGGACAGTTTTCCATTCCAGAATCTCCAATTGTTTGGCCACAAATTGAACAACAGGCAGTGTGCCTGATCGCAGTATCTCGGGTGTTTGAATAGCCTGCATAGCCAAAATGCTGTTTGTGCTGAATGAGGAGTGGGGGTCTGTTTCCAGCTTACACTCATTCTGAGGCATCCCCCATGCATGCAAGTCTAGTCTTTTTGTTAGAAAGGATTTTTGCATGGCGAGCAAGTGGTGACTTACCTCTGATGCTGGTAGAGCAGCATACGTAGTGCACTGGGCAGAAATGCCAAGTACAAAGTTTCCTAATGACCTTGTGTCCACCACAAGGCTGATTAAACCTCTGTAGGGAGTAGACATACTGACAACATAGAAGCAAGCACATGTGGAAAACCTGAAAAATTTGCCCGGCGCCGTCATCTACCACTTTCTGGTCCCCGGTAGGTAATTAGTAGTCACAGGAGGTTTACTGTGACTCAGTGTGGGTCTGCCATGCCTGAGAACAAAGGTGGTGTGGGTCTGCCACGCCTGCTACCACTCTAAGTATGAGCAGGTCCAAGTAGGTTAAATGAAGATAGCACTACACTGCTCGACATTGAAAATGAATTGAAAGTGAAGCGTCCCTTGTTTAATCTGTACCTTTTTACAGTTTCCATATATGTAAGGAGAAAATGACTCCCCATCAGGTCCTTGTTAGAGAAAAACAAGTGGAAGGAATGACAGACAGTGGCAAATCATGTAATAAACAAGTTTATTATAAAAAAAAGTTAATTACAAACCTTACAGTGCAGACACTAGGAGAAGCAGGTTTTCCCAATACCTAGGTATAGCAAATTCTCTAAGAGCTATGTGTTACAAAGGGTCTTATACCCTGATAATTACTATAGCAACAGCTAAGGAAGATACATAAAGTGAATATAACTGGACAAAAACAGGTGGCCTGAGTAACTATCCTAACTAATATGAGAAGTTGCATAGCTTGCAGAAATGTAAAACAATGAGGTTCTTGTAATTCCAAGGTTTTAGTAGCAGTACAGATTACTAAAGATGGCACTATTGGCTTACTTATCAGAGACAATGTTATTCAAGAATCTAATCTTTCTCAGTAATTATCTTGTAACATTTGGTTAGATTGTTGCTAGCCTCCCTCCTTTTGCTCTCCAATGTCCCCCATCCCCCTACACTGGTATTATGACTCTGGGTCTCTCAAGACCCTATGAAACTGTTTTCTATTTTAGCGCTGACCTGGGACCTCCCATATGTTCCCAGTTAATGTAACCAACAATGTAAACTTAAGCCAGGAATGTCTAACCCTGTATTAATACATTGTTACCGTATGTATATTTTTTTCCTTGAATTTTACTCTGTACTCTTACTTTTATCTGGCATGGAGCCTTTGCAAAAGAGTCTATGACGCAAAAGGTTTTAATTCTGATTCTATTCAAATAAATAAAATAAAATAATCACTTATGGAAAATACAGTACAAATAGGCAAAACGCATCCCTTATAGCTAATATATCTCAGTAGAACATAATGCAGCATCATATGCATTAGTAAAACATGGTAGAACACAGATCCTGACTCTTATGCTTTATACAATAAGTGTCTTCACCGTAAGTTAGTACATGTACCTACATATATGTTGCAATCCGTGAGGTGGGGGCCCAGATTAGGGTGCTGGACCATGGATAACAGACTCATGCCTTAACCGTCACGGCAAATAATGGTCTCCAATTATACATTTGCAATCCTCCACATAAATGACAGAACCCGAACAAAATTACTCACATGGTAGACACAGTTGGTGTAGCTTCTGCTAGGTCTACCCTTACCCGCGAAATCCTAGATCACCATCACCACAGCCATACCCTGATCAGTTTGGGAGCTCACTGTCAAGACCTCCACTCAGGTGTGGAGCCAAGAAGAACATCATCTTCTCATAAATTCTTAGAGATGAGAGCTGTCTTTATATACTTTCTAAGTCCTGAAGAGGCCCTCTGCCACAAAGTGATCCCACTTCAGATGGACGGCAATGTTGTGACATTTCATCAACAAGCAGGGTGGAGCACTCTCCTGTCCTCTGTGCAGGAAGACCGTGAGGATGTGAGAGTGGTGGCTTGAGTATGTTGCGTCAGTTCAGATGTTATGCTGTCGCTCGCTATTCAGTGAATGGGGCAGTCCTGACCGAGTCCTTTTTGTGTCCCCTCTCAACGCAAAACTGCCTCTATCCTGCTTCAGAAATCCAGACCCTAATGTTTTCTGTCAGGATGTTTTCACTGCAGTAGACCAGATGCTTTCTGTATGCTTTCCTCCTCTTCCCTTAGTTCAGAGGGTGCTGCTCAAGTTGTAGACACACGGGAGCAGGATGATTCCCATTCTTCCAGACTGGCCTTGGCAGACATGGTTTGCGTTCATCAACAGTTGGTCAGAAGTTCCCCCGAGGTGACTCCCTCTACGAGCATACCTCTGACACAGGGATTTTGGTCCATCCTTCCTGCACTCCCTTCATCTCCATGCCGGGCTCCTGGGGAGATGAAAGTTGGCAAGTTTTAGGTTTCCCCAGACAATTGCAGAAATCTTCTTAGCCACACATAGACCTTCCATCAGGAGGATACACTTCTCCATCTGGTGTGCAAAGTCCCATCTTGACCCTTTCAGTTGCCCAGCAAGTAAGATGTTGGGGTGCCTCGTGGACCTGTCAAATGCAGGTCTGCAATTCTCACCAGAGAATGTACACCTCTGCATGTTTTTGGACTATCTTGAGCCAGTAGAGAACATGTCACTGGCTCAGTTACTGCTAGTCAAGTTTTACTTCTCCCTACTTACTTCATTAACTCCAGAATGAAGGAGACCGCTCCCTTCATTCTCTGGATGTTAAGAGGGTTCTGCAATTCTACATCGACAGAACGAAAGAGATACACAATCCGAGCAACTATTGTTTCTTTCAGCATGCCTCGTCTAGGCCAGTCTGTTGCCATGAGATGTATTTCTGCATGGTTAGTAGCATGTCTTCTACACCACTAATCCATGGCACAGGTCAAATTGAAGGCCAGATTCACACCTTTCTACTGGGCGGCTGCAGCTTTCCTGGTAGAGATTAGTAATGTACCCATTGCAGACATCTGCAAAGCGGCGACTTGGACCTCTGTGCATACCTTTGAAAGGACTACGTTCTGTATGTCCATGCCAGACAATTCACTTTCTTTGGCAGGACAGTCGTTTTGGACTTCTGTCCTGAGTGAACTCTGTCTCCTACCACCCTACTCGGGGGTGTGATTTTTAGCTCGGTACTCTCCCATTAGTGTGAATAAGTGGTGGAGACTTTTAGTCCAGGAAAACATGGAAATTATGTACCTACCGTAATTCTTGATCTTCTTGGACAGAGTCTCCACCACTCGTTCACACGCCCACCCACCATCCCCTGAGCTCACTCGTTCTGTTTTGGTCTTCATTTCCTTGTTGTTTGGGCTCTGAAGACATTCTTGAATTGACCCTTCATACATGGGTCATCTAGGCCATCTTATGCCCAGAAGTTAGGGTTAGTTTTTTTAAGTTAGTTTATGCTGCACCTCCTCGGTCGAAAAGGTACTGAGGCAGTTGGGGGGGTCAATGCCGAGATAGCCTGTACAGTGCAAGCTAGTCTTATTGTGCCGCGCATGCATGGTCCTATCCTGGCGCTGACCCTTCTGAAGATTTTTGTCTCCTGCGGGGTCCTAGCGTAGACCCATTAGTGTGAATGAGTGGTGGAGACTTTGTCCAAGAAGATCAAGAATTACGATAGACATGTAATTTCCATTTTTTATACCCCACCTCATGAAAATGGCAGGTGTAATTTTTCAAATCCCCACCAAATCATTGCTTTTGCAGTGGCTCCATGAAATCACCTTTCGAACAGGATTTAACAAATTCCACATGTGATCATAAGGTGGTGCCATACTTAAGACTATGTTGAAAATTTGGGGTCAGAGACTCAAAAAATGGCAAAGTTATGATGAAAAATTGAAATTCTTCAATGTTTACTCCTAGCTCCACTATTTTTTTTTTTTTACCAGATTGTGACCAGACATTTTCAGCATAGCCATTTTTGTACCCTGTGTTATGAACATGACGTGTCATTTTTTAAAATCCTGCCTAAAATGTATTTTTACACTTATGTCCCTAAATGGCACACTGGACAGGATTTCATAAATGAGACCTGTCCTATTCATAATGTGGCGTATTTAAAGACTATGTTGTATAGAATATCTATGTTGGTAGACTATCTAGAGGAGCATGGCCTCCAGGATGCGAGGCACCATGGGTTCATCAGGGGAGAGTGTGTCAATCTAATCTGATTGACTTCTGTGACTGGATCAGACAGTAGACGGAGTCAAGCGGTAGACATCCTCTATCTGGATTTCAGCAAGGCCTTTGACTCTGTGCCCCCACAAAAGGTTGATCAGGAAGTTGGTGGATCCTGGGGTGTTGGAGAAGATGATAAGATGAGTGGAAAACTGACTGAGGGACAGAACCCAGAGGGTAGTTGTGGGAGGAGAGTTATCTGGCACCAGAGAGGTCACCTGTGAGGTCCCACAGGGCTTAGTGTTGTTCAGTGTCATCATCAGTGACATTGGGGATGGCACCAAGCTCTGCGGGAGAGTGGACACAGCCGAAGGGATACTCGACCTAACAGGACAATCTGGTAAAGCTGGGAAGGTGGTCCAGGATCTGGCAGCTTGGCTTCAATGCCAAGAAATGCAATGATCTCACTTCGAGGGAGAGCTCTTACAGCAGGTTATACCATAAGGACTGAAGCCAGCAGGCGCCAGGACCCCATGGGAAACTTCTAGCTAGCAGTCTGTGGTGGGGACCGCCCCCTGACATCGGCCCATCCCCTGACGTCAGCCAGTGGTATAAAAGAAATGGTCCCCCATCCCAACCTCAGTTATTTTCTCACCATTGACCTGCGCACATCAGCTTCACAGATGCCTTCTGCTTTAGTCGACCGCCATTTTTTCACGATCACCCACGCTTTATTATTTTTTTTAAAAATCTGATTTTCTTCAATATTTTCTCTGAATGTCTTCTTTTCCAATCTCATCAGTAGAGCTACGGCAGTCCAAGTGTGCTTGTGGCAAGCAGATCCCGTCAAAGGATGGCCACGCTTCCTGCCTCTTTTGCTTAGGCCCCGATCATGATACAGAGGCCTGCCAGCACTGCTTGAAGTTTAACCAGAGACCAGGATCTGCCGCCAGAAGGCCCTGAAAAGCTTCTTGCTAGAAAAGAAAGTAACAGCGATGGAGAAAGAGATCCAGCGTAAAAGTACCTTCTCCTCCCTGATCTCAGGGGCCTCTTCTTCTTTGAGTTCTCACAGGGAGAAGAAGTCAAATGGAAAGCACAAACACCAGGATAAACATAAGGGAAAATCCTGGTCAGCCTCTCATTCCTGGTCCCTTCACTAGATGGCGACCGGTTCCGGGATGTCCTCCTGTGGGAGGTTGGACTCTGCTTCCACAGCAGCCCTCTCTCCGTCCAAGCTCCCCGTGGTCAAACCACTCGCCCTCAACCACCCGCCCTCATCCAGATGTCAGGCTGTGGTTCTTCATGGTCAAGGACTTCTTCCTCAGCCTCTCAGCCCCTGATGCTCTGGCCCTTTCATCAGATACGTTCTCAACCAGGTGGCTCGGCCATGTCTTCTTGGTGTGGAGGCCTGCCTATATTGATAAATATAAAGCAGATTTCTGTCTCCAGGGCCAACATTATATAGTGAGGCCAGGGGCATGCGCTCACCTCCCCCAGAAGGGTGATGCCTCTGCCCCATTTAGGAGCTAGCTCCCCTCGGCAGGCTGCTTCTTCAGACTGCCATCAGTCTGCGTCTGTCCGGTCGATGCCGACTACCCGATGTCGACCCTGGCGACACCCCTCCCATCATTGCATGAACACCCCATGTCACCAGCTGACCCTAACGTCACTTCTCAGCCGACTCCGGGGGGTCTGACGTCTGGTCTGATGATACCTGCTAGACCAACTCCAGATAACCAGGCGCCCACTGGGCGGCCGGTCAACCCAAATCCACAAGACCTGACATCTGGGTTGCCACTGCCAAAGGGACTGGGGCCATCTGCCGTCCCCCCAACGACGCTGGCTAATCCCTCTATGCCTCAGAACTCTCTGCTGGATCTCAAGGCTCTCTTCACATCCTGGTGGAATGTGATCTGGGTGATCTGGTACTGAAGAGGCCTCCTACACCCCCTCCTAAGGAATCTCCACCCTCAGGGGCTAAGCCTCAGGCACCTCCTTGGCAGCCTACGCTGACTCCTAAAGAGCTGACCATGTAAACAGATGACACTGATAGAGGTCACTCTAAGCATCATGGTCAGAAGCATCATACTCGTCCTCAAGGGCCTCTGACCAGCGCCAGTGTAGGTCGCACGGCCGTAGACACCATCGTTCAACCTCATGATCTTCCTCTTCAGGGGAGTCGGACTGGCGTACCTCTTCTTCCTCCTCGGTGTCGTCTGACTTGGGAACGTCCCCCCCCGGTGGATTCTAAGGATGTTTCCAGGTCTCCTCTCGATGATCTGACCTTCATGGAGGTCATGTGGCACATCCAGTCCAATATGGGCTGCGATGCCAAAGATTTGGACCCTGAGAGGTGCAGTTTGGCTATTTTCCTCAGTTAAAAGGATCCAAAGCCGGTGGTGGTTCCTCCTCTGGTGGATCCATTTAAAGATGTCACCAGATCTGCTTGGAAATATCCATCTACTACCACTGCTGTTTCCAAGAAGGCTGATCGCCTCTATAATGCTCCTTGAGATAAACCTTTCTTTGGAGAGCAACCGATTGCGGACTTCATGGTTATCACAGCGGCCCATGAGGCCCCAGCATCTTGGTACTCAGCCTCCAGACAAAGACTCGAAGCAGATGGACCAGCTCAGCAGGAAAATCTATGCCTCGGCCACCTGCACCGTTCACTTCCTAAATTTGTTAGCCCACATGGTCCAGTATCAGAATGCCTTGTGGGAGAAGGCCGTGGAACTGGTTCAGACTCAGCAGGATAGTTCTGAGAAAGCTGAGCTGCTGCCTGTTTTGAAATCAGGTTTGGACGTAGGTATTCACATCCTACGTTCCTCCTATGATACGGCAGATTTAACAGCTAGGGCAGTGGCCACTGGCATCTGCTTTTGCCGGTATTCCTGGTTCAGTGTTTCTGATTTTACCCCGGACATCCAGGTGAGCATTATGGACGCCCCCTTTCAAGGGCTCAGTCCTCTTTGGCGAGGAATTGGAAAAGGTTATAAATCGCCTTCAGGAATCTGGCAAGGCTGTCAGATCTGTACATGCCATGTACAGATCTAACCAGAAACAAAATCGCTGCCAGCCATTTGGTCAATCCTCCGGGCAACAGCCCTGAGGCTAGCAGACCAAAAGTGCCTTTATACGTTAGGCCTTTTTTCAGGCCTCAGGAGATTCAGGCCCCAGAACCCCCAAAGCCTCCCAGGCCCCTTTGTCTGTCCCCAGTTCTTCGGCCTAACTCCTTACCTGACCCCCCTTCCCTGGCAGAATCTCTGGGGGAGGTGTTGGGGGTTGCTTCTCTCTGTATTTAGAGGGATGGCACAGAATAACCATGGATCAATGTGTTCTTCAGCTGATAGAGAAAGGGCATGCTCTAGAGTTCATGGAGATGTCCCCGGACAACCCACCCATAACCTCCCATTACCCTCAGTCACACTTCTCCCCCGGCAGGGGTGGTCCTGTGGTTCCCCTTCTGGTCAGCCCCAGTGGCCCCTACATCGGGTGCCATGCCCGAGCTCACCTCGCCCTCTCACACTTTTAGGCCACATCGCTTACTCCATATTGCAGAAGACCTTTGGGGAGTAAGGGTCAGAGGGAGCACCTTGGGAGCATCCGGTGAAGCACCGCAGGGGCCGACCATCACGAGCGCCAGAGGATTGGGGCTATTTTTATTGGTTCCCCCCTCACAGTGCAGGTGTGCAAGGACATCAGTGACGTTGCTGTACATACTTCTGTGCACTGCACTTCCATTGTTGGCCCATGCCGACCCCTCATTTAACCATGGCTTGCACCAACCTCCAGCCACTTCCAGGAGCCAGCATGACCACAGTTGTACCTCCCCACCCTCCCCAGAAGAAGAGAGCAGTCCATGGGACGCTTGATCCTTCTCCCCCTGGCCGACCCTCCAACACCTGAAGTCGCTCCCAACCCCAGGTCGTTGGCATGGCGCAAGATGTGGTGTCCAGCACCTCAACCCCCAGCATCACCGGGCCAGCGTAAAGAGCCTTATTTAGTTTTCCACAAGGACACGGTATCCTTGCGGACGAATCCTAAGTTTTTACTTAAAGTAGTGTCTGAGTTTACACTGACTCAGGACAGCCACCTACCAGTGTACTACCCAGAGTATTCTAACAGAGGTGAGGCTCTACTTCATACTCTGCATGGTCACTGGGTGCTTCATTACTACTTGGATTGCACCCACGTTGTCCGAAAGTCTGACCATTGTTTGTTTCTTTCACCTCGAGAACTGAAGGGGCTCCTGTTTCTAAGCAAACTTTGTCTAAATGGTTAGTCAATTGTATTGTTTATCGCTACCGCAAACATGACAAGCCTTTGCTGGGACCGGTCAAAGGCCATTGTACCAGGGGTATGCCTGCTTCTTTTGCATTCATCAAAAATGTGTCTGTAGGTGATATCTTCACAGCTGCCACTTGGAGTTTTGTACACACCTTCATTCAGCATTACAGTTTGGACATTGCCTCTAATCATAGGACAGGCTTTGGCCTTGCTGTCCTACAAGGTCTACTCTCGTGAGTATTTCAGCAGATTTTTACCTCCTCCTGACTGATGGGGGTTAGTCCTCTCACTGCTTGGGACTCTGTCCTTATGGTGTAGCCTGCTGCAAAAGCTCCCCCTCAAAGTGAGATAGTACAGTTACATAAGAACTTAACGTAGCAGTAGATCATTGAGAGACGCTGTTGCAGCAGGCACTGCTTTCCCTCCCACCTTTCCCTTGGTGACCGTTTCTCCATCATTGGCTATTTTCATTTCTTTGTTTCTGAGGATCCTCCTCGGTTCTCCATTTCTGAGTTTGCCGGGGTCTCCGGCGGGAGAACTGATGTTGGGCTGGGGGACCGCCCCTTTTATACCATTGGCCAACATTGGGGGGAGGGCTATAGACTGCTAACTAGAAGTTTTCTGTGGGATCCTGGTGCCTGACGGCTTCAGTTCTTATGGTGTAGCCTACTGCAAGAGCTCCTCTTGAAGATCTACTGTTATGGTAAGTTTTTGCGTAACTGTACTTTATGCACATTGGAGCCAGGAATCTCAGGACAGAGTACTACCTGGGTGGAGTCCAGGTGTCTGCATCAGAGGAGGAGGAGAAGGACCTAGGCGTGATGATTACTAGTGACCTGAAGCACACTACGCAGTGCAAGAAAGCAGCAGCAAGGGAAAACAAGATGCTGGGATGCATAGCTAAGGGGATCATTAGTAGGAGAGAGGAGGTTACACTGCCCTTTTACAGGTCACTGGTGAGGCCACATCTAGAGTATGGGGTTCAATACTGGTGCTCACACTTCAAAAAGGACATTAACCTGCTGGAGAAGGTACAGAAGAGGGCTACAAAGATGATAGCTAGTGAGCAGGGTAAGGCATACAAGGAGGGGTTGATGACACTGAACATGTACTCCCTGGAGGACAGGAGAGAGTGAGGGGACATGACTGAGACCTTCAGGTACTTGAAAGAGATAAATAAGGTGATAAGGAGGGTCTCTTTAAGCTAAGTGGCAACCATAACATGAGGGGGCACAGTCTTAAGCTGGACAGGGAGGATAAGGAGAGAGGTCAGGAAGCACTTCTTTATGGAGAAGGTGATGGACACTTGGAATGTGCTGCTGGAAGAGGTGGTCTCGTTGAAGACAGTGGGCAGCTTCAGGAGAGGCTGAGATAGGCATGGGGGAAGGTTAGGCTTATGGGTAGGGAGGGTGGAAAGGATGTAAGGAGTGTGGGGGGAGCAGGGTCAGTAGCTCAAGCTGTGGACCATACAATACGAGCAGACTAGATAGACCAAATGGCCTTATTTTGCTGGCTTCTTCGTATGTTGAACATTTGAGGTCAAAATTGAAAAGAAAAGGAAAAAACAAAGTTACGAACAAATGACATTTTTCAGTGTTGACTCATAACTGCAATATTTTTACTTTTTAACTCACAGTTTCAACATACCCAAGTTTTTTTACCACCATCAGATAAACATGGCATGTGTCATAGGAACATAGTAAAAAATACAGGTCAAGTGGCTACTAGGGTTATTATTCAATCTCCTTCGAAAACCTGTTTTTGCGGTCATGCAACAAAACATGTTTGGGGTCACATTTCATAAATGACACCTGTCATGTTCATATGCTGGAGTGAAAAAAAAAGTTTCTGAACATTCAGGGTCACAGTCTAAGAATATGACAACGTTAAGTGTGAACCTCTTCATTTCCCAATAGTTATAACTCGTGTTATTAATTCGTCAATTACCACCTCTGCACTTATCAGTGCCAAACACCTACACAGCAAATTCAAGCAAGCAAACATTCGGCATTGACAAATGATTGTTTAATATAGTTTTGTTGTCTCATTCTGGGAACTTCAGTTTGCTGCTTTTTCCTCATTCAGTTCACAAAGGCTGTGCCCAAATTTCAGCAAATTATAGAAAATGAAAACAGCCTTTTTTGCTTCCCAGTAACTCAGGGCAACAGAAAATTAGTGTTTCTTTCTACGGATAAACATATTTAAGGCTGAGCATACAAGTTCCAGTGACTGGGCTGGAGTACACAATTTGCAGTGGCCTTGAAAAGTAAAAAAAATGTACAGATGTGTTACAGCTTAAAATGCAGTTCCACCGAGGCCAGTTTGTATTAAGGTTAAGGGAAGAAATGTCTGGACTTCTAAAAACGCTATTGGAAGAACTGAGTTTTATGTGTGGACTTGACCACCAGTTGTGAAAATCAGGGACATCACTTCCATATCTGGAGTCTACATCAGTTCAAAACCCAAAGCATGGCTTCGTCTACAACTGTGGCATTGTGGACTTGCATTCTGCTGCAGGACCCCATGCCAGACTACCAATACGGCAAACTTTTTGGCTATTCTGTGGTGTGCTTTACATTCAATGGTAGTTTAAATGAGCCTCAAAATTAAATTTATTTTCTCTGAATGAATGCACAGAAAAGCAGGTGGAAGGAGCTTAGCGTGTGCACAGGCAGAGCAATGCAAAGCTATTGTGGTACCATGATTGGATATTTCTGACTAACTAGCGGGGCCGTTGACAAAACTCTTTAATATGGGGGAAGGGGAAGTTGTTTAGCCTGGAAAGGCACACTAAGCAGTAACTTGTTTCCAGATGCAACCTGGGAGCAAAAGGAAGTTAAGGGACTTGCTCAGGGTCACACAGTATGCAACTGGGGGGACTGTGGGATTCAAACCCAGGTCTCCAGGTTTGCAGCTCAGTGCCCTAAACCAGAATGCCATACTGCCTCCGAAATATCTAATTTAGGATGGGTACAGTACCACAGGAGTAGCAGTAGGCAGTTATTATGCCCAGTCACAAAAAGGGGACAAGCAGACACAAATGGAGAATTACAGACCAATAGGTCTGGCATCGGTCATGGGTAAAATAATGGAAAGCCTAGTATGAGACGAACAAAAAGGCTTAAAAAGTAAAAGTTAGCTTGGGTTCTCCAAAAATAGATCTAGTCTTAATAGTTTTTTAACTTCCTATGAGAAAGTAAGTGGACAACAACAAGCTAATTGATGTTCTATACCTAGACTACCGGAAGGTGTTTGACATTGTCTTTATTTTATTTAAGTCTTTGTTTACCAGATAAGTGCGCTGATCCAACGACCATTTTCAGGCACAACCCGGGCCACAAACAATGGCACAGAATCAAACAGTTAAAATAATTTACAGTCTAATAAGGGTAGCAAATTACAAGCTGTAGAGACACAAGTCCCAACAGAATCATACCTGTAGCATAATAAGCAGTGGTACAGAGAAGTAACTGAACAATGTACAGTTGCAAGCCCAATGAATGCAGATAAGTAGCTGCACAACAAGAGATTGACACAGGGTAGTGGAAAAAATCAGTTACAAGCACTAATACTAATTTGAAACAGGGTAAACATACTGTACCACAGTAACCTAGTAGGATAAACAGTTCAACAAGCAACAGTGCCTAGGTGGAGGTGAATAGGGAGGAAGCAGGGAAGTTAGGTGCTGGAGGTGGTAAATAGAGGCACACACCAAGGGTGATAGGGAGGAGATGGAGAAAAGCAGAGAAACTAAGTGCCAGTGATGACATGGAGGCACACACCAAGGTTACTGTGTACTAGGGTAAGGAGGAGGGAAAGTAGAGCAGGAGTACAAGAGTAGGACTAATAGAGAAAAGATCTAGAGAGAGGAGGAGGAGGTGAAGACACAGGGGGAAACAAGGTAACTAGCAGGGGTAGGGATGGGGAGAGGGAGGGTAGAGAGAGCTAGTCCCCCATGAATGGTTAATACAAAAAGTCCCAGGCAAAGATTTATACTACAGTAATAATTAAAAAAAAAAATCTGTCCCAGGCAAAGATTGCTATTACAGTTATCAGCTGGATGCATAGCTGGCAGATTGACAGACTCAGCAAGTCAGAGTCAGTGTTATACTGTCAGAGGTGGGTAGGGTGCTGCAAGGATTGGTTTTGGACCCTGCCCTTTTCTCAGCATATGTGTTGGATATGGAGTATTACGTAAGGGGCGAGATGGATTCCAAGATGGCCACTGATTGAACAACACCTACAGCATGGAGCGCCAAAGCAGCACAACCACATAGCCACCTTTAGCCTGCAAATCCATACCAGCCAGCTGGCAAATAAGAAGGGAAAGACTACCAGTAAGTCAAAAAAGAGGAACATCGCACTGTAGATATCTTGCTCTTTTGTGAACCTCAGAATACAATGCCACCAAAAACAGCTCTGTCCCAGGCCAACAAGCCTAGGAAATGGAGTGATCCACCTGCAGGCACTGAGAGTCAGAACGGGGCAGTGGGACTACCGCAGAGACAACGCCAACTATTAACCGAGATGCACCAGGGATTTGCTATAGTAAATGAGAAACATGCTGATCAACTACTTTGTCTCAAACCAGCAACATTTCAGAGTTAGACAAATGCCTAACACAAGTTGAAAGTTGATTGAGCACGAAAGAAGATAACCTAGCACTGATGGAAATGCATGTCTCCAGATATGAAAGAACAATTATCTACTTAAAACAAAAAGTGGATTGATTAGAAGATCACAGTAGGTGAGAGAACTTGAAACTGATGGGCTTCCCTGAAGGGTTGGAGGGAGACCATCCTGAGTTTTTTCAGTTCACTGTTTTTAGGATTTTGTGGCTTCAGAAGAGTACACAGGGAGCATATAGATCAGTCGTGCTCACTGCACTCTACATGGTAGACCCACTGCCACTGAAAAAAACAATTTTTGCATTATGAAATTTCATAAATATACTGATAAAGAGCTCATCGTGAAGAAGGCAAGGAAGAAAGGGGAATCAAGTATCTCATCTACAGATCTGTCCAGACATTAGCTCTGAATTATTTGCCAAATGTTGGGAGTTTCAGGAGGTGACAGATATCCTGAAAAAGAAAGATCTCCCCTTTACCTTACTGAAGCCTGCATACCTCCCCACAACATTACTGTTAAAGGTAAGCAACACTTTGTTACAGAGCTGAATAAGGCCAAAGATTTTGTGGACACTTTGAAATGACTGTGGGACTTTGATGCACTGGTCACTTTGTGAATAGCACTGTATACACTGCCTGCTTGACGACTCTGGGCATCCATCCTGGGTAACTGATTGTTAGCTGCACCTCTCCCAATATCCCAAAGTGTTTTTTATCCCAGCATCACTCGATATACACCTTTTGGTGAAGGATTAAGAACAAGAGAAATGCTTGTGCCTTACTCATGGTTTGTCTGAAGTTCCCTGCGATGAATCGGGACAGTCTGGGACTCTCCTCATGGCAGCACTGTAAACTTAAAGCTGCATCACTTCCTCATTGCATGAGGCCTGGACACTCCATGTTGCTGTGAGACCTACCGAGCGCAGAACTAGTAGAAAGACTCCTACAGTGGTGAAAGGGGCTGAGGATTCCAACAGCTCTGAGTATTTTCAACCTGGTCTGCTGACCATCCCAAACATCAGACTACTGCTCCCATTCAGCACAAGTCACTACACACCACCAGAGACATAACTTGTGAAACATTTTGTAAGTCAAACTGTGTAAAAGGTTTTATGGTAGGGGATTGAAAGGCTAAGGTTTGTCCCTACTTCTCGCAAGACTTAAACCCAAAGAGATCAGATTATTTTGCACTTATATTGTTACTATGGAAATGTGAACGTTTTAGATTGTGTGGGGGTATAGGAAAGACAATATCTTCAATGGGAAGGGATTGTACATAATTTTGAGGTGCACAAGGGTGGATGTGATACCGGCTTCCCCATCGGATTTGTTACATCAGGAGGGATTTATGTTTGAGCACGGGGTAGTTTGGTCAGATGTGGGGGGGGGGTGATGGGGGTTCTGGTCACCCTTGCTAATGGGCAGTTTGACCTCAGTGGTAGAGAAAATTATGGAATCACTTCTGAAGGAAATAATTGTTGAGTACCTAGATGCCAATAGGGCACAGGACCCAAGGCAGCATGGATTCACAGCGGGAAGGTCATGTCAGACGAATTTAATCGATTTCTTTGACTGGGTGACCAAAGTAGTAGACCAAAAGAGGGGCTGTGGACATTGCCTACCTAGACTTTAGCAAGGCATTTGACACAGTTCCACACAAAAGATTAATAAACAAATTAGCCAGCCTGAGTGTGGGTCCCAGGGTGGTAGCCTGGGTAAAACATTGGCTGGACAACAGGACACAGTGGGTAATAGTAAACAGAGTCCATTCTGAACAAAGGGGGGTTACTAGTGGGGTACCGCAGGGTTCAGTACTGAGTCCGGACCTTTTTAATTTCTTTATAAGTGACATTGCAGAGGGACTGGAAGGAAAAGTGTGCCTCTTTGCAGACGACACAAAAATCTGCAACAGGGTTGCTACACGGTGTGGGGAGGTGGAAAGGATGAGAAAGGACTTGGCAAGGTTGGAGGAATGGTCAGAAGTGTGGCAGTTTAGATTCAATGCAAAGAAGTGCAAAGTAATGCACCTGGGAAACAAAAACCCAGGAGAAGGGTACACAGTGGGAGGGGGAGGTAGTAACAACAACAAAAACGGAAAGGGACCTGAGGGTAATCATATCAGGTGACCTAAAAGTCAGCAAGTAATGTGAGAAGGCAGTAGGGAGGGCTGGGGGGATACTGGTATGTACAGGGAGAGGCATTACCAGTAGAAAACAGGAAGTTGTTATCCCTCTGTACAGACAGTTGGTGAGACCCCATCTGGGATACTGTGTGCTGTTCTAGAGACCCCATCTCCACAAGGACATAGACAGGATGGAGGCAGTCCAGAGGAGGGCAACTAAAATGGCCCAGGATCTGCAACAGAAGCCATATGAAGATTGACCAAAGGAGCTTAATATGTATACCCTTGAGGAAAGGAGGGCAAGGGGGGACATGATAGAAACTTTCAAGCACCTCAAGGGAATCAGCAAAGTCCAAGAGGGTAGCATCTTTCAGAAAAAGCGATGTGCAAGAACAAGGGGACAGAATTTAAAGGTAGAGGGGGGACGGCTCTGGGACAGTGTGAGAAAGTATTTTTTCACAAAGAGGGTGGAGGGGGCATGGAATGGCCTTCCTGAGGAGGTCATGTGGTAAAAAACAGTGGGGGAATTCAAGAATGCATGGGACAGATGTAAGGCAATTCTTGTGGAGGGGTAGGAAGAAGTAGGCTGTTGATTAACTAGGATCTGCAGCTCATCCAGTAGGTAGGGAAATGGGCAGACTAGGTGGGCCAGTCAGTCCTTATCTGCTGTCAAAGACTATATTTCTGTGCAGCCATGATGGTGGTTTGCCAAAGGTGACAGACCACTTAAGTGAAGGTGGTCAGTATGAAATAGGTGGCCCTAGTGCTGCCACAGTTGGAGCTCCAAGAATATTGGATACACTAAATATTGCACACTGCTTATGACCTCCATAGTACTCTACGAGGCTATTTGCTTAAGTGGCTTGGCCGGGGGGGCCCTCACTCTGCACCTCCATTCACCATGCTTTATACATGGATGTACTACCTGGGCTCAGGTATTTTGTTCAGATGTATGGTGACCCTAGCTTGGTTTGTTTATTACAGTCATCATATGGTGAGAATCAGGTACTTTACTTGGCAAATGGGGGGACATACAGCAAGAGGGGGTTCCCAGTGAGTGGTTATTACTACATGATTCAATGTAAAGTATTATGGCCATTTCAGGAAACTGTATGTTCCAGGACTCAATCTTTACTGTTGATTCCTACCAGTGGGTCTTACCTGGAGGTGCTAGGACCCAATGCGAGCCAGAACTTTTCAGAGGGCTGGCACCAAGGTAAGCAGCATGCATGCATGGCTCCACGAGTGAGCACGTGCAGCAGCTAGTTTACATTGGTGCCAGTTACAACTGCCTCATTTCCTTTGCTCTCCGCCATTAAGTGCACATTAGTGCTTCATCACTCGTTAACCAGGAGTCAGAACTTCACGTCTGTATGACAGCAGCATTCAGTTCCACTCAGTTTTCGTGTTTAAAGCTAGAGGGTTTTTTTATATTTTTGTATTAGTTTTAGTGTATTTGTCACTAATTAATAACGTGGCTACTCTCAGCTCTACTGAGTCAACGGTTGTCAGCCATGCCCATGCAGCATGGTAGGCAGACTGAAAAGGCAGGCTGCTCTGACATCGCGGCTGTTTCCAGTCCACTTTCCCCTCCAGGTAAGGGTTCTGACAACCGGCAGTCGAGTAATTGGGAGGAAAGGCAGTCCTCCCATAAGCACAAAAGGAGCGGTCCCCATCCCACACACACTCTGCGTGGGGTCTAGGCGCCGCTCAACCTGGACTTTTTCCCCTTCCCGTAGGAAGGGAGAAGAAATGGCACCAGTCTAGGTCATCCTGTGTGAGGTCTGCCATGAGACACTTGATTTCCCAGAGTTGGAGGTCCTCACCATCGCCAGTAGTGACACCGGGAAACTCAGGATCTGGGAGGTCAGTGACTCAGGCCCAGAACCCCCCTCTGTCTTTAAGCGAGGGCTCCAGTGGGCAGTTCCACCACTTGGCAGCTCTTTTGGAGCAGTGGGTGCAGCATCTGGCCCGAGCTGCACCACTAGTGGAGCCAGTCCCTGGCTCTTCGTGGCTGGAAAATCTTGTTCCGCATGTGATGCCACCAGGCCAGGTAGGATGTTCGCATCCAGCAACAGCCTTCGGGTCTTTGCTGGAAGTGGCACTGCCGATGTCTGTTTTACTATGGTCCACCCCTCTGTCCTGCACAGGGACAGGGCTGGTCACAGTGCCTTTGCCGGTCACGTGATGCCAACTGGATCATTAGCACTGGGTCCAGTGTTGTGTGCAGGGCCAGGTTCAGGCTCTTTGGGGCCAAGCACTAGATGCAGTGCCGAGTCTAGCACTGCATGGACTTCCATTAACGGGAGCCTCCCCGGTGCCATATCCAGTGCTGATTCTGGCTCCACCTAACCTCTGACGTGGAGCCTTTGGAAACAAGTCTGTGATTCGAAGGGTTGTAATTCCGATTTCCTAAATAAATAAAAATAAATAAATAAATCCTTTGGGACCGGGACCGGTGTCACTGGTGTTGCCGCAGTCACACGCACTGGGTTGTCTGGCCTGCAACCCAACCCTCTCTTCTACCCTCCCTCCAAGGAGGGTGTAGCAGGGGGATGAGTCAAACCCCGGCCTTGTTATCTATATCCCATAGCCTAGAGACCTCAAACCCAGTGTCTGTGCTGTGCCTCAGGAGGGTCTCTCTTTCCAGGCTCTGCTTAGAAATGTGCACTCGACATTAGATTTTGAACCAGCAGCCATAGGCGAGGCTAAGTGCCTTTAATTGGAGTTCCTAAATGTGCCTAATATGACTGTCAGTTTGGTTCATCCAATTCCTTCAGCACTATAGACCTTGTCTGATGTGGTGTGGCAAAGGCCTGCTTCGATGGCAGCTGTCCTCAAGAAGGCAGACAGAAAATGCACTGCTCCCAAAAATAAGCCAGTGTATGTCACTCAGCCCATAACTGATGCTATTGTTATTCTCATTGAGAATGACAAGGCCATTATTCCTAAAGAGGTCATTGTACACCCCTTTAATAGGGAGCTGCACAAGATTGACACTATGGGGAAACCAGCCTATGCTTCAGCCACCTTGGGCATGAGAATAGCTAGCTCCAAGGGAATTTCTTTAGTATGAGTATACCCTTTGGAGCAAGTTGAAGTCTCTGGCAAAGTCCCTGCCAGATTCAGAGGCTAAGCAAGATATTCAGCTAGCTGCCAAGCAAGATGCTGAGTCCAGCAATCATCAGCTTTAAGTTTCTGTGGATGCTGTTGATGCTGCCTCTCACTCTGCTGCTGTTGCTGCAGGTATTTGCATCATGTGACACTCCTGGCTGTGGACTGCTGGCTTCATCCGAGACATCCAACAGGTGATGCATGTTCCTCTTGATGGAACTTACCTGTTCAGACAGCAG
Source organism: Neoceratodus forsteri (assembly GCA_016271365.2). Classification (NCBI taxonomy): domain Eukaryota; kingdom Metazoa; phylum Chordata; order Ceratodontiformes; family Ceratodontidae; genus Neoceratodus; species Neoceratodus forsteri. The sequence goes on along the minus strand of JADMNL010000027.1, from coordinate 122,302,611 downwards.
GTGGAACAGTCTCTAAAGGTGTCTAATGAAACTAGAATGACCTTTAAGGTGATGCCAATGAGTCTTACAAAGTGCTTTGCAATGCCTGCTATGCACCTGAGGAATTTGGGACTCCAGCTCTTCTGCACTTGGATGATTGGCTAACTCAAAACCTGGCCAGAGAGGAGACAGAAGAGGCAGTAGCCATTGCTTCTCAGTTCCTGACTTCGATGGAGGTCTTGCTGAACTTTGAAAAGTCTCAGCTACAACCCTCCCAGCAACTGTTCTTTACGGGAGCAGTTCTGGATACAACCTGGGCAAGGTTTTTTGTTCCAGAGAGCAGACTACAAGCAGTTCTACAAATGGCATGCTACATCATGGAGCGCAAAACTGTGGAAACTCACTCCATGCAGTGCATGCTGGGTCAGATAGCCTCCTCAGTATTCACAGTGCCCCTGGCACATCTGCACATGAGGACAATTCAGTGGATGCTCTGTGCACAGTGGTCACAGGCATCACACCCTTAAACTTACCCCATTCAGGTGACGAAGTTTTTTGTTCGGTCTCTCATATGGTGGTTAGTGGGGAACAACCTCCTCCAGGGTTCCTCTTCTCCCAACCGGAGCATTAGGTGACTCTCACCACAGATGCCTCCCTGTTGGAGTGGGAGGCCCACTGCCAGGGCCTCCAAATACAAGGTGTCTGGAACCCATCGGAATCTCATATCCACATCAGGGTGTTGGAGATGTGAGCTGTTTGGATGGTTTGAAAGCCCTAGTGGACTTAGCCACAAAACAGTCCTCCTCCAGACAGACAAGAAGTCTGTCATGTTTTACATCAACAAGCAAAGAGGAGCACACTTTCTCCCTCTCTGTAAGGAGGCGATGATGGTGTTTGAATGGCACCTGGAGCAGGGGATCATGTTCCAAACACTCTGTCTGCTAGGAGTTCAGAACACTCTGACAGACCAGCTTATTTGGTGAGTGGGGTACTCCACATGTGGACCTTTATTTGCATCCCCACTCAATGCTAAACTGTCTTAATTCTGTTCCAGAATTCCAAGACATGGCAGTTTCTATCAGAATGCATTCAGACTACAATGGCAAAATCTGTTCGGTATGCATTCCCTCTAGTTCCTCTCGTGAGAGAGTATTGTTCATGTTGGAGGTGCAGGGGGGCAAGATGACAGTGGTGGCCATCTGCTGACCTCAACAGATAAGGTTTCCTCTGTAGAACAGACTTTAGTCAACAAACCGAGGACGCTACAACTCAGAACAAACTTATTGATACAGAGTCTCCTGATCCAGCCGAACCTGTGCTCTCTTCACCTTCAGGCCTGGCTTCTGAAGAATTAGAAGTGGACAGGTACTGGGTATCTCAGAGGGTCTCTGAAATACTTCTAGCTGTGCGTAAGCCTTCCACTAGGAAGACATGCACAGCCAAATGGAAAACTTTTCCATCTGGTGCTTCAAAACCTGCATTGACGGCTTTTAGCGTCCACCTGACAAAGTTCTGGAGTATCTATTGGACCTTCCTGATGCTGATCTGCTATATTCCACAGTAATGATCCATCTGTGTGCTGTTTTAACATACCGCAAGCCCGTCAGTGCCCTCTACCTGGCACAGCTGCCACTGTTCAAGAGGTTCCTCAAGGGCATTTTACACACAAGGCCATCCATCGGGAAGCCATCAGCTTCCTGGGACAACAACCTTGTGCTGGTTATGCTCACTCTCAAGCCCTTTGAGTCCTTTGTGATGTGTGACTTGAAGTTTTTAACTTGGAAAGCAGCATTTGTTTCATGGCTATCACCTCTGCTTGCAGAGTATGTGAAATCCGTGCTTTGGTCACAGATCTTCCATATCAGTCAATCAATCAAATTCCTTAATGATCCAGGCGAACACCATTGAGCAAGCTCATTTACAAGGTGGACGTGCATTACACAAGTCAAGTAACAATGCATTTATATACAGACAAATAGACAGTAGATGCAAGAGTACAACAGTACACGTAGGCCTTCAATAGACAGGATAAGTAAAAATACATTTGGGTTCAGGTAAAAGACAGTTGGTAAGGGTATACATAACAATAGGGTAGCAAGTCAGTAAAAATTTATACCAGATACAACAACATACATGGTTTAGTGTTCCTGTAAGGTAAAGGCATTATAGTTCAGCGAAGAGATTAGTTGAAGTGGATGCTACAAGCGAAGAGACATACATAATCAGTTTAAAAAGACCTAGGCGTATCAAGGGGGAGACATGTGTCGGGAGAAGTGGGCAGCCTTTGGGGGGGGTATGGAACTGAGATAATACTAGGAGCGAAGGAATGAGATGCTGTGGGTATACAAGGAATAGGTGGGTGAGGGAGGGTGAGATTTAGGGCGATAGATAAGTAGGTGGCTCAGGGACAAGTTTTGCACTGATACAAGAATGGAGGAGGATGGGAAAAGCAGGGAGGATGTGGAAGGGGGGTGTAAGTAAGCTAAGATCATTGGAAGCAGTTGCAGGCTTTGGTAATGTATTTTGAGTATAAGGTCTTAAACACAGTGAGACTAACAGGAGTCCTCAGTTTCAGTGATTTCTGTAGCACATTCCAGAGTGACGGTAGAACGAATCCTATGGCAGCTTTCCCAAAACGCGTTGGGACTTTGGGCAGTTTCAGAGAAATCAGTGAACAGCTTCTTAGGGCATAGGTTCCAGGCATATTGAGAGTCAGGCAATCAACAATGTACTGCGGAAGTTTGCCAGTGATAGCTCTGTAAGTCCAGAGAGCTGCATTTTTATTTTGTCTGTAGTATAGGGAGGTCCAACCTACATCCGCATATAAAGAGCGGTGATGGGTGGAGAAGGGGAGACAAGTGATGAAGCGCAGGACTCTGTGGTAAAGTATGTCCAATTTACTGAGTTATGAAGTAGCACATTGGCTGTATATAAAGTCGTCGTAATCAATTAGGGAAAGGAACGTAGACTGAACTAGCTGTCTCTTGGCCTCTGTAGTTAGTAGGCGGTTTAACCTGAAGAAGAGACCTAGTCTCTACCTCAGTTTTTTTAACAAATCCTCCAGGTGGTCTGCAAAGGAGAGTTTGAAGTCTAGCCAGACCCCCAGGTATTTGAATTTCAGCACAAATTCCAGGATTTCTCCTAGGAGGGTGGTGATGGGGGGTAGAGCAGGGTAGGCTGCATGGTTAATAGGTGAAAATAGCATCGCCTTTGTCTTTTTGGCATTAAGTAGCAATTTTTTTTACTAAGGAGCTGGTATTGAAGTATGTTGAAGTCAGCTTGCAGGTCGCTACAGGCAGTTTCAGGAGTTGTACGGCTTAGGTAGATCACTGTATCATCTGTGAACAGATGAATTTTCGCCTCATTGGTGCCTGAGTCTATATTGTTGATGTAGATGGCAAATAGGACTGGCCCCAGGATGGATCCCTGTGGGACACCTCTTTTTAACAGATTTGAGGGGGAGAGTTCACCTTCGGCCTTGACCTGTTGGTGCCTATCAGATAGGTAGTTGTGGAACCAACGCAAGGAGGTAGAATCCAGACCAATAGCTTTTAATGAAGAAAGAAGGAGGATGTGGTCGACAGTGTCGAAGGCCTTACTTAGGTCCAGAAAAACAGTGCAGACACATTTTTTGTTCTCTAGCTCACACTGCCAGTCATTTGTCACCTTGGCCCGGGCCATGATTGTACTATGTTCAGTTCTGAAACCAGATTGCATTGGGTTTAGCAGGTTAGTGTCATCTACTAAAGATTTCAGCTGGGCATTCACAATTTTTTCCAGAAGTTTTGATAGTACCGGGAGAAGGGAGATGGGCCTGTAGTTGTTTAGATCACAGGGGTCTCCAGATTTAAACAATGGAATAACATGCAGTCTTCCACAGTTTGGGAAGGGTCCCTTGAGAAAGGGACAAGTTAAATAAATGCGTAATAGGTACGGCCAAGACATGATAGGCAATCTTTAGGTAGTATGGACTGAAGGTGTCAGCGCCAGCACTATTTCTGGTGTCCATATACTGTGTTCCATAAAAATAAGATAATTCTCTGTACACACCCTCAGTTTCTAATGAAACTGGTGTCAGAGTTCCATCTTAACCACACTGTAGTCCTTCTGTCCTACTTTGCCAACTTCCAGAATGAAAGAGAGTGGTCTGTCCACTATCTGCACATTAAGAGGGTCCTTAGGTTTTATCTAGATAGAACTAAGGACTTTCTCATACAGCTCTTGTCTCCTTTGATCCCAGTTGGAAGGGACAGCCTGTTACAATCAACAATCAGTTGCATTCTGCCTGGTTAGTGAATTGCCTTTGCCACTGCTAAACCATGGCTCAGGTTAAACTGGAGGGCAAAGTTCATGCCCACTCCACCAGAGCAGTTGCCACATCTCTGGCTGACTTACACTTTGTGCCTATAAGAATAATTGCACAGCTGCAATTTGGAATACAATGCCCACTTTTATTAAGCACTGTGCCCTAGATGTCCATGCCAGGCAGGACACCACCTTTGGCAGGACAGTACTAAATGGATTACTATCCTGAGTGAGCTCTTAGCTCCAGCCTTCCCAGTCCAGGGGACTTTCTCTGAGCTTAGTGCTCTGACCTACTAGTGGGACTCAGTGATGACGATTGATTCCTGGAAGGCAAGAAGATTACATTCTTACTGTAATTTTTGATGATCTAGGAATATCTTCCAATTGACTTACATGCCTGCTGCCCACCATCCCCTGGACTCACTGTAGTATGGTTGTGTTGGTCTTCACCCCTTTATTGGGCTGTGAAGACACTGTGTTACTGGATTGGGCTATCTTATGCCCTTAGGCTAAGTGCATAGCAATTTGTTAGGTTATGCTGCACCTCCTCAGTAAAAAAAGGTACTGAGACGAATGGAGGCTGTCGCAATATAAACTAACTGCCAAATGCTCATGCATGCTGCCTACCTCAGCACCAGCCCTCTAAAAGGTTCTGGCTCCTAGTGCCTCCAGCTAAGACCCACTAGTGTGAATCAATGGTGCAGCTATTCCTAAAAAGCAAGAATTATGGTAAGAATGTAAGTTTAATTTCTTGGAACATTAAAGAGATTTACCAGGCTAGTCCTATGCACCACATATTTGGTGCCTTACCTCAGTGAAATGCTGCCTATATGTATTTGCCCCAAATATTTCCAATACTTTAGAAGTGAAATTGCTTATAAATTTACAGCCACCAGGTCACTGTTACTTCCCGGTCTGTAGATCCGCCCCTGCGCTCAGCCACTGTATGACGTCAACCCAGAGAGAGCACAGGGACGAGTTTGGCCTTGTTAGTCACCCGATGCCCTTGATTAATCACCAAATGGTCACTGTGATATATAAAAACGTTGCTAAAGTTGCCCTCCATAGAATATAATGGAGCTTGTCCCCGCACTCTCCCTGGGTTCATGTCATACAGTGGCTGAGCACAGGGGTGGATCAGGGGCGGATCTGCAGACTGGGAAGTAACAGTAACCTAGTGGCTGTAAATTTATGAATGATTTCACTTCTAAAGTATTGGAAATATTTTGGGCAAATACATATAGGCAGCATTTTGCTGAGGTAAGGCACTGAAATATGTGGTGCAAATCTGCAGTCAGTTAACTTGGTGAGTCTCTTTAAAGTGGTAAAACATTCAATTAAAAGAAAGTGGGTTGTGGCATACTTGAAACAATAAGAAGTGGGCATGGCATACCTGCAGGAAACCCACCTAACAGAACAAGAGCACCTTAAGTTTCATAGAGAGTGGGTGGGCCAGTTATATTCAGGCCCCTATACTTCTCAGTCAAGGGGAGTTGCTGTATCAGTAAACAAATGGATCCCCATTTTATGTAGTTAGTTTTTGTTGACCGGGAAAGGAGGACTAGACAATTCTGCCTATTTTCAGCCTCGTCCCAGCGGAGGGGGAGATAACAGATAGATGCCAACTGACATTGAATGAGATTAAGGTGTTGGTGGTATTTTTAGTGAATGGGGGAAATTTGACCAGGACACCTGGAAAATTCCCCAACTCTGCAGCTGTACAACCTATGGAGGATATTACAGGAGCATCTGAAATACAAGGTTCAGATGAGGAGGAGCAGTATAGGACAGTCGTATGCCGAGAAAGGACTAATAGATGTGGTAGTTAGTACTGGATTACAACAACTTGTTACTGAACCCACTCGAGGTCCTAATATTTTGGATCTATTATTTACTAACATAGAGCAACAAATTAGCAATTTACAAATTTGGGATCCACTTGGGACCAGTGATCATTCATCTATTCTTTTTGAAATTCAACAGTTTAAAACTACACAAAGGAAGTTATACTGTACAAAAAATTATAATAAAGCAAATTTTTCTAAAATCAATGAATACTTACAAAACATAAACTGGGAATCTAATCTTCTTAATTGTACAACACAACAAGCTTGGGACTTTTTTAAAAACATTGTACATTATTTGTAAAATACCTTTATTCCATCTAAGAGGAAATTTAATAATAAAGGAAAAATTCTCCCTTGGTCCAAAAAGACAATTAAAAATCAGATTAAAATAAAAATTAAACTTTTTAGGAAACTTAAGAATAGTTCTGTTCCATTTAAAACTACTCTATTACATACATTTTTATTTTTATTTTAGAGAATCAGAAATACCTTTGAGTCATAGACTCCTTTACAAAGGTCCCATGTCACATATAATAGATCCAGATACACAAATACAGTTAGTACAGATACAAATGCAGTGATTGTTACAGAGTAAAGTTATGTTACAACAGGAAAGTTAGGCTAACATTCAGGAACTAGTGCAGTTTAAGACAGTTAAAAGAGACTGGGGGGGGCGCTAATGAGCAGCTAACTGGGCGGTCGCGTTTCTCGCTCGCTCCGCTTGAGCAACCAATAATTAATAAAATTTTAAGGCACAAATTACCCCCAAACGGCTAAAAGCTATACAGCTGGGTAGAGGAAGGTGCGATGGATGAATTTCTCACCCCAATGTCATCTAAAAGCCAACGGGCAACCAGGAAAACCGGGAAGAAGAGTGTGACGGCCCCAGCAAATGAAAACCCGGGCCTAGTTTCGCTCTCGGCCGCCGAGGTGGCGGTGCTAGGGAAGGAGGTGACGGGCCAAGTGATTGCAGCCCTCAAACCGCGGCTAATTAAATTAGAAGATAAACTGGATGGCAGACTGCAGGAAGTGGTAGAGCAGCAGGGCATCAGGCTCATGGAGGCAGAGGAATGAATTTCAAGATTAGAAGATGAGGTGCTAGCAGTTCCTGGGCAAGTCCGTGCTTTACAGTAAGAGCTGGAGGAATTTAAAGAAGCCTATGATTACCAAGAGAATTACCATAGGCGGTTGAACCTATGGCTAAGGGGGCTCCAAGCGGGGCAAGAGAACAATGATGCCTTGGACTTTTGTGGTAGGATTCTGCCGGAGCTGCTGGGCCTGAATATGAAACATGGCCGGGTGAAGCTGGAAAGAGCACATCGAGCAGTAATGCCGCGGCTGCTGGCGGACCAACCTCCCCGACAGATCATCATGCGATTCCATAATTTCCAAGATAGGGGGGCGATCCTGAGGGCATATAGAGCGAAGGGCTCCTTGAACTTTGAAGGCCACCAGCTGTTTCTATCGCAAGACTACTCAGCGCACCTGTTAAAGAAAAGGAAGGCATTTAACGGAATCATGGCTCAAATGAGGAGCTTGAAAGTGGAAAACTTTTTGGTTTATCCTGCAACACTAAAGATCAAACATGAAGGGGCGACATACTCCTTCTGGGAGATTGAGAAAGCGGAGGAGTTCGTGAAAGCTCTGAGAAGGAAGGTGAGCTGAAGACTAATGGAGGAATGCAGACGGGCCGGGCGATGGAGTTGAAGAGAGCCGGTGCTCATATGTTGCACCACTGCCAGTTTGTGCTGTTTATTAACTGTAAGCTGTTTGTGCCGTTGCACTTTATTATTGGAGAGACTTGTGTTCTGTAAAGGACAATGGCTGGCCTGGAAGGTTCGGATGTTTCTTGGACACTGGAAGATCGAGATGGCCAAAGATGAGGCGATGGGGTGCTTCCCTGTGTGTCTCCCCTGAACTAATGCTGTGCTATGAGGCCCCCAAAGGATATGGAGAGGAGGAGATTAAGAAGACAGAGGCCTCTGAAACACTTGCTTGGTGTTCGTAAGGTAGGAGCGGGGGCGGGCCTAGCGCGTGAATTTGATGGCGCAGCCTGGCCCCCGCGTCCTCTTGTTCCTCTACCCTTCTGTCCCTGCAAGCCACGGCTATTTTCGGTGCCGCCAGGGCTATTAGATGACAATATAGCTTAGTGGGCAGAGTGTGAAGATGCAAATTGCATAGTGGTGGGGGGGGAGCCGAGGTCAAAGCTTATCGGGCGGAGATGGAGAGCGGAGTCCGAGGCTGGTGTTGTGTTGGGCTCTTCTTCCCTCCCGCCCCCATTAGTATGCTCCTCTTGTGGAAACCTGAGGGGAACGGGGCTGTGGTGCATGAGATTGGAGGACGGGGACCAGGTCGGGTAGGTTAGGGGAGGGGGCCGAGGGCTGAGTGGAAGACTGATGCGCCCTAGTCACTGTGTCCTCGGTGGGCGACCCGGCTCTCCAATGAAAAGGGGGGTGGGGTAACAGGGAGAACGGATGTTGGTGCCACCACGTAGAAGAGTCGAGGGATAAGGGAGGGGGACTCAAACCCTATTACAAATGGGGGGAGTGCCCCTCTTTGAGAGAACAGGTTTTTGGAGGGAGATGGGACACAGATAGGGTGAATGAATGGGCCTCCTCTCGTGGTTGCTCGGATGTAGGGAGAGGCGGGAGACGAGAACGGAGGGGGCAGAGGGAAGGATGGAGATGCTGAGGCGGGACCGCGTCCTTGCTCCCTCGAGGCAGGAGAGGGTGGGGGTGTATTGGAGCCCCTACAGCGGGGGACAGGTCAACTCAGGAGCAGTGAAGCTTGGGGATGGGGGCTTATTCGAGATGGGTTTGGAAAAGTGGAGGAGTGCTAGGGGTTGAGGGAGGAACACCAGCAAGAAGCAAATAAGGGGGGGGCGAGGGGAGAGAAACCCCAAAAAGTGAGGAGAAAAGGGGAAAAGATGAATGGGCTGATGCCTCATGCCTTTGCTAGCCAGTGTTGGGGACAAGGGGGGAGTTAACCAAACGGAGGGATATGGTTGCTGGGGGGGACGGCGGGACGCATCTCAGTTGAGGAGGAGTATTTACGAGTGTTTGCTTTTTTTTTCTCTGAAGATATACTTGTGCTATGTTAGCAATTAGTGTAGACTGGTTGGGGATGCAAAATGCGTGGGGGGAGGTTGGGGGGGGGGAAGCTGAGGTGGAAAGGTGGCAGGGGAGGAGGAGTTTACCAGGGTCATACAATTAAAAATGTTTGTCAGTATAAGATTATTGTAGTCATGGATGTAAGTGTAACTGTGTTAACTTTCTGTCTTTGTCTTTTTCTTTTTTTAGATGCAGTCGGGTGTGCAGAATACAGGCAGTGTACAAATATAGCTCAAAGTGTATATACAAAATGGAAATACACAAGGGGGTATTAATGGGAATGGTTGGGCACTTGGAAAGTCTTATAAAGTGGGCTGGGTGATGGGGTGAATCTTAATGTTATCTCCTGGAACGTAAAAGGTATAGGGAGCCCAGTAAAGAGGACGGCACTTCTGACCACCTTAAAAAGGAAGGGGGCGCAGGTGGCTCTTCTGCAAGAAACCCACCTGACGGAACTGGAGCATGCTAAATTGGTGCGGAATTGGGTGGGGAAATGTTTGGCTGCCTCATACTCCTCTCACAAAAGGGGGGTAGCGATATTGCTACATAAGAACTTGCTCTTTGAAGTGAAAAGAGTGGTGAGAGACGTAAAGGAAGGCAGATATATTTTTGTCACTGGAACGTGGCGAGGGGAGACACTCACGTTTGGCTGTATATACGCACCAGTGGTGTACGAACTGCAATTCTATACCTCTTTACTGGGCCTGCTGACCAAGGAGCAGTTCCCTGGGCTCATCATGGAAGGGGATTTTAACTGGACTGTGGACGCAAGTATGGATCACTCGGCAAGTAAGGGACGTGTAACAGAGACTATGAAACAATGGCGCATTGGGGTAGCAGAACTGGATATGGTGGATGGGTGGAGGGCTGTTAACCCAAGTGCGAGAGAGTACACATTCTACTCTAACCCCCACAGGACCTGGTCCCGGCTGGATTATATCTACCTCCCAAGGGGCTGGGTGGGAAGAGTAAGGGAGATAGCCCATGGTCCCATTATGATCTTGGACCATGCCATGGTTATGCTAAAACTGGCGGGGAGAGTTCCGGAGGATAGACCTACTACTTGGAGATTTCCTACGTATTTGACCAAGGACTGGGCCTTTGGGGAATATTTGACAGAGCAGTGGAAGACATATGTGGAGATGAATTCCATGAGCGAGGTCTCGAATGCCATTTTCTGTGAGGCGGGAAAGGCCTATATGAGAGGGACTATAATAGCATATGTCGCTAAAATGAAAAGACAGAACAGGTGTAAGAGGGAGGAACTTGAGAGACAAGTAAAGGAGCTGGAGAAGTGGGTAGGGGGAGGAGAAGGAGGGGAGGTCAACAGATTATTAGCAACGGCAAGGGACGCTCTCAACACATTATTGAGGGAGGAGGCTGGGAAAGCGTGGTTCCACTGTCAAAGAAGGGTTTTTGAGTGGGGGAACAAGCCAGGGCCCATGTTGGTGAGATTGATGAAAGGGGGCAGGTGCTCGACACGAATACTGAGGGTGAAGGATGGGGAAGGGCGGATTTTTACGGGGTCAAAGGAACTTGCAGAATGCTTTAGGAGCTTTTATGAAAAGCTCTATAGGGCGGAGCACACTGGAAAGGGAGATTGTATAAGAGAATTTTTAGACGGGGTGCCCCTGCAGAAGATAACAGCTGAACAGAAGGAATTACTGGGCCAACCCATCTCTAAGGCAGAACTCCTGAGAGCTATCCAGAAGTTGCAGGCGGGAAAGGCCAGCGGACCAGATAGATTTACAGTCGAATACTATAGAATATTGGGTAGGCAGATAGCTGACACCATGTGTAGGGTATTCAGGGAGGGAGTGGAGGGAGAAGGCCCGGTGTTGCCTGATTCATGCTATGAGGCGAATATCTGCCTTATGCATAAGGGAGGGCAGGATGCGTCAGATTGCACAGCCTACCGACCTATATCGTTGCTTAACGTAGACCTGAAAATCTTGGCCAAGGTCCTGGCCAATAGGCTCGAGAACATACTCCCGGAGGTGATTCACCCAGACCAGACCGGGTTCATAAAGGGGCATCAAACTTATCATAATGTGCTTAGGCTACTCAATGTCATATGGCGTGCGGGTCGGACCAAGGAGGATATGTGGGTGGTTTCCTTGGACGCTGAAAAAGCGTTTGACAGGGTCGAATGGGACTACCTGTTTGAAGTATTGGCCTGGTTTGGTCTGGGTGACTCGTTCATGGGTTGGGTCAGAGCTATGTATCTCAAGCCAAACGCACATGTTATCGTAAACGGATGTCACTCTGGTACTCTCAAGTTGGGCGGGGTACGAGGCAGGGATGCCCACTTTCCCCCATGCTGTTTTCCCTAGCGATTGAGCCCCTGGCGTCAGCGCTACATCAGCATAAGGGGGTGGTGGGAGTAGAGGATGCGAAGGGGAGAGAGCATAAGGTGGCGTTATATGCGGACGACATGCTGCTGTTCATGGGGGATTTGCAAAAGTCTATGGGACATTTAATGAGTATTATTGATAGGTTTGCAGGTATCTCAGGATATTAGATCAATGTTAGGAAATCTGAAGTCATGGGTTTTCCAGAGGTCGGCCGGGAGATACAACAAATGGGATTCAAGGTGGCCAAGATGGATTTTAAATACTTAGGGGTCCAGATAGGACGACGATGGGAGGAGTTGTACAGGTTAAACTATCAGCCCTTGATTAGGGCGGTCTTAGCGGACCTCAAGCGCTGGATGCAGTTACCTGTGTCATGGATGGGGAGGATAAATATAATAAAAATTAATATTATCCCCTCTATCTTGTATCCCATGCAGATGCTGCAGATGAGACTAACTACGAAGGATGTGAAAAGGTTGGAGAGGGGGTTCTCAAGTTTTATATGGCAGGGCAAGAAGCCTCGGATCAGTATGAAAAGGCTTAAAGCGGATAGGCTTAAAGGGGGGCTTAACTTCCCAGATTTGGGCACTTATTATAGGGCGGTGCAGCTTGGGGGATAGCCAACTGGGTGCATAGGCCGGAAGTGGCCAGCTGGGTAGAGTTAGAACAAAGGGAGGCCCCAGGGAGGCTTACAGCCTACCTGCATAGTAGGGGCCTGCAGGCGTATAGGGAACTAGGGAATGGTAACCCGCTAGTCAGGGAGACATTGGAGGCATGGGATCATATGTGGCGGCGGAAGGGTGTGGCTCAGAGGGAGACTTTGCTATTGCCGATAGCGAAGAACCCCTTCTTTGTACCCGGGATGGAGGATAGAGGATTCTTGGAGTGGGAAAGGGGGAGTAGCCTATGTAGGTGCTCTGCTGGAGAAGGGAGAGATAAGCGGGTTCAATAGGATCAGAAGAGATGCGAGGCTAGGGACATCTCAATTATTCCGATACTTGCAAGTGAAAGCGTTTGTGGGAAAGATGAGTAAGGGGGAGAAGGGAGGGTTACACCCGAATGAAGTAGAGCGGATGGTATGCCAAGCTAAATCAGCCCCGAAGGGTTTTTTTGGGGAAAGTGGCTAAACAGGACAGGCAAGGCTTACCTGACCTGACTGGCACCACAAAGGTCCGGTGGGAGAGGGACCTAGGACTGCAAATATCAGAGAAGAATTGGAAGCTAGTGCTGGGGATGCCGGAGGGGATCATGGTATGCAATAAGTTCAAAGAGGCCCTCTATAAGTTTTTGCATAGAGCATACTGGGCCCCAGCAGCGGTTCATAGGGTGCACCCTGCAGTGTCCCCATTGTGCCAGAGATGCAATAGGGGAATGGGTACCTTCTTTCACTGTTTTTGGTCATGTCCGGTTCTGGTCAAGTTTTGGGGGGAGGTAGTACATGAGGTAAATAAGATATCAGGGGGCCAATTACCTCGAGACCCCTTGGTTTGCTTATTTGGGGTGGAGGTGGTCGGAGGGGAGGAGGAGTGGCTGCCACTACGGAGGAGAACAAGGATGCTGTTTTTATTGGCCAGGCACTGTATTCAAAATACCTGGGTTAATGGGAACAGGCCCACGGTAATTGAATGGCATAGAATGGCCATTCGCTCCTTGGCTTTGGAAAGGCTTACTCTACTGATGGGGGATAGGGAGGAAGTGTTCTTGAAGGATTGGGCTCCCTTCTTGGCATCCCTGAGTATGTCTGAAAACATAATGCTGCGTACAGGGCTGAATGTATAAGAAATAATAGGGCGGTTAATTCAAAAGGCTGATTCAAAAGGAAAGGGATTTGCAGGATAATTGAATTGTCACTGTCTTGAATCACTGCCTAATATGTAGTATGCTTTATGATCTTATTCCTATGTGTAAAATGAATATGAAGTGAGTACTGTGGGAAGACGCCTGGCTAAGGATGGGTGTCTGAATGAGTCTCATGACAGAAAGGGGAATGCACACTCGACTGTATGTATGTATGTATTTAGTTATTTATCTATCTATTTATTTAACTACTTACTTAGCTAATGTGTTTATTGTACTTAATTTGGTGTACTTGCCTGCTGAATGTATTTACTTGTTGACTGACTACGCTTATGTATCAACTATTATTATTTAACAGTTAGCATGTATTGTTAGTTTTAGAGGAAGTGTTAGTATGTCCATTTGTGTGATTGTTTATTGTTGTATGTTGTAAGCGTCTTGTCTGGAAAATTTCTTAATAAACAGAGTATTCAAAAAAAAAAAGAGACTGGAAACTTAACATCCCGGTGATGGCGGAGTTAAGAGCTGTATGCAGAGGCAGGCCAGAGGCCATTGTCAGTAAATATAGACCATCTGTGAAAAACTTTAAAATTCTATTAAATTGGCAAAAAATAAGCTAGAATTTAAACTAGCTCACACAAAAGACTGTCACAAATCTCTTTTCTCTTATATAAATAGTAAAAAAAGGTGTATCGAGGACCGTTGGTCCCATTATAACCAATGGCTCTTCTCTATCTGATATAGAAACCTTGAATCTCTTTAATAAGTACTTTTGTTCTGTCTTCTCTCAAAAATCACCTATTAGTACATTTAAAGTTCACCATATAGATTATCATAGGTTCTATCCAACTGACATTATACAGGCTATCAAAAAACTAAAAAAAATACTAGTCTGGGCCCAGATGGTATTCGTCCATGGTTTCTGATCGAAACCTCTATAAATATTTATATCCCTTTGTCAATTATCTTCAACAAATCCTTACAAGAAAGCATTGTACCAAATAATTGGCATTCAGGAATAGTTACTCCCATATTTAACAAAGGCAATAGAGGTTCTGTGCAGAATTATCATCCAATTAGCCTGACCTCAGTGGCTGGTAAATTAATGGAACGAGTAATGAAGTCTCTAATAGATCAAGATTGTAAAAAATTAGGAATTTATTATTCAAATCAGCATGGGTTTACTCCCATTTATTCCTGCACCACCAATCTGATATCTTTTTACAATAATATGGGTACTCTACTAGATGTGGGTATCCCTACTGATGTAATTCTTTTGGACTTTAGTAGAGCTTTCAGTAAAGTCTCACATGAAAAACTCATTACTAAAATGCACAATCTAGGTTTGTCACCTGATATTGTCAACTGAACTTTAAACTGGTTGACAAATTGTTCTCAGAGAGTCCGAATTAATGATATCTTGTTTGATTCGGGTAGTGCTGATAAGTGGTGTACCACAGGGGTCGGTCTTGGGACCAACATTGTTTAATCTCTTTATCAGTGATTTACAAACAGGGCCAAATAACTGCATGGTTAAATTTGCAGACGATACTAAATTGGGGGGCAAGGTTAATAATCAAGAAAATATTTCTGCATTAAAGAAGGATTTGTAAAAATTAACACTTTGGGCAAATGAAAATCATATGCAATTTAATCAAGACAAATGTTTAGTAGTGCATTTCAGTGTAAATAATGCAAAAACGATACATAAACGGACTACCACTTCACTCATCAAATTGTGAAAAAGATTTAGGGATATATGTTAATAAACTTACATCAAATGATCACTGTGCTAGAACTGCTTGCATGACCAACAGAATTTTGAGGCAAATAAAATGCTCTTTTGCTAATTGCACTGAACAATGCCTTATTCTATTGTATAAGGCATACATTAGACCGTATCTAGACTATGGCTCCCTTTTCTGGAATCCAAAACAAAAAAAAGACATAGCTATTCTTGAACAGGTTCAAAGGAGAGTAACTAGAATGATTCCAAGATTAACAAACTTGGATTATCAGAACAGATTAAAAGCTACTGGTCTCTCTCTTCAAACTAGAAGATTAAGAGGTGATATGCTTATGGTTTTTAATTTAATAAATTCACCAGATCTAATGGAAAAATGTGGTCCAACACTCTCCAAAAGGAGACATGTTCAGAGACTGCATAATAAACAGCTTGAAGTAAAAAGTTATAAAACCAGCAAAAGGGAAAACTTTTTTCCAATAAGAGCATCCACTGTATGGAACACCTTGCCACAAGAATTGGTAGAGGCAACTAGTGCCACTGTCTTTAAAAACAAATTAGATGTTTGGTTGAGGGATAATAGATAAATAATGTCCCACATAGTGTGGGGAACAGTTTTGATGGGCTCTGGCCTTCTTCTGTTCTTTTATACCAAGTAATACCAAGTAAAGTCTGCCCCAGTGTCTGACGTGTTCAAGAGTGACTTCTCTGAGGGAGGGAGGGGAGAGGAGAGGAGAGTGAAGTTGAAATTGGAATGGAGGTTGGAGAAGAAGTGCAAGAGACATCTGACCGGGACATAGGGATGGCTGCAGCACAACTTGAACAGATTATGGACTAGAAGAGGTTGAAAGTAAAAAAAGCTGCTTGAGGAGGAGGATGATGACTGCCATCAGGATGAGCGGTGGAAAGAAGCGGCAAGAAGGAAAAGCCCAGAACCTGGGTGTAGCAGTAGCATCGCTGGAGAGAGCAGTTTTGGAGATGGACAAAGAAGTAAGTCAGCCCAGGAAGCAACTGAGCTGGGAGAATCTCCTCAGCAAATGATAGTGTAACCCCAGGCTGGTATGCCGTTTGTATCTGACAGCAGTACCAGGTGGGCTGGGTTTGGGGAGGAATATGTCACTCGGCACAAAGGCTAGGTTTGGCTACTCTGCACAAGGGCACCCAAGTAACTCCGAACACAGGAAACAATAACTGTAATGTCCAATACCAGAAGTGGGATTCTAAAGTGTGGCTTTTATTGACATCCAAACAGAATAAACAAAGCATAGATGGACCCCCATGGGGTTACACTCCTGGTAATGCAGATTAAAGGAGACCAGAACACATCCTCATCACTTTAGCCCTCAGGCTCTACAACACACTGGGCACACAGCCCTAACTTGTACCCTGTTCTGGGTTTTCCCTTGCTCGGCTCCCTTGCCAGCTACTTGGACACTTTCCAGATATCATGGAAACATTTTCTGGTGGCTCCCTAAACCACCTAAGAGCACCTCGGCTCCATGAGGGAATCTTCCTACTAAATCTCCCGTCTGGGTACTTTCCTCAGGCACTGGCCAAGTACCTGAGGGAAAGCAACAAGTGTCTCAGAGCAAATCCGTAGAGGTGAATTTGGTTACTAATGACGGGGGGGGGTCTCCCTCCTCTTGCTCCCACAGTTCATACCCAGCCATTTCTCTGGACTGTAAACACCTTATCCTTTAGCACTCTGCTGTGTAGATTCTTGCTAAATGTATTTCACATTTAATCTACTTGTCTTGCTTCCCATTTGTGCTGGACTTGAACATAATTAAGATAAGTGGCATTGTTCATTACTCTAGACCCCCCACAGATTAAGCAGTCTGGTTCCCACATTCTTTCTTTCCATTTTGTGCTGGCCTTCAACATACTTTAAGTGGCATTGTCCATTACTCTAGACCCCCCACTGAGTTAAGCAGTCCAATTCCCACATCTTCCAACTGTACTTGGCTGTCTTTTCCTGACCTCACAGTAACGGTCCCTTTTAGTTTCCTTCTGTTTCAGGTGAAAACACTTGGCCCTTTTTCAGAGTGAACTCACCCTTTGGTTGCAGGTGCCCCACAGGCGTTTCCTCCTCAAGGAATCTCTTACAGAGCTTCTGGTGCCTCAGCACAACTCAGACAGGCAGCTTCTTTCCCTTAGCCAGACCCAGGGGGTTTGCCCCTGGAAAACAGGCAGACACCTTCCCCCCATCCTCTCAGGGATGGGGCTTTGAACCATTGAGAGCAGTCTCCACCACTTCAATTACCAGTTCCGGTGTTCCTCTTCAGGTGGAAACACACACCTACTACAAAAGTAGCTCTGAAACAGAGCTTAAAGCTCTGAGAGCCTGCACACACTCTGCTGCACTACAATCTCTCCTCAGACTGCACACAGACTGGCTTCAAATTCCCTAACGTTCTACTCTAACCTCCAACTGCAACATTCCATTGTGGCTTATGCAGCTGCGACAGTTCTAAAATTATGTCATCCCTCAGTCTCAGCTGAGACTGAGAACAGAGTGAGACGGTGTGAAATACATCTGACTGGAGTTTCACAAACTGCCTTCCCTGTCTACCACTAGGTCTTACTGGGATTCTAGTAACCCCGGGTAACAGGGGGGGTTACAATAGTGTGGGCGTTCGGTGTACCAACTGAAGAAAACGCATCGCAAGAGTGATCACCCGGTTTTGTGCGTAAGGGAGCAGGTTGGAGACAAAACCCCAGTGGGGGTTGGGAACCAGAGAGTGGATGGCTTGAATTTTCCCAAAACAGTACAAGCAGCACTCAAAGTAGTACAGCATCAGAGAAGATCCACGGGCAGGTAACAACTAAGGGAAAGGAAAGTATTCTAGGAAAAAGTGAAATGGAGTCTAACAAAGAGAAGGATGTGAAAGGGCAAGTAAAAAGTACCCACACTAAAGAAGAAGCAAGCAAGAAGGGAGACAACAGGTGGGGCAAGAAGCAGTTGCAGGGGTTGGGGTAGTTGCACAGACTGTCTTACCTAGTAACCAAACAAATATTAAAGTGGTTGAGAAGCAAAATGATATGGCTGCAGGACAGAGAAATGAGAGGGGAGAAAGCAGCACTCAACCCCAGGAGCAAGGTGTTAATAGAAGGATTGAGCATAGACTTTATTCTGCTGCCTTGAACGAAACAAATGCTGGGGACAGGGGTCAGGAATCTGCTGGATCTTCTAATCCCTTCCCCCCACCTAGAGGGAGAGCAAGGCCATGTTATTCGGCTAATTACATTGACCCCACACCTAGAAGATTTGCTGTGCGGTTAAGATATGGGGGGGGGGTTAGAAGTATTCCCTGACAGATTGTATGTGGGAAGAACTTTGCTTAAAGAGTCCATGAAGTTTATGGCATCTGAAATGTGTGCGCTCATACACATATTCGGGGAGGGATGTATTTGATATTAGCTTTCAGTCAATGAGTGGGCTTGAAAGATTCTGGCTTAAATATAACCTGATAAAGTGTTCACCTGTATGGTCCCCTTTTTTGGCAATTCCTTTAATGAAACCCACCATCAAGACAAAGCTGTCATGTTCAGGAATGAATGTATGCACATAGGAGATATCGTGCACTGGCTTAACCAGAAGTGTGTGGTCTTAAATGCACCTGAGGCCATAATAGACGCTGAGTACTTATGGACAGTGGGCTGGCGCTTCAAGGTAAAGCTGCACCAATCTGAGGAGGGTGTAGTTCACATACCTAACAGCTTTTACCTGGGCAGAGATAGAGGGGTGTGACCCTGGTCAGCTGAAGACTTGCTACAGATGTGGCTCTAGATTTAATCTTTCGAATGTATGTGACACAGTGAGATGTGGCCTATGGAGGGAATGTGGGCACAGCAATTCCCAGTGCAGAAACCACGTTCAGTGTCATTTATGCAAGGAATGTCACTTGTGTCAAAGCTACCCCGGGGTGGCCAGGAGCAGTACCAGAAGCATGAATCTGGGTGATATGATTAAAGAAGCTCAGCAAGCAGGGTCCACCAGGGAATCCTCAGCTCCACACGAGGAGGAGCAGGGTTCAGCCTCAGCTGAACCCTTAACACAGGAGGTCCCCAGAGAAGAAGGGGAAGATCCTCCAGTGTTGTATCAAGAGGTAGTGTAACCAAGGGTTGAGCCCTCAGCTGGGATAAGGACTGAGGCAGAAAATAGAAACGTTTCTTGCCAGGAGGAGGCGAATAGGATGGAAGTAGCCAGCACAGGAGAACAGGACAGAGAGGCAGAAATGCCTCCCCCCCAGCTGTAATACAGGAGACAAATCCTAGTATAGAAAGGTGGATGAGTCTTCGAACTAAAAAAGGAACCTTTCCTGACCTTCTGCTTACTAACCCTTTCAAGGTGTTAATGCCCCAGAATGATGGGAAGGAAAGTGCTGGAGAGCATGAGTCAGATACGTTATCAGTCCATTCTAGTCAGCAGAGTGCGGAGAACAAGGAGAAGTTAGGGGCTGGGGGAAGGAAGAAGAAGAAAAAGAGAAGAAAAGTATCTTGACAATTAGCTGAATGTGAAGTGGTATAATGTGAATAATGGTTTTGTTCTCACTCACATCTGCAAATGTTTGTGGTATCTTGAATAAGAAGAAGAGGGATGCAGCATGGGGAGAACTTACAGATTTGGCTTGCAAAGTAATCTTTGTTCAGGAATTATGGTTAAATTCAGTTAATTCTGTGTCACAGGCACAGAGGGAATGGGTATGGGGGCCATTTTACTGTTCTTTGGGGCCTAAAAGGGCTGATGGGCTGGGAATTCTGTTTTCCGGGTGTGGATTTAAAGAGCTATTGTACTGCCTGGAAACCGCCTGCAGTTAATTGTAACTTTTAGATGAGATGTAGTCAGCTATCATTTCTTATATCTCAAGTATTTTTTCTGTCCCATTTGCTAATTAGAAGATTTTCCACCTGGCAGTACTGGGGTGATGTGTGGAGCAGCACTCTGTCTGGGGGGGAGGGGAGTCAGTTCTGTTCCTCCCACTACATCAACACTGAGACCACACTGATTACAGTACGATATCACTAGTAACCAATGAGAACCATTTCTGACTGCCAGGTTTCACTTTCACATGAAGCAGCAGGGTCTGGCTCTCCCTGGTTACTAGTGATGTCACAGTTTCCTGCATTTTGATTGGTAGTTTGTGAAAGTCACTGCTCAGGCTACAAGGATTGTGGTGCCTCAAGGTGTTTGGTCACATTTCTGACGATGTAGTGGGAGGAACAGAACTGACTTTTATTTCCTCCATACAGAGTGATGCTCCACACATCACCCCAGTACTGCCAGGTGGAAAATCTTTTAATTAGCAAACAGAAAATAAAAAAATACTTCAGATATTGGAAGTGATAGCTGACTGCATCTGAAAATTACTATTAATTCCAAGCAGTACACTAGCTCTGTAAGTTTCAGAAACTGGTGGACATTCAACAGGGAAGAGCATTACAGGTTGATGAGATATGGCATAATCAGCCGAGTTGTTTTTTGAGCTTGTATGGGTCACAGGTTAAAGTGGAAAATGACCCAATTATTCATAACCATACAACCATTTTTGTGCACTGCTAGAAATATTTATTTCTGGGGGGTATTTTAATTGCACATTAGAAATTCAGGGGAGGAAGAATATGGGGAAAAAGTTTACTGTGATTCGTTTGCTTTAAAAAAAAATATGTTAATATTGCTGAACCAATAGATTGTGGATCAAAAGCAGTGCCATTGGTGAACTTTACCTTTAGAAAAGGAAAGCTTTTTTCTAAAATTGATTGTTTTTATTTCAAAAAGAATATAAGTAGTGCTGCATCATACATGGGAGGAGACAGAGATACTGAGGAGGGGGGGACCCTTACCGATCGGCGGGTCTGGGGAGAGGGGGAGGCATCACTGGCAGGAGGGGGGAGGGCTAAGCAGGGAGAAGAGGTACCAGAAGTGGAAATCACAGCAGAGAGAGTGAGGGAAGCCCTCAGCTCCCTTAAGACGGAGAAAGCACCAGGGCCGGTTAAATTACATCCCAGAGTGCTGAAGGAACTTGCGGATGTCCTGGCGAAACCCCTGGCGGAGCTTTTCACCATCTCTCTGAGGACAGGGTGGGTGCCCCAGGACTGGAAGGTGGCGCATATAGTGCCTTTCCACAAGGGGGGATCAAGGGAGGTGGCAGGGAACTACAGGCCTGTCAGCCTGACATCGGTGGTGGGCAAGGTGATGGAGGGCATTGTCAAGGAGAGGCTAGGGGGACCTGGAAAAGTCAGGGTGCCTGGACGATAGACAGCATGGATTCGTCCTGGGAAATCGTGTCAGACAAACCTTGTGGAGTTCTATGAATGGGTGATGAGTGCCTTGGACCTGGGTAGACCAGTGGACGTCCCCTTTCTAGACTTCAGCAAGGCATTTGACTCTGTTCCTCACGTGGGCCTGTTGGATAAGCTGGGAGAAATGGGGGTGGGGAACCAGATGATCAGATGGATAGGCAATTGGCTCCAGGACCGGACCCAGAGGGTCGTAGTTGGAGGGATAGTCTCATCCCCAAGGAGGGTCATTAGTGGGGTCCCACAGGGATCAGTCCTTGGGCCCCTCCTGTTCACTGCCTACGTCTCTGACATAAGGACAGGAATCAGGAGTGAGATGAGTCTTTTTGTGGATGACTCAAAACTGGGGGCAGTGGTGGATGTGGAGGAGGGGAGGGTGGCCCTACAGGGGGACCTGGAGGCTCTGGAAAGATGGTCTAGAAAGTGGAAGCTGAGGTTCAATGCAGGGAAGTGCAAGGTACTCCACCTGGGAGCCAGAAACCCGGGCCAAGTGTACACCCTTGGGGGAAATGCTACAAGTCTCGATGGCTGAGAGGGACCTGGGGGTGGTGGTGGATGTCAAGATGAACAACTTGGAGACTTGTAGGAGGGCAGCAGCCAAGGCCAACAGGATGCTGGGATGCATCGCTAGGGGGATCACCTCCAGAAGGAGGGAAGTGATACTCCCTCTGTATAACTGCTTGGTGAGGCCACACCTAGAGTATTGCATGCAGTTTTGGAGGCCACACTTAAAGAGGGACATTAAACTCCTGGAGAGGGTCCAGAGGAGGGCAACCAAAATGATTTGGGGCTTAGGGGACAGGACCTATGAGGAGAGACTCGAAGAGCTAAATATGTACACATTGGAAGAGAGACGGGACCGGGGGGACATGATAGAGGTCTTCAGGTACATGAAGAGGGTAAATAGGGGAGGAACAGTCAGGGTGCTTTGAAGGAAGGAGGAGGGGGCCACTAGAGGGCATGGTTGGAAGCTGGAGGGGGGAAATTCATGGGAGAAAGGAGGAGGTGCTACTTCACTGAGAGGGTGGTGGAGCCATGGAATGCACTGCCTAGGGGGCTGGTGGAGGCAGAGACGGTGGAGGGGTTCAAGAGGGGCTGGGCCAGGTACAGGGGAAGGGTTCTGGAAGCAAAATCCAATGCAGCAAGAATATCCGGAACTGGGAAGGGAGAAGCCAGAGAAGGCGAGAGGGGCAGCAAGGTCAGCACCCAGGGTGGGGGCTGACCAATCGAGCAGACTCGAAAGACCATTAGGCCTATTCTGCTGGCATTTTAGTATGTTAGTATATGTTAGTATGTTAGTGAAGGCTTATACAATACCTATGGCCTTTTCTGACCATTTATTGATTAAAGTGGTAGCAAAGTACAGAGATAGGTATCAAACAACCCGGAACATGATGGAAGATGAATACAGCCTGTCTATGGTGTCAGGAAGTGAAACTGGGGGGCTAGCAGACCTATTTGTGGGAAGGACCTTGATTGAGGGGATGTATGAAGATATATTCCAGTGGTGGGTAGAGATGAAAAAGGAAGCGGCCAAATGGATGCAAGATTTTGGGAAAGCTAAAGCAAATATTTACTTTATACAGTACCTAGCTCTGAGGAGGCAGCTATTTAGATTACTAGAGACTTCAAATTTGGGGAAGGAGGACCCAGAAGAACAAATTGACAATATAAAGAAACAAATGCATAAAGTACAGTATGACGGGGGGCCACTTTGGTATCTGAATTTACTTTGGGGACAAAAAAAACGTTTAGTGATCCTTGCGAGGCTTGCAAAAAGAAAATAAAAACAGGTCCAGGTTTACAAGTCTAAACAATGAAAAGGGAGAAATTATTAATACTACGGAAGAGTAAGAAAAATAGTGGAGGAGCACTTAGAAAAGTAATGGAAGGCTCAAAAGTGCTGGAGGAGGACGTAGAAAATTTTCTGGGAGAATTGGAACCCCCTAGGTTACAGGCCAGAATGGGTATTGATTTACAGAGAGAGGTGACAGAGGGTGAAATAGCGGACGTAAGTAAAGAATTAAAACTAAGGGTAGTCCCAGTGGTAGATGGAATCCCTAATGAATTTTATAAAACCTTTCAAAAGATTCTTGCAGCTTTCTTGACAAGGGTTTTTAGATTCCTGTTTGAGAATAGTCATATTCCTTCTGAGTTTACAACAGGATTGATCATTTTTCTTTTCAAATCTGGGGATAAGTTAGACATTGGGAACTGGAGGCCAATAAGCATCTTAAATACAGATTTTACCATTTTAACTCAAATACTGCAGAAAAGGTTAAGAAAGGTAGCATCAGACCTTGTCCACCCAGTTCAAACTTGTTCCATACCAGGGAGAAATATTCAAGAGAATTTGGCCACAATAAGGGATGTTATGTAACTCAAGGGAAGGAAAAAGGGTGTTTGATCTCATTAGATCAAAGTAAAGCATTTGATCGTATAAACCATAAATACCTTTTTAAAGTGTTAAATAAATATGGAATTCCAGATAAAGTTATAAAATGGATTATTTTGTTATATGAACGAGTGGAAATATTTTCAGAAGTAGGACAAAGAGGAGGGAACCCCATCATTATCAAAGCTGGGGTGCCTCTTTGCAGATGACACAAAGATCTGCAACAGGGTTGATAATACAAGGAGGCATGGAAAGGATGAGAAGGAACTTGGCAAGGTTGGAGGAATGGTCAGATGTATGGCAGCTTGGATTCAATGCAAAGAAGTGCAAAATAATGCACCTGGGAAACAAAATCCCAGTTGAAGATTACACAATGGGGGGAAGTAGTAACAACAAAAATGGAAAGGGACCTGAGGGTAATCATATCAGATGACCTTAAGGTTGGCAAGTGGTGTGAGAAGGCAGTAGGGAGGGCTGGGGGGATACTGGGATGTATAGGGAGAGGCATCACCAGCAGAAAACAGGAAGTTGTTATCCCTCTGTACAGACAGTTGGTGAGACCCCATCTGGAGTACTGCATCTAGTTCTGGAGACCCCATCTCTGCAAGGACATAGACAGGATGGAGGCAGTCCAGAGGAGGGCAACTAAAGTGGTGCAGGGTCTGCAAGAGAAGCCATACGAGGAGAGACTAAAGGAGCTTCGTATGTATGCCCTTGAGAAAAGGAGGGAGAGGGGGGACATGATAGAAACTTTTAAGTACCTCTGTGGAATCAACAAAGTCCAAGAGGGTAGCATCTTTCAGAAAAAGAGATGTATAAGAACAAGGGGACACAATTTGAAGATAGAGGGGGAATGGCTTAGGGGCAATGTGAGGAAGTATTTTTTCATACAGAGGGTGGTGGAGGTATGGAACAGCCTTCCTGAGGAGGTTGTGGGGTCTAAATTTGTGGGAGAATTCAAGAATGCATGGGACAGACATAAGGCAATTCTTGTTGGGGGTAGGAAGAAATCGGCTGTTGGTTAACTAGGATCTGCAGCTTATCCTGTAGGTAGGGAAATGGGTAGACTAGGTGGGCCAAGCGGTTCTTATCTGCCATCAAAGTCTATGTTTCGGATGAGACAGAGGTGTACTTTAAGCCCTCTTTTATATGTATGTTCTGTAGATCCCTTGGTAAGATTAATTAATTCAACCAGGGATATCAAAGGGATTAGTGGGGACCAGGAGGGAGACAAGAGCAAAATAATTACATATGCTGATAATGCAGGTGTGTTTCTGTCTTCAGCAAGTGAGATGCCAAGTCTTATGAATTATATGAAAAGGTTCACAAAGGTTTCTGGCGCTATATCAAATATTGAAAAATGCAGAGGTCTTTGACTAGGACAACCAGAAGATGGGAACGAAGGCGACCAAATAATTAGAATTGCAGAAGAACCAATCAAAATTTTGGGGATTTTGTTTGGAAAAGGTGAAATGGCTAAAATAAATTGGGAAAGAGCACTGGCAGAGAGAGAGAGAGAGAGAAGAAAGTGGCAAGATGGAAAGGTTGGAAAATGTCAAAACTAAAAAGAGTGCTTGTTGTGAAACCGTTTCTTCTTCCATGCTTTCTATATATTGTGGCCATCTTTCCTTTACCTCTTGAGTTGGACACTAGGATTTAGGGCCTGTTTTTTCAGTTGGTCTGGGGGAGCAGGCTGAACCCTATAACCAGGGAAATTATTTACTTAGCCAGTAAGAAGGGAGGGATAGGTATGATTAACCCAGTAGTGTTTTTCCATACATTGTTTTGGTTTAAAAATATAAGAGTAATGCTGGAACTTCAGCTAACTTTTGCGAAGAAATGGGGGAGGAGTCTGTTGGGAGAATTTTTAGACCAATGAGTGAATGAGATACTGAAAGGGTTTAGCAAAATGGGGGTCTCTATATACTACAAGGGAACTTTAATGAAACTACAGAAAAGGAATATTACAAGATCCCAAGCAATACTGTAACCCCTAGATGGCGCTATCCCAGGGGCTACTACCCCTGCCTGATTTGCCACTAACAGGTTGAGGGGCCTGGATCCAATGGCGGGTGCCTCCACCCAGAGGTCAGGGTTTGCAATAGTTAAACTAACTTGGTCACAGCCCTCTGGGACACTGCAACCCCCTTTCTTCCCACTCAGTGGCCCACACAATATATCAGAATTACCTTCACAGTATAACACTTACCCCAGGTCTGGTTCCGGCACTGGGACCTCCTGTGAAATGAGATACAGTGCAACAATCACAGTACAGTACTTTAACATAGACAAATACCTCAGGCAGTATAACTTTGCTGAAACAAGCAGCTCTGATTTATTTAGGGGATATAACAAGGACGGGAAATCAGGTTAATCAGCTTATCACCTAATAATCTACCTATGGCTCTGTGCACAGGCCTATCCCTATCAGTTACTGTCCTTGGTACCCAAGCCCTAGTGGCTAGTCCAAACCATGGCAGCTGGTAGGGGCCCTTTCACACAGAGAAAGGAAAATTAAACAGTCAGCAGTACAGTAATTCCATTTGGATTTAATGTGGCAATTCAACAGAAGCGACCCTGAATTAGTACTCACGACCTCCAAATAAGATAGGGTCCTTCAATATCAGCAGGAGCTACTCTTGAGCGCCAAGAGACTCTTCACACATTTATATGGTAAAAAAAAAAAGAGTACTATACCAGGCAGGCTGCTTCTCTATCCCGATCGCAATTACTGCACAATACCCGGGAGAATACACAGCAGATTCAGTTCCTGACAGACCGAGTGCAATTCAATAATTTCTCCAGTCTTCTACAGGGTGAGCCTAGTTTCTACTCTTCAGAGATCCTTTGATTCTTTTCACAGGACGGATTCAGTCCTAACAAGCAGACCGGAACTCTGGGCCTTACACACGTTTTTTGACTAAAACTGCACACTGAAAAAGCACAGGGCTCCTTCCTTCTTCACTGCCAAAGCTCAACTGAAACTCCAACCGACAAAACCGGGCACTTCCTTTGAGTTCCTCCCAGTTCTTGACTGGATTGGCTGTCACTCACAATAGACTGCTGCTGTTGGTCCAAAAAGGCACTGAAGTCTAAACTACATCTCCCAGAGTCACTGCCCATACAATCCTCTTGTAGCTGGCTCAGATTATGAGTCCAAGTTCTGATTCGTCCAAGGCACCATTTTAGAGCTAGCTTACCCCACACTGATTGGTCCAGTTCAGCAGTTCAAAACCAGAATGGGGAACTAGGCAGACACTGTTCTGACTGCAAAAGAAAGCAGGTTAGACAAACTGTATTTTCATTATTACTGTAAATGATTTCTGGCAAACAGTTACCTCTTTCAGATAGGTTCCCTTTTGCACTCCTAGTGACTGCAAAAAATGGAGTGAATTGGCAGCAGCTTGAGTGGTACTCAATCAAAGAAACACACAGTCCCCCATACAAACTAATTATGTCTGCAAGCAGACAGCTCTTAAAGAAACAGTACCAGAGGCTCTAAAAACACTCACTGATAAATGGCTTAAATGCCAAACACCATTCAGGCTTGGAGCATTCAAGCAAGCTCCTGGAAGTCTTTTGGGAACCCCCATTTGCAGGGGGGTTACAATACAAAACGGTAGAAAGGGAATGTATTGTAAGATAGTGGGAGACATTGGCGTGAGGGATCCGGAATTTAAGAGATGTACACCAAGCGAAAATAAATTTGTACATAGAATGCTGAACAACCCGAGAGTCCCTGGAAAAATGAAAGATGTTCAGTGGTTAATGGCCCACAGGAGAATAGTAGTTAGAGATAACTATAAACACAAGGCAGTAGAAGAGAGGAATTGTTTGTATCCAGGGTTTGGTGAGGCAGTAGAAACACAGGAGCATTTTTTATTGTATTGTACATATGCTAGAGAGGTATGGAGCTGTATGGCAAATAGATGAAAATTACCTTGGTTAAAAAACTTAAGTTACAGAAATCAAGCCTTGGGGATTTTCCCTACTGTGTTAAATCATAGTAGCACCCTACATGTTTTGTTTGCATGTTTAAAGTACTGTACTACTTGTGGCAGAGTCGTTGGCAGTCGCCTATTCAACAACAAGAAAAGACAAATGAAGGGTTTAGTAAAATATGTGAACAGACAATGCAGGAGGTGTATAAAAAGGATTGTACAAATCATCCTAAACATAAGGTAACATTGTGGTGGAAGGGGTTAACATTTTTCGAGAAATATGCTTAAAAAAATTTTCTAGAGCCACAGGAG
This sequence comes from Neoceratodus forsteri, assembly GCA_016271365.2. Classification (NCBI taxonomy): domain Eukaryota; kingdom Metazoa; phylum Chordata; order Ceratodontiformes; family Ceratodontidae; genus Neoceratodus; species Neoceratodus forsteri. The sequence continues at coordinate 122,274,527 of JADMNL010000027.1, read as the reverse complement.
AAAGGTAATGAAGAAAAGAATGTGTGAGAGTCAGGGTAAGAGTAAGAAATGGTGGTGGGATCTGGAGAAAGGAAAGAGCAACACTGTGTTTTTTATATGATCCAGTGATTGTAATGCTTGATTGTATTCAAAGATTTGTTTGCTGTTTTTGAATAAAAACTCCCCTACTCTGTAGTAGGTGGAGCCCTTGTCACTGTGGAGAAGTGCTGTTGATATGTCCAGTCCCAAGAGGAGTTTGGAAAGGATGGACGTGGAAGAGACAGGGAGCAGGTCTCCTCCGCGATCTCAACCGTGCAAGCGACCACTGAAATAAGTGTCGAGTCCAGAGAAAAAAATCTCTGAAAATGAGGAGGAAGGAGAAAAGTTTGTAGTAAGGGGAAAAACACTTGAAGGATTGGACATACCTGAATTTACTGAAAAGGAGGAAATCGTGCTGAAATTGCTTGTGGAAGATCAGCGGCATGCTCAAGAAAGAAAGAAAGAAAGAAATTGCAAGCAGCACTGGACAAAGTGAGCAAGAAAGCTGAGGAGTTGAAAGAAATGCAGGCAGCCAAAGCCTTAGCTTCCATGTCAAAACAAACTGGTGACATGGAAGCATCAAAGCATACTGCGGCTGTCAACAGCAGTGTTCCAGTAAGTGACAAAAGCGGGCCAAAAAATTGAAATTAATTAAAAAATGAAGGGAAAAAGAAAGATTGTGGTGAAGAAAAGGGCACCCTGAAAGGAATAGCAAAATCGAGTCATAAACGACTTGGCCTTAGACGGGTGTCACTGAGAGACGAGAGGAAAAGAATGCCTGAGGAAAGAAATTCAGAAATGGCTGAAAAAACGGAACGGGGAAAGGACAGTACATCTTAATCGTTAAATTCTCAGACAGTGGTTAACGACAGAAATATAAAGCTCAGTAAACACTGCAGAGGCAATACCTTTTCCTGATGCCCTAGATTGGATATCAGAAGCCCTGCAAGGAGCAGGGTGGATAAAAACCTTAAAGGGGTGTGATCCTAATCTCTCAAAGAACATGGAGAAAGAGGAACAGCGAAGTAAAGATGAAACAAAAGCACAGAAGATGGACAGTACTGAGGAAGGAACTGCAGCACACTCAGGTCAATCTAAAGTTAATGAAGGGGAAAATAGTAATAATACTGAAAGTAAACCTGAGAATTCTAAGCAGGAAAATGACTGTGATGGGGACATACAAGATATAGAATTGTCTGAAAGGAATGAAGAGTTAGAATCTTCCTTTGAAATGGAAGGACAAGAAACTCGGGTAGAAAAAAATCAGAGTGAAGCTGAACAGGAAGACCAGCAGAAATCTGAAACAGCATGGGGCCCCAGTGTTAAAGAAAGGCTGTTTCCAGAACACTTGAATTTAGCAACTGATACAGCTAAAAGAAGAAGTGCAGTAAGACTAAAATTTTGAGGAGAAGCTTCAGAAACACCAGACAGGTTGTTTGTTTGCAAGAATTTAATAAAGGACAGTATGCATGTTTATGCATATGAAATCTATGCACTTATTCATACTCCTGGAGACACTATTTTTGATATCAGTTTTAAACATCCATCAGATCTGGAATGATTTTGGAAACAGTACCATCAATTAAAGGCGATACCCCTTTCAAAACCCTTCACAGCCACCCCTTTGACCAGTCCACCACATAAAATTGTGACAGTCCTTTTTAAAAACAAAGGAGTTAATGTAGCAGATATACATTTTTGGTTAAAATAAAAATGTGACTTAAATGGGCCTCCAGAACCAATTCTTGATGCAAAACATTTGTGAACAGAAGAGTGGAGGTTTAAGGTAACTTTAAGGCAAAATAATGGTGAAATACAACATTTACATAATTGTTTTTTTTTTAGGCAGGGATAGATGGGTGGTATTTTGTGGAGGTCAGCCAAGAGCATGCTATAGATGTGGGGATAAGAGGCATTTAAGTAATGTAAATGACAAAGTAAAATGTGGACTGTGTGGATCTATAGGCTATTATGGTGCATCCTGCAAAAATCCAATGAGGTGCAGTCTTTGTGAGAAAAATGGTCACATTTTCATAAACTGTTCCTGGGCCTCATACAACGGCCCAGACCCTGGGCCTGCAGAACAAACAGAACAAGATGTCTATGTGGCCAAAAGGCTGGCCTTCAGGGAATATAAGGGAACATAGCGGGATGAAGATAGGGAGGCATACCAAACTGCCCTGAGGGAAACAGGGAAGGCAGTAAGGCAGGCAAAGTCCCAAACTGAGGAAACACTAGCACGAACAGTAAAATAAGGTGACAAGACTTTCTATAGATACATTAGTGAAAGGAGAAAGTCCAGAGGGGGCATTGCTAAGCTCAAAGGAGAAAAGGGGGCATGTGAGGAGGAGGACCCTGTAAAAGCATCTATCCTAAATAGATACTTCTGCTCAGTATTTACTGAAGAGAAGGTAGGGCAGGGCTCACAGCTCAGCACCATGGACACAGGGGAATGGGAGGTGAGCACTACTCTCTTCACAAAAGAAGGGGGTCCTACAAGAGCTTGCTAAGCTCAGGGTGGACAAGGCAATGGGACCTGATGGCATACATCCCAGGGTACTTAAGGAGCTAAGGGTGGAACTAGCAGAGCCATTAGCAGAACTGTTTAGTGAGTCTCTGAGCACAGGAGAGGTCCCAGAAGACTGGAGAAGGGCTCATGTGATCCCGCTCCACAAGAGTGGTAGCAGGGCGGAGGCAGGGAACTACAGACCAGTCAGTCTTACCTCAGTAGTGGGCAAGATTATGGAGGGCACTCTTTATGAAAGATAGTGGCAACACCTGGGATCCATAGGGGACAGGATCCAAGACAACATGGGTTTACAAAAGGAAGGTCCTGTCAAACTAATCTCATAGATTTCTTTGACTGGGTAACCAGAGTGGTGGACCAAGGAGGAGCAGTTGATGTCGCCTACCTTGACTTCAGCAATGCTTTCGACACTGTTCCACATAGAAGATTGATAAATAAGCTGGGTAGACTCTGGGTCGGTCAGAAGTTGGTTAACTGGGTGACAAACTGGTTGACGGGCAGAAAACAGAGAGTGGTGGTAAATGGTATACAGTCAGAAGAGATGCAAGTCACAAGTGAGTTACCTGAGGAATCAGTCCTGGGGCCAGTCCTCTTCAATATCTTCATTAGTGACATTGCAGATGGACTAGAGGGTAAGGTTTGTCTGTTTGCAGATAACACCAAGATCTGCAACAGAGTATATGATCCAGATGGGGTGGGCAGAATGAGAAGAGATCTGAATAAACTAGCAAAATGGTCAGAAGAGTGGCAACTGGGAATTAATGCAAAGAAGTGCAAGATCATGCACATAGGGAAGAGAAACCCTGAAGCCACATATAGGCTGGGAGGGGAGTTGCTGGCAATCACAAAGGAAGAAAGAGACTTGGGCATCGTCATCATCACCGATGACCTGAAATCATCCAAGCAGACCTCTAAAGCAGTAGGTAAGGCTAGGGGGATGTTGGGGTGTATTAGCAGGGGTATCACAAGTCATAAGAGGAGGTAATAATCCCTCTTTACAAGACACTGGTTAGGCCCCATCTGGAGTACTGTGTGCAGTACTGGAGGCAATACCTTCACAAGGCCATTAACCAAATTGAGGTAGTCCAGAGAAGGGCACCCAAAATGGTGCAGGGACTGCATCAGAAGACATATGAGGACAGATTAACGGAGCTCAATATGTACACCCTTGAGCAAAGGAGGGAGAGGGTGATATGATCGAAACATTCAAACACCTTAAGGGCATTAACAATGTGAAAGAGTCTAACATGTTTAAATATAAGAAAAATAGCAGGACAAGAGGACACAGCATGAGATTAGAGGGAGGTCGATTAAGGGGGAATGTGAGGAAATTCTTTTTCACAGAAAGAGTGGTGGATACATGAAATGGCCTACCTCAGGAAGTGGTGGCTATGAATACAGTGCAGGGCTTCAAAAAGGCATGGGATAGGCATAAGGGAGCAATACAGATGAATATGACCACCTTTCCAGGGCCACCCTCCCACTGTCAGAGCAAAGGCTGATGGCACATTTATAAGGTAGAAAAATAAATGGGCATACTGGATGGGCCTTGCAGTCCTTATCTGCTGTCAACATCTATGTTTCTATGTATGCTTTGGCTCAAAAAGATTGATTAAAGAAAAACAAGAAAGGAAAGAGACCAACAGTTCAAAGGAAAATCAAAAATCAAGAGAAAACAGAAAAGACTCCCCCTCCCCCATTCAAAAGGGGAGCTCTATTCATTATCAAAATAAAAAGAAACAACAGAAGAAGAAGATATGAATGCTGCACTGTCTGAACGACAAGGAGGTACAGAGGAACAAAGACTAAACCTGGACATAAAACAAGTAGAGAAACAGGTGATGACTCCACCTAGTGCACCTTTGGGACCACCTTTTCAAATGATTACAAGGTCAAAAAAAACATGTAAGCCCCCAAAATCAGAATTCAAAAAAGCAGGAAGAAAGTTTCATAACTTTAAGGAACAAATACACAGCATTAAAAGAGAAAGAGTCAGCGGACTCTGAAGGTGAATCAGACTCTTTATCTATAGCGTTTTCGCTACCAGAACAGTCTTCAGAATATGAGTCAACATACACTGTTTTCTAAGAAAAGAAAAGAATAGTTTGTTTTTATTTTATATTTTATAATGATGGCTGAACTCCTGTGCATTTCCTGCAATGTAAATAGTATCAAAAATGGGAACAAAAGATTAACCACATTTTCAATGTTAAAGGATCTAAAACAGTACATTTTTTTATGTTCAAGATACAAGGTTACATTCCTTAACAGAAATTCAGCAAGCACAGAAACATTGGAGGTTAGGGCCTTCGTTATGGTCAGTAGTGGAGGAAAGCTGTTCAGGTATTAACATACTAAAATGCCAGCAGAATAGGCCTAACGTTCTTTTGTGTCTGCTCATTTGGTCAGCCTCCACCCTGGGAGCAGACCTTGCTGCCCCCCTCACCATCTCTGGCTTCTCCCTTCCCAGTCGCAGATATTCTCGCTGCACAGGACTTTGCTTCCAGAAACCTTCCCCTGTACCTGTCCCACCCCCTCTTGAACCCCTCCACCATCTCTGCCTCCACCAGCCCCCTGGGCAACGCATTCCATGGCTCCACCACCCTCTCAGTGAAGTAGCATCTCCTCCTTTCTCCCCTGAATCTCCCCCCTCCAGCTTCCACCCATGCCCTCTAGTTGCCCCCCTTTCTTCAGAGCACCCTGACTGCTCCTCCCCTGTTTACCCCCTTCATGTACCTGAAGACCTCTATCATGTCTCCCCGGTCCCTTCTCTCTTCCAATGTGTACATATTTAGCTCTTCGAGCCCCTCCCCATAGGTCCTGTCCCCCAAGCCCCAGATCATTTTGGTTGTCCTTCTCTGGACCCTCTCCAGGAGTTCGATGTCCCTCTTTAAGTGTGGCCTCCAAAACTGCACGCAGTACTCGAGGTGCGGCCTCACCAAGCAGTTATACAGAGGGAGTATCACTTCCCTCCTTCTGGAGGTGATCCCCCTAGTGATGCATCCCAGCATTCTATTGGCCTTGGCCGCTGCCCTCCTACAAGTCTCCGAGTTGTTCATCTTGACATCCACCACCACCCCCAGGTCCCTCTCAGCCATTGAGACTTGTAGCATCCCCCCCAGGTGTACACTTGGCCCGGGTTTCTGTCTCCCAGGTGCAGTACCTTTCATTTCCCTGCATTGAACCTCAGCTTCCACTTTCTAGACCACCTTTCCAGGGCCACCCTCCCTTCCTCCCCATCCACCACTGCCCCCAGTTTTGAGTCATCCACAAAGAGACTCATCTCACTCCTGATACCCTTCCTTATGTCAGAGATGTAGGCATTGAACAGGAGGGGCCCAAGGACCGATCCCTGAGGGACCCCACTAATGACCCTCCTTGGGGAAGAGACTATCCCGCCAACCATGACCCTCTGGGTCTGGTTCTGGAGCCAATTTGATGCAGCCTCCCCATTTTCCTTGGTGAAAACTTAGGCAAAGTACTGATTTAGTACCTCAGCCTGCTTCCCCAGGTTTTGTGCCCATCCCTCCCCTGTTTTAATCCTGCTAATCTGCCCCTTCACCCTTCATTTTTCCCCAGTGTATCTAAAGAACCCCTTGTTCCCTCTCCTAATTTCCCTGGCCAGGTTCTGCTCCTTCCTTGCCTTAGCTGCCTTCACCACCCTAGTGGCCCTTTTGGCCATCAGCTCGTACTCCCCTTGATCCCTTTCACTCCTTGAGCACTTGAAATGCCTATAAGCCGCCTTCTTTTCCCTCACCACCTCCTGAACCTCTCTGGTCCACCAGCAGGGTTTACGGGCCCTACCGCATTTTTGTCTTACTCCTGTACAGGTGCTGGTAGCATCCTACACCCCCCTCCTGATGATTTCTCACCTACTGTCAGCGTCCATGTCTGGCCCAGTCCCATCCAAATGCTTCTTAAGGATCCTTCCCATTTTCTTGAAATCCACCCCCCTGAAGTCAGTTACCTCCATCTTTGTGCAGCCTTCTGCCCCTCCTAGGTCCAGGCAGAACCAGACCGTGGCATGGTCGCTCCCCTCCAATGGGTCCCTTACCTCCAGGCCCACAATCTGGTCACTCTGCCAGGACCACATCCAGTATCCGCACCTCCCTGGTCAGTTCCTCCACCTGCTGAGTTAGGAACGCATCCTGAAAGATATCCAACAACCTCTGTTCCCTGACCACCAAGGATGTCATTGTCTCCCAGTCCATTCCTGGCATGTTTAAGTCCCCCAACACCACCACTCTTCCCCTGCCCAAACTGCAGTGTCTCCCCACATCTTCCATCAGACTCTCCTCCAGCTCCTCAGCCAGCGTGGGCAGTCTATACACTGCTCCTATTTTTACTCTCTTGCCGCCGTTATCAAGGCGACCCATATCGCCTCCACAGTTCCCTCCACCTTCTCCACTCCTCCTATGCCAATGCAGTTTTTGACTATTATTGCTACCCCTCCTCCCCTTCCCTCCCCCCTGTCCTTCCTGAACATGGTGTAACCCTCCAGGTTCAGATCCCAGTCATGCCCTGCGGTGGCCCAGGTCTCAGTGACTGCTGCCACATCCACCTCTCCATCAGTTAGCATCGCCGGGAGCTCAGGCATTTTATTGCCCAAGCTCCTAGCATTTAGCAGGACTACCTTCCACCCTTTCCATATACTTCCATTTCCCTTGCTTGCGTTCCCATAAGGATTCCGTCGTCACCTGGTCAGCACCTTACCAGTCGGCCTTTTCCCACATTCCGCCAGCTCCCCAGAGTGGTGGAGACAGATTCCCTCCTTTATCAGACCCCCCTCGACAGCCTTTTCTCCCATCCCTCCCCTCTTCACAAGTTTAAACCCCACCTTTCACCAATGAACCCCTCTATTTTCAACTTAAGGATTTCCCTCCCTTCCAAAGTGAGATGGAGCCAATCTCTAGCATATAGCCCCTTATACTCCCAGGTCTCCCCCCAATCCCCCATCAACCCATACCCCCTGACCCCACAACACTCCCTGAGACACTGGTTTATCTCCCTGATCTTCCTCTTGTGTTCCCCACTAGCTCTTGGCACTGGCAGGATTTCCGAGAAGGAAATTGCGCATTCTGTGTCATGACAGACCCTGGCAAGCTCCCTGAACCTTGCCTGTATCTCTAGCTCACTATTTCCCTCAATGTCATTGGTACCCAGGTGGACCAGTATGTCCGGGGAACCTCCACAGTCCTTTGCCAGCTGATATGCCTCATGCTTGGCCCTGTGCACCGTTAGTCCAGGGAAGCATTTTGTTCTAACTGAGCAGGCTTCCCCCTCCCAATCCCATTTGATACCCCTGATCATGGAATCACCTAACAGGAGCACTCTGACCGCCCCTTTTCCTCCAGTCCCCCCCCTTCCATGTCTCTTATCCTTTCACTGCCCCTCCCCTGAGCCGCCCTGCTCTTCCCCTATATGGGTACCAGCTGTCACTTCCTTATTTACCCTGGCCACCTCCTCCCTCCCGATCCTATGCCTCCTCCTCCTGAGTATCCTTCTGTACCCCACTACCCCCCTGTCACTGCTCACAACTGGTCCTCCCCATCTGCTATACTGCCTGACTCATCCTCCCTTCCTTCCCATCTCCATTCAGCCCCTCCTTGCCTGTCGTGCTCCCCTGGCCTAAACCCTCAGCTCCCTTTATTGTATGTTCCTTGTACTTCTGGTCCCTCTCCTTGCCCTTTCCTCCCAACTGGTCCTTCTCCTTGTGCTTTCCTCCCTCTGCCCCCTCCTCCTGCTCTAATCCACCGCTTCCCCCATTTTCCTACGTTCCAAGTTCCCCGGTTTTCCTGCTATCTGGCCCCTGCCTCCTGCCCCCCACTCCCTTTCCATCTCTAACCACCCCTGTCATGGCTACATCACCCCTCTCATCCTCAAGCAGAAGAAGAGAATTAAAACGGTTACTGAGCTTAAGGTCCACTCCACCTCCTCCCCCCATTGCTTCCTTCTGTCCAGCCCCAGCCATCTCCCTACTTCCTTGAGAATGTCCTCCCTTTGGCCTCCCTCTGTGAGGGTCCCCAGCTACCTGCCTGCTTCCTTGGTAGTGTCCTTCTTTTGGGACCCCTCTGTCAGGGTCCCTATGTGACCCCAGAGTACTCTCCTGCACTTCTTTCCCTATGCCCCTGCCCCTAGTGCTTGGTGCAACCCCGTGGAAGAGCCCCCTGCCCTATTCCCCAAACCATACCTCCCCCCTCCCTCCAGCTGTCTCCTAATCCCCTCAACCTCCTCCCTAAGCTGTGCCAGCTGGTAGCACACTGGGCAACCACCGAACTTCCAAGCCCAGTCCAGTATCATGGCCGCCCCACACCCTGTCCACCCTCCTAAAGATGCCAGCCCTAATGATGTGTGGTCCCATCCCCCTCCAAGTAGGTTTCCTTAGGTGAACCACCAGGTTCCCCACTAGTCCAAGATACACCCCTACTCACTAATCAGGGCACCCACTAATACTAGATACAGTCCCACAGTAAACAGGTACCCCCATTACTAGGTGCAGTACTACACAGTAAACTTATAGGGGAAGTGTACAACTCCCTAAGCTTCTCTCTCCCAGCCTTTAAACCCAACCCCCCAGTGGCTAGAACTACATGAGCTGCACCTGAAGCCTTTTCCTCCAATTGCAGGACAGGTGTTCCGCTATAAATGAGCCGAGCTCTGGGGAGGGAGGAAGGAGTGGGGGAGGGTGAGATTAGGGCCTGCACCCGACTCTCACGAGAGTGTATCAGCCTTGTGTCTGCACCTCCAAGCACTACCAGCTGAGAAAATCTTTCAAGTCTACTTACTCTCCCAGCCTCCAGCTAGGAGCTTCTTCTACCTTTTCTAACTGAAGACTGACTGTGGTGGCAGTCACACCTTACATTCAAACAGCACTAATCCCCTGTAATATGATGCCTGCACTTACAGGCCAGATAGCAACTTTTAAACACACACAAACACCAAATTGTGTGTTAGAATCCCTTCCCCCTGCCCAAACTAGATGTAAAAGCACAATAAAAGGCTGCCCAAACTAAATGTAAAAGCACAATAAATGGCAGTTAAGACCAGCCCTCAAATACAATTACAGACACACAGAATACCAGCTAAGAAAATCTTTCAAGTTTGCTTACTTATTGGTATCCTTTTTTCTAATTCAGAAATAAGTATTGGGAAAATTATAGATTCATGTCCAGCGAGGACCTCAGTGACTGATGCTTATTATAAAAACACTGACATCAAGATGATTAATGTATATAACCCACAAGTAAATACAGAAAGAAATAACCTAATGTAGTAAATAGAGCCTTTACTACACACATCCAAATTAGCACTATGGAGAAGTGACTTCAGTTGTGGGTTATCTAAAAAGAACTGGGGCAGGAAATCAGATAACATTTTCTGTGATACTAATAAATTAAATACAATTCTGAAAAAATCAGAGTTGGATGATGCATATAATATTTGTAAAGCAGAACCAAAGCATACTTATTAAAAGGGTAAAACTTAATGTAGAATTGATGACTGGTTTTTACCAAAAAACACAAAGATAAAAGGTGTTGACATACAGTATTTTATTTATTTATTTAGCTTTGTTGACCGGGTAAGTGCACTAGACAAATCTTGCCTATTTTCAGGCACGACCCGGGGGAGGGAGATACAGATGAATGCCAATTGATCTTGAACCAGATTAAGCTGTTGGTGGTATTTTTAGTGAATGAGGGAAATTTGGCCAGGACACCGGGGAAATTCCCCTACTCTTTTCGATAAGTGCCATGGGATCTTTAACATCCACCTGAACTACCACCAATCCAGGCAGATGGGACCTCGGTTTAACGTCTCATCCGAAAGACGGCACCTCAGAAAATGCAGCACCCCTCTCATGCTGCATTACAGTGTCAGTACTGGGATATTAACCCAAGTGTCAGATGTGGGAACTGAACCCACAGCCCACTGATCTCCCGGCCTCAGAGGCGAGTGTGCTACCTACTGAGCCACTGACACTGTAATTCCAGTAGAAACATCAGTTCTAGGAGCGTGGATATGTTGTTCATCCACGCTGTCTAGCATTGTCACTTTCCCCTTTAAATCTTGCTGGAAGTCTTCAAGCTGGCTCCTCCCACCCACCCAGGTGGTAAATACCTTGGCTTCGCCCCATGATGCCAGATCTTCCTTTCTGCTGGAAGATATAGGTTCCCTCGTGCTACTTGCAAGTACCGTAGGCCCTGGAGTCTGATCGACGGTTTTCGCCACACTTACTTGCCTTAAAACTCATCAGAGTTTACGATTTGGATCCGAACACTTCAGATATGGAGGACAAGTCGTCCCCCGGGTTTCGGCGGTGTCCTTGTGGACAGAAAATGTCTCGCACCGATCCCCACCTCTACGTCGTTTATTGCCTAGGCGCCAGGCACTGTCTTGGCTTGCACCATCTGTTGGCCTTCCATCCCACCGTCCTGGAGGACCGCAAGGTGCGCCTTAAGCTGAGGAGACCAGAGCTTCGCAATCCACCGGTGAAATCGAAGGAGGCCAGGTGGGCGGTTTCTGTGGCTGCGGGATCCGCCGAGCAGCTCGAACAGATGGCGGCTTTCGAAGAGGAAGCTGCCCAAGCTCCGGCCAACTGAAGTTTCTTCGTCCCACTCAACCTGGGCTCCACCTTCACGGGGTCCTTTCGGGAGTTGTGCCAGTCTCTCCCTACCAAGTGTGAGGCACCTTCGGGCTCGCACTCCTCCTGATCCAAGAAAAAGGATAAGGACCCCAAATATTCTTCTTCTAGCCGAAGAAGACGTTCCTGGGACCGAGAGCAGTCCAACACTCAGGAGCAGGTGGTCTCAGCCATGGTCGAGATCGCTTCCTCAGCTGACGGCTTTTCGGACCTTCCGTCAGGCCAGGGCACCGAAGCCAAGGATACGGCAGAACTGGCCGAGATTTCTCTCGACCCGATCAAGCCGTTGTCGCCGCCTGTCAACGACTCCTTGGAGGACTCCCATTCTCTCCTTCCCGGCAGGGCGACCCGTCCTTCGGGCATCCCGATCGAGGGACAAGAGCCGGAACCTCGGTTTTTACTGAATCCGGCTTCTCCCAACTGACAGAGTCGATGCCGTCGGTCTCAATCGAGGAGTAGGACCCCGTCAGTCGAAAAACCGAGGAAGGGTCATAAACACTCCCAGAAGGGGCACCACCGTCGTTCCTCATCCTCCTCGGATGAGGAGAGACTTAGACAGAAATTCCATCAACGTTATGAGGACCTCATGTGGCAGCAACTCCTTTTGACGGTCAAAGCCGTCACCTCTGGCTATGCGCGATACTGTTAGTCCCAGCCTCTTGGCCGACACAGACTCCCTCGGTTCCGAGGACTCCAGTTCTCCCTCCGGTGGGACCGGCACGTATTTCTGGTCAGCCTGTTGCAGGCTCCCCACCAATATTGGTGGAACCACCACCTAAACAGCCTCAGGGAGGGGCTCCCTCTAAGGAGGATCGGACAACTACGGGCTTGCCCCATAGGTTGTCCATTACAGTCACTCCTGATTGCCCTAGGCCAGGGGTTCTCAAATGGTGAGGCCAGCCTCCCTGGGGAGGCCCCAACCTGCACCAGGGGAGGCTCAAGCAAGTCTGAAAAAGTACTGTATTTAAATTTTGAGTTTTATATATTTTGTGTGAAGAGATGACCCAAACTGAAAGAGGATAATAGTAGGTGAATTTTATGTATTTATTTACTAATAGGTGACAAGGGAAGGTGAATGAGCCAAGGCTCATTTCAGGTGTACCCGGGGAAGGGTAGAGAGTGAATACATTTCAAAAGGTAACTGTAAAACAATCAAGAAATACACAGTGAACAATAGTATAAAAAAATATGAACAATAAACTAATGAAGAGTGGTGGCAATTGATCAGTTTGTAGACTGATGGCAGAACAGCCCAAATACAAATGTTGAGCTTAGAAGTGCTAAGAGCAATAGCAGGAAGGAGCAAAGTAATCCCAGAGAAGTTGCTTAGGAGCAGGGAAGGAGGGGGTGAGGGAAAGTACTGTATGTAGGAAGATTATTTCACATCGAAAGGAAACAGAGGAAATAGTCTGACCCCATTAAGGTACTGCAACAAAGGGTAACAATGGTTCAAGGATGAAAATAGCAGAGCAAGTAGGCTGGCCTGTGTGTGTTTGTGTGTGTGTCGGGGGGGTTACAATAAGTTGAATAATAATATTTGTTTATTTTATTTATGTGTTGTTCAGTTAACACACTTGAGCACAGGAACTCTTTTTCAAAGGTTCCACAAAGACAAAGAGCTGAATGTGAGCCAAGTACTCAAAGGGGTTTCAATTTATTCATGAGGTACTGTGCAAAGTACAGTATGTTATTTTTCTTTGGGGAGACCCAAGATTATTTCAGTTTTTTTGGGGAGGCTCAAAATCTTTCCCATGGATTTGGGGAGGCTCACTGTGACAAAGTCTGAGAACTACTGCCCTAGGCACATCGAGGGGGACATAGGTGGGAGACCCCTGTATCCAGATTCCTCGGACTCGGATACTACTGGCCTTCACTCACATGATGAACTGTCAGTGACAGGCCTGGAGGAAGGTCCTTCCTTCCTCCTTCCAGGGCATCCTTCGACTCGTTTCTTAGTCCACGGGTATGCCTTTTCAGCCTATACAAAAGAAGGCAGAATATCCTCTCACAGATATTCTTAAGAGGGGGGATACCCCGACAGAGGCCTTTCCAGTGGCCGAAGCCATAGTTGGCCCAGCACTGGAGCTTTGGCAGCGCCCTGCCTCTTGCCTGGCTCTGTCTGCCCGTATGGCCCACAAATACGTGGTGTCCATGGGGTCCTTGGCAGGCTTCACTGAGCATCCCTCAGCCGAGAGCCTTGTGACTGCCTCAGTGTTTCAGCGCACGGGCAGCTCTGCAGATACTGACCGCCCTCCGGACAAGGAGTCCAAAAATATGGACCACTCAGCCCGGAAAGTTTATGCAGCATCATCCCAGGGCCTTCGTCAGGCCAGCTTGGCAGTGATTATGGCACACTTCTCTCACGCCCTACTGGGGTTGCTTGATGAAGTCCTCCCTCATCTCCCAGCAGACATGCAGACCACAGTCAAGCAGGTCTGTGACCAGGGCCGTGCTGTTGCTAAACAACAGCTCCAGACGGCCCTGGACATTGGAGATTCCTGTGCCCGTTCTCTAGCTGCCGCAGTGGCCACTCGCTGCAGGGCTTGGCTGAGGTTATCCTCCTTTCCAGCGGATACTCAGCACAAGCTAGCTGATGTGCTCTTCCTTGGCACCGACCTCTTTGGTCTGGGAGTGGCAGGTCATCTCCAGCGCATTGAGCAATCTAATGCCACCTTAGATGCCACCTCTGCTAAGGGTTCTTCGGGCAAGAACCAGCAGAAGCGCAAGAAGAAGTCCTATCGGCAGTCTTCCCCTGTGGTTAGACAGCCCTCCTTCCAGGGAGGTTAACAAAAACAGCAGGCTCAAGCTTGGCGCCCTAGGCCCAAGCAAGGTCCCCAACAGCCCCTCAAAGGAGGCTGAGGTGCCGTTCCAGGTGCCTCCTCCTCCTCCTCCAAGCCTGCACAGTGCCGGGTCAGGGGTGGCCTTCCCTTCACTTGTCACGCCAGTTCTGGGTCCTCCCTTTAGGGTCGGCTCCGCCACTTTCTTTCCGCCTGGTTTGGTATCACTTTGGACAGGTGGGTTCTGGAAGTGGTCGGTCAGGGACTGCCTCTAGAGTTCGATCAGTACCCCCCAGCCAGGCCCGTGCCCCACGGAAGGAAAGGATCTCAGTCGGTGCTTCGGGACGACATTGCTCAGCTCCTCCACAAGGAGGCGGTAGCTCCAGTGCCGGATCTTCCTACAGACCCAGGCTTTGTGTCCAGGTATTTCCCGGTGCCCAAGCGGACGGGGGGTTGGCACCCCATCCTAGATCTCCACGACCTGAATCAATATCTTAGGTCTCACACCTTCCGGATGGTAACTCTGTCCCAGATCATACCATCTCTGGAGCTAAACATGTGGTTCTGTTCACTGGATCTTCAGGACGTGTTCTACCATGTCCCAATCCGTCCATCCCACCAGCGGTTCCTCCGCTTCAGGGTTGAAGGGACCCTGTACGCGTTCAGAGCCATGCCGTTCGGCCTGTCATCGGCCCCACGGGTCTTCACCAAATGCATTGCAGTGGTGGTAGCCCATCTACGGCGTTAAGAGGTTCGTATTTACCCCTATCTAGATGATTGGCTCCTGGTGGGTTCCTCCCTACAGGAGGTGGAGAGGTCCAAGGACCTGACCCTCCGAACCTGTTCCCACCTGGGCCTCCTAATCAACGAGGCCAAGTCAGAACTCATGCCCTCTCAGGTGATGGGCTTTATCGGGGCAGAGCTCGACTCTCATCAAGCCAGAGCTCGGCTCCCAGCAGACAGGGTGGAGGTTCTTTCCTCCTTTGTCCAATCATTTCTGGTTTGGCACTTGCGCCCTGCCCGGGACTTCCTGCACCTTCTGGGTTACATGACGGCGTGCACCTCAGTGGTCCGTTGGGCCAGATTGCACATGCGCCCCCTTCAGTGGGAGCTGGCCGCTCAGTGGTCTCAGCATCAGGGTCTTTTCGACCAGCTGGTCACTGTCACCCAGAGGATGTGGGACGCTCTCCAATGGTGGACCGTCCCGAGTCATTTGCGGGAAGGGATCACGTTTGTCCGCCCCGAGCCGATGGTCGTCCTTACAACCGATGCCTCTCTCATGGGCTGGGGAGCCCACATGGGGGACAACAGAGCTCACGGGTTCTGGACCCCCGATGCCACATCAACCTGTTGGAGCTCAGAGCAGTCAGACTGGCACTATCAGCTTTTGCTCCTCCGCTCCGGGGTCAAGTGGTTCAAGTCCAGACGGACAATATCACAACCATGTACTACCTCAACAAACAGGGCAGCACGCACTCCTGTCTGCTATTCAGGGAGGCGCTTCGGATCTGGACCTTCGTCAGCTGGCTGGAGGCGGATCTCCTGGCCATCCATGTGGCAGGAGTCTCAAACCTACTGGCAGATGCTGTCAGCCGCATAGGCCAGACATCCCACGAGTGGTCTCTCCATCCAGAGGTAGCTTATAGTCTGTTCTCCCGTTGGGGCAAACCATTGATGGACCTGTTCGCCTCCAGGGAGAACACCGAGCTGCGGCTATACCATGCCTGCCCCCCTCAGCAGGGATCACTGCAGGGGGATGCCTTCTTGAGGCCATGGACCCCAGGCCTCCCTTACGCCTTCCCTCCATTTCCCTTGATCCACAAGGTGTTACTCAAGGTGAAGAGGGACAAGGCGAAGGTGATCCTGGTAGTCCCAGATTGGCCACGCCAGTTCTGGTATCCAGATCTCCTCAGCCTCAGCTGCAGGGCCCTGGAGCGGCTTTGTACATGCCAGGACCTGATATCATTGAACCAGGGGAAGGTATTCCACTCGGACCTTCAATCCCTGCACCTCACAGCCTGGTACCGGATCGGCTAGCGTTCCAGGCTCTGGGTCTTTCCGAGGATGTCTACACCATCGTGGAAGCATCTCAAAAGGAATCGACCAGGAAGTGTTATGCCTTCAAATGGAAAAGGTTTTACATTTGGTGTCAGGAAAGAGCCTGGACCCTTATCCTGCTCTGTGGCTAACATTCTAGACTACCTTTGGTCCCTCTCCAAAGGGGTCTTGGTCATCGACCCTTAGGGTGTACCTGGCAGCCATCTCTGCTCCCAGGCGCGGGCTGGTCAGCCGACGATAGCACAGGAGACAGTGGTCGGGGCACACCAAGGCCTGGATTACATATCCCCTCCGTGCGTGAACCTCCACCTCCAGTGGATCTCTTGCTGGTTTTGGCAGAGCTCATGGGCAAGCCATTTGAACCCATGCACAAGTGTGAGCTCGCACTTGTGGAAGACTGCCTTCCTGGTGGCTATCACATCAGCCAGAAGGACAGGAGCTTCAGGCGCTTTCAGTGGACTCCCTTATCTGGTCTTCCACAGGGACAAAGTTGTCCTGCGCCCCACTCGAAATTCCTTCCAAAGGTGGTGTCAGAGTTTCACCTTAACCAGGTGTTGACCCTGCTGGTATATTACCCTAATTACACCTGCATACGCCAGTCAGGCTCCACTCTGGGACCTCAGGCGTGCTCTCTCCTAATATAAAGAGAGGACGGCGGAAATTCGTGGAGAAGTTTGCCAGCTGTTTGTCACCTACGCTGAAGCCGCTTCTGACAGACCTGCAGGCAAGCGGACTATTGCAAGATGGATCACATCATGCATATGTCTATGTTATGAGTTGGCTGGCAAGGAGCCTCCCAGAGTGTTAAGGGCTCATTCCACCCGCCATACTCCTGCATCGGTGGCTGCTTCCAGGGACATCCCTATCCAGGAAATCTCTCGGGCTGCTACCTGGAAGTCAGCAAACACCTTCATCACCCATTACCACATCGACCTTGAGTCACGCAGAGATGCTGGTTTTGGGGCTTCGGTTCTCCAATCTCTGTTTCCTAAGTAGGGGGTGTGCGCCTTGCCTCCCTCCTCCCGGAGAACTGCTGGGAGTCTGCCAGACAGTGTGGATAAATAACATATCCGCTCCTAGACAAACAGGTTACTCACCTGTAACAGTAGTTCTAGGGTGGTATGTGTTGTTCATCACATGCACCCTCCCGACCTCCCGACTTAGGTGCACAACCTGCTTCCAGCGGGCTAGATCTAAGGCCATGGGGCGGAGCGAGGTATTTACTTCTAGGTGGGTGGGAGGAGCCAGCTTAAAGACTTCCGGCAAGATTTAAAGGGGAAAGGGACAATGCCAGACAGTGTGGATGAACAACATATACCACTCCTAGAACTACTGTTACAGGTGAGTAACCTGTTTATCATGTAGCTGTTAAGGTTAAAATAGATTTAAAAGGAAGCATTAAAACAGGAAAGGGTTACTAGAAAATGAATGTATCGGTATTACAGGAAGACAGTATTCAGATAGAAATAAAGGATTTACCGCTTGCTCGAAAATCTGTTTGTTTCTTATATGATAATATGTTAGAATGGTGGGAAGATACAAAATTTGACTTCAAACAACTTTTCATTGAAGAGTCCAAAAAGAAAGAAGGGTCCAATTATAAAAAAGTATTTAGGTTTAAGAGTAGAATGTTTGAAACTGCTAACTTTTCAGACTGAAGAGAAAATTGATGTATCAGAAGAAATTTAGAAACATTAAGAAAAAGATGTATGACTTCCAATATAATACAGCTCAGTTTCTGATTATGGAGCAAAAATGGTGTACCCAGGGAACTAAATTCCATGTGACTCCATATGATAGTAACAAGGAAAGAATACAAAATAAGAGTTATGACAGAGCTGAAGGATTCAACAGGAGAAAGACATACAAAAATTAAACTGATTGTTCAGGACCATGTGAAACAAACATTTTAGAAAGAGAAACAAATAGAGGGTGGGAATATTTTTATTGATGTGGAAAATCCAAGAATTTCAGAAATTGATAAACAGATATTAAACGAGCAAATTAAAGAAATAGAAATTAGAGAAGCTGTTCATGCCTTATCTAACAATACAGTGCCAGGCATAGATAGAATTCCTAAAGAGTTCTACAAACAATATGAAGAAGACCTGATACCCCTGCTGAAAGAAGTATATAAATATGTTTCTGATACAGGGGAAACAGGAAATGGTATGAAACAAGGAATAACTGTTTTTCTGTTCAAGAAAGGGGAAAAAGCAGACAATAATTGGAGGCCTATAGCCCTACCAAGCTCGGACTATAAAATGTTGGCCAAAATTATAACTAGAAGATTAGTAATGGCAAGCCAGAATTTGATTTTAGATATCCCAGGAAGGGTTATTAAGCAAAATCGTATCTACATTAGAGAAGTAATGGACTTAAGGAGTAAAAATTAGATTAGATGAGTACATCTATGCATTAGATCAAGAGGCAGCATTTGATGCTGTGCAACATGAATATATATGGGCAGTTTTAAAAAACATTATGGTGTTCCAGAAAGTTTTTTAATGTTATGTATGGCCTTGTATAATGAAGCACAAGTAATACCTATGGTCAACAATAATTTAGGTATTCCTATGTGTATACATAATGGAATAAGGCAAGGGTTCCCATTAAGCCCTCTTTTATATGTTTTGTGCTTGGACCCAGTTATGAGGAAAATTGAACAAAATACTAATATAAAGCCCATGAAAGTCAGTAATGGAGTTTTGGTACTTAAAACAAGTGCCTTTGCTGATGATTGTGTATTCTTTGTGAAAGATATATAATCTGGCACTAAAGCAGTTCAGGTGTTTGAGGAAAAGATTAACAAAAAGAAAAGCATGATTATACCAGTAGGCCAAGTTGAGACACAAGCTTCATAAATCATACCTATAGTAACAGGAAATGTTAAGGTATTAGGAATAAAATTTGGACAACAAGGTGTTATACGGGAAAATTAGGAAGAGAAAATCAGTATTGCACACAGGAAAGTGCAACAATGGAAATTGTGGAATATGTCCAGAAATAAAAGGATGTATCTAATAAAGAACTATATCATACCAATTTTTTTTATACTTAGCTTATATAGTCCCTATTCCCATAAGGTTACAGACAAAAATATGAGGACTCTTCTTTCAGTTATTGTGGGGGAGTAGGTTAGATCCAATAAAAAAAGTCACACCTATAGGTCTATAAAGGAGGGCGGCATGAATATGGTCCAACCAATTATATTTTTCCAAACAATATTTTTTATATGAATATTAGGCCTCTATTGGGTAAAGAAGAAAATATATGGACCCCTAGTAAAGATATGGAGGTCAGAATTGCAGGAGTCCTGGGAAACTAAGAAACATAATAAAGCTGCTGAATTTCTAGAATATGTTGAAATAAGTAAGAAATATGTTAAACAATAGAATATCCAGAAAGAAACAATGGGAACAATGACTAGGAAACAGCTATATAAAGATATTGTAGAAAAAAACTGTTATGACAAGCCAGTATTTTTGGTGCAGCCAGATATAAAGAAAGAAATATTATAAGCTACCCTGGAGAGTAAAATACCCAGAAAGATGAAAGAAACTGTATGGTCGTGTAGTCATGGAAAATTGAATGTCAGACATAAGCATAAGAAGATGGAAGAAAGAATGTGTTTAAATGACGGCTGTACAGCCAAAGTAGAAACAATGGCACAAACATTTTTGAATGTTCTTTTATGTGGCTAACATTAGCAAGAATGTGGAATGTCGAATGCTTTCGAAATATGACATATGAGCTATTGGAATATGGACAGCTTACAAAAGACTGGGAAAAATGGGACAGAAAAGCCATATATGTAATATTCGCTTGTATTAACTGGACTGTATGGCAAGTCAGATGCCAGAGGTTGTTGCAAGTACAAGATTTATGGAAGATTTAGTTTTTAAATTACAGGCAGAACTAGATGCAGTCTGTAATTATGAAATTAAAACTTTTGGGAAATACAAGGGAAGAAAATGTGGGCAAACATACATTGGGTAGGATGAAATGAAGGTTAATCAAGGAAAAATATATATTTTTTTGAAAATGTATGATAACTAAAGTACATATATATATATATATATTGTGTAATGCAAATTTGTCTTTGTTTTTAAATAAAAATGTCCCCTTCTCTTTTCGAGAAGTGCCATGGGATCTTCAACATCCGTCTAAACTACCACCAAAACAGGCAAATGGGACCTCGGTTTATCGTCTCATCCAAAAGACGGCACCTCAGGAGTGTAGCACCCTCCCCCCCCCCAATGCTGCACTACAGTGTCAGTATTGGGATTTAATCCAAGTGTCTGGTGTGGGTAATAGAACCCGTAGCCTTCTGATCGCCTGGCCTCAGAGGCAAGTGTGCAACCTGCTGAGCCACTGACTTTGATTTTGATAACTAACTCACAGCAGCAGGAGAAAGTTGGCTTATGTTTGTGGTAAACACCCATTTTTTGGTTTAGTTTCAGACGATGCTCTCACCATGTCATCGAGGGACAAATTCATCTTTTGTTTTATTTCTTTTCCCTCTGATTGAGAAAATACTGTTGAAGATAATGAGGGAGTCAACTACCATAATCCTTATAGACCCAGACTCGTCTGGATAATTATGGTACTCCATGTTGCTGAGACTGGCTTACATGGCTCAAGCCTTCTGCTGAGTCAGAATCTAACAGCAGTCTCCAGAGTAGGGTCGCTTACCCAAACATGTGATCTCTACACATAAAAGCATAGTACAGCACCTGAATAGCTGAAGTTTGAAAATTTATAGTCTGTCTCATCAGGTGCTGGGGGGTTTGAAGTGGTAAGAAAGCCTTTTGCAAGGAAAGTATAACGCTCAAAATGGACAGGATTTTCCGTATGGTGTGGGAGTAATTCTAGAGATTCAGACAATTCATACACTGCTTTAATATTAGAATGTTTCCTAGATTTAAGGAATAAAGGCCTAGGACCTTCTGTCCTGAAGGTACATTTGTCTGCTGTCTCAGCTTCCAAATCCTATAGCACAGTGGCTTCACACCTAGTGTTCAAAAGAGTTTTTTAAAGGTATGTGTCACATCCATATGTAAGGCAGTCAGTACCCTACTGGGACTTAAATTTGATTCTCCTTTAGCTATAGTGCAGCCCTCTTTTGAACCCTCCTTAGTGAGGCCACACCTGGAGTACTGTGCCCAGTTCTGGAGCCCTCATCTCAAGAAGGATAGGGATATGCTGGAGACAGTGCAGTGCAGATTTACAAAAATGATTCAGGGCCAACAGGGCAGGTCTTACAAGGAGCACCTCAAGGCACTAAACGTTACTCAGTGGAAACCAGAAGGGAAAGGGGAGATATGATAGAGACCCTCAAGTTCCTGTAAAGAACTAACAAAGTGAACTGTGGGGAACTATTTAGTTTGACTACTAGTGCAGTCACATGGACATGAGTGGAAACTGACAGTAGGGAAGTTCAGGAGAGACAAGAGAAAGTATTATTTTACAGGAAGGGTGGCGGAGCCATGGAACAATCTACCAGCTGAAGTGGTGGGTGCTAAAACTGTTGTTTTTAGCATGGTTAGAACAGAATGAAGGGTATAGTGTTTGCTTGGGGTGGTAGAAACGGGGGGGGGGTGAATGGGGGAAACTGGGGAGGGCTAGGACCCTGGAGGAGCATTAGGTCCTAGGGCTAAATAGGGAACTTGGGCAGACTGAATGGACCATTGGTCTTTTTTCTGCCATCATTGTGTTTCTATGAACTATGATCATAACACAAGAAAAATATTTAACTTTCAACAGTTTGTTTGTAGTGGCCATGATAGCAGCTTGGAGACTCCGTGAGTTTCAGACACTCAGCATTGACCCTGCTTATTTAGTCTTTTATAAAAAGAAGGTTCTCCTTAAAACTACATGCTGTTTCTACCAAATGTAATGTCAGAGTTTGATATGAATCTATCATGCTGCCTGATTTTTGTCCCAGTCCACACTCAAGCAAAGATAAGGTGAAACTTAATTAGTTGTACTTGAACAGATTTCTCATTTAAAAGGCAGAACAAAACAAATGAAATGTACTAGTAATCCATGATTTGCTACCTGTGGTGAGGTGTCAAAAAGACAGCCTACATCCAAGAACTCCATATCAAGAGGAATTGTATCAGGAGCATGGCGTGCATTTTGGCCTGACCAGATATCACACACAGACACCACTTCTCGGAACATGTTATGGAGTCTTAAGAAGGAGAAGGGATTCTCGCATGAAATTATAGCCATTATGAGAGAATTATATACTAACACCTGGGTGCAGGTTAGGGTGGGTACTACTGGCCAGCTCTCTTCTACTTTTCCAACTAATAGTGGTGTCAGACAGGGCTGTGTTCTTGCACTTGTACTTTTTTGCATATATGTTGACAAACTATTGCTTGAATTGGAATGATCCCTGTCCTAGCCTATGCTGATGACCTGGTCTTGCTGTCTCTAACCCAGTCAGGGTTACAGTCCAAGTTAAATAGTCTATAGACTTTTATGGAACTAAACACAATTTGAAGGTAAATGAGCTCAAGAGCCAGGTTCTAACTTTTGGTTTGAAGGTTACGAAGAAAGCCTGGAAGTTAGGGAATAACACATTAAAGTCAGTGAAATAGTACATCTATCTGGGTTTACAATTCTTGAATGATGGCAGATGGACTAAACACATACAAACTTTATTAGTTAAGCTTAGACAGCTACATCACTTAATATTTTTAATAAAAAATTTTGAGGAAACTATCAGACCTCTCATGACAGCGCTTAAGGCAAAATACAATGCTCAGGCACTCTACAATGGGGAAATCTGGTATATTCACATAATATGGATAAGCTGAAAGTACCACTGAATAAGATACTTGTATCCAGTTTAGGACTGAATAATTCTGTGCCGGCTTCTTTAATCAGAGCTAAACATGGGTTTCCTAGTCTTCAAGCATATTTTCTGGCAAGGAAAGTTAATTATTGAAACATAGAAACATAGACTTTGATGGCAGATAAGGACTGCTTGGCCCACGTAGTCTGCCCATTTCCCTACCTATTGTATAAGCTGCAGATCCTAGTTAACCAACAGCCTACTTCTTCCTACACCCGCCACCAGAATTGCCTTATGTCTGCCCCATGCATTCCTTGAATTCCCCCACTGTTTTTGACCCCTCAACCTCCTCAGGAAACCGTTCCATGTGTCCACCACCCTCTTCATGAAAAAATACCTCGCATTGCCTTAAGCTATCCCCCCATTACCTTCAAATTGTGTCCCCTTGTTCTTGCACATCTTTTTTTCTGAAATATGCTACCCTCTTGGACTATGTTAATTCCCTTAAGGTACTTGAAAGTTTCTGCCATATCCCTCCCCCCCTTTTCCTCAAGGGTATACATATTAAGCTCCTTCAGTCTCTCTTTGTATGGCTTCTATTGCAGATCCTGCACCATTTTAGTTGCCCTCCTCTGGACAGGCTCCATCCTGTCTTATGTCTTTGTGGAGATGGGGTTTCCAGGACTGCATGCAGTACGCCAGATGGGGTCTCACCAACTGTCTGTACAGAGGGATAACTTCCTGTTTTCTACTGGTGATGCCTCTCCCTATACTAACATACTAACATACTATTTGCCAGCAGATTAGGCCTTACGGTCTGTCGAGTCTGCTCGAACCTAGATCCTTAGTTGGGTGCCGAGACCCTCCCATCCCTTGTGCTCCAGAAACTCCTATCATCCATCCCCACCCCCCCAGGACAGGCCATCATCTGATACATCCACTTTCTGTGTCTGTCCCACCCTCTCTTGAAGCCCTCCACTGTGGATCTCTGAACCAGCTCACCAGGCAGTGCATTCCAGGGTCCACCACCCTCTCAGTGAAAACCTCCTCCTCTTTTCCCCCTCACCCTTCACCTTCCAACTTCAAAACATGCCCTCTGGTGATACCTCCTGCTTTAGTCTAAAGATCCCTCCATGTTTACCCTATTTATTCCCTTGAGGTACTTGAAGACCTCAATCATGTCCCCTGTCTCCTCCTCCTCCAGTGAAAACAGGCAGAGCTCCTCAAGTCTGTCCTCATAAGTCAAATCCCCTAGCCCTCGTATCATCTTTGTTGCCCTCCTCTGTACCCTCTCCAGGAGCTGTATGTCCCTCTTCAAGTGTGTTCTCCAGTACTGTACACAGTACTCAAGGTGTGGTCTAACCAGTCCATTGTACAGCGGCAGAATCACTTCCTTGCTCCTAGAGGTGATCCCCCTTACGATGCATCCCAACATCCTGTTTGCCTTGCTAGCTGCTCTTCTGCACTGCTCAGAGTTATTCATACATGTATCCACCATGACCCCTAGGTCTTTTTCCCCTATTGAGGCCTCCAGCGCCTCCCCTCCCAGGGTGTACCTGTGTTTAGGGTTTCCCCGACCAAGATGCAACACCTTGCACTTGGTGATATTGAAATTAATTTCCATGTGTGAGCCCAGCTTTCCAGGGTGTCCAGGTCCCTTGCAGGCCAAGCTCCCTCTTCTCCTCAACTACTGCTCCCATCTTGGAGTCATCCATGAATAGACTCATTTCACACCTATACCCTCCTGATGTCCGATATGTATGCATTAAACAGGATCGGACCCAGGACTGAGCCCGTGGTACCCCACTACCTACCTCTCTGGGGTTGAGAGCTCCCACAGACCACTACTCTCTGAGTCGTCCAGCTAGCCAGTTTTCAATCCATCTGACCATCAAAGGGCCTACTCCTAACCCCATCAGTTTCTCCACCAGACCATTGTGGGGACAGAGTCAAACGCCTTGCTGAAGTCCAAGAATAATACATCCACAGGCTTACTCCTGTCCAGTTCTGATGTTACCCATTCATAGAACTCCACAAGGTTGGTTTGACATGATCTACCTGGCACAAACCCATGTTGCCGACTCATCCAGACCTCCCACCTCCTCCAAGTACACCCCAATCGTTCCTTTAGTATACTCTCCATTAATTTTTCCCACCACCGAGGTCAAACTGAGTAGATCTAGTTCCCTGGTACTTCCCTCAGCCCCCCCTTTATGGATTGGTACCATGTGCCTCTCGCCAATCCTAGGTACCTTCCCTGTCTCAAGTGACCTGCTGAAAAGCTCCGCTAGTAGTGCTGCCAGTATGTCCCCAATTCCATAGCACTCTCGGATGAATGCCATCCGGCCAAGGAGATTTGTCTTTCTTTAGGGCCTTGAGGGCTAACCACACCCTTTTGGCGGAGATAGCATCATCCGTCCCCTCCACCTTACTGGTCTTTTTATCCTTATCCAGATGTGACACCCTTGGGGTACCTTTCTAGTACATCTAGATACATCCTAGTATCCCCTGAGCCTCCTTGCTGCCTTCTCACATTGCTTGCTTACTTTTAGGTCATCTAATATGACTACCCCCAGGTCCCTTTCCATTTGTGTTGTTGTTAATACCCCCACTGTGTATCCTTCTCCTGGGTTTTTGTTTCCCAGGTGCACTACTTTGCACTGAATCTAAGCTGCTACACTTTTGACCATTCCTCCAACCTTGTCAAGCCCCTTCTCATCCTTTCCACCCCCCCTTGTGTATCAACCCTGTTGCAGATCTTCGTGTCATCTTCAAAGAGGCATACTTTTCCATCCAGTCCCTCTGCAGTGTCACTTATAAAGACATTAAAAAGGACTGAACCCAGTACTGAACCCTGTGGTACCCTGCTAGTAACCCCCTTTTCTTCAGAGTGGACCCCGTTTACTATTTACCCTCTGTGTCCTGTTGTCCAGCCAATTTTTTACCCAGGCTACCACCCTGGGACCCACTCCCAGGCTGGCTAATTTGTTTATTAATCTTTTGTGTGGGACTGTGTCAGATGCCTTGCTAAAGTCTAGGTAGGCCATGTCTACAGCCCCTCCCATGTCTACTACTTTGGTCACCTAGTCAAAGAAATCTATTAGATTCATCTGACATGACCTTCACACTGTGAATCCATGCTGCCTTTGGTCCTGTGCCCCGCTGGCCTCTAGGTACTCAACAATTCTTTCTTTCAGAAGTGATTCCATAATTTTCCCTACCATTGAGGTCAAGCTAACAGGTCTGTAGTTTCCTGCCACTGCTTTGCTCCCACTTTTGTGAAGAGCAATCACATCTTTCTGGGGTGAATTCTGTCAGGCCCCATTGCTTTGTCTATCTTCAGTTTTAGGAGTTCTTCCAGAACCCTTTCTTCTGTGA
Organism: Neoceratodus forsteri; assembly: GCA_016271365.2. Taxonomy (NCBI): domain Eukaryota; kingdom Metazoa; phylum Chordata; order Ceratodontiformes; family Ceratodontidae; genus Neoceratodus; species Neoceratodus forsteri. The sequence goes on along the minus strand of JADMNL010000027.1, from coordinate 122,248,323 downwards.
AAAGACTGGTATCGACCCCGCCTCCCATCCAGAGTGCTTCTATTAATTGGATTAGGCACCTCCCTTGCCTCTTCTTTTATGAATACTGTGCAGAAGTATTCATTCAGTATCCCTGCTTTTTCACTGCTCCTATCTGCCCACCCACCCTCTTCTTTATTATTTTATTTACTTAAATCTAGGATTAAACACCTTTGAGCTAGAAGCTTGTTTACAAAGGTTCCACATCAGTGGGGAGGGTAACAAAACTTACAGAAGTAATACAAATAACACGGTTGTAAAGATAATTATATAAGTCCTGTACAATGAACTTAGTTGCTCTAAAATAAGTAATATGATTCTGTGAATGAAGAATCTTGTACTAAAGTATCAAGGAGAAAGAAAGCTGGGTTGCAAACGGGGGGTGTAAACATGTGATAAGCAAGGAGTCATCCAGAAAGGGAGTCAGCGGGGCAGTGAAAGCTATAACTAAAGAGGTGGGCCAAGGAGGTGGACGTGAGGGGATAGGAAAGAATAGGGAGGCAGCCAGCGGCCTTGTCAACGTGGAAGAGTTGTAGGGAGGCAGTGAAGTGGGGTAGGGGTGGGGAGAGGCAGCCAGAGGCCTTGTCAAAGTGAGGGAGGCTGCAGAAGGGGAGTATAGAAACAGAGCCTGCATGCAGTCAGGGGATTAACTGTGGCAGTCACAGGAGCTGTTAGAGGTTAGATGTTGACATAGCATGCTTTTGAATGGGCCCAGTGCAGATTGGTTGGATATGTCCTGGTGGAGTTCATTAAACCAGAGAGGTGCTCTGTAGGCAAAGAAGCATTGGCCCTGTGTTGTTTGAAGTCGAGGAACATGGAAGAACTGGGAGCCAGGGCTTCGCTTATGCTGAGAGCTGCTGTACGGTTCAAGTGGGATTTCCATGCCAGGTGGTAGGAGGCCAAGAAGTCATTTTTTGGCAAGCAGACAGGTTTGGTACCGAATCCTTTTTGGATGTGTGGGAATTCAAGCAGGCATGAGACAGACACTGTGGGATACACAAGCAGGCAGCTACCAGGCGGGAGTGAGACCTAGGAGTGATCATATCAGATGACCTCGAGGTCAGACAATGTGAAAAGGCAGCACTAAAGGCTAGTGGTATTCTGGGATGCATAGGAAGGGGCATCACGAGCAGAAGGCATGAAGTAATCATGCCCCTGTATCGGTTCCTGGTCAGGCCTAACCTGGAGTACTATGTCCAATTCTGGAGGCCACATCTCAGAAAGGACATAGATAGGCTGGAGACGGTACAGAGAAGAGCAACAAAGATGGTGCAGGGCTTGCATCAAAAATCGTACAAGGCAAGACTAGATGACCTCAAATTATACTCTCTAGAGCAACGCAGGAATCATGGGGACATGATAGAAACATTCAAATACCTTAACGGCAACAACAGGGTGCATGTGCAGAACCTCTTTCAGGTAAAGGACTACAGCAGGACTAGAGGGCACAACCTTTGACTTAAGGGAGGAAAGTTCAGAAGCAATATGAGGAAGTTCTTCACAGAGCATGTTGTAGAACCATGGAATAGCCTGCCGAAGGGGGTGGTGGGAGCCAAGACAGTGGGGGAATTCAAGTGGGCATGGGACAGACACTGTGGAATACACAAGCAGGCAGCTAAGAAGGGGAGTAGGAAGCCAGTGGCAGACTTGATGGATCGTACAGTTCCCATCTGCCAACAACTTCAATGTTTCTATGTTTCTAGCTTCCTGCTGAGCTGAAGCCAGCCCATTTGGGCATAGAGTTCACAAGTATGGGTGAGACTTATGGCCCCAGTGAGCAGTCTGCATGCCTTGTTCAGAGCAAACCTGGCTACATTGTTGATATGTTGGGCATAGGTTAAGCAACTGTCAAGGGTTACCCCAAGATATGTGAAATGCTGTGTTTGCTCGAGTGGAGCACTTAGGCAGTTCCTGATGGTAAGTGCATGGGATTTGTGCTTGTTCTGAGGGCTGCTGAACAACATGACTTTAGTTTTCTTGTAGTTCAGGATCAGTTTATGATTGTGAAACCAGTCCTCCACTTCAGCAAAGCTGCAAAGCAGTTTGTGCTCCAGTTCCACAGGGTCAGGGCTGCTGCAGAAGATGACTGCATCATCTGCGTAAAGGAGTATCCACTGGTGACAGAAATTAGGTAAATTTTTGAGAAAGGAGCGGACCCAAGATAGAGCCCTGTGGGACACCTGATCTTACGGGCAGACAGTTAGAGATGGCATTGGATATGTTCAACCTCTGGGAGCGTTCTTCCAGATAGCTTTTAAACCAATGAGTTAATTCGGCAGAGAGGCTGATGGAGGTTAATTGCCTTAGGAGAAGAGAGTGGTGGACAGTATCAAAGGCCTTTGAGAGGTCGATATAGACTGCCCCAGCTAGAATTCAAAGATCTAGGGACTGATGAATGAAGTCAATGAATTTCAGCAATGCCGTAGAAGTGCTGTGGCCTTTGCGGAAGCCATGTTGCTTTGTACATTGAATGGAGTATTCTTCAAGGTATTTAACCAGTTGATCAGCCACTATACGCTCAAGTGCTTTAGATAGCGGGGGGAGGATGGATATGGGTCTATAATTTGCTTGCAAGATCCTATCCCCATTCTTGTATACTGGTGTTACAAGGGCTAATTTCCACACCTGTGGATATTGAGAAAGACGGACCGACAGGTTGAGGATCTTTCTGACAGGTAGAAGAACTTCATCAACAGTGAGGGCAACTAGTTTGAGATCCAGTGTGTCTCCACTTTGTCAAGATTTCCCAAGCACCTTGCTAAGGTATTTCCTGACTATTGAGGGAGGGACCTTCTTGAAGTAGAAAGGAGGGGGAGAATGGTAAGGGGGAGAATGGTAGCGAGAGTCAGTATGGACTGTACTGGTATGGGCTGAGTCCTTGAAAAAGTCAAGGGTGAGGATTCCAGACAGGTCCATGAAAGCTTTGTTGAAAGCATTGGCTAAGGTTAGTGGGTCCTGGGTAGGGATTCCTTGAATGTTGAGCAATTTGGGCACAACCTTCACTTCTTTCCCTGTGACTTCCTTTATGTTATTCCAGAAGTTTTTCCCATTGCCCCAGGAAGCGGTGAGCATCTCCTTTGATAACTGGATTTTGCATGTCGTATTTCCCGAGTGCAGGCGTTCCTGGCTTTCTTGTATGCTTGTACAGCTGCAGGTCTACCCAACTCTCTAGCAAGGTGCCAGAGAATGATCCCTATCTTTCAATTTGTTAATGAGATCACATGTTATCCAGGGGTTCACAGTTCCCCGAACTTTAAACTTTTTTTGTGGAGCATGTATATCACAGACTTTAGTGAATTGCTGTATAAAATGCTCCAAGGCAACATTGACATTGTCAGTGTCAAGTAATGACCATTTGATGTTGGCTAAGTCTTGTTTCAAGGGCTCCAGATGACCTCATTTTAGTACCCTGCTGTATATAGAGTGAGGCGGGGGCTTGTGGAATTTGTTTCTCCAGCTACATGAGACCGGAGAGTGGTCACTAATTGAGTCGGGATGCACTCTCACATTGGTGAGTCATTCAGGGTGGCTAGAGTGTATCCAGTTGAGAAGGGTGCTTGTACCTGTCTTATAGTTAACCCTGGTAAGGGAGGAGACAAGCTGTGTAAGGTGGACCAAGAGGATATCATCCCAGTATGGGCATACGTCAGGGGAAAGCCAGTTAATATGTAGATCACCCAAGACTATGGTCTCTGAATTGGATGTCAAGTTACGAATATAGTCAAGGATAGCTTTGAAGCCTGTTTTATGCTGTTTAAGGGGTACGTAAGCAGATATAACTGTAAGGGCTTTATTATGTGCCCCAAGCAGAACTGTGATAGCAAGTGCCTGGGTGTTAGATCCTAGGTCAACCATGGGGAGGACGTGCCCCATGATTGAGTCCTTGAGGTAAATCGCACATCCACCACCACTTATTTAACCTGTCTCGCCTGAAAATGGTGAACCTTGGAATGGCAAATGCACTGTCGAGGATCTTCGACGATAGCCACGTTTCTACCATCAACAGTATATCCAGGTTATTATGTGAGGTCTAGGCTAGGATACAATCCAGTTTGCTCAGGAGACTGCGGATGCTGATTGAAGTTAACTTAATTGTTCCTTACTTTGCATGACATGGGGGGATCAGCAGGGCCAGGGTTGGGTGACATCGCCAGTGATGAGGAGCAGCAACAGGGCAGATCTGAGAAGGTAGCCATTCAGACTGTTATACTGCCTGAGGCTAAGTAATTTACTGGGTTTTGAGAGAACTGTGAGTTTGGTGAAGGGGTGGGTGGGAGGGAGGGGAGGTATGCGCCTAAGGTGTGAGTCACCCCTTCGGAGGTAGCAGGAGCCAGTGGGAGGACCAGGATTCCTTCGTAAGTGTAACAGAATTCCCTGTTGCAAAGCATGGATCAAAATGGATGTTGGCATCAATGGTGGTGAGTGGCCTGTGTTCCTTTTTTAAATCCAGGTTTGGTGCTGCGGCACAGGACTGCCAGTAGGATAAGCAGATGGATCAAGGGGCAAAGATTACGCATTTTGGGAGATAGGGCAGGTTGCTGCATTTGAGTTCTGAAACGTTATGGGAAAGATTTGGAGAGCTGTCAGCAGGACTTAATAGAGCTAGTGCCCCTAGTGGTAGTGGAGTATAGGCTATAGATGGAGAAGTTGGTACTTGGCTATTTACAAACACCATGTGTCCAGCATTCCCTATAAGATAAAGTATCCAGATAGGGCAGGGGGGTGGGTGGGGAGCCGATGCGCACTGCCAGCAGAGAATACCTGAGAGTCTCAGCACCAGGAAGCAGAGCGTGGTCAGCGGCTGTGGAAGCACCTGCCGCCTGCAGAAGATGTTTCCTGAGTCTGTGGGCAGGGTAAACCTGCTCAGGGCTTTGGCTGAGTCTCAGATGTGGGAAGCGGAACACAGTTGGCGGCTGTGGAAGTGCCTGCCGCCTGCAAAAGATGTTTCCTGGGTCCGTGGGCAGGGTAAGCCCACTCAGGACTTTGGCTGAGAGTCTGAGCAGTGGGAAGCAGAGTGCGGTCGGCAGCTGTGGAAGCACCTGCTACCCACAGAAGATGTTTCCTGTGTCCGTGGTCAGCGTAAGCCCGATCAGGGCTTTGGCTTGGGAAAGGCAGAGAAACAGAGTTTAAGTAGTGAAAAATAGACAGACAGATGCACAGCACGGGGGTAAAGCAGGGAAGAGAGAAATTTAGAAAGACAATAGCAGGCGCCATGGTGGCGGAGAAGTAAATCGCAGCCCTTAACTAGCAGTAAATTGAAGTCCCTTAACAAGCAGCACAAAATAATTACTTTTAGATTAGCATAGGTCTAAGTCTAAGCAGTTAACAGTGAATAGAGAGCCACTAAAATTCAAAGGAAATTTTGCAGCTGAGGAAGCAGTGGTAGAACCCAGCAGCCAATAGGAGGCAGTTACTGAAAGGCATCCATGTTCTGATTGGCTGGAATCAGCAGCCGTACCTGAGAGTCTCAGCAACGGGAAGCTGAGTGCAGTCGGCGGCTGTGGAAGCGCCTGCCGCCCGCAGAAGATGTTTCCTGGGTCCGTGGGCAGGATAAGCCTACTCAGGGCTTTGGCTGAGAGTCTTAGCAGTGAGAAGCCTCACTATCTCTCCATCGGTCTTTCTTCGCTTCCTAATGTACCTATAAAAGGTTCTATCCCCCTTCTTAACCGAGTTGGCTATCTTGTCCTCGGTTTAGGCCTTGGATATTCTGATTGCCTTCCCTGCTTCCTTCTACTTTAACTGGTACAGTTCTCTGCCCTGCTCCTCCTGTGTTTCCTTATACTTCCTGAATGCTATCTTTTTCTCCCTAACCTTCCCCACCACCTCTTTTCAGAACCATAGTGTTTTTTTCTTTAATTTTGTTTTATTTGCTTCACACAAAGGCTTGTTGCCTCTGTGATGGCAATGTTGATGTTTCCCCATTGTTCCTCCACCCCTCCTTCTTTCCTGTTTGCTAGTTTTTTTCCTGAGGCACTCTCCCATTTTGGCAGTCAACCCTCCTAAAGTCCAGTACCCTTGCTTTTGTATGGCTAGACTCTGCGGTTGTGTTTATCGTGAACCACACTGTTTGGTGGTCACTTGTTCCCAGATAGCTACCCACTTCTAGATCTAAGATCCTCTCTCCATCCCCATTTGCGAGTACCAGGTCTAAGATTGCTCACTCCCGAGTGGGTTCCAACACTAGCTGTCTGAGGCATGCACCCTGTAGGGCATAGAGAAAAACCCTGCTCTTGGATGTGGCTGCAGCAAAGGTGCTCTAGTTAACATCTGGCATATTCAGGTCCCCCATCAACAATACAGTATCTCCCCTTTTTCTGCCATCCTAAGGATGCCTTCTGTCATGTCCTTGTCCATTTCCTCCCCCTGAGACGGGGGTTTGTATACATTTCCGGTCTCCAGGGTGACCCACAGTGCCTCCTCTCCTCCCTGTTTACCCTTTAGTTCCATTGCTTTGATCCCTTCCCTTACATAGAGAGCTACTCCTCCTCCTCCTCCTCCTCTTCTACCCTCCCTGCCCCTCCTGTAGATTGTGTACCCTGGTATGTTGATATCCCAGTCATGGTTCTCTTATGTACCATGTTTCTGTGACTGCCACAATATGCCATAGACAGTCAGCACCTCCAAGAAGGTTACCGTGCATGCTACTTGTCTAAGGACCCTCCCCAACTCCACAAACTCCTTCTGCACTGCTCTGATCCGTTTCCCAGCCAGGTAATTTGTCCCTAGGTGGACAGTGACATCCAGCTCCCTCCCCGTGCAGCTGCTCTCACGATCCTGAGGATTTACTCCCTGTCCCTTTAAGCCATGGTGCCAGGCAGGCACTGTACCTTCCCACCTCCCCATTTCTAGCCTCCTAACAGTGCAGTCCCCCACCAGGAGTTGTTTCCTTCCCTTGTGGAGTCCCATACCACCCTCCTGTGGGTCTCCTTAGTGGAACTTCACAGCATCCTCCTTGGTCTCCACTGCGGGTGCCTCCATAGAGGAACCACACTCTACCAGAATGGCGTACGAATTGTGGAGTGGTACAACTGGAGGGATGCACCTCTGTTCCACCACCCTCTCTGAGCTCACTGTGGTCCAACCGCTCCTCTTTCTTGGCAACCACTGAGGCACTGGTGGCAGCCCTGGTGGTCCCTGTGTAGGAGAGGAGGTCCCATGAATCCTGGTCAACGTAGCCTGGAGATGTGCAACCTCCTCCCTCAGCCCAGAGAGGTGCCTGCAGATGGGACAATACCGCATTCTCTACAACATCTCCTGGAAGACTACCGCTCCACAGCCACTGAACAACATCACTCCCATCATGCCTTATTTGTGGCCCCTCAACTGTCATTTTGTATGCTTACTCTTTCCTCTCTCTGTTTATATATTTATTTTTTTCTCCCTACTTTCCAACTGTCTCTGTGCCCTTAAGCTCCTGCTCTTCCTGTTCTGGGACAGGAAGTTCCTGTATTTCTCACTAGTCTCGCTAGTCTCCTTCTTACTTGCTCAGAGTCGGACCTCCAGCTGCTGGGGAAGGGGGATGGAGAGCTGCTCTTTTCCTTCTAGGATGGTGAGTCTTTTGTGTCTCTGTAATCACTCCCTTCCTGCTCCCAAACAGGAAGTACCTGTTGTCAGTCAAATCCTCTGTGTATAAAAGTGGAACAACCTGGGGGTGGTGGGGAGGGAGGGCTATATAGTCCCAGTAGAGTAGTAAAGTTCTGACAGCACCTCCTTCCTCTTGCCATTCTCTCCCAAAAGCTATCCAGGGCAGTTTTAAATCCAAACATCTGGCTTCCTGCTACCTAAGCCACTCCCTCTAATTCACAGTTCCCTTCTTCACCTAGCAAACTGCACAGATAACAGCTCCCTCCACCCAACTTAAACACACTAACTCTTGTTTTTATTTTGTTTGTTTGTTCTTACCCTAAATTGAAGGTCCAAGTAGTAGAGTTCTAGTTCTTAAGTCCCAGTACAGTAGTAAAGTTGTAAGAGCACCTCTTTCCTCTTGGTGTTCTCTGCCAAAAGCTATCTAGGACAGTTTTAAATCCAAACACCTGGATTCCTCCTGCCTAAACCACTCCCCCTAATTCACAGTTCCCTTCTTCACCTAGCTAACTGCACAGATAACAGTTCCATTCACCCAACTCAAACACACCAACTCTTGTTTTTTTGTTGTTTTATTTTTTACCTAAAATTGAAGGTCCCAGTACTAGCATTCTGTTTCTTAAGTCCCAGTATAGTAGTAAAGTTCGAACAGCACCTCCTTCCTCTTGTTGTTCTCTGACAAAAGCTATCTGTGTCAGTTTTAAATCCAAACACCTGGCTTCTTGCTGCCTAAGCCACTCCTCCTTAATTCACAGTTCTCTTCTTCACCTAGCTAACTGCAAAGATAACAGTTCCCTTCACCCACCTCAGACAAACTAACTTTTTTTTGTTGTTTGTTTCTACCCTAAATTGAAGCTCCCAGAAGTGGAGTTCTAGTTCTAAGTCCTAGTATAATAGTAAAGATCTTCCTGGACATAAGTCTCCACCACTCATTCACACTAATGGGATCTGCGCCAGAGGCACTAGGACCCAGCGGGAGCAAACTTTTTTGCTGGAGGGCCGTCGCCAGAGATGGAGCTGTGAGGAGCGGCACTGCGAGCCTCAGCTCGTGCGGTAATGACTATCTCAGCGTCGACCCTCCAACCACCTCAGTTCCTTTTTCCGTCGAGTGCGCTTTAGTGAGCGGCGTGCTTACCCGAGTCAAACTTCAAACAGCAGCATAGTTTTCAGTTTTTTTTTTTTGTAGTAATATCTCTAATAAGTATCGCTAGTTTATTCTTATTTACAAAGAGTCTCAGCCTACTTTGTGGTCGACCATGAAACAGGTCAGGTGGCGGTGAGGAGACTTGTAAGCTGTTCCAGTCAGTGGGGCTGGGTCACGGTCTGCCGCCTTCTCCGGTAGGAGGGGTCTAACAACGGTCAGTCCAATGCCCGAGGGGATGGGCGGTCCCCTCAGAAGGATAAAAATAAACGGTCCCATTCTTGGCAGCGTTCGCTTTTGAGCTCTTCTTGGCCCACAGGTCAAAAGAGAGGCATCACTCAAGGTCGCCTCTGACAGTATGTCTGCGTAGACGGTCGGTTGTGGGGCTAGTTGCTGCGGTCTCCTCCCTTGATCGCCTGCTTCTGTTTCGGTAGCCAAGCGCTTCGACATCGAGCCCTACCCCCCTCTGGTAGGTCTTCAGATGAGCAGTTTCATCAGTGGGCGCTCTTATGGAGCAATGGGCTCGGAGGTTGGTTCAGCTGCCTGGCTCGGTCACTCAGGGGCCCCCGGCTTCTTGGGAGACCAGGTAGGGGCGGTTGAGCCTCTCCTTGGTCGTCTTGCACCATCTTGGTGCCGTCGACTCAGCTAAGTGTCCCCCTCACATGGCTGCGGTGCAAGGGCCACCGTTGCCTTTATCTCCTGCTCTTCCTCCTTCATTCCCCTCAAATCCTGCTTTTTGGAGTCTTGGGATGTTTTGGCGCCTCGGCGTCGGCCACGCTTGCGGCCGATGTCTTTGGCGCTGATCGTCTTCGGCGCCGTGCCGCACACCGTGTGAGCGTTGCGGCGCTGTCTGGCCTCTCGGCACTGTACGGCTTCTCGGCACTGTCTCCAGTGCCATGACTCCCTCGGCGCTGTTCTGTGCTGCATGCGCTTTCTTGGCGCCATGCACCTCCGCGGGCAGGTTGTATTAGGTGTCCTTCTCTTTTCAGAACTCCTCCTTTAACTCTTTTCCTTCATCTTTTTCCTCTGATTTTCATTCCTTTCCTGTCCATACAGTCCCTCCTGGACTGTCAGGAGATGACATTGAGCCTGACCCAGACCTTAGACTGGGTGATGAAGTGGATGAAACAGGATCTATTCCTGTTGCAGAGCCTGTGGTCGAGGACCTGTCCTTTAAGTCTCTGCTGAAAAACTTGATTTCCACTCTTTCTCTCCAAACTACAGACATCGATCTGAGGAAATTGCCAAGACTCCAATACCTCCATGTTCCAGAGATCCCTACGGATTTGACTCCTCCGGTTCAGCCCTCCTTTGAGACGCTGTCTCAAATGGTATGGAATAATCCTGCTCTCATCCCTTCGTGGCTAAATCCTAGATAGGAAATACTCAGCCCCCAAGGATCGACCCATTTTGGCGTCTCAAGCCTTTATGGATCCTATTGTAGTATTGGCAGAGAATGATAAGGTCATCCTTCCCCAAACTACTACAGCTCGACCTATCAACAAAAAATCTCGTAAGATAGACACTTTAGGTAAGAGAGTCTTTGCTGCTTCCACCCTGGGTATGCATATTGCCAGCTACCAGGGCTATTTCTCTCAGTATGAGTATGTCCTTTGGCACTCTCTCAAACAGATGGTTGAAGCTCTACCGGAATCGGATACGAAGCCAGAACTTCTTCAAACCATTACCAGGGGTATCGAATCTAACAACCAGCAGGTTAAAGCAGCTATGGATGCTTTCGACACTGCTTCGCGAGCGGTGGCAGCTGGTATTTGTACCTGCCGTCATTCCTGGCTGCGCACTTCAGGCTTCACGAATGACTCACAGCAACAGGTAATGGCGTTGCCTTTTAATGGTGTGTTTCTTTTTGGCCCGCAGGTAGAACAGGCTCTAGAAGCTACACAAAAGACTAGATCAGCCATTAAGTTGGCTCAACCTCCTCCTGTCCCCTCTCGAGGGAGTGTTAATAAATGCCAGTTTCATAAACATCAGCCCTTTCGAGGCAGAGGAAGTTTTCATAAAAATCAAACTCCCCAGCCTCAAAAGAAAATGCAACAGAAGGCGCAAGGGCCCAAAGCGCCCAGCGCCACCTTATGAGTTGTTGACCCAAGTCCCATCTCAACTGCCCGAGGTGGACTCTTTCTCAGCGGTGGGAGGTCGTCTGATGCACTTCTACAGTCAATGGAAGTCCATAACCTCAGACAAATGGGTCCTCCGGATAATCCGAGAGGGGTATTCACTCAGTCTTGTGGAGACCCCTCCGGATCATCCCCCCAAATGACAACCTAGGCTGTCAACCCTTCAGTCAGACCTTCTTGCCGCCGAGATTCAGGGCCTTCTGGACATCTGGGCAGTAGAAGTAGTGCCGCTGCATCAACGGAACACAGGGCTCTATTCCCATTACTTTCTGGTTCCAAAGAAAACTGGGGGCATGCGCCCCATTTTGGACCTCAGAAAACTAAACAAGTTTTTACCCAAGGAGAAATTCAAAATGATTCTCTAGGAACCTTGTTACCTTTGCTTCATCAACACGACTGGCTAGCCTCCCTAGACATGCAGGATGCTTACCAGCACATTCCTATTCACCCAAAGCATCACAAATTCCTGAGGTTTGTGGCTCTGGGACAGCATTATCAATTCAGAGTCCTGCCCTTTGGGCTATCCTCGGCGCCGCAAGTTTTTACAAAGTGTTGTGCAGTTCTCACAGCGCATCTCAGAAAGATCGGAATACAGGTGTTCCCTTATCTGGATGATTGGCTTCTGTCAAGTCCTTCCAGGCAGGGAACTCTGGACGTCGTAGACATAGCTTCACGCTTTCTCATGTCCATGGGAGTCCTGCTAAACCTCAAAAAATCACAGTTGCAGCCCTCCCAGAGGCTCCTTTTTATAGGAACTCTTCTGGACACCTCCTGTGCGAAGGCTTTTCTTCCAGAGGACAGGAGGTGCGATATCTTTCAGATGGCCCGTCACATCGGGGAGAACAACTCTGTTCCAGCTCTCTCGATGCAACGGATGCTAGGTCTCATGGCATCCTCGGTGTTCACTGTACCCCTAGCACGCCTGCACATGAGAACCTCTCAGTGGATGCTCAGTACTCAGTAGTCCCCAACCAATCACCCGCAGTCCTATCACATCAAGGTGACAGAACCTCTAAAGAGGTCGCTCACCTGGTGGTCGCAAGAGAACAATCTCCTAGAAGGGTATCCCTTTGCTCCTCTGGATCATCAGATTTCCATTACCACAGACGCGTCCCTGATGGGGTGGGGAGCTCACTGTCAGGCTCTCCACACTCAAGGTACGTGGACTCAGGTCGAGTCCCAGCTTCACATAAATGTCTTGGAATTGAGAGCCGTCCTTTATGCGGTTCGGGCGTTGAAAGACATTCTCTGTCACAAGAACATTCTCCTTCAAATGGACAACAAAGCAGTGATGTATTACATCAACAAGCAGGGCGGTGCTCACTCTTACCCCTTATGCAGGGAAGTGATGAGAATATGGGAATGGTGCTGTAATTCAAGCGGTGTACCTGCCGGGAGTACAGAACGAACTGGCAGACCGTCTCAGCAGAACAGAGCCAGATCCTCATGAATGGTCTCTTGACTCAACCATAGTTCAGTCACTATTCAAAGAGTGGGAAACTCCAGACCTGGACCTTTTTGCATCCCCACTCAACACAAAACTGCCTCTCTTCTGCTCCAGAAATCCAGGGCCTGGCATTTTCTGTCAGGATGCGTTCAGGCTGCAGTGGACAAAACGTTTTTTATACGCCTTTCCACCTCTTCCTCTAATTCAGAGGGTACTTCTGAAGTTCGAATCCCAGGGGGACAAAATGATCCTCATTGCTCCCTTCTGGCCTCTACAGATGTGGTTTCCACTACTCAACAATATCTCGGCAGCTCCTCCGAAACCACTCCCCCTTCAGACGAACCTCTTGACTCAGGGGCCTGTTGTTTATCCCAACCTGAGGTCGCTTCACCTTCACACTTGGCTCCTGAAGAGGTAGAAGTGAACAGGTTTAATGTCTGTCGCAGGGTTTCAGATATTCTTCTGGCTGCACGGAAGCCAGCCACTAGGAAGACTTACACAGCCAAATAGAAGCATTTTTCGCTCTGGTGTGCAAAATCCTCTTTAAATCCTTTTTCCTGCCCACCAGATAAAATTTTAGAGTACCCGCTAGACCTCTCAAATTCGGGTCTGCAGTACTCTACTGTCAAAGTTCACCTTTGTGCCATTTCAGCTTATCATGAGCCAGTACTTTCCTTGTCACTGGCTCAGTTACCTGTGGTTAAGAGATTTCTTAAGGGAATTCTGCATACCAGACCTCCTACAAGACGTCCAGTCACAGCCTGGGACATTAATCTTGTGCTGGACATGCTCACTCGAAAACCTTTCGAACCTCTAGCTACCTGTGAGCTAAAATTTCTCACCTGGAAAACGGCCTTCCTGGTAGCCATTACCTCAGCCCGCAGGGTCTCTGAGATACATGCCTTGGTCACAGACCCTCCGTATACTGTGTTCCATAAAGACAAGGTAGTCCTTAGAACCCATCCTAAATTTCTTCCTAAGGTTGTTTCGGAATTCCATCTAAACCAACCTTTGGTTCTTCCCTCTTACTTTACGGACTTCCAAAATGAAGGAGAACGATCTCTTCATTCCTTGGACGTTAAGAGATCTTTGCGTTTCTATCTAGATAGAACAAAAGACTTTAGCAAGGCTCAACAACTGTTTGTTTCCTTCAGCGAGACCCCGCTGGGTCAACCTGTCGCTATCAGATGTATCTCAGCATGGCTAGTGTCATGCCTTCGCCACTGCTATTCCATGGCACAGGTTAAGTTGGAGGGCAGAGTTTACGCTCACTCTACTAGAGCGGTCTCGGCATCCCTGGCGGAAATCCGCAGCGTGCCCATTGCAGATATTTGCAACGCGGCTACCTGGAGCTCAGTGCATACTTTCGTTAAACACCATGCACTGGATGTCCATGCCAGACGACTTTCTTCCTTTGGCAGAACCATCCTTAATGGACTTCTGTCCTAAAACTGTGAGCTCTTGGTCTCTCCTGCCACCCTCTCGGGGGATTATTAGCTTGGTACTCTCCCATTAGTGTGAATGAGTGGTGGAGACTTATGTCCAGGAAGTTATGAAAATTACATACCTACCGTAATTCTTGATCTTCTTGGACTAGTCTCCACCACTCATTCACACGCCCACCCTCCATCCCCCGAGCTCACCTCTGTTGTTGGTCTTCATTCCCTCAAATCCTTAGGCTGTGAAGACTTCTTTGTTGACCCTTCTTATACGGGTCATCTGGAATATCTTATGTCCAGTTTTTGGTTAGGCTATCCTTCTAGGTTAGTTACGCTGCACCTCCTTGGAAAAAAAGGTACTGAGGCGGTTGGAGGGTCGATGCCGAGATAGTCATTACCGCACGAGCTGAGGCTCGCGGTGCCACTCCGTGCAGGCCCTCCAGCAAAAAAGTTTGCTCCCACTGGGTCCTAGTGTCTCCGGCGCAGATCCCATTAGTGTGAATGAGTGGTGGAGACTCGTCCAAGAAGATCAAGAATTACGGTAGGTACGTAATTTTCATTTCTAACAGCACCTCCTTCCTCTTACTGTTCTCTGCCAAAAGCTATCTAAGGAAGTTTTAAATCCAAACACCTGGCTTCCTGCTGCCAAAGCCACTCCCCCTAATTCATAGTTCTCTTCTTCAGCTAGCTAACTGCACAGATAACAGTTCCCTTCACCCAGCTCAAACACACTTTTTTGTTGTTGTTTGTTTCTACCATAATTGAAGCTCCCAGAGGTAGAGTTCTATTTCTAAAAATTAGTATAGTAGTAAAGTTCTAACAGCACCTCCTTCCTCTTACTGGTCTCTGCCAAAAGCTATCTAAGGCAGTTTTAAATCCAAACACCTGGCTTCCTGCTGCTAAAGCCACTCCCCCTGATTCACAGTTCTCTTATTCACCTAGCTAACTGCACAGATAACAGTTCCCTTCACACAACTTAAACACACTAACTCTTGTTTGTTTTTTAACCCTAAATTGCATGTCCCAGTACTAGAGTTGTATTTCTTAAGTGCCAGTAGAGGACTACAGTTCTAACACCACCTCGTTCCCCTTGCTGGTTTCTGCCAAAATCTATCTAGGGCAGTCTCAAATCCAAACACCTGGCTTCCTGCTGCCTAAGCCACTCCCCCTAATTCACAATTCCGTTCTTCACTTTGCTAACTGCACAAATAACAGTTCCCTTCACACAACTTGGACAAATACACTAACTCTTGTTTTTTTTATTTTTTAGCCAAAATTGAAGGTCCCAGTAGTAGAGTTCTAGTTCTTAAGTCCCAGTGGAGTAGTAAAGTTCTAACAGCGCCTCTTTCCTCTTGATGTTCTCTGCCAAAAGCTATCTAGGGCAGTTTTAAATCAAAACACCTGGCTTCCTGCTCCCTAAACCACTACTCTTAATTCACAGTTCCTGTCTTCACCGAGCTAACTGCACAGATAACAGGTCCCTTCACCCAGCTCACACAAACATACTAACTCTTGTTGTTTTGTTTGTTTTTACCCTAAATTGAAGGTCCCAGTAGTGGAGCAGTAAAGTTCTAACAGCACCTTCTTCCTCTGGCTGTTCTCTGCCAAAAGCTATCTAGGGCAGTTTTAAATCCAAACACCTGGCTTCCTGCTACCTAAGCCACTCCCCCTTATTCACAGTTCCCTTCTTCACCTAGCTAACTGCACAGATAACAGTTCCCTTCACCCAACGCCGCAGTCCCTCTGTATATGGGGCTGAACTACTATCGCTCTTGACAACGCTTTTTGCTCATTCCGGCTGCATAATAGGCATCTGAGCCTATTAAATATCTTAGGGCTCCTGTGCGGCAGAAAAATTGACTTATAAATCACAACTTATTTTGCGAGTGCTCCCGTGACCCCAGCAGTCACTTCCAGGTCACTGTGGCCTTATAACTTGCCCCTGAGCGGGCAGTTTAAAATATACCTATGTAGCCTTCCCCCACCAGCCCCCCTTGTTTCTACCAGTAGGGCTGCTCCTCTCACATCTAGGCGCCACTGAGAGGGGTGGGGGTAGACACTACAAATATCTTGCAAAACTCTGGTGGACCCATTACTTCTACTACTGAGCCTGCCATCCTTCAGACAGGCAAGCCAAGTGTGGCAACTAACTGGCTCACACCTAGGGGGACCATTTAGCATGGCTATCAACCTGGGTCCCTGGGAGAAAATGTTTGCTCAGCATTATGCTAGATTTGTACTTCTGGTCAGTGGCATACAAGTAAATCCGGACACTGGAAGCAATAACTGTAATGTCCAAACCAGGTTGGGATTCTAGAGTGTGGCTTTTATTCACATAACACAGAGAATAACAAAGCAAAGATGGACCCCCCACAGGGCTACTCTCACTGGTAATGCAGATTACTGAGATACAGAGCACACTTCTTCACTACAAACCCTCAGGTTCTGAATGGATCTGGGCACACGCGTCCCAAACTGGTACACTTCTCTTCTATTCCTTGACATGGCAACCCGGCCAGTACTAGAACACTTTTCCATACTGCATGAAGGTTGATGGTGGCTCCCTAAACCACCCACAAGCACTTTCTGGCTCTCAGGGAAAATCCAAAAATCCCATATCTGGGTGCTTTCCTCAGGCACTGGTGAAATGCGTCGAGAGAAAACATAGGTGCCCAAACTGAACCCGGAGAGGTAAACCTGGTTACTCCAGATGGGGGGTGTCTCCCACCTTTTGTTCCTAAATCTATACTCAACCATTCATTTGGTTACACCACCTTTCTCTGACTCACTGTTTATAGATGCTCTCTCAAAATGTTTTTCACATGTAACATTCTACTGTTCACTGGAGGTGTCCTGACTTTTTAAAGTTCTGTATGTGGCTATGTCTTTACCCTAGACCCCCACTGTTGCAGATGCTTCTAAGTCATACACAGTCTAAAAGTTCTATACTTGGCAAGTCTTCCTTTGACCCCACAGTAGGCAGATACTTTTACTTAACACACTGTCTTGGTGAACATAGTCTGTGTTGCAGAGCAAAACTCACCATGGTATGCAGGTGCCCCAGGGCTTCTTCCCACAAATGTCTCAGGTACTCACAAAACAGGACCACTCTCTGGCAGCTTCTCCCTTTTCAGGCTGGACCAAGGGATTGCCCCTGAATATTGGAATTCCCCCCATCCCTCCGGGGATTGGGCACTGGAACAACTTCTAGGAACGGTCTCTACCACTTCCCTCTGCTGTTCTTCTGTGTTCCTCTCTAGGGTGAGAACACACAACCCCTTTTTCTGTGGTAACATAGAATTTGACAGCAGATAAGGACCGCTTAGCCCACCCAGTCTGTCCATTTCCCTACCTAATGGATAAGCTGCAGATCCTAGTTAACCAGCAGCCTAATTCTTCCTACCCCCCCCCCCCAGAATTGCATTATGACTGTCCCATGCATGCTTGAATTCCACCACAGTTTTTGACTCCACAACCTCCTCCGGAAGGCCATTCCATGCATCCACAACCCTCTCTGTGAAAAAATACTTCCTTAAATTACCACTGAGCCACCCCCTCTATCTTCAAATTTGCCCCTTGTTCTTGTACACTCTCTTTTTGAAAGATGCTACCCTCTTGGACTTTGTTGATTCCCTTGAGGTACTTGAGCGTTTCTATCATGTCCCCCTCCTCCTTTCCTCAAGGCTATACATATTAAGCTCCTAAGTCTCTCTTCATCGTCTTCGGTGCAGATCCTGCACCATTTTAGTTGCCCTCCTCTGGACAGCTTCCATCCTGTCTATGTCTTTGCGGAGATTGGGTCTCCAGAACTGCATGCAGTACTCCAGATGGGGTCTCACCAACCGTCTGTACAGAGGGATAATAACTTCCTGTTTTCTACTGGTGATGCCTCTCCCTATGTATCTCAGTATCCCCCCAGTCCTTGCTGCCCTCTCACATTGCTTGCCCACCTTTAGGTCATCTGATATGACTACCCCCAGGTCCCTTTCCATTTTTCTTGTTGTTAGTATCTCACCCCCCATTGTGTACTCTTCCCCTGGGTTTTTGTTTCCCAGGTGCATTACCTTGCACTTCTTAGCATTGAATCTAAGCTGCCATACATTTGACCATTCCTCTAACCTTGCCAAGTCCCTTCTTATCCTTTCCACCCCACCTTGTGCATGAACTCTGTTGCAGATCTTTGTGTCATCTGCAAAGAGACATACTTTTCCTTCCAGTCCCTCTGCAATGTCGCTTATAAAGACATTGAAGAGGACCGGTCCTAATACTGAACCCTGCGGTACCACACTAGTAACCCCCCTTTCTTCAGAGTGGACTCCATTTACTATTACTCTCTGTGTCCTATTCTCCAGCCAATTCTTTACCCAGGCTGTCATCTTGGGACCCACTCCCAGGCTGGCTAACTTGTATATTAATATTTTGTGTGGGACTGTGTCAAATGCCTTGCTAAAGTCTAGGTAGGCCATGTCCACAGCCCCTCCCTGATCTACTACTTTGGTCACCCAGTCAAAGAAATCTATCAGATTCATCTGGCATGACCTTCCCGCTGTGAATCCATGCTGCCTTGGGTTCTGTGCCCCTCTGGCCTCTAAATACTCAACAGTTCTTTCCTTCAGAATTGATTCCATCATTTTCCCTATCACTGAGGTTAAATTAGCAGGTCTGTAGTTTCCTGCTTCTGCCTTGCTCCCACTTTTGTGAATAGGAATCACATCTGCCCTCCTCCAGTCCTCAGGTACCACCCCATCCTCCCATGATTTGTTAAAGAGGGTAGTCAGTGGTGTCACTAGTTCTACCCTTAGTTCTTTTAGAATTCTGGGATGAATCCCATCAGGCCCCATTGTTTTGTCCACCTTCAGTTTTAAGAGTTCTTTCAGAACCCTTTCTTCTGTAAATGGGCTGGTATCAACTTCTGTATCCAGAGTGTTTCTACTCTTTGTTTTAGGTACCTCCCCTCTTCATTTGTAAATGCTGAGCAAAAATATTTGTTTAGTATCTCTGCTTTTCACAGTCACCCTCTGCCCACCCTCCCTCCCTCCCTTTATTAAGCCTCGGTATCCCTTCTTTGGTCTTTCTTGGCTCCCTAATGTACCTATTAAAGGTCTTATCCCCTTCTTAACAGAGTTGGCTATCCTTTCCTCGATTTGGGCCTTTGCTATTCCGACTGCCTTCCCTGCCTCTTTCTGCTTTAACTGATGCAGTTCTCTGTCCTGCTCCTTCTGTGATTTCTTGTACTTCTTGAATGCTTTCTTTTTCTCTTGAACCTTCACTGCCACTTCCTTTGAGAACCGTAGTGGTTTCTTACATCATTTTGTTTTGTTTATTTGCGTCACACAAAGGCTTGTTACCTCTGTGATGGCAGTTTTATTATTCACCATTGTTCTTCCACCCTCCTTCCTGCCCATTTGCTAGTGCATTCCTTAGGCACTCACCCATTTTGCAAGTCAGCCTCCTAAAGTCCAGTACTTTTGTCTTTGTATGGCTTGACTCTATTGCTGTGTTTATTGTGAACCATACTGTATGATGGTGCTAGTTCCCAGATGGCTACCCCTTCTACATCTGTGATCCTCTCTCCATCTCCATTTGAGAGAACCAGGGCTAAGATTGCTCCCTCTCGAGTGGGCTCCAATACTAGTTGTCTAAGGCATGCCCCCTGTAGGGCATCTAGAATAACCCCACTCTTCGAAGTGGCTGCTGCAACTGCACTCCAGTTAACATCTGGCATATTCAGATCACCCATCAGCAATATCTCCCCTTTTTCTGCCATTCTAAGTACACTTTCTATCATCTCCTTGTCCATTTCCTCCCCCTGAGAAGGGGGTCTGTATACAACCCCTGTACAGATTGTGGTGCCATTGCGGTTCCAAATTTACCCACAGTGCTTCTTCTCCTCCTGTTTACCCTTTTGTTCTGTTGCTTTGATTCCTTCCTCATGTAAAGAGTTACTCCTCCTCCTCTTTTACCCTCCCTGTCCCTCCTGTAGATAGTGTATCCTGGTATATTTATGTCCCAGTCATGGTTTTGTGTGTACCATGTTTCTGTGACTGCCACGATATTCAGATGTTCCTCCTCCATCAAGTCCACTAATTCAGGAGCTTGTTACCCAGACTCACGGGCATTGGTACTCATTGCTCTCCATTTTTGATGGCTTTACCTTCTGTTGCAGCATTCCCCACTGACCTTTCTACCTCGGTCTTTTTCTCATTTAGTACCCTGTTTTGTAGGGAGAGGCTGGGATTTTCCTGCTGCTTATCAGTGCCTCCCCCTTTGACTAGTTTAAAGGCTTGCCAATGAAGCATTTAAACCGATTGCTCAAAAGACTTGTTCCCTTCCTGGACAGATGCAGACCATCCTGCCAGTATAGGCTGGTGTCCCTCCGGGTGGAACCCCAGTCCCCAATGAAGCCAAATCCCTGTGCTCCACACCATTTTTTCAAACCTTCATTAAACTGCATGGTGCAAAGTACCTTCGCCTCACCCATGCCATTGACAGGCAGCACCTCTGAGAAGGATACTGTGTGTGCTACTTGTCTTAGGCCCCTCCCCAACTCTACAAAGTCTTCCCCCACTGCTCTAATCTCATGATGAGCCAAGTCATTTGTCCCTAGGTGGACAATGACGTCCAGCTCAGACTCCCATGCCGCTGTTCTCGTGATCCCGAGGATGCACTTCCTGTCCCTCCAAGCCATGGCACCAGGCAGGCACCTTACTTCAGTTTTCCCTGCCCCCCCAGTTCTATCCCCTAATAATTGAGTCCCCCACCAGGAGCTGCTTCCTTTCCCTGTGGTGTCCTCTGCCTCCTTCCTGTGGGCCTCCCTTGTGACAGTTGTCCTCAGCCTCCTTAGTCTCCTCTGCGGGTGCATCCATAGGGGAGCTATGCTCCCCCAGAATGGTGTATGGATTGTGGAGTGGAACAGCTGACTGGGTGTGCCTCTGTTCCACCATCCTCATCCTCCCGGAGCCCACTGTGGTCCAACTGCTGTGCTTCCTTCGCAACCTCTGAGGTAGTGGTGCTGGCTCTGGTGCTCCCTGGATTGGAGAGGTTCCCTTACTACTGTCCAATGTGGCCTGGGGTAAGGTTCCCTTACTACTGTCCAGTGTGGCGTGAAGACTGGCAACTTCCTCCCTCAGGGCAGAGAGTTGTCTGCAAATAGGGCAGCATCTTAGCCTCCAGAAAGACTCCTGGGAGACTGCTGCCCCCACAGCCATTACATTGCACTACTCCCCACATGTTTATCTACTTTTTTTTAGCTCTATATCAGAGCTAGGCTCTGAGGAGCTGCACTCTGCAGCACTCCTCACTCTCCTGAGTCTCTATACAGACTGGCCTGAATCTCCCCACGTTCTACTGCTAACCCCTGCAGCTAGCATTCCATTGTGGCTTATGCTGCTGCGAGAATTCTAAGGTGACATCATCACTCCAGCTCAGCTGAAACTGAAAACAGAGTGAGACAGTGTGAAACCCATTTAACTGGCATCTCACAAGCTGCCTACCCTGCCTTCCACTGATTCTAAGTGGGATTCTAGTAACCCCTGGGTACAAGGGAGTTACACCCACCCTCAGCCAGGAAAATGACTGTCCGCCATCATTACTTACCCTGCCACATGCCATCCTACCCTGTGTGTTGACTACTGGGAGGTAGCGCTACATTCCCCCCTACCATGTGCCAGGCACAAGCAGACAGCACTAAGGGCCCAGAGGCCATTGGCTGATGCATCAGCCCCTACATTACGATCTTAGTATGGTAACCAATGGCCCTGAGAGAACTGTCCAGAGCATAGCCCTAATAGACCAGTACTGCGGCCCCTATGGCCAGTCTGGACCACAGACTGTCTATCCCGTTAACCCTCTAGGGAAAACCTATCTCATCAAAGCAAACCTACCCAAAACAGGGGAACCCCCATCCCTGGGCACCTGCAAACCAACCAAGGAGCTAGCACTACACTTAAGCATTACACACCCACACTCCCCAGAGCTACACCTGTGGAAGGAAAAGTCAACACATGTTAACAACAACACTATACTTTAAACACAACACTTTAAAGCACATGAGGAACTCCGATGAGTTCCTCCACTCCTCTTCTTGTCTTCTCTTCTGTCTTTGTCAGGAACCACCTGAAAGAGAAAAGATAAGAACACACCCCTAATCTGCAAACACAGTACACAGTCATAACCCTTACCAACAAAACACTGGAGAATCCCCAAAAATATATTTTTTTAGAAAAGTAGAAAACAGTAGAAAAACATCAACATTATATACCATACACATTTTGGGGGGAAAGAATGCCCTAAATGTCCTAACTAGTGACAACAGTGCCCGAAGGCAAGTCCAAGAAATAGTCTCGCCTGGGCCGGAGTCCGGTGAAGCACAGTTCTTGTAGGACTGTAGTCCCGAAGGGGAGAGTCTTTGTGGACAGTCCAAACAGTCTGTAGTCTGCCAGGTGAAGGATGTGTATTGCAATATCAATAAGGTAAGAAAGTCTGGACTTATCAGTCCCTTGAAGAACGAAAATGGTACGGCACCTGGATCTCCAGTCGAAGACTCTTCCCTGGCAGCATTTTTCGGATACAGTTGGGTGGAAATCTTCCGGAAATGACAGAATGGCACATCTGGAAACTGCAGAAATGACGTCATCTCTGGCTGACGTCATCTGGAGATGCAACCTTAGAACAAGAAAGGAACAGCTGGTCTGAAGTCATCCGAAATCCCAGGCGATGAATCAGGAAACAGTTGGGCTGCTGTCCTCTCTGGCTGATGCCAACTGGAAGGCACATTGCAAGGCTGACGAATCTGGACACACCTGGATCCTGGAACACCAGACCGTCGGAACAACATGGGTACGGGACGGCTGGATGGCAGCACTGGCTACTACCGCTCTGCTTTCCACTTGGTAGGCATGGGCACATTCGCAGGAAGTTGGTTGCATTGAGGGTAGTACCTCAGTGGGTCAGGTGCAAGAATTATTACCCCGTCTACATAGAAACATAGAATTTGACGGCAGATAAGGACCGCTTGGCCCACCATGTCTGCCAATTTTTCTACCTAACAGATAAGCTGCAGATCCTAGTTAACCAACAGCTTACTTCCTCCTACCCCCCACTAGGACTGCCTTATGTCTGTCCCATGCATTCTTGAATTCCCCCACTGTTCTTGACTCCACGACCTCCTCAGGGAGCCTGTTCCATGCATCCACAACCCTCTCCATGAAAAAATACTTCCTCACATTACCTCTGAGCCGTCCCCCCTCTATCTTCAAATTGTGCCCCCTTGTTCTTGCTCATCTCTTTTTCTGAAAGATACTACCCTCTTGAGCTTTGTTGATTCCCTTGAGATACTTGAAAGTTTCTATCATGTCCCCTCTCTCCCTTCTTTCCTCAGGGGTATACATATTAAGCTCCTTTAGTCTTTCTTCGTATGTCTTCTGGTGCAGACCCTGCACCATTTTGGTTGTCCTCCTCTGGACAGCCTCCACTTTGTCTACGTCTTTGCGGAGATGGGGGCTCCAGAACTGCACACAGTACTCCAGATGGGGTCTCACCAACTGTCTGTACAGAGAGATGATAACTTCCTGTTTTCTACTATTGATGCCTCTCCCTATGCATCCCAGTATCCCCCCAGCCTTCCTTACTGCCTTCTCACATTGCTTGCCTACCTTTAGGTCATCTGATATAATTACCCCCAGGTCCCTTTCCATTTTTACTGTTGTCAGTATCTCACCCCCATTGTGTACTCTTCCCTGGGTTTTGTTTCCCAGTGCATTACCTTGCACTTCTTTGCATTGAATCTGAGCTGTCATACATTTATACATTCCTCCAACCATGCCAAGTCCCTTCTCATCCTTTCCACTCCATCTTGTGTATTAACCCTGTTGCAGATCTTTGTGTCGTCTTCAAAGAGACATACTTTTCCTTCCGGTTCCTCTGCAATGTCACTTATAAAGACATTAAAAAGGACCGGTCCCAGTACTGAACCCTGTGGTACCCCGCTAGTAACCCTCTTTTCTTCACTGTGGATTCTGTTTACTACTACCCTTTGCGTCCTGTTGTCTAGTCAATTTTTTATCCAGGTTACCACCTTGGGACCCACTCCAAGGCTGGCTAACTTATGCATTAATCTTTTGTGTGGGACTGTATAAAATGCCTTGCTAAAATCTAGGTAGACCATGTCCACAGCACCTCCCTGGTCTACTACTTTGGTCACTCAGTCAAAGAAATCTATTAGGTTCATCTGACACGACCTTCCCATCGTGAATCCATGCTGCCTTTGGTCCTGTGCCCCACTGGCCTCTAGGTACTCAACAGTTCTTTCCTTCAGAAGTGATTCCATCATTTTTCCTACCACTGAGGTCAAACTAACTGGTCTGTAGTTTCCTGCCTCTGTCCTGCTCCCACTTTTGTGAAGAGGAATCTCATCTGCCCTCCTCCAGTCCTCAGGTACCACCCCATCCTCCCATGATTTGTTAAAGAGAGTAGTCAGTGGTGTCACTAGTTCTACCCTTAGTTCTTTTAGAATTCTTGGGTGAATCCCATCAGGCCCCATTGCTTTGTCCGCCTTCAGTTTTATTAGTTCTTTCAGAACCCTTTCTTCTGTAAATGAACTGATATTGACCCCCGTCTTCAGAGTGTTTCTCTTGTTTGGTTTAGGTACCTCCCCCTCCTCTTCCTTTGTGAATACTGAGCAGAAATATTCGTTCAGTATCCCTGCTTTTTCACTGTCACCCTCTGCCCAAATTCCCTCCCCTTTATTAAGCCTCAGTATCCCTCCTTTGGTCTTTCTTTACTCCCTAATGTATCTATAAAAGCTCTCATCCCCCTTCTTAGCAGAGTTGGCTATTCTTTCCTCAGTTTGTGCCTTTGCTATTCTGACTGCCTTCCCTGCCTCTTTCTGCTTTGACTGATAAGGTTATCTATCCTGCTTCTTCCGTGTTTCCTTATATTTCCTGAATGCTAACCTTTTCTCCTTAACCTTCCCTGCCACCTCTTTTGAGAGCCATAGCGGTTTTTTCCTACGTTGTGTTTTGTTGATTTGCTTTACACAAAGGCTTGTTGCCTCTGTGATGGCTGTTTTGATTACTCCCCATTGTTCCTCCACCCCTCCTTCTTACCTGTTTGCTAGGGCTTTTCTGAGGCATTCTCTCATTTTCCCCAAAGTCAGCCCTACTGAAGTCCAATACTCTTGCTTTTGTATGGCTTGATTGTATGGCTGTGTTTATCGTGAACCACACTGTTTGATGGTTGCTTGTTCCCAGATGGCTACCTACTTCTAAGTCTGAGATTCTTTCTCTGTCTCCATTTGAGATTACCAGGTCTAAGATTCCTCCCTCCCGAGTGCGTTCCAGTGCTAGCTGTCTGAGGCATGCCCCTTGTTGGGCATCAAGAATGACCCTGCTCTTGGATGTGCCTGCAGCAAAGGTGCTGTAGTTAACATCTGGCATATTCAGGTCCCTCATCAACAATATCTCCCCTTTTTCTGACATTCTAAGGATGCCTTCTATCATTTCCGTGTCCATTCCCTCCCCCCGAGATGGAGGTCTGTATACAACCCCCATGCGGATTGTGGTGCCATTTCCTGTCTCCAAGGTGACCCAGAGTGCCTTATCTGTTCCCTGTTTACTCTTTAGTTCTGTTGCTTTGATCCCTTCCTTTACATAGAGAGCTACTCCTCCTCCTCTTTTACCCTCCCTGTCCCTCCTGTAGATTGTGTGTCCTGGTATGTTAACATCCCAGTCATGGTTCTGTGTGTACCATGTTTCTGTGACTGCCACAATATCCAGGGAACCCTCTTCCATCAAGGCCACTAGTTCAGGGAGATTGTTACACAGACTATGGGCATTGGTACTTATCACCCTCCACTTTTTGATGGCCTTATCCCTATTAGCCTCATCCCTGTCCTTACTACCTTTGCCTTTTTTTTACATTTACCTCTGTCCTGCTCCCTAATATCATGTTTTGTGGGGGGGAGGTTGGGATTTCCCTGCTCCTTTCCCCCCTTGGCTAGTTTAAATGCTTGCCAATGAAGCATTTAAACCTCTCACCTAGGATCCTGGTTCCCCCTCTGGACAGATGCAGACCATCACACCAGTATAGGCCTGCATCCCTCCAGGTGGCTCCCCAGTACCCAATGAAGCCAAAACCCTGAGCTCCACACCAGATTTTCAACCATTCATTGAATTTCCTGTTGAGGAGTATCCTAGCATCACCCTTGCCATAGACAGGCAGCACCTCTGAGAAGATTACCGTATGCGCTACTTGTCTAAGGCCCTTCCCCAACTCTGCAGACTCCTCTTGCACTGCTGTGATCCCATTCCTAGCCAGGTCATTTGTCGCTAGGTGGACAATGACATCCAGCTCCCTTTCTTGTGCTGCTGCTCCCACAATCCTGAGGATTCACTTCCTGTCCCTCCAAGCCGTGGCACCAGACAGGCACCTAACCTCCCTCTCCCCTTCCTCCCCCACTTCTACCCCCCTAATGACTGAGTCCACCACCAGGAGTTGTTTCCTTCCCCTCTGGGGTCCCATGCCACCCTCCTGTGGGTCTCCTTTGTGAAGGTTCCCAGCATCCTTCTTGGTCTCCACTGCAGGTGCCTCCATAGAGGAACCACTATCCACCAGAACAGCATGTGAATTGTGGAGAGGTACAGCTGGAGGGATGCAACTCTGTTCCACCACCCTCTCCCTCCCTGAGCCCACCCTGGTCCAGCCGCTCCTCTTTCTTGGCAATCTCTGAGGTAGTGGCATTGGCATTGGCCCTGGTGGTCCCTGGGTGGGGGAGGAGGTTTCACGAATCCTAGCCAGGTCAGCCTGTAGACGGGCAACCTCTTCCCTCAGACGAGGGAGGTGCCTGCAAATAGGGCCGCATCGCAGCCTCCAGAATGTCTCTCAGAACACTGCCACCCCACAGCCATTGCACTGCACCACTCCTATCATGTCCTATTTTGTGTCCCCTCTCCTGTTTCTGTGTATGCTTACTCTCTCCTCTCCTTACAACTCTCACCCTTCCTGTTCTGGGACAGCAACTTCCTATATTCTTCAGTACCCTCCTTCTTCCTTGCTCAGTGTCACTGTGGCATAACCTAAATAAAAGACATAGCTGGCAAGGGGTGCCAGCCAATCAGATTTCTCCACTATCTCTACCCATTTTATAAATATTATATATACATACATACATGCATACATAGATGCTGACAGCAGATAAGGGCCTACAGCCCACCTAGTCTGCCCATGTGCACGTACACTTAGCTTCTTCAAGCTTCTTTAGAACTAGATTATTTGTCTACATATTAGGTGCTATTCTGCAGTCCCCACTACCAAAATAAGGAGCTGCACCTCTGAGTAATGAACATTTAAATCAACTTTATAATTTACCCAGAATTCCTTGTTGCTGTATGTAAAACATTGACAGTTCCCTTGCATGACATAATTCTGGGGGTGTGGCCGCACACAGAAAGCTTGAAGGCGGGCAGAAACAAAAACATACAAAAAAATTACTATGACAGATTTTTTTTTTTTTTTTACAAAACAAATTGCAGCTCTCAGCATCTGAAGCATGGGTGGCAATGGCATACTATGTGAAACAGGCATTTGCAGAATGTGACTAAATCACTTTAATGCTAGAGCTATTTCTGGACATGTAAACTATTAAAATTAACTTGACATAAGCAGTCCTTAACACAAAACATATGGTGCTGTCTATTATGGAACTATATATAATTTTAATTAAAAAGGTGCGACATGTTCTATGCATTTGACCTGCATGAGAGGTTCAAGAGGTTATGATTCAAATCTGGGTTTCCTGTTTGACCTATACTGGTGTTTTTTGTTTGTTTTAAATCCAACACCATGTAACTGTAATGACACAATCATATGTCACAAAATAAAACTCGGCTGCTCACACTTTCTAATGTAAAACATATACACTAGCCCCCCCCCAGTGAATCAGGCAAAGTGAAATTCACTGTGTTTGCCCAAATGGGGAAAAAACAATAGTGGACAAACCCTGTTCCTGTTTTTCTTCTTTCTTTAAAGAGCCCCTGACACCATTGTGACAACTTTGAGAAAATATAATGTTTAACACAAGTAATCTTATATTTTAATATTGTTTCTGTATTCCTCAGCCTCCTTTATTACTAGGGGCATCTTCATGTAAACAGGATCACTGCCCTACCTGTTCTGGCTGCTTGCCTACGTATGACATCACAGTTCTGTTTATGACATCACAATCTGTTGCTGTGGGGATAATTACGATGCCATAAATGGGGAAATTATTTATTTCATTTATTTATTTATTTAAAAGTTTGTAACTGGAAAAAGCACCATAATCAGAAGCTCTTTTCCAGGTGCTGCCCGGATTATGATGTCATATGTAGGATAGCAGAAAGAGCAGATAAAGTCTAAGGGACAGTAAGTTTCTTTCATACAGCTGTCCTCAGTAATAAAGAAAAAAGGTAAATAATTACAGAAAATACATGAAATATAAATTGAACTGTCTAAATCTCACATTTTTTCCAAGTTTTTCTAACGGTGTCAGGGGCTCTTTTAAGGTACCTTTGTTTAAAGGCAAAACCGTCTGGGCACTCATAATTCACACTGTAGAAAGTCTCATTGCCCTTTCTGTCCACAGTGTACAGTGTCTATGAACAGTGTCTTGCCCACTTTCCAATACTTGAATCTGTGCCTGACAGCTTTGTCTCTGACATATCGAGTTGCACCAGGATGCAGGTCTTTAATTGCCTCTTCCACTATCTAGGCTTTCCTGTTTCTCTCAATCTCCTCCCAGACTCTCCGAGGAAAGGTAGGAAAGGACATTCTTTAGATCTCATTTGCCTTCCTGCGAACTAGTCTTTCCTCCTTACTACTCTTGATCAGTTCAAGACCACTGGCCTGGCTTGGGGGCGGCCAGTCCTGGTTCTGCTAGTGACGCATGCTCAGTGCTATGTGAAACAGATCTTTGACTCCTCCTTATGGGGACAGGGCTATGGAGTCACTAATCTCTTCTTCTGGCTCCTCTGAGGCAAGGGTCCGAGGCTGTGGACTAGCACCTTTCTCATAAGGATACATAGTTTCCCCCTCCTCCTCTTCCTCACTGAGGATCTGAGCCCAGGAGTGAGCAGTTGTCCTCACTCCCGAGACTGTCCACTCTTCACTGGGTGTGGAGGTCGACACCTCCCATTCTAGAGTCTCTCGCATCTCATCTTCTCCTATGAGACTAGGGCTTGGCCCCTCTCTCCACGGATCTGCTGATGCTCCCTCTGCACTGTCTAACTGTGATCTGGACGTGGAGACATCAGCACTACTCTGCTCTGCCTGTGCATCCACACCCTCTTCCTTTGTGCCACACTCTGCTGGGCTTCCCCCAACAGGCTCCACCTGGTGCTGTGTGCTGCCACTTGCAGGATCTTGAAGCTTTGTCCCTGTGGGAACCAACCGAATCTTGGGTGCATTAGTTAGGCCTTGCTTTTCTAGGCACCCAGAACAGTGAGGAATCATGAAGACGTCCCTTCCAGCCTTGAGGCACATTATGCATACTCTCACTGGGTATCTGGGAATCGCCACATGAGGAGGCAAACGTCCCCCGTAGTAACATCTCTCTATGTCTTTCAGCTTGTTAACCTCTACCACTATCATAGCCCAGGCATGATCCAGGTAGCGGGATGATCCTGAAGCCATGAATGCAGAAAAACACAAAAGTTCACTGTTATCTCAAAGTTCACTTGGCTTGGTAAAAGTTTCACAAATGGCTCTCCTGCTGCTGTGTTTACATTACTACCTCACCCTGTAATGGCGGTGGCAGCACTCCTGGTGCATGAAGATTCTGTTTCTGACTCAAGCCACTGTGCATCCAATTTACTGCACACTGATAAAGTTAACTCAAACTGCACAGACTGCACTGTTTTGCTCCCCAGCACATCTGTATGATTTTTCTAGAACTTTAAATTAGCTTTTGATCACTTTTTCTTGCTTAAAGTCACTAAAGCCACAGTATTTCATGCACAGGATTGCCTATGTTGTTGCATCTCTCATACAACCCACAGTCTCTTACTTTGCTCAGAAAATCACACTGTTGCTGAATCCATAATCATGCTCACAGTCTAATGCTCAGAATTCTTGTTTAAGTTTGATTAACTTTTCACAGTCCTTCCTTGCAAAACAATCTCACTGTTTACACATAGATCCAGCTGGCTTTAGAAAAATCACACACAATTTGAGCTGTTTCTCTGAATGGTACTCACTGAATCAGTAGCTGGCGTTTATGATGGAAATTTCAGCCTACAGCCAATCCTGGAAGCTTCTGGATTGAAATGTGCTAGCAGTCATGCCGATTGTCCCTGCGAACACCACGCTTTCTTCCCAGATGATCGGCATGCGGGTTGAGCCCGATTTTAAACAGAAAAGTCCGATATTTTAATTTTTATAACGTTTGCAGTCACTGCGATGCTCCTCCTGGCAAGCCAGCTTGCACACCACTTGCTCTCTCCCTCTCGAGCACTGGGGATCCTCTGAAGCTGGCTTGGGGGTGGGACTGATTGCAATTTCACCAATCACTCTACGTCATGCAAGTGAGCCTCTCTCTCTTCTTGTGCTCTTCTCCTCCACGGCGATCGTCGAGCAGGCAACATTTAAACTGCAAAGCAACTTTTTTTCTTTTCAACTGTAACTCCTCGACAGGAGCACCATTTTAACCATTTTTCATGGCAATTTCCTTAGCGACTCCCCCAGTCCACACAGCAGGCACTTTAAACTTCTAGAGCACAAATGTCTCTCTGTTTCCCAAAGTTCTCCATACTTTTTCTTGTCACAACTTGAAAATTAAAAGTTGGCAAATGTTATCTTTGATGCAGAACAAGGGGCACACGCAATCTGGCTTTACAGCTCCTTGGTAAATGTTGGCACAATTACAGCAGCACAATGAACAGTGCCACATACGGATGGCACTTCTCTGGTCAATCCCTTATGGCGCAATGCTTCTGATTTTTTGGGCTACCAACTGCCAGACAGACAAAATGCTAGCCACAATCTGAGCAAATGTTTCTTGTTCTCTCCCAAAATCCAGACACATCCTCAGTGGTGCCTCCATTTTGTAACCTCCCCCCACCGACCACCCCTTGTTTCTACCAGCAGGGCTGCTCCTTTCACATCTAGGTGCCACCAAGAGGGGGTGGGGGTAGTCGCTACAAATATCTTGCAAAACTCTGTGGACCCATTACTTCTACTACTGAGCCTGCCATCCTTTAGACAGGCAAACCAAGTGTGGCGACTACCTGGCTCACACCTGGGGGACCATTTAGCATGGCCATCAGCCTGTGTCCCTGGGGAGAAAACATTTGCTCAGCATTATGCTAGGTTTGTACTTCTGGTCAGTGGCACACAAGTAAATCCAGACACTAGTAGAAATAACTGTAATGTCCAAACCAGGTTGGGATTCTAGAGTGTGGCTTTTATTCACATAACACAGAGAATAACAAAGCAAAGATGGACCCCACAGGGCTACTCTCACTGGTAATGCAGATTACTGAGTTACAGAGCACACTTCTTCACTATGAACCCTCAGGTACTGAACGGATCTGGGCACACTCGGCCCAAACTGGTACACTTCTCTTCTATTCCTTGTCATGGCACCCTGGCCAGTGCTAGAACACTTTTCCATATTGCATGGAGGTTGATGGTGGCTCCCTAAACCACCTACGAGCACTTTCCAGCTCTCAAGGAAAATTCAAAAATCCCACATCTGGGTGCTTTCCTCAGGCATTGACCAAATGCGCTGAGAGAAAACATAGGTGCCCAGACTGAACCCGGAGAGGTAAACCTGGTTACTCCAGATGGGGGGTCTCCCACCTTTTGCTCCCAAATCTATACTTGGCTGTTCATTTGGTTACAACACCTTCCTCTGACTCACTGTTTGTGGATGCTCTCTCAAAATGTTTTTCACATTTAACATTCTACTGTTCACTGGGGGTGTCCTGACTTTAAAAGTTCTGTGTGTGGCTATGTCTTTACCCTAGACTCCTACTGTTGCACATGCTTCCAAGTCATATACAGTCTAAAAGTTCTGTACTTGGCAAGTCTTCCTTTGATCCCACAGTAGGCAGATACTGTTACTTAACACATTGTCTCGGTGAACATAGCCTCTGTTGCAGAGCAAAACTCACCACGGTATGCAGGTGCCCCAGGGCTTCTTCCCACAAATGTCTCAGATACTCACAAAACAGGACCACTCTCAGGCAGCTTCTCCCTTTCCAGGCTGGACCAAGGGATTGCCCCATAATCCTGGAATCCCCCCCTCCATCGCTCTGGGGATGGGGCACTGAAACAACTTCTAGGAACGGTCTCTACCACTTCCCTCTATCGTTCTTCTGTGTTCCTCTCTAGGGTGAGAACACACAACCCCTTTTTCTAAGGTAGCTCTATATCAGAGCTATGCTCTGAGGAGCTGCACTTTGCAGCACTCCTCGCTCTCCTGAGTCTCTGCACAGACTGGCTTGAATCTCCCAACATTCTACTGCTAACCCCTGCAGCTAGTATTCCATTGTGGCTTATGCTGCTGTGAGAATTCTAAGGAAACATCATCAGTCCATCTCAGTTGAAACTGAAAACAGAGTGAGGCAGTATGAAACCCATTTAACTGGCATCTCACAAGGTGCCTACCCTGCCTGCCACTGATTCTAAGTGAGATTCTAGTATCCCCTGGGAACAAGGGGGTTACACCTGACTAGTGATATACTGTGCTGTGATACTGTTGTGAGTGTGTGGAGAGCTAAAATATATGTTTTGTGATCTTAATATGCCTTTTCCTTTTTACTGGAGCCCTATCTTCCCTAACTGGAAGTAGGAAGGGAGTAGCTGCAGTCCCTCTGTACATGGGGCTGAACTACTATCGCACTTGACAGCGCTTTTTACTCATTCTTGCTGCATATTAGGCATCTGAGCCTATTAAATATCTTGGGGCTCCTGTGCAGCAGAAAAATTGACTTTTAAATCGCAACTTTTGTTGCGAGTGCCCTCGCGGACCAGCAGTCACTTCCGGGTCAATCAGGCCTTATAGCTCGCCTCAGAGAGTAGGGCGCCGTTGCTCTTCCAGAGACGCGATCAGCACGCGTGTCAGCTGGGGAAGCTGGGAATATTCCCTCAAAACGTGATACAAAGTATTTTGTCACTATGAAACTTTGTGTGAAATGTAATATGTATGCTGAGTGGGAGGAACAGATGGGGTTTGAATGTTCTAAATGTAGTGTGATAGTAACCCTACAAGCTGAAATAGCCCAACTGAAGCAAAGAATGAAAGTGCAAGCTGACATATCCACACTTGAATAGTACATTGTCACTGTGGCCGATAGTATCTCAGAGGTAACACAATCTGAGATACTAGAGCCTTTTAAACCGGTATTAAAGGTTGACGAGAGAGAGATGTTAATACTGAAGAGTTGTGCCTTATATGCAGGATAACAAATAAAAAACGTAGAAGGAATATAGGGGGTTCATCTAATATATTAACACCAAATAGATACAGTGCCCTCTCACCAGAGAGCTTCCCTAACAACGAGGAAGCACCTGATACCCTAGTAGGCCCCAACCTAGTAGGAGCTTACCACTGTTCTTTAGTAGATCAAAACTCCCCTAGTGCACACTGTTCTTTAGTAGATCAAACTTCCCTAGTGCACACTGTTCTTTAATAGATCAAACTCCCCTAGTGCACACTGTTCTTTAGTAGATCAAACTCCCCTAGTGCACACTGTTCTTTAGCAGATCAAACTCCCCTAGTGTACACAAGATTATTAGGCCAAACATTGTGGAACCAAAGGATATACTTATTATAGTTGATTCCATGTTAAGATACACAGATCATGTTCTGTGTAAAAACAGGAAAGAACATAATACGGTCAGTGCTCTACCAGGAGCAGGAATTGGCAACATTAAGAGATTACTCCCAGGCCTTACTGAAAATACTATAAAACCTGTTACACTCCTCCACATTCGTGTAAATGATGTAGGTAGGAGAAATCTTACAGATATCCAGAGAGATTTTGAACAGGTGGCACTGTCCCTTAAGTCTCAGGGGTGTGACCTTGTCCTCTCAGGAATTTTACCAGTGCCCAGGAACCAAACTAGCACTGACTAGGGAAATACACAGATTAAATGAATGAAACGCTGGTGTCAAAGAGAAGGATATAAATGTGTAGACCACTGGCAGGACTTTGAAGGACATCATTTGTTTTCTCAAGATGGACTGATGGTTATAGACAGGGCAAACGCATTTTCTTCATATAAATTAAAGCGTATAATTGATTCCCATTTAAATTAAATAATGGGGGGGGGGGCACAGGTTATTACAAAAATCATGGAATTACAATATAGCAAACCAAGATAACCCAAAATAAATTTCATTTCATTAAATGCCAGAAGTCTTTAATAAAAGGGATGAACTCCAACTCATCCTGCACAACCTGGACATACACATCTGTGCCATAACTGCAACATGGTGGAAACCAGAGGACACTTGGGACAAAAATATTCCAGGTTACACCTTATACAACAAGGATAGGACACTGTCCAGGGGTGGGGGAGTGGCACTATATATAGCGGAAGGTATTACATCTGAAAGTATGGATACTTAAAATTGGGGAAGTAGTGAAGTTTTATAGGTGGGATTCTCCCCTGTACAGAACATCAAGATAAATATAGGATTAATATATAGACCTCCTTCGGTTATCCCTACGGAAGATGCCCTACTGTTTGACTTAATCAGTGGTAAATTCAAAAAATGTTATACTATTAGGAGATTTAAATCTTTCAGAAATTAACTGGGAAACACTACACGTTAATACTGCAATTGAGGCAGATTATCTAGAAATGTTTGGCCTGGCTGGGTTGGAACAGTTTGTGACCAGTAATACTAGTCTTAAGTAACCTAGGTGATACGATCCAAAACTGCTCAATTTTGCCACCACTGGGTTCTAGTGACCATTTAATGGTCAGGTTTAACTATATGCAACAAATAGGTGATATTATCGGCAAAACGTCAGTCTATAGGTATGACAGGGTAAACTTTGACAGTATGAGAAGGGATTTGAACAACTGGAATTGGGAAAAAGAATTTAAATATGCCTCACTGCTTGGCATGTGGGATAAATTACATAGTAGAATACAAAGGGCCGGATATTCAGACTGTGCCAGGCAGAGGCGCGAGCCTGGGTGCAGCGCAACTGGGATGCGCTAGGGCATGGACCAGGCGATATTCAACAGTGCTGCGCCATGGCTCAGCACCATTGAATATGGCACTGGGGCCACCTGCACTGTGCCAGCGCATGTGGCAAGTGAGGAGCAGGGGGATGTGCCAGCGCAAGTGCAGGTGCACTAGGTGCATCAACCTCGATATTCAGCACTGGGCATGCAAATGAGGCCATTATGCATGCAAGGCACAAATGGGTCCATTTGCATGTCATTATGGCCCCATTTGCATGCAGGTGTGCTGATCCCTGACGACTTGCGCCTGGCACCCAGCCAGGCTGCAGCTGTCAGGGGACCAATGCCCCCTGCCCCTCAGCGGGCAACGTGCCCCAACGCCTGATCGTGGGCATATAATAAATAAATCCCAGGTGGTCCAGTGGACCCTACCACAATGCCCGATCACGGGCATATAGTAAATAAATCCCAGGTGGTCCAGTGGACCCTACCCCAACGCCCAATCATGGGCATATAATAAATAAATCCCTGGTGGTCCAGTGGACCTGCTCCCCTACCTGATTGTAGGCAAATAATGTATTCATATTCCCTGGTGGTCCAGTGGAC
Source organism: Neoceratodus forsteri (assembly GCA_016271365.2). Taxonomy (NCBI): domain Eukaryota; kingdom Metazoa; phylum Chordata; order Ceratodontiformes; family Ceratodontidae; genus Neoceratodus; species Neoceratodus forsteri. Next base: position 122,212,773 of record JADMNL010000027.1, on the reverse strand, counting down.
CTGCTCCCCTGCCCGATTGTAGGCATAACATGTATTTATATTCCCTGGTGGTCCAGTGGACCTGCCCCCCCCCGCCCGATTGAGGGCAGATAATGTATTGATGTTCCCTGGTGGTCCAGTGGACCTGCAACCCTGCCTGGATATGGGCAAATAATGTATTTATATTCCCTGGTGGTCCAGTGGACCTGCCCCCCTGCCCGAACACAGGCAGATAATGTTTCCATATCCCTGGTGGTTCAGTGGACCTGATCCCCGGCCCGAATGCGGGCAAATGAAGCCATTAAATCCCTGGTGGTCCAGCGGTACCCCCCTCCCCACCTACCCACTCAGATCCACCACCCTGCTCCCTCCCGGTCAGCGACGGGCGGCAGCAGCCTGACCACCAGCTGACTGACAGGCGTACAATGCGGCTGTACACCTATTGGTCCACCATGGGCCAATGGGTGTGCCCGTACTATGTACTACAACCCTGAAATGTAATGGTTCATTCACATTTTGGGATTGTGTACAGTACGTGTCTGCATGCCCATTGGCCCATGCTGTGCCAGTAGGTGTACAGCCATATTGTATGCTGTCAGTCAGCGGGGGCCGGGTGGCTTGCAGATGGGGCGCTGCCGCCCGCTGACCGTGAGGGAGTGGTGTGTGCGGGTCTGAGTGGACGGTGGGGAGGGGGTACCACTGGACCACCAGGGATTTAATGGTTTCATTTGCCCATGTCGGGCTGGGGATCGGGTCCACTGGACCACCAGGGAAATGGATACATTATTTGCCCTGATCGGGCAGGGGAGCAGGTCCACTGAACCACCAGGGAATATAAATACGTTATTTGCCCACGATTGGGCTGGGGATCGGGTCCACTGGACTGCCAGGGAATATATTTTTAACTACAGCCCACGATCGGGCAGGAGAGCAGGTCCTCTGGACCACCAGGGAATGTAATTATGACTAAAACCCACGATCGGGCAATGAGGTAGGGTCCACTGCACCACCAGAGATATAACTATATTACGCCTGCGATGGGGCGGGGGGGCACGATGCTCGGTCTGTGTTTGGGGATGTCGGGTGGCCACCCACAGCAGGTGGCTGCCGTGTTGCGTCCAGCAGCACGGCAGCCGCCTGTGGGTGTCCCCCGACTTGTTACTGTTTTTCACGGGCACATCTTGTGCCTCCCCTGTGGCGATGGCGGTTTGTGCCTGCATTTGCTTGCACATCCTGGGCTGAATATCGGATGTGCCGGCATGCATGGGCATGCCCTCGACTTGCATCGTAACACATTATTGATGCACCCTGGCATATCGGGAATTGTACAGTACAACATCCTCCTTTGAATATCGTACTGGGGCGCATCAGTGGGTTGAGCATGGCGCAACCCCTTTGAATATCCCACCCTATGTCTAGTTCAGACCCATGTGCCAACTATAAATAAATACAATGCCGTTAAAAAATCCCTCCCCCTGTGGATGACACCTTCAATTAGGAGGGCAATTAAGAAAAAAAAATAGAATGTACAGGATGGCAAAATTAAGTGGTGATGAGGGTAGTTGGGCCAAATATAAAAAATGTTTAAGGACCACCAAAAAGTGTATTAATCATGCAAAAAGAAAATATGAGTTAAAACTAGCTACTAAAGTAAAAGATAATTACAAATCTTTCTACTCTTATATTAATAAGAAGGGTACAACTAAAAATATTGGTCCCCTAAGGAGTCATGATAGAAATATTATATCTGATAATCAAGAAATGGCAGAGCATTGTAATAATTATTTTTCCACGGTGTTTAACCATGGTTCTGTAATTACTACGTCCCAACACAGTTTTCTATTATATGAATCTAGCAATCTTACTTCGAGACACAGCTCTTGCAGCAGGTTACACCATTAGGACTGAAGCCGGCAGGCGTCAGGACCCCACGGAAAAATTCTAGCTAGCTATCTTCAGCGGGAACCGCCCCCGACGTCGGTCCCGCCTCCGATGCTCAGGCGTGGTACAAAGGGGCGGTCCCGCCAGATTCCCCTGCTTTTCCTCACCGGTCGACTGGCTTGTCTCGACTCCTTCGGTTACAGTCTAGCGCGACGCTGGTTTAGTGCTTCTTCGAGAAATTTGATTTTCTTCAAGCAAGACCTTTGCTGATGTCCTTCCCGACTCTGGTCACTCCTCCAAGTGTGCTTGCGGGAAACAGATTCCTCTCAAGGACCCCCACACAGCTCATGCGTAGGTGCCTGGGCCCAGACCACGACTACCCGGGCCTGCTCGCCCTGCCAGGGGTTCAACAGTCGTACTGGATCCGACGTCAGAAGGCTCTTCAGGCTTTTTGTTGAGGAAAAGCTGAAGACCGTGTCCTCCAAGGGGAATCATCTTCTCAAAAATCCCACAAGCACGCGGAGAAACGAGGGAGAAAGCCCTTCCAGGTCCCTCCAGGGCTTGAGTCACGCAGTCTGTTCTAGGTCCGACACTTCCCCTCCAGGGCCAGCCTCAGCCTCCCCCGCCGCGGTAAGGAAACCTTCTTCTCAGGCCAAGTCCGCCAGGCTGTCCTCGTTCCTCCAAGGCCTTGGCGAAGTCCGGGGCGCCACCATCATCATCACAAGTCGGGTTCCTGCCCTTTGGTACCCGACGTCAGGTCTTCTTCGTGCCTCCCTATGAGGCATGCAGCTCACTCCCTTAAAGAGACCTGTGGACCCGGCGCGTTCCGTGTGAATCGTCGGCCGTGCGTCGATACCTCCCTGAGCTGCGGTCAGCCAGACGACTCATCGCTGGCCAAACCAACACCTCAGCGGACGCTGTTAGGGGGACCGACGTCCGCTCCTCCTGAGAAGAGGGCCCTGACGCCTCCGACCGACGTCGGTCAGGAGACTTTAACTGAGGAGGACTTAACGCAGCCCGAGGACCAGACGGGTGACCCTGGTTTCGTCAAAACTCCCAGGGAACCCTCGCCATTACCAGAGCCCCCTGCGGAGCCAACACCGGGACCCGACGACCGCCCACCGGCGCCTGGGCCGTCGTCGGGCCTTTCTTTAGCGGAAGTGAAGGACCTCTTCACCTACTGGTGGGACACCATAAAGAAGGACATGGTTCCCACTGTTCCTCCTCCTCCTCCGGTTCCTGCACCCTCTTCGCCATCGGGGTCGGCAGGCCGTTTACGTTCTTCCCGGGAGCCTAGATCCCCTCCCAGGGGGAGACCAGAAAAATGGAGACCTCCGTCGAAATCTTCTTCTGGATCACCCAGCCCCAAGAGATCCAGGAGACACCGACGTTCGCCTTTGACGGAGGACATGGGATCAGACTACTCTTCCTCTAGATCCCCATCTCCACTCTCCATCCCTTCTCCGGACCCATGTGAGATGCCTAAATCTCCTCCGGATGATCCTTCGTTCCTTGATATTATGAGACATATACAAGAGAACATGGGATGGGATGCAGAAGACCTAGACCCGAAGGATGCGCCTCGCCAAATATCTTCGGCAGAAGGACCCCAAGCCTGTGGTGGTACCACCCTTGGTGGACACTTTTGTGGACGTCACCAAGGCAGCGTGGAAGCGTCCACATTCGCTCCCGGCGATGCCGAAAAAAGCTGATCGTTTGTACAAGGCTCCTAAGAAGACCAGTACCTGACGTAGCAGCCTCAGGACCGATTCTCTGGTCATCACAGCCTCACATGACCCGGTCACAGAGAGGCTGCAACATTTGAGCACCCTGCCACGGACCCAGAGTCCAAGCAGTTGGACTCGTTGGGTAGGCGCACGTATGCTTCCGCTACCTGCGCCATCAGATCCTTGAACTATTTAACCCACATGGTTCAGTTCCAGAACGCTTTGTGGGAACAGGATCTAGAAACGGCTGAAAAATTGCGCTAAGGTGAGCAAAAGGAGGAGATGCTTCCAGCTCCTCCATATGGGTTCAGACGGGACCCAAGTGCTACGAGCCGCTGACGACCATGACTCATCGGCCTGAGCAGCAGCTTTCTGGGATGCCTCCGGAGACATTCCTGGTTACGGCTCTGGTTTTACCTCGGACGTCCAGAAGAATATTATGGATGCTCCTTTTGAGGGAGAAGTCTTGTTTGGTAATCCTTCGGAGAAGATCATTACCAGACTTCAAGAGGCCGGGAAGGCGGTAATGTCGGTTCAGGCCATGTACCGACCCAAGCTTGGTTCCTTTCGTAGGAACCAAAGCCGTTTTCGTGGGCGGACGCAGAGGCAGCAGCCCCGCTCCGCTGCACATCAGAGGGGCTTCGGCTTCCGTAGAGCCCAGGGGAAGCAGCCCGCCAGCCGAGGTCAGTGTTCTCCTAAGCCGGCCCAGCCAGCGGGCCCATCTGCCTCCACAGCCTGACTCCTTTCCGGCCCCCGCCCCTCAGGATCAACGGGAAATCATGGTTGTGGGTTGCATTGCGAACTTCCTGCTGGGACGGCAGGCTATAACCACCGACAGATGGGTTCTTCAGTTGGTCAGTCTAGGCCACTTTATAGAATTCGCAGAAAAGCCACCCTCGAGGCCTCCTTTGCTCTCCCGGTATCCGGGTCAGCACAAAGCTTTGATCTGGCAAGAAGTGCTCGCGCTCCTGCGAAAGGGAGCAATAGAGTATGTCCCGGAGAACCAGAGAGGACAAGGATATTATTCCCACTTCTTCCTGGTTCCAAAGAAAACAGGGGACCTCCGTCCGATTCTGGACCTCAGCGACCTCAACGTGTCGGGTCGCTTACAAGAGATTCCGATGGTGACTCTTCCGGTCTTGTTCCATGCTGAAACAGGATGCCTTTTAGCGTCTCTAGACATGCAGGACGATACCCGCATATCCCTTTAGTCAGGGCTACATGAGGTTCCTGTGCTTCAGTTTCACCACCACTTTTAGTTCCGAGCCCTTCCGCTCGACTATCATCCGCACCAAGGGTCTTTACCAAGTGCATGGCAGTCGTGGCAGCGCTCTGAGGAGACAGGGCCATTATGTGTTCCCTACCTGGACGACTGGCTTCTCATGGCCGCCCAGAGAGGCGTTGTTACACGGTTCAGACACCCAGGACCTGTTCCGTCCTAGGCATCCTCATAAATTACGAGAAGTCTCTCCTGGTACCGTCGCAGAAACTGCGGTTTATAGGCGCAGTACTGAACACTGTTCAGGGAAGAGCTTTTCTTCCGGACGACAGAGCGGAGCGCATCAGATCCCTCATAAGGGATTTATCGTCGAACAAGATCGTACCTGCCAGGTCGGTCTTTCGCTTGCTCGGACACATGGCTGCGGCCATTCCTACTGTCCCTTTCGCGAGGCTCCACATGCGGGTAACTCAGTGGATGCTCAAAGTGCAATGGGACCAAAGGCAAGACCACTTGCAGCATCCGGTCAGAATCACGAATTCCGTGATTCGAGACTGGCAGTGGTGGCTAGTCCCAGGGTCACTCTCCACGGGCGTCCCATTCGTAGCGCCATCCCCGGAGGTAACCCTCACCACGGATGCCTCAGGTCTTGGGTGGGGGGCACACCTGGACGGGGTAAAGTCCCAGGGTACGTGGACCCCGATGGAAGCTCATCTTCATATCAATGTCCTAGAGATGAGAGCGGTTCTCTATGCCCTGCAGGCCTTTCAGTCAGTAATCCCACCGTGTACTCTTCTGCTTCAGACAGACAACACGGCGGTGATGTATTACCTCAACAAACAAGGAGGCGCACACTCTTACCCCCTTTGCAGGGAAGCCATGAGGGTGTGGGATTGGGTAATCGGACACGGCACAAATCTGATCACTGTGCACGTTCCCGGGGTGGACAACACGATTGCAGACGGCCTGAGTCGATCCCAGGCCAGAGTCCACGAGTGGGAACTTCTTCAAGAAGTAGCAGAGGATCTGTTTCTTCGATGGGGAATTCCAGAACTAGACTTGTTTGCATCCCCATCCAATGCAAAACTGCCCAATTTTTGCTCGCTAGATCCAGGGCCTGGTGTTTTCTGGTGAGACGCGTTATCCCTCTCCTGGGCGAACAGATTCCTCTACGCTTTCCCTCCCTTCCCGTTGATCCAGAGAGTTCTTCTCAAACTGCGAAGGGAGCACGCACTCATGATCCTGGTGGCCCTGTCTTGGCCCAGACAGATCTGGTTTCCTTTGTTGGTGCAACTATCTGGAACCCCCCGCCCGCTGCCGCTCAGCTCCCACCTCCTGTCTCAGGAGAAAGGTTCACTTGTCCATCTGGACTTACGTTCATTGAACCTGCATGCTTGGCTCCTAGAGACATAGCCATCTTGCGTCCCGGGGTCTCGCAAGAGGTTGCAGAGGTTCTTTCTGCAGCCAGAAAGCCGGCAACGCATGCGACTAATGCCATGAAATGGCACCGTTTTTGTTTATGGTCGCGAGCACGCGATTTTTCCCCCTTAGGTTGTCCTGTGGGAGTAATTTTGGATTATCTGCTCTCCCTCTTTCATTGGGTCTAGCCTACTCCTCTATTAAGGTGCACCTCTGTGCCATTTCGGCCTATCACCTCGGTGGGACATCGTACAGTGGCTCAGTTGGGCGCCTCTGGAATTTCTTAAGGAGTGTTACACCTTAGGCCTCCTATTAGGGACCCTGTGCCTCCATGGGATCTAGCTCTTTGTCCTGGAACAGCTCACGCCCCTTTGAACCTGCCATGGATTGCGTAGCTAATGCTTGTCGTGGAAAACGTTGTTTTAGTTGCTGTTACTTCAGCAGAAGAATATCTGAACTTCATGCTCTTATGTGCAAAGAGCCTTATTTAGTTTTCCACTGGGACAGAGTATCCCTGAGGACGAACCCTAAATTTTTGCCTAAGGTGGTCTCTTCACTCACTCTGAACAGGATATTGACCTTCCGTCTACTTCCCGAGTTACTCGAATAGAGGAGGCTCTGCTTCACACCCTGGATGTTCACCGTAGCCTGAGGTATTACCTCAACAGAACTAAATCTTTCGTAGTTCTGAGCAGCTTTTCGTTCTCCTTCTCTGAGAGAATGATGGGCCAACCCAGTATCCAAACAGTCCCTATCTCGCTGGCTTGTCCAGTGTATTTTTACTGTTATGATATAAAACAAAGCCCTCCGGGCACAGTCGGGGTCATTCTGAAGGTGTAGCCACCTCCTTTGCAGCACTCAAGAAACGTCTCCACCTCTGCTGTATGTGCTGCAGCCACTTGAGTTCTGTGCATACCTTTATCAGGCATTATAGCCTGGACACATCGCCTCGGGAAGGGCTGGTTCCGCCTGGGCGGTGCTGGGTCTCCTGTTCCTAGGTTCAGGACCTGGAATTCATTTCTATTTTCCCCCTCCCGAATTTCTGGCAGCATTACTGCTTGGGAATCAGTCCTAATGGTGTAACCTGCTGCAAGAGCTGTGTCTCGGTAAGATAGTACAGTTACGTAAGAACCTACCGTAACAGTAGATCTTTTGAGAACAGCTCTTGCAGGTACCTTCCGGCCCACCTTCCCCTTGGGAGGCATGGCTCAGTCTTTCTGAGCAGGGATTTATACCTTTCTGTCTTCTGTCGGCAAATCCTCGGTCTCCCATTTCGATGTCAGCCTGCGGCGAAGTCTCCAGTGAGGAGAACTGGGAATCTGGCAGGACCGCTCCCTTTTGTACCACACCTGACGTCAGAGGCGGGACCGACGTCGGGGGCGGTCCCCGCTGAAGATAGCTAGCTAGAATTTTTCCATGGGGTCCTGACGCCTGCCGGCTTCAGTCCTAATGGTGTAACCTGCTGCAAGAGCTGTTCTCGAAGATCTACTGTTACGATAAGTTCTTACGTAACTGTACTTTACCTTAGATAAACTTGATGTAAAAAAAAAAAAATTAAAACTTCTGGATCAAAATGAAGCACAGGGCCCGGGTGAACTACATCCAAAGGTGATTAAGGAACTGACTGAACAACTGGCAGATCCTGTAACCTGCCTTTTTCAGAGATCTTTAAATGAAGGGGATGTACCGGAGGTATGGAAGCAGGCAGTGGTTGTCCCCATACTTAAAAAGGGTTCAGGGCAGGAGGTCGAAAACTATAGACCAATTAGCTTGACCTCAATCCTGGGAAAAATATTGGAGCGCATTATTAAGGGATACATTATTGAATTTCAACATCTGACGGGTAACATCGATAATACACAACATGGTTTTGTGAAGGGCAAGTCATGTCAAACGAACCTCCTGGAATTTTATGGGAAAGTAAATAAAGCCTTGGATGAAGGGAGTTCAGTGGATGTGATATTTTTGGACTTCGCTAAAGCTTTTGATAAAGTTCCACATAATAAACTAATCGATACCCTGGTTAAGATGCGTATGCAATTTAACATTACTCATTGGAATAAGTCATGGCTGACTGGCAGACAATCGAGGGTCTGTATCAAGGGAGAGTACTCTGGCTGGACAGATGTGACTAGTGGTGTTCCACAGGGTTCAGTGTTGGGCCCATGTGTTTTTAGTGTGTATATATATATATATATATATATATATATATTGGTCTATGAGTTCTCCGCCAGATATATGGATTTCAGAATTCGCCAGTGACACCCGTATTGGCCACGTGGTAGAAGATATTGAGGATGCAGACTCTGTGCAAGCCGCTCTAGCGGACTTGGAAGCCTGGGCCCAGAGGCAAGGGTCAACATTTAATACCGATAAATGCACCGTGATGCAAATGGCCAAAAATAATAAGCATCACCAATATAGATGAGGTAGTAAACCATTAAAGGTTGTCACTGAAGAAAGATCTTGGTGTAAAAATCCGCAATAATCTCAGTTTTAGGCCACACTATAATCAGATTATCAAAAAAGCAAGCAGCATACAATACTGTATTCACAAGCACATAAAATGTAGGAAAAAGGGGGTTCTCTTACCACTTTACACCTCATTGGTACGCCCGCACATGAAGTACTGTGCCCAGTTCTGGCCACCGGGGGCAGAGGCGACATCAGATCCTTGGAGATGGTTCAAAGGAGAGCAACTTGGAGGATAAATGAGGCCCAGGGCTAGGATTACGAACAGAGGTTGCAGACCCTTGAGCCTGTACTGCTTGGAGTTTCGTAGACTACGAGGTGATTTGTGTATGATATAGAGGGCATTAAATGACACCTCACTCTGGGAACAGCTAAATCTAATTCTAAGAGACCAGTCTTGCAACACTAGAGCTCATCCCCTACAAATAAGGGGGGAAAGATATAATACTGCTAGGAGAAAGTGCTGGTTAACAGTGAGAGTAACTAACATTTACAATAAACTCCCGATTAAAATAGTAACTAGTAGGACAATGGAAGCATTTAAGGCCCAATTAGATCAATATCTGATTAATAACAAGATATATGGATACACATAAACTATGGCAAGTATATGGACTTCAGTCTTTAAAAGCTCCGTGAAACCTATGAAACTCAGAGAAACACACTAACTCTTTTCTTTTGGTTTGTTTTTATCCTAAATTGAAGGTCCCAGTTGTAGAGTTCTAGTTCTTAAGTCCCACTAGAGTTGTAAAGTTCTAACAGCACCTCCTTCCTCTTGGTGTTCTCTGCCTAAAGATATCTAGGGTAGTTTTAAATCCAAACACCTGGCTTCCTGCTGCCTAAGCCACTCTCCCTAATTCACAGTTCCCTTCTTCGCCTAGCTAACTGCACAGATAACAGTTCCCTTTACCCAGCTCAGGGAAACACACTAACTCTTGTTTTTGCCCTAAATTGAAGGTTCCAGTACTAGAGTTCTGTTTCTTAAGTCCCAGTAGAGTAGGAAAGTTCTAACAGCACCTCCTTCCTCTTGCATCAAAATATGTCATTACAAACATTGCAAATTTACCTATCTGTGTTTGAATGAGAAATATACACGGTTTAATCTGTGCTATTTGAAATCAGAGTGGCTTGGCACAATTTTCAAAGCATTATATGATATGGTCTTGACTATTTAAAAAACTATGACAATAGAGGTATTAGAATTAGTTTGAAATATCAAGCTTATGTTACGCATAGAGTAATAGAATATTTTAAGATCAAAGACCTTGAGCATAATTTGAGACTGCATGTTTCGCTCTGGTTTTGGATTAATGATAACTTTAATCATTTTAGGTATTATTTGGATATTCTTACAGATCATAATTTGAGTACATTATACCAAATACAGACTAGAGCTATTCCCTAGTAATATTTTGGATGATAGATATAAAAAAGATCTAAGTATACAAACATACGAAATTTGCCAGCAGATAAAGGCCTAAAGGTCTATCAAGTCTGCTCGAATGTGCACCTAGCACCCCTTATTTTGCAGCTGCCCCTCCCTTCCCCTTCATTAACCCTCCCCCTTGTCCTGTCCCATCCCCTTTTGAAGCAGTCCACTGTTCTACTGGATACCACTTCTGCAGGTAACGCATTCCACCCAGCCACCACCCTCTCTGTAAAAAAGTGTCTCCTCATCTCCCTCCTGAACCTTCTTCCCTCCAGTCTCATATCATGGCCCCTGGTGTCCCTCCCCTCCCCTCCCTTACTTTGAACAGACCCTCTGTACCTGTCTTGTTTATTCCTTTCATATATTTACAGGTTTCAGTCATGTCCCCCTGTCCCTCCTGTCCTCCAGGGAGTACATGTTCAACTCCCTCAACCTCCTCTCATATGATAAGTCCCCAGCCCCTTGATCATCTTTTGTCGCCCTGCGCTGCAACCCTCCAGTAACAATGTCCTCTCTTCAGATACAGGCGCCAGTACTGCACGCAGTACTCCAGGTGCGGTCTAACTAATGACCTATACAGTGGCAGAATCACCTCCTCCCTCCTCGAGGATATACCCCTTGCAATACAACCCAGCATTTTGTTGGCCTTTGCAGCTACCTTCCTACATTGTGCCGAGTTGTTCATTGACCCTGTAATGAGCACCCCCAGATCCTTCTCCTTCTCTGTCTGGGCTAGCTGCACTCCCCCCAGCTTGTAACTCCTCCTTGGGTTCTTCATCCCATAATGCAGCACCTTACACTTTTTGGCATTAAACCCCAGTTGCCAGGTGTCTGACCAGGTTTCAAGCTTAGCCAGATCATCCTGCAACCCCTGCCATCCCCCTAGGTCATCCACCACCGCTCCTACCTTGGTATCATCAGCAAACAGACTGATCTTGCTCTTGATGCCCCCAGATATGTCTGCAATGAATATCCCAAACAACACTGGTCCCAACACCGAGCCCTGTGGAACACCGCTCGTCACTACCCTTGGGTGTGAGAGCTCCCCCACCCACCACCACGCTCTATTGCCTTCCCTGAAACCAGTTTCCTACCCATCTCACCAGCTTTGCACCCGCTCCTGTGCCTCCTAACTTACTTCCCAGCCTTCCATGCATCATTGAGTCGAATGCCTTACTGAAGTCCAGATACAGGACATCCACTGCATGGCCCCTGTCCAGTTGCCTAGTTACTCAGTCATAGAACTCCACCAGGTTGGTTTGGCAGGATCTGCCCCGTATGAAGCCATGCTGTCTGCTGTCCTGTAGTCCTTTGGCCTCTAGGAGGGCCACCAGCCTCTCCTTCAGGATAGTCTCCATTAGCCTACCCACGATGGATAGGAGGCTCACTGGTCTGTAGTTTCCCAGTTCATCCTTGGGGCCACTTTTGTGGAGGGACACCACATGAGCCATCCTGCAGTCTGAGGTACACACCCCGAATGTAGTGAGGCATTAAATAGGTCTGCCAAAGGTCCTGCGAGGACCTCTGCCAGCTCCTTCAGTACTCAGCCATCTGGGCCTGGCGCCTTGTCCACCCTCAGTGCCTTCAAACCCACCTGAACTCTGCCCTCCATGATTTCCCCATCTGTCACCTCCCCCGTTTCTGCCATTTCTCCCCCCTTGGCTGTCACCCCCCTCTTCTCTTTAGTAAATACTGAGCAGAAGTACTCATTTAGTGCTTCTGCCTTATTGTACCCTGCTTCCACCCAACCCCCTCCTTCCTAATCCTTACTATGTGGTCCTTACAGCTCCTTTTCTCCCTGATGTACTTAAAGAAGTCCTTCTCCCCATTCTTAATGCATAAATGCCAGCCTGAGTTCCATACTATACTAATGTTCATACTAAGGTTAGGTGCAAGAGCAAGAAGGCAGAAGCCCATGAAGCTCTTATACTAATCCAGTACATAATAGGAGAGGTCATACCCATTACATATAAGACTATCCAATCTGTTTTTAAAAATACTTTTAGTTTCACTGATAACAACATTTAGTGGTAGCCTGTTCCAAGGGCCAACAAGTTCCGTAGATGCTTTGGCTCCCCTTACTGCCCTTATCACCTCCTTCGATTCTGTCAAGTACTCCTCCCTGTCCTCCCCCCCCCCTGTATTCTTGTACTTCCTAAAGGCAGCTCTTTTTCTCCTTACCTTTTCTATGACCTCCTTGCTTAACCAGCTCGGTTTCTTAGCCCTAGCCTTCTTGCTCTGGGCCTTGCAGCAGGTTTTGGTTGCCTCCACTATCCCCAGCTTTATGAGCGCCCACCTCTGGTTAGTGTTTATACTAGATTGAATTCTGGCCAGGTACCCTTTTACCACTTCCCCCATCCTCCCAAAGTTGGCCCTCCTGAAGTCCAGCACTCTTGAGCCCGATTCCACTCCTTCCTTGCCCATATCCAATGTGAGCCATACTGAGTGGTGGTCACTTCCTGACAGCGGTTCCTCCACTGTAAACTTTGTATATAGGGTAGATTTTGCTCCTGTACATCTCTTTCTCTTGAAGATCTAAAACATGTCATACTTGTATGCCCCTGGTATAATGTTCCAAGAAATAAATGGTTGGTACCATTTTGTAATATTATACAAACTTCAGATCAGAATCTTTTGTTGAAGATATTTTTACCACAAATGACGAAATCATAATCAGAACAGTTGCCTATTATTTAGTAAATATATTCAGAATATGACTGATACAAAGTTGCTACCAGATCATCTTGTATAGAACCTAAAATTGTGATAACAAGAAATAGTCTTACGCTATCTCAATGTGACTTGTCTATGTGATAATGTGATATGATCTAAATATTATTATTATCTCTGTTTTCCTACCCATTGCTTGCTTTCAATATTTATTTAGAATCTGTCTGAACCAGACTGATTTATTTTAACAACTCGTAATTATTTATTTATGCTTTTCACTTACATATTTTATTTCTTGCACTTTAAATGTATGTATGTATATCTCTGGTACTTGAAATGGTCTGTGACCAATCAATAAACAAACTGACTGACATCACACATGTGCCTCCAGCTCTGCCGTTGCATTTTAGAAAACACCCTTTCTGACTAAATTTTGCATTTAAAGTTGTTTCTGCCACCCTGTGTACATTTCCTATCCTCGTGAGTAGAACGATGGGTTGCCCTAAGGGTTCAGCCGCTGGTAGCAAGAGAACCAGACCAAAAGAGACTGCAGCAAAGCCTGGAAGGAGACCTACCTGTGACTTCAGAACTGAGCCTGGGCTCCTTCAGTCGAAAATAAACAAACTGTATAAAGTGTGTAGCTTTTATAGATAAAAAAAATTGACTTTTTCATAGACTAACAGCAGTAGAGCATAAAACAACATTTTCAGCCAAAGGTGAAGGAAGCAGTAGTGACTGCTGGGTAAGCACACCAAACATCAGTACAGCTCATTAAAGAAAACTCCCTGCAGCAAGGCTGTCTTTAGTTACTGGAAAACCAAGCAAGGGCTGCCAGACTTTGAGCAGTCAAACTGCCTGAAGTGGCAGAGGGGGACTACCTCTTATCTTTATATGGCAGACTGTCTTATGGAGGCTCTCAATGCAGACCCACAAGGTGAGGTATCACAAGTTGGAAAAGCTTATCTGGATGGCACCACAGCAAAATGTGACTGAAATACCAGGACCTTTTACATCCCTAGTAGTAATGTCTGGCTCCAGAACAAGAGACCAGGTACACTAGTTGGCCCAACTCGAAAAGGAAATTTTTGTGGATGGTGCTCATGTGCATTCTGAACTTAAACCTTACCACAATGCAACGAAGAAAGCAATATGATGTGATCAGATCAGTACTGTGGGAACACAACGTAAACCTCATACATCGGCCAAACTACATATAGTACTCTGGCATATGTCATCTTTTTTTTTTTATCCTAAAGATGCAGGTCATTGAGCTTAGCGTTAGGAGGATGACAGCCTGCAGCAGTCGGATTGGGCGGGGGGATCAGGTAGAGCTGCAACATGGCAACCGAGCCAAATGAGATTCATCTGAGACTGATGACTCAAACCAACACTGAAAACTGCTGGGACAGTTGGAAACTGAAAAGTCTGCAGGTTTAATATAACCTCTTTGTTGACCGGGGATCTTTTCAGGTTTGAGATAATTGAGGGTGTATGGGTTTCTTATTTTGTATTTTTGTAGGGGGTGGTCCTTAGGACTGGAGGACACTGGATGTGGTTCCGCTGCACAAGAGTGAGAAGAAGGAGGAGGAGCTAGGGAACTATAGGCCAGTCAGCCTGATGTCTGTGGTGGGGCAAACTATGGAGTCTTTACTGAGGAACAGTCTGGTGGACTTCCTTGAAGGGAATAGACTGCAGGACCACAGACAGCATAAATTCACAAGGGGAAGGTTTTACCAGAAGAATCTGGTTGAGTTCTTCAACTGGGTAACCACAGCAACAGTCAAGGGGCAAGCAGTTGATGTATTATACCTAGACTTCAACAAGGCCTTTGATTCAGTCCTCCACAGGATGCTGGTTGAAAAGATTAGGGATGGGGGGTAGAAGAAAATAGCAAAGTGAGTGGGGAGCTGGTTGAGGGAAGAACTCAAAGAGTGGTTGTTAATGGGGAGGTTTCAGAGGTAAATTAAGTAACAAACGGGCTACGCCAGGGCTTGATACTAGGACTGGTCTTCTTCAGTATATTCAAGTGTGACACAGGTGAAGGTATGAAGGGTAAAATTTGCCTTTGTACAGGTGACACAGTGATCAGCACGAGGGTAGATACAGAGGAAGGGAGAAGGGAACCAAGGGAGGACCTGGATAGGTTGGAGAGCTGGTCAAAGATCTGACAGTTGAGCTTCAACACTAAGAAATTTAAAGTACTGTAATTCACATTTGGAGAAGGAACACAGGGGTACAGTATGAAATGGGAGGAGCTGGATAACACTATGGAAGAAAAGAATTTAGGGCTAATGATGTTGGAGACCCTAAAAATGTCTGCACACTGCAGCAAGGCAGTGGGCAAAGCAAACAGAATAATGAGATGTATAGGGATGGGAATACGCAAAAGAAGTTGGGGGGAGAGCCTCCCACTGTACAGATCAGTGGTGCAACCATACCTGGAATTCTGTGAAAGGTACTGGAGTCCACACCTGAAGAAAGACTGCAACAAATGGGAGGCAGTACAGCGTAGAGCAACTGAGATGATCCATGGCCTTGGGGAAATGACATACAAGGAGAGGCAGCAGGACTTAAATATGTACACCCTTATTAAGAAAAGGAAAGGAGTGTCATGGTTGAGACATATGAGTACCTCCATGGGATAAATAGGGCGAATGTCAAGGAAATCTTCTGCTTGAGTTCAAATACAGGGATGAGAGGGAATTCACTGAAGCTGTCAGGGGGAAGATTAAAAAGGATGTCCATAAGGTGTTCTTCATGGGGAGGGTGGTAGCCAAGTGGAGCAAGCTGCCAGAGAAGGTGGTACAGGCCAAATCAATCAGTAGATACAAGCAGACATGAGGGTTTAGTTAATAAAGGGGGCGGTAATAGAGGGGGATTAACACTAGAGCAAGGGAGAATAGTTAGGTTGGGTGGACAGACTGGATGGGCCAAGAGCCTTTCAAACTACATGAAGTCTTGCTGTATTCTGACAAGTGCAGTTAGCCCCAGCCTTTTAACTGCCCCGGAGAACAGTGGGTTAACTTTTCTATGCAGGGCATAGAATGTTGATCTTGAGCTCGGTTGATGTCTCTGCCTGTTGTATTTTGAACTGCAACCATCAGGTTCTTTACTCCACCTCACTGAACAGTCGCTCCGGAGATTTCTCCTGCAGCTCGGTTCGAAGTCGGTTGTAGTGTCGGTTTTTGGTCCATTTCTACTTTCTGTATGCAACTTGTAAAAAGTGTGGATTGGTTCGTCTGACCCAATCGTTCAGGTAATTTTTGTATCTCACTTTAGTGTGTGGTTACCGGTCTGTATCGGTTCTAAAAAGTAAAACGGGTTTTAGTACATTTTTTTCCAAGACCCGTGACATGGTCAGGAACCGATAGGGGAGTCTTGCCTGGCGGTTGCCGAAAAAAGGGTAAGTTTGGTTAGGATGGCCATGTCTGAGAAACCCAAGAAAAAAAATGGGCCCAATGGGTTTCAACACTGCAGTGAGTGTGGGGAGGTCTTTGCTAAGGCCAGTCCCCACACCACCTGTGTTTATTGTCTGGTTTGACCACCTCGATTCAGACTGCCAAATTTGTAAAATGTTCCCAAATTTGCCTTGAAAGGGATTAGGTAGACTGAGGGAAAGGGAGGCCGAGAAGTCTGCTGACCCGGATGGCCAGCCCGGTTCGGTTCCGAATGAACCAGAAGGAGTGCCCTCTGACCAGGGCAATACTTCTTCGGGCAAAAGGAGATCCGATCCCAAGGGGTTGGTTCCGCAAAAAGAAACGCAAAGAAAAATCATCCAGTTCGGATCCAGAATCTCATATTCCAACCACCGAAGAAATAGCCAAAGCGATTCGTATTGTGGAATCGCTTCGCCCGGTTCCAACTGATCCGGCACCTTTTGGCAGGGGCTCGGTTCAGTCGGTTCCCCCGGTTCACGATTATACCCTGAAGAATTTTATGAACTGGAGTTTGAGGAGAAAGAGAGTTGGAAGATGAATATGGTGATGGTGAAAGTCTGGATGTGCCTATTGATCTGGACACCTCCCCAGACAGACCTTCAGGTGTTTCTCCTCCTAGGCTTTCTGAGTCCCCTTCCCACTTTATGTTTTATAGAAAGGTGGCTGAGACCCTCCAGCTTCCTGTGGAGGAGGCAGTGGAGGATCAGGAGCAGCCTGACTATGTAGAGATGATGGACATCCCAGAGTCCAGGATATTCATACTAAGACACTGTCAGAGGCACAAAAGCAAAAATTGCCAATATAGGCCTCACAACTACAATTGACTTTTTGAGTATTTGTTCTTATTTCTCAAAGCATCGAGTCTATTTTTGAAGGTTAATTTATTATCACTAATTACAATTTTAGATGGTAGTTTATTCCATGATGATACTACCTTTTGAGAAAAAAAGTTAGCTCTTTTATTAGTAAAACATTTATTACTGGAAAGTTGAAGCGGATGACCTCTAGTTTCAATCCTGATTTGTTTATGATCAAGACCGCTATGCATGAATAGATGTTCATCATTATGTAAATGTAAATCCCATACGAGCAATAAGTCGCCTCTCATTCTTCTTTCCTCAAGAGACATTAAGTTAAATTTTGTCAATCTATCCTCATATGAAATTGTTTTACATGACACTAAATGTTTAGTAATCCTTCTCTGAACTTTCTCCAGTCTGGCTACATCCTTCTTTTTATATGGATTTCACAACTGGGAACCAAAGTCCAAATGAGGCCTGACATAAGCACGATATAGAGGTAAAAGTACCTCTGGATTTTTTAGGAACATATTATGACGAATGGCCCACCAAATCTTATTTGCTTTTTTAATCATGTTAGAGATATGAGAATCAAAGGTCAGTTCAACATCAATAATTATTCCGAGATTCCTTTCACTATCTTTACTAGTTAGTAACTCGTCATATAAATGGTACTGATATCTCAGATTTTTTTTACCAAAGTGTAAAACACTACACTTTGATATATTAAAGATAAGGTTCCACTTTTTTGACTGGAGACTGTGTGTTCCCCTCCACAAATCTTTTGGGAAACAGACACAGAAAATTCTGAAGTCTCCCAATTCCATACCCCCTGTGGATAGAAGAATGGACAAGAGGTATACTCTTTCAGGCTCAGATACAGAGTTCCTTTATCAGCAATGCAGCCATGTTGTGGTTGTACAGGCTGCTGCCTGGGATAAGGCAAACATTCCCTTGGCATCAAACCCCCCGGACAAGGACTCCAGGAAGATTGATGCCATGGCAAAAAAGCAGTACATGGCATCTTCCTTTGGACTCAGGCAGGCAAATTATATGGCCTATACAGCCAGATACCAGAAGTCCTGGTGGGACACTGTACTGGCACTGGCTAAACAGGCTTCCCCCCAGCTTGCCAAGGAGCTGGAGGAGGTGGCTGCAGATGGGACTGAGGCATCAAAAGTTCAGTTTCATGCTGCTGTGGAATCCAATGATGTGTCATCAAGAATCATGGCTACATCTGTGGCTCTTCGGAGAATGGCTTGGCTCAGATGTACTAGCCTCTCACAGGATACCTAGGCTAAGGCCATGGATTTTCCTGTAGTGGGTAATTCTCTGTTTGGGGAGCAGACAGAGAATTACATGAAGAAAATGGACGAGTACAGGACCACTTACAGGAGTGCTCAGGCCAAGGAAAGGCAGGCAACTCCTCAAAGGCAGCAGTCTAGGGGCAGGGCAGGCCCTTTCAAATGCCTTTTACCAAGCACTTGCCTCCTTTTCCCTTTCACAGAGGGGTTCTTCAGAGGGAGAGGCAGAAGAGGGATGAGCAGGCCTGCATCCACCCCTCAGCCTAAAGCCCTTGCCAAGCAGGCACCCTGATGGGTCTGCCCGGGTCGACTCTCCTATCCCAGTAGGGGGCAGGCTGGCTTACTTTGTCCAGGACTGGATGTCTATCACATCAGACAAGTGGGTCCTGGAAGTAGTAAGCCAGGGACTGGTTCTCAGCTTCAAAAAATTTCCAAAGATGAGAGCCATATCTTGTCCACCTGCAAATCTGTCGGACACTCTTGCCCTAGAGGCAGAGGTTTCTTCTCTCCTAGCTTTAAGAGCTACAGAGAGAGTACCTATCCTACACTTCGGCAAAGGACTGTACTCCAGGTACTTCCTGACCCCCAAAAAGACAGGAGAGTGGCGACCCATCCTGGACTTAAGATATCTGAACAAACATCTTTTAAAGCCAAAGTTCAAGATGATAACTCTGGGAATTATCCTTCCCTCTCTAAGGCTAGGGGACTGGCTAGCCTCCCTGGATCTCAAAGATGCCTACTTTTGCATTCCCGTCACGTGCTCCCACAGAAAGTACTCCAAATGGAAGAGATTCAGCATTTGGTGTTCCAAGAGGCATATCTCCCCAGATACTGCTGAATTGCCTACAGTTCTGGATTATGTGGTCCATCTTAATAGCCTGGGCCTCAGAACAGCTACTCTCAGGGTACACTTGTCTGCTGTTTCTGCTTTCCTGTCAGTAGGCAACTCTTCCTCACTGTCATCCCACCCTGTATTCTGTAAGTTTTTCAAAGGATTGCTTCATACCAATCCCCCCTTTAGGGATCCTGCTTCTGCTTGGGATCTTAATGTTTGCATTACTCAGCTTGTGCAACCCTCTTTTGAGCCTTTGTCATCAGCAGAGCTTAAGTACTTGACTTGGAAAACTGTGTTTTGGTAGCCATTACTTCTGCTAGACATATCAGTGAATTGCAAGCCCTGTCGGTGGAACATGATTTCATCTCTTTTCACAGAGATGAAGTGGTCCTTAGAACTAACAGAAAGTTCTTGCCTAAAGTGGTTTGATTTCCACCTGAATCAGTCTATGTCTCTCCCTGTTTACTTCACTGATCATTCTTCATCGGGGAGAGGAGGCTACACAGTTTGGATGGTAAAAGAGCCCTTAGCTACTGCATAGAGTGTACCGAGGGTCACAGGTTTGATTCCTTCCAGTTGTTCCTCACTTATGGAGAAGTAGGAAAGGGCAAACCTGCCACGAAGAGAACTATTGCCAGGTGGATTGTGTCTTGTATACAATTCTATTATGAGAAACTGGGAAAGATTCCACCCTCAGCCCTGAGGGCTCACTCTACAAGAGGTACAGCTGCTTCCCTGGCTCCTGCCAGGGATATCCCTCTCTTAGAAATCTGTCAAGCAGCCACCTGGAAAATGGTACATACCTTTACCAGGCATTACTCTCTGGATATCCAGGCTAGGAGTGATGTTCAGTTTGACACAGCAGTACTTCAGAGCCTATTCCCAAAGTAGGTTCTGTCCCTCCTCCATGGAGGTACTGCTTGGTAGTCTGCACTTGTCAGAATACGGCAAGACTTCATGTTGTTTGAAGAAAAAATTACTCATCTTAGTAATTATGTTTCTTCTAGTGAGTCTTGCTGTATTCTGACCTCCCCATCCTCCCCTCTCAGAACCTGGATTTTTTTTTGGGATGTGGGTGGACGGGCGCAGTGTTGGCACCCCAGGGGTGCCCCCTTACACTCTCTGTTAATCATGGGGTGATATGTTATTTCAGTTTTATTGGTTTTTGTGTTTTTGTGTTTCCTGACTTGAGTCTCCCTTTGGGAACCCAAAAGATTATTTTTCTGCCAGTTGGCTAGTAAAAAATGTTACAGTTTCCACACAGAACACCTAGTGAGTTTTGCTCGGTAAAGATCTGACAGTTGCAGTTCAAAATACAGCAGGCAGAGACATCAACCGAGCTAGAGATCAACATTCTGTGCCCTGCATAGAAAAGTTAACCCATTGTTCACCAGGGCAGTTTAAAGGCTGGGGCTAATTGCACTTGTCAGAATACAGCAAGATTCCACTAGAAGAAACATAATTACTAAGGTGAGTATTTTTTCTTTTCTGCCATCAACATCTATGTCTCTATGTATTTGTGCTACTTGTAGTGGCAGGTTGGGGAAAATGGTGCTTCTTCTTACTTCCGGAGCATCCTCTCAGAGCTTTTTCCTTTCCATAGTGAGAGATCTTCTGAACTGTTCTGGTATTTCTCTATGCAAACACTAATTCTAGTTAAAATTTGTTCAAACACTGTTCTGCGGTTGGTGGATGGACTAATGTGTAGATTCTTGTTTCCAAAAATTATCTATTTCTGAGGCACAACTTTGCAACTGTTAAAATGTATTAACATTTTTAACTTGTGATGCAGTTGATGAGAGATGAATTGCAAGTTCTTGTGTTATGTCTTAAGGAGAGCACACCACGAATAATAGTTCAGATTACATTATTAAAAGTTTAATGTGGGACCTTACTGGCTATGATGACCAAATAGAACTTTCTAAGAAATATTTAATTTATGGTTGTTGAGTCCATGCTATTGGGTGCAGGAGCCACAGAATGATATCTAAGAGAGAACAACAATCTACCCATTCCTGAGATGCCATCTTTTGGATGAGACATTAAACCAAAGTCCCGCCTGCTAGCTCTGGTGGTTGTTCAGTGAATGTTAAAGATCCCATGGCACTTATGAAAGAAAGAGTAGAGGAAGTTCCATGGTATCTGACCAAATTTTCCCCCATTCGCAAAAAATGCCACCTAAAGCTTGAGCTTGTTCAGTGTGAGTTGGTTTTGATCTGTATCCCCCACCCCCATGACGAGGCTGAAAATAGACAGAATTATATAGTCCTCCTTCCCAGTCAAGAAAAACTAAATAAATAAATTGTAGCATGATTTTTGTTTGTCAGTATCATTTTCATTGAAGAGGTTCAGGTGGTACAAAGAATTTCAGATTGTTGTACAATATACTGGATGTACATGTATATATGCAGATACAGTTGACCTGTCTACAGTATAGATATTGTTTAGAAAAGGACTTCACTGAAAGGTAGTAGATAAGGAGTTGCTCCCCTTTCAGTACAGCACAGGGGGTCTCCCAGTGAGCATCAGTAAGCAGTATTCTATGTCTCAAGGAAGTGGCTATCCTAGTGGGATACAGGGCAGAACACCATCGGTGGGGGGGGGGAGGCAACAACAGTCCACCCATTCCTTGTATAGCTGTATGGCATGGTGGAGGTTAAACCATCATACTGTTAAGAAGACTATGAGATACCAAATCATGTAAATTGTAGCATGATTTATGTTATGGTAAACCCCCCACATGAAGTTTTTATATTGTGAAGTGAGGATTCTTTCATTTATACAGTATAGACTGTAATGAGTATATCGATTCTACTGCTTTAGAAGGAGAATTTACAATGAATGTACTGTGGTATGTGCTGCAGTGAACTGTTGTTTATTAAACACTCAATAAATAAAAAGTTTAAAAACCATTGATTGTATCCTGCATTAACATCTATTGCAGTAAGGAAGGGAGAATGTCCCCAGAGGGAATAAGGGCCTATTCCACAAGGGGGAGGCATCTGCCTCAGTGGCAGCATAGAGAAATGTGCCACTACTAGAAATACGTAATGCTTTTACATGGACATCAATACACACATTGACATTACAGTACTGCTTGGAAACTCTGGCAACGAGGGATGAAACATCTGAGATATCTGTACTTCAAAACCTCTTTCCAAAATAAGCATCCTAGAACCCTTGTCCCAAGTGCTGCTAGGAGTCTACACTAGTGTGACTGTGCACATCACATTTATGTTGTTAGATGAAACAGTTACTCAGTGTAGCATCTGTGTCGGGATGTGAAGTGTCAGTCAAACTGATCCTTCCCTTCCTCACCTACTAGGAAAATTATAGGTTCATCTTCATTCGGGTTATCTCAGTCATCAGGGTACACCGTAGGAACCTTCGCTGACGGTGAAGGGGAATCCACATGGAAGATTTTCAGCAGTACAACTGGGGCTGCCCACACCATCGACGTCACCAACCCTATAAAGGTGTAAGCGGCCCCGCTCCCTTCTCAGTTCTTTCCCACTGTCAACTCACTCACATGGGTCTCTGCGGAAGCTCCAATGCAGTATTTGCACTATTTTTTCACCGACAGCTTTTTCATCAGTACTTTTCTGAATCTCTTTTATTAAAGAGATTCTGCTAATTTGTTGATGTCGAGAGTTAATCCTTTGACTTCCCTCTTCTCTCGCTGCCACTTCGGAAAAAAGATTGCCTCTACAGACAGACATTCTCTCTGTGTCTGCTGTCTTGGGCCTGAACATGAAGTTTCTGACTGTGAACTCTGCCAGAAGTTTAACCAAACAACCTTCAGGCGCCGCAGAAAGGCTCTTAAAAATGCAATGATCGCTCAACAGGTATCCAGTTCTGGGCAGGGGTCCTCTGGGTTCCCAGCCTCTCAGTTGCTGACCAGCTCGTTGAGCTCCCAGGCCTCCAAGGACCGAGACAAATCCTCGGGGGAAAGTTATAAGAATGACCGAGATTGCGACCGCTGCCCCCAGCGTCAATCTCATTCCCCAGTGGCCTCTTCTTCTTCTTCTGGGGGACCCTCATCAGCTATGGCAGTACCGATGAGGAAGACTGCTATCTGTGCCTCTGTGCCCTCAAGACCCATACCGACAGCACCTCTACCCGATTCTCAGGGCGGACAGCTGTCGACCTCCAGGTCATCTGCCCCTCCTTCAGCGATGACCGGGTTGTCGATGATAGAAACATAGACTTTGAAAGCAGATAAGGACTGCTTGGCCCACCCATTCTGCCCATTTCCCTACCTATTAGATAAGCTGCAGATCCTAGTTAACCAACAGCCTACTTCTTTCTGACCCCCATCAGAATTGCCTTATGTCTGTCCTATGCATTCTTGAATTCCCCCACTGTTTTTGACCCCACAACCTTCTCAGGAAGGCCGTTCCATGTGTCCAGCACCCTCTCTGTGAAAAAATACTTCCTCACGTTGCCCCTGACTCTCCCATCGAGGCCTGCCCCTTCTCCCTCCATGGCTACAGGCTCTTTGGGTTCTCAGGACCTAGCAGGTGGGTTGTTAACATCTGTGCCTTCTAACCCCCACACCGTCGACAACCACTGTCGACTTGAACATAGTCCTGCTTAAATTCACTAATGTGCTTGTATAGCAGCTGGGTAACTTCATGCCCCCCTCACTGACTCCGTCGAAGTCCGCTTTGTCACTGATGCCGACACGGGATGATTCATGAGCCATTGTCGGCGCATCCAATGCCAGACCCAGATGTAGAAGAGGTCGATGTTGAGGAGGAGTACCACTCAGACTTCATTCTTCCTGTCGATGAGAAGGAAGAAGAGGAAGAGATCCTGCTGTCTAACAGATCTACCACCTTTTCTATCAGTGAGGACTCAGTGAAGCATGCTCCCAGGTCTCCTCCTGAGGACCCCACATTTTTCCATGTGATGTAGCAGCTGTCCTCAGCCATGGGATTCCACACTGAGGAAGAGGATGCCACCAGAAAGAAACTGGTGGACTTCCTGGAGATCCCTGAATCTCCCCCAAAAATCATTCCTCCAATCCTACCTGCTCTGAGGAATGCAGCCACAGCAGCCCGGCACAGACCAGACATGGTGTCAGCTATGCCTCTTAGGGCAGATAAACTCTGTCATGCCCCCCCAAGGGCTCCCCTGCAATGCTGTCCACACCAAGACAGACTCGGTGGTCATCAAGGCATCTCATGACAGGTCTAAGGCACGTAAGCACCTTAGTTCCCTTCCCCCAGATAAAGAGTCTCACAGAATCGACCTCTGGGGCAAGAGAATTTATGCCTCCTCCACCCTGGGTGTGTGGATTGCAAACTACCTGTCTCATATGGTAAAATACCAGAATGGCAATTGGAAAAAGGGCAAAGCCGCGTCACAGACCCTTCCAGATGGCACACAGAAGCAGGAGCTGCTCCAGTCCCTCCAAGCAGCCAAGAATGTTAGCAAACACCTCCTCAGAGCCCTCTGTGACATGGCTGACACCGTTGCAGGGCAGCCACCATGAGCATATGCCTGTGTAGGCACTTCTGGCTCCGAGTATCTGGGTTTGCTACTGATGTTACAGAGAAAAGTGCTTAATGCCCCCTTTAATGGCACTAAGCTCTTTGGCACTGATGTCTAGGATATTATTAATGATCTGCAAGCCTTGGGTAGGGCCCTCAAGTCTGTTCACTCCCTCTGTCATACCCAGTCAAGAGGTAGAGGGTACCCTCCCTTTGGCAAAGCACCCAATAGTCGAAGTGTTCCCATAGGTAATGGTTTTCCTGACTTTTTCTGAGGTCCCTCGAGGTGCTATGCTGTCATAACATTTTTTGGGCGGGTGGGGGTACCTTTCTTCACAAAGACACTCAATTCATTGTTGTCCTTCACTCAATATTCTTTTATTTACTGGCCCCAACGTTTCACTCATAAAATTAGCTTTTTCAAGGATTCATCCTATAAATGCATAATTACATGTGGATATACACACACACACATTAACTTACATTCAATGTGCTTTCATTCATGTTGAACATCACTTCTGCACTTCATCAGTTATAAGTAGACATTTACTGCTGTTTTTCACATCCTAGCAGTTCCTGCTTACATTTTACATTTCATAAATCATATTTTAATTAGTTCTATGCGTTATATAAATGGGGGTTTACACCCTTTCATGCCATCTCTTTTTTTCACTAAGGCTTTCGCCTTTGTCACTTATATAATTTAGAAGGGAAATGCAGAGTCCTGGGTGCCTTGCCCACCCCCTCCACTGCTGGAACTGCGACCAAGCACCTCAGAAATGAGGGACCAGCCCAAGCAGCTGGCTGTGCCTACACTTGACTCCTTGCCTTACCCACCCCCCTTTCTGGTCCCGGACCAGGAGGTGGTGGTCAGAAGTCAGTTCTCCCTCCATCTGAATCAGTGGAGAACCATAACTTAGATGCATGGAGTCTGCAGATCATAGAGAAGGGGCATACCCTGGAGCTCATCGAGCAACCTCTAAAAATCCCTCCTCCACCCTCCAATTACCCCCCTCTCGGCTCACCTGTCCGGGGGGAGGTGCAGTCCCTTCTACACAAGCTGGCCATTCAGCCAATTCCCAGGCACCAGAGAAACAAGAGGTTCTATTCTAGGTTTTCCTGGTACCCAAAAAGACCAGCAATCTGAGACCCATTCTAGACCTAAAGGAGCTCAATCTGTATGTCCATTACAAAAGGTTTCAGATGGTAACCTTACCAAGCCTTATGCCCCTCCTCAAAACAGGGGATTGGCTCTTCACTGGACATGCAAGACACTTATCTGCACATTTCAGTCTTTTATCCCCCCAGGAAGTTTCTGTGCTTTGCGTTTAGGGTGAACATTATCGGTTCAAAGTGCTGCCATTTGTCTTGTCCTCTGCACCGTGAGTCTTTACCAAATGCTTAGCAGCAGTCACAGCCGCTCTCAGAAGGGAGGGACTGTATGTTTTCCCTTATCTGGACGATTGGCTTCTAAAGGCCCCATCCAGGGAACAGCGTTTGGTAACTCTGGAGTGAGCTCTCCAGCTTTTCCACTTCCTGGGCATCACTGTCAGTTTGCCCAAATTGGTTTTGGTACCATCCCAAAGGCTACAGTACATAGGGGTGGTTCTGGACTCTGCTCAAGGGAAGGCCTTCCTGCCCTAAAACAGGGCAGAGTGCCTTATTGCCCAAGCTCAAAAAGTCGCTCAGTCACCACATTCCCACCAGGGTGCACCTGAGACTGTTGGGCCCGATGGCGGCTGCCATACCTACTGTTCCACTGACCAGACTTCACATGTGTGTTCTCCAGTGGACCATCCAAGTACAGTGGGACCAGCACACGGTTTAGTATAACCATCCAGTTCTGGTTTCTTACCCAGTCCGCAAGGTACTGCAGTGGCAGATGGACCCCTCAAATTTGCTTCAAGGCTTTTCATTCCACAGCAGATCCTGATAGCGGATGCCTCTGGTCTGGGCTGGGGAGCACACATAGGCCTGTTTCACACCCAGGGCTCTTGGTCCCAATTGGAGACCTCCCTGAATATTAGTGTCCTGGAGATGAAAACGGTGCTTTACGCCATGCAGGCTTTTCAGGAACACCTTGCTCCAGGGCAGCTGCTGGTACACTACATCAACAAGCAGGGGGACTCACTCATACCCGTATGCAGGGAGGCCATGAGAGTGTGGTACTGGGCTCTGGATCACGGTCTAACATTCTTAGCAGTCCACATGACAGGCATGTTAAACACTATGGCGAACAGCCTTAGCTGGTCTCAGTCCAGCATGTACGACTGGGTGCTCCTCTCATCTGTCATTGAAGACTTGTTCGACAGATGGGGTTGCTCAGAGTTGAACCTTTTTGCATCCCCACTCAATGCAAAACTGCCCAATTTCTGCTTGCTAGATCCAGGGCCTGGAGATTTCTGGAGAGTCACGTTGTCCCTCTCCTGGAGCAGGAGGTTTCTTTATGCTTTCCCTCCATTTCCTCTAATTCAGAGGGTGCACATCAAACTGCAGATGGAGGAGGCCAGCACGATCCTGGTAGCCTCATTCTGGCCTCGGCAGATATGGTTCTCCCCGCTTCAGCAGCTGGTGGAGGAGCCTCTGGTCCCTCTGCCCCTCATTAGGAATTTGCTGACCCAGGCTCAGGGGACCCTGGTTCATCCCAGCCTCAGGCCCCTCCATCTGCATGCTTGGCTACTGAGGACATAGCCATCACTAGGTTTAGGGGTCTCAAACAGAGTGGCGGATGTCCTTGTGGCTGCCCGGAAGCCTTCCACTCGAGCCACATATGCCATGAAGTGGAAGCTGTTTGCTATCTGGGCTACCAGACATAGTCTGGACCCTTTCACCTGTCCGGTGAACCACATCATGGACTACCTGATCTCTTTGTCTGACTGAGGTCTCCAGTACTCCTCCCTCAAGGTGCACCTTTCAGCCATTTCTGCTTTTCATGAGCCTATGCATGACCACATGATTGTTCAGCTGGATGTCTCACATACCTTTCTCAGGGGCATCTGAACCCCCATTCTCCTGTCCCGGCTTGGGATTTGAATTTTATTTTGGAGAAGTTGACCCTGTCACCTATTAAGCCTATCGCAATTTGGGATCTGCGCTTTCTATCTTGGAAAGTGTTATTTTTAGTTGCCATTACTTCTGCTTGAAGAGTTTCAGAGCTTCAAGCCCTCTGGTTTGAGGAGCCTTGTTATTAGATTTTTCACAAAGTCTTTGTGCACAAATCCTAAGTTTCTCCTTACGGTGGTCTCAGAGTTTACACTCAACCAGTGTGTCCAGCTTCCTGTTTACTTTCCTGAGTGTGCCAGTCTGGGGGAAGCACTGCTCCATACATTAGATGTGTGCAGAACCTTGAAGTACTACTTGCTTCAGACCAAGGAGAGTTGAAAATCGAAGCAGTTGTTTGTTTCTTTCTTTCGCCCCAGCTAGAGAGGGCGTTGATGTTTCTAAGCAATGCTTATCCATATGGTTGGCAAATTGCATTGTTTTTTGCTACAACAAGTATGGCAAAGATTTGTCTGGTGCTGTCAAAGCTCATTCCACCAGAGGCATAGCTACCCCTGTGACTTGTTTTCAAGGGGTCTCAGCCGCTAACATTTGTGCGGCTGCTACCTGGAGTACCGTCCATACTTTCACCAAGCACTATAGTCTGGACATTACCTCTAGAGTCTGTGCAGGTTTTTGCAGGGCTGTGCTGCAGAGCCTCCTGTCTTAGGTTTATGGAGAGCCATCCACCCAGACTGTCTGTCTGTACCTGTCAATGCTTGGGACTCGTTCCTACAGTGTAACCTGATGACTGAGAACCCTGATGAAGATAGGACAGTTACATAAGAACATAACAGTAGATCTTGAGGGGATCTCAGCCATCAGATCTGCTTTCCTCCCACCCATCCCCTTCTTTGGGCTTCTGTCTAGGAACTTGGCTGTCTGGTGTATCCAGCCTTTCACAGGGTCTGGACACCTCTCTCTCTCTTTCCTCGGTGCCCCATGGCTAGGGCTATGCTCCCTTTGTCTCTGGGGGGGGACTGAGGAAGGAGACGGGCCGCTCATGCCTTCATAGGGTTAGTGATGTGGGCGGCCCCAGTTGTACTGCTGACAATCTTCCATGTGGATTCCTGTTCACCAATGACAAAGATTCCAACGGTGTAACCTGATGACTGAGATCCCCCACAAAGATCTACTGTTATGTAAGTTCTTACGTAACTCTCCTTTCTGTTACCTTGTTAAAGATATGCTTGGCGGCTGACTTCTGGCACAGCAGAACCACTTCCATCTGCGGTGCCAACGACCAGGGTTCGGGAGCCAACCTTGGACATTGGAGGGTCGGCCGGGGGGGGGGGAGGCTGAGTATCCCAAGGACTACTTGCCTTCTCCAGGGAGGGAGGGAATTTGGTACCTGACACCTACCAAACCATTGTATTGGCAGGGAGGTGTGGCAGCCCAGGACCATACTGGAAGTCTGTCGGGCGGGGACCTGGCAGACCTCTGCATGTTGGGTGTAGGAGTGTGCCTGATCATGTGCAGAGGTCATTGCATGACTGGCCTCACCATGGACAGGTGGGAAGGGGGATGCACACGAGGGAGAAAACCCTCGGCGCAAGCCGCATGATGCCCAGATCCTGAGTATAATATGGGACCCAGCTGATATGGGGTGATCTCTCCCAGCAGTGTCCAGGGGCCCCAAAAAACAGCATAAAAAATATGCTTGGCATTTAAAGAATTTTATTCTTTTTCACAAAAGCACACGTGTCATGCATGGGCATTTTATATTATTTATATTTATTTAATTATTGTTTACCAGGAAAGGAAGGCTAGAAAAATACTTCCTGTTTTCAGTTTTGTCTCAGGGTAAGGGGGATACAGATGCAAACTGACCGACATTGAACCAGGCTAATCTGTGGGTGGATTACTGAAGGGTGTGTGTGTGTGGGGAGGGGGGAATTTAACTAGGACACTGGGAACATTTCCCAACCTTTTTCCAGAAGTGCCATAGGGTTTCTTACATCCACCTGAACAATCTCCAGAAGACAGACTAGACCTTGGTGTAACATCCCATCTGAAACACAGTACTTCTGGCAGCACAGTGTTCTCCAGATGCCATGCTGGGGCATCGAGATGGTTACATTTAACCAACTGGAGAGTGCCCCTTGCAGAGCTGCCAACACCCCCTCCTGCAGCATGCAGTGTCCATTGAACTCTGCCACTCTGCTACTGCCAGATTTTAACCCTGCATAGTTTCTGAGATCTGGGGGGAAAAGGCTCTAAGGTAGTAATTCTGCAGCCCTGAAGTTTTTCAACATTTTAAAATTATTTTTTGGTCATGACCCTCAGGTTTCTTCAGCTTAATGATCTGCAGTTTGAAGGCTGGGTGGGTTGTGACCAGCACAGTGTAGAATGTATCTTTTGAAATCATTCCCAATTTCAGGGCATCATGCATGGGCAGGATAGAGGTACTTGCTTGACTTGACACATCACACCCAGTAGAAGCACTACGATGAGTAACCCTTTCTTGTGTAGTGGCAGCCCATTTGGAGGACCATTTAACCATCCATGACATCTACGAACACCTCCAGTCTGGTTTTCATAAAAGACGTAGCACTGAGACAGCACTGGTTTGGGTGCTCAATGATCTTCTGAGGGCGAGGAATCAGAAGAAACGTTCCATCCTGGTTCTTCTTGATCTCTCCTCAGCCTTTGACACCGTGGATCACATGGTGTTGATAGCACGCCTGAGGCACATTTGTGGGATATTACGAACTGTTCTCCAATGATTCACCTTGTTCCTCACTGGGAGATCACAAAGAGTTGTGTCCGGGTTTTTTTCCTCAGGCCCAACATCTTTGTTGTGTGGGGTGCCTCAGGGTTCAGTGCTGTCTCCCATGTTATTTGCGGTGTATATGCTGCCCCTCGGAGACATTGTAAGATGGTATGAGCTGAGGTTTCACTGCTATGCAGATGATACCCAGCTATACTTGTCTTTTGCACCCGACCAGGATGGAGCCCTCTCTGTGTTTAACAACTGTCTGAAAGAAATCCAGGAGTGGATGGACTCTAGTTGGCTGAAGTTGAACTCAGAAAAGACTGAGGTATTGGTTGTGGACCTGGGTCGCTGGATAGAGGGGTCGTCTGTTGGGATGCCCTCAGGAATTTTTCTCGGCGACAACTCACTCCTGACCTCTGAACGGGTGCGTAACCTGAGGGTTGTCTTGGATGACAGGCTGTCACTGCAGTCACAAGTGTTGGCAGTCGTCAAGACTTCCTTTTACCATTTTAAGAATATCGCCAGAGTTAAGCACCTAGTTCCGTCTGACGACCTACCAACACTGGTCCTCACATTTGGACTATTGCAATTCCTTTTACTTTGGGCTTTCAGGGGTTGAAATCTGCTGCCTGCAGCTAGTGCAGAACGCAGCGGCCCGGGTTTTGACTGGTTCCAGTAGGTCCTGTCATATTACCCCAGTGCTGCGCGAACTGCACTGGCTGTCTGTACGGTGGTGGATCACCTTTAAAGTCAGTTTACTGACTTTCAAAACCCTTCACCATCAGGGTCCGGCCTATCTGAAAGAACTTCTGGTTCCTTACTGCCCTGGCCAATTGCTCCACTCGGCCGATGAGGGGTTACTGGAGAGTCCAAGAGTGAATCTTAAATCATCTGGATGTAGGGCTTTCTCTTATGCTGCACCCACACTTTGGAATTCTCTACCTCGCCGGTTATGGGAGTGCACCTCCGTGGAGGAATTTAAGTGGGGTTTGAAAACCCGTCTATGGCAAATGGCCTTCTTAGAAAACTGATTGCTTTGTAGTTGATGATTTACTATTGGTTTTATTTGTGTTTGATATTTGATTTTAATGTTCGATTTGTAATGTTTTAAACTGTACAGCGCCTTGGAAATTGAAAGGCACTATATAAAGCAAGGTCAGCACCCAGGTTGGGGACTGACCAAACGAGCAGACACAAAAGACCGTTAGGCCTATTCTGCTGGCATTTTAGTATGTTAGTATAAATGAAATTATTATTATTATTATTCTTACAACTGCTGAATCAAAGTGAGTCAAAACAGCTGCTTATTTAATAGGCAGAAGCTTGTAGTCCGCAATAGCACTCTCTGTTATACATGAGTGTGATATCACATTCATGTATAATGGAGAAAGACACACTAATTCCTGTACATAATGAAGGGCGGCCAGTAATTATAGGTTCATTATCTACACTAAGGCCACAGAATCCACTGTGCATGTTCAGTCACAGGGAAGTCAATTTGACTGTCTTTATCCCCAGTCCTATATTCTCTAGTCCCAACCCCCACTGCCCTCAGATCTTTTTTTCATCTGGAAGAAACAGGTCACAGTTATCACAGCTTCTGCTTGTGATTTAGGATTTTCTGTGTTGAGGCTACTTTTAGTTTTGTTTATTTGAAACATATTTTACCAAGTAAGCAAGCAGAGCCCAGGGAGAGCTTGTTTCCAGTTACGGACTTGGGAGGGGGGATACAGAGAACTTTCTAGAAGATACAACAGGGTTGCAACAAATTAAAAATCTGCCAATAACAACAGTTACAGTAAGAAACAGTGAACACTGACAGTAGTACAAATATAAGTGCAGTATTATTAGCACAGGCATTGGAACGTTATAAGCACATCAGACAATCCAAGTAGCTGGTGACCAGGATAGGAGTACAACGACTAACACAAGTCTCGTGGCTGGAGGGAAGGAGCAGTTGTGACAAGACTGAGGGACCATATGTTGCTTCTTGATGTGTGCCTTAGTAGATCAGTAGCTCAAAGTACTTGCTAGAATATTAGGTAGTCCATTCCACAAGTGAGGAAGTCTATAGCGAATGGAAACTTGGCCAACACTGTGCTTACAGTGAGGTTTGGAACTTTTTCCCTGTTTCAGATGCAAGAGAATAAGATGTGTGAAGAAGCTGAGATTCTGTTTAGATGCTGCCGATGGCAGATGCGCTGCTGTGCTGAGGACCCGGGTTTGGAAGCTAGCCTGGAAGGTTGTGTCGAGGCAAAAGTGTGGCCGAGACAGCTGCCACTCAGCAGTGCGTCTCATCTAGGGGAGTTTGGCAACGGGTTCCACTGCTGCAGCGACCCCTGTGGCTGAGCCAGGTTGCTTGCTTCTGCTGTGGGCCAAGCTGCAGTTGGCAAGGCCGACAGAGGCACTGCCCCCACCTGAGGAGTAGAGAGAGTGGGGAAAAACAGGGAAGTAAAACCCCCTTCCATCCAAATGATGGCATACATCTCCTGAACAGGGTATATCCTTGAAGTCGGTGGTAGGGAATAAAAACATATATACAAAAAAAGAATTTCATTTAGGTACTTGGGGAGCTTCCCAGTCCAGGATTTGGCACCCAGAAAGGCAACATGGAGTGAGTGCCTCCCCTGAGGATGAGCCCAGCACAGTTGCTTGTACATTGTACAGTGGTGGGTGTGAAGAGGGCAGGTCAACCAAACCCACAAAGAGCATTGAAGACGATAGTGAGTTTTGAGATGACAGAGTTTGAGGTGGAAGAGAAAACTCCATCACTATAATCCAGAGTAGGGAAAATCATCAGTTTAACAATACGTTGCCTAGTGTGGAGGGGCAGCCAGCTATTCACTCTGTACAATGCACCTAGTTTTGCAAAACTACCTGGAAACAGTACTTTTAATATGGGCACAGTAGTCCAGATGCTAGCTGAGCATCAGACCAAGATATTTATAGAATGTTACCTTTTTTCAGACAGACACCTGACAGGGAGTAAATGATTGGGAGGGGTATTTGTACTGAGCAACACTGAGAAGGTTTTTTTTTTTTTGTATTTACAACTAGCCAGTTTTGTATGGAAGCAGTTTTGGACATTGTAGTCGTTCTGTAGGTCCTGTTCAATAAGCTGAGTTGAGAGCCCTGTGAAATTATCGTATCATCGTATCAGATGTGGATACTGCAGTTGGCAGGAGCATTGGGAAGGTCATTGATAAAGACAGTAAGCAGAAGGATCCCAGGACAGCACCCTGTAGGACTGCTAGGGTAACTGGTAGTATGGAAGAGTAAACAAAAGGTCCTCAGGATGGCACCCTGTAGGACTCTTAGACAAACAGGGAGTGTGGAAGGGTAAACAGAAGGATCCCAGGATGGCATCCTGTAGGACTCCTAGGGAGACTGGGAGTGTGGAAGGATAAACACAAGGATCCCAGGACAGCACTCTGTAGGACTTCGTGGGAGACTGGGAGTGTGGAAGGGTAAACAGAAGGATCCCAGGATGGCATCCTGTAGGACTCCTAGGGATACTGGGAGTGTGGAAGGATAAACACAAGGATCCCAGGACAGCACTCTGTAGGACTCCTTGGCAGACTAGGAGTGTGGAAGGGTAACTAGAAGGATCCCAGGACAGTACTCTGTAGGACTCCTAGGAGACTAGGAGTGTGGAAGGGTGAACAGAAGGATCCAAGGATGGCACCCTGTAGGACTCCTAGGGAGACTGGGAGTATGGAAGGGTAAACAGAAGGATCACAGGACAGCACTCTGTAGGACTCTTAGGGAGACTAGGAGTGTGGAAGGGTAACTAGAAAGATCCCAAGACAGTACTCTGTAGGACTCCTAGGGAGACTGGGAGTGTGGAAGGGTGAACAGAAGGATCCCAGGACAGCACCCTGTAAGACTCTTAGGGAGACTGGGAGTGTAGAAGGATAAACAGAAGGATCCCAGGACAGCAACCTGTAGGAGACTGGGTGTGTGGAAAGGTAAACAGAAGGATCCCAAAACAGCACCCTGGTAGGACTCCTCGGGCAACTGGGAGTGTGGAAGGGTAAACAGAAGGATCCCAGGACAGCACTCTGTAGGACTCCTCAGGTGACTGGGAGCGTGGAAGAGTAAACAGAAGGATCCCAGGACAACATCCTGTAGGACTCCTAGTGCGACTGGGAGTGTAGAAGAGTATTTTATTTATTATTGTCTTGGAATTTGACATACCTTTGAGTCAGAGACTCATTTACAAAGGTTCCACATCCAAAATAAATCATGACAATTAGCTAAATACAACAATGTAACAAAAAACATGACATGGATATAACTAAAACCAAAAAACAATCAGAGCTGTTATTATATCAGACTTTGTCAAAGTTCGCAAATAACCAAAAATAGATACCAGGATAAAAGCTAAGATACAATATAATAATGTATCAGTATGTGATAATAGGTGGTCAAGAATAACTTTGTTGAAGTCAATAGGTTAACATGGGTCAGCCAAGACAAATGAAAAGGAGCGGTGAAAAAGGGGAAAGAGGGAGGAATGGGAATAGGTGGACATCAGGGTTCAGGGGCTACAGAGTGAGGTGAAGCAGAGAAAAGAAAAACACTTCAAGAGAGAGGTACTGGGGGGGGGGAGGAGGGGGGAGCAGCAGCTGTTTAACCAGGACATGAGGGGATACGTGAGGGTGAAGTAGCTTAAGTTGGGCAGTTGCAGTGGTTGAGAGAAAGAAGGTACTGTCTGAGGTTGCGTTTAAACTGCCTTAACTTGGAGGCAGTTTGTACATCAAGAGGGAGATCAGATAGCCAAGGTGGGAGCTCTGTAGAGAAAGGCTCACTAGATACATAGATACATAGACAGTGTCGGCAGATAAGGGCCTATGGCCCACTACGCTTGATTAGTCTGACAGAATGGGGCCTGATAGGTAGATCTAGTTGCGCTTCTCGTCCTTTGAGGATTGGTTACTGGGGTAAGGAGGTGGTGTGTTGTTGGAGAGCTTAGACCCAGATAGATCTTCTTACCTAGTAGGCAGGTCTGGTACATGATCCTTCCACTAAGATTCAGCCAGCAGGTTTGGGTATACAGATCACAGGTGTGGGTGTATCTGTGAGCCCCAGAAACCAATTGGCAGGCCTTATTGAGGGCAACCTTAATACGTTTAAGTGAAGGGTCAGTAGCTGCTCCATAAATAACTAGCCTGTAGTCTACAAGAGAGAGGACAGAGTAAACAGAAGGATCCCAGGAGAGCACCCTCTAGGACTCCTAAGGTGACAGGAAGTGTGGAGGGATAAACAGAAGGATCCCAGGACAGCACCCTGTATGACACCTAGGGCAACTGGGACTGTGCAAGAGAAGGATGTGCCCAACTTGATCACCTGCTATCTGCCAGACAAGCAGGAATCAAACCATCAAAATGAGGTATTTGAGAGACTTGAGGCTAGTTTAAATAATAGTAGGGAGTGGTTCTCTTTATCAAAAGCCTTGGCCAAGTTGATGAAGACTGCCCTTGTGCCATGGCTGGAGTTTATCTGGTTATGGAAGTGGTCAGTCGTCTATAGAAGGGACGGGTGGAGGTATTGGAGCAGCTTGAGCAAAAGTCACATTGGAAGAAGGTGAGAAAGCCAGTTCTGGCATAGAGTCTGGACAGCTGCCTACTGACTAGCCTCTCTAGGACATTGGACAGAATAGGCAGTTGGGAGATAGGGCAGTAGCTACCAGGGACATCTGGAGCTCCAACTTGTGGAGTGTTGCAACAGTAGTGTGTTTTCAGGTAGAAAGAAAGCAGCCCATGGCCAGGGAGCTGTTGCAAATGTGGGTGAACTGTTTGACTATGACCAGGGCACCTAGGGTGAAAAATCTAGGGAAGATACAATCAGGACTGCTGCTAGAATACACATTTAGGACAGCCAGTTCTTTAAGGACACTTTTCTCAGGGATTTTACAGAACTAAAAGCCAATAGAAGTAGGGGAGCACTCAGTAAGGTGTTGGAATGGGAGCTGATGTGGGCTTTAGGTCATAAATGAAATTCTGGTTTAAGGCAGTGAATGGGTTGTTGGCATTAGGCTTGGGGGCAGATGTTTGGGTAGTAGAGGTGTAGAGGTAATGAATGGCTCTCAAGAACTTGGTGGAGTCTGTCACAAACCCACTTCTGAGTGTCAGGTCCACTGAGCTCACAGTGCCCACCCCTAACTGCAATATGTGACAGGAAGGGGGAGAACAGAGGATTCCCTCTTTGTGTCTTTCTATAGTACTCGCTGAGTTAACAACTGAACACTCACCACAAAGTCCCAGAGTTCCCTCTTTACTCTGGATAAGGGTGCAATGCCAGTGTCGAGTCTTGTAGTCAAATTAGAACCCTTCTTCAGTTGTTGCACTAAGGGGGAAGATCCAGGCATAACACGCTCTTCAGGGTAGCCATGTGAAATTGATTTTGTCGTCTTCCACAGGACATGCAATAACCTGGTTCAAATCCCCACGGACTCTTCCCTGAGACTTTTGTATTCTCACTATCTTTACCCAGGTTTCCCTTTTTGGATCCTTGTTTGATTAGTAGCTTATGGTGGCACCCCTTAGCAATAACAGTTTGGTCACAGATTATTAATAACGTCCCACAATCACACACAATATAAAAATGTTGCTTAGGCAGGTTTCTTGAAAACAAATGTTTTTACTAAATAATTAATTATCATACATTTACAACTAAGAAGATTTAGAAAATCTGGTCACAAAATAACACAAATAAAAAATGGACATGTACAAAAAAAACACGTCTCAAACTGTTATCTAA
This sequence comes from Neoceratodus forsteri, assembly GCA_016271365.2. Lineage (NCBI taxonomy): Eukaryota > Metazoa > Chordata > Ceratodontiformes > Ceratodontidae > Neoceratodus > Neoceratodus forsteri. The sequence goes on along the minus strand of JADMNL010000027.1, from coordinate 122,175,589 downwards.
TTTTTACCTTAAGCTCGTAGAAAATTGAAGTCCAGAAAAGTACATGAAAGTTTCAGTTTCCTTTGTCCTGGCAATCACTGGGTCTCAGCAGTTTGCTCTGTACGGAGAACAGTGTCCTTGAAGATGCTCAGCAGAATGAGAAAAAATTACTCTGGCTCATCCCTTATATAGCTGAATGCAGCCTGCAAAAACTCTATCTGGTCCCATAGGGTGGCCTTCTCTTTTACGCCAGTAGAGGTCACTCTTACTCTTTCCCAAAAATTCTTATTTATTTTATTTATTTAGCTTTTGTTAACCAGGTAAGTGCACTAGCCATAAAATGACTATTTTCAGGCACGACCCGGGAGAGTACAGACATGCAGAAACTTAACAAGATAACAGTTTATAAGTGCTTTGCATACAATGAGTTAAAGAGGATACAATACATCGGAACATACAAAGTAAAACACTTTACATACAATGAGTTAAAGTGGATACAGTATATCAGAGACATACAGAGTAGACCATTCACAAGTTCATAGGTGCCTACCTATGCAGTGAATAGAGAGGACCATGGACAATAAATTATCAGGTGACATATCATATAAACAGAACAAGGTACACAAAAACAGGTAATAAAACAGGAAGAAATAACCATTGAAAGCAGGGCGTGTTATTAAGGAAAAGGTCGGTAAGTGAGGAAAAGGGGAGCAAGCCATGAAATTAGATTATATGAGTATATGTAAGAGTAAGGGAGATGCCTGCAGTGCAAGATTGTATATGAGCAGGGAAAGGGAGCCGAGACAGGCTGAGGCAGTAAGAGGGTTATATAGACGTGAGGAAATACTGTTGTATTGCAAGAGACATCAGTCATTAGGTAGGGTAAAAGCTGGAACAGGTATCAGCAATCAGCAGATTTGAGTGCAGTTTTCTCTTAAAGCATGTGTGGGAGCTAGAAAGTCTAATGTCGAGGGGAAGGGAATTCCACAGCTCTGGAGCCACATGCTCAAGTGCAACAGTTCCTTTCCTAGTGCGGCACCTCGGCAAATTCAGAAAGGATTTATCAGCTGATCGTAGACCATGGAGTGTGTCCTGAGGAACAAGCATAGCTGCAAGACACCTGGGGGTTTGATTTTGAATTATCGAATCAATAAGAGAGCCATGGTAGTATTTCCTGCTAGCTAATGGAGAGAACCAACCAAAATCATTATAAAGTTGACAGTGGTGTTTAAGCCAAGGAGCAGAAGAGGCATAGCGACATATGTTGTTATACGTAATGTCCCATCTGAGTAGGTCAGTTTTATGAGCAGCCCCAAATAAGGGAGCCCCATAGGTTAGGGTAGGAAGCAGAATCCCCCTCGCAATGGCCATTTTAGCCGATGGCACGAGCATATAACTAGTCTTATATGCAACACCCAGTTTGGAGTTGACAGCTCTGCAAACAGACTGTACATGAAGATTAAGATCAAGAGATTGATCTGGCAGGATGCCCAGGTACTTGAAAGAGGTCACACATTCCAGTAATTGACCTTCTAAGTCCTGCACTGTCAGTGCTGTTGTGCAAGCCTGGAGCTTTGGGGCTGATCCAAGCAGCATGGCTTTAGTTTTGCTAGTGTTGACAGCCAGTTTGTGGTCGTATAGCCAGTTTTGGATATTGTTAAAGTCAGAGGAAAGCGTTGTATTGCTAGTGTCTATATTAGTAGAACTTGTATAGATGACAAGATCATCAGCATATAGAATAGCAGAACAGGATTTTAGAGCAGCTCCAATGTTATTTATATAAAGAAAGAGAGAATAGGAGGGGCCCTAGGATGGAGCCCAATGTTAATGGTGGTACTGTTTTTCAGTTTCAGTACTTCTTTGACAAATAACACCCGTATGAGAATTCACATAGGTCTGCCAGAAAGGATATTCCTGTTGTTTCCTTTCACCTCTTAAAATGTAATATACCATGACAGTTTTCTGGAACTCAAAAGTCTCTCCCTTGAAGTGCATAGAGACTGTTTGTCAAGGAAGTACTGAAACTGAAAAAAAGAACCTATATAAATAAGAATTTTTGGGGAAGCGCAAGCGTAATCTCTACTGGCCTAAAAGAAGGCGATCCTTTGGGATCAGACAGAGTTTTTGCAGGTTGCATCCAGGTATGTAAGGGATGAGCCAGAGTCATTCGATCACGGTGCAGGGAGGGGGGGTGAGCTCTCCGACGGAACGGAGGTACGGAGGAAGTGTGAGCGAGTTCCAATACAGGGGGAGTCTCTTGAGTGCGTGACTTGAGGGTCTGTTATGGGGGTTGCAGCGGAGTCCGCCCGAGTGCATTTTCTGGACACCGACGCTGCTTGCTTGGCAGAACTGGAGGAAGCAGGCAAAGGAAGCCAGGCACAGCATCCAGGAGGGAAGTGATTTTTCTTTTTTATTTTCTTTTCATTTTGATGTGCTGGTGGTTCTTGCTTGTTGTTTGGCATACTGGGCTGTTTTGGGGTGAGGGACGAGGTTGGGCTTTGACCCCAGGAGGGCTGATTGATTAGCACTGATGCTGGTTTCTCCCAACACACCTTCCCCCATCCTTCCCTCCCCATGCTTGTCCGCCTTTATAAGTGAGCTGATGTGACATAGGGGATACTGGGCACAGCAGGGGACATCTGATAGGGGTCATCTGTTCAAGAGGAGCTTAAAGTGATTGACAATTGGTGGGGTTTGTAACTGTTCTTGGGGGTAATTCAGTTGTAGGTGCAGCATGATTGAGAGATACTAAGGTCTATGGCCTTGTGAGGAAGCAGAGCAGGGGTTTGTTAGGGATACACTAGATAAGAAGGATTACATTCTGGGGGGTATTTCAGGAATTAAGGAAATGCCGAGGTGAGATAATGGAGGGAGGTAGGGAAGGATACACTAGGGGATGGGGAGGCATTAGCGGGGGGAGGATGGGGACAGCAGAGGAGGGGGTACTGGTGCTGCAGGATGCTAGAGGGGCCTATGGGGGTACAATAGTGTGCTGCTGTGGATGTGGGGCGGCAGTCTGGATGAATGTATTGTGGAAGCTAGGAGGGTGTCCGGTGACAGGCTGAGGAGACTCAAGGATGAAGTGCAGTGGCTTGGTAGAGAGTTGAGGAGGTTTGGAGAGGGTTGCTGTGGCAGAGAGCAACAGGAGGACACCACATGGGTGGAACAGTGGTTCAGGGGATGGGATGGGATGGGGAAGAGGGGCAGGGGCAATACAAATGGGTGGCAAAGCACCGGGGGGGGAACGGGAGGAAGGAACCCACACCCAGCACGGCAGAGTGGGCAGGTAATAGGTTTTTGGTGCTAGCAACACTGGAGGAAACATAGAAACATAGAATTTGATGGCAGATAATGACCGCTTGGCCCACCCAGTCTGCCCATTTCCCTGCCTAATGGATAAGCTGCAGATCCTAGTTAACCAGCAGACTACTTCTTTCTACCCCAACCCCCTAGAATTGCCTTATGGCTGTCCCATGCATGCTTGAATTCAACCACTGTTTTTGACTCCACCGCCTCCTTCGGAAGGCCATTCCATGCATCCACAACCCTCTCTGTGAAAAAATACTTCCTTACATTACCTCTGAGCCGCCCTCCATCTTCAAATTGTGCCCCTTGTTCTTGCACACCTCTTTTTGAAAGATGCTACCCTCTTCGGACTTCATTGATTCCCTTGAGGTACTTGAAAGTTTCTATCATGTCCCCCTCTCTCCTTTCCTCGGGCTATACATATTAAGTTCCTTTAGTCTCTCTTCATTATGTCTTCCGTGCAGACCCTGCACCATTTTAGTTGCCCTCCTCTGGACAGCTTCCATCTTGTCTATGTCCTTGCAGAGATTGGGTCTCCAGAACTGCACACAGTACTCCAGATGGGGTCTCACCAGCTGTCTATACAGAGGGATAACAACTTCCTGTTTTCTACTGGTGATGCCTCTCCCTATGCATTCCAGTATCCCACCAGTCCTCCTTACTGCCCTCTCACATTGCTTGCCCACCTTTAAGTCATCTGATATGACTACCCCCAGGTCCCTTTCCATTTTTGTTGTTGTTAGTATCTCACCCCCCATTGTGTACTCTTCCCCTGGTTTTGTTTCCAGGTGCATTACCTTGCACTTCTTAGCATTAAATCTAAGCTGCCATACATTTGACCATTCCTCTAACCTTGCTAGTCCCTTCTCATCCTTTCCACCCCACCTTGTGCATCAACTCTGTTGCAGATCTTTGTGTCATCTGCAAAGAGACATACTTTTCCTTCCAGTCCCTCTGCAGTGTCACTTACAAAGACATTGAAGAGGACCGGTCCTGATACTGAACCCTGCGGCACCCCACTAGTAACCCCCCTTTCTTCAGAGTGGACTCTATTTACTATTACCCTCTGTGTCCTATTCTCCAGCCAATTCTTTACCAGGCAATCATCTTGGGACCCACTCCCAGGCTGGCTAACTTGTATATTAATCTTTTGTGTGGGACTGAGTCAAATGCCTTGCTAAAGTCTAGGTAGACCATGTCCACAGCCCCTCCCTGATCTACTACTTTGGTCACCCAGTCAAAGAAATATATTAGATTTGTGTGGCATGACCTTCCCGCTGTGAATCCATGCTGCCTTAGGTCCTGTGCCCCTCTGGCCTCTAGGTACTCGACAGTTCTTTCCTTCAGAAGTGATTCCATCATTTTTCCTGTCACTGAGGTTAAACTAACAGGTCTGTAATTTCCTGCTTCTGCCCTGCTCCCACTTTTGTGAAGGGGAATCACATCTACCCTCCTCCAGTCCTCAGGTACCACCCTATCCTCCCATGATTTGTTAAAGAGGGTAGTCAGTGGTGTCACTAGTTCTACCCTTAGTTCTTTTAGAATTCTGAGATGAATCCATCAGGCCCCATTGCTTTGTCCACCTTCAGTTTTAAGAGTTCTTTCAGAACCCTTTCTTCTGTAAATGGGCTGGTATCAACTTCTTTATCCAGAGTGTTTCTGTTGTTTGTTTTAGGACCTCCCTCTTACGTTTGTAAATACTGAGCAAAAATATTTGTTTAGTATCTCTGCCTTTTCACAGTCACCCTCTGCCCACCCCCTCCCCTTTATTAAGCCTCACTATCCCTTCCTTAGTCTTCCTTCGCTCCCTGATGTACCTAAAAAAGGTTTTATCCCCCTTCTTAACTGAGTTGGCTATCTTTTCCTCAGGTTGGGCCTTTGCTGTTCTGACTGCCTTCCCAGCTTCCTTTTGCTTTAACTGATACAATTCTCTATCCTGCTCATTCTGTGATTCCTTGTACTTTCTGAATGCTTTCTTTTTCTCTTGAACCTTCACTGCCACCTCCTTTGAGAACCGTAGTGGTTTCTTACATCGTTTTGTTTTGTTTATTTGCTTCACACAAAGGCTTGTTACCTCTGTGATGGAAATTTTTATTATTCCCCATTGTTCTTCCACCCCTCCTTCCTGCCCATTTGCTAGTGCATTCCTTAGGCAGAGGAGGGGCAGGTGAGGGATCCCCAGGAGGGGTAAGTAAGGGAAGTGAGAGGATGACACGTGGACAGGAGTCTGGCGGAGGATGGTGGTAGTGGTAAGGGGGGGAGGGGCACAGCTGGAAGGATGGAAGATTTGCTGGGGTAAATGGGAGAGGGGCAAGGTTAGAGAGGTGAATAGGAGGGACTTGGGAGAGGAGGACCACGGGGTGGAAGTGATGAAGGGGGAGCAGAGTTAGGTCTGAGGTGGAGGGGGGATCCGTAGGAGAGAAGGGGAGAGTTTCAGCTGAGGTGGACTCTAGCGGTAGTCACCAGGGTAAAAGGGTGGGGGGGACAAGGATTGGAGAGGGATGGGTATTAGTGCTGGAGGATTCGGGATATTAGTGCTGGGGGATTCAGTACTGAAAAGGATAAGATGGGGCAGCAAGGATGACCAACACAGTCGCATCTGGGTGGAGTCTATACCTGGCTTAACTGCAGGCAGGGTGGGGCAGTTCATTCTTAGGTGTGCTAGGAGGGGTAGGAGGAAACTGCATCTCGTGGTGCACATGGGTACGAATGACCTAGCAGGGGAGACAGTGGAAGCAGTGAGGGAGAGGTTTGAGGATCTGGGCAGGCTGTGTGGGGAACTGGGGGAATTGGTGGCCTTCTCAGAGGTGCTCCCAGTACCCTGCACTAGTATGGTGAGAAAGGTAAGGATTGGGGAGTTCAACACATGGCTGAGGGAATGGTGTCATTCCAGGGGGTATGGGCTGGTAGGGGGCTGGGACAGACTCTAGGACAACAATGAACTTTATGCAGGGGATAGGCTACATTTGAGCAGGGAGGGGAAGGAGGTATTAAAGCAGAGGGTAGGGAAATACACAGCTACGAAGGTGGATTTAAACTAGGTAGGGGGTGGTGAGCGGACAGTTGGTAGGCATGGATCCCAGAGAGGGGAGCCAAATGAGCTTACCCTGCCAGGGTAGTAGGGAGGTACTTGGAGCAGTGGCATGGGGGGGAGTAAGAGAGGGGTATCCCAGAGAGGGGAGGGAGCAGGGTCAGTTTGGAGGGTGGTCTCACTGAATGCGAGAAGCCTTGGTAATAAATCAGTAGAATTACAGGCTTCCTTGGCAATAGGGAGGGTGGACATTGCACCCATCATGGAAACATGGTCCACCCTGTACCAGGATTGGGATTTGACGGTCCCAAGTTATAGGATTTTCAGGAAGGACAGGGCTAAGGGAAAAGGGGGTGACAGTATATATATGGGAGGGGATAAGGTGCATAAGGGAGGAGGGGGAGGAAAGCAGAACAGAGGGCCTATGAATTCAGTTCCAAGACTTAAAAAGTAGGACATTGAGGATAGGGGTGGTGTACAGGCCACCAGCCCAAGGGGATGACCTGGATAGGGAGTTAGCTGAGCAAATCAGAAGGGTCTGTAGGAAAGGGAACACTGTGGTGGTGGTGGGTGACTTCAGCCTACCGGGGGTTGAGTGGAGCACCAAAACCACCACAAGTGCGAAGGAACAGGTCATGTTAGAAACATTCCAGGGCAGCTTCCTGGTGCAGTTAGTCCGGGAGCCAACTAGATTAGATCAGACTCTAGACCTAGTCCTGTCAAATGGGGAGGCTGTAAGGGATCTGGAGGTGAAGGACCCTCTGGCTGGTAGTGACCACCACATGGTTTGGTTCATGCTTAATATGGGCAGGGTATCAGGAGGCACAAGTACCAGAGTGATTGAATTTAAGTGGGCAGACTTTAAAAGGATGGGGGATATTGTGGGTACGCATCTGGCAGGTATTCGACCATGCATGGTTGCTAGCCAGAAACGAGATATTATTAAGAAAGGGCTGGTGGAGGCTACTGGGACATGTATAAGAATAAGGAGTAAGAAGGGGAGGGCTAAAAAACCCAGCTGGCTGACGCAGGAGGTAATGGAGGGGTTGAGGGCCAAGAAAACCGGCATTTTGGAGACTCAAGAAATCGGGAGGAGAGGACAACAGGGAGATATATACGAAGAAGTCCAGGGAGGTTACCAGTCTGGTCAGAGTGGCCAAGGCTTCCAGGGAGCTGAGATTGATGCGGGGAATTAAGAACGGAGAGAAGGACTTCTACAGATACATCAGTGAAAGGCAGAAAAATAAAGATCAGATAGTGAAGATAGAGAAGGACGGGGGCTGGGTGAAGAGGGGGCGGACCAGGCTGAGGCACTAAATGACTACTTCTACTGTGTGTTTAGTGAAGGAGAAAGGGAGGCAGGCATGACCTGGGAGAGGAGGGGACTGGGTGGGGGAGGTGACTGATGCAGGGATCACAGAAGGTTGGGTGCTGAAAGGATTAAGGGCACTGAGGGGAGGATAAGGCACTGGGTCCAGATGGCATTCACCCTAGGGTACTGTATTTGGATTTCAGCAAGGCCTTTGATTCCATGCCACATGGGAGGCTGGGGGGGAAGCTGATTATATAGGGGTGGGAACAAACATGGTGAACTGGATCACCAGTTGGCTGAAGGGCAGGCAGCAAAGGGTGGTGCTGGTGGAGGGGGAGTCTCGTCACCAAGGGATGTGATGAGCGGGGTGCCGAAAGGACCAGTGTTGTTTGGGATTTTCATTGCCAATATCTCCCACGGGGTCCAGAGTAAAATCAGTCTCTGCACGGATGACAAACAAAGATGGGAGCAATGGTAGATGACATTGAAGGATGGAGGGAGCTGCAGGAGGACCTGACCAAACTACGGGAGTGGTCAGTGGCATGGCAGTTGGGGTTTAACACCAAAAAGTGCAAGGTATTGCACTTCAGGGCTAAGAACCAGGGGAGGAGCTATTAGCGGGGGGGTACAGCTGGAATGCACTGAAGAGGAGAAGGATCTAGGGGTGCTCATAACAGGGGGTATGAACAACTCGGCTCAGTGCAGGAAGGCAGCAGCAAAAGCCAGCAGGATGCTGGGGTGCATAGCGAGGGGAATCTCCTCTAGAAATAGGGAGGTGATCCCGCACCTGGAATACTGCGTGCAGGTCTGGCACCCATTCCTGAAGACGGACATCAGATTGTTGGAGGGGGTACAGCATGAGCAACAAAAATGATTCAGGGATTAGAGGAATACTCCTATGAGGAGAGGCTAGGCGAGTTGAACATGTATTCCCTGGTGGAAAGGAGGGATGGGGGGACATAATCGAAACCTTTAAATATCTAAAGGGGATAAACAAGACTGGTGCAGCATGGATTTTCCAGATCAGAAGGGGGGGTCATGAGGGGGCACCAGTTGAGATTGGAAGGGGGAAGATTCAGGAGGGAAGTCAGGAGACGGTATTTCACAGAGAGAGTGGTGGATAAGTGGAATATTCTACCTGAGGAAGTAGTAGCCAGTAACACAGTAGACAGCTTTAAGAGGGGTGGGACAGAGCGAGATGGGGGTCATTATGAAGAGGGGAGGAGTGGGTGGGGCAGCTGTAAGGTGAGGGGCTAGCTGCACAATCGAGCAGACTTGATAGACCGTGAGGCAGGCTGGCGTTTCCATATGTTCGTGTTACAGGCAAATGAATTTTGGCATAGCCCTGTTAAGGGACCTAGAAATGCAATCTCAGCTTCCTCAGTTAGGTTTACAAGGAATTTCCACTCCTCCTGGCAAGCAGGCTTTTCTAAGATCACAGAATGCCAATTTCCTATGTGACCTTTTCAGTAACACATACATTCTTATGGCATTTCTTATGGTATTTGACATACACAAAATCACATCAAAATAAAAATATAACAGAAATATATCTGCAAATAATGACTGGCAGTGGCTAGCTCGCCACAGGGTCTATCAAGAGGAGAGGGGCTTTGGTATAGAAGAACTACAGCATTAACCTGCTGGGTTGTGTGGATGCTGCTGTTAGAATCTCTGTCCTCCGGATTCTAAGCTAAAAAAAAAACTTGGGGCATGCACTTAGCCCCCTCCTTCCTGAGAACTGCTGGGAGTCTGTGGATAGTGAACTAAATCTAGGTAGTTACAAGAGAGGTTACTTACTTGTAACTGCAGCTCTACTACTAGTATTTAGTTCACATCCATGCAACCTACCCACCATGCTCCGGCCAGGCTTGCTCTTCAGGTCTGTTTTTTTCAGTGTCTGGGTCTGAGAGAAATGAGTGGCAGAAAACAGAGGACATTAGATTAGATGACAAAAGTCAAGTTTGAAGACTATCCCGGTGACTGAGCGTCCTCAGTGGATTCTGCCCAAGTGTGGATGCGAACAATACTAGTAGTAAACCTACAGTTCCAGGTAAGTAGCTTCTTTCTCTTTATTGCTGTTTTCCTTTTGGTGAGTTCTGATGAAACCCAGTATCACTTGGTCATTATAGTTGGGTAGAATTCCACCCTTGTAAAGGGACACGAGAAGCAGAATCTTTGGATTAGGTCCATGTGCTGATCTCAGGTTTGAATCCCATTGGTCACTGACCCTGAGCAAGTGTCTTGGCCTACCTGTATTTTAGTATTTCTCAGCTATGAAAGACTTCTTGTGGAATTCATATGTTATTGTTCTTTATTGCAGTTTAAAGGACTTCCACAGCTTCTATGAAGTTGTTGGTTTAAAATGGAAGGTAAGTGTTTGGTGCCAATTGGCAAGTACTGCATGAGTAATTTAAAATTCTCTTTCTATCCATCCTTGTTCCTCACAACTTTTAAATACTCTCTGGTTTTGCTTTTCTAGGCTAGGAGAATCCGAGAGCACTGGTTCGATGATCTTCCAAGCACGGCACTTCTTATTTTTAAAGGTACAGTACATTTCATGTTTATATTAATTTGCTCTCCTTTGTACCCCTAGTTGCTGACTTCCCTTACTCTAACTATATTTCATTCCAGCACTAATGGCAACCCTGACTGGTAGCAAATGGGGAAATAGTGCTGTGTGAAATGTATAGCCTTTCAACGTAATTTGGGCAGAATTGTTATTCTGCTTCTGTGAAATTTTTTCCGCAAACTTTGGCGAAATTTCACCAAAATTTAATTTGCAGTTTGCATCATATGATTCTTAAATCACACATTCAGATGCCACCCTTTGACAAGTGTGACGTGTATGGGTACATGTGACAAGTTTCAGAACTCTAGCTTTAAATGGGGCTAAGGTATAAGTAGCCGAATATTCAAAAAAAAACATGACATTTTGCAAGTAGGTAAACAGCCAAAAATTATAACATAATGTATGTGCAGTAATGTATGTGCAGTACTTAAAGGAGACAGGAAATGCGTGCAAATTGGCAACAGTTAGTAATGGTCCTTTATAAAAGCAGTGACATTGACATCTCCAAATGAGCCACATTTAACTGCACCTGAATAAATATTGATGTGAAAAACTGTGTTTTGAGTAGTTTTCTTTTTATGGACAACATTCTGCATAGTTCCCTTCATGGAATCAGTAATTTGGAATTTTTACTATGTCACTGTTTATGTACAGAATGGTAACCTGTTCTCCTATCAGAACCTTGCTCAGAGTTCTTTGCACAAACCATGACATAGTTAAAACTCCAGATCACTGGTTCCATGAAGAGAACTGTAACAGAAAGCTGCCCACAAAATCAAAACAATGAAAAATACAATTTTTCACATCACTTTTTATTCAGGTATAGTTACATATAGATCATTTAGGGGAATGAATATCATTTCTGAAAATAAGAGTGGTATAAACACCTGCCAATTAGAAATGATTTCCTGTCCTCTTTAAAGTCTAATTTTTCGTGTTTTCGGAAAATCATGGACATTTGTGATAATTTTGTAAAAAGGGAAAAAGCACCCTAATAAAATTAATTCTGACACACAACTTCACTTTTAATGGCAAGCACTTTTTACAGATCATGGGGACTGCCATGGGCACAAAATTGGCACCACAATATGCCAATCTTTTCATGGCCTGTCTAGAAGAAGATTTTTTTTAAACACTGCCCCTATAAACCATCAGTCTACCTCCTACATATAGATGACATATTCCTGATTTGGACAGAAGGTGAAGACTTCTTCAAAAAGTTCCATCATGATTTTAACAACTTTAATCACTCTATAAAACTCACTATTGAATACTCCACCACCAGCATACATTTTCTAGATACCATAGTCAGTATCACTAATAATGGACATGCACAAACTACTCTTTACAGAAAACCCACTGACAGACACCTGCATAATTCCAGCTTCCATCCAAGGCATACAAAAAATCTGTAATCTACAGTCCGGTAATTTGTTACCATCGAATCTGTTTTGATAAGAGAACAAGAGACAGACAGCTCTCCTCACTTCAGAATTCCCTAATCTAGCAGGGCCACTCCCCAAGACAAATTGACAGAGAAAATGAATGGTTCTTACAAATACCATGAGAAAATCTGCTGGAATACAGACAAAAAGATCAAACTGATTGCACACCCCTAGTTGTCACTTATAGCTCCATGCTAAAACCCCTTCAGCAAATTATTAAAGAACTACAACCCATGCGGAGAGAAGATGAAATACTTAAGGACATCTTCACTGAACCACCTGTCATTGCCTATAAGCAGCCCCCAACCTCTCGAATATAATATTTCATAACAAACTCCCAGCAGATCAAAATAACCAGAAAACACGAGGGACAACACCATGCAACACGGCAGGATGCAAGACCTGCACCCACATATGCACACAGACCACCATCAAGACAAGCCAGAACAGCACAATAAAAATCAATTGATCCTACACATGTCAGTCCAGCAATGTGGTTTACCTAATTCAGTGCAAGAAGTGCACAAATGGATGCTATATTGGGGAAGACTAGGCAACCTCTGAAAACCAGGATGAACCACCACTGACATACAATAGTAAACAAGGTTAGCAGCACACCAGTAGGACACCATTTTTCACAAACAGATCATTCCCTCTCTGACTTATCTGTTCTGATACTAAGAGGCAACTTCAAAAATACACAGGACAGAAGGACATGGGAACTGAAATATATCAAACAATTTACATCTAACATTTGTGAACTGAATCGGGACATTGGGTTTATGACACACTATGATAAATTGTAATTCTCATGCGACTTGTTACCTAAGTTTTTTTCTTCTGTGTTCCTGCCTGCTCTGTTTCTAATTACCTGTTCCTAGCATCCTTCCTGTCTCTCTTACAAATCTCTTTACAGCTTCAGTCTTGCCCATCCACACCCTTTGATTAGGTCTCACACCTCACTGTATATACTAACCTTACACTCTGTTTATCTATGCCTTTGTTGTTTTGTGTTCCTTCATTTCTTCATAGCTTCCATTCATTCTTAACACTTCCTGCCTATCTACCCTTCCCACCTATCTACCCTTCCTACATATCTACCCTTCCTGCAAACTTTAATCACCTTCTGTCTCAGATGTTTCTTATCTGTGTTCCTCTCTGGTCACCTTATTATTACCTCTTCCTTTTTTTTTTATCAAAACATACCTTCATCTTCAGATGACCTGTTCCTATTAATTACCCCCCCCCTTTAGTTCTTCTCACAAATCCTATTTTTATTACTTTGCAACGTATACAGACTTTTATCTCGGTATCTCATTGTTCTGTGTTCCTCTCATCACTTCTAAGCTTCACACTTCCTGCCATTCTACCCTTCCTGTAATTCTCTTCAATTATTTTTATATATTGCTCCATAGTATATATAAATACTGTCTATGTTGCTCAGTTTTGTTATTCTCCTGAAGAAGGGACATGTGAGGCCCCAAAAGCTTGTGTGTATTTCCATCTTTGTACAAGACACTTTTCTAATAAGAGGTATCAAACCTTCCAGCGTCTCCTGATAATTTTGTGGAAGTCATATCCATACATTTTGCCCAGCCATACACCATAGAGGAGGAAGAAGGAAATGGCTGGTCAGAGTGGTAATAATTTGACATTCATAGGAGTCTCCTTAGTAAAGATAGCAGAAGAGTTGGAGGGGCATTGCAGGACCATGATGCAAGTGCAGGTAATGTGATTTTCCTGCCTACAGTACAGGTCAGTTAAAGCAGTAGTACCGGCAGAATTTGCAAAAACATATGTTGTGCAGAGTGTTTCAGTTTTTGTGTGTAGTCCTTGTGTGGCCTTTGTCTGTTAGAAGTTTTTTTCTAAATTAGCCTGCTAGTTTTATGGCCCCTGGGGATCTCCATCTTAGCATGGTTTATTGCTCTTCTTGTTCCTACAGTGCTTCCTGTCCCATGTGACAGTGATGGATCCGGGGACCGTGGATTCAGCAAGCACTGGTTTAGAGTCAGTTTACAATAGCAGAGCTGTGATATTAAGTAAGTTTTTTTTTTATCCAGTGAGCACTAATGGCTACATTAACGGTTTAGCAAATACTTGATGCTAATCAAGTGGGTTATTCTGTAAGAAAAATGCTAGCATCTTTGCTAATTATAGCATTGATGATCTGGGTGATCTGCATACTTGTTATAGCTGTGTGTAGTTTGAAATGAAAAGTTCTAAAAGCAAAACATTTACTCCTGCTGGGTAGATCTGACACACACGTAGAAAACAAAAAATATGAATTAGAGTTATTTACTGGTGGCCAGAACATCAGGCTCCTATCTCTAATACTTGCTGAATCAGTGGTCCCAGATGCATCGCTGTCACATGGGACAGGAGGCATTGCAGGAAACAGAACAACAATAAATCTTGCTAAGTTGGAGATCCCCAGGGGCCATAAAACTACCACATAATTAGCAGGCTAATTGAGAAAACACTCTTAATAGCAAACAAAGGGAAGGACACCCCAGGAGTACACACATAAAACACTCTGTACAACATATGTTTTTGCAAATTCTGACTGTACTAGTCTTTAAGTTTATTTCCCAGCCTTGCACTGCATTGAGGCCCTGTCCACACTACGCCTCTGTAACGTTACAGAGTGCCCAAACTGTTACCACAACGGTTTGCATTTACACCTGTAATGTTACAGAAGGCGTTTTCTTAACCGTTGTTGAAACCACATATGGGTGGTTTCAGCAACGTATCAAACTCAATCCCGCCCAGCGGTAGTGTGGATGGGCGGTAACTATCCCTGCCAGGGCCCGTGGCGTAGCGCGAGCTGCATTGAGGGATTGGGCGCTGCGGTAACGGTCGCCCGGTTCCCGAGGTGTGGACTGGTGATACCGGTATTGTACCAGTCACTGCTGCAGTGTGGACACACTGTACCACACCCCGGCTGTAACGGTTTCTGTCTGTTATGGGGTCTGAGCGATGTAGTGTGGACGGGGCCTTAGAGGAAGAAGCTGGTGGTGGTTGTGGTATTGGCAGGGGGAGAATAAGTCCTTAGTACATGAGGAAGTAATTTACAGAACATGGTATGTAAAAGGAAAGGTATCCAGAGTGAGGTTCACTGTGGCAACATTTGAGAACTAATGTCCTAAAGTGAATGCTATCCAGGGTGATCCTTGTCGAGATCCTCATGGTCCTGGGGCCTGTGAGGAATGACAGCAGATTAGTAGGTAAGCAACCTCTTACTGAGAGTCTGCCAGGGGAATGTTCTGTTTCTGGCCAGCTAGAGGGAAATCTGGGGCAAGGAATGCTGCATCTCCAAGATGGGCTGCAGATGTGCCAGGAGGGAGGGGTACAGGTAAAGAAAATAGGGCAGTCGGGGGGGGTTAAACTAAAGGATAGGGGAGGCAGCCAGTTCAGGGGATCATCTGTACCAGGAGTTAGATGCATGGGTTCACGTAGGGAAGAACAGCAGGGCTGGGCAGCACAATAATAATAAACCCCCAGCTGGAGCAAGAAAGAAAAGGGGGGGCAGCGATTCTCACTTGAATATAGGTCATATGGGAATCATACCCAGCAAAAGTGACTAGCCTGAGAGCCTGATGCACTCTGAACTTAAGGATTTAGAGGCACTTACAGAGGCCTGGTGGGGGGAGGCAATGACTGGGACTCCAGCAAGGAAGAAGGGTGAATTCTGGTTATTCCGAAGGGATTGATCTGACAGGAAAAAAGTAGATGTCTCTCTTTTTAAGTGAGGGTCTCACTTTGAAGAACAAGGAGATACCATGGGGACAAACAGTTCCTGAGTCTTTCTGGTAAAGTTCAGGGGGGGTGGATAGTTACCCAGTGGAGTACTACAAAACTGCAAACAGCTCAGCTGGAGAAATTACGAGAGCAGCTAAATTGGATGCAGTGGTGAGAAGTGCTTTGTGAAATTTAAATTCCACAAGGAGAATCATGGTGGCATTATCTTTCCGACTTCCATGAATTTGAGGGAAAATATTGCTAATTAGTAACCTGTGGTATTTCCTGTAAATTTAAAGCAACTAAAGCGCATTTCTGCAGCTTTAGGTTCCAGGACCCCTTGAGACTGGGTATGCATGCTGAAGGTCTGGTCTGTACCTGCAGTGGTAGAGGAGTTATAAGCATCCAAGTTTTCTTAAAAGTTTCACAGATATTTGTAATGTGAAATCACGAGTCCTTGTAACTGAACAATTACTTAGCCAACTCTTGTCACATTAAGCAGTTTCTAAGACCCTTCCAAATAGTAACACATGCTAATTTTCAGGTGTCAAGCTCCAAAGGTGGCCGAGTTATAAGCAGCAAAATATTTTCACATTTCACAAGAAATAAAATGCCAGACCTTGAGGCCCTGTAGGTTCCAAATCACTCAACAGAATGTCATGAGATTTGGTAGCCCCTAGAGCCCATAAAAACAAGCAAACATGCTGTAGAAACATATATATTGTCATCAGAAAACTGCCATCGGGCCAATTATGTCAGCCCAGTCCTACCTATCTGATGTGAAGTGTAAGCACCCTAGTGACTCCTCCCCCCCTTTTTTTTTTATTAACAAAGCTTTTGCTCATTGCCAGTCTTGTCCGGCAGCACCCCTCCAGCCCTGTCATTGACCTTCTCATGGATTTATAGGTTACCCCCTCCCCCACTTACCCAGGACCACAATGTGATGGGTGGCCAGCTGTGTCAGTCATGTGATAGCCTGTGGGAGGTGCCCACAATGGACAGCAGGCTCTTTCCTTCAGTCTCTTGGGTTTCTTCTCAGATGCGGGCATGCAGTGATGCAGCCCTGCATGCATGATTGGCATCTGGCAGTAACCCCTCCCCATTCTGGTGCTCCCGACAGTGCTGCTGACTGGTCTCCACCAGTAGGCTTTCACTCTGCAAGACCAGCGTTCACGCCTTCGTAAGGAAGGAGAGCAGTCCTTGGGACACTCAGTCCATCTTCCCCAGCCAGCCCCCGACAGCCCATGCTTGTTCCCTTTTTTATTAACGTTTTATATTTACAGCATCACAGTTTTAATATTCTTACAAACCATAAAAATAGAGATTTTATACGTAATTATAAAAATGGCTAGCAAGGTGAGATTTAACCATCTAAGTGTGAGTGTACTACCTCAAATACACCTACTGTAGCATAATTGGAGTTTACCATCTCAAGGATGGCTAGCAAGATGGTAGTGTACTGTCTCAAACACGGCTAGTAGTAGTAGTGTGGGAGTTTACCATCTCAAACAAAACTAGAAAGATAGGAGTTGGCTATCTCAAACACAGCTAGTAATGTGAGATTACTGTCAGAGGTACAGTCACTGCCCTAACAGGTCATGCCAAATCTAATTTCACCTGATCACCCTCTCTATTATTCACAGAAAGGGTAGTGGATGCATGGAATAGCCTTCCTGAGGAGGTTGTGGGCTCTAAAACTGTGGGAGAATTCAAGAATGCATGGGACAGACATAAGGCAATTCTTGTGGGGGGGTAGGAAGAAATAGGCTGTTGGTTAACTAGGATCTGCGGCCTATCCTGTAGGTAGGGAAATGGGCAGTCTAGATGGGCCAAGCGGTCCTTATCTGCCATCAAAGTCTATGTTTCTATGTTTCTCTCTCTTATCCCTCTGGTGAGTCGGTAGTCAGGTGTGGGATGAGCAGATCCCATCGCCTTCAAAGTCTTGAAGTTTTTGTCACACTTTACTCAGATCTTAATAAATTTGGAACTGTCTTGTTTGTTTTTATGTAGGAATCAACATGCTTGCAAAATCCAAAGCATTTCAGTACGCAATGTGTAAGTATGAAATCTTAATACCCTTTTATTTGGATATTTCTTGATTGCAGATTTCTTTTTTTTTTTTTTTTGCCAGCTCCCAGTTCTTTTCCATGTGTGTATGGAATTACACATCTTCATTCTCCTAATGCAAAGAACCACAAGCAATTTTACATTATATTAGGAAGAACTTAAATTGAGTATATACGCAGATTACTTGGTATTACTTGGTACGAAAGAACAGAAGAAGGCCAACACCCATCGAGACTGTTCCCCACACAATGTGGGACATTATTTATTTGTTATCCCTAATCCAAACATCTAGTTTATTTTTGAAAATAGTGATACTAGAAGCCTCAAGTAATTCCTGTGGCAAGGTATTCCATACACTAGAAGCCCTTATTGAAAAAAGTTTCCCCTCTTACTGGTTCTATAACTTTTGACCTCAAGCTGTTTGTTATGCAGTCTTGGAACATGTCTCCTTTTGGAGAAAGTTAGACCACATTTTTCCATACGATCAGGTGAATTTATTAAATTAAAAACCATAAGATGATCTCTTACTGTTCAACAATTACAGGAGTTCTGTAGAAGCTATACTTAAATGGAGAAATATTCAGAGGTTTCTGGCTACACCATAAAACAAAAATAAATCCATAAAAGCAAAGAAAAATCATTTTTGTTATTTGAAACATGTCAGGCGATTGATTCCTGCTGTAGCCTGGTTTTAAACTTTTTTGTATTATGAGGCACTGATTCAGTAAAAGGACTGCACTGTTTAAAAGTTCAGCTATGTCTGTTTGTTCCGGTGGTGAGTGCTCCATTTTTCTTTTTGTTAAAAGTAAATTCATATTGATGCCTGTCTTCAGAGGAAATATTGATATGGGGTGCTACATTCACGACCTTAAAACTGAGACTCAGATCAAATATTTAGGTGTCATTCTCACTCAGGACCAACAAGAAACTGTCACAATAAATTATGGCAACATTAAAAATAAGATTAAGGTTGAATTAGAAATGTGGCAGACCTCATCATTTTCCCTCTGGGTCGAATGGAAGTGCCGAAAATGATGGCATAGCCACATTTTGTCTATGTGATGTAGCCCATTTTTGGAGGCCCAACAGAGAAATGGTTCTCTGAAATAAGAAGGATCTTCTCAAATTTTTTTAGGAAAGGGGGAAAACCCACTGGGCAAAAATGACTGTTCCTAGAGATGTGGGTGGATTTGGATGCCCAGATCTATTATTGTATTTTTACAGACAAGCTATTGTAACTGCTTGGGAATGGACTTTTTTCCCAACAAAAGACCAGGGGCATGATATTGGTATATGGGCAAAAGCAGAGTGCAAAGGTTTGTGCTGCATTTGCCTATGACCACGAGGATACAGTATTCAGTCAGATAATGCACCTAAGCTATCCGGCTGAATATAGGCCCATTTGAGGGCAGCACAAAGTCAAGTAGCACTGCTCCAACATGGGTCTGGTCAGTATACGGCCCATACTGAAGTGCACAGAACTGCGCCCCCAGACCTGTTAACACTGGGACCCCTTGGCGCAATATTTAGTCAGCAACATGCAAATGAGCCCATAAGGCATATAAGATGCTAAGGGGCCATATGCATGCCCATTAGGGCTCATTTCCATGGGAAGCAGCAGCTGGTTTGTATCCCTGCAACTGGCCCCTCACCCTGATTGCCCATCCCTATACAATAAGAAGAGTTCCCTGGTGTCTAGTGACACCCCACCCTCTGATTGCTTGATGCAATTGAATAAATGATGTCCCTGGTGTCTAGTAGCACCCCCCACCCTCTGATCCCCATCCCTGTACTGTAATAAGTATTCCCTGGTGTCTAGTGGCACCCCCTGCCCTCCGATTCTTGTCCCCTTACTGAAATAAGTGGTCCTTGGTGTCCAGTGGCACCCCTGCCTTCCAATCCTTGTCTCTGTACTGTAATAAGTAGTCCCTGGTGTCTAGTGGCATCCCCACCTTCCGATCGCTTGCTGCTGTCACATAGATGATGTCCTTGGTGTCTGGTGGCACCCCCCACCTTCTGATCACCATTTCCATACTGTAATAAGTATTCCCTGGTGTCTAGTGACACCCCCACCCTCTGCTCCCTGTCTTTGTGCTGTAATAAGTATTCCCTGGTGTCTGGTGGCACCCTTTGATCCCCATCCGCATACTGTAAATAAGTATTCCGTGGGTGTCCAGTGGCACTTCCTGCCCTCTGATGCTCATCCATACCATAATAAGTAGTCCCTGGTTTCTAGTAGCACCCCCTGCCTTCCGGTCCCTGTACTGTAATAAGTAGTCCCTGGTGTCTACTGGCACCCCCCCACCCTCCAATCCCCATCCCCATACTGTAATAAGTAGCCCCTGGTGTCCAGTGGCACCCCTGCCCTTGAATCTCTGTCCCTGTACTGTAATAAGTAGTCCCTGACATCCACTGGCACTCCCCGCCCTCCGATCCCCATCTCCATACTGTAATTAGTAGTCACTGGTGTCTAATGGCACCCCTCTGATCCCTATCCCCATACAGTAATTAGTAGTCCTGGGTATCTAGTGGCACCCCTTCTTCCAGTCACTCACCACTGTCGAATAAAAGATGTCCCTGGTGTCTAGTGGCACCACCCGCCCTCCAGTCCCTGTTCCTGTCCTGTAATAAGTATGTCTTGGGGTAAGGGGGATACAGATGCAAACTGACAGATACTGAACCAGGCTAATCTGTTGGTGGATTAGTGAAGGGGGGGGGTGGGATTTAATCTGGACACTGGGAACATTACCCAACCTTCTTCCAGAAGTTCCATAGGGTCTCTTACGTCTGCCTGAACAACCACCATAACAGGCAGACCAGACCTTGGTGTAACATCTCATCTGAAAGATGACACCTCCAGCAGCGCAGTGTTCCCCCAAACACCATGCTGGGGCATTGGGGTGGTTACTTTTAACCCAGTGGAGAGTTCCCCCTGGAGAGCTAGTAACACCACTTCACAGCCCTGTGATGAAGCCCCATATGTAGGGCACTATGCAGGGTTAATACTATAACCCTGCTATGGCTCTGTTGTCTAATAAAATATGAATACTACTAGTTGGTGAGTGCTGTGTCCCTTTTTTGTTTTTTTTGCGAACTAAGTACCGAAAGCGGCTTTAAATAATGCAGACATCCATGGAGGTGGGAGTGCACTGACTACACTTTTTTTTTATTTTACTCCATCATAAGGAAGCTGGTGTAGTCACTGGTCAAAGAGGATCTCCTATACTACCTGGAGAACAATGGTCTCCAGGGTAGTAAACAGCACAGACTTGTGGCAGGGAGGTCCTGTCAGACAAACCTGACAGATCTTCCAGGAATCAGTCTTCAGCGCTGAGTCATACTAGTGGGTTTTATCCAGATGCACTAGGACCCTGTAGGAACCAGAACTTTTCAGGAGGGCTGGCACCGAGGTAAGCTGTGCGCATGCATGGTGCCTTGAGAGGTAGCTTGCAGCACCTCAGTACCAGCCCACAGCCACTTCAGTTTCCTTTTTCTTTCGTCCTCCAGGAGTCACTTCACGTCTATATGACAACAGCGTTTAGTTCTTTCAGCTTTAGTGTTTAAAGCTACAGTTTGTTATTTTTGTGTCAGTTTACTGTTTTTACGAAAAATATTTCTGTCAGTCTCTCACAACCCTACCGAGTCAACTGTTGATGGCCAAGGAGGATGACGGTAGGGAGCATTCTCAGGCAAGCTGCTTCAGCAATGGGGCCATCTCCGGTCCACTTTCCCCTATCGGGCAAAGGTTCTGACAATGGGAGGTCCTGTGCTTGGGAGGAAGGACAGTCCTTCAAGGAGCACAAAAAGAAGTGGGCCCATTCCCAATTCCAGTCAGATTCTCAGCATCGCTCAGCCCGAGTTCTTCCTTTCCTTGTTAGAAGGGGAAGAAATGATACCGCTCGAGGGCACCATCTGTAAAGTCTGCCATGAGATCCTTGGTTTCCGGAGCTGGAGGCCTTCACCGATGCTATCAACTTCACCTGAGGCCTCTAGCACTAGCAGGTCAAGGTCTCAGGCCTGGAGCCTCTCTCTGTCAGTGCGGACTCCAGTGGGTAGTTCCACCATTGGGCAGCTCTTATGGAGCAGCTGATGCAGTGTCTGATTTGTTTGCCTCTGTCAGCAGAGCTGGTCCCTGGTCCTTTGGGGTCAGTGGAACTAGAACTGTAGGAGGGGCCATCAAGCCGGCTAGAGCATTTGGCTCCAGCAGTAGCCCCTGGGCCCTCATCAGTGACTGTGCCACCATCTCCTGTCCCACTGGCCACACCCCCATTCAGTGTCACTGTGATGGAACCAGCCACGGTACCATTGCTGGCCACTTTGGTGCCGGCTGGGTCATTGGCACCAGGGTTGGTGCCAGGTTTAGGATTTCTGGGTCTGGCCCAGTGCCAGTTCTGGTGCCACCCTCAGTGCCAGGGATCTCCCCAGCACCAAATTAATTTCCTGTTATTGTGCCATCTCTGGCATTGGCCCCTTCATCCTTTGGGGCCAGTGTCAGTGGTGTTGCCAAGGCCATGTTCTGGATTGGAGGGCCTACGATCCACCAACCCCATGACCCTCCCTCCAGGGAAGATGTGAAGGGCGACATATCTGACAACAACCTCATCATTTCTGAGGGCGGTGACACTGAAGACTCTTTTCTTTAGCCTGGACTCTTTGTACCCAGGCCCTTCCCCTGAAGAGATGGAAGTGAACAGGTACAAGATATTTCAGAAGGTCTCTAAAATACTTTTGGCTGCCCATAAACCTTTCGCTAGGAAAACCTACACAGCCAAATGGAAAAAAGGTTTTACACCTAGTACTCCTAAACCCACGTAGACCCCTTTTGGATGCTCACCTGACAAGGTTCTAGAGTACTTGCTGGATCTTTCTGATGCTGGCCCATAGTATTCAACAGTTAAGGTCCACTTGTGTGCTGTTTCTGCATACTGTGAGCCCATCATGTACTCTGTACCTGGCACAACTGCCTCTGTTCAAGGGGTAGCATCTTACACATGAAGCCTTCCATCAGGAAGCTGGTGGCTGCCTGGAATGTCAACCTTGTACTAGATATGCTCACCCACAAGCCTTTTGAGTCCCTTGTGACTTGTGAGCTGAAGTTTTTAACTTGGGATTTTTTATTTTATGCTATTTAAAAGTTGCATAAAATACAGGATGGGTTCTATGATAAACAGGTCTCATTCACAGAACATCCCAAGTCATAATGGTAAGACAACAAAAACAAATGTACACAAAATAAACTAATAACAGTTACAGATGGATTGTTCCTGCATCAGCAATCTTTTCAAACCCTGTTTAAAATACTAAGGGTGAGTGACTTTCTGAACTGAGGAGACAAAATTATTTCGAGAAAATGGAGCTGCATATGATAAACATACTTTGCCAAAGTGTGCATGAAACCTGGGCAAGGAAACGCCACGCTGAGGCATATCTTTGAGGATGTGTTTGTGAACAGGAACACTTAGCCTTTCATATAAAATAAGTAGGGGTCTGATTGTTTGCAGTTTTGTAAATGAGGGACAACCAGTGGAAAATACACCTGGAAGAAGGTGACAACCAGTTTATTTGATACAATAAAGTGTGGTGATGCTCATCGCATTTTGATCTTAGAATAAACTGGAGTAACTGATAATAAACAGTATTTAAAGGAAGCACATGTGAAGCAGGAGCGTGACGATAAGTAGTATCACCATAATCCAAGATAGGGATAATGGCTTGCCAATGATATGTTTACAGTCCAAGCCTGACAAGCAGTGCCTGGCACATTTTAAGCACCCCTGGCATTGACAAACTTTTGAGACAGTTTTATCAATGGGTGTTTTAAAGGTCAAGGAGGAGTCAAAAGTAAGACCAAGATATTTAAATTCATCCACAAGCTCAAGTGGGTGATTATTGAAATAAATTGAAAAAGAAGGATTTGCCAATAGAGCATGCTGGGACCCAAACAGCATTGCTTGAGTCTTTTTGCTATTTAAGAGTTATAGAGTGTCAGAAAACCATTTCACAGTTTTGTCAAAGTTACCGTGGAGAACTGAGAAGAGGGAAGATGGAGATTTGTGAGCATAGGAAAGTACCATGTCATTAGCATAAAGTCTGACTGAGCAGTGATCCACAACAGATGGTAGAGTCTACAGAAAAATTAAATAGGACCAAGTATAGATCCCTGAGGAGCCCCAGTGAAAATGGATAGGGGGGAAGAAAGACAGCAATTTCAGGAAACAGACTGAGTTCTCCCATGTAAATTGAATTAAAATCAGGTGGTAACATTTGAGGCAAAGCCATAGGAAGATAGACAAGTTAGAAGCACGGAGTGAATGATTACATCCAGAGCTTTGGATAGATCAATAAAAACAGTGTCTACAAGACACCCTTTTATCCAGAGCCCTAGAGGCAGAGTTGTGAAAATCAATCAGCGCTGTTTGGGTGGAAAGTGTGGGCCTGAAACGTGACTGAAAATTAGAAAGAACCTGATAATTAGCCGGATATTCAGTAATCTGAGATAAAATGATTTTTTTTCCTTAAATTTAGAAATTATGGGAAGCAAAGAAATTGGGCGATAATTCTCTATCAAAGTTTTATCCCCACCTTTGTGTAAGGGGATGACTAATGACTGTGTCCAGGCTAATGAAAAGTTTGAATGCTAAGAGGTAAATTAAAAATGGAGGTTAAAAGAGGAGTCACGATGTTGGTGCTGCATTAGAGTAGAAAGTTATTGATTCCCTTGGTAGTGATCTCTGTCAGTGAGGATAGTAATTTAAACACTTCCTCAGTTTTTTGTTTATTGGGAAATATTCAGAAAGACCTTTGATTCAAAGACTCATTTACAAAGGTTCCACGTCATACATTAAGGCACAGAGCAAACAATTGCTAACAGAGATAACAGTACAGTATAATACATAATGAAGTATTACATTAATTGACCTAAAATAAAATTTGGGTCTTGGGAGAGGAAATATTGCAAGGGAGTCATGGGATAAGCCAGTAGAGGATAAGCCGGCCTTGCTCAATAACATAGTAGGAGCCTCAGAAAACAAGCATTTGTCAGTGACAGATGTTCGCCACTGGTATAGAAAGCCTGTGATACTAAATGCTTTGTGGTGTACTTTGTGGCTTGTGTTGAAGCTAAATAACATCTCTGAGCAGTCCTGGTAGAGGAGATGATTATGTTCCAGTTCTCACTCGTTCCCAGAGTATTAATCTTTAACAGTGGTTTACAAATAATGACCCACCAAGCCTAAAAATATTGTCATGGTCAGTCCGCCGGCACAGTGGTTAGATTTCTGCTTGCGATGCCAATGACCTGGGTTCAAGAACGGACCCGGGAGTCGGAGGGCTGGCCGGGGGCAGAAGTATCGAGCGTCCCGGGGACTGCTCTCCTTCTCCGGGGGGAGGGAGGGGTGGAGTGTCCGGCGCTTGACAGACCCCTGGTAGAGGCTGGGGGCACCGCAGCAACTGACACCAGTACATTGGGGGGCGGGGCAGATGCTGGGTGTCATTGCATGTCCCCACCCCCAAGGCGACAAAGCAGCACAAAATGCCGGCCCCCTGGCATGACAGCCTGTTCCACTCCACTGCCTCTGCTGCCCACTGGGGGAGGGGGTTCCTACTCTTGTGGCCCGAGCCAGAGGGTAATCTGGGAACTTACCCACGATGTCCATTTGGGTGGGAAGCCCCTGGCCTTCCCACCGAGAGGAGCCTGGGCATGGGGGTGGCGGACGGACGGGTCCGAGGACAAGAGGGGGTCGGACCCCCAAAAAATATATATGTATTTTCATAAAAGATGTTCATAATGTTTGTTGTAACTGCAACCCTGTCTCAGTACTTGCATCTGTACATACACACTGAACCTTTGACGTGCAAATATTACCAGGTCTTGTTTGTACACATTTTTACTATATACAGTATTTACCAAGGATACAGCAGATGAGTTGCAGTATCTCACGTTCAGTGGTGTCCTGCTTTGACACATTGTTAGATTGTAATTACCCAGGACAGGGCAGCTGAGAGGCAATATCTGCTTTTAAGTGGGCTCCCACATTTTGACCCCAAATATCCAACAATCTTTTTATGACCTGACATTATGATCAAGGCAGGTGGAATTTTTAAAGTCCCTTCCAAAAGATGATTTCACTGTGCAACTGAAGCAGCATGTTTCATAGGTGATCTGAAAAAAATGAGACCTGCCATGTTCAGTAGGTGGGGTAGCACAAGGTGTATGTTGAACATTAGGGACCAAAATCTGCAAAAAATAAAGTTATGAATAAATGTTGGAAAAATTAGTTTCCTCAAAACTTAGTTGGTTTTTCACATTTGTACCCCAGCTTTCAACATAATCTTTTTATGACCACTCCTTCTGAGTATGGCAGGTTTCATTTATAAAGCAATGGTTGAAGCGTCATTTTGCATAACAGGTGTTGAAACATATTTTGGGTAAGATTTGAGAAATAACAGCTGTCACATTCATGAGGTGGTGTCAAAAAGTGGCTGCGTGTAAAAGTTGGGGTCAGAATATTGAAAATGACCAGTAATGAGCATGCGTTGAAAAATTGCAATGTAGACGCATAATTTTGTTGTTTTCTTATATTTTTTACCCCAGATTTTCAACATAGCCTACTTATGACCCCACATAGCATTCTTATGAGCCCAACTCATGAACAAGGGCGGAGATGATTTTCAAATTGTGCCCAAAATAGGATCTTGTCTGTGTTAATCTTCACCATTCATCACTGGTGGTTTCTGGCCAGACGATCAGGACCCTGCAGGAGCATTTTTTTGCTTTTGTAATAGGAGGAACTGATGTCATGATGGCACTGCCCTCGAGGCCGATGCACTGCATGGCCCTCGCGGGTTGGCCAGTAACTGACACCGACTCCTCCTCCATCCCAGTTCTGCTTCTCCGCCCGTCAAGAGAACACGACGCCGTTAATGAGCGAATTTTTCCTGCGTCCGCCGGGCAAGTCTGTCAGATCGTCCCTAGTTCTATGCAGGCCATGCCGGGCGCCGCTGCCTCGTAAGACCTTTCCTTTTTATTTTCCGAATGATGCCGAGTACTGTTTTTGTTTATTATTTTCCATCTGGTCATGTCTGTTCAGGGGAACAGGAAGAAAGTTTCCAAGGCAGGTCGGCCTCCTATGTGGCGGTGTCCCTGCGGCCAGCTTTACTCCATCTCAGACCAGTATGACCAGTGCTTGACCTGCTTGGGCTCAAACCATGATATGGACCTTTACGACACCTGTTTCTCCAAGGACTGTTGAGTATTGGAAGTCCCCATGTTTAAAGTCGGGCATACACTGCCGACTTGTGGTGGACAGGCACGCACTCAGGATGCCAAGTGCAGGTCCCTTGACCCTTCCTCTGGGTCCCCTCCCACTTCTATACAGACCATGGAGGAGGGGGCCTTCCTCCTCTTCAAGCTTCGCCTCGGTGGAAGTCCCTATTATGGTGCAGGAGGTCCTGTCTGATTCCTCTGGAAGTCAGGCGGGAGGCACCATCCTGGTGATCGCCTCCTTGGAGGCGAAGGCTCCCCCAGCATCGTGGCCTGGGCCCTCCATGCCTGACCTGGCAGTTTCCTAGGTACCGCCTGTTGGGGCCATCTCGTATCCTGTTGCTGCAAGCAGCACCGGAGATCGAGGCGGCACCGTGGGTGGTACAGAGCTGTTTTTTGGCACCGTCTCTGACCCAGGTGCCACACTGTGGGCAATGCAGGGCTGCCTTGTGGTGCCGGGAGTAGAGGAGTTTGTGGAGTGGTCTGGGTCTGTGCCTCCTCCAGGAAGGATGACAATTTGGAGGCAGATCTGGACTGGCTCCCAGATTCTTCGGAATCCTCTGACTCCTCTTTGCCCAGCACAGCGACTCCAGTTCAAACCCCCCCTTCGGATCTGGCAGTTGCTACCGGCACCGGTGTCAGTGGTCCCGACCAGTCTCGTGGTGCTGGGGGTGGCACCAGAAGGTCTTTCAGAGCCGGTGGTACTCCTAGTCTTGTAAGGAGTGTACCCCCTGCTATGAGTGCTCAGGCTGGGCCCGTTCCTGGGTCAGCTAGGGCACCTGGAGCAAGAGAGGATGCTGTTGCATTGGCCATCTCTCAGGAGTTGACTGGTGGTATTGAGCTGCCTAGGTTGACTCTGAGGAAGAGGTCCCTCTCTTGAGTATGAGGGGACAGTGTCAGGGGCAGCGTCCCTCCCTTGTAGCCCACAGGGGTTCGGGTAGGAGTCACAGCACCGGTCCTGTCTTTTCCCCTGAAGTTTCCCTGGAAGGAGTCTCATCTTTAGAGGCTAGGGGCCACCCTTCTGGACTCATGCAGCCCCGGTCGCCCGGCAAGGGGGGATTCCCTTTTAGGGCTCAGTCCTGACCATTCCAGTTCAGTTGAAATCCTTTGACTGCTTTGACTGAAGGATCTTCTCAAGCTCTGAGGTGACCTGTTCAGTCTCCCAGCCCTGGCAGAGGTTGCCCTCCTCCTCCTCCTCGGAGGTGTTTGGCCCCTCTACCAACCTTCCCTCTCTCCCCCAGGCCACTCTGGTCCTATGGGGCTGCTGACCTGGGAACAGTTCAGAGCCACAGCTGCCCTATTATCTGCCTATTTTAGGTCCATGGGCGAAGAGGTGTTCCACCATTCTCCTGGGCAGCCAGTGCCTGACTCTCCCCGGACTCATCAGTTACCTTATCTTCCTCAATTGAGGGAGAGGATCCCTCCATCCACCTCTTCCCAGCTGCTGACCTGTCCAGTTATCAGCACTTCCTTTCAGGGTTGGTAGACGAGCTCCACATTTCTAGACTCAGAAGTCGCAAACCTGAGTGGGCAGCGCACACCTTTTTAAGCGAGTTCAGTGTGGCCAACCTGGTGGTTCCCGCCTGGCCCTCTCCCTTCAGGGAGGCATTGTTCCATGTTTGGAGGAGTCCTTCAGCCCCCTCTCCAGCCCTGAGGGACTGCCGGTGCAGGTGTTGCGCACCCCTAGGGTCTCCAGGAACCTTAGCTCACCCCCCCTTCAGGCGTGATGATCCTGGATACTCCTTCCGGGCACAGACGCCCAAGACGTGACCGTCCCCTGGAGACAGACTCTGTGGAGTTTGACTTTTGGGGGAGGAGAGTGTTTTCCTCAGCATGTCTCTCCCTCTTTGTTTCAGCATATCAGGCCCATAATGCTGCTTATAACAGGCACTTATGGTCTTTACTAGGACAAATCCTAGTATCTTTGCCTGACTCGGAGGCAGTCAGACAAGCCATTGCCCTCTCCGCACGTGGTCTGGAGCTTGCAAGGCACCAAGCAAAGGCATTGTATGATGCCTATGAGGTGGCGTCCAGGCTAGCGGGGACAGCGATCTGCATAAGGCGGATAGCATGGCTTTGTCTATCCCGGTTATCACCTGTGGCCCAGCGCAAGGTGATTGTCTCTTTCCAGGGACCCACCTTTTTTCCCACAGGGTGAGGTGGGAACTTCAGAGGTGACTTCCTTCCCCCTGCCAGAGCCTTCGCCCAGACCAGTCCCAGGCCTAATTAGGCCTATAAGGGTTCTCCCCTCTGGCGTTTCCCCCACAGGAGGCTTGGGTCCTTCCCTCCCTCAGGGAGGTACCAGGTCCCCTTTGGGGGCTTGGTAATTACCCACCAGTGATGAATGGTGAAGACTGACACAGATAAGATATAAAAATTACGTACCTACCATAATTTTGATCTTTCTGTGTATCTTCACCATTCACCACTGCTTCCTGCCCTCCTTTCTCACTTGAGCCTCAGTCTCTGGGTGATGCCTCCTCCCTGTTTATTTTCTGTAATGGAAGGCCCTTGTGGCCCTCCCTCTGGTACCTCTTGGCTGAGTTCCTCCTCTGAGGGAGTCAGGAGTGTCTTGGGAAAGACAAGCAGGGACACTTCCTTCTCTTATGAGTGCTCACTGGTGCCTCTTTATCGTCCTGACGAGATTGCCCTTCAGTTTTGGTCTGAACCACTTATTGGTTCAACCTTTTGTTTGTTCTATACCTTAGGGGTTCTCTGTAGGGAGATAATTGGGGGGGCCCTTGGTGATCCCTATCCCTCTTCAGGAGCTGTCTCCTCTGTTCTTTTCTAACTGCTGCTCCACGCGGCCCCTCCTTGCAGGTTCCTCCTCTGGGAAATAAAACATCTCCTTCTCCTCCCATTTGGAGGCAGACCTAAACCTCTGCAGGGAACTTATTTTTGTCAGGAGGACCCTGCAGCGGGGTGGGTCCTGCCCCCACCCCAGGATTCTCTCAAGATAGAAGGGGGGGACACTGGCTGGCTGCTCTTCTTGGACTCTAGGAACACACTTAAAATTACTGCCTTTCCTTGCCTCTGTGTCCTAGATTTCTTCAAGTCAGCCACCTCCCTCTGGATCCTTAAAACTTTAAGAGTTTCTTCTCCTCTCTCTTCTCGGAGTGAAGAAATAGGGTTAATGCAGTGGTGTTACTCCCCTGTGCTCAGGGAGTTTTTTGGACCCCTACGTGCGAAGCGCAGTGTCTCCCTCCTCCTCTCTTACCTCTGTTCTATTCCCTTTCTCCCTCCCTTACTCTATCCTTCCCTTCTTGCCCAGAGGTTGGGACCCCCTGTCCCAGATCCCTTTTTCCTCTCTTCTGTCCTCTTGACTGGCATCTTCCTTCCTTAGTTTTTATATCTTTTCCTTTTCCTATCCCTCAGGCCCCCTTGTCCCATGCTCTATCCTTTTCCTGACTATCTCTCCGGCGTGCAGAACTGGGATGGAGGAGGAGTCGGGTGTCGGTTACTGGCCAGCCCGCAGGCGTCACACAGTGCATCAGCCTCGAGGGCAGTGCTGTCACATTAGCTCCTCCTTTTACAAAAAAAAATAAAAATACTCCTGCGGGGTCCTGATCCTCCGGCCAGAACCCAGCAGTGATGAATGGTGAAGATACATACATGGATAGGTACGTAATTTTCATTTTTCGCACCACAAGTGTGAAAACATATTTTGGCCAGGATTTGAAAAATGACAGCAGTCACATTCATGATGTGCTGTGAAGAAATGGCTATGTTGAAAATTTTGGGTCAGAATGTTGAAAATTATCAAAGTTAGGAGCTTGCATTCGTAAATGTTAATGTAGGCTCATAACTTTGTTGTTTTTCAATATTTTTGCTTCAAATTTTCAACATAGCCTTCTTATGACCCCACCTCATGAACAAGTGCAGAGAAAATCTTCAACTCCTGCCTGAAAGGTGATTTCATGCAGGGACTGCGAAATTACCTTTTTGGGATGCAAAAAAACGCATTTTGGCAAGGATTTGACAAAATTACAACTGTCTCATTTATTGGGTGCTGTGAAGAAATGGCTATGTTGAAAATCTGGCATCAAAATATTGAAAATTATCAAAGTCACAAGCCTGCATTCATAAATTTCAATTTAGGCTCATAACTTAGTTGTTTTTTGATATTTTTGCCTCAGATTTTCAACATAGCTTTCTTATGACCCCACCTCATGAACAAATGCAGAGACAAATTTCAACTCCTGCCTGCCTGCCTGAAAGGTGACTTTGCAGTCATAACTTTGTTGTTTTTTTAATATTTTTATGCCAAATTTTCAACATAGCCTTCTTATGACCCCGCCTCATGAACGAGGGCAGAGAAAATTTTCAGCTCCTGCTCGAAAGGTGATTTCATGCAACGACCACAAAATCACCTTTTGGGACAGATTTGCCTAATTTAATTGCAGCTGTTCATGAGGTGGGGTCCCAAAAATGGCATGTTGAAAATTTAGGGCAAAAATATTGAAAAATGGCCAAGTTATGCCACTAACTTCAAAACCCTATTGAAATACATCGAACCACATACCTGACTTCGCACGCGCACCACACACACACACACACACACACACACTCTCATTCATTGACTCACTCACACTCTCTCTCTCTCTCTCTGTCTCACTCTTGTCCTCAGTTTTGCAATTGTTTTGATATGCATTAGAGCACCAGACAGTGCTGGTATGTGGAGGTGCCTCAGCCCACATGGGATATCAAAGGTAATTTGGCTGGCAAGTGACATTATTTACTACCATTTAGACACTTTGCAAAACTGTGTTAAGTGTTTAGCTGTGGCTCTGTACTGAGAAAATCTTGTTTTCTCAAACTTGTGATACATTCTGCAGTTTAACTTGGGCTAAGACTTTATAAACTTCCTTTTGTGACTGAGTGAAACAGACTGGAGGGCAGCTGGAGAGGGGAAGGGGAAAACGTGATAGTGAGCTTCTCTGGAAGTGTCAGATAGTGGAAGGGGTAAACATTCAGTTCATTAAGTTTCAAAGAGATACGGCAGTCTTCTTTTTATACTACAGTGAAACAGATGCAGATTGGGTAAGGCGCTTGTGTCTGCTTCAGAGACTGTTTAGCTGATGTGGGGACCCAGCTGTACATTTGAAATTCTTAGCAGGCTGATCATGGCAGATCAGCTTGCTGAGCAGCATAGATCAAAGGGAAGAGCTGACCCATGATTGGATCGGCTTTTTCTTTTCAAGTACGTGACTGTTTTCGGCCAGCAAGCCAAAACTCTGTCATGATCAGCCTGACTGATGATTGGTGTGGCACTGACACGCCACTATCAGACCACTCTGCACTGGACTGACAGTGTGTCACATCCCTCAAAAGGCACTCTCATATCAAGATGCTTGCTTGCTCATTTACGCAGGGTGAACATAAAAATGAGTAAAACATAGCAGAGATACCCTCTTTGGAGAACACAGTGGAACTGCCATAGGATACATTTGTGGTGGAGGACACTGAAGACACCTTCCAAACAGAGTCAACCATGTGCCAAAATTTCTTAGGATTATTTCTGACATTAGTTAAATTTGTTTTGAAGAAAGAGGATTTAGGGTTCCTGATGATGGAAACACAATAATTTCAGAATTTCCAAAAAGTTTTCAGTGCCTCTGGAGTATCTAATTTCTTGGCCTTTTGGTGTAATTTATCCTGAGGCATCAGTTGGGTAAAGAATAAAAGGAGTAACCCAAGAAACATGTTTGAATTTTCAACTTTTTTTTCCAAAAAAGGGAGCGTGTTGGTCACTGAGCAAACTGAACTGCTAAAAGAAATAATCCCAGGCAGCTTCTACATTTGAAAAAGAAAACAATTCCCCCCCAGTTAATCTCAAGCAATCCAAAACAAAAAGTCTCCAAGTTAAAATTCCTGAAGCAAATAAACTTAATGGCATTGGGGATACATTTGGGAGGGAAAAGATTAACCATGCAAATGGTGGTAGCATGGTCACTGAATATGTTTCCCCGGCAACCAGGGGAGCTAATTGGTAGCTCAAGAGGAACAAAAATCAAATGTAAGATCGTAGAAACCCTGCAGTTTGAGTCATAGCATGTGGGATCTTTGACTTAATTTGAGGGGAGCAAGGGAAGTGTTCAGTCTTAGTCCCCTGCTGAATGGCCAGTTGTATTGAAGTCGCCCATTAAAATCGAATGTGGAAAATCATCTAGGGAGTAAATCAATGAATACAGCTGGGGGAATTTAACTGATTTTAATTGTGGAAGGGGCAATATAAGCTGCCGACTAAAATCTCCCCCAGGTAGCTTTATAAAAACAAAAACAGACTTAATCAGACCACCCATAGTGTCCGATTTATTAATAAATCTGCACCACCTCATGTCTGTTCCTCTTGGATCTAAATGCTATAGTAGAAAAGTAGAACATTTTATTTTTATACAGGTAAAAGTTGTTAGAAACACCATTAGGGCAAAAAAGCCCTATTTACAAGGTGGTGCTGTTTAAGCATACATCAGCAGTTACACAGAGATAATTAAATAGCTGACATACATTGCAAACAGCATATTGAGGCAAATAGAGGAGCGTAAGAGAGACATTACAGTTTCAGCTACAAAGACTAATATTGTACAGGTACAATGTGTGCTCAGTTCCTGTTTCATAGCAGTGTTAAATGCCTTTGGTTTAGAAACTAGTTGTTTAGTTTTTGGGCAAGTACCATTCACTGTGTAATTTGGGAGGTTAATGTTTGAATCGGGAATGGTAGAATCTAGCCATGTTTCAGATAAAATGAAAATGGAAGGGTGGGAAGCAAAGGACTAGCTCACCCAGAGGTCTCTTATGGGGAAGACTTTGAACATTAGAATGAAAAAAAAAAAATTCGTTCCTGAAGTGAGGGACAAGGATTTGTTTCTGTGTCACCTGCCACTAGCAGGAATTAAAAATAAACAAAAAAACAGTTAACATGTTAAGAAAAAAGGGCACTTAAAACCTTTTCTGTTCCAACCTAACTATACCTACCTAGGTCTTTGAATAGTGGTACTGGGAGAGCAGTATTTGATGCCCCTCAGAATAGGATGACTTACTGTAAATGGTCCACAGAGGAAATGTCAGATCATGGTGGTGGGATGAAAAAACATCTTTGTACCCACTCTGCTGAGACTTGGCAAAGGAAGTATGGGATAATGAGATGAAGCTGAATGAAGTAATACAATAAAAAAGAAACCGTGATTAAAAAGCTAGGGCAGGGGTTAGGAAAGTACAGTTACATAAGAACTTACTGTAACAGTAGATCTTCGAGAGAGGCTGTTGCAGTAGGTAATGACCTGTAGGACTGTGCACCTGGCGTCAGGACCACATGGAAACTTTAGCTAGCAGTGTCTGACGGGGGCCACCCACCCAACGTCACGTGACCGACGTCAGCATGACAACTATATAGTGTACAGTCCACACATCCTCCCTCCAGTTCTCCTGCTGGAGACCGCCTAGAGGCGCGACAGGAGAATGAGAAAGAGGTTCCTGGAGCCAAGAAAGGCTCAAGGAAAAGGAGCTACAGACTAATGGGGAAGGAGGGAGGGAAAAGGGTTACCTACTGCAAGAGCCTCTCTCGAAGATCTACTGTTACCGTAAGTTCTTATGTAACTGTACTATCTTACTTTGAGAGGACTCTTGCAGTAGGTAATGACTTGTAGGACTGAGTCCCAAGCAGTAAGAGTCCAAGGGACTGGAAAATAACACGGGAGGCTGGAAGAAAACTGCTGAAAAGTAGTGAAAGCTTTAGGACAGGAGTCCCTGGAGGACAGCCAGCCTGAAACCAGCCCTGCGCCTAGAGGCGATGTCCAAACTGTAGTGTTTAGTGAAAGTGTGGACAGAACTCCAAGTGGCGGCCATGCAGATTTCTGCGGCTGACACATTTCTGAAACTGGCTGTAGAGGCAGCCATGCCCCTGGTAGAATGTCCTTTAACCTGCCCCAGAATTTTACCATACTTCTGGTAACAAAAACCAATGCAGTGAGCCAACCATTTGGAAAGGCATTGCTTAGAAACTGCCACACCTTCTCGCTTGGGTGCAAAAGAAACAAAAAGTCGGTCTGTTTTCCGGACAGCTTTTGTCCTGTTAGTGTAGTAACGTAAAATTCTGTGAACATCTAACATATGCAGAATTACCTCCCCCCAATTAGCATGCTCAGGGTAATAGACCGGCAGTTGAAGAGACTGAGTCAAAGTAGTCTCTGAGACAACTTTTGAGAGAAACTTAGGATTAGTGCACAGAGCTACCCGGTCTCTGAAAAATTAAATAAGGCTCCTTACACATCAGGGCCTGAAGCTTGGAAATCCTCAGAGTAGAAGTAACAGCAACTAAAAGGAGCGCTTTCCAAGACAAAAAGCACGTCAGACGTACTGTACTTGCCGATTCAAAAGGAGGCAAGGTCAGTTTCTCCAAAATAAAGTTGAGGTCCCACGGTGGAGCAGGGTTACGCACCAGGGGTTTCAAATGCAGAATTCATTTTAAGAAGGTTTTAGAAACCTCAAATTCAGCCAGAGTTTTGCCCTCCACTAAAATGTGGTAGGTAGAAATTGTCACTGGATACATCTTCAGAGATGAATAGCTCAGGCCCAAGTCAGATAGGTGAAGGAGATACTCCATGACCTGAGAAATGGGACACAAAAAGGTTCCCAACCCTTCAAGGTGGCCCATATGGAGAAGCGCTTCCATTTCATAACATATGTCATCCTGGTAGAAGGCTTTCTGGCCTCTATCAAGACCTGAGCTACCCTAGGGGAAACTCCAAATCTGGAAGCGACTATGTCTTGAGGAGCCATGCATGAAGGTGAAGGGACTTCAGACCTGGATGGACCAGCGTGCCCCCTTCCTGGGGCAAGAGATCGTGACAAAGTAGCAGAGGAACCAGAGGTTCCGCTGCCAGTTGCAAAGAAGCGGAAACCATATTTGTCGAGGCCAAAAAGGGACGATCAGAATCATTCAAGCCCTTTCTGCTTGAAGCTTGATCAGCACTCTATGTAAAACTGGGAAGGAGGGAAAGTGTACAGAAACCTCCCTTCCAAAAAAGCGACAGCAAGTCTTGGCAGAAAGCTCCATGCATGGGATTGAGCGAGCAAATCTTGGGAAGTTTTGCATTGTATGGGGCTGCAAACAGGTCTACATTTGGATGACCCTCAGGTCGAAGGTGTGATCTACTACCTCCTGCTTTAGCTCCCACTCGTATGCTCTTACCCTGTTGCAGCTGAGACTGTCTGCGAGGACGTTCTGCACGCCTGGAACATGGACTGCCAAAAGGTGAACCCTGTGCAGGACAGCCCAGTTCTAGACTTACATCACTTCCCTGCATAGAGGATATGAGCAGGTGCCCTCCTGCTTGTTGAGGTACCACACTACGCACATGTTGTCCAACTGGACCGACAGTGTACCCTGGTGAAGCAGGTGCTGAAAAGCCTGTACTGCATTCAGAACTGCTCTCATTTCGAGCACATTTATGTGCAAGTGCAGCTCCAAAAGGGACCACAGGCCCTGGGTCTTGTGATTCCCGAAGTGGGCACCCCATCCCCTCCCCGATGCGTCCGTGGTCAGGGTTTGGGAGTGAGGAGGGGCCTGGAAAGTGACTCCTTGGGTAAGATTGTTGGAGTTCTGCCACCACAGCAGATCTCTCTGCATCAAGCCCGAGACCATGACACAGCAGTCCAGGTCGTCTGCCTCTGGTCCCATTGAGATCTGAGAGTCCACTGCAAAATACGCATGTGGAGTCTGGCCAAGGGGACCATGGGGATGGTTGCTGCCATGAGGCCAAGAAGGTGAAGAACCACCCTGGCCGAGATCTGTCTGTTGAAGGCTATCAGCTGAGCCTCCCTCTGCAGAGCCTCTGCCCTGTCTAAGGGGGAGGAAGGCCATACCCCGGACCGTATCCAACACTGCCCCAGTAAATTGCAGGTGCTGGGAAGGAGGAAGTTGTGATTTGGAATAACTGACAGTGATACTCAGTCGCTCAAAAAGGTGCAGGGTAGCTGAAAGAGATGCCTTCAGGCCCTCCCTTGATGGGGCTGCAAGCAGCCAATCATCAAGTTAGGGGAAGACATAGTGCCCCTGCCTCCTCAAGACCCCTGCCACAATTGCGAGACTCTTGGTAAAGACACACTGTGCTGAAGACAGGCCAAAGGGGAGGGCTTTGAACTGGTAATGCTCCCTTTGAAAGGAGAACCTGAGGAACCTGCAGTGGGATCGAAACACTGGAATGTACAGGTATGCATCCTGCATGTCCAGAGCGCAAAGCCACTGTCCCTTGGACAGGAGAGGCAGCAGGCCTTGGAGCGTCAGCATCTCAAGCCACTTGTATTCATTGAATAGATTTAGAGTGCTGAGGTCCAGTATCAGGCGCAGATTCCCCGTCTTTTCTGGAACCAGAAAGAAGTGGGAATAATATCCCTTCCCGATCTAGTTTACAGGCACTGGCTGTATTGCTTCCTTTTGAAGAAGAGCCATGCTTTCTTCTCTTAATTGGGTAATATGCATTCTTGGATAGTGGGAAAACCCCGGAGGTCTGTTTGTTTTTTTCACAAAACACGAAGAGTGTGACCAAGCTTGATCAGCTGAATGACCCAGGCATCTGTCATGATGGATAACCAGTCTCCCAGGTGCCTTGCGAACCTTCTTCCCACCAGTTCCTCCAGTTGACGAGGAGGAGGGAGGGCGGGCAGCAAGTCAGGAGATGGAGGAAGGGTTAGGGAGGGCTGCCACTGTAGCTCTCTGGGTTTTGGCTAGAGGGATGGTAGCTGTGTTAGGAGCCCTACACTTGAATTGGTGCTTAGGTGCCTGCTGTGGTTTTGCCTGGTGTCTGTTTTGCCTACAAAAAGGACGCTTAGG
The DNA here is from genome assembly GCA_016271365.2 of Neoceratodus forsteri. Taxonomy (NCBI): domain Eukaryota; kingdom Metazoa; phylum Chordata; order Ceratodontiformes; family Ceratodontidae; genus Neoceratodus; species Neoceratodus forsteri. The sequence continues at coordinate 122,138,046 of JADMNL010000027.1, read as the reverse complement.
TGGAGGTTTCGGTCGATATATAATATGCACCAACCTGAGAGCTGTGCCCTTATCTTGAAGGCTCGTGATAATGTCCTAGGCATCTCCGCTGAACAGGATAGAGCCTCTGAAGGGGACATCCTGAATGGCAGCCTGTACATCAGGTGCCAGACTGGACACCCTCAGCCATGTGAACCTATGTAGGCTCATGGCCATGGCTGTTCCCCTGGCCGAGGACTCCATCGCATCATAAGTGGCCCTAAGAGAGTGATGCCCGGCCACCTTAGCAGACTGGAGGCTATCCGCCAAGGCGGTTTTAGACTCCGACTCCCGGAGAGCCTTGACAATGGACTCGAGCTGGCGAAACTGATTTTTGGTACACTAGCATGTGTGCCACATAATTAAGGGCATGAATGGCTAGTGTCGAAGAGGAGTAGAATTTTCTCCCAAACTGGTCCAATTGTTTGGACTCCTTGTCAGAAGGGAAGGTACTGGGGTGCTTAGGCTTGGTGGACCTATCGTGGGCTGCAGTGATGACCACTGAGTTGGCCTTTGGATGTACGCTAAGGTGGTCTTTGACCTCTGGCATCCTGTAAACATAGTCTGCCTTTTTGACTGTTGCCAGAATAGGGGAGGGCATCTGCCAAATGGTGGAGGACAGATCCTCGTGAGGTTCCAGCCAAGGAGGGGTGAGAACTGGACTAGTTTCGGGAAAGTCCAAATGTTCAGCTAACCTCTGATGTTTTGGGTCCTGAGCATCCGATTTGCAACCTTGTGCTTCCACCATTTGCCTCAGGAGGTCCATGAAGGAGAGATCCTGGGGGTGACTTGGGGGATTCTCGAGGGATAGGTTCCTCTGGAGGAGGGGTCTTGAATCCCAAACCCTCTGATGACGACTCAGAATCCGATTCTGAATCTGCAGAGTCCGAAAGTTCTCTGTTTGGGGGAGCAGGCTCCTTTCTTAAAGGGGCTGCTTCTGATGTCAGGGCCTGCGCACTGCCTTCGCCAGGCCTGACGTCGAAGCGTGAGGTGTGGCTGGTGAACCGCCCTAGGGTCTGATCTTGTCGCCCCTACTCCAAGGGGCTTGGCTGTCTGCTGTCCAATTCCAAGACTAGCTGGGATTTAGTCTCGGGCCACCAAGACTGTAAGATTTCTCTGAAGTCCACCTGTGGCTGAGGAGGAGGAAGTGGAGTAGGAGGCAGGAGTGGCTGAAAGGCCTGACACCCCGCATGGTAGCCTGATCCCATAATATGGGTTCTGTGTGTCAGGAAACCAGGTGTCGGATAATAATGGGCACAGCCCGACAGCTGTAAATGAGGCATCTGAAACCCTGTCGGACATACCTCTCAACCTCCTGCCTCATAAATCAGGGACAAAGGACCAAAATCAGGGACACATCTTCAAAATTAATGAAATCTACTCAGGAACCTGGTAGAATAATGGGCTTAGTGTACAATGCATTTTCTAAGAAGGAACAGATCTGTAACTTTCATGTTTGACATTATTTTGTGCTTACAACCCCATCTGTTTGGTCACAGAAACACAATTTTTAGGAGGGACAGAGTAAAATTTTGAGGTGAAATCAGGGACATCCCTGAAAATCAGGGACAGTTGAGAGGTATGCTGTCGGAGGATACCCGGGATAGTAAGAATAACCAGCCATGAAATGGTCCGGCGTCGGGCCTGACGGAGAATAGCCTGACGGCGGAAAGCTGGACAGAGGCCCTGACGGAGGATAGCCTGATGGGGACCTTGATGGCACAAAGCCAGATGGAGGCCCCGACGGTGGAAAGCCTGACGGTGGCCCTCCCAGCATAGGGCCCAAAGGTGGAAGGCCCAACAGAGGCCCGATGGTGGAAAACCTGACAGAGGCCCCAATGGAGTATGGCCCAATGGAGGCCCCGACGGGGGGGAACCGAAGGGCACTGAAGAGGAGCAGGGTCTGGCATCCCTATAAGGGGTGGCGGAGCTGACATTAAGCCTGTGGGAGCTCCCGAGTCAGGGACTCCCGATGGAAGGTCTCCGTCTGCCAGGTCCTGTGGTTCTGGTGACAGAGGAGGAGGAGACAGGGGCTCACCATGGAGGGAGCCCTGGAGTGACCCTTGCCCTCCAGCCGAGACGGAGCTGACATCCAGCTGGGCATCGTCAGGACCACCAGGAAGGTCTGACGGATGCAAATTGGTCGAGTGATCGTCAGGAAGCCCGACGACCAACTTAACGACCTCGGTTGTACAGGAGTCGGAGACACTGACCCCTGACTTATTGACCCCGGCTGGGCGCTCACCAGAGAGGCTAGTGAGTGACTTATCGGCCATGCCTGCCAACTTAGAACCCGTGGTTGTGATGGGCCTAAGGGCAGTGGAGGCCTTAGATGTATCCGAGGCACCCATGGTCACTTTTACTAGTGGCAGTGTGGGGGCTGAAGACTGCTCTCTAGGTGGGAGCACAGGCTTGGCCTCGGCACTGGTCTTCCCAGAGGAAGAGGGTTGTCACTCACCCGAAGTGCCCGGGGCTGGCTTCAGGTGAGAGAGGGACCGCTCCTGGTCCCTGTGCTTTTCTTTGTCCCTCTTCTTCTTGTGGGAGTCGGTCAGCAAGGAAGAGACGCTTTTGAGCTTCTGGAGCCCTTTTTCCATCTATGCCATTTTGAGCTTGAGAAGGTGGGCTTTGAGGGACTGTTGGTGCCTTTTCCGTGTTGCCTGGTTGATCTGGGAGCAGGCCTCACACATCTTGATGTTATGGTCCAGGCCTAGGCAGAAGAGACAGAGGGAATGTTGATCCTTATGCGGTAACTGGACACCATAAGAATTGCACTTGTTTTTATGCAGTTCTGCTGAAGAAGTGGAAGATACACACAAGGATAGAATAATAAATGATTAAAAGAAAAAAAAACAGATGCTCCTCCGAAAATAAGGCAATCTAACTGCTGCAACTAGCTTCAGACGGTCTGACGTGAACAGGTCGATGGCAGGAAAGAATTGGAGGGCAGATGTGGGGACCGCCCACTATTTAATATCATGCTGATGTCCATCACTTGACATCGGGTGGGCGTTCCCCCATCAGACACTGCTAGCTAAAGTTTCTGTGTGGTCCTGACGCCAGGGGGTGCAGTCCTACAATCATTACCTACTGCAAGAGCCCTCTCGAAGTAAGATTCTCAGTTTGGGAATAACCAGGAGCAAGAACTGCCCAAAATAAGGTGAAAGTAAATATTCAAAGTAAACAGGAAACTAAAAATACAACAGACTCTAAATAGCTGTGTAAGAAATAAATAAGTAATGAATTCAGGGACAAACGTAAATGCTGCAACTGTTGAAATAGTTTAAGCAGCTGTAGGACTAATGATAAAACATGAATCAGAATTGGGGTTCCTGTTCTGCAAAGGACAAGCTTCAACAAGATAAAAAAAAATTTCAAACACCAAGAAATAACATTAAAAAAAACATCTCATCTAAAATTCCAGTTCAAAAATGTGCTTTTAAAAATGAGTTACAGGCTACAAATGAATGGCTAGTTCAAAATTGTAACAAGTAGATGAAAGAAATAAAACAGGTCAATAGTAGTCATTTTAAAAGATGAAGTTGTTCAACGTAAATTGTTTTTCCCCTTGTCTCTCACCAAGGGAGGAGCTCCAGAAAAACTCCAGAAACCAGAGCTGTGGTAACGCAGGAAAAACAACCCAGGAGTTTATCAAAATTAGATACTTAAAAGTAGTCCTAAAAGAGAATAAAGTAAAACTATTTTTTTCCAAAATCCGACTTACTGCCTCCAAGTGGGAAACCAGACTGAAGTCGATTGAAACAAAATGGCACAGTCACAGATTGTAAGATTACATAGACAACACGGGAAGGTGAGCAATTTACAATCTCTCTCTAGTAAAGGGATCCCTCCACTGGCATAACAGATTTAAAACTTCCTAGGTCTCTTGATTGCAGCACGTGTAGAGCGGCGTTTCAATGAACTAGTAATCCAGTTGGTCTCTCTCACAGGCCACACCAAACTTCTGCTGAAATCTTGGTTTTGAGACAGGCAGCGGTGACAATCGGGTGCGGGTTGTAAACAGCTGCTTTGTGTAACACTGGATTTGTGTCTTACAAAAGTGAATTTATTCCTGACTGCTAATGATGGGTAAAATTGTACAGAGGTGTGAAAGATTGCGAGGAGTTGAGGCTGATGGCAAAATATGGCTAGGCAAAGGTATGAGGATTTCCTAAGAAAATGTTCAAAGATTTCTTCCCTGAGTGGTGCTGGCACTGGAGGGCAGCACAGGCTTTTAGAGTGTAATAGCCCTGCCATCTCTCTTCGTTACACAGCTGCCAGCTTGCCCCCATACGTTGGAAAGCAGCTTTTCTAGTGTCCATCACTCCTGCTTGCAGAGTGTCAGAAATCCATGCCTTAATCACAGATCCTCTGTATATTGTTTTCCACAAGGACAAGGTAGTTCTCCACACAGACCCTATGTTTCTACTAAAAGTGGTATTGGCATTCCATCTGAATCAGCTACTTGTGCTAAGATGGTCCTTACTTTTTACCCAGACAGAACAAAGGACTTCAGACAATCTAGGCAGCTCTTTACTTTGATCCCAGTCAAAAGGGACAGGTTGTTACAGTCAAGTGCATTTCTTCCTGGATTGTGAGCTGTCTGCATCACTGTTGTGCCATGGTGCAGGTCAAGCTGGAAGGTCGGGTATGTGCCCACTCCACCAGAGCAATTGCAATGCCCTGGCAGAGATTTACTCTGTGCCTATTCGGGTATATGTAGAGCTGCAACTTGGAGCATAGTGTACACTTTTGTTATGCACTGTGCCCTGGATGTCCATGCCAGACAGCATGCCACCTTTGGTAGGACAATCCTGAATGGACTTCTGTCCTGAGTGAGCCCTTGGCTCCTACTGCCCTAGTCCAGGGGATTTTTGTCTGAGCTTGGTACACTGACCCACTAGTGTGAATCAGTGGTGAAGATTGATTCCTGGAAGATATGAAAATTACGTACTTGGAGGGGATGTGGATAGTATCCGACTGAATCAGATGCACTCCCGAGAGCTCCTTATACTCGGCTTGATATAAACAGTACAATTACACTTTTTGTCAGTTTGCACTTTATTTATCCTCAATATTTCTGAGGTAATGATAGCAGGAGCTGGATGGTTGAAACTGAGTTACCGGTGCTATGGGGAACCCCTGAAAAACTGGACGGACAGATTCTGGCAAGGGAAAGCAAGGCAAACAACAGGATGGTGCAGTTCCCAGTGGCCTTGCAGCCAGAGCCAGCGGTGACCCAGAACCATCAAACAGTGCCATTTTGCAAGCTGTTCAAGCACTAGATAAATCTGTACAGGCCTTGGATGCTAAGATGGATCTATTTAATAATCACTTGAACTTACTTGAAACTAAGGTGGAAACCATCTCTGTAGAAGTCCACCTAGTGAAGGAGTCGACCACTAAAATGTTGGCAGTGACCACGGAACTAATATCGGAAAACAAATTACTTCAGCTCCGTTTGGAGCATTTAAAAAATGGAGCCCACCTAGCCCATGTTCGGTTACTGGGAGTCCCCAAAGGGTCAGAAGGGGATGTTCTGCAGCTTTACTTACTTCAGTTACTCTAGCGCACATTTGATCTCAATATCCCAGAGTCTGTCTATATGGCTTACTGTATTACACCCAGGAAGAAACCTACGGATCCTGCCCCCACCACATACCATTTTGATCTCCACTGTGGATCAGCATTTTCAGGATCAGATCCTCTGTATAGCAAAAACTAAAGGCCCACTCCAATTGCCAGAAGGCCCTCATATTCTTTCCGGATCTCAGTTTTTATTACCTGCCAGCACCAGAAGACTTTTGACACTGTGCACAATGGACTTAAATCTGTGGGAGTCCGTCACTCACTGTTGTTACCTGCAAAATTGAAAATCTTTAATGCAGGTAAAACTTTTATATTTAGTGATCCAGTAGAGGCAGGAAAGAGACTCCTCAAAATTAAGAAAGATTTTCTGAGCAGCACAGTGGTCCATGAAGAGACTGATGAGACCTGAACTACCTATGATGCACTTTTTCCTCATTGTATTACTACGGCTCCTTCTTAGCATATTTCTGGAGTCCTTAACCCTGAACAATGATTCTAGTTCTAATCTGTTTAAAAGTTTAAAATGCATGCTAATTTTTTCATACTTAATGTTTCTATTTAACTGTTTATAGCTCAAGAGAAGTCTTGATGGTTTACCTCTATTAACAGCAGTACTATCGTTTTGATTTTTTATTCCTGTACTTCATATAAGTCACTACTGGCTTATTGGGTCTTGTACCCCAAGACTTTTTGAATAAATATATTTTGCAAATATAGTCCATGGTCATGGCTTTGATAGCATTTGTTCTTCTTACTTTCACAAACTGCTTAATCAGTTGATTTCCCTTCCCCTGATGTAACAAAGGGAGTTGAGTAATGTATCTTGATTTATTGTGTATCTGATCCATACCACTTTCTATGCCTGGGAACCATGTATTTATTTATGTCAGTTCCTAATTTAATGAATAAAAAAAAAAAAAGATGTGCTCACTGTAATTCATGGTCTTCTATGAGTATCTAAACCATTGATTCACACGTCCACCTGCCATTCCATGAGCTCACTGCAGTATGTTTTTAGTCTTCACCCCTTTTTCTTGGTTTGGGCTGTGAAAACACTATGTTACTAGTTTGTTGACCCTTTTTACATGGCTCACCAGGGCTATCTTGTATATGTATGTTTAGTTCATAAGTGCTAGATAAGTTATGCTGCACCTCCTTAGTAAAAAAGGTATTGAGGTGGTTGAGGGCTGGTGCCGAGGTAAGTCTTGTGCCACAAGCTCCCTCTTGTGGCACCGCACATGCAGGCAGCTTGCCTTGGGCCAGCCCTCCTGAAAAGTTCTGGCTCCCTTGGGGTCCTAGCGCCTTCAGCTAAGACCTATACTAGTATGAGTCAATGGTGAAGATATTCTAGAAGATCAAGAATTACGGTGAGTGTGAAATTTTCATTTTTCTTTGATTTGATGATGAGGGAATTGGATAGGGGCTATGCCATGGATTTGCTCTATTTCGACTTCAGCAAGGCTTTCAACTTGGTGGCCCACAGACTTTTGTTGAAGATGATAACGGATCTGGCTATGATTAAGGACATAAATGACTGGGTAGGAAACTGGTGGGTGGTAAAACAGTTGATGGTTTCAAGCACAGTTGGGACAGAGTGAAGGGTAAAATGGTCACTCAAGGTGACAGAATTGGGAAGGAGAACAGGGGGAAGGGCTTGAACCCTGGATGGACAGTAAGTCCCAGGGTTAGATAGGGAACTTGGGCAGACTGGATAGACCATTGGTCTTTTTATGCCATCATTGTCTATGTTTCTGTGTCTTGCCTCCTTGGACCATATTGGTTGACCTATGCTGTACTGCTTCCTCTTTGTCTCAGTCTTTCCTCAGGTGTGGGCTCCAGCACCTTATGCAGTATTTCAGACGTGGTCTTGCAGTATTACAGATGTTGTCACACCAGTGACCTGTACAGTGGGAGGATCACTTCCTGACTTCTGCTTGTCCCCCTCCCTATGCCTCACAACATTCTGTTTTCCTTTCCTAGTGCTTTATTACAGTGTGCTGTTGTTTTTAGGCTCTCCAGGATCATGACTCCTATGTCCTTTTCTTCTTTCATGGTTTCCAGTACTACTACCTCCTATTTCATACTATATTACTAGACTATGGAAGCCCTGTTTGAAGTCCAGTAAAAAAGGGAAGTTCTAATAGAATAGAAAAAATACAGAGACAGACCACAAGAATGATTTATAACCTAAATGATGACCGAGTTCAAAAACTAAACCTGATGTCTCCTAAAACAAGAAAAATTAGGGGTGATCTACTACTGTGCTATGATATAATGCAGGACAGTTATCTTCTAAACGAATTAGAATTGAATTTCAGAAATGATACTATTGGCATGAGGGGCATCATGCTACAATTAAGACCCCAAAAATTCAACACAAATAAAAGGAAGGCTTTCTACACACACAGGGTGGTGAACCCTTGGAACAGGCTACCACTCGCAGTTATAATCAGTAAAGATAAACAACAATTTAAAAGAAAGCTAGACAAATACATTTTAGATGGAAATAACCTGTCTTATTATGGATAAAGTAGCAGGAGCACACATGGACTTACCACCTTCTTAGCTCCTTATACCTTAGTATGCACTCTTGGGTCCTTTTTCGCAATGTGCATCACCTTGTATTTTTTAGTGTTGAAGCCTGGCAGCTGCCATATTTTTGACTAGCTCTCCATTTTATCCAGATCCTCCCTGAGTTCCCATATCCTTACCTCTGTGTCAACCCTTGGGCAGATCTTCATGTCATCTGTGAAGAGGCAGAGCTTGCCCTTGAGGCCTACCCCTGTATTACAAATAAACCAATTGAAAAGGACTGGGTCCAGCACTGACCCCTGAGGTACTCCACTTGTTACATCCCTGACCTCTGAAAACTCCCCATTTACTTGTACCCTTCATGTTCTTCCCCTCAGCCAGTTCTCTACACAAGTCATCAATTTTTCCCCCACCCATAGGTCCCTTAACTTTTTGGCTAACCTCCTGTGGGGGACGGTGTCAAAGGCCTTGCTGAAATCCAAGTACACTACATCTACTGCTGTCCCTTGTTGGCTCCTTTGGTCATTCAATCAGAGAAGTTGACCAGATTTGTCTGGTAAGACCTTACTCTTGGGAACCCATGTTGTCTGGGGTCCTGTAGCCCATTGCCCTCCAGGAGGTCCACTAGTTCCTCCTCGGTATAGACTCCATAATCTTTTCTACTATAGATGTTAGTCTGACTTGTCTACAATTCCATGGCTCACCATGCTGAAGTCATTGCAGACTGTGCCCATTTAATCCAAGGGTAGTTTAAGGAGCAGGTCAAAAATGGTTTACGCTACAGACCTGTACTAATCTTATGAATCCTGTGTTCCACTCTTGTGTAGCAGGACCACATTTGCTGTCCTCCAATCCCTGGTCCACCCGTGTCCAGCGAGCAGTTGAATATGTCTGCAGGTGTTACTGCTATAACCTCTGCTGCCTCCTGTATCATTCTTAGGTGTAAGCCATCAAGTCTCATAGCTGTGTCTGCTTATAGCTCTTTAAGATTTCCCATCACTCTTTTCCCTGGTATTTTGGCCATGTTACTTGAACACTTGCTTTCCTGTCTTCCACTCTTAACCCCACATTCTGGCAGTGGCCTACCCTTCTCCCTTGTAAAGACTGAATAAAAATATTTATTCAACATCTCTGTTTTCCCTACATCTCTCTCCTCCCATCCTGCCTCATTTTTCAGGCTCACAATACCCCTTTTAACCTTGCACATCTCACGGATGTACCTGAAAAATGCATTTTCCCTTGCTTCACTCCTGTTGCAAGCCTGAGTTTCAAGTCAGCCTTGACCTCCCTCACCTTCCTGCTGGTTATCTTTGTTGCCTCCAGGTACTTCTGTCTATCCTCACCCCTTTGGCTTCCTTTGTACATCAGGAATGCCCTCCTTTTGGCTCTGACTGCCATCTTTACTTTGGCCATGAACCATGTTGGACCCCTTGCCCTTTTTTGCTTAGACACCTTCTCTATTGAGCTTTCTGTTGGAGAATATGCTAGTGTCTCACATGTTAATGAAGCCATAAGTGGAGACAAAGAACCTCTTACCGCCTTGTGTGGACTAAGGAGTCATTTCCATATGGACTTTTGTATATAGTCAGTTAGCCCATGTGGGATAACTTGTTTGGGATGCCCTGACTGCTTTTGCTCCTTTCCTGCCTAAACCCATGCAAAGCACATGCAAATGAGGTACTGCTGTCATCTGTAGCAGGAAGCACGATGATTGAAAGTGGTAAACATTAATACTACATTGCAGCTCCTTGATAGAGCATTGTGGTGTCATCGAGGAACAAGCTGTGCCCAAGTGTACACATTGTCATTGAGGCACAGGTCAGGAAGCATAGAAAGACCAGGAGCAGTTGTAAATATTCACAAATAGCATTTTATTATCAGCAATAGAATAAAATAACAAAAACATGTGCAGGATAGCTATATACAAAGGCAGTACAAACAGAGAAAACAAAAGCAGTTCATCTGAGGGTTTCTTTCCAATTTCAAATCTCAGGCTCTCAGCAAAAACATTACCACTCTTTTTATAAGCCTTTCCTGGGACCTCGTTAAGACATATCCTGTTTTTCACAAAATGTTCTTTTCAGTTTCTTTGCAGAGCAGGCTTGCAAATAGAACAGGGTCCCAAGCTGGCCTCCTGCTGACAGCTCTGCAAAAGGGTTTGCAAACATGCATCTCAGGTTAACCCCCCTCAATTCCAAATAGCTTTTTGCAATCATTTCAACAGTATAACTATATACAGTTTCTAACAAAGGGATCCCAGTATCACAGTTTCTCACAAAGATTTACATATATTTTATAACTGCAGATACCCAAGGGGGAAGGGGGAAGGAAAGACAGAAGGTGAAGGTAGAGAGGCAGAGAATCACAAGACCATCAGAGTGATCAGTTCCTAGGTCTCACGAGAACATTTGGTTACGCAAGCAGACAGACAAGAGACAGTAAAGGAGAGGATAGAACAGATTCTTGCATTTAACCTTTATGCATAACAAATGGTGCAGGGTCTTATTCAACCCTGTCACATACCCCCCTTAAGAGGGAACCTGTTTAAAAAAAACAGGTTTCCAAAACTTTCTATTAATTCTCTTCTAACATTAGCATATAACCTTTACAGTTCAGAACTAATACAGCAAACAGAGCAGTTTAAACTCACAATTTATTTTTGTAAACCTTCAAAATCCTCAATTCTGATCCACATCTTGACACAAAATCAGCATTGACATTCTCTTTCCCAGATTTGTGCATCACTTTAAATTTAAGTGGCTGTAGTGCCAGGTACCACCGTGTGATTCTGGAATTTTTATCCTTCATTTAGTTAAGCCAACAGAGAGGATTGTGATCTGTTATAAGTACAAAGTCAGCTCCTAACAAAACTTAAAGCAGCAGTGCAACAAAAGGTTGTAATTTTGAAGTCACCTGTGATTTTAGCTTAGTAACATGCCGCTTGATGTCTGTTTTAAGTTATTCTAAGGGTTTCCTTCGGTTCTTTATTATTTTTTATTACTTGAATAAACACTGTAATTAGTTTGCATGAATTAATGTACTGCCCAACAAGTCAAATGAAGAAAACAAACATGTGGCGTGAATTAATTACAAAATAATAAAGAACTGAAGTAAACCCTTAGACTATCTTAAAGTGGACATCAAGCAGCTTGTTACTAAACTAAAATCACAGGGTGCAAAATTTACAACTTTGTTGCACTGCTGCTTTAAGGGACTCCATGGCCCACTTTGCCACAAGACATTCCTTTTCAATGATGGAGTACCTTTTCTCTCTGTTGTGCAATTTCCTTCTTATGTATAGAATAGTATGTTGTTTCCCATCTATATGTTAGATAGATAGATAGATAGATAGATAGATAGATAGATAGATAGATGTTTTATTTATAAAGCGCCCATTTCCAAAGACTCTGGGTGCTGCACAAACAATTCAATAACAAATTATATGAAGGCAGCAGCTTAAACACAAACTAAAATTCTATCCATCCAATCAAAACCAATCAGTCATTAAAAGCCTGCTAGAACAGAGAAGTTTGTAATGCTTTCTTAAAGGCTTCTACCGCGAGGGTCTTCCTTAAATAATCAGGCAAGGAGTTCCACAGAGTGGGCACAGCCACCGAAAACACCCTATCTTCAGAATGCTGCAGCCTCACTCTGGGACTCCAATGAGGCCCGCCCCCCGGCAGAATGGAGTGCCTGGGATGGACGGTAGGGGACAAGAAGATCTTGTAGATAGGTCTGCACCTAGACCTACCTCTGATGCATCTATCTGTAACAAAAATGGTTTCTCAATGTCTGGATTTCTTAAAGCAGGAGCTGAACATAGTATAGCTTTAATGGCTTGAAAATACTTATCACACTCTGAGGTCCATTTCACATTATTTGTGGCCTCTTGTTCGTGGGTTCAATGAAGGGAGTAGCTGGCTGGGCAAAGTTGGGTACAAATCTCTGATAGTAACCAGTCAGCCCTAAAAATGACCTGACATGTTTCTTTGTTCTTGTGATAGGACTGTTAGCTACAGCTTCTGTCTTAGAAATCTCTGGCTTTACTTCTCCATTTCCCAAAATATAGCACAAATATTTAGTTTCCTGCATGCCCAATGCACATTTGATAGGATTAATTGTCAGATCTGCCTTTTTAATAAACTGGATAACTGCTTGTAGATGTTCCAGGTGGCTTTTCCAGTCTGGACTGTACACCACAACATCATCCAGTTATGCAGCACAACAACCAGTGTGAGGGGATAAAATTACATCCATATACCACAGGAATGTAGTGGGTACACCATGTAAATCAAACGGCATGGTGGTGAACTGATAGAATCCAATAGGAGTGGCAAATGCAGTTTTATCTCTGGATTCTTTAGCTAGGGGAATTTGCCAGTAACCCTTGGTGAGATTGAGGGTATTGATATACTTGGCACTTCCCAATCTGTCCACCAAATTATCTATCCTGGGCATAGGATAACTGTCAAATTTGGACACTTGATTAAGTTTCCTAAAATCAAAGTAGAATCTTACACCCACTTTTTTATTTACAATCACCACTGGTGATGACCAAGCACTCCTCGACTCTTCTATGATACCCAGTTCTTTCATTGTTTATATTTCCTTAACCACGTCAGCTCTTCACCACTCTGGTAATCTGCATGTTTTTGCCTAATAGGATGAGCATTCCTTGTCACTGTTATGTGCTCGACCTGGCACTGTGGTAAAAGTACTGTTAAATGTCTTTACCAAGTTGCGAATTTCTGCAGTTTGTTCAAAGGTAAGGAAACATTCACCTTTACAGCATCAGCAGTTACAGCTTATTCCAGTCTGTCATAAGCTACATCAATATCTTCTGAAGAAGTTTCTGGTAAAACGAACAAAGTAACCTGTGGTGATTTTGTAACCCATTTCTTCAGGAAGTTAGCATGACATATGTTAGTAGGATTTTTCCTATCTGTGGTCTCAGTCTTATAGTTAACTGTCCCAGTACGTCTAAACACTTTATAAGGCCCTTGCTACTTCATTAACAATTTATTTTCTGTAGTGGGTAACAGTAGCAAGACCTTTTCACCTGGCTGAAAAACATTTTCTTTTGCTCCATGGTCATAATATACCTTCTGATGGTTTTGGGCCTCTTCCTGGTTACTGTGGGCAATTTCAACGTATTTTGCCAGCTTTTGCCTCAAGGCACACTTGCAAGATGTACTAGTTTTTTTTTCAGAGTGGGATTATCTTCCCATGTTTCTTTTATTACATCTAGTGGCCCTCTAGGTTGTCTACCATACAGCATTTCAAATGGTGAAAAACCTGTTGAGACTTGTGGCATGTCTGTGTAAGCAAAAAGCAGGTACGGTAAGTATTGGTCCCAATCTTTCCCTTCCCCTTTTACAAACCTTTTTAACATGCATTTTAGGGTTTGATTAAAATGCTCAACAGGGCCGTCTGTCTGAGGGTGATAAGGGGAGGTTCTTATGGCGGTGATACCTAGTAGTCGGTATAGCTCCTTCAGTAATGCAGCACCAAAATTACTACCCTGATCAGTAATAATCTGTTAGGTATGTCCACCCTGCTGAAAATGTTAGCAAGCTCTGCTGCCACTTTTAGGACTGTGACAGTATGCATAGGAACTGCCTCTGGGTATCGAGTAGCATAGTCACATACTACCAAAATGAATCAATTACCCATTTTACTTTTGTCTAAGGGGCCAACCACATCCATTGCAACTCTTTCAAAAGGCACATCTATCAAGGGTCGGGGCACCTTGTCTTTTTTAGTTACTGGGGCTACTTTCTGATGCTCTGCACAAGAACTGCAGTAGTTAGCAACAACTTCATGAATTCCAGGCCAGTAAAATCTGTACAGCAATCTGGTAAGGGTGCGATCCCTCCCCGAGTAACCAGCCATAGGACTATCATGTGGTATCTGTAACAGCTCAGATCTATACTTTTGTAGTATAACCAATTGTCTTGTGTCTGAGGTTTAACCCAAACTCTGTGCAGTAACTCGTTACATTTTTTTCAAACATTGGTTTACCCTGTTTTTTTTCACCCTCGGCTGCTTAAAATAACCTTGGAGAGAAACATTGTTAGCTTGGTCTGAAACAAAATCACAATCGGTTATCAGTTTAGTTTCAGCATTTCTATGTATTAACCCCTTATGTTCATCAGTCTTTTGTTGCCACTGTTTCTTCAGGTGTCTTCTTTCTTTCTTTTTTGGACTTACGGATCTTGGAGCTATGCTCAAACAAGTCTGAATTAGAATCACCGAAAGGAAGAGTCCCAACCATCTGAGATTTTCTTTGCCTGAGCTCTTGTCATCACAGCTGCTGAAACATCAGGATTTACTCCTTCTGTGATTAACTCAGTAAATCCTGGAAGGTCATTTTCAATAATCACAGGTACAGGTAACTGAGGTACTACCCCCACTTTCATTTGGTGCAACACTCCATTAATATTCAGTCACATGGGTGGTGGGATAGTATCAAGTGTCCCCGTGGATGCACTGATTACACCAGTACCTGGTCCTTTTGCACAGTGCTTTTCCAGCATTTCAACATGCATTAGAGTCTGTCTACTTCCCGAATCAATAAGTCCCTTCAGAGTCTTATCTCCCACCTTGACACCTGTTAAATACTTGCCCCAATTTGCTAAGGACAAATCTGCTCCAGTGTTACCCTCCTTATTTTTATGGCAGTTTCTTGCGATATGGCCTGACTTGTTACAGTTATAGCAAATAACATTTTTGGGTGCAGATTTGTTACCCCCACTAGAGTTCTTATCAGACTTAGAGTTAAATCGGGGAAAAAGAGGCTCTCACCAGTGCTTGGCTATTACCTCACTGCTGTGGCGTCTGTCTCACCATCTGGTAGTCTTCAGCGAAAGAAACTGTCTTTTCCCCACTTTTTAGTAAGTGTTCTTTTACCCAAAGCTACATGTCTGTAGGCAAGATGTTAATGAACTGTTCCACTGAAAGTGTGTTGATGATCTGAGGGATTGTTTTGCCCTTTGGTTGGAGCCATTTAGTAAGAACTTCAGAGACCAGAATCTTTGCCTGTAGGTCTCTCCTGAGATGTCATATCTTTTCAGGATTTCTGTTTTCATCAGATCATAGTTTTCTGACTGTGTAGTGTCAATATTGCTGTAGGTAAGTTAGGCTTTACCTGCCGGTACTGTCATCAGGTGGTTTGAGTCCTATCTCTGACACAGGGTGCAGCGGGTGGTGATGGGGAATTTCTCCTCCTCCCCAACACCTCTGTCCTTTGGAGTTCCACAGGGCTCGATCTTGTCACCGATGTTGTTCGCAGTGTATATCCTGCCCCGGGTGAGATCATTCGACAATACAGTGTGGAGTTGCACAGCTATGCAGATGATACCCAACTGTATTTTTCATTTGCTTCTGGAACATCAGGAGCTGTGGATGTGCTTAATGACTGTATGGCTTCCAGCTGGCTGAGACTCAACCCGGCCAAGTCGGAGGTGCTGGTAATCGAGCCTGGTCACGGGTATGATGGGTTGCTGCCCGGGGCTGATTCTGGTCTTGTACTGGGTTCTACCCCATTGACAGCTTCCCTGAGGGTGCAAATTCTGGGCATGATCCTTGACAGCAGACTGACTTTCGAAGACCAGGTGTCATCTTTAGTCAGTAGTGGTTTCTTCCATCTACGGAACACTGCCCAGATGAAGCCCCTCATTCTGCCCGAGGACCTGCCGACGCTAGTGTACACCTTTGTTTCTTCCAGGCTCAACTACTGCAATGCTCTTTACTTCAGGATCACGGGAGGGACCCGCCACAGACTGCAGCCAGTGCAGAACGCAGCAGCTCAGTTACTGACTGGTCTTTCTAGGTCCAGTCATGTGACCCTTGTTCTGCGTGCCCTGCACTGGCTGCTGGTCAAGTGGAGGGTCCTTTTCAAGGTAGGGCTTCTCACCTATAAGGCCATAAACGGACTGGGCCCTGGCTATCTGTCAGAGCTCCTGACACTGGTGACCTCTACTCACTCCCTTCGCACCTCTTGGAAACGCCTCCTGGATGTTCTCGGGGTTCAGCTGAAGACTTCTGGAGATCGTGCTTTTAGTATTTCTGGGCCGTCCCTGTGGAATGCGCTTCCATCTGCAGTCCAGGAGGCCCCCTCGGTTGAGGTGTTTAAGCAGAGGTTGAAGGCATACCTCTCTGGCTTGGCTTTTAATGAATACTGAATTTTAACATGTTGCTCGGTCCCTGTTTATGATATTTTATTAGTCTTAAATTGTTTTACATCTTAGTTATCTTAAAATACATTAATGAAACTTTATATTGATGTATTGTATGTTTATTGTATATTTCTGTGAGGCGCCCAGAGCATCCGGGATTGGGTGCCATATAAATAAAACTTGCCTTGCCTTCTCAGAGTCGGGTGAAGGCTTCTCAAGGACTGTCAATTGAGTTGTACTTCAGAGACCGGAATCTTTGCCTGTAGGTCTCTCCTCAGATGTCATATCTTTTCAAGATTTCTCTTTTCACCAGGTCAAGGTTTTTTGACTGCGCAGTGTTCATATATCTGTAGGTAAGTTGGGCTTTACCTGTCAGGTAAGGTACCAGCCTGATTGTCCATTGCTGCTATGGCCATTGGCAGGCTGTGGCAACCCTTTCAAAAGTTGTTAGGTATGCTTTAGTATCATCCAAGGGACACAACTTTGTATGTTTAATGTACTGTTGCTCTGCTTGACCTGTGACAGATTCTCTAGCCTTAATAGCTTGCAAGGCATCCAGCCATCGCTGCTCCTGTCGCTGCATCTCTTTGCGGTTCCGTTTCTCTGTATATTTTTTGTTGTGTAGCCCACCATTTGAAAAAGGCAGTCAGGCTGTCAGGTTCTGTCACTGCCTTTTCTTCTTTTTCCATCACTCCTTGGGCTTGCAGTTGCAGAATCCGTATCTTTCATCTATGCTTCCCTGGTACTAGGTCTATTACTCATGCACAAAGCTCGTGGCTTACAGTATGCATGGCATAAATCCCACTGAGTCTGATACCATCTGTCATCGGGGCACAGGTCAGGAAGCATAGGAAGACCAGGAGCAGTTGTAAAATTTGCAGATAGTATCTTATTATTATCAACAACAATAGAATGAAAATAACAAAAACATGTTCAGGAGCGCTATATACAAAGGCAGTACAAACAGAGAAAACAAAAGTCCTTCATCTAAGGGTTTCTTTCCAATTTAAAATCTCATTCTCTCCTCAGCAAAAACATTGCCGCTCTTTTTATGAGTCTTTGCCTGAGAACTTGTGAAGACACATCCTATTTTTCACAAAATGTTCTTGACAGTTTCTTTGCAGAGCAGGCTTGCAAATAGAACAGGGTCCCAAGCTGGCTTTCTGCTGACAGCTCTGCAAAAGAGTTTGCAAACAAGCCTGAGAGGAGCTCGAACTGCATCTCAGGTTAACTACTTAAATTCCAAATAAAAACGAAGGGATCCCAGTATCATTTAGTTTTACACAAAGATTCACATATATATTATAACCGCAGATGCGCAAGGGGGAAGAAAAGACAGAAACAGCAAGTGAAGGTAAAAAGATAGCGAGAGGCGGAGAAGGCCTAAGAGGCTTTGCTGGATCCCCCACCTACAGCACAAGCTCCAACTGCCTCCAGCAGCCCACAGACCTGAAAGCGATCCCCCGAGAGGTCTAAGAGGTAACTACTGACCTCCCCCCTTGCACTGGTTTGCAAGGGGTGTTGTCCCATGGACTGATCTGCATTTTTTGCCCTCCGAAGTGGGCTGATAGACTCAGTTTGGACTGCATGTACTCGCTCTTGCCACGGGGATTTCATCGCGACTCAGCGGAGCTTTAAGGGGCTGTTCAACTGCTATTTTACTCTGTTCTAGTGTCCAGATATTCTGTCTCTACTGATACATGCTGCTAGTATTTTATTTGTCAGGGTAGCACTGTTATACAACCTGTTTGAATGTTGAATTACCTGACTACAGTTGTGATTACGGGGGGGTGTTCTCCATCTTGTCCCTCTGTCTCTCCCTATAGTTGGCGCATGCGTACTGGGGCACAAGGCAGTTGAATATGCCTAAGAGCCTGCACATGTGCAGTAGAGCGTGTCCCACTCCTGCTGCATACTAACAAGGTCTTTGTCTCTATTCCCCTATATTAGGCCTTGCTGGATCCCCCACCCACAGTACAAGCTCCAGCAGCCTCCAGCAGCTCGCAGCTCACAGACCTGGAAGCAATCCCCCGAGAGGCCTAAGAGGTAACTGCTGACCTCCCCCTTGCACTGGTTTGCTAGGGGATTTAGCCCTAAGTCCCCATTTCCCCATTTGCAGCTTATACTCTATGCCCACTAGAGGGGGTTCCCCCCCATTGAGCCAAGCCGCTCTCTACCCTCATACCCTGTACTACTCTTGAACACTCAGGCTCCGTTTACCACTTAGCTGCTCAGTCCTTCCTAGAAAACCTCACCGAACCTCTCCCGCTACCCTCTCTGCCAAACTCACAAGCTTCCTGCCCATTCCCCTGCCTGTCTTAACCCCCATACCTGTGCCCCTAGCCCCTGCCTTCCCCCTCTGTGACCACTAGGAGTCGCTATTTCCACCCCTTGTTTGCCACCAACCTAGCACTCCCCAGCCTCTTCGGCCACCCCAAACAACCTCCCCAATAGGCTCTAAGACCCCCTCCCAGGGTATCTGAACCTGGTACCTTCTGCACCAAAGTCGGCAGCACTACCACAACTCCACAGTGGCAGTTACCCTCACTGAATGTCAGCTATCACCCTTATTGTTTACCATAGGAAAATAATTATGGGTTCCTGCTCCCCTCTGCTAAGTCTGCTCACTTTCACCCTCCCCCCGGCCGGAGCAGCTGCCCTCCACATTAGGCACTTAGCCCCTAAGCTACCCCATAGTGACTCGGCCCCCCCACCCTGGATGCACCCGACCCCCATCATCCCCCATCAGCATCACTGCTCTCTCTGCTCTCCCAGGCCCACCATGGACCCAGCTTTTCCCTGCCATTCCCACCCTTCATGCTTTATCCATCTCCTGCACCCTCTCTGTTAAGTCCTCGCCTGGGTGCTGAACCAAGGGTCTCCATCGCCACTGGCCACTAACTAGGATAATCACACTGCTGTTATTACTGTCTGGGAATGTACACTCAAACCCAGGACCTATGGCTTCCAGTCTTCCCAGACCCTGTACTACAACCGGCCTCCGCTTTGCTTCCTTAAACATTTGCACTCTTCTAAAAAATCCACTGTTCTCCAGTGCTGGGTCGTACAACGTCAACCTGACGTAATTGCACTGGTAGAGACTTGGGTCTCCAAATCCACCCGACTCCGCCATCTCCCTCCCTGGTTATACCCTCTACAGGGAAGACCAAGTAGGCAGACGTGGCGGTGGTTGCGCACTACTCATACGGGACTCCCTCATAGGTCACACACTCCCTGCTCCCAAGCTGGACTGTGGAGCCCAAGCCCTCACATTAAAAATTATGCTTGACCCCGCCAGAGGCCCACTCTTCCTCACGGTCTCCTATATACCCCTGAAGAACCAAAACCCAGCAGTCCAGTCCCTCACTGACTACTTCACATCCCTCCTACACAAAGCTGAGCATGTCATCCTAGTTGATCTTAATGTTAACTGGCTTGCTTCCACTGCCTCCCACATCAGGGACTCCTTTGCTGCCCTAGATATGTCCCAGTTAGTCACCCAGCCCACCAAATATAACCACTCTATTGGCACCAGCACCCTCCTAGACATTGTTATATCAAACCACCCGCACAAAATCCGGGATATCACTGTCATCCCCGACTCTCTTAGTGATCATTCCCCAGTCCTCTGTCTCTGGTCATCTTCCACTCAGAAACCTGAGTCCCAAGCCACGCTGCACTGGCGCCTATGCCTGGGTGGCCTCAGAAAATTAAAACAATATCTAGGCCAGCTAGACTAGTCCCCTATCCAGCATGCTTCTGATATTGACTCAGCCCTTGACCACTTCACAAGTGCCTTCTGCAAGGCCTGTGACCTTTTCACCCCACTCACCAAGATCTGCTTCAAGAAACGCAATGCCCCTTGGATCACCCCATCCCTTATCCAGAGACTCAAGAGCAGAGATAATCTCTGGCACATCGCTGTTGAGTCTGGAAAGGCATCTGACAGGCAAGCCTACAACGTGGAGCGTAATAAGTGCACCTGGGCCATTAGGCGAGCCAAGGCCGAACACAACCAGGCCGCACTCGCCTCCTCTTGGGGTTCAGCACGGTCCTTCTGGGATAGCATGAAAGAGCTAAATGGGAAGACCCGCTCCCCCCCCACCTTCCCAGCCCTCCACTAATAGCACCTCCACCACTGACCCACTCCTTATAGCTGATTGCCTTAACACCGCCTTCTCTGACCTAAGCTCAGTCCTCCCCAGCAGCTTCTTTGACCCTATCACTGCCTCTCTCTCCTGGGTCCTACGCCACCCTCCATTCTACATGTGCACCTTATCCCCCATGAAACCAGACCACAGCCCTTGGCAGCAATAACCCCAACAGCGATCCCCTCGACTCCAGGATCCTCCACATGGTCTTGGACAAAATCCTAGTTCTCCTGACGGACCTACTTAACCAGTCCCTTTGCCTTGGTCAGTTTCCAAGTGCTTGGAAAACTGCCAAAATCTCCCCAATACATAAGAGCGGGGACCAGTCCACCCCCAGTAACTACAACCGATCTCCATCCTCCCCCAACTCTCTAAAGCCCTTTGAAAAAGTGGTGTCTATCCAACTCTCTGAGTACCTGGCCAAGTGTGACATTATGTGCCCAGAGCAACACGGTTTCCACCCAGGTCACAGTACAACCACAACTCTCCTGGAATTCTCCCAACACCTACATGCTGCTCTTGACTCTGGTAGCCTTGCCAGTGCAGTGTTCATTGACCTCTCCAAGGCCTTTGACACTGTTTGTTACCCCCCTCCTGGTTGATTCTCTCCACCAACTCTGCTTCTCCAACGGACCCCTTTCCTGGTTTTCTAGCTACTTTTCTGTTAGATCCCAGTGTGTTAAAATCAACGACTTCCTCTCCAACACTCTGCCTGTTTGCTCTGGGGTCCCTCGGGGCTCCATCCTGGGTCCTGTACTTTTTAGTCTCTATCTCAACACCCTCCCTAGCTCCTGTACCAGCAAAATACTCCTCTATGCTGACGATGCGGTCCTCTTTGCCTCGCATCCTGATCCCCTCCTTTCTCCAATTATCCCTCCAGCATGCTTACAACCAGGTTGAAAGATGGTTCGTCCACCGCAGACTGGATATTAACCTGAAAAAAAAAAACAGTGCTTTTCTCCCACCACCAGAATAAAGCTAAACATACCCCTCTCCTGATTGTTCCCAGCACTCTGCACCCACTAGAGCAAGTGACCACATACAAATACCTAGGCATCACGTTCGATACTGCCCTCACATTCCGCACCCACATTAACACCCTGTCTTTCGCCATTAACTCTCGGATTGGTCTGTAACACCGTCACAGGGATTGCCTGCCCCAAGCTGCCCTCAGGTTGGCCATCACCTCCTCTGTCCTGTCCCTTGTGGACTATGGTCTGCCCATTTATGTCACAGCTGACAACACTGCCTTCTCCATAATCCAACTCTCCATCAATAAGGCCTGTAGGCTCCTGACCAGTGCCTCCAGCCGCACTCACACCTGCCTTCTGTATTCTTCTGCCAACCTGCTCAACTTCGAAGAGCAACTGCACTACCAGATCTGCCTACTCGCTAAGAAATCTCTCCTCGGGCTCTCCCCCCTCTGGGGTCTCTGCCTCCTTACAGCAGTCGTCCCTATCTGTGGACACCCATAGCTCTGTTAAGGTCACCTTCCAGGTGCTCAGAACCAAGACCTCTCTTACCCAGGGATCTTTCTTCTACCAAGCCTTTGCCTGGTTCGACTCTCTCCCCTGCTGCATCTCCAACCTGCCCAAAATTGGTTCATTCAACACTGCCCTTTGGAACCATCTCTTTAATGTTCACTGTTGTAGATGCAACTAATCCCTGGCCTCCCAACAGTTACGAACATATGAAATTTGCAAGCAGATAAAGGCCTAGAGGTTTATCAAGTCTGCTCGAATGTGCAGCTAGCACCCCTTATTCTGCAGCTGCCCCTCCCTTCCACCCTTCCCCTTCATTGACCCTCCCCCTTGTCCTGTCCCATCCCCTTTTGAAGCAGTCCACTGTTCTACTGGATACCACTTCTGCAGGTAATGCATTCCACCCAGCCACCACCCTCTCTGTAAAAAAGTGTCTCCTCATCTCCCTCCTGAACCTTCCTCCCTCCAGTCTCGTATCATGGCCCCTGGTGTCCCTCCCTTCCCCTCCCTTACTTTGAACAGCCCCTCTGTACCTGTCTTGTTTATTCCTTTCATGTACTTAAAGGTTTCAGTCATGTCCCCCCGTCCTCTTCTCCTCCAGTGAGTACATGTTCAACTCCATCAGCCTCCTCTCGTATGATAAGTCCCCCCGCCCCTTGATCATCTTTATCACCCTGCTCTCCCCCTCCAGTAACTTAATGTCCCTCTTCAGATACAGGCGCCAGCACTGCATGCAGTACTCCAGGTGCGGTCTAACTAATGACCTATACAGTGACAGAATCACCTCCTCCCTCCTCGAGGATATCCCTTACCAATACAACCCAGCATTTTGTTGGCCTTTGCAGCTGCCTTCCTACATTGTGCCAAGTTGTTCATTGACCCTGTAATGAGCACCCCCAGATCCTTCACCTCCTCTGTCTGGGCTAGCTGCACTCCCCCCAGCTGGTAACTCCTCCTTGGGTTCTTCATCTCAAAATGCAGCACCTTGCACATTTTTGCATTAAACCCCAGTTGCCAGGTGTCTGACCAGGTTTCAAGCTTTGCCAGATCATTCTGCAACCCCTGCCATCCTCCTAGGTCATCCACCACCGCTCCTACATTGGTATCATCATCATCAAACAGACTGATACCCTCTGTTGCCTTCCCTGAAGCCAGTTCCCTACCCATCTCACCAGCTTTGCACCTGCCCCTGTGCCTACTAACTTACTTCCCAGCCTTCCATGCGGCACTGAATTGAATGCCTTACTGAAGTCCAGATACAGCACATCCACTGCATGGCCTCTGTCCAGTTGCCTAGTTACCCAGTCATAGAACTCCACCAGGTTGGTTTGGCAGGATCTGCCCCATATGAAGCCATGCTGTCTGCTGTCATGTAGTCCTTTGGCCTCTAGGAGGGCCACCAGCCTCTCCTTCAGGATAGTCTCCATTAGCTTACCCACAATGGATGTGAAGCTCACTGGTCTGTAGTTTCCCGGTTCATCCTTGGGGCCACTCTTGTGGAGGGGCACCGCATAAGCCATCCTCCAGTGCTGAGGTGCACACCCCGAATGTAGTGAGGTATTAAATAGGTCTGCCAAAGGTCCTGCAAGGACCTCTGCCAGCTCCTTCAGTATCCTGGGGTGGATGCTATCTGGGCCTGGCGCCTTATCCACCCTCAGTGCCTTCAGACCCTCCCGAACTCTGCCCTCCATGATTTCCCCATCTGTCACCCCCTCCCCCCTGTTTCTGCCATTTCTCCCCTTGGTGTCACCCCTTCTTCTCTTTAGTAAATACTGAGCAGAAGTACTCATTTAGTGCCTCTGCCTTATCGCACCCTGCTTCCATCCAACCCCACTCCTTCCTAATCCTTACTATGTGGTCCTTACAGCTCCTTTTCTCCCTGATGTACCTAAAGAAGTCTTTCTCCCCCTTCTTAATGCCTTGTGCCAGCCTGAGTTCCGTAAATGCCTTGGCTCCCCTTACTGCCTTGTCACCTCCTTTGATTCCATCAAGTACTCCTCCCTGTCCTCACCTCTCCCTGTTTTCTTGTACTTCCTAAAGGCAGATGTTTTCATCCTTACCTTTTCCATGACCTCCTTGCCCAACCAGCTCCGTTTCTTAGCCCTAGTCTTCTTGCTCTGGGCCTTGCAGCAGGTTTTGGTTGCCTCCACTATCCCCAGCTTTATGAGCTCCCACCTCTGGTTAGTGTCCATGCTAGATTGAATTCTGGCCAGGTACCCTTTTACCACTTCCTCCATCCTCCCACAGTCGGCCCTTCTGAAGTCCAGCACTCTCGTGCCAGATTCCACTTCTTCTTTGCCCATATCCAATAAGAGCCATACTGAGTGGTGGTCACTCCCTGACAGTGGTTCCTCCACTGTAAGTTCTCTCACAAAGTCCCCATTTGCCAGCACAAGGTCAAGGGTATTCCCTAACCTGGTTGGTTCACTGACCATTTGCAGCAGGAAGCTGTCCTGGAAGGCATCCAGCAGTACCTGCTCCCTTCTGTTCCTGGTTGTTGGGGTACTCAAGTCCACTGCTAGCATGTTGAAGTCCCCCACAATCACCACACTACCCTTCTTGCAGGTCTTCCTGATCTGTCCCACTAGTTCCCTGTCTAACTCCTCTGTCTGAGATGGCGGCCTGTACACCACTCCCATTCTAAGAATCCTGTTCTTGGAATCCTGGATTTGCATCCAAAGTGACTCCGTACTACCCTCCTCTCCTTCCTCCCTTACACACTTCAGTCCTTCCTTCACATATAGTGCCACACCCCCTCCTTTCCCAATCACCCTGTCCCTACGAAATAACCTGTACCCTGTTACAGACAGGTCCCAGTCATTGTATTGGGTGGCCCATGCTTCTGTGATGGCTGCAATATCCACCTCTCCCTCTGCCATGATCACCCGTAACTCTGTAGTTTTCCTCCCAAGGCTCCTAGCATTTAGGGAAACCACCTTCCACCTTCCCCCCCATCCTGCCCTCCTTTACTAGCATCACCAATAGTACTTGCCATTTGTCCTTTGTCACTGTTATGGGGGGTAGGCTCATATGGTTTCCCAACCTGTGGTCTCTGCATGTCTCCTGCCCAATTGCCACCCCACGCTCCTAGTTTAAATTCCCTACTTCCTCTATGTACTCCTCCATCCTCTGTTTCAACACTTTCTTTCCCTCCTCACTCAAGTGTAGTCTGTCTTTGGCATAGAGACTACTGTCCTCCCAGGTCCCTCCCCACCCCCCCAACAGCCCATACCCTTTAGCACACCAGGTTCTTAGCCATCCGTTAAATTCCTCTATTCTCAGCTTTCTTGTTGTACTTGCCTTGGGCACTGTAAGTATCTCTGAAAAAGTTATTGATCTTCCTGCCCCCTCACATAATTGTCCTAGTTCCTCAAACCTCCTCTGGACTATATCTACTGTCTTGTCACCCAGGTCGTTCATCCCAAGATGTATAAGTAAATGAGGCTTGTCCCTACCCCTTCTAGCATATTTCAGAACAGATTGTCCCACCCTTTCCGCTGTCATTCCTGGCATGGCCTCCACCCAAATGTGACTATGCCTCTCCCCCTTGCTACCCCACCTGACTCCTCTTACTATTGAGTCCCCCAGCACTAAAATTCCACCACTCTTACTCCCTGCTTGCTTCCATTCATCTCCCTCTCTCCTTTCTGGCTCTCAAGTCTTCCAGAAACAGTCAGGTAGCTGAGGCCCCTGGTCAGACCATTAGCACCCTTCCTCCACTATGCACTAACCTTTGCAGCTAGTGAAGCCAGCAAAAATGAATCACAATTCTACTCAAAGCCCCCAAAATAGGTTTCCTACCAAAAGAAACAGGTTTCCAATTCAAACAGCTTCACCAACAACACATCAAAATAGGCTTGAAATTAGAAGATATAGGTCTCTGATTCAAAGAAACAGCCCCCGTTAAATCGCACCAAATAGGTTTTAAATCACAAGAAATGGGGCTCTACAAATGCAGCCTGCTACACAGTGAAACATCAAACAAATGAGCCCACTTATAGCCACCAAAACAGTTTTCAAAATTCCAGCAGCCCCAAAACAGTACCCTGCTAGCCCCTTAGAAGTAGTAAGAAAGAAAAGAAATAACGTTCTACCAAGTAAAATCCAAACAATGTAAAAACAGCAAGAAGCTACTGTACTGTAAAAGACAGAAACATAGAAACATAGAATTTGATGGCAGATAAGGACCGCTTGGCCCACCCAGTCTGCCCATTTCCCTACCTACTGGATAAGCTGCAAATCCTAGTTAACCAGCAGCCTACTTCTTCCTACCCCAACCCCCTAGAATGGCCTTATGACTGTCCCATGCATGCTTGAATTCCACCACTGTTTTGACTCCACAACCTCCTCAGAAGGCCGTTCCATGCATCCACAACCCTCTCTGTGAAAACATACTTCCTAAATTACCTCTGAGCCGCCTCCCTCTATCTTCAAATTGTGCCCCTTGTTCTTGCACACCTCTTTTTTTGAAAGATGCTACCCTCTTGGACTTTGTTGATTCCCTTGAGGTACTTGATCCTTTCCCTTCTAGTTCCTTCTGAGAAGCCAAAGCAAAGCCAAAGTTGTATCATACGTGACCCTCCCACCTTGCCCCCTGACTCGACAACGTCCACTGGACAAGCCACCCTCCCCCCGCACCCCCTTTCCAAGGTCTATACTGGGATGCAACCAGCGGTCTATTCTGAGGACTCGCTGCGTCCATAATTGTAACATGCAATTTGCAACAATATGTAACCTAAGTGTATCAATGTTGAATGCTTCCTCTACTGCACCTGTAATGTTGTCCACTGTTGTACCTGCACTGTATGTCGTATTGTCTGCCCTCCCTGCGACGAGGTGCCTTTGTAAATGAGTCTCTGACTCAAAGGTTGTAAATCCGACTTGTACAAATAAATAAATAAAAATAAATTGCGAGACAGTCAGAGTGATCAGTTCTTAGGTCTCACGAGAACATTTGGTTGAACAGCCAGATGGACAAAAGACAGAAAAAGGAGAGGATAGAACAGATTCTTGCATTTAACTCTTTCTGCTTAAAAAATGGGACAGGGTCTTATTCAACCCTGTCACACACCTCTCTTGTATTCTCCCAGGTCATGCTTGAAAATAGGCAACTGTTTTTGTCTAGTGCATCTACCTGTTAAAAAAAAACAACTAAATAAATAAATAAAAAGTTAGGCACAGCTTGTTTCTCAATGACATCACAATGTTCTAAAAATGGCTGCAGTGTAGTATTAGTCTTGGGACATGGATATGATGTTCTATCCACACTTCAGACAGTATTCCTTTCTCCTTTAAATCAGCCAAAACATCTTCAAGCTGGCTCCTCCCACCCATCCGGATGGTAACTCCCCCAGTGCAGTACCTCCCTGTGATGTCAGATCTTCCTTTCCACTGGAAGAAGAAGGATCCCTCCTTATCACTGTTGTGCTGAGCAGGCCCTTTGCTTATTAAAACTTATGGTTTGTACTTTCTGTGTCTTCAAGCGACTCCTTCTCATTTTGTGGTATGGACAATGCGAAGTCGGTGCCGGGATTTAGGAAATGTTCCTGCAGGCAGGAAGATGTTTCGTACATATTCGCACAACATGTGTGTACTGCCCGGGCAATGAGCACAATCCCCAGGCTTGCGGCCTGTGCCGCACTCTGCATCCATCAACTTTAGAAAATAGGAATGACCGTCTTCTGTTGGAATGTCCAGATAGCCGGGATCCTCCCATTAAATCCAAGGGTACCCACTGGGTGGACTCTGTGGCTGGCAGGGGTCACCGAACAGCTTGCGGCATTTGAAGAAGATGCGGCCCAGGCTGCAGCACAATCTTCCTTGGCTACGGCCTTTTTGCTGCTCTCCTTAGGGGTTTCCTTCACGGGGGCATTCAGGGATTTGTGCAAGGCTCTTCCCACCTATGGGCAGGGTCCCTCATCGGGCACCAAATCTAAATCAAAATCGAAAAAAGAGACCAAGAAATGGTCTCATTGTCAATCGTGGGATTGTGAGCGCTCTCGGGCCTCAGATTCCTGCGCTTCCTCTGAGGTTCTGGGTTAGAAACATAGAAACATAGACTTTGACGACAGATAAGGACCGCTTGGCCTTCCTAGTCTGCCCAATTCCCTACCTACTGGATAAGCTGCAGATCCTAGTTAACCAACAGTCTATTTCTTCCTACCCCCAACATGAATTGCCGTATGTCTGTCCCATACATTCTTGAAATCGCCCACAGTTTTAGACCCCACAACCTCCTCAGGAAGATGGTTCCATGCATCCACCACCCTCTCTGTGAAAAAATACTTCCTCACATTGCCCCTGAGTTGTCCCCCCCCCCCCCCAATCTTCAGAGTGCGTCCCCTTGTTCTTGCACATCTCTTTTTCTGAAAGATGTTACCCTCTTGGGCTTTGTTGATCCCACTGAGGTACTTAAAAGTTTCTATCATGTCCCCCCTCTCCCTTCTTTCCCCAAGGGTATACATATTAAGCTCCTTTAGTCTCTCCTCATATGGCTTCTCTTGCAGACCCTGCACCATTTTAGTTGCCCTCTTCTGGACTGCCTCCATCCTGTCTGTGTCCTTGCGGAGATGGGGTCTCCACAACTGTCTCCCTATACATCCCAGTATCCCCCCAGCCCTCCCTACTGCCTTCTCATGTTGCTTGCCAACCTTAAGGTCATCGGATATGATCACCCCCCGGTCTCTTTCCATTTTTGTTGTTGTTACTACCCCCCCCCAATTGTGTACTCTTTCCCTGGGTTTTTGTTTCCCAGGTGGGAAGGAGGCAGTATAGCGCAGTGGTTTAAGGCTCTGAGCTACACATCTGGTGACATCCAGCAGACCAGGCCTGGGTTTGAATCCCACAGCTTTCACTTGCAGACTGTGTGACCCTGAGCAAGTCACGTAACTTCCCTGTGCTCCTAGGTCGCACCTGTAAAAAAGCTTTCAGCTTAGTGTGCTAGTCCTGGTTAAACAACTAACAAAAAAAAAAAGTGCATTATTTTGCACTTCCTTGCATTGAATCCAAGCTGCCATACTTCTGACCATTCCTCCAACCTTGCCAAGTCCCTTCTCATCCTTTCCACACACCCTTGTGTATCAACCCTGTTGCAGATCTTTGTGTCATCTGCAAAGAGGCATACTTTTCCTTCCAGTCCCTCTGCAATGTCACTTATAAAGACATTAAAAAGGACTGGACCCAGTACTGAACCCTGCGGTACCCCGCTAGTAACCCCCCTTTCTTCAGAGTGGACTCCATTTACTATTACCTTCTTTATCCTGTTGTCTAGCCAGTGTTTTACCCAGGCTACCACCCTGGGACCCACTCCCAGGCTGGCTAATTTGTTTATTAATCTTTTGTGTCACTTTAACGATGGCACTACGGTGATAACGAGTACGGCGATGGACACTTCAGCGACAGCTAGAACAAGGATGGTACGTGTGGTGAACACAATAATGGTGACTATTTCTTTACTGTGGAAGCCTTGCCCCTGTTCCCCCATTGTGGGGGGCTTTTTCCCCGACACCCCTTACTAAAATAACCTACTCTGAGATCGTAGCACCTCGGGGAGGGTGGAATCCGGTATCGCCATTTTTACTGTTACCATACTTCCACAGTCACCATAATTGCTTTCGCCCGGTAGACGTCACTGAAATTGTTGTCACCGTTATTTCATCGCTAAAATGACGTGATACCGAGGTTCCAACTTCGGTCGATTCTACAGTCCAGGCCATTGGCCCCACTGTCTCACTGTCAGCCCAGTTGGTTAAGACGCTGGTCGATCTTCCAGCTGAGATCTTCCTCAAGCCAGTCGACCTGTTGTCACAGGATGAGGTCATTTCCTCCTTGTCTAGGACTTCGGACCTACCACTCATCTCTCAAGGAGGGATGGACCAGTCTGCTGATCCACCACCTCTCACCCAGGATCTTTTGGACCAGTAGGCAGCTCAGCTCTCGATGGCCCCCTCTGAGAACCACCGTCATTGGTCCCAACAGTCCAGATCCCGCAGTCTTGAGTCAAGCAGCTCACGTGGGTATGAATGCTCATGCTCTCAGAATACGGGCAAGTGGCGCCACCACTACTCTTCTTCCTTGTCATCCTCGGGCGAGGAGGGGTTCTGACGCAAGTAGCGTTGGCACTGCGAAGATCTGATGTGGCATCAGCTCATGATTACCGGGGTGAAGCCCATACCAGCCCCAACCCTGGCCATTACATGGCTTTCGCCACAGAGGCTGCAGCGGTGATGGAGGCATTAATTAAGGAGAGGATGGTGGATTGCCTGGAGGAGTGTGGCTTGCAGGATAGCAGACAGCATGGCTTCATGAAGGGTAAGTCATGCCAGACTAACCTGATTGAGTTCTTTGACTGGGTGACTCAGGTGATTGGCCAGGGAGGGGCAGGGGACTTGGCCTATCTGGACTTCAGTAAGGCCTTCGACACAGTCCCCCATAGGAGGCTGGTGAGCAAGCTGGAAAGTCTGGGGTTGGGTGGGAAAATAACAAGCTGGGTGGAGGCCTGGCTAGCAGGAAGAGCTCAGAGGGTGGTGCTAAACGGGGTGTACTCCAGTACAGCGAGGGTGAAGAGTGGAGTGCCACAGGGGTCAGTTTTGGGTCCGCTTCTTTTTAACATCTATATCAGCGATATTGTGGAGGGTTTGAGAGGGAGGGTGTGCCTATTTTCTGATGATACCAAGATCTGCAATTGAGTAGACACCCCGGGAGGGGGTGGAGGACATGAGGCAGGACCTAAAGACGCTCGACGAATGGTCAGAAATGTGGCAGCTGAAATTTAATGCCAAAAAGCGTGTTGTGATGCACATGGGGAGAAGAAACACATGTGCAAGATACACCCTAGGAGGGGGGGCAATCAGAGTAACAGAACAGGAGAGGGATCTAGGGATCATAGTCTCCTCAAACCTTAAGGTAGGAAACCAATGTAGCAGGGCGGTGGGAAAGGCCAGTGGAATGTTGGCATGCATAGGCAGGGGCATTACTAGCAGAAGGAGGGAGGTAATAATGACCCTTTACAAAGCCATGGTGAGGCTGCAACTGGAGTACAGGGTCCAGTTCTGGGGAGCACATCTGTGAAGGGATATAGAAGGGATGGAGAGGGTTCAGAGAAGAGCAACCAAGATGGTGCAGGGTATGCAGGAGAAGACATATGAGCAGAGGTGCAAGGAGCTGGATCTGTACACGCTGGAGACAAGGAGAGAATGGGGAGGCATGACTGAAACTTTTAAATATGTTAAGGGGCTCAATAAAGTAGGAGAAAGGGGGTTTACTTAAGAAGAAGGAGGGGGCCAGAACTAGAGGGCATAGCCTCAGACTGCAGGGAAAAAGATACAGAGGCAGTGCGAGAGGGCGATTCTTCACAGAGAGGGTGGTGGAGCCCTGGAACAGACTGCCGGACAAGGTGGTAGGGGCTGGATCCTCCTCTGGAGGAGTTCAGGAGGGCATGGGATAGGCATATGGGGCTGTGTAACTAAATAAAAGTGATTATGTGGCAGAAGCTATGAGACAATTAAATGACGGCGACCTATGAAAAACTACAACATAACCCCTTGAAAGAGTTTAAAAAACTAAACTTGAGACCTTCTTTTTGGACGCACTGGGGCAGGATTGGATCAGTAATCAGGATTATGCATTTTTATATCCTGAACACCTGAATATACCAGTGTTTTATTATTTACCAAAATTACATAAAGATCCAGTCTCTCCCCCAGGGCATCCTATAATATTGGGATGTGATTAACTTATGGAACCACTGGTGATTTTTCTGGACAGTTATTTGCAGCAGGAGGTTGTTAAATCAAAGTCTTATTTGAAAGAGTCATCCTCCGTGCTGCAGATTTTTTATAAATTTGTCTGTCACGAATCATACCGGTGGATCATGGTAGATGTAGCATCCCTTTATACGAGTATTAAACATGAAATAGGTTTAAGGGCTATTAGAGAAGTGTTATTACACTCACAGCTTAACTGTCGGATGGACTTTATTTTGGCAGCCTTAGAGTTAATTCTGAACACCAACTTTTTCATGTTTGGGAATGATTTTTATTTACAATGCTGTGGTGTGGCTATGGGGTCCTCAGTCGCATCTTCCTACGCTAACCTTTTTATGGGTTGGTGGGAAAGGGATGTGATCCTGGACTGCATTGCAACCCCATTCTTCCATAACATCAAGTATTATGGCAGATACATAAATTATTTGATTTTTGTATGGGACAGTAGTGAAGGAGAGATTAACCAGTTCATTGAATACTTAAATAAAAACAGCGTGGGTCTTTCCTTTACATCATCATACAGTGCAACTGAAATTCACTTTTTGGATCTGGTTATATGGGAGGGTTCCGGAACAAGAAGTGGTAACTAAAACATACCACAAACCCGCAGCTGGGAATAGTGTGCTGCATGCTAGAAATTCCAACCCCAAACATGTCATAGAGAATCTGCCATTTGGACAGTTAGTTAAGCTTAAAGGGACACATTTATGTACAGTGGCATACACAGTTTGAAAGCCCATGAAAAGTCCTTTTAATTGAGGCATTGGGCATACGTGTAGCTGGAAGCAGTCCAGAGATATAGATGACTGAGTCTGTGCAATATGAATATTACATTAGAATCATTCTTAGAACCTTGTGATATCAGTGACAATCGAGCAGTGCCTAACTGCATTGAGCTAAGCACTGCTTGATTGTCACTGACGTCACAAGGTTCTAAGAATGGCTCTAATGTAGTATTTATATTGCACAGACTCAGTCATCAATATCTCTGGACTGCTTCCAGCTACAGGTATGCCCAATACCTCAATTAAAAGAATGTTTCATGGGCTTTCAAACTATTTATGCCACTGTACATGAATGTGTCCCTTTAAGAGAAATAGCAGTAATAGAAATTATTTTTTACAAGCAAAAGAGGATCTTTTTTGCAGACTCAGAACAAGGGGTTATCAAGAAAACTCGTTACAATCAGCTCTCTTGTGAGTGGAGAATATGTATGGGGCACAGCTACTTAAACAGAGGGAGCAGAAGGATATCCCCGAACAGATTGTTTTTGTCTCGAACTACAGTCCGATTTATATGGACATATGGACTGTTATTTTTAAGCATTGGCCCATATTGGAATTTGATAAAGATCTACAGGAAATAAGTACAAACGGACCATTGGTTACATTTAAAAGGGGCAAATGTTTGAGGGATCTTTTGACCTCAAGTGCTTTAAAACCCACTACAGAGCAAGGCACATGGCTAAGTAGGTAGCCACAAGGTTTCTTCCCTTGTAAAAGATGTAAAACCTGTAGCTCAGCTGTACAAGGTAAACTATTTAAAAATCTGAATGATTTGGGGGTCAGACAAGTGGAAATCAGGGACTTCATAATGTGTAGCACCAAATAAGTAGTATATGCCCTGTGGTAAGACATAAGTGGGACAAACCACAAGGATGCTAAAAGAATGTATACAGGAGCACTACAGGGCTATACAAAGGAATGACCCAACACACCCCGTCTCTAAACATCTTTCTGAAATAACAGATGTGAATGCCCATAGGATATTATATATGGGTATTGACCACGTACCATGGAGAATAAGGGGTGGTGACAGGGATCTCATACTAGACCGAAAAGAATCCATGTGGATTTTTAAATTAAGTTGTTTGAGACCCAGTGGGTTTACTGACCAAATGGACTGGAAGCCATATATACATTGATGTTTAAATTATGTTTAGGACAGTGATCTGTGTTTTGACAAGGCTGCCATTCTGTGAATTTGATTATTTATATGAAAAATGATATCTGTGGCTTTGCCTTCCTGTTAATGCCTTTTCCAACAAATATGTATGTATATAGTTATATATTTATCTGTTTAACATTTTTTTTCTTTTTCCTTTTGGAAAAAAAAAAGAGGTTTGGAGTGTCCTGTTTATTATGGCACTATAATAAATAAAAATATATATCTTAAAGAAAATAAGATTATATAACACTTACATATGATTATTAAAGATTTAAGAAGAGCTCAGTTTAGTTTTGGAGTTCTGCCTTTAACCACTCACTGTGGCAATGTGGTTCTGGATATAAAGTAATTCACTTATTACACTGACCTTTCTAATTGAGGCTGGTGAAATCCAGACCACACTAATTAGAGCCACAGTGTTTGGTTCAACAAACATCCAATTCTTTGAATGAGCCCTGTGTTCAATGAATTAATGGTTCAATTAATATTATATGTGTTTTCACTTATATTCTGAGGTCTTTAAATAACACCAAAAATCTTTTTGAAGTCACGCCTCCTGACGAAGGGGTAGAGCACCTCGAAGCGCTGAGGCTAGTTTACCATCACTGTGAGAGTTGGATTTTTGTATTTGTGTGTATTCACAGTCTGTATGAATTGTAAGTACTGTAATTTTGCAGCTCAGTAAACCTCACTTAAATTTTCTCACTGAATCCTGTGTCTGGAGTGCTAATGCTTCACTACAATATGGGGCTGAGTAGTGGGGAGGCGGGCTGGCAGGAGGGGGAGGTATAGGGGGGAAAATGGGGCAGACTGGATGGGCCGGTGTGGTCCTTTTCTGCCATCAAGCTCCTATGATTCTGTGATTCCCCGCCTTGGTAGGAACCAGCTTGACCTCTCCTGGCCTCTCCACCCATTTTGGTGGAGCCATCACCGAAACAGCTCGTACTGTTTTGGGGCTTCCTCATCAGCTGTCAGTTACCATCACTCCCAACTGACCCCATAGGGTCAGTGAGGACTCTGGCAGTCGAATTCTATTCAATGAATCCGCAGAGTCTCAGGAATCCACCTTGCACTTTCGTCCAGTGGAAGTGGAGTTGGCTGAGGATTTGTCAGCGGAGCAAGGTTCCATTTCCTTCAGTGGTCTTCTCTGCCTAATCTCCTGATGGATCCTGTCCAGAAGTGGGCTTGGTACCCACTCACTGAGATTCTCAACCAGGATGACTCCCCTGGGGAAGCCTTTCTGGTCGCTGAGGCCATTCTTGGCCCAGCACTGTTGCTGTGGCAGTATCCAGCCTCTTGTCCTGTGCTATTGGCCTGGATGGCCCACAAGTATGCGGTCCCTACCGGCTCCTTTTTGGGATTCATGGAGCACCCCTTGGTTAAGGGTCTGGTGGCTGACTCTGTGTTCTGGTGCACGGGCAGTGTGGGAGATGTTGATAAGCCTCCCGACAAGGAGTCCAAGAAATTGGACCACATGGCCAAAAAGGTCTATACTGCCTCCTCTCTTGGCCTTTGACAAGTGAGTTCAGCCCTTTTAATGGTCCACTTCGCCCATACCCTTCTGGGCACGCTTGATGAGGTCCTCCCTCATCTCCCAGTGGACTTACAGAACACTGTCAAGCAAGTTCAGGATCAGGGCTGAGCTGTGGCTAAGCAGCAGCTCCTGACTGACATGGACATCAGTGACTCTTGCACTTAGGCCGTGGTTGCCATGCGTTGCAGGGCTTGGCTGAAGACCTCAGCGTTCACAGCGGATACCCAGCACAAAGTGGCAGATGTCTCCTTCTTGGGCACTGGGTCAAGGGGCACCTCACCTGCATTGAAAAGTTCAGTGCCACCTTGGACTCGGTGACTTCCACCCAGAGGGATCCCAAGGGCTCTGAATCACAGAAGAAGAAGCCCTTTCAGCCCCTCCCTGCTCCTGCGGGCAGACCGGCCCAGCCTTAGGCTGGACAACAGAACAGACTTGGGCATGGCATTCCTGGCTGAATTCACTGGCCATGGTTGTCCAAAAGCCAGGAGGTCGGGGTCCCGGCGACTCCTCAGCAGGTCCTTCCTCCGCCTCCAAGCCTGCCCAGTGAATGGATGGGGGATGCCTCCCCCATGCCTATCCTGTCTACCTGGGTCCTCCTGTGGGGGGGGGGCAGCTCCACCACTACTTTTCTGCCTGGTTCGCTGTCACCACAGACAGCTGGATTCTCGAGGTGGTCAGGCAGGGTCTTCCTCTGGAATTCGAGGTTTACTCACCCTGCCGAGCCCCTGCTCAATGGAAGGACATACTGTCCGTTGACATCCTATCAGCCCTTTGGGATGACATCACCCAGCTCCTCCATAAGGAGGTCATGGCTCCTGTCTCGGATCCTCCAGTACAACTAGTGTTTGTCTCCAGGTACTTCCTAGAGCCAAAATGGACTGGGGGGGCTGGCGCCCCATCTTAGATCTGCATGACCTTAACAAGTTTTTAGGCCGCGCACTTTAAGGATGGTCACTCTGTCTCACATCATACCATCTCTCGGCCAGAACATGTAGTTTTGCTCTCTGGATCTTCAGGGAGCATTCTTTCATATCCCAATCCATCTGTCCCACTGCCGGTTCCTTTGGTCCCACGCAGAGGGGATCCTCTGCAAGTTCTGGGCCATGCCAATCGGCCTGTCCTCGACTCTCAGGGTCCTCACCAAATGCATTGCAGTAGTGGCAGCTTACCTGAGGCACAGAGGAGTTCGGGTATACCCCTATCTGGATGACTGGCTAATCGTGGGTCCCTCCAAGCAGGGGATGGTGTGGTCCAGGGATCTGGCCCTCCAGACCTGCGTCTCTCTTGGCCTTCTGGTCAACAAGGCAAAGTCGGAACTCATGCCCTCACACATGATTCATTTTATCGGGGCAGAGCTCAACTCTTTTTTTTTTTTTCCTGTAAGTAGTTTAGGTACTTTCTCTGTTTTTCTCCCTGATCCTGAGCCCTTGCATCCCTGGTGTTACAGCACGTCACACACTACGGGATGCCCCACCCTATCAGCCACTCCGTTACTGACTGTGCCTGCCATCGGACCTCCATCTGGTGATGGCAGGACTGTGGACGGGTGACCCTCTCTCCTTGGAGAGGAGAGCCATTTCTCTGTCCTCCTGCCCCCGTGCTGGCACCCGGCTGACCCAGTGGTTCCCGAACATGGGTTGCTGGCATAACACGAGGTAAGGCAAGAAATGCCTCAGCCCTCTGTGCCACTGGACTGGCTACAGAGCTCGACTCTTGCAGAGCCAGGGCTCGGCTTCCAGTGGACAGGGCGGAGGCTGTCTCCTCCTTTGCCCAATCATTTTGGGTTGGGCAGTTGCACCATGCTTGGGACTTCCTGTGCCTCCTGGGATACATAGCAGCATGCACCAGCGTGGTCCATTGGGCCTGCTGGAGAATGCGCTCTCTCCAATGGCAGCTGGCCCGCCAATGGTCCCAGCACAAGGGCCACTTCAACTAGTCGGTCACTGTAACACAACTGATGTGGGACACCCTCCAGTGGTGGTTAGTCCCAGAACATCTGCAGAAAGGATCCCATTTGTCCACCCAGAGCCGAGGGTCATCCTGATGACCCGATGCCTTTCTCATGGGCTGGGGTGCCCACCTGGTGGAACACAGATTTCACAGGCTGTGGAACCACAAGGAGTCCCGATGCCACATCAGCCTGCTGGAGCTCTGGGCAGTTCGGCTGGTGCTGACTACTTTTGCTCCACACATCTGAGGTTGGGTCATTCAGGTCCAGATGGACAACACCACGACCATGTACTACCTCAACAAATAGGGTGGGATGCACTTCCTTCCTCTGTGCAGGGAAGCTCCCCATGTTTGGACGCTCATGCGCAGCCTGGAGGCCCATCTCTTAGCCATCCATGTGGCCGCTGCCTCCAACCAGCTGGCAGATGCCCTGAGTCGTGTGGGAGTCTCATGATGGTATATCCACCCAGAGGTAGTACACAGTCTGATCTCCTAGTGGGGCACCCCTCTGTTGGATCTGTTTGCCTCCAGGGAGAACGCAAAGCTGAGGCTGTACTGTGCCCACCCTCCTCAGCAGGGATCACTGCAGGGGGATGCCTTCTCTATGCCTTCCCTCCATTTCCCTTGATCCACAAGGTGCTGCTCCAAGCCAGGAGAGACAAGGCATGGATGATCCTGGTGGCTCCGGACTGATCTTGCCAGTTCTGGTACACTGATCTCCTCAGCCTCAGCAGCAGGCTCCTGAGGTGTCTTCTTCTTCTCTGCCCGAACCTGCTTTTTTGCAGTCTAGGGAAGTTACTCCATCTGGACTTTCAGTCACTGCACCTGACAGCCTGGTTCCTGAGCGGCTAGAGTTTCAGGTGCTGGGTCTCTCCAACAATGTCCTCGCTGTGGTCAAGGCTTCTTGGAAGGAGTCGACCCAAAAATGCTATGCCTTGAAATGGAAGAGGTTCTCCATTTGGTGCTAGGGTAAGGGTTTGGCCCTTTAGCCTGTCCGGTGGCTAAAATTCTCGACTACCTCTGGTCCCGCTCCCAGCAGAGCCTCCGGTCAATGATCTTTAAGGTGCACCTGGCTGCCACCTCTGTTTACTGGTTGCGGGCCAGCATGCAGTCGGTGGCACAGGAGAAGGTGGTCTGGCAATTTTTCAAAGGCATTGACCACATTTCCCCTCCAGTGTATGAACCACAACCACCTCAGGAGGCTAACAACTATGATTCTTTGGAAATTCCCTTTTCAAAATTACTAAGAACTAGTATGGGACTAGGTCATTCTGGCCCTGTACCATTGATTAGAGCTAAGTTAGGGATCACAGGGATTAAGGTCCTTGTTTGTGCCAGAAAAGTTAATTATTGGTTAAAATTGTTACAACTGGATGACAGACGCATCCCAAAAATATGTCTAAACGAAAAATATCATTGGAAAAGTTGAAACTACTTGCGTCTAAGCTGGCTGGGGAAAATACTGGACATTTTGAAAACAAATGATCTGTAGTTCTTCAGAAATTATGTCGATAAGGGGATTGGTTTAAGCCTTAAATATCAGAAATTTGTTACTCGGAAAATTTCAGAGAAATACCATGAGCAAGATCTAAGGGCCATAAGAAATTTACGCAGTTCACATTGGTTAGTACAAAATGATTGATGCACCAGTGCAGATATTATTTAGATGTGCTCACAGATAGCAATGAGAGAAAGTTATATACCGTGCAATGCCAGATCGATCAGAAACAAGACCGTGATTATTGTGGACTTAATTTCTTCGGTCGATCTGGCTTGCATCATGGAGACCTGGGTTGGGGATGATGCTGGCCCAGTTTTTGAGGCTGCCATCCCCCCTCTGGGTATACCATGGTGCACTGCCCCAGAGAGGAACATAGTAGCGGTGGGGTAGCCATCTGTTTTAGATCCGACTTGGGTTTCACCGTGCACCCAGTGGGAACCCTGGGCTCTTTTGAATATGTGGCCAATCGCGGTGGTCCAGGCACAGGTTGCAGAATCCTTATTATTTACCGCCCCCCTGGGGCGGTGGGGAATTTTCTGCAGAAGGTTGCCAAATTCGTAATTCGGCGAAACATTGGAAGCCCCCGGATGCATTTGGGGGATTTCAGTGTTTGGGCTGATGATGAATCTTCTTGGCTTGGTTATGACCTCCCCCGGACTGTCTTCGCTGGGCCTGTCACAAGCAGTTTCTGCCATGACACACCAGGGCGGCCACACGTTGGACCTGGTGTTCTCACTGGGACGTGAGATAAATGATCTCAAGATTGATCTGGTGGTATGGTCTGATCACTGCACGGTGCAGTTCATGTTCGGGGCTCCCACTGGGTGCCCTCCCCCTACAGAGATGAGGAGCTGTCGTCCTTTGCGGGGATTGACCCCGGAGGGCTTTTTTGGTGGCAGCCAGTCTATCTGGTGTAGGTAATGCATGTGTCGGAGGTGTTGGTGCCATGGTAAGCTTTTATAATAGAGTGCTATCTGACGCCATTGACTCCCTCACACCTGTCCATGTATGACGCAGATCTTCCTACCTGAGGTCCCCATGGTTTGATGGGGAACTCAGGGAGATGAAGAGAAAGGATCGGAGGGTGGAGCACTGCTGGAGGAGGTCCGGCCTGGAGGGGGACAGACTGGCCCTGCATGAGCATTATAATGCATACCAGGGGCAATCAACTGTAAGAAGGCAGTGTTCCTGTCCAGGGAGATTGCTGCTGGGAAGAACTGACCAGCTGTACTTTTTCGGACTACAGACAGGCTACTTTGTCCAGCTTGTCTATAGCCGAAGAAGGTTTTTTTCTAATGCTGAATGCGAAGAATTTGCTCGGTTCTTCTCGGACAGAGTGTCCAGTATCTGGCAGGGAGTTCCCCCAGTCAGCAATGCCATTGCTGGCAGTGGTTGCCCAAAGTGTTCTGAGTGCACTCTGCCTGGTTGGGGAGAGTTTAGACCAGTGGAGATAAGTGAGGTCACTGAGTCGGCGACCAATCTGAAGCACATCTTTTGCAAACTGGACCCGGTGCCAACTCGTTTCTTGATGAGATGCATCAACACCGTTGGCCCGGTGTTTGCTGTGATTGTTCAGTGTTCCTTGTCTGAAGGGGTCTTTCCTGAGGCCTTGAAGGAGGCATTGGTGAGACCACTCTTAAAGAAACCATCTTTGGACCCGGAGGTTAGGGCGAATGACCGACCTATCTCCAGTCTTCCCTTTTTCATTTATTTATTTAGTGATTCAGAAAAGACCTTTGAGCACAAGCTCTTTTACAAAGGTTCCACATCATAGATTGCAAAATAAAGAACAATAGGAGAAAGCAAAGGTACATTACAATGAATGATACAGCTTGGCTTCAGAACTTACAGAATAACTCAAAACATAGGTACAAGTTAAAATAAGAAAAACACTTTATGAGGGTGGAGGGGGGGAAGCAGGCACGGAGTGCCTTGTCAGTAGTTCAGAGGGATGGGGATAGCTGGCAATGGGGTGAAGAAAGGAGGTACGAGAGAAAGGTATGTACTGCAGTGGAGGTAAAGGGTGGGGGAAGAAGGGCGATAAGGTATAGGGATAAATGGTGGGGTGAGGGGAGGGAGGCTGAGTGGAGAAGGCAAGCTAAAGTAAATGGTGGGGTGTGTGGGGGCATGATCAGGCAACCTGCATTAGTAGTGACTGTTAGGAAGCTCACGAGACTGTGAGTTGGGGGAGGAGGGAGGGTGGGGTGGCAGGTGCCGAAGGAGCATGATGCAGACTGATTGCTGAGGCAAGTCATAAGAAGGGACAGAGGGAGGGGGAACCTGAGACCTGCCTCGTGCTTGCTGGGGGCGCAGAGAGAGCAGGTGTGGCTGGACTCAGGAGCAGGTGCACTTAGAGAGTGTTATTAGGTGCTGTTTGAGGTCAGTTTTGAATTGTGCCAGACAATTGGTGGCCAAGAGGTGCCCAGGGAGTTCATTCATCCATCCACAGGGAGGCCCAGTAGGCAAATGCACGTTGCCCAAGTGAGGTGCGACGGAAGGGGATAGCCAAGGCCACTCTAGTCCTCCCTCTGGTGACCTGTAATGAGTTGGCCACCTTGATCAAATTGCCTACACAAGGTGGTGTTTTACTCAATAGAGCCTTCTTCCCTAGGATGCAAGTCTGGAATTTGATCTTGTTTCTTAATGACAGACAGTTTGCTCGTTCGTACAGAGTACAGGTGTGAGTGCCACGCTCAGCATCCAGGATGAGTCTGCAGGCTTTGTTGAGCACAGTCTGAACCCTCTTGAGTGCTGTATTCGTTGCCGCCCCATAGACCACTAGTTCGTAGTCAAGAGTAGATATAATTGAACTGTGGACTGAGAGGCGGAGGGCTCCCGGAGAGAGGTGTTGTCTATGCTTGTACAGGACACCAATCTTGGTATTGACTGTCTTGACCAAAGAGTCAATGTGGTACACAAATGTGAGGGTATCATCTATTATGACCCCCAGATACTTGAACAAGTGAACTTGTTCCAGCGGCTCACTGCATGAGTTGGAGATGATGAGGGGGTGGTGCTTATTTTTGTTGTGGGGGCTGGACATAAGCATGGCCTTGGTCTTGTAGTTTAGTAGCAGCTTATGACTACAGAACCAGGCCTTGAGTTTGGAGAAGGAGTTCTGCAGCTCAGATTGTAGAGCAGCCTGAGATGTGCTGCAGCTCAGGAGCATGGTATCGTCTGCATACAGTATGAGTTTGGTGTTGCAGGCTGTGGGAAGGTCATTTAAGAAGAGGCTGAAGTGTAGGGGCCCCAGTATTGATCCCTGGGGGTACCCCTAATGATACCTCTCTTGCACTGGATACTGTTTGCCTAATTTTGACACGTTGATTTCTCCGTAACAGGTAGTCTTGGAGCCAGCAAAGGGCATTGTGCGCCACATCCATGTTTTGCAGTTGGGTCAGTAACAGGGGGTGGTTGACTGTATCGAAGGCTTTGGTGAGGTCAATAAAGACAGACCCCACCAGTTTGCCTTCATCCAGGGGCCTTATGTACATAGTTTATATAGTCCAGCAGGGCAGTGGTGGTACTGTGATTCTGTCTGAAGCCCTGCTGGTTGGGGCATAGTAGATTATACCTATTGAGGTAATCAATGAGTTGACCCACCACTATCTTTTCCAGTGCCTTGGACAGGGGGAGAGGAATGAGATGGGTCTGTAGTTGGCTACCAGAGACTTGTCGCTTCCTTTATGCACTGGTGTAACTGGGGCCTGCTTCCAAACCGCCAGGAATTGGGCCAGGGACTTATTGTACAGCAAGGTAAAGGCTACTATAAGAATGTTTTTCGCGAAGATTGTGGAGAAGGTAGTGGCGCTTCAGTTGGAGGAGCACCTTGTGACCCACGAGTTGTACGAACACTTCCAGTCAGGGTTTCAGGCGAGGCATAGCACAGAAACCACGCTTGTTCGGGTGCAGAACGATGTCCTCTGGGCTAGAGAGCGAGGAGAGAGGACAATTTTTCTTTTTGATCTCTCTCTTCAGCATTTGACACTGTGGACCATTGTGAGTTGCTTGACCACCTCAGGGAACTCTGCGGACTCACCGACACTGTCATCTGCTGGTTTGAGTCTTTTTTAACCAACAGGAAGCAACGGGTTATAATGGGGAATTTCTCCTCCACCCCTAGCCCCCTGTCTTGTGGGGTACCTCAGGGGTCGGTATTGGCCCCAGTGTTGTTCGCAGTGTACATGCTGCCTCTGGGAGGGATCATTAGGAGGTATGGTCTGGGTTTTCATTGCTGTGCTGATGATACTGAGCTCTACTTATCCTTTGCCCCAGAAACATCCAACGTGGTAGATGTGCTAAATAGCTGCCTTGCTGAGATCAACGATTGGATGGCCTCTAGTTGGTTGTGACTGAACCCTGATAAGACAAAGGTATTGGTGGTGGAGTTGAACAGAGTGCATGATAGGATGGCCTCTGGATCAGAGACTGGACTTGTTCTGGGATCTATTCCATTGAAGGGCTCCTCTAGGGTGCGAAATCTTGATGTCATTCTGGATAGGAGCATGACGATGAAGGCACTGATATCTTCCACCATTCGATCCTGTTTTTTCCACCTCAGAAATGTCGCCAGGATAAAGCCCCTTGTTCCACCTCTGGACCTCCCCACTTTGATACATGCCTTAGTTACATCAAGGCTTGACTACTGTAATGCACTCTACTTCGGGGTCGCGGGAGGATCTCTCCGCAGACTGCAGCTAGTGCAGAACGCAGCTGCCTGGTTGCTTTCTGGGCAGCCAAAGTTCTGTCATATTACACCTGTGTTGTGTGAGCTGCACTGGCTGCCGGTCAGGTGGAGGATCCTCTTTAAGGTGGGTCTTCTCATCTATAATACCCTACACAGTCAGGGCCCTGGTTATCTGTTAGACCTTCTTGTACCGACTCTCTCGGTTCACCCCCTCTGTTCCTCTTGTGGGGGCCCCCTGGTGATTCCCAGGACGAGGTTGAAATTGGCTGGCGACAGGGCATTTAGTGTTGCCACCCCCATCCTGTCGACTTCACTGCCCCTTGGGTTCAAGGGAACCCCTATGTTGGAGGTATTCAAAGCCCGCCTGAAATTCGCCCAGGCCTTTTTGAATTAAGCTGCCCATTTAGAGTTGGAATTACAGCTACTGGTAATTTGATGGTTAGTTTTTAGTTATGGGGAATATTCTTATATGGGTTAATTATTTTTGTTTAAATAATTTTCGCTCACATTTTTATTGATTTTGTTTTAAATATGTAATTTTATTTGTATGGCGCCCAGAGCCTCCGGGATTGGGTGTCTTTTTAAATAAACTTTGCCTTGCCAAGTATCGGTTGGAACTTTTTCCAAGTAATGTACTAAATGCTAGGTACAGTAAGTCTTTAGATAAATAGGCTGGCTGCTGTGCATGTAATAATCAAGAACTAAGAAATTTACAGCATGTTATTTTTGGTTGCAAATGGTATACGAAATTTAGAACAAAGTGGCTTCAGCCATTGTGGTATTCTGTACTGTCTAATGATGCTTCTCTAATCCTAAATATACTTTTTACTTCTAATGATGAGTTAAAAATTAAAAATAAGTAATTAAAAGTGTTGCCTCCTATCTAGAAACTATTTCTAGAATTTGATTGAGAAAAATGGGCTGGTATAAGGAGAGTATGTTAGATAGAAGAATTTGCACAATCATAGGACTTTTTGCACAAAAATTAACAATGTTCTGCTAATTTTTGACAGTCCATGTTTAATTATGCTGTAATAAGAATATGTATTTTCTGCATGTAATTTTAAACATGTTTTTATTTTAATTATATGTGAATGTATAGCTGTGTGTCAAGTTTGTTTTAAATTGTAAAGGTCTGTGACATACGAACATATGAAGAAGCCAGCAGAAGAAGGCCATTTGGTTGATCATGTCTGCTCGTATTGCAGGGTCCACAGCTTGAGCTAATGTCCCTGCCTTCCCTCCCCACTCCTCCCATTCACCCCTACCCATGA
Organism: Neoceratodus forsteri; assembly: GCA_016271365.2. Taxonomy (NCBI): domain Eukaryota; kingdom Metazoa; phylum Chordata; order Ceratodontiformes; family Ceratodontidae; genus Neoceratodus; species Neoceratodus forsteri. The sequence goes on along the minus strand of JADMNL010000027.1, from coordinate 122,093,444 downwards.
TCCTAACTTTCCCCCCTATGCCTGTCCCAGCCTCTCTTAAAGCTGCCCACTGTCTTCAACGAGATCACCTCTTCCAGCAGTGCATTCCAAGTGTCCGCCACCCTCTCTGTGAAGAAGTACTTCCTGACCTCCCTCCTCCCACCCTCCAGCTTAAGACTGTGCCCCCTAGTGTTATGGTTGCCACTCAACTTAAAGAGACTCTCCTTATCAACCTTATTTATCCCTTTCAGGTACTTGAAGGTCCCAATCATGTCCCTTCTCTTGCTCCTGTCTTCCAGGGAGTACATGTTCAGTGCCTCAACCTCTCCTCATATGCCTTACCCTCTGTCATCTTTGTAGCCTGCCTCTGGACCTTCTTCAGCAGGTTAATGTTCTTTTTGAGGTGTGGGCACCAGTACTGAACTCCATACTCTAGATACGGCCTTACCAGTGACCTGTACAAGGGCAGTATAACCTTGTCTCTCCTATTACTGATCCCCCTAGATATGCATCCTAGCATCTTGTTTGTCTTTGCTGCTGCTTTCTTGCACTGCATGAAGTGCTTTATAGAAACATAGAAACATAGAATTTGATGGCAGATAAGGACCGCTTGGCCCACCCAGTCTGCCCATTTCCCTACCTACTGGATAAGCTGCAGATCCTAGTTAACCAGCAGCCTACTTCTTCCTTCTTCCTGCTTCAGGTCATTAGTGATCATCACTCCCAGGTCTTTCTCCTTCTTGACCAAACAATGACATTTATTACTACTACACCACCACCTTGGGACTTGTTGCTGGTATTGGCAAAGCTCATGGGCAAGCCATTCAAACCAATGCACAGGTGTGTCATGTCTCACCTGCTGTAGAAGACCACCTTCCTAGTGGCTATCACATGTGCCAGAAGGATCAGTGAGCTCCAGGCACTCTCAGTGGAGTCTCCTTATCTGGTCTTCCACAGAGATAAGTTTGTCCTTCGCCCCAACCCGAAGTTCCTCCCAAAGGTCATGTTGGATTTTCACCTTAACCAGGTGATCAGTCTCCCGGTGTATTTCGCCAGCCATACCTCGGAGGCCGAACACAGGCCCTATACTCTGGACCTGAGGCAAGTGCTAGCCTATTATAGGGAGTGCACGGCTGGAGTTTGGGGAGAGGGTCACCAGCTATTTGTCATGTACGCTAAAGCCACACCTGGCAGACTGGCAGCTAAGTGGACAATTGGCAGGTGGATTGTATCCTGCATTGACCTTTGCTATAGGTTAATGGGTAGGGAGCCTCCCATAGGGCTATGGGCTCATTCCACCGCTGCCTCGGTGGCTGCTTCCAGGGACATCCCTATCCAAGAAACTGCAGGGCTGCTACCTGGAAGTCAGCACACGCCTTCATCTCCCACTGCCACATCGACATCGATGCTGGTTTTGGGGCCTCAGTTCTCCAATCTCTGTTCCCTTAGTAGGGGGTGTGCGCCTTGCCCCCTCCTCCCAGAGAACTGCTAGAAGTCTGCCTGAAGTGTGGTTAGAACATCATATCCAGGTCCCTAGAAAAACAGATTACTCACTTGTAACAGTAGTTCTAAGAGTGGTATACAGTGTTCATCCACCCTGACCCACCTGACCGCCCCTGGCAAGTGGCACATGGGTCTTGCTTCCAGCGAGGAAGATTTAACTTCACAAGGCGGTGCTGGGGGAGTTACCACCCAGGTGGATGGGAGGAGCCAGCTTGAAGACATTCCGGCTGATTTAAAGGGGAAAGGAACACTGCCTGTAGTGTTGATAAACATCATATACCACTTCTAGAACAACTGTTACAGGTGAGTAACCTGTTTATATTGAACAGACTCAGTAATCTCTGTCTCTGGAGTGAGTCTAACTACAGGTGAGCTTAATACTCATTTGAACATGCTTTTCTTGGGCTTTCAAATGATGATGGTGATTATGTGTCTAATGAAATGTGGGGAAGGCTGCACTGTACCCTGCCCCCACACTGTTCCTGTCCAGTGGATAAACACAAGGGGCCCAATTCTAGAAAGGTTATGCATGGTACAAAGTGACTTGTGCCAACAGGAATGGTGCAAGTAGTACTTTGCACCATGAGTTCCAACATTTGGGGATTCTCAAAAGCAGCCTGTGCCATGTTGCAGGCTGCTTGTGCCAGAGTGGACTTATGCCATGATTTGCACGATAAATCCCCTGTGACATGGCGCAAAGGGCTTTATGGCAGCAGTTGCGCCCTATTCTGTAAGGGCAGCTGCCATATCCCATAATTAGGGATTCTACATCAACCCCCGGAGGATATCTATTAAAGTACATTTACACCAGCTATTAGCTGGTATGCAGTGTACTTTAAATCCACTAAGAGTTGCTGCGTAATTATCGCCAGCCCATCATCCAATTCACGTGGCCCCCATGCCCTGATCTCCAATGATACCCAGTAGGAAAAGCCCTGCAGAATCAATCCGACCCCCCAGCCCCTATCCCAATGATAGAAAATGCCCCAGTTCGCCTCCCGCACCCCACAGGAGTAGTGTGGCAGTCACAACAACAACAAAAATCCCGTGCTCCCCATTTTAGCCCTGGTAGTCTGTGGCCCGGCCGGTACCAGTCAGTCTCCAACCCAACCAACCTTACCCAGCCGGCGACTGGCACAGCCACCTCTCACCACCACCAGCCAGTCACGACTGAGCTCCACTATGGCGTGTACTGTAAATAGTACACCCTCAGTGAAATGACAGCTGCTGTTGTTCACTGAGTGTGTACTATTTACAAATACGCTAGCGAACTCAATTGGTAGCTGGCCATGGTGGTGAGAGTTGGGCTGTGCCAGTTGCCAGCTTCGATCGGGTTGGGTGGAGCGGGTGATCTGGTACCACTGGGTTGGGGGTGGGGGTCACTAGACTACCAGGGCTAAAGGGACTACAGGATTTTTTTTATTGTTACGCCTGCCATAATACTCCTGTGGGATGCAGGGTGGGGATCGGGAACTGGATCGTGGTGGGGGGGCACGCAGATAGCCCTGCGGGCCGTTTTCTGTCATTGGGATTGGGGCTGGGGGGTTGGGTAGCCTTTTGGGGCATTTTCTATATTTGGGATAGGGACTTAGGGGTCGGATAGCCCTGTGGGGCATTTTCTATTATTGGTATAGGGGCTGGGGGGTTGGATAGCCCTTTGGGGCATTTTCTATCATTGGGATAGGGGCTGGGTGGTCAGATAGCCCTGTGGGGCATTTCTACCATTGGGATAGGGGCTGGGGGGGTCACATAGCCCTGTGGGGCTTTGCCTAATGGTACCTTTGGGGATTGGGGCTTGTGGGGTGCCGGTAGTCCCCAGGGGTTCTTTTTCCGGGCACCATTCGAGGATCGGGGCAATGGGGGGGCTCTTGCGGCAACCTATTCAGGTATACAGGTATTCAGGTTTGGTATACCGTTTGGGTTGGCGCAAGTCGCAGGACTTATCTACGGGGACCCTGCCCAATAATCAGGAGGTTCCCTGGTGCAACTGCACCGCTCCGATGTCACAGCTTGCAACATGCATAGGGGTGCTTGTAGAATCAGGCCCAAGGTTTTAATCTTGTGTGTTACCAGTCCTACACTTTTCAACTGTATTTAATACTGCACAGCAGTGTGTGGAGTCCTGCACTGGACATAACAGCACTGTACCTGGTCCTGTGGAGAAGCAGAGGGCTTCAGTATCCAGTGCTTTCAATCCCTCACGTTTCATCAGTACTGCATACATCACAGTATGTGGAAGCCTGTACTGTACCTGTCACGAATTTTACCTGTCTGGTGGATTAATGCAAGGCTTCTGTTTCCAGTGCTGCTGTTAGTCCCTCACCTTTGTGTTGTAAAGTCTGTCAACCCCCTTAAGCCTCAAACTGTTTCTAGTTTAAAAAACATATTTAATGATTGGTCATTCTGTAGAGATTTCTCATGTAGCTGGTAGTTTGATTCTGACTGTTTTTTTTTTCTTTTTAAAAGTGAAAAACAAACTGCCCACCACACTGGCGTTACCACACAAAAACATGTTTGTTTACAATCCTTGATAAACTCCCACTGCATCTTTCCTGGACTTAAGAACAACCCCAGCACTGTCTAGCCACTCATGATGCACTGGGAGGACAGGAGACTATTGCATCATGAGTGTCTGCACTGTTTGTGGGTGTTCCCAGTGTTCAGGAAGTAAGCAGTACAAGTAGATCAAGGATATGAAACAAAACAAGGCTGGGTGTAACTACTGTACACTGTTACCATGCATTTCATTTATACTGAGAATAGAAGCAGATAAAGCAGCCAGCAACATCACTGCATCTTAAAGAAAGTGAGCAATTAGAAAACTTGGAATTTTGCCTAGAAATAATACGATGCAAAAAGGGTTTACAGTGTCCCTTTAAACTGTGTTTTTGTTTGATGTGAAGCACCCTAAGCCTCCTGGATAGGATGCCTTTCCTTTTACCAGCGCTAAATACATGACAGTGTGGGGGAATCCTGCAGGTACCACCCCCACACTGCACCTGACTCCTATGGGTAGAGGGTTTTATTTTGCAGTTGTGTCAATCCCCCTTTCACCACCACTGAGAACATCACTGATTCTCCCTGTTTTGATTTCTGTGGTGGTCAGTTTGAGCAGTACAGCTGTATATGCAGACTGGAATGGTCTTCTGTTTTTGGAACCCCTGCTGACTGTTGACTTTGCTGTTTTAGATGTTGTGGTTGCCGTGAATGGTTTCTGGATGCTGATCGAAACATTCATGCTGGAAGGTAAGATTCCCTGTTTGTACTGACTTGCAGGTTTAGCAGTTCACAGCTGCTCAAGATTACCACAGCAGTGGCTATGTACTATAACATTTGAAACAATTCCCAATAGTCTTCCCGCTAAAATCATTTATTTTAGGTTTCCCGTTGTGAGGAATAACCAGTTCGCCATTAGATCTTGCCCTTGTGCTGAGACATTAGCACCATTGTTATAGATTTGACTTGGAATTGTATGTCAGCCTTGTCAGAGTGTTGTTCAGTTCTGGGCTGATGCTCTTTAATGCAGGCTGCCTTGTGCAGGATGGTAGAACACACTGCTCCCAAACCGAATGCTAAGCTTATTCAGTGTTGCTCCCTACCCTGATCCAGGACTTTAAGGAGCAGAGGCAGATCAAGGATCAGTAATGACAGGAAATACCACAACACAATTATCAATGAAAAAACAACACAGGTACTGCCACAAACCAATGATCGCAAATAACCACCGGAACTACCACAGAACAATTATCAGTACATGACTACATGGTCTTCAACAAAACATTTATTGTTAATTAAACTGAAAAAAAAAATACTTGGCCAATCATTACATAAAGTTACTGAACTGTTATTCTACGATAACCTGACAGTAGCATCAGTAATGGGACTGTATGCTAATCCCAGTGTTCTGATTGCTTACGGCTAATGTTACAGTGCATCTGTGAGAAACTGGCTAACGTTGACTTTCTTACAGATGCATGCTGTAGCACTAGAGAAAGTGATTTTGGCATGGAGTGGGGAAACATTGTACAAGAAATGAAGTATTCTGAACCCCAAATATAAAGAGAAAAGAAAAAAGTGTTTTTAGTACTCTTACTGAAAACTTTAGATCTTACTTCGAGTGGGAGCTCTTGCAGCAAGCTATGACACTTAGGACTATGCCACAGGCAGTAGGACACTCGGGTAAAAACTTCAGCCAGCAGTACACAGCAAGGACTGTCCCCGGCGCTGGACCTGTCCTGACTTCGGTCCGGGTACAAAAGGGGGGTGGACCCAGCTCCACCTCAGTTCTTTTCCTGACGCGTCCCGCACGTGAACAAGAGAAGAACAGCTTCAGCTTGCCAGATCAGCAAGAATCTTCAATTAACCCACTTTTAAACCGTTTTTTCGACGTTTTTATCGTAAGTCATCGACGTCAGACCGTTGTCCGATTACTTTTTCCACCGTTTTTTCGATGGTTTTTCGTAAGTTACTGACGTCAGGCCGTTGTCCGATGGTTTTGTGCAGTCCCGACGGATGTCTTTTCGGGCATCAGCCTCGCCGGAACATCTCGACAAGTGCGAGTGTGAGATGCAGATCCCGGCCAAGGACGGCCATCGCTGCTGTGTCTTCTACCTGGGACTGGAACATGACACCATGAACTGCTCCGCTTGCCAGGCCTTCACTAGCAGGACCTGCATCCGCCGCCTTAAGGCCCTGAAAGCCTTTCTCTTGGAGCAGAAGATGGATCTGCACTCCTCCGAGGGGAAGCGCAAGGAGAAGAAACGGCACAGCAAAGACCGTAGTTCGTCCCAGCACCGGTCCCAGTCGCGGTCCTGTTCTCACTCGCGGCCCTCTCCAAAGAAGGCCCGTTCCTCGGGATCAGGAGAGCGCCCCAAATTGACTCAGGCCAAGGCTGGCCCTTCAGGGGAGAAGCCGGCTAAGTCTCGGGTAACCTCGCTAAGGGTCACCACGAAGCCCTTGGAGGTGCATGCTTCGGTCCCACCTCTCAAGGCACTGGCACTGCCTGCTAAAGGCACGCTTCCGGAGCCCAAGGACTCCCCGGTGGCACCCCGTCATCGGTACCAACACTGACGCCGGTTGAAGGGGCAAAGGGCGAGGGATTGGCTGTGGAAGAACAGACGTCCCCATCGCCCAAGTCCTCCCCCCAACCCCGTGCCTCCAGGAGGGCTCTCCTTCACGAGCTGACATCCTGGATACTTCCCCTCCAGGCCAGGCGGCAGATATTTTCACGAAGGATGAGTTACAGGAGCTGTTTTCCTTTTTGGTGGGGGCAGGTCCACAAGTGCCCCCCCCCAATCACCGGCCCAGACACCGGTACCGGATCCAGCGGGTAAACCACAGCCGGGAGGTAAGCCTTCCCTGTGGAAGTCTCCAGAGCGCCAACCTACACCTCCCTCTAGGGCTCGTTCCCACACCCGGTCCGGGGACCACCGAAGACGCTCTAGGGACTCTGGTGACCGTCGTCGGTCCAGGTCACATTCTAGGAGCCTTTCTCGGCCCTCAAGGCGAGAACGCTCCTGACGTCAGTCCTCTGACCGACATCAGTCTTTGCTCCGTCGCCGGTCCAGGGACCGACGTCGTTCCCCCAGCTACCGACGACAGCGGGAGTCTGGTCATAGGGAGAGGTCAGACTATTCGAAATCCTATAGTCGATCTCCTTCATCCTCATCTTCCTTGACTTCCTCTCTCACTTTGCAGCGCTCCCCGGGAGAGAAGGACCAGTCTCGCTCGCCTCCAGACGATCCTACCTTTATGGACATCATGAGGCATACCCAGGCCTCCAACGAGTGGGAGACAGAGGACCTGGATCTGGAGCACCGGAAACCTGCGAAATACCTAAGGCAAAAGGAGTCTAAACCTTTGGTGATCCCTCCTTTGGTGGATACTTTGCAGGACCTCACCCGAACTAATCCGGGCTAATCATAGCACAATCACCGCACTAGCAAAAGTAACCAATGATTGGATCTCTGCTATAGATGCTAAGAAGGTAACTGGTGCAGTCTTTTTGGACCTCAGCAAAGCTTTTGATACTGTTGATCACAAATTATTAGTCAATTGCCTTGCAAAGTTGGGTGCCACATACCATACCACCCAGTGGTTCTCTAGCTACCTAACTGGAAGATTCCAAAAAGTAAAGGCGGAAGGCTTTTTTTCTGCTGCCTTGCCAGTTGCAAGAGGAGTCCCCCAAGGATCCATCTTAGGCCCTATCTTGTTTTCTCTGTACATCAATGACTTAGATGCTAACATATCTACGTCCAATCTGCACTTTTTTGCAGATGATACTGTGTTGTATACTTCTGGCTCATCGTTATCTGAAGTCAAGGGAGTGCTTCAAGCGGACTTCGCACAACTTGAGCATAATTTAATAAAGGCAAAGCTTCTGCTCAATGCCAAGAAGACTAAAGTGATGACATTCTCCCGCAGTGCTGTCTCAGGCCCCCCCAATACTCTTGCCCAAGACTTCATTGTCACCACGCTAAACGAGCCTCTGGAAGTTGTAACCAAATTTAAATATCTAGGTATCTGGATCGACAATAAATTATCTTTCAGTGACCACATCGAAGAGGTCTCTAGAAGGTTAAAAACAAGGTTAGGTTTCTTCTACAGAAATAGGCCCTTTTCCGCTTGAAGCCTTGAGAAACAAGCTTGTACAGGCCACTTTTCTCCCCTACTCGACTATGGCGATGTAATCTATCTATCCGCCACTCTTGCAAATCTAAGTAAACTGGACCTCCTTTATCACCATGCGTTACGGTTCATTACCAACTCCCCTTACCGTTCGCATCACTGTGACTTATATGCAGCTGTTGGTTGGACATCCCTTACTACTAGACGCCTGCTCCATGCTGGGCTATGGACTCTTAAACTGCTCCTGCAGAAATTGCCAAGCTATCTCTCTTCCCTTATTAGTATCTCACATAGTGCATACTCGTTAAGAAAGTCTGACTTTATTATGCTTGACATACCAAGGACGCGGACTTCCTTTGGTAAACGTGCTATTGCATATGCCCTTCCCTCCATTTGGAACCAATTACAAACCGTACTGAAACTAACTAGCACAGTTTCAATAAACTTCTACAAATCGCTAAGTTTAGCCAAAATAAAAGACACCTGTAACTGTCATTAAGTCTCTTCCTTCCCCATGTGTGCCATATTTATCCACTGGTAAGGTATAATTGATTTGTCATATTAACTGCTTTCCCTTCCCTTCTACTGTGGCTTTTATCTTTTGCTTCACTCCACTGCTACTCTATCAAATCTCTCCTCCCTCCCATATCAGTTGTAGACTGTTGTTTGTTCTAGCTGCCAAAATACTGTATATTTGATTTGATTTGATTAAATCAAATCACACCAGTCATCATGTTTCATTTATCAGTATGCGACCTATAAGTCGCTTCCCTGTCTCATATCAATGTTTACCACCTGCAGTCACCCTATGTGGTACCCTTGTATGTATATCCAGCCTGTATCATGTAACGTGTATTTCATGTATATACTGTTATTACCTATCTGTGTTTGTACTTTAAGTGTTTATGTCACAGGACCTCCTTGTGAATGAGCTTGCTCAATGGAGTTTTCCTGCAATAAACTTGAACTTGAACTTGAACTACCTGGAAACATCCAGCTTCAGTCCCGGTTGTCCCGAAGAAGTCAGATAGGCTATACAAGACCCCAAGGGCAGAAGCTTTCCTTGCTGAACACCCTCAGGCAGACTCTTCGGTGATCACGGCTGCCCATGATAAGTCCAGACAGCCGAAACACCTCAGCTCACAGCCTCCCGACCCAGAGTCTCGCTATTTGGATCAGGTGAGCAAGAAGGTCTAGTCTGCCTCCACCTGTTCCATACATTCCCTCAACTTATTAACGCATATGGTCCAGCACCAGAATGCGCTATGGGAAAGGGGACAAGAGCTGTTGAAGGTCCTTCCGGACTCTGACCAGAAGAAACAGTTCCTGGACATTCTGAAATTGGGCTCAGATGTAGGCTTGCATGTTTTGAGAGCCTCGTATGATACTGCAGATACGGCAACCAGGGCAGCCACTTCCGGGGTGTGCCTCCGATGCCATGCTTAGTTGAGAGTCTCTGACTTTCACTAGGATCTGCAGGCTGGTATTAGGGATTTACCCTTCCAGGGTACCGTGCTCTTTGGGCAGGAGACGGAAGCCTTGATTTCTCGTCTCCAAGAGTCTGGTAAGTCTGTCTGGTCAGTCCACCAGATGTACCGTGGTGATCAGCGAAGACAACGAAAACAGCTTTTTCGTAAGCCCTCAAGTGGCCAAGGTCATGCCCGTGGAAACCAGCATGGGCAGAGAGGCAGCTTTCGTAAGAGGTCCAGTAACCAGCAGTCTGGTGGAGCTCCTACCCGTGGGCCCAAGTCCTCCCAGGCCTCTCTGCCCACACCCGGCTCGGCCCAATGACTCCCTTCCGCCCCCCCCCTCTTCCGCAGGAGGACCCAGGGGAGCTGGTCAGGGGCCGCTTCTCCCTTCACTTTGAAGGGTGGAAGTCAATTACTGTGGACCAATGGGTCTTAGACATTATCAGGAGGGGACACACGCTGGAGTTCACAGAGTTTCCCCTGAATGCTCCACCAGAGCTCTCCCATTATCCTCCTTCTCAAATCCCACTAATAGAAGGAGAGCTTCAGACCCTCTTGCAAAAAAGGGCAATAGAGTTAGTCCCCTTGCATCAGCAAGGAAAAGGGTTTTATTCACATTTCTTCCTGGTTCCGAAAAAGACACAGGACCTTTGTCCCATTCTGGACCTCAGCACTCTAAATCTCTTTATTGAGTACAAAAGGTTCAGGATGGTGACACTCCAAGGCCTTCTTCCTCTGCTGCACCAAGGAGACTGGCTCTGTTCCCTAGACATGCAAGATGCATACATGCACATTGGGGTCTTCCCTCCCCACCTGAAGTTTCTAAGGTTCCACTTCCAAGGGGAGCACTATCAGTTTTGAGTGCTTCCATTCGGCCTCTCTTCCGCTCCACGAGTCTTCACCAAATGCTTGGCAGTGGTGGCTGGGGCTCTAAGGGGCTTGGGACACTACGTGTTCCCCTACCTTGACGATTAGCTGCTTACAGCCCCGTCACGGACAGCCCTGCTTCGCGCCCTAGGAGACACCTACACTCTATTCTGAAGCCTGGGGATCACCCTGAATCTATGAAAATCATCCCCGGAGTCCAGTCAGAAGCTCGTCTTCATTGGAGCTGTCTTGGATTCCATCCAAGGCATAGCTTTCCTCCCCCAGGACATGGGAGATCACCTGCAGGAGATTGCAGAACGTATTTCAATAACTCTTCAAGTTCCAGCTTGAAACTTCCTCAGGTTACTGGGGCACATGGCGGCAGCCATTCCTGTCACTCCCTTGGCCGGCCTCCACATGAGGGTCTTGCAATGGATGCTCGGTACAGTGGGACCAGGGCTGCGATGATCTGGACTCCACGGTCAGGATCTCGGGGCCAGTTAGGAGAACTTTGCTTTGGTGGATGGACCCCAGGAACTTGGAGAAAGGGGTCAGCTTCCATCCAGAGCCACCAGGTCAGACTCTGACAATAGATGCATCAGACCTGGGATGGGGTGCACCTGGGTGCTCATCGAACGCAAGGGGTTTGGTCACCTGAGGAGCGGTCCCTCCACATCAATATACTGGAGATGCGAGTGGTTCTCTATGCTTTACAGGCCTTTCAGGAGAACCTGGTACCGGGCTCTGTTCTGGTTCAAATGGACAACATGGCAGTCGTCTTTTACATCAACAAGCAAGGGGGTACTCATTCGTATCCCATTTGCAGGGAGGTGATGAGAGTCTGGTACTGGGCACTGGAGCGAAGCATTCTGCTGTCCGCAGTGCACATTCCAGGCATCCTCAACAATCTGGCAGACAGCCTAAGCAGGTCACAGTCCAGAGCGCATGAGTGGGAGCTGCTACAGTCCATAGCAGACCAGCTTTTCCACAGGTGGGGTCTTCCAGAGCTGGACCTCTTTGCGTCACCACGCAATGCCAAACTGCAAGTGTTTTGCTCGCGAGAGCACGCACCTGGAGCTTTCTGGCCAGATGCGTTATCCCTCTGCTGGGCAGGGAGGTTTCTCTATGCCTTCCCGCCCTTCCCTCTCATTCAGAGAGTCCTACTAAAGTTGCAGGCAGAAGGGGCCCGCATGATTCTCGTAGCCCCCAGATGGCCTCAACAGATTTGGTTCCCACTCCTGCAGCAGTTATCCACGGAGCCTCCAGTTCCGCTGTCCATATGCTCGCAGTTGCTGTCCCAGAATCAGGGCTCACTGGTCCATCCAGACCTTCGGTCCTTGCACCTACACGCTTGGCTCCTTCAGATGTAGCTCAAAACAGATACGGGGTCTCCCGGGAAGTGGCGGCAGTCCTAGTTTCAGTGAGAAAGCCCTCCACCCGCTCCGCTTACGGTATGAAGTGGAAGCGTTTTTATCTATGGGCCTCATCACAACATTTGGACCCCATCAATTGCCCAGTGAACTCAGCGTTGCAGTATCTCCTCTCCTTGTATCAAACAGGCCTGAGTTACTCCTCTATCAAGGTGCATATGTGGGCTATCTCTGCCTATCATGCCCTCTTGGGAGATAAGGCATTGGCTCAACTGGATGTCGCCCGCACCTTCCTTAGAGGAATTCTGCATATGAGACCTTCCATTCGAGACCCTATCCCACCCTGAGACCTCCTTTTTGTGTTGGAGAAACTCACCCTCCCTCCTTTTGAACCGGCAGTGGATTGTGAGCTGCGTTACCTTTCTTGGAAGGTTTGTTTTTTAGTTGCGGTTACCTCTGCTCGAAGGGTTTCTGAGCTTCAGGCTCTGATGTGTAAAGGGCCATATTTAGTTTTCCACAGGGGAAAGGGTTTCCCTCAGAACAAATCCGAAGTTTCTTCCGAAAGTGGTCTCAGAGTTGACCCTCAACCAGTCGGTTGACCTTCCTGTTTATTTTCCTTCCCCTTCCAATAGAGGGGAGGCTCTCCTTCACACACTGGATGTCCACAGAACTTTGAGGTATTACCTCAAGAGGACGGCTACACACCGTCAATTGGAGCAACTTTTTGTGGCCTTTGCGCCACATTGTGTGGGTAGCCCAGTGACCAAGCAGACTATCTCGAAGTGGATAGTCCACTGCATCTCCTTCTGCTACTAGAAACACAATAAGCCCCTACTGGGCCCAGTCAGGGGTCACTCCACCAGAGGAGTGTCTGCTTCATTCGCCGCCCTGAGAAATGTCTCTGTAAGGGACATATGTGCGGCCGCCACCTGGAACTCGGTGCATACCTTTGTCAAGCATTACAGCTTGGATATCGTCTTCAGACGCTGAGCTGGCTTTGGCCTAGCTGTTTTGCAAGGGCTTCTGTCCTGAGGCCTCTGGAGTCAGTATATTCCACCTCCCGGGGTCGTCTACTTCTTTGGCGTGGACTGCTTGGTATTCAGTCCTAAGTGTTATAGCCTGCTGCAAGAGCTCCCACTCAAAGTAAGGTAGTACAGTTACGTAAGAACTTACCGTAACAGTAGCTCTTCGAGAGGAGCTCTTGCAGCAGGCGTTACTTCCCACCCGCCTTCCCCCTCGAGGTGTGCAGATCCATCTTCATTTTCGTTTTCTACAGTCACTTTGTCTCCTTCTCTTGTCAGGGCTCATTGTGGGCCTTGGCGGGAGAACTGAGGTGGAGCTGGGTCCGCCCCCTTTTGTACCCGGACCGACATCGGGGCAGTCTCTGCTGTGTACTGCTGGCTGAAATTTTTACCAGAGGGTCCTAGTGCCTGTGGCATAGTCCTAAGAGTTATAGCCTGCTGCAAGAGCTCCTCTCGAAGATCTACTGTTACGGTAAGTTCTTACTTAACTGTACCTTGTTTTCTTTTATTTTCATTATAAAAGTGATAGCAGATATAGTGATTGTTGGCTTTACTTAAGGTTATTTAGTCAAATACACACCTGACTTACCTTACTTTACAAGTTATGTCAGTGATAGTCAGTTTGTCCCAGTTTTCAATAGTTTATTTACTGTCTTTATTTAGATAAAAACGATCATACTTTGGCCCCGACAGTGTGAGCCAGCTGCTTCCTTTACTTCCCCATTGATGAACATGCCCCCGCACTACGATGTCCAACGAGAGAGCGCAGGGACACGCCCCACTGAAATTAATGGGGCTCGATTTTGCGACCTATTTAATTACCTTATAATGGTGAGTTGGAAATTAATGACGGCCACCACTCAACTACCATCTACTAACCACCTGCCACTGCTTTAAGGACTAGTCCCCCCTTATAGGTTCCAGGGGTAGGGCCAAATAGGTTCTCTTATTTACTGAAACTGTACCACCTTGAGCCTTACTTTGCTTTATTTGTTGTCCCTCAACTACTGCCACCATGTATTGCCAAATGTAACAACTGTAACCTTTCACTGTGTATTGCCTGCTCTTGTTATGTTCTTGTTGTTGTTTTTTTTTTTTAAAACGTTATGTTTATTGCTTTTTTCAAAGACAATAGCATAGAGTACAGTTGTCTGCAAGGCATAGAAAGCATAAAGGCTTGCACAAATACATTCAGTGTACATCAGGATATAAAGCCTATACAGAATTGCTTCAGGCATTAGGGGGAAAGAAAGAAATGGGCATTTATACATTTAAGTTAACTAAATGGCTACAGCATTCTAAGGCTTTTGGGGTACCAATCCAAAATGTGTCATATTCACATATTTTAATATTCAGCATCCAGCGTTGATATACCCCCAAGTCCAAAATGATTACCTCCACATAATTAGTGCCTCTGAAAAACTGCCCAATCATCCCCACTATATGCAGTTTCCAACAAGGAAAGAAAAATAAGCAAAGTAATGTAGGTGTCCATTCCCAAAACTATGAGTTTCTATTCCAAAGTAGTAGTCTATTTATAAGTAACAGTCTTGAGCGAGTTATTTGTATGAGACTAAACCACCCCAGAATTATTCTATTTTTAATTGGCTAAAGATAGGAACTTAACAAACAATTTTAACTTGTACTTAAGTCCCATCAGGGTACAAAGTCCTCTTCAGGTCTCCTCATCTGTATCTTCAAATTGTTGCCCTTCTGAAGCCTGAAACTCCCGTGCCAAGGCCTCCACTTTTTTCCCAACCTCCGTCGGATCACTGAATTTGTATGTGCGCCCGCCTTAGTGGATCTGAAGCCTAGCAGGCATTAAGAGAGAATGTGAAATCTCCAGGGCTCTAAGTCAGGCCCGAACTGCGTCAGATTATTTTTCTCCTGGCACGGGTTGCAAACAACAGGTCCGGAAACAAATGCACTGTTGCACCTTCATAGGATAATCCATCTGCTGATTTTGCAGCCTGTAGGATTGTATCTCGAACTGTAGAGCTGGCCGTGATCAGAAGAATTACCCTCAGTAAGTCCCCACGCTGATTGAGGGGTAAGTCTGAATGCCTTCCAAAGATGGTCCCCCAGCATATCCACTGGTAAATTCAACGCTTCAGGAAGCCAGGACTTTAAAAAAGTAATCAGCTCTGCCCCCTCTGAGCCTTCAGGTAGCCCTGTAATCCGAACATGAGAGGCCCGATTCGAATTTTCTAATGCCTCCACCCTGTAACGTAACTGGGCATTCTCTTGGGCCAGCTTCGATGTGGTGGCTAAGGCCTGAGTTGCTGATTTTTCTGCTGTCTTGACTGTGTCAGTCGCTGAGCCTATTTTGGCATCTTGCTTGACAAATCGTTGGAGTAACAACTCCACTTTTAGCGATAGCTTTCATGGCAGATTGGAGCGCTTTCCATGGAGGCTGTGCTCCCATCTGCGTCGAGGAGCTCGCAGCCTGCTCTTGCGATGCCGATGAGTTTTTGGAGGCACTTCCAGTCACTTTCTGGGTTCGTCCCATACTTTAAGTTTAATATCAATGGATTCAGTACACCTTTACCCAGTCAGATCTTTTACTTTTGGTCACTTTTCTTTCACTTGTTCGTCGGTTTGTACAAATTTAATCTCTAGAATGTAGAGAACTGCTTCAAGGCACATCTTGCTAGATTGCTGCTTAACAGCACCCCCCCTTCGTTCTTGTTACCTTGATGTTTCTACTCTGTGCCATCTTACATGGCCTGGGTTGTGCCTGAAAACTGTCCCTGGGATCAGTGCACCTACCCGGTTAACAAAGTCATAAATAAATAAAACTAACAAGGCCCTTGTTAGTCGAGCAGTGGCCTTTATTAATTTCCAACTCACCATTACATGGTAATCAAATGCAAAATTGAGCCCCATTCATTTCAATGGAGTGTGTCCCTGCACTCTCCCTTGCTGGACGTCATAGCGCAGGGGCGTGTTCATCAATGGGGAAATAAAGGAATCAGCTGGCCCATGTTGTTGGGGCCAAATAAATAAAGACAGTGAATAAACTATTGAAAATGGATTGAACTATCACTGACATAAAGTATAAAGTTAGGTAAGTCAGTTTGTAATTACATGAACTGACTAAATCACTTTAAATAGTAAGGCCTCACATGGTGGGCTTTGTGCTGGGATAAAATGGCACGATTTGGGCTGATCAAAGCATGAGAACTAAGGCCTTACTGCAGTTATAAAATGGAACCCTTAAAGAGCAGATACCTAGTGGCATAGTTCCCGCTCCCCCAAACATAATGTATAGCTCACCTGGCCCAGAGTTGATGGCTATACATACTGTAGTTCCTTTAATTTCTTCCATGCGGTATTCATTTTATGACCTCACAAAACAGGGCTGCGTGTGCCTGCATGGGGGCGTATTG
This sequence comes from Neoceratodus forsteri, assembly GCA_016271365.2. Lineage (NCBI taxonomy): Eukaryota > Metazoa > Chordata > Ceratodontiformes > Ceratodontidae > Neoceratodus > Neoceratodus forsteri. The sequence continues at coordinate 122,077,218 of JADMNL010000027.1, read as the reverse complement.
ATTGCTTCAGGAAGTCGCTCCATTTTTGGCTGTGGTGGCCGGGAACAATTTTACGAAGGATATAACTTTTAAAAATGGAAGAAATTAAAGGAATTATGTATAGCCATCAGCTCTGGGCCAGGTGAGCTATACATTATGTTTGGGGGAGCGGAAACTAGAAACCTGCTCTTTAAGGCTAAGTAAAGAAATATTTTTAAAATTTAAGTAAGTAAAAATGAGGAAAGGGGTAAAAAAAAGAAAAAAAAGTATTGTTATTTTGCTGTTTGGCTAGTAGCTGGCAGAAGCTACTCTTTTGTTGTTTTATTTTTGTTTAAATACAAGTAAGTGAATTGAGGTGTATTGACTCGGACGTGCCTGCTTAATGTAGAAAGGTCAGTGAGGCCACGGGTCTCTTTCTAGTGCTGTTGTGCTGTGATATCAGCACTGGGTTCCAAGCTCCTCAGCCAGTCAGGTTTCTGGCTTTCTTATACCAATTTCATAATTAAGGAATATTATACAGTGGCAAGAAAGAATGCTGAACTCTGATTGGTCAGTCTGGGGCTGGACCTGTGGTGTTTTCCCAGCATAACATCATGGATCTAGTCCCAGCACACTCATGATTGCATCAAATGTTGAAAGAATCACTCCACTGGTCATGTACATGTTGCCTACACTTGACTTGCCTACCACAGAGTTTCCCACTGCTTCCTATTTAAAACAAACAAAAAAGTAAATCCTCCCCTCTTACAGTGTCAGACAAATAAAAACATCTGTATTACTTCCCCACCGAACAGTTACAGCATATTTCTCTCACGTGCTCGTAAAAGTGAAGCCATCAGCGCGATCAGCTTCATGTTCTCGGTTGGCTGCTGCCTTCAGTGACCACACTTGATCGACTTCACAGTCCCCGTCCCTGCTCACGTCCAGTCACTGTCGAACTCCACAGAAAACACCTGTTTACTAAAAAACAATCCTTGGGTAACAAAGTAAAAAAAAGCACACCAACTCATTTCACACAGCTCTGGTAATGGCGTCTTATGATACTTTTCCTCATCAATGGTGACCGAGCGTCACTGAAACCCACAGCGTGTGCCTCTTCATATCCAATACAGCTCAGCCACTCTATCTACATACACTTAACACTCAGAAATGCCATTGTTAATACAACACTTGCACACTCTTGGATTTATTTAATGAAAATACTGCTGTCATATAAAATACACTAAAGCCTCTGATGTGGTTGTGACATGGAGCACAGGAACAGAAGAGCAACTTGTTCTGCTCACATTTTCACTTTCAGTGCATGTTTTAGGACTGAGCTGCATACTGAACCCTGTCTTTCCTTTTCTTCACTCACTCAGGACGTCGTTTTAATATCAAAATTAAACAGTGCCATTCAGAGCCAACAAAAACACTGAAACAGACACCAACAATGGCCGACAGCATGGTGGGGGGCAAAGACAAACAATGAGCCACTCATAGTATACAGTACTACCCGCTGCAGAAGCATGAAAAGGAATTCTTTTCTTTTAAATCTTTTCCACTCTAACAAATCAGTAAAAAAAAAATGTAATGTATTCTTTTCATTTTTTTTCTTGTATTTAAAAATTAGCCATTGTATAATATGAATAATGCACTCCAGGGTGTGTGTTGTGCTGGGATAATGTCACTTCTTGGGTGTTGAACGCACTCGGTCTGCGGCCTCGTGCCCAACCACCCGAGGCATGACATTATCCCAGCACCAGACACACCCTGTCATGCATTATTCCTTTAATACACAACAGGGTTAGAGATATGTTGGGATATCACCACACCTCGGTGCCTAGTAAGGCACGAGGCTGGAGGCATAAAAAAATTAATTTGCTTCTGTTATGTTGAACATTTAATGGTGCTGTGGTGAGCATAGTTTCTGTTTTGTTCTGTTAGACTTGCAGTGTAGACTGATTGACAGATGTGCCCCATCCTCAACAAGTGAGAAGGATACCAGTGAAAGTTAAAACATTCTCTGTTGCTGTATTGGTCCTTGTACAACAAGATGCACAAAACAGGTGATTTGATACCTTTTATTGGACCAACAAAGATTTACAGAATATCCTTAAGCTTTCGAACTCGTAGAGTTCTTCTTCACAAAGAAACGGCAGTTTAAGTTAGAAGAACAAAACATTTTACACATGGGTGTGACAGATTAAGGGAGTAACTAGCTAAGAAATACAACCAAACAGAGATAAGCAAGCATCCCTGAAACTACAGTATAGGAGTGTGTAGGTCAAATGTCACAGCATGGAATGTTATGTAGCTGTAGAAGGTATTCATACTAAGGTCGTTTCAGAAAAACTGCGGGCAAGAATGCCCATATTGTTTTTCATCCAATGTCCCTTATTAATAACTGGAACCCCCATTGAGTACCCATTGGTCGAGTTTGTTTTTAAAAATCATCTTGTTCTTACTATGAGTATCTCCAGTGGAAGGGCATTCCATGCTCCTATCACCCTCTGTGAAAAAAAGTATTTTCTATTGTTAATGTTATACTTATATCTGTGTAGTTGGAGTGGATGTCCCCTGGTTTCTATCCTGTCCTGTTTATACAAAAAAAACCATCTGTGTGAATAGATACAGGTCATTTATGACATCCCATAAAGGCAACGTATCCCCACTGTAACGCCTCTGCTCAAGTGACATTCATTTTAATACCTTGAGGCAGTCCTGATGTTCCATGTCCCTGAGTTCATGAACTTGTTTTGTGAACCTTCTTTGTTCTGTCTCAAGATGTACTATATCCATTTTTTATATGGTGTCCAGAATTGTGAACAGTAATCAATGTGAGGCCTCACATATGCCCTGTAAAGGGGGGGAAGTACCGTTGCCTCGCTTGAGGCTATATTTCTTTTTATATTCCATACGATTCTATTTGCCTTCCCTACAACCTCGTTTGTTTGTTTAGAGAAGCTTAAATCATTTGTGATTAAGATTCCCAGGTCTTTTTCCACCTCTGTGTAAGTTAATAATATGTTCCCTAGGGTATATTGATGCTTATTGTTTTTTGAACCTAGGTGCATGATTTTGCACTTTTCAATGTTTAATTTCATGCCCCAGGTTTGAGTCCAATTTTCTATATTGTCCAGATCTTTCTGAAGTTAGATAACATTTTCAGATGTATCACATTTAACCCCCAGTTTAAGGTCATCTGCAAATTTTATGTTATCACTATTTATGTTATCTGTTAAATCTGCCACAAAGGTCTATAAATGATCTGATGTTAAATGTCTTACTAAAGCTGAGCTGAGACTGTGTGTGTGCATGTGTCTGTGTGCGTTAAAACACGATAAATAGCAGTTCTATTTGTATGAGACTAGTCCATGAAATTACCACCCACCCGTTAAAATCAAACCTATAAATGCACATAGTTATATAGATTAGCTAGAACCATTTCATATATAAGCATATTAGAAATATATAAAACATGTATCTGTCCATGTGTTATACTTGAAACCAGAAAGAAGCAGGAGCACTTTAAAATAGTGTAATGGGTATACTATACGGAACTGTACTATACTATACTGTACTGTACTGAACTATACTATACTATAGGGAACTGGCGAGTGATCTGACTATGCAATACACCAGGAAACTATGGGACATAATCAGATCATTTCCTAAACATGTCCAAGACAGAATAATTAGTCTCATCCCGAATGAACCTAGGCCAGGTATATTCTACATCCTGCCTAAGATCCATAACCCTGGGAATCCAAGGAGGCCTATAATATCTGGGGGTTCTATGTGATAATAGCGTCTTCAAAACGGCACCTACAAAAAATAGCAACCAGTGCTTAGGTTCTGTATGGGAGGGCGATGTGAAATTACATTTTATGCGGGGAGCTATGCCCCCATGCCCTCCATTTCTAAAATAATCATCACCGAGGGGCATGATGATGGGGACAGGAAAACTCAGGAGGGCTACTTCACAGGGGACAGAAGTTGGCAGGGGGGAGAACATTGGGAGGTGGCAACCTGTGGGGGAACAAAGTTGGGAGGGCAAGGAATGGGAATCCATAAAGAAAAAAAATCAAACAACCCCTCAATAAAAAGATCCCGAACCCAGGTCCGGCAGACACAGATCGATGACCACACCCACTACACCAGATGGCCAGCTCAAAACTGGTCCGATGAAGAAATTCCTATATACTCTTCAAAAAAATAAGTACTCCCACGGAAACTAAAGCACTGAAGTAACAAAGTGCTAATAAGAGCACATAGCCAATTTGACATTCACTATTTTCAAGTTGCCAAAATTGACTCGCTCAAAATGACTCTCTGTGTTCACGGGATACCATATCTGAGAAGGGTACCATGACAGAGGGGATCTGTGATTTTATAGAAACTATTTTAAAATTGCTTGCCATTGAAAGGGACAGCAGTATTTAGGACACTACACACTTCTTGTGTAAAGTTTCTGTTTTAAGGGATTTACCACCTACTATACCATATTAGCCATGATGGATGTAAACTCCCTCTACACGTAATATTCTACATACTGATGGCATTTTGTCCTGTCTGAAATTCCTACAAGAGAAAGGAGAGCACCACGACATCCACTCCAAATTCATTGCAAGACTTACTGAATTTATTCTGACCCACAGCAACTTCAGTTTTAGTGGTAAACATGATGTTCAAACTATGGGAACAACAATAGGCACCAGGATGGTTCCACAGTATGCCAATGTACTCATAAACCAGTCGCTTATTTCCGTTATATTGATGATTATAGTGGTGCAGTAATGCCACTATAGTTAGGGTTGAGTAGAGTTTTCAATCTTAAACCTCCAACTTTGCACATTAATATCTTTAGCACCATTTGATGAAATGAACAGACATTTTGCATGTGTTGTCTAGTAGGCAAGGCCTTGATCTATAGAAATTCTTGTGACAATAGCATGTGCGGTTTCTGAGATCCGCATGTCATTTTCTTGTAGAGGGTTAGCTTTTTTCCTATACTTTAATATGGATTTTTTTTGCTCTCACCTACAGCCTACATAGAATGGAATTTTTCCTCAGACTTGCAGGGGATGTGCCACGTCCTAAGGTAGTGCTTGTGATAGATAAGTCTGGTGAAAAAGAATTAAATGTTTGCAGAGCTATAAGGTTTTAAAGTTTTGCGTTTTCTGTTCTGAGCATGCGCAGTAGGTTTCTGAGTTAATGTTCTGGTGCAAAATTAAACATTTGTTGTTGCAGTACCCTTTTTTGAGTTATTTTTTTTTTAAGTTGTTTAATCAGGAGTAGCACACTAAGCTGAAAGCTTTTTTACAGGTGTGACCTGGGAGCACAGGGAAGTTATGTGACTTGCTCAGGGTCACACAGTATGCAAGTGGAAGCTGTGGGATTCAAACCCAGGTCTGGTCTGCTGGATGTCACCAGATTTGCAGCTCAGAACCTTAAACCACTGTGCTATACTGCCTCCCACTGTCTCACCACTTGCTTGGCATAGCATCAAACATTTTTTTGTGCTGTGAGAACCGCCATCTTGTTGGTTTTCTCCAAGCACTAACAAGCATGGAAAATACATAAAATTGGTGGCATTTTAAAAAACAAACTCCAGAACCTAGCTAAATTGGCTCCATTTAGCTGGATTCTGATGTTTGTTTTTTTTACAAAAGGGGCCAGAAATACCATTGATGGATACATAAAATCCCAGGTGTCCAGCTTAGCAAGAGGAGCCATTCACCCATGTTCTCTGTATGAGAACAGCGGGACTGACTTTACTTCTGCAGTACTGCGGGCTGCAGTGAGAGCTGTGAGCCACTGTTTGACACCCCCTTATCAGTCTCAGGTAACATTGACCATGTTTACATGCTGCCTAATTTCTGATTTGAAAGGGATTTCTCAGATATCCAATTAAGTAATTCATTTACTGCTGTTGATATAAATGGACAGTTTTCTGATTACTTGAATTACTCAGTTAAATTATCTGGTTGATCCACCATGAGATTCCCCCTCAAATTAGAAATCAATATGTTAACAGTAGACATGCACTTAATCGGAAAACTGATTATGTGCACATGCTGACTAGAGTAGAATACATGCGGAACCTGGCCTGAAAATATACAGCGCAAGATTAAATAAAAAAGAATAAATAATTATACCAGAGTTTGTTGTTTGATTGATGCCTGAGGTGTTATCAAGTGATGAGCTGTATTTATTATAGAGACCTAATATATATGTCACAAATTGTCTTGATGTCATATTAAGTGATGCTCTTACCCTCTGATGTTTAAGTATTTTACCATTTTTTTTAACTCTGGTTTGTGTAAAAACAGCTGTCTTTCGGTGGTATGTTCTATCAAGTAACCATTATTAAATAAAGAAGTTCATTAAGTTTATAAGTTTTACAGGTTATGTGATGTTTGGTTCTCTCATCTACACCCCACTGGAAGACTGCATGATAAAAAATGATGTTAAAGTTGTGACAGTTTTGTCCTTTTGTTTCTTCTTCCACAGGGAGGGGGGGATCCAAGCTCATCGCTTGACTGGCCTCTGGCGGAAACCAGAGGCACAGCAAGTGCTGATGCATACAGAGAGGTTTGGGGTGGCGGCGGGTACGCCCATGTTGTTAGGGTGTGTGCCACTCCTCTAGAACAGGAGAAAACACACTGGAGTACTGAGAGGAAGGAGTGCCTAAGCAGACCCTAATGGTTCCTGCCTGCCTGACCACCGGAGGGACCCAACGAAAAAGTTGAATTCTCGGGGTGTACGGGCCCCACCTCATACCTGCCTGGGGGGGTATAGCCACGGCTCCATGGGGGTCCCCCAGCTTACAGGTAAGGCAGCAAAGCGGGGCTGTGTGTGTGTGCATCTCCCGATGGAGCGGGGCTCCAGCGAGGGTGGGAGAATAAAGAGTAATTTAAAAAAAAAAGAAACAGCACTTGGATGTACAAGACGTACAAAAAGTCTCCACATATTTTTTTTTCCCAAACATGTCCTATCATCTGATGCCAAGAGAGGCTACACAGCAGTTCAAAAGAACTGTCACCACTCTGAGGAATGTGCCTGTAATAGTTCCTTAATTATGCTTTAAATTACGTTGTGTAAGAGAAATTCGTTTTTTCAACTTTGAATTCACCTGCTATATGCCTGCATATAGTATAGGTACTGAACCATCTGACATGATGGTAAGGATAAAGTAAACTACAACTACAGAAAAAAAAATTCTAAGTTGCCTAGGGTATAGGTAATCAGGCATTTGCAAACCATTCCTTTAGCTATATATCAGATCACATTACGGATGTAAAGAGAAATACTAGAATTAACAGAAAAAGCTGTACTGCACATCATAAGAGTGGTAAAATATAGCATACCTTAAGAAAGCAAGGCACATTTTATTTTTCAGGTGCCCAATCCCAGAGGCTCTGGGTGCCGCACAATCAAAGTACTTAAAAAAACAGTTAAAACACTATAAATAAAATATAAAACATTCCAATTAAATACTTAAAATCAGGCCACCCAAAATGGGGGTCTGACCTAGCAGCAGAATTCTAAGGGGCCGTCTCACAAAATAGCTCAGAAACAGTATGTAAAGGACAGTGTCTCAGAATGTCTGGCTGAATAAAAAGGTCTTGAGGTGGGTTTTGAATGCCTCGACTGAAGAGGCCTCCCTTACTGATGGAAAAAGCGAATTCCACAGGACAGGGCCGGTGACACTAAAAGCTCTGTCGCCAACAGTTTTTAACCTCGTCCTGGGAATCGCAAGGAGGCCCCTAGAGGAGGACTGAAGGGAGCGGACCGAGGCAGCAGGTGTTAGAAGGTCCAACAGGTAGCCAGAGCCCAGTCCATGTAGGGCCTTAAAGGTGAGCAAACCCACCTGAAAGAGAACCCTCCATCGAACAGGCAGCCAGTGCAGTTCATGCAGCACTGGGGTGACGTGACAGTATTTAGGCTGTCCTGTCAACAACCTGGCAGCTGCATTGTGCACTAGCTGCAGTCGATGGAGGGTACCTCCAGAGACCCCGAGGTAGAGTGCATTACAGTAGTCAAGCCTTGATGTTACGAATGCATGTACCGAGGTGGGGAGGTTCAAGGCGGAACTAGGTGTTTGATCCTAGCGATATTCCTCAGGTGGAAAAAGCTGGACCGGACAACACCTGAGATTCAAGTGTCAGTCAGCTGTCGAGGATAACACCAAGATTGCACACCCTAGAGGAGGTCTTCAGTGGCACAGATCCCAGAAATAATCCAGTCTCTGCACCAGAGGCCATCCTATCACGCCTCCTGTTCGACTCCACCACCAGTACTGCCATCTTATTGGGGTTCAGTTGCAACCAGCTAGAGGCCATCCAGTCATTGATCTCGGCCAGGCAGTTGTTCAGTACATCCACTGCTTTGGATGTCCCAGGGGCAAATGATAGATACAGCTGGGTGTCATCGGCATAGCAATGAAAATCCAGACTGTACTTCCTAATGATCTTATCCAGGGGCGGCATATACACGGCAGATAACACTGTTGACAAGACTGAACCCTGAGGTACTCCACAAGACAGAAGGCTAGGGGAAGAGGAGAAATTCCCCATCACAACCCTTTGCCTCCTGTTTGTGAGATGGGACTCAAACCAGCATATGACAGTGCCAGCAAGTCCACAAAATTCCCTCAGGTGGTCGAGTAACACAAAATGGTCCACCGTGTCAAAAGCTGAAGAGAGATCAAGGAGAAAGAGAATTGTCCCTTCTCCTCGATCTCTCACTCTGAGGAGATCATTATGCAGCTGAACTAATGTGGTTTCTGTACAGTGCCCGGCACGAAACCCAGACTGGAGCAGCTCGTAGATATCAGAGGCCATGAGGTGTTCGAGCTGCTGCACCACAGTCTTCTCTATAACCTTTCCCAGAAATGGAAGGTTGGAGACAGGACAGTAATTCGCCTTGACGTCAGGGTCTGAAGATGGTTTCTTCAGAAGGGGTCTTACCAGTGCCTCCTTCAAAGCATCTAGGAAGACCCCCTCCAACAAAGAACACCGGACAGTCATGGCGAACACCAGGCCCACAGAGTCAACACATCCCATTAAGAAATGAGATGGCACTGGGTCCAGTTCGCAATATGTATGCTTCAGCCTTGAGACAACCTCAAGTGATCTCGGCCACCTCCACTGGTTTAAACTCCCCCCAACCAGGCTGAGTGCATCTCTGACAATCAACATGTCAGTAACAGTACTCATAACATTAAACTCTTCCATTTGATAATGTTTCCAATGTCTAAGGCCCCGTCCACACTACACTGCTTGCGCCCGGTAACGGATGCAATCCGTTATGGCCCCGGAGCGGTGCAGTGCGTCCACACCCGGTGTTGTCGTTACAGGACCAGCACGCGGTCCACACAGCCGGGATCGGGCGGCCGTTACAAGCGGCGCCCGATCCTCATCACCTTCGGCGCATCTTTTTGCCCTGCAGAGGACCGTTACCAGCAGTCCACACTACCGTCGGTAACGGTACCAGGGCGGGACCGGTTTCATAACCGTTGTGGAAACCACCTCATATGTGGTTTCCACAACGGTTATGAAAACGCCTCCTGTAACGTTACCAGTGTAAATGCACGCCGTTACCGATGCGGTTTACACCCTCTGTAACATTACAGAAGGGTTTTGGGGCTGCAGTGTGGTCAGGGCCTAATAGAGGACTGTCAAACTGCACAGTGTTTGACAGCTCTGAGACACACATGCATTTTAAACTGTCTGACAGTGCATGCTCCAGCACATCAGATGAATAGTTTACTGATGAACATGTACAGTATATAGCTATATATGTCATGGAAAAACTGTCACAGTGGCATGTAAACAGGTGAGTGAACTGAAAAACCCAACTATGTAATAATCTGACTACAACAGCTAATCAGAAAATCCAACCACATGTAAACGTACTAATTGATGGTTCTATGTTAAAATCGCGAAAAAAAAAATTGCGATTTCAAAAACAGCGCGTGCACAATAGCGATACTCATAATAGCGACTTAAAGTATAGCGAACATCAAAATACCTCAATAGCAAGTATAGCGAACTGATTTCTGTTGCTGTATCCTCTCAAACTTTTTTTTTTTTACTATTGCTGTATCCTCTCGATTTATCTACCAGGGGACCTTTCACTTTAATTTGTTTCCTGTTTCCGCATAGCAATTGTTGCCAGGTAACCAGACCATAGTCCACCCATAGTCCTCTCCAGTGTATAAGTTCCATTGCATCAATGGCCCCCTTACCTTGCGTAGCCGTTTCTTGTGCTCGGTTTCAACCTGCATTACATGAATTACATCAATTGCATCAATTCAAGCGTGAGATGTCTGTGCAATTTATAACGAGTCAAAGGGGTAAGCCGTTTGTTCTTCATGATGGCTACTTATATCGCTTGGATAAAGAAACAGCAAATAAGGTGTATTGGAGGTGTGTGGAAGCTCATAAATTCAAATGTCTTGCCAGGCTTCACACAGTTGCAGACACTGTTTCAGCTGTTATTAAACAGCATTAACTATGTTGCTGATTCTGGAGATGTTACAGCACGTCAGGTTATAGCAGATACTCGTGCCAGAGCACAAACTACAGTAGACAGCACGTCACAAGTACTTGTGACATCCACTGCCACTGTGCCTGAGTCTGTAAGTGGTCGCCTGCCTGAAATTAGATTAATGAAGCGTACCATTCAGCGAATTAGGCAACAAGAGTGTGCTGGCCCAGTAACTCCAACATGTGTGGAGTCCCTTGTAATACCTAATGAGTTTGCTGTGCTTGGATCTGGTGAAGGATTTCTGCTTTATGATAGCGGGTTAGAAACTGACAGAATTCTTGTATTTGGCACTGAGGGTAACATTAGATTGCTGAAGGACAGTCCAGATTGGATGCTGTATGGTACCTTTAAGTCATGCCCATCTTTATTTTCACAGTTATACAGTATCCATGCAATGCGTTCTGGATAGGTTATATCTGCAGTTTTCATCCTTATGTGCTGATGCACAGCCATTTCATATGAACGCGTCTTGTAGGCAAATTAAGGCAATGTGTGGCGATAACAGCCCCTCTACAGCAATTATGGACTATGAAAGAGCTGCATGGAAGGGTTTCACTAATGTTTTCACAAGCACATCTGTCCGAGGTTGTTTTTTTCACTTTGCCCAAGCCGTGTGGTGTAAAATACAACAGTGCCACGAAGTTGAAAAAAGATACTGTAGGGACTCCAGCTTTGCGCTACATCTACGAATGCTGCTGTCTCTGGCTTTTGTCCCGCCAGATGATGATGTAAGTGCATTCGAGGAGCTCAGAGAGAATGAGTTCTTCACTTCAAATGAAGAGCTATTGCAACCAGTCCTCGATTACTTCAAGGACACTTGGCTTGGAAGACCAAAAGGACGTTCCAAGAGGAGACGTGCAATGTTCCCAGTTGAGAACTGGAACTGTAATGCAGCTACTATACTCAGACTTTCACACACTAACAATGCTGTCGAGGGGTGGCATAGAGGTTTCAACTCCCGCCTCAGATCGTGCCACCCCAGTATATGGAAGCTCATAGAGTGTTTAATAGAGGAACAACGGCTTACTGAAATCAAGATGGAGCAGTTACTTGCTGGTAGAACATCGGGAGGAACAAAGAGAAAATACAGAGACCAAAATGAACGCATTGAGAAGATTGTGCGCCAATACGGTGAGAGATCTATCTCTGACTACTTAAAAGGTCTTGCGTACAACTTCCAATATAAGATTTAACATGACTGACAATCAGAAGAAAGCAGGCGACGTGTATTCAATAAAGGCTCTCTGGCAATTGCCAGGTTTTTTTTAAACCCTTTTTTCACTATTTTGACGCGTCTCATATTGGTCTCTGTATTTGCAATCTTAGAGTTTCCCGATGCACTCAAAGCAGTGAGTTACAATACCTTCCCGATTATCTGCTGATTTTGCCGTGGGAAATTAGTTTGAGTTTATCAAAGCAAGTTCCTTAATTGCAGTGAGCTCTCAGCTACGGTAGTGGAATTCGAGTTTACCAAATGCAAGTTTCTTAATTGCAGTGAGCTATCAGCTACGGTAGTGGGATTCCAGTTTACCAAATGCAAGTTCCTTAATTGCAGTGAGCGCTCAGCTATGATAGTGGGATTCGAGTTTACCAAATGCAAGGTCCTTAATTGCAGTGAGGTCTCAGCTATGGTAGTGGGATTTGAGTTTGCAAGGTCGTGGTATTCAAGTCATTACACAATCTGCTTTCTGCTTCTCATATGCTAAACTGTATTGTTTCCTTAATTAAAGTGAGTTTCTCGATTGCAATTTTGACGTGCAAAAAAGTTGCTTTTAATGGAGTTCGCTATTGAATTACACTCGCTATTATTTCATGCGCTATTCTTTCCTCGCTATTATTTATTCGCGATTCTTTAGTCGCTATTATCACAGGATACCCTAATTGATTCCTATAGTGGATGTATCTTCACGTCATGATTTACTCGACAATAATTGCATTGTGACAGTATGAACAACAGTACCTTCTTACACTCTATACACAGGACGTTGTTTTTACTCAATCCCTCCCCACCTGTTACTAGATGTTGTCTCTCAACTCCATCCCTTCTCCTCACCTCCTCCCCCCTCCCCCCATCCCTGTAATCGCAGTGTGCTTTCAAAGCTGGGTTATAAATAAATGTAAATGAGGATATGTGTGTTTTTTAATATGAGGCATGGAGCAAGAAGTACAGCAGCTAAAGGGATGAGTATGCACAAGCAAGTTGTAGTGAGTATGTATAAATAGATATCGAACTGGAGTGGGAAGTGCAGTGGTGTGCTAAATGTGCATCCATGAGCGGTTCTGTGGTTGGAATTCAGATTTTCGAGAACAACATTTAGTTGGCAGTTTCACAGTTCAGTATCAGGAAGGCAAAGAAAAAAATGGAAAATAGACTAGCAGTTGATACTGTAGATAATAAAAAAAGTTCTACAGCTATATTGTCTCTCTTAGAAGTACTAAATCCACACTGGGACCAATTCAAACTAAGACGGGCCTTATAAATAACAAAACTGAAATGGCCATTGAACTCAATAATTACTTCCTCACTATTTTTACACCAAAGGAAAAAAAGGATAACTCCGTTATAAATACTAATAATAATCCTAAAGTGATTTATATTACCATAGAAGAAACTATGATGGCTCTACAAAAATTGAAAATCAGTTCCTCAGCAGGGCCTGATGGAATACATCCTAGGTTCCTTAAGGAGACAGCTAAGCAAATCTTTGGTCCGCTGAATAAATTATTTAACCTATCCCTGGAAGAAGGAAAGTGCATCTCAACATGGAAAGATGCAATAGTTATACCTATTTACAAGTCTGGAAACAAAACGGAAGTGTCAAATTACAGACCTATAAGTTTAACTTCAGTAATAGAGAAAACTTTAGAAAGGTTAATTCTGCAAAAATTAGAAGACCATATAAAAATTAAAAACCTGTATGACATCACACAGCATGGTTTTACTAAGGGCAAATCTTTCCTAACTAATCATTTGCAGTTCTTTGAAAATGTTAGCTTAACACTCGATGCTGATCTCCTCGTGGATCTGGTGTTTCTAGACTTTGCGAAAGCATTCAGTAGAGTCTCGCATAACATTATATTATAGTGGCGGAGCTAGAGGGGGGGCTGGCAGGGTGGTCACCTCTCCTAGCAGCCCCATTGTGAGTAGTGGTGCCCCACCACCATCTTTATTCAATGTTTAGTGCCCATTGTGGAGCTCATGATTGACTGAATAGCCCCGGCTCTCAAATGCTCCCAAGCCTGGCTCCGCCACTGCATTATAACACAACTTTTGAACAAAATGGAGTTTCCCCTATACTTAAACTGGATTGAATCATGGCTATTAAACCGTAGACATTGTACTTCAGTTAAGGGACACAAATCTCCTTGGGCAGAGGTAACTAGTGGAGTACCTCAGGGCTTGGTTCTGGGCCCTGTTTTATTTAACATCTTAACTTCAACAATGCAGTCATCCAGTAATGCCTGGATGTCAAAGTATGCAGATGACTGCAAAATTGGCTGCATTGTAAACTCTTCAGAGGCCGCTGTAAATCTCCAGAAGGAGATAACTGCACTTGAGTTATGGGCAAACAATAACAAAGTGAAATTTAATGCACAAAAATGCAAAGTAATGCTCTTAGGATATAATAATAAAAGACATAATTATTATCTAAATCAAGAATGGTTGGAAGAAACAGTACATGAAATGGATTTGGGAGTAATTATAGATAATAAATTCAATTTTGAAAATAATACAATCACTAAGGTCAAGAAATGTCAACAAATAATGGCATGTATATTTAAACATATAAAGAGTAAACAACCGGAATTTATGCTACCTTTATACAAGACTCTGGTTAGAACACACTTAGATTACTGTGCACCTTTCTGTGTTCCAAATACAAATAGAGGAAAAAAATTATTAGAGGGAGTACAAAGGAAAATGACAAGAAAAATTATGGGCATGCCAAATAAGACGTACGGTGAAAGGCTACAAGAATTAAACCTATACTCTATGAATTACCGCATTATACAGGGTGACCTTTGCTTGACATACAAAGCTATAAAAGATCCTGTTCTCACTAAAACCTTAGGTCTAGAGACAAATTTTACTATAACACAGACTAGGTCACATAACCTTAGATTGAGAGGTGTTCAATGTGAAACAAAAAAAGAGAAGTAACTGGTATAACCAGCTTGTAATTAACAAATGGAACACTCTCCCGGGTGAAATTATTGAGAGTAATAGTATGGAAACATTTAAACATAGCTTAGATCAGTATATGAACAATATAAAATTTGAATATTTATAGAAATAATTCTACCTTCGGGTGTCGAGGTCATATAAAGTCATTGCCTCCTGAGCTTGTAAAACTACTGTGATACAGTTCTGGTCATGTTGAGTACAAAACCGCTCTCAGATATGTAAGATAGATCCCAGAATCACTCAGTGTATCCTACTGATACCCACAGAGAGACTCTCCTCCTGACAGTTTCTGAGATGGGCTGGCTTCTTAGACCTCAACTCACCCTGGTACTAATTGTCACACTGTGAATGAACCCAGGAATGGATCAGCCTAAGATAGATACAGACTCCTATCATACAAAGGGTCTGGACTGGCAGGAAATGAGTGGTCGGAGAGTGACAAACTCGCTGAATGCTTACTCCCTCCTCAACATGATCACAGTTGGTAACCTGATGAAGGGATGCGCCTGCACGATCCCAGTAGCTGCACTGATAAACACACAACTACCTTATAGACTGGCTCCTGTCCACACATCCAGAACATGTATCAGATGTCACCATCTTGCCTGACAGCCTCAGCGATCACTCACCAGTGAATTGCACCTGGACAAACAATTTCACCAAGGGCCCATCTAAGGTGTCCAAAAATCACTGCCTGAGGCCAGGGCTACTTGACCATCTCAAGTAGTACCTTGCACAACTGGACTGGTCTCCTCTGCCAGGAGATATTGATGGTAACGAGGCACTGAACTATTTCATAACAAACTTCAACCGTGCCTGCAATATTTTTGCCCCGTACAAAACAAAGAAAGTTGGTACCTCCAACCAATGGCTCACCAACTCCCTGATCGGCCTAATGAAGAACAGACAGTCTCTTGCATATTGCAAAATCGTCAGGAACTCCTGCGTCACTCATTGCCTACAAGGCGGCTAGAAACGTATGCACCAAACTAATTCAGCAGGCAAAAGCTTCCTACTATAAGGACCTCTTAAGCAAGAGCTGGGGCTCCAGAAGGGAATTCTGGAACTCCATCAAATCCCTAACAGGAAAGACTCCTGAGGCCCCACACGATTTACTAGTAACCTTGGAGGGCCCTTTACAAGAACCCATTGACATTGCAAATGAGCTCAACCACGCTTTCACAGACCTCACTGGCATACTCCCCGCTGATTACCTACAAGACCAGCCTGGGCAACAGCACTCCACTACCCCTCCAAAGGATGCCATACCACCTTTCTGCTTTAAGCTGGTCACCGAGTCCGAAACCATCAAGCACACAAAGAGGGTTCTTGGCAAGACCAGGATGGGGGCTGATCTAGTGGACATGAAACTTGTGGGTCTTCTCCTAAATGAACTGGCCGGCCCCCTCACAATGGTGTTTAATGCATCTCTGAGAACAGGGGTGTTCCCAAAAGTATGGAAGTTAGCCAAGCTTGAATCCTGGTTTGCTGAAAACAAACTGCTACTAAACTATTAAAAAACTAAGTGTCTACTCTTCTCTACCACCCAAAGCAAAAGGAAATACCAGCCTCTGCTCATTCAGAACCACAGGGGGGAAACACTGGAACAAGTAACAAAGTTGAAATACCTGGGCATCACCTTTGACGATACACTAACCTTCTCCGGCCATATAGACTCAGTTGTCAAGTCAGCGAATACAAAACTTGGGGTCCTCTACCGCCACAGGCACTCACTGACACCTGATGCTCTGAAACTTGCCATCAGTAGTTCAGTACTGTCCCCATAGAATGTGGGCTGCCTGTCTATGTAGCAGGCACTAAAACTGCCCTAAACAGGATCAGCACTCTACTAAATAAGGCCTGCCGTCTGTCAATAGGGGCTGCTCAGGACACCCACACCTGCACGCTCTACAACGAAACTGGGTGGCTCCCACTCCATCTCAAAGCACAATACCAAACCTGCCTACTCCTGAAAAAAGTGCTTCTGGGGTCTCCCCCGCACTGGGCTGCCTCTTCACACTGGCGATTGCCACCAGATCAACTAGAAGTACAGCTACAGATAAGCTGGTGATCCCCTTCAAAAGAATGAAGCTCACCCAGAACTCCATCCTGTACCAAGGACCAAAATGGTACAGTGAGCTTCCCGCTAACCTCACAGAATCAACCAAGATTAGCACCTTCAAATCTGGGCTCAGATCACTTCTTGACACTAAAAAGAACGGTACTTGCCTGCACTAATGTGGCAGGACCCCAGCCACCCAACCTCTCCCTTTCACACCCCCCTTTCTTTCTCTTATCCCTTCAACCTCCCCCCCACCCAAAGTAAGCCCACTTGGCTGAGAAACCACCTCTTCTACGATGACGCCATACCTGGCTGACCTACTACCAAAGGCCCCTAGAATTCCTCGGCCGCCAGAATTTTCATGAGAACTTGCAGTTACCTTACAGAACTTCTCGGTGTCAAGAGAATTCACTCTTCTTGGTGATTTTTATTAATATTTCTGTTTATACATAGAATCTGGTTCCTTCCCTCTTTTATATCCAAACCCCCATATGTTCAGAATGTGATGTTATCATTGCTATAACATCATACATTAGCTAGTGAAATGGCTGCATTCTGTAACAGAAATGAATAGTCACTTATCTACCACAGCTCCCACTTCCAGAGACGGTAGCACAGCACATCATGCATGGTGATATTTGCTCAACCTGCACTACAGCCTAATACAATTTTCAGTCTTACATTGTTGCACTAGGCCCATCTTAAACAAAACCTTGTCAATAGCACAGACCTGTTAAGTCCATACCTCACTTTGTACAAACCTATTTGTACCTTTAAGGTATAGAGACGCTATCCGAAATGAATAACTGGTAAAATGAATTTAACTGTCTAAATTTTTAAGAAAAATAAAGTAATTATGCCCAGAAAAGTGAAATATAATAATGTGTAGACCTGTTGAAAGAATAGACCTGTTAAATAAATAATTGCACTGTATGCATTTTTTGCCAGGGTTATTGATTACATACTGTCATTGGTTGAAAGAATCACCTAAAAGTTATTGAGAAATGTTGTGTGCAGGGACAGCTGTTGGGCCAGAGGGTAGCATGCTGTGTTTATGTGCCGGCAACTCATGTTCAGAGATTAGCTCTGGGAGCTGGCTGGGCATTACAAGGATTGGTGGAACACATCACTGCTCGGAGCCTGGGAAGGTATGGTGCAGTGTTCTGTCACATGGTGGACACATTGTGATGGGCCGGAGAGCTGTATGTCACAATTGGTTCACATGCATGTCATGGCCTGATGGTGTTACAGAGTGTGTCAGGGAAAGCAGGTTGACATGAAAAATAAGTTTTGCAATAACTCCTCTATTCCATTTCCAATGGGACCTGTATGAATGAGGATGCAAGTTCATGGAAATTAAAATAAAAAAAAAAACATATATATACATATATATATACACACACACACAGTATCTCTGTCTCTCTCACCACACTCACACACATGCATATTTGTATGTATGTTACAGATTGCATACAAATATATAAGTGATACACAGTAGGAACCTCATGAGTGGTGTAGAAAGCACATACAAATATATAAGTGATAGACAGTGGAAACCTCATTAGTGGGATAGATGGCATGCATATAGAAATACTTTATTTATCACATAATATCTCCTCTGCATATGTCATTTATGCAAAAGGCTAGGACCTTAAGGGAGAGACATTTGTTTTGCCTTTTTAGGCATAAAATTATGTTTATAATTCAGTTATTTTTTGAACTAGTGTTACTGTGCTTTCCACCATCCTGACTGCTATAACCACTGCCATGAGAGTGAAGTCAGGATGACAAGCTGACACTGTGATGTGGTAGTTTGTTAGTGCCGTAGAACTTTCGCAGAAATTAAAACCACCACAGAAGTTCTGGCAAATGGTAGTCTTGCCCAGAACTTGGTCCCACTGTGCTCGCAGAAAAGTAGGGGCCCTGCCTACTACCCCCTCATTTCTACCTATTCTGACTAGTGAACTACAAGGCGGAAACCTGTTTTACCCTATCCTCTTCTACCTGTAGTTGGAGGTACATAATTTCCTGATATTTGAATGCCTGTGAAACTGTTTTCCGTTATCTGTAAATACGATTATTTGTAATGATTGTACCATAACGAATTGGATGTATATAATCTCTTGATATTTGAATGCCTGTGTAACTGTTTTTGGTTACCTGTAATCACTGTTATATTTGTAATGTTTGTACAATAATGACCTGGAACCTTTGAAAATTAGTCCTGGACTCAAAGGTATTAATCCTAAACTGAAATAAATAAAAATAAATTTAGTGTATACATGAGAATGTGATTAAATTAGCTGATTTGGAAAAAAAAAAAATGAGTGGGAGGATACCGTATATGTGGAGACAGAAATGAACATGGCTCCCTCCGCGCTTCCGGCCTCCCCTCCTCCTACCGGCATCCCCACACCCACCCCTGCTGCCCCCTGCCTGGCAGTTAAAAAAAGGGATAAAAATTGCTCATCTAAATATCCGCAGTATCCTCCATAATCTGGCTGAACTGACTGCTTGGGCGACCATGTATGAGCCTGACATTCTGGGGCTTACGGAAACCTGGTTAAAGCCTGGTATTCCTGACTCCGCATGCACCATTCCGGGTTACAGCCTCATCAGGTGGGACAGGACTGGCACCAAACGCGGGGGGGGAGTACTCCTATACTTCAGGGGCACCCCAAATGCTTCCCTGGTATCCCTATATCGCCCAACCCCACAGGTTGTGAGTTCATTCACTCCCTCTTGCTACTCGGTAGCTCCAAAAAAGTGCACCTGGTCTGTGCCTACAATCCCCCAAGGGGTGGCATACCCGGACTATCCTTTCTGCTTGACCACCTAAAGGGCACTGTGGGGTCAAATGAGGTTCTTATCCTGGGGGATCTTAACCTCAACTGGTCTGGGCCAAATATCAAACTATTTGAGCTGCTTCTGTCTGGTCTAGCCCTTCGTCAGACCATCTCCAGACCCACTCGTATCTTCTCCCGGGGGGTCAAGGGCACGCTTATTGACTGGTTGCTTAGTAATCGTCCGACAAAATCCTGCATCCCGTACCTCCCCGGACGCAATAACTGATCACTCTCCCATCTACTGCGTATGGGGATCCTCTGCCCCAAAAATTCCTTGTCGAGTGATTCAGGTCGGGATTACTCACATTCTCTCTAAATGACTACCTGAATGACCTCGTTGTATCTGACTGGGCCAGGTACTTAGCTCCAGTAACCGGCCATTGCATTAGACCTATTCCTATCGATTCTCATCCCCTGCAGGATAAGCATGCCCCCTTACTAAAAGAAGAGTGCGGGCACAGTCACCAAGTGGCTGCACGGTGGACTTCTTGCTCTCATGAAGCAGAGACAAGTGCTGGACCACCTACAAAATGTCTGGTGACCCACTTGTTCTCCTTGAATATTGGCGACTCGGAACTCTTGCAAGGCAGCCTCGTGCCAAAAGTAATTCTGTAAGTCAGCGTTGCTCAACTGGCTTACAACCCCGGTGTTTCTGGAAAACATCAAAAGTATGGTGGGTGTGTCCACCTCGCACTCTGCTGCTGACATGAACTTAGAGGGCAAACTGCAACAACCGAAAACTATTGCCTCTCGTTCAGCCGCCTGTTTTCGAGATGGCACGGTCTCCTCCCTCCTTCCCCTCGCCGGTACCGGGGCCACCCCGTGCCCGACCCCTTTTACCTGAGGCAAGTCTCTACCTTGAAACAAAACTCTTCTTGCGACTCCCTCTCCACTCAGGGGCCGGCTATGATCACCTTGAGCCTAAGCTCCCTGCGCCTTGGGCGCCCTACCTTCTCGGCCAATTTCCCACATATTTAACTCTTCCCTCACCTCTGGAATCGTACCTGATGTTTGGAAGGTGGCCAAGGTTGTCCCGGTGTTCAAGCATGGTGACCCCAAGGAGTTAAATAACTACCGTCCCATTGCCATTCTCCCTGCTACCAGCAAGTTACTCGAAAAGCTGTGGCCGGGCAAATCTCCCATTACCTGCAAGAGTATGCTGTGCTCTCCCCTGCCCAGCACGGGTTCCGGAAGGGGCATAGTACATCCACTGCTCTCGCTGTGGTCACCTCCCAGGTCAGAGCTGCCACTGACGCTGGAATGCTGACTGGGGCCATCTTTGTCGACCTCTCTAAGGCCTTGACCGAGGTTGATCATAATCTCTAATCTCCACCCTCCTTGGGCAAGGTTTCTCCCCACATGCTCTTGATTGGCTCACCAGCTATCTCGGGGGTAGACACCAATACACCTGCTTTAACAAGCGCTCTGTCGGCCTCTCCCAGTAAGCTGTGGTGTACCCCAGGGGTCCGTCCTTGGTCCCATTCTGTTCTCCTCTATGTCAATGAACTCCTTCAGTCACTACCCTTGGGGCTGCCACGCTATATGCGGATGATCTGGTACTCCTGTCTAGTGCTTCTAACCCTGTTACCATCAACTCCCAGCTCAACCTTGACTTTGGGCGTATCCTAAACTGGCTCGGGGGACGCAAGCTTACCGTTAATCTTGCCAAAACTCATGCCATGTTATTCGGGTCGGCAGCCAAAATCGCTTCTTGCCCCTCCACCTCGCTATAAATGGGGGGGACGGCTCTCTCTTGCCCGTCCTGAGCTCCGCAAGGTACCTAGGAGTGACCCTTGACCCCCAGCTTGACTTCGCTGAGCATCTCCGGAACATCTGCAAAGCAACTAACAGTAAGCTTGGCCTTGCCTACAGGGCCAAGGACTGCCTCACCCCGGCGGCTCGGCTTGCTTTAGCCAGGGGGATCCTCCTACCTACGCTCTGCTACGGGCTCGTTGGCTTCGTGCCTGTCCCGAATGCCTCCCTTGCAAAATGGGACACGGCTTATAACAATGTCTGTCGATTTGCCCTCTCTGCTCATCGCCTTACGCATTGGTGTGCCCTCTATGCCAGACTGGAGTGGCTCCCCCCTGATAAACACAGAGCCTTTGTCTTCGGGAGCTTTGTTGACAACATAGTCCGTTCGGCCTGCCCCCCGGCACTTGCCCTTCCCCTCCAACACTGCACTCCGGGTTATCTGCTTAGGCCTAGTTCGACTCTCGCCTGCAAAGTCCCCAGGACCCGCTCCCGCACCAGGATCGGGCCTTCTCCGCCTATGCCCCCAGTTTTTGGAACTCCCTCCCTGCTCTAGTTGACCGCCTCTTCCCCTCCTGCTAAAACGTCCCTTTGGAACTTCCTCAAGGGCCTCCAACTGTCCTTGTGAAATCTTGTAGCTGCCTCCCCAGCAGCGGGTCCCTCCCCACCCCTTGGGTTCGGCCCCAACCACTCTCCACCCCTGCACTAATTTGCTTCGGGCTTCCTACTCCCTCCTCTAGCAGTTCTGGATCCTTACCTGTCCCCTCTGGTCTGCACCATCCCCTCCCCCATGCTGCCTGGGCCCCCCATCTTGCTTCCTTCTTGGGGCTCCTGTAGGTCCCCTCGCTATCCCCTGACCTCTCTACTGGGCCCGCTTCTGGGGACGGGGGTGCACTCCCCTGCTGCTCGTGCTTGCCCTGGTGGTCTTCCAGGGTGGGTTCCTCCTCCTTGCTACGATGCTCTCTGCAAAATATTACCCCCTTGCTCGCTCTTCCCTGCCGTTCCCGGGGAGTCATGCTGATTTCCTGCCCCTCCCTCCCTCTCACCCTTCCTCTTACTCCCTCCCTGTTCTTGCTGCTCTCACACCCTGCCTCAATTTGTGTACATATGTATTAATGAGCCTGTAGTTGTATTCTAGCTTGTTGCTCTGACCTTTGTACTTTTGTCTTCACTTGCTGTTACCTGGCCCCACCTGCGGCGTGGGCGTGAAAATTGTTCTATTGTCCATTCAGTGTCCTAGGATTATTTTTCCACTCTCGTCCACTTGTGGTGGGCCTGTATGCTGCCCTGTATTTGTATCTTGTTTTCTCTGTACTGTAACCTCCCGGGTCGCTCCTGAAAATAGGCACTCGTTGTCTAGTGTGCTAACCCGGTTAACAAAAACAAATAAATAAATAAATAAATAAAATAAATGTGGGTAAACAGTATGGTGGCAGGAGCGGGGTTTTGATTTTGAATGTAGGACTTTGATTTCAGTAACTGTGTCTACCTAACCTCAGCGCTTACTCTGGAGCTGAACATTACATACTGAGCTAGAGCAGGGTTACCAACCCTCTGCTCTCAATGCACAGAGGTGCAAATCCTTCTCACTGAGCAACCATTATCTGGGAAGCTTAGCAGTCAGAGGTGCTGAACCAAAGCCTGCTGGGTTATCACTGAACATAACTGCTCCTTGGTTACATGATTTTGTGGACTATTAGTTGAAGGATACTTCCTTGCTAGAAATGGTCAGTCCTACTGTGTTTTTTCCTCACAGCAAAAAGGTTAAGTGGAGACAAGATCCTGTCAGATATCTTGTTTTTAATTTCTTTTTGTACACTGGCGTAGATCTGGCTAAGACCAGCACCAATTAGTTCAGTGGAAAAAAACAACAACAATAAAAATAAAAAAAAAAAAACTTTTGAAGAAATTTGAGATGTCCTTGAGGCAGTTCAAATGTTTTTGTACTGCAAGTCCAGTACAACAGTACCTGCAGGCATCGCGACCCTTGCTGCGCTGCTGATGCAACTCAGGGTCACTCTAACCTGCCCTGGGACATCTAACAACAATGAGAAAAATAATTATGCAGTGAAACTGCTTCAGTAGTCAGCCAACCAACAACTTCCACCAGTTCTTAAACGGAGGAAGATTTTTTTGTTTTTTGTTTTTGCACTATAGATTTTTTTGTTGTAGGAAATAATCTAGGATTTTCTACTGTGTGTGATGCCAGGGTCATTTCTTACTTAGTTAGAACACATGTAAAGAACAAAGCTAATTAGGTTTCAAACCAGCATTATAGTCCACACAGAGGATTTAAAGAGATAGTCAACCCATAGCAGGATTGAGCCTGAATTCTAAATACACTGAGCTGATTTCCATTGCTGCGTGGCACTTTCTGCTGACGTCAAATAAAGCTGCAGGGGGAGCCGTATCCCTGTCCTCTCATTGCCATTAGATGACCTTGTGGGTTGGGGGGGTACAGATCCAAAACATTGAAACTGCATTCCCTTTTTGAAGGACAGTTATCTATGGCAAACCCTGTGGATCCGAAGAAAAGGTCAGTTATCCAGAGACCCTGGTGTGGTTACACATTCATAGATAAAGATGCTCAGAAGAAAATGCTAAACAGAAGTCATCAGGCCCCCCTCTTCCAAGTTGCTGTAGGAAGATATGAATGATAAACAGTGACCTTGTAAAACTAAATGTGTTTAAAAGTTCAGTGTTTCCTGTGGGGTAGTTGCAAGTGTTTCCTTTATCTGAACTCTCTCGCGGCAGCATTTTGATATTGGTTTTGGGCAGTTTTGCTTGTCGGATGTAAAGGTCTAATCGAGGGCACAGTCTGTCATTAAGTTGAGCTCTAAACTTGTAAAATGGCAGCCAGTGTAGAAAAGCTTGTGTGTAACTAACATTGCATCCATCTGTCTTGAGCATACTAAAGACAACCAAAGCAGCCGCTGATACCCAATTTCTTTTGCTGTTCATTTCATGATACCCTCTATCTGCATTTCACAATTGGTATACCGCAGAAGGTGTACATATGGAGTAGAAGGAGTGCTAGCAAAGTGCCTTTAAGCCCTGATGAGGAAAAATGCTGCCATGTCTGAAAAACCATGAAAATAGATACGTGGATAAGAAATATTATAGACTAAACAGCAGTTAATAAAACCAGCTGTTCAGTAAGGAACTAAGTAAAATAAAAATCATCTAAGACACCTCCTACGTAGTTGGGTCATCCTGTGAAATGCTGGAAAACTGTACTAAACTGTGAACTGCAGATGGAGGCTCTCATGAAATTAACAATAAAGGAAAATGGATACCAGCAACTTTTTCTTCAAAATACTTCTTATAGTCCACTGTCCTACCTCTGTCTACTGTATGTGATTAACCTGCTGGAGCAGGGGTTTTCTATTTCTGTAACTTTACCAGAACTTTAGTTGGCATCCTGTTCTGAAGAAGCATTCTAAAGAGGTAGTGTTCACTGCCCTTCCAAAGGCTCCCACGGAAACGAGATGCCACATCTCATACAGCTATTCAAGTAAAAAAGTGTTTTTAAATAAACACCAGTAAAATTAGCAGTCCATGTAAAATTAATGCTGGGCAAATCCTAATGAGCTTATCCTTACTGTCGCCAGTTGCGCCAAACTGCAGAATGCTCAAGGCTGCCCTGAAGGTCCAGCAGCAATATGTTGCATTGACCCAGCTTCAGAAATAAGATGTAATAAAGACAAAAATACAGCAATTTTTCCCCTCCAACTATGCACTCAATCATCTACTAAACCTAAAATACTATTCCTTAAACCCCTACAAGCAAACATTGCTGGCATCGATCACTAGGCAAATTCTCATTTAGTTTGTAATGCATCCAAGGGACATCACTGTTTCGCTCACTGAGCCAGGCTGCTGGGCAGTAGATCTTTGACTTTGAGTTACTGAAGACACCAGAGTTAACTTCAACCCACTGAATGAAAGTTCCAAGATGGCAATGTCATATAGCACAATGTAAATAGATTTGGAGTGAAAAGAAAAGGCAGGGATAAGACTTGGGCACTCTTTGCCCTGTGTATCTGTATCTATATCTGTGGCCACATGGAAGTGCAAGGACTGCAGGGCCATGTCTTTCCACAGACCACCAGATAGCCCCATGAATTCTTCACATCCATCACTTCTATAGGTGGATGGAGTCTTCCATTGGTGCAGGGCATCAGGTCCTGAAAGGACCTGCATGAAGGAGGATATGATTCCACTTTCTCAAAAAGAAAGGAACTTCATTGCAAAAAACTGTGTTAATGCACCAGTTAGGGTTCAACTTAATGTCACAAAAGTAAGGAAATGTGGCATTAGGGTTTCCAACCCTAACTCCACATCCCCCCAAAGCAGCAAAAGGACAACACTACACAAGTATCTACAGATAGCCATCATAAGGTAAGATAAACAACATACAACTGTTTCCAGATGATACAAATGTAGTGGCATTGATGTGCTACCATCATAGATTTGTATCTGTAGCATGAAAACCACAAGAAATAAACAATCGCTTGTCGCTGCAGATATAAATCCATGAAACTCAAATCACAATGCTGCTTCTGTGTGCAGAAACACAGGCCCTTGCAGTCACAGATACAAATCTGTGATACCAAAATTACAAGAGTTATGTCTGCTGAAGCATACGCTTCTATGGGGCAGCGCTTCTGTAGCCTGTGGTACTCATGCACATTGTAAGATATACACACATTTGATGGGCCTGAGCTTCTGCAGGCATACTGTAGGTATGACATACACACTGACCTCTGGCTGCAGAACCGCAGGTGCCACAAAATCCATGATAGCAAAATTGCAACACTACTTCTGTTTGCAGAAGCACAGGCCTGTAAGTTGCCTGCAACTCTTCGGCCACAGGTGTAAAATGTACACACTGACTTCTGGCTCAGAAGGGCCAACCCCTGTGGTTCCTGCAGTTATGCACACGGAAGTACTGTTGCAGTGTGGTTATAATGATTTGAGCCTCAGATTGAGAAATTGTTCATGAGGGTAGCAGTTTTCCAGATGTGCAGATACATATAGAAAGGCATGCAGTAATGGAGCATGCTATCGAGGGAGGTACCTCATACAGTGTGTATAAGTACAGTGGAATCAGCCATGATGCAACACAGACACTTGCAGCAAATAACATGTCAAAAAATACTGCAGTAAAAAAGGGCTTAACTACCACTAAATTAATGTTCCCTGCAGCATTTCTATGATGTACTGCAGCATTACTCTGTTGCATTCTGGCTGGCACCACTGTACCTGTGGCTGCACAGGCGCAGACCCCATGGACCTTCTGTGTATACATACTCATTTGCACATACTCATGCATGCAGCACAACATGCACACACAGGCGTGGTTACATAAGCACAGACCCCAGCAGGGCTAGTGCTTATGCAGCTACAGATACAAATCCATGAAGGTAGCACATCAGTGCTACTGCATTTGTGTCATCTGGAAACAGTTGTATGTTTACCTTACCTGATGATGACTGTCTGTGGTTGCTTGTGTGGTGTTGTCCTTTTGCTGCTTGGTGGGGGGGAGTTAGGGTTAGAAACCCTAACGCCACATTTTCCTACTTTTGTGGCATTAAGTTGAACTCTAACTGGTACATTAATGCAGTTTTGTGCAACTAATTTGTTTATAATTTAGACAGAAAGCACCTGCACACTCAAAGAATTCCATCAGGAACTTAACAGCCTCCACCCATCCGTTAAACCTACCCTGGAATACTCTGATACTAGTGTTAATTTCCTGGACACCATAGTTACCATCAAAGAAGGAGCCTTGCAGATCTGTATTTGCAGGAAACCAACAGACAAAAGTACTTACATAAAAACAGCAATCACCTTAGGCACTCTAAAAAAATCTGTAATGTACAGTCAAGTGCTTCGATACCACCATATCTATTTAAGTGAGGAGGACAAAGATAAACACCTGGCCACACTGAAAAACACATTTATTGGGCAGGGGCATTCCTCTAGAGAAATTGACAGAGCGGTGGAATGTGCTATGCATATACTAAGACAACAACTACTACAATATAAAGAAAAGGCCACAACCAACCCCATACCCTTGGTTGTCGCATGCATCCCTGACCTGGAGCCCCTACGTAGAATTATTAAGGATCTCCAACCAATATTCAGTGAGGATAACACCTTGAAATGTATCTTCCAAGAACTACCTCTGCTGTCTTTCAAACAACCACCGAATTTCTCCAACCTGATTGTCGGGAGCAAACTTACAACTGAACAAAACAACAGAACACTTGGTGGGACGAGACCCTGCAATCATTCTAAATGTAAGACATGTGAGCACATTTCCACTTCAAACTTTATCACCCTCCCCAAAACAAACAATTCACAATACAGGATAATTATACACACGTGCATCTCGGAATGTTGTTTATTACATTCAATGCAAAAAACGTTCACAAACTGGTTTTGTGGGGGAGACAGGAAAACCTCTTTGAACCCGAATGAACTTGTACAGACATGATATTAAAATGAAGAAGACTGAAAAACCAGTGGAACATTTCTCTCACAATCTGATCACTCCATCTCTGACCTCTCTGTCCTGGTCCTAAGAGGACATTTCAAAAATACACAATAGAGATGAGCATTTGAGGTCAAACTTCTCTTTCTTCTGAATATGATTTATGATGGCATGAATGTAGACATTGGTTTAATTCCACATTACACTATTTAAAGTGCTCCTGCTTCTTTCTGGTTTCAGGTACAACACATGGACAGACATTTGTTTTATATATTTCTGACAAGCTTATATATATAAAATGTTTGTCTAATCTATATAACTGTGTATTTATAGGTTTAATTTTAACTTGTGCATGGTGATTTCCTGGACTTAAGTTTCATACAAGCAGAACTGCTATTTCTAGTACTTTAAGACACTGACGCATGGACACGCACACACAAACACACACACACAGAGTCCCCAACTTAGCTTCAGTAAGACATTCAACATTTAACATCAGATCATTTACAGACCTTCTACAACTACATGACATTCCATTCTGTGACATTTGACCTACACACTCCTGTAGTTTCAGGGATGCTTGCTTATCTCTGTTTGGTTGCATTTCTTAACAAATTGCTTCCCTAATCTGTCACACTCATATGTAAAATGTTTTGTTCTTCTAATACTGCTCTGGGCATTTAAAAGGGAACTCAAACTGCCATTTCTTTCTGAAGAAAAACTTTGAGTTTGAACGCTTAAGGATATTCTGTAAATCTTTGTTGGTCCAATAAAATGTATCATATCACCTGTTTTATGCATCTGAGTGAAAGTTAGGATCTTACTTCAAGAAGCAACTCTTGCAGCAGGTTACACCATTAGGACTGAAGCTGGCAGGCGCCAAGACCCCATGGAAAAATTCTAGCTAGCAGTATGCAGCGGGGGACCACCCCCGATGTCAGGCATCACATAAAAGGGGGCGGTCTCCAAGCATCCCCAGTTCTTTTCCCGCTGTCGACTCGCCAGCATTGGCCTCACGGACGCATGTACAGACGAACGACACGTGAAATCTTCGATCAAACAATTTCTTTGTTTCTACTAAACTCCATGTCTACTTCTCCTACTCCTTCTATCGAAGGACACCCCTCCAAGTATGCCTGCGGCAAGCAGATCCCATTTGCCGACCACCACACGGCCTGCGTGATGTGCCTGGGCCCGGAGCACAATACCCAGGCCTGTCCTATTTGCCAGCAGTTCAGCAGTAGGACCAGGATCCGCCACCAAAAGGCCCTTCAGGGGTTCCTTCTTGAGGAAAAACTCAAAAAGATGGAGAAAGGACCTACCTCCAAGGGGGCATTCTCCATAAATCAGGGAAGCACCGGGACAAGCATTGGGACTCGGGTAGGTTGAGATCCCCGAGCCGGGCCTCAAAGTCTAGCTCCAGCTCCACACGGTCTGATTGATCGCCCTCCCCAGCTCGCTCTCAGCTCCCCCCCCCCGTCAAGGTAAGGTCTGCAGGGGGCTCCTCAGCCTCGCTGCACCCTCTTAAGACTTCTCGGGCACCCGACTCCGCCACCCAGCCAGGATCCTCAGACCGGCACAAGGCCAAGTCATCCTCTAAATCCAGTGGGGCGTCAGACCAACGCCGGGACACTGACCACCGGTCAGTCTCCCAACCTCCGAAAGCACCAGAAAGGAAGGTGACAGAGCTGACATCCCTTAAACGGACGTCGGAGTCGAAGAGGGTGTCCAACCCGACACCCACCAAACAGGTTAGAGAACCGATGCCTGCACCACTGATGCCAGCTAACACCGGTTATCAGGGTCTTCTGGAGAAGAGGTCACCATGCTGCCTGATGACCAGACAGGTGACACGGAGAACACTGGCTTGCCCAGGGAACAGTCGCTGGATCCAGTGGTTCCCCAGGACCTGACGCCCGACCCCTTCGACAGGCCTGCACCAACTCCTGGCCCGTCAATGGGTATGAACTTGCAGGAGGTCAATGACCTGTTTACTTTTTGGTAGGATACCATTAAAAAGGATGTGGTGCCCACCAAGCCTATACCACCTCCACCTTCTCCTCGAGGCACTGAGGGTGAAAGACCCCCAACCCCTCAGGAGCCAACTCCACCTCCCAGGGGCAGATCCAGAGAGCGAAAGACACACCCATCACGGTCTCCCTCAGGGTCTCCTAGGCCTAAACGACCCAGAGGCAGACGACCCTCTCTGGGGAATGACTCCAGGCCGGAAACGTCTGACACTTCCGGGTCTCCATCCCCCTTTACTCCCCCATCACCCGACCCATGAGACCTCCCCAGGTCACCACCGGATGATCCCTCATTCTCAGAAATCATGAGGCACATCTAAGAGAACATGGGGTGGGAGACAGAGGACTTAGATCCTGAGAGACAACGCCTTGCACCTTATCTCAGGCAAAAGGACCCGAAGCCTGTGGTGGTCCCACCATTGGTGGACACCTTTACGGACATCACCAAGGCTGCCTGGAAGTGTCCACATTCAACTCCAGCAGTTCCAAAAAAGGCTGACCACCTCTACAGGGCTCCATTGGAAGACCCGTATTTGGCGTAACAACCCCTGGCCAATTCTCTGGTCATAACAGTATCTCATGATCGGTCTCAGCAGCCTCAACACCTGAGTTCCAGGGGACTTGCGCCCAATTTTAGACCTCAGAGATCTCAACACTTTTGTATTGTACTAGCGCTTCCGCATGGTGACCCTCCCGGGCCTCATTCCCATGCTCAAAGAGGGCGCATGGCATGTATCGCTGGACATGCAGGACGCTTACCTACATCTCCCGATCGCTCAAGCGCATCAAAGGTTTCTGCACTTCGAGTTTCTGGGATGCCACTACCAGTTCCGAGCTCTCCCCTTCGGACTGTCCTTGGCACCTTGGATGTTCACGAAGTGTATGGCATTCGTGGCAATAGCTCTCAGGAGACAGGGCCACTACATGTTTCCCTACCTAGATGACTGGCCCCTTATGGCACCCTCACAGGAAGCCCTGATGTCCGTGATCCAGGACATCCATTCCCTCTTCCAATCATTGGGCATCACCATCAATCA
Source organism: Neoceratodus forsteri (assembly GCA_016271365.2). Classification (NCBI taxonomy): domain Eukaryota; kingdom Metazoa; phylum Chordata; order Ceratodontiformes; family Ceratodontidae; genus Neoceratodus; species Neoceratodus forsteri. The sequence goes on along the minus strand of JADMNL010000027.1, from coordinate 122,046,294 downwards.
GGAGAGTCGTACCTTCTTCCATCTCATAAACTGCAGTTTATAGACGCAATTCTAGACACCACTCAAGGGAGGGCATTCCTTCCTCAGGACAGGGTGGAACTCATCAGATCCCTCATAAGGGACATAATGGAAAAGAAAGCGGTACCGGACAGGACTGTTCTTTGTCTGCTTGGGCATATGGCAGCTGCCATTGCAACGGTTCCCCTAGCTCGCAGGCCCAATGGGACCAAAAGCAAGATCAACTGCAGAATCCACTCCGGATCACGAATGCCGTCATCCGAGACTGGCATTGGTGGCTCGTCCCAGAGCATCTATCGATGGGAGTCCCCTTCGTAGCACCGCCTCCAACAGTGACTCTCTCCACGGATGCCTCGGGGGTCCGGATGGGGAACTCACTTCAACGGGGTCAGGACTCAAGGCTCCTGGTCATCTCTGGAATCTCACCTTCACATAAACATTCTGGAGATGAGAGCTGTCCTGTACGCCCTACAGGCCTTCCAGTCGGAGATTCCACCGGGTACTCTCCTGTTACAAACAGACAATACCATGGTGATGTATTATCTCAACAAACAAGGAGGCACTCATTCCTACCCCCTTTGCAGGGAGGCCAAGAGGGTATGGGATTGGGTACTACAACACGCGCAGAAATCACTGCAGTACATGTTCCCAGAGTGGACAACACTATCGTGGACAGTCTAAGCCGATCACAGACCAGAGTCCACGAATGGGAACTGCTTCAGGAAGTCACAGAGGACCTGTTTCGCAGATGGGGGACACCAGAATTAGATCTCTTCATGTCCCCATCCAACACAAAACTGCCCAATTTCTGCTTGCTAGATCCAGGGCCTGGTGTTTTCTGGTGAGACATGTTGTCCCTCTGTTGGATGGGCAGGCTCCTCTATGCTTTCCCTCCCTTCCCTTTGGTCCAGAGGGTTCTATTGAAGCTCCGACAAGAGTGGACATCTCTCATTATGATAGCACCCTTTTGGCCCAGGCAAATTTGGTTCCCTCTATTGCACCAACTGGCCCAGGAACCTCCAGTGCCTCTGCCATTCAGCTGTCACCTACTGTCCCAGGAGGCAGGCTCCTTGGTCCATCTAGATCTTCGGTCTCTGAACCTGCATGCCTGGCTCCTAAGGACATAGCAGTCATGAGATACGGGGTCTCTCAGGACGTTGCAGACATTTTAGTGGCGGCCAGAAAGCCCTCCACTTATGCCACCTATGCCAAGAAGTGGCGTAGATTTTATTTGGGCTCAAGCTCAGGGACTGACCGCATTGGATTGCTCGGAGAGGTCAGTTTTAGATTACCTCCTATCTCTCTATGAGGCAGGGCTTGCCTACTCCTCCATCAAGGTATACCTGTGCACCATTTCGGCGTACCATTCACCAGTAGGTCACAGGTCTCTAGCACAACTAGAGGCTTCCCGCGCTTTCTTACATGGCATCCTACATTTGAGACCTCCCATCAAAGATCCGATTGCACCTTGGGATCTCCCCTTTGTCCTAAAGCAGCTTACACTGCCCCCTTTTGAATCAGCCACAAATTGCGAGCTGCATCTCCTCGCCTGGAAGATGCTATTTTTAGTTGCCTTTACTTCTGCCAGAAGAATTTCTGAGCTTCACACACTTATGTGCAAAGATCCTTATTTGGTTTTTCACAAGGACAGGGTGTCCTTAAGGACAAATCTTAAGTTTCTCCCCAAAGTGGTCTCGGCCATCATGCTCAACCAGGACATTGACCTTCCAGTGTACTACCCCAGTTATTCTAACAGAGGAGAAGCACTGTTACACACCCTGGATGTACATAGGAACCTCAGATACTATCTGGCTAGAACCAGATCTCATTGCAAGTTGGACCAGCTCTTTGTTTCTTTTGCACACTGGATGCAAGGCGCACCTGTGTCTAAGCAGTCATTCTCCAGATGGCTAGTGAAATGTATTTCGTTCTGTTACCAGAAGCACAACAGACCTTTACCGAGACTGGTAAAAGGTCACTCCATGAGGGGGGTGGCTACCTCCTTTGCGGCACTCAAGAACGTCTCTACATCAGCCATCTGTGCAGCAGCAGCCTGGAGCACTGTACACACCTTCATCAGGCATTACAGTTTGGATGTTGCCTCTAGGTGCAGAACAGGTTTCGACTTGGCGGTCCTTCAAGGACTTTTGTCCTAAAATCTGATCAACATCTCTCCTATCCTCCTCCCAATAAGGACATAGTTCCCTGACTGCTTGGCAATCAGTCCTAATGGTGTAACCTGCTGCAAGAGCTGTTTCTCGAAGTAAGATAGTACAGTTACATAAGAACTTAACGTAACAGTAGCTCTTCGAAAACAGCTCTTGCAGCAGGTAGTTTCCCTCCCACCTTCCCCTCTGGAGGTCAAGTCTTCTGACCTAGCTTCTAGGCTACAGCGTCTTTGACGCCATCTTATTACCAACCTTCCTTTGGGAAGCGGATCCTCAGTCTCCCCTTCAGATGTCACCTTTGGGCCAGGAGTCTCCGGCGGGAGAACTGGGGATACTGGGGGACCGCCCCCTTTTATGTGATGCCTGATGTTGGAGGGAGGGGCCGACGTCTGGGGTGGTCTCCCACTGGATACTGCTAGCTAGAATTTTTCCATGGGGTCCTGGTGCCTGCCGGCTTCAGTCCTAATGGTGTAACCTGCTGCAAGAGCTGTTCTCAAAGATCTACTGTTACAGTAAGTTCTTACATAACTGTACTTTACTGTAAATGAAGCTGCCTTTTCAATAATGGAAGATAGTCAAAATGTAAAACTGTGTCATTTCTGCCTTATTCCCTCCTCACCACCTCAGTTATCCTGAGTTTAGAGAGAGATGCTTTTTTTTTCCCCCCGCCTCCCCCCCCCCCGGTTGGCCACTCGTTTTGGCCACCTGGGACCCACGGCCACCCTCCTCCACCAGTCGTCATCCCGCTGCTCCTGCAACAGCCAGTCGCCCCCCCCCCCCAGGTGACCAGACATAATCCTTCATCGGGTGGCTCCCCCCTCTGGGGTAGAAGTGCCCTGAGGCATAACTTAGTTAGCCCTGGGGTTGGTGGTTGGGTACTCAACGCAGGGCTATCCCATGCTTTGAGGCATGCTGGGGACCGGTGGCTGTCATCTGGCTGGCCAGGGGACATTTTTGCATTTTCTTGGCCCGCCCACTGCAACCCTAATTGGGCCTCTGGGAGCAGCGACCTCTGGCGGGGGTATGTCGAGGCCGCATGTCCCCCTAGCCCATCACCAGTCTGCCGGCAGGTGCTAAAGCCCTGCCCACACACCCCCCCCCGGAAGGAAGTGTCCAATGGATGTCTGGATCCCCTTCCTGCTGGTCTCTACTCCTATTACCGGGGCACAAACCCAGGTCGCCAGTGTGCCAAGCGAACCCCTTTGCTTGGTGTCACGGAGCCAACTGTGATGGTCTGTTTAAGCCACATGGTGACATTCATTTGGTGTGTGGTGGGGGATGGGAGCAAAGATTACTTTCTGGCTTTCGGGCAGGTTTCAGACATTAGCCTTATGATGGCCTTCATTTGACCAGTGTGGCAGGGGTGGGGTGTGAGTGAGCACTGGGAACTTTGGCTACATAGTGGTTTAAATTTGAGACTGTGGTAGGGGCGGATGGAGAGTCGGTGCACTGCTTTGCTGTGAGGACTGGTGTTGCAGGCCGCAGTGCTGGGCTAAGAAACATGAGTAGTGATTTCCAGTGTGGTAATCGATGTAAAGAGGCTTCTGCTGGATAGACTCATTTTTACTGTGAGTTCTGGTTTGATAACACCACTGGAAAAGAATGTTCATAGCCAATCAGGTTTCTTTATTTTTTTCTGACCATTGCATAATCATTAATAACCAGACCAGTGGGTCAATAAGCACCTTGACCTATATCTTCAGTGTTTCTAACAACAAGTCCAGTAGTGATACCATAGAAAAACTGCCTCATCTCCAGCCCGAGATACTGACTTGGAGATTATGGAATGGTGATGATAGAATCAGAACTCCATTCAAATGTTGCTGAGAGGTGATCCTCTCTCTAGTGTTGTAACGTCAAATTTGTTGTCTCCAGTGAAGAGAACAGTCACCTTGGAGTCCTCTCCAAGTCTGTCGACTAAGTCTTTTATTGTTTAGACCACTATACTATTACCCTTAAATAATCACAGGGACTACCACAGCATGATTATTGGTAATCATTTGACAGGTATTTATTGAAAGCCAAACAGAATAGAGGAAAACCATCGTATCTTCCAAGAATCAGTTTTCCCATAGAGTCCCACTTATGGGTCTGAGCCAGAAGACACTAAAACCCCATGGGAGCCAGACCTTTTGGGAATTTGGCAGTGTGGATATGCCCCATGCACACACCACCTGTGCGTGTCTACTGGTATACAGTAGCACCAACCCCAACTGCCTGAGTTCCTTTTCTCCTGCCGTTGAAGTACAGCACTTTCCTTGCTCTCTGTTTTGGGGCCAGGACTTCATCAGTTTGTGTACAAACAACATTCTGTCTAATTCTTTGTGTTCTTTCTTCACATAGTATGACTAGAGTTTATTTTTGTGTCAGTTTAGTTTACGTTAAAGTAAAATATATGAGTTTCCTCACAGCCCTACCTTTTGACAGCTGTCGATGATGTGGCAGGTGGGGAACCCGAAGGGGATAGTTCCTTCAGCAGCTAAGTTGTATTGGACCACCACACCTCTCTGGGCAAGTGGTTTAGCTCTTGGCAGTTTCATGCTCGGGAGGGATGGGCCCTTTTGGAGTCGCAAAAAGAAATGGTCCTGACCCCGCCTACGCTTGATGTTGCATTCCAGGAATATTTGGCCTCGACCTCTTCTCATGAAACACATAGAGAGAAGTAAAGGCACCAGCCAAAGTCAAGCTCACACCACTCTGCTTCAAGGCATTGAAAGCTTGTAGGCACAGTCAGTGATGCTGGGCTTTTTGAGGTTTGCAGGCTGGGCGTCTCCATCCTGAGCCTCCCTCTGTGCAATGGAGATCTTTTGGATGAGAAGTTTGGTCATTAGGCTGCTGTTATTGAGCAATGGTTTCAACATACAAGTGTGACTGTGCTGTGACTGGCACCAAGTCGGGGCCTATGTTGGTACCACTGTCGGCATTGTCACCCTTGGTGACACCGACTCTGGCTGAGGTGCTGTCACTGTTGTCTGTGCTGCCTGTGGCACCACAGCCAAGTCCTCATTCAGTGCCATGTTCAAGCCTGCTGTTGGTCATGCCATCAGTGCTGCCCATCTCCCCAATGCCAGTACAGCCTATGGCACCAGTTCCTTTGGAATTGTTGTTTGTACCATCTCCAGATACAGGTGATGATGCGTAAAATCCAGATTTCATCTTGGATAATTACTCTTGTACTGAAGATCCCCTGGAACCTGTGGAGCCTGAACTTGTCCCCGTTAAGTTCCCCAGAAGGATCTGTCTTTTCAAGCACTGCTCAGAAACTTACAGAGTGATTTTCTGTTTGAGACCGTGGCTGTTGATCAAGCTAAGTGACTCCAGCTTGAATTTCTGAATGTGTTTAACATGCCAGTGTCCCTGGTACTGCCAGTCCAGCCTGCTTTGTAGACCCTCACGGAGGCCACCTGGAGCAGACCAGCTTCCATTCTGGCTTCCTAGGCAGTCAGATAAAAAGTATTTTGCTCCCAGGACAAAACCAATGTACTGTACACAGCCTATAGCAGATGCTGTTGTAATTATGGCTGATAATGACAGGGCTATAGCCCCAGAAGAATTCCACTGCACAACCAACAAGGAATCATACAAGATAGTCATTATAGGGAAAAGAGTATTTGCTTCAGCCACCCTGGGCCTAAGAATAGCAAGCTACCAAGCCTGCATTTTGAAATATGAGTACTGGTTGTGGACCAAGCTCAAATCCATTGCGAAGAGCTTGTCCGACTCTACCATGAAACAGGAGCACTTGGTGACATTCATCCAAAGGACTGAGTCTAATAATTACCAGTTAAAAACCTCCATTGATGGAGGTCACGTGATGCCTTCAGGCTGAAAACATCAGGAAGTGAGAGCTCCAGTCACTTATAACTTTAAAACTCCAAAAACCTGAGAAAACCTTGGAAAAACTTCAAAACAGAGCCAACAAAACATGTGGAATCTCTGCTGAATCATGTAGTTGACTTAGGAAAATGAAAATGACACCATGGATGAAGAAAAACGGAACAGACTACAGAGCGCACCAGTGACGGCTAGAAATCAAGCACAGAAGTGCGGAAAGCTCAACTCATCCCTGGTCTTGTCACCTGCAGCAATGACTAAAAATCCTGACAAGTACATGGAAGAATTTGCGTTCATCAAAATCAAGCTCTTGGATCTAGTGGACAATATTAAATCATTTAAACAAGTAATAGAAAACTTAATGATGCGAATGGGGGACGCAGAGACCTGCATCAGTTCTGTGGAAGACAAAATAGAAACAGACAGTAGAGAAATTATTAATGAGAAAAAAGATGCAGCGCTTGGAGGACAGGATTGAAGATCAGGAAGGAAGGAAGGAGCAGAAGAAACAATCTGGTGATCATCGGGCTACCGGAGAAGGAAGAGGGCAAGGACTGCCTCACATTTGTTCAGAAACTATGCCAAGAAATTGCCATTCCCTCTCCAAATGGCCCCACATACATAATCGTGCCTTGTGCCCTCCTTCGAAAGAAGGAGAGAGACCAAGACCCATAATATTCAAACTGCTTAACTTGCTTGACAAGGTACACATACAAACCCAGATCCATAAGGTGCAAACCATACAGTGAGAAAGTAATAAACTACCAATCTTCAGTGATCTGAGCCCACAGACAAGAGCCAAACTAGCAATGTACAAGGAAATTAAAAACATGCTGTATGCGACAGGGCTTCGTTTTCGTGTCAGCTACCCAGCCAAACTAGTGGTAAATATAGAAGGGAAGGAGCATCAGTTTCTCACTGCAGAGGAGGCTAGATCACAGTGTGCTAAACTTCTCCATGACCTGTTCACAAATACAAGTAAGTGCTGAAACCCTCCCATACCACTAAAAGAGACACTTAAAAAGATGCAGGGGCACACCAGTGACTGAAAAGGACACATCATCCACTGAACTCTGGTAATTTAAGTATAGTTTGACTCTCCACCACGTCACCGAGTGGCCCCATGAGCCTGGACTCTCTTGGCACAGGTGAGGGGGACATTTGAATGGGGAGGGAGATGGGATGTAACTTGGTGAAACACTAAATGGAAGTTGATGCCAACAGTAGGTACAGTTTTGAGTGCACTAACAAGAGCTCCCAAGAGTCTAGTGTGCCTTGGGGGGGGGGGGCTGTGAATCTGTGGCTACACAATGGTGTGGACTAGCATCCAGGACCTTCCATTTTGAATATGGGATGCCTCCCCCCCCCGTCTTCACTAACAATTATAGCCAGAAACCTAACTTTACTGCCCAGAGCGATATCCTGAATTAAGAGGGCGGTTGATGAGAAAGTAACTACTTACTTGATCTCTGAATGGTAAGGTTGTTAGCGTTCTAAAGTCCCAGTGGTGCAGAGAAAATCCTGGTGAATTTCAGCAGCAAACGGCATGGCATGATCTGCATGGAACTGGAGAAAAGACACCGCCTCCCATGAGAGAACTCTCTTTTGATTGGTCGGGGAGTCTTGCACGATACATTGGGATCCGGAGCATCTTACGTGACTACTCCCTGGGGGAAGAAAGTAAGCAATGCAAATGGCGTCCAGAAATGCAACCAGTACCACAGATGAGAACGCAAAGACACAAAAGTCAGACTGCCGATGGAACAACAAATGGAACACTCAGCCATATACCCCAACAAAATGGAGGTAAGCAAAAATGAGGACAAAAACAAAATGGACACGGAGACAACACGGGTCATGATTGGGAGGGGTAGTGAGACCCAGGCACACATTGGCACAAACCAGACCACCTGAACAACTAGCCAACTAAGGGAGATGATTTATGAACAGAAACTACTGTGGCCTCACCATCACAACTACAAAGCTGGACAACAGGGTGGACACTCCCTATGCATGAACGACTGAAGGTCAGTGGGATTTAAAGGGACGATGTTGGGGGGGACAACACCTGTGAAAGGGGAAGGATTGCCATACATGTTGGGAGGGGGGCCTCTCTATCTGTATTGAGAGGGGCATAGAGTCAAGGGGGAAAGGGGAGTAACCACGCAAATCATGTATTGCCCCTGTAAGCATTGAGTTTCACGAAACGTGGAAAACTTATGACCAGTGGCGGGTGACCTCACCAATAACAGAGCAAGTGGATGTGTAGGCTGGAGTGCCTCTGAGGGGTGGATGAGAACAAAGTAAAAATTTGTAAATGGAAATGGGTGGGGTGGGGGCTTTTCAGTGTTGATGTTCCAGGGTTGAAAGGGGGGGATTAGGTAGTAGTTCTGAAGTTAGGAGTTAAAGAAAAGTTAGTTGATTGCAAAAACAAAATAAGTTAGATGACTGGATAACTCAGTGCTCCACGAAGAAGGGTAGAAGCGGACCAGACGGTAGCTAGTGGAGGAAGTTGAAGGAGGTTTAAGAGGTACAGCCAACACTCACAAATAACAACAAGACACAAGGAGAGCGGGAGAATAATGGAGAGGGGTGCAGAAAGAAGGTGGAATCACACTAACTCCAGCTCAGTAGAAGGTGGCTGTGCCTCAGTGTACTTGCACTGTTTGGTTAAACTTTAATATTTTAATAGGGTGAACAACCCAAAACTAAAAGTAGCGACAACTAGTTCGGAACCACAACATGTGTTCAATTGATGTAATTTATGTAATGTCTTGTGTAACAAAATGTGTATGTGTGGGGAAGGGGGAGGGGAAGGAATAGACCAGATGATAAGAAAGGAAGGCATGGGTAAGCTGAATGTGCACAGCATAAAACTGAAAGTAATAGAGACAGAATACAGAGAAATATTAGATGATTATGGTGGCAGAAATTAGATATACCACATGGAATGTTAACATACCTCTCAACCTTTTATCACCCAAATGTGTGACAAGACGACAAAATGTGTGACATATCATCAAACATGACACTGCAAGCTCCGAATACCGTGGAAATAAGTGCACTAATGTTAATGATGTTTACTGATAACCTAACATCTTACATTATTTATTTCTGCTTAAAAATCTCAGTGGTCAGTGTAGAATGCCACCTCCTCAATGTGGGACAGAGGATTTCTGAGGGATAAAATGATCGACATACCTCATAATGTGTGACAATTGAGAGGTATGAATACTAAAGGGGCCCAGACTGCGCCTAAAAGATACCAAGTGCTACGACATTTGAAACAGCTGGGTGTGGGGATAGCATTCCTGCAGGAGATACATCTACCTGAACACAGAGTAAACTTATTTTGAAGATAATGGGTAGGACAAGTGTTTGAGACTGGGCAGGATACAAATAAAAAGGGGGTTCTAATTCTGTTAGCTAAAAACATAAAATTTGTGGTAGAGAAGGAGATCATAGATCCTGAGGGCAGGTTTGTCTTCCTGCAGGGACTGCTATATAACACAAGAGTTGTATTGGGTAATGTCTGTGGGCCCAACTCTGACTCCCCACAGTTTTTGTAAAAATTCTGAAGGCTCTAGCTCAAATGGTAGGACCATCGATGCTGATTGGTGGAGACTGGAACCTAACCATAACATTGGACATGGATAGAATGGGTAACACAAGAAAAGGCCTCACCCCAGCACAAAGGGGGCTTAGAGACCTGATGGATCAGCTGGAGTTACATGATAGCTAGAGAGTGCTCAATCCCCAGGAAAAATAATTCACATTCAAATCCTGCATTCATGGGTCAGAGTCAAGAATCGAGTACTTCCTGGGGTCCGGAGAATGGATACAGGGACTATATGGGTGTAAATAGAGGCTAGAGTAGTATCAGACCATAACCCAGTTGTTCTGAGACAGCAGTTTGGCTCAGCATCAGAACAGGATAGGTATGGAACAGGTTATTACGAAGACAAAAAGGTCAAAAAAACAACTTACTGATTTCGTTGTGAAATTCATCAAAGAAAATATTGGGTCTGTGGAAATCTGGACATGGGCTGGGGTGCAGTAAAGTGCCATGTAAGGGGTGAATTATTGTGAATAGCTACTAAAAAGAAAGAGGAAGAAAACTTGCAAAACACCCTAAAGGAGATAAGAAAACTAGAAATGGGGCTAAACCCATGAACCACTGAAAGGGACAGGTTGGCACTTAATGCTCTGAGAGACAAATATCATGACCTCATCAGAGACGAGGCAGAAAGAGCAATATTCAGAACCAAAGCCGGAACGGGGGGATAGAGCAGGGCGACTGATGGCACTCAGGCTCAAAAAACAAGAGGCATCACACACTATCATAGGGATTAAAAGACACACTACAGGGGAATTAGTGACAGGGGCAAGGGAGATCGCTCAAGCATTTCAAGAATTTTATCAGAACCTATATAAAGTGGAAGATACCCCAAACTTAGAAAAGAGAATCGGGGACTTCATGGAGGGTATTGAGCTCCCACAACTAAGTGAGGAACAGCAACTAAGCCTTAAAGAGCTACTGATGCCTCAGAGAAAAGTTTGAAAAACATAATAATTAGGTACAATTCAGCTTGCATTCTGCATACATTTATTTATGCAACAGGTGTCTAAATAAATCTACACTGATAAATCCATTTATCTGTGCTACTATGTGGATACATTTATTTATCCACATAGTAACTACATCATCACCCATTTATCCACACAGTAACTACATCAGTAGTTCATTTATCTACACAGTTCTCTTCAGAATTCATTTAGAATGTTTGGCCTCAGAAGCAGTACTAACCATATTTAAATGTGAATAACTTAAAAACGAAAAAAGATAACATGGTACTGTGAGCACGAAAATTGTTCAGCACAAAATTATCTACAAAATGAATAATGTTTCATTTATATAAACCCTGTATATTGTATATGATTAGTAAGAAAACAGAAGGAAATTTAATTTTTTGTTCACTTTTTTGACAAACAAATATGAATAACTTTAAAACAAAAAATGATAGCATGGTACTGTGAGCACGAAAAATGTTCAGCTCAAAAATTTTTACAAAATGAGTGGTGTTTCATTTATAGATACCATTTTGTTTTTTTATTATTGGCAAAAAACAGCATAAATTCAATTTTCTTTTCCCTTTTTTGATAAATTATTTACACCTACCAAAATCAAAATGTTCACACAGCATCTAAACCTGTTGCATAAATGGCACTCATGCCTTCGGCACTCATGAGGTTACTTGAGGTCACTGGAAACTGTACAAGATAAATGCATTATCACACACTGAACCGCTGCATATCCCTTATATATTTCTCTTCTCCGTTATTTATTACTGAGTAAATTTGTGTGAATACATGATGGTTGTCCCTTAGAGTTTATCTGTCTCTATAGCTTACTCCCTACTTCAAATCAAAATCCTGTGTCGTGGCATCACACTATGTTGCCATGGGAGTAACTGTGATGTCACAAGTAGTACATTATGACCTCAGGTAGGGCGAAGGCAACAAGAATAGATGAACTCTTCAGGAGCAAAGATAATTTTTCATGCAAGTGACCTCAGTAATAAATAATGGGAAGGAGGAATACAAAACTAGTGTGAAATACAAGCTAAACTGTGTCTAAATATTGTGTTTTGTTAACGTTCTCCTGAAGGTGTCAGCTGCTCTTTAAAAGAACAATAGAGCCAACAGAAGTCCAAAGGGCAATCAAGCAGTTAACATCAGACAAGGCCCTGGGCTCAGGTGGGTGCACGTCAAATTTCTGTAAAGTATTTGGATCGGTTCTTAGCCCATACCTGGCCAGGACATACTCACACATACATAAAGAGGGCCTCACACACCTCTTCTTAACGGAAGCTATGATAACCTTAAAACCTAAACCAGGTAAGGATCTGAAATTAGTGGCAAACTATAGGCCCATCTCTCTGATTAACCTGGATACTGAAATCCTGATGAAGCTCCTAGCGATGAGGTTGGGTGCAGTCTGGGGGGACTGACAGGCAATGACCAAGTGTGCTTCTTGCAGGGCAGATACTCCAGTGACCACATTAGAAAGTTGGAACATTTAATTGCTGTGTCTGGGGAGCCCATGGCCCCTGCAGCCTTGGTCTCCCTAGACGCAGAGAAAGCCTTCGACAGGGACTCGTGGGATTATCTCTTCTTGATCCTCAATCGTTATACCAGAAGAGTTAATGGTTCATGGATTAAAATGCTCTATATGGGCCCTTCAGCTAAAATACTTTGTGATGGGGTCCTTTCGCAGAGTATAAAATTACAACGCAGTACTAGGCAGGGCTGCCCCTTATTGCCGCTGTTGTTCAGCCTATTTCTAGAACCCCTAACGCATAAAATTAACCATGCCCTACTCATACAGGGTATTGCGATAGGGGAGGGGCAATAGAAAGTATCTATGTATGCTGATGACATATTAATGCATGTTAGGGAACCAGAAAAATCCCTGCCAGAGGCCCCGAGATTGAATGAGGAATTCGGTGCCATCTCGGCCTATAAACTCAACATATCCAAAACCATAGTCATCCCCTTAAAAGCAGGTGCTAACAGAGCAGATGTGGACAGGCTGAGTTTACAATGGTCTCCTAAAACATTACGCCATCTAGGGATAGACATCACTAGGAATAGAACCATAATGAAAAAGAAAAACCTGGACAACTTAGTAGAGACAGTACACTTGGACCTAGAGAGGTGGACAAGCTCCCCCTATCATTCACAGGAAGAATAAGCATCATTAAAATGAATGTCCTCCCCAGAATATTGTACCCCATACATATACTCAATATGACATTGCCCCTCAAATGGTTTAAAAATTTGCACTCTACAGTTATACTATTCATTTGGGCTGGGAAAGTCGCTAGGAGAGCCTACGCTAAATTGACTGGACCTAAGACTGAGGAAGGCCTAAAACTACCTAACTTCTTCCACTACTACCTGTCAGCTCATAGTAGTAAATACCTTAAATGGCATGCAGTTTGGGACACGGATCTTTTTCAACACTATACACCTAGATGGATAGGAATAGAAAGAGAACCGTAACAGAGAAGGGATGAGCATTCAGGCTTTAATACATTGCATGGTGAAAAAATTACCATCAGCCATAAGAAATACACTAATAAGGGTATCAGTTCAAGTGCACCACCAATTGTGTAGGGAACTGAAAATAGAACCACGGACAGATCCCACTCAACTGGTCCTTAGGAATCCTAATATAAGTATATGGAACAGGAAAATCTATACAGCCCCCTGGATACACTGGAATATACCCATGATTAAATGTATAGTGGGGGAGGAGGAATAAAATCCAGTACAGCCTTTCTGGAAGAAGCAAGGAATGGAGAGCACAGCATACCAGTACCTACAAGTAACACATGCCATAACACAGCATATGGGGCACAACCATGGGGTAATACTCATGCACAAACTATCAACCAACTGCAGATACTAGCTAACAGCCCCAATGCGATATCTAAACTATATGCCAAGATATCATCGGATTGTGTGCCTAAAGGAATAGAAAAGGCCATTGCTGAGTACAGGCACTTTCACCAAACAGCGAACAGTGGGACTGGGAGAAAATATGGCTTAACCTATATAAATACATTAAGATATTTAACGTTGATGCAGTTCAAGGTCTTACATAATTTGTATTACATGCCAGAGAAGCTCTGCAAAATGAGTAGAAAGAGTGATGAATTATGTACGAAATGTAAGGAAATCAAGGGCATGCTATACCATATCCTATGGGACTGCTTGAAGGCCAAGCCATTGTGGGAGAGAGTTAAGGCCGACATGGATCCACTGCTTAGCCTGGAAAATGTTTTTACCCCATAAGTATGTTTAGTGGGACATTATGATAGGCAATGACTTACGACTCAGAGATACCATATCACCCTGATAGCCACCACTGGCTAGATGACACATCACCTTCATATATATAGAATGGCACAATGAGATCTTGGCAATATTACGAATAGAGAAGATTATCGCATGTACCAATGACAGATTTAAGAGCTATCAGAGTAAATGGGAAAAACTCAATGTGCTATTAACGGTGGATCCAGTGACGACCTGAAGAGGGAATGGGGCAGTTCCATGGGCAGTGCCTAAAAGCTTAGACATGTGCAGAGACCGGCTTGGAAGCTTCGGTACTGACAGCCAGATAAACATAGAAATATGTACATCTTATGTCTGACTATGCACTAGAGAATGAAATGTCATCGGTGGGGGGGAATTATTGTATTGTTGTTCGTGTACTCATGTATGTAGAAATGTCGAGTATACTGTGTATGTATGCGAATGTTTGAAAATCCATAATAAAAACGTACTATGTTTAAAAAAAAAAAAAACTCCATTTATTCCTCCAATGCAATAACCTGATCCGCGACTGCGGGGATTTGCATTTAGAGGTACTCCTGTTTGAGTACTGCTGGCTTTGCTTCCGATGTCCAGTAGCAGATAATGAATGTGCCAGTCGATGGCACTTATCTCTTTTGACAGCAGGTAGAACAGGCCCTTAAGGACTACAACAAAAAGAAAATGACCCTTAAAGGTGTCTGGGTTAATCAGTCCAACCCCAACAGGGGTAGAGGTATTGGCTATAACCACAATATGTAGTCTGCTCATGATAAAGACCAAGGAGGTTACCAGCAGCAAAGAGCTCAATCTGCTTAGTAGCAAAAGAAAGTGCAACCGATGCACAGGCACCCGAGGCACCCAGTGTGACCCTGTGAATTGCAGGCCCTGTGCCTACTTCAGCTCCACGAGGTGGATCGCTCCTCTCTGGTGGGGGGAAGGGTATCTCACTTAGTTCTATCATCAGTGGGAGTCCATCATGACAATCAAATGGGTTTTAAGGACTGACTGAGCAGGATACTCACTGAAGTTGTTGGAGAACACTCCGAGAAAGCAATTCCCACTTTAATCCCATGTTAGAGCTGTCAACTCGGGAGATGGTAGTTCTTTTACTCAACAGGGCAGTGTAGGTCGTACCCCAGTCAGACACGTCAAAGGGTTCTGCTCCTAGAATTTCTTGTACCCAACAGATCTGTAGATATTAACCCATTATTGATCACAGGAAACTGAACAAATACATGGATCAAGAAGAGTTTAAAATGATCTCCCTAGGATCCCTGCTTCTGTACATGAAGTCCAAGGATTGGCTAGCATCGTTGCATACTCAGGATACATACCAACACATTCTGGTAAACCCTAGACACCACATGTACCTTTGATTCTGTATGGGGGAGAACATTTCCTGTTCAGAGTCCTTCCCTTTTTGCTTTTTTCGGTACTGTGAGTTTTTACAAAACATTTTGCAGCTCTCGTGGCATACCTCTGAAAGCAAGGACTACAGGTGTTTCCTTATCTGAATGACTGGCTCATAAAAAGCCCATCCAGACTGCAAATGGAACACGTAGTGATAGTTTCCTCATAGTTCCTCACCTTAATGGGAGTGGTACTGAACCCCCTCAAGTTTCTGTACTCTCCCAGAAACTCGTATCCACAGGGGCTATCCTGGATACAACTCAGGCCCAAGCTTTCCTTCTAGACAACAGAGCAAACTCTATAGTTCAGATGGCCTGTCTTTCATTAATGCTTCCCAGTGCATGCTGGGCCTCGTGACATCCTCAGTTTAAACTATATGCCTAGCAAGGTTACACATGAAAACAATACAGTAGATGCTGTGTACACAGTAGTGGCAAGCATTGCACCCTAGCAAGTATGCCATACAGATGACCAAGTCACTGATGTGTTCTCTCCTGTGGTGGTCAGTAAACAGAATCTTCTCCAGGGTTTCCCATTCTCCCCGCTGGAGCCAGAGGTGACTGTCACCATGGCTACCTCCTTATGGGGATAGAGAGCCTACTTTCAAGACCTTCAGATCTGGAATGACTCAGAGATGCATCTCCACATCAGTATACTCCAGATGCAAGCAGTCCTTTATGGCCTACATACTTTGTCAGACTTGGTCAGTCAAAAGACAGTACATCCCCAGACAGGCAACAAATGTGTCATGTATTGTGTCAACAAGCAAGGACAAGTACACTTTTAGCCTCCATGCTGAGAGGCAGTTAGAGTGTGGGAATGGTGTCTGGACCAGGAGATCCTGCTGCATGCAATCCATCTACCAGGAATCCAGGACACTCTGGCAGGCATTTTCATCTGAAAAGTACCGGATCCTCACAAGTGGTCTGAAGCAGACAGCATAATGCAGTCTGTGTTCAACAAATGTGGGACACCAAACATGGATCTTTCTTGTACCTCCTTAAGGCCAAACTGCCACAGTTCTGCTCTAGAAATCCAGAGTCTGGCATTTTTGCTAGGATGCATTAGACTGCAGTGGAGAAGTTTGCATCTGTATGTCACCCCCCCATTCCTTCCATTCAGAAAGTTTCAGTTTCAATTTTACTTTTGTTTAGGGAGTTATCCATTGAGATAGACTCTTTTGCAATGGTGTCCCTTAGATTTTGCAAGCATTTCAGGTTTCAGTGTTACAATAAGTAAAAGCATCAATACAATACAGAGGAAAAGAAAATATCACAATTATAATCAAACGCATCATGTTAATAATATAAAATTATAATGCACATACTTAGTAACATCTCCAGCAAATCCTGTATCACTTTTACTATACAGCTCCTCTGGACAACAAGGACCAAACTGGGAAACAGTATTCTGAACCCAGTATTGTAATGCTTTCAGTGGAAGCTTCCTTTCCCTTGTAACCCTAAACGTGGCTGGTAGGGAATTCCAAACATCAGGCACATAGTAACCTTTGAGTTTTGACTCTTGGGATTGTTAGGTAACACTGTCCAACTGTTTTCAATGACACTGTTTTAGAGCTACTCAGCAAACCTTTTAAATCGTTTGGGACTTGCCCATACACACACTTCATGAAAAAAAAAAATGCCACTTTCTACAGTTGTGTAGTGACAGTCAATCTGGTCTTTTGTACAACTCACAGTGGTGAGTAGTTTTTGAACTGTCCAGAATCCGTCTGGTACACCTGTTGTATTATATACATCAGTTCTGTTGAGCTTTTCAGCAGTAGAATGATCATGTAAGATGTGGGCTGTTTTTGACACAGCTCAGTTGTTACGCAGTTTTTATATCTGTATATTTTTTTATTTATTTAGTTTTTATTTACCAGGTAGGTGCACTAGTCATAGGGATGACTATTTTCAGGCACGACCCGGGAGGTTACAGAGCAATAACAGGTATACATACAAATTGCAAGAACAATAACATTCTGAAATAGGGAATTAAACAAATTACAGGAAATACACACAGAAGGCAAGAAACAGTAATATTCAGAGTAGGGAATTAAACATTGAGATAAGGAGAAACATAAGGGGGAACATGAACATGTAGTACACAAAATAAAGGGCATTTAATATCACAGGGCATTATACATAGGGTCAGAGCAATACTCGAAGAGGTAATCTGCAAAAAGGGGTATTATGCATAATCATTGTGAGTAAAGTACAGAGTTTGGGATGAGGTACAAGCTAAATATTGTATTTTTGTCACCAGAGAAGGGGCCAAGCAGGAAACAGGGAGGCTAGCACAGAGTATACTGTGAGGAGATTCTATTCATTAGTGAAAGCAAGGGGAGATAGTATAAGGACAGAAAAACCTTATGGCAATGAATGAAGGCAGATCAGATAGGCTGGGACAGTTAACAAAATAGGCCCTTGTGGGAGAGCATCCAGGGAGTAGTAGGTCAGAGTGACTAGGGGAGGGTTACATAGAAATGCTAGGGAGGGCATATAAGAATGGCAGCTGAGAGTCACAGAGGAGAGCTATATATCACGGGGGCTTGAAACAAGTGCATGGACTAGATGAGGTAACGATGGAGCGCTTTTTTAAAGGCATAGTGCGAGGGTGCTAGACGAACATAGAGTGGTAGGGAGTTCCACTGCTGAGGGGCAAATGCACTGGCACCCTTTGTTGTTTTGCATTTAGGCACACTAAGAAGAGATTTGTCAGAAAAGCGCAGGCCATAGCTGGAGGATAGAGGAGTGAGCATCTCAGCCAGTGCCATAGGAGTCTGAGTCCTCATGATGTTGTCCATAGTAGAGCACAGAGAGTGGAATCTGGTGGCACTGGGAGATAGCCAGTTTAACTCAGAGTAGAGGAGGCAGTGGTGTTTCAGTCTTTGAGAAGAAGAAGCATACCTGCATATATTGTTGTAGGTTACATCCCACTTATGGAGGTGCAATTTAGAGGAGGCAGCATAAGTAGCAAACCCATAGGTCAAAGTAGGCAGGAGAATACCCCTGGCGATAGCCAGCCTAGCAGATGGTGTTAGGGCATAGCTGGTCCTGTACACGAAGCCAAGTTTAGAGTTAACAGATTTACAGGTTAACTGTATGTGTTGTTCAACGCTTAGGGATGGGTCCAGAGTTACTCCTAGGTATTTGAAAGATGTGACAATGCCGGTGAGTGAGCCATTGATGCAGGGTACTTGGAAATTGTGTTGGCTGGATTTGAGCCTGTGGGTGGATCCAAATAGCATAGATTTGGTTTTGGCCTAATTTAGAACAAGTTTATTGTGCAATAGCCAGGTCTATGTATGTTGGAAATCCGTGGACAGACGTAGATTGATGTCAGTAATGTCCTTAGCATTGGTGTACAATACTATGTCATTAGCATAGAGCAAGACAGAGGTGGAAGAGAGGTTGCAGGAGATATTATTTATAAATATCGAGAATAGTAGAGGCCCTAGAATGGAACCTTGTGGTACCCCGATGTTCACAGTGGCTTGATCTGAGTAGGTCGAGTTAAATTTAACCACTTGGATTCTGTTTGATAGGTAGCCACAGAACCAGCTGGCTATATTCACTGTGAATCCCATGGTTTTTAAGGTGTGAAGGACAAGAGAGTGATCCACCAGGTCAAAAGCCTTGGTCATATCAATGAAGACAGCAACTGTTAGTAGGCCTGAGTCCATGGCAGAGATGGTGTCAGTTGTAAGTTTCAGTAAGGCTGTTGTTGTACTATGCCCTTTGTGAAAGCCATGCTGAGCACTTGATAAGAGGTTGTTTCTAAGGAGGAATTTAATGGTTTGGTTGGCAACAATCATTTCAAGAATTTTGCTTAGCACAGACAGGATGGGTATAGTCATGTAGTTTGATGGGTCTTTTTTGTCGCTTTTCTTGAACACAGGTGTGACTTTAGCTATCTTCCAGATATCAGGGACGCAGCTTTGGCACAGGGAAAGGGTAAATATTCTGGCCAGAGGGGCGGCAATGAGTGGAGCTGCTAGTTTCAGAAGTTTGGGTTTGAGACTGTCAGAGCCTGTGGCAGTGCTATCCTAGATGGATCTCAGAAGATTAGTTACCTCCTTTTTTGTGACAGCCTTGAAATGGAAGGAGGAGGCAGCAGAGTCCTTGCAAAAAAAATCTGGGGGGTCCGCACTATGTGTTGTAGGGAAGGAGGAGGTGTACCAAGTTAGGTCTGTGAATTTCTTGTTGAAAAAGTTAGCAATTGTCTGTGGGTTGTTGCAATGGATACCCTTTAATACCATGTCATTCAGAGTAGAGGAGTGGGAGGATCCCAGAAATGTTTTAATATATGACCAGAATTTTTTGGGGGTCTCCTGAAGAATTATTCAACAGGGTTTTGCAGTAGGAACTCTTTGCAGTCCTTATTTCCTTTTTGCAGTCAGTTCTTAGTCTCCTATAGGTGTTGTAGTCTTCTTGCCATCCCGAGGAGTTAAAAGAGCACCAGCTGCTGTCTCTTATTTTGAGTTTGGCAAGGAGGGCCTTTTTTAGCCATCTAGTGTGTTTCCCTTTTATTCGGCGAGTAATGAGGGGGGAGTGGTGATTCTGCAAGGCAAGAAATTTGGTGATGAACATGTCAAGGGCAGCCTGCACATCATGGGCATTGTAGAGATCATACCAGTTTATGTTGGCCACATCGTCTAGGAACTTTAGGGGATCGAGGTTGGTGTAATTTCTGAACGTGACAAAGCACGGTTTAGCATGGGGGGTGTCAGGGGATCCCCAGATGCAGTAGATAGGGAGGTGGTCAGTGATTGCATCAGCAAGAGTGCCAGCAGCATGGATATGCTCAGTCCTGTTTGTTAGGATCCAGTCAATGAGTGAGCTTGTATTTGTGCGAGAGGCAGTCCTGGTTGGTTGGTCAATTTGCTGGTGAAGGTTATAATAGTCCAACATTGTACCAATTTTTTTAACAATACAGTCCACTTGTTTACCTGTCCTGCTTGGTTCTACTCAGAACCCTAAATATTTGTAGCGGTCCGCCAATTCAAGTGCTTGACTGTTCAAAGTGGAAATAAATTATTTTTACCTTACTTAGCTTTGTAGGAGATCCAAATAGCATCAGTTTGGCTTTGTTTGCATTCAGTTTTAATTTGGAGTTGTTAAAAAAAATTGTTTGAAGAGCAATTCTGTTCAGGCTGGAGGCTCAAGGGAGTAAGATGGTTCTTAGAGCCCCCTATCATCCTCGGCAGATCTGGCTCAGATCAGCTTCGACTCATTTGGTAGTCAGCAAACCGAAGACTCTGCCGTCCAGGATGGACTTGTTGACTTAGGCTCAGGGCTGTCTAGTCCATCTCAGCCTATGTTCCCTCCATCTTCAGGCTTGGCTCATGAAGAAATATAAGTGAACAGGTTCTGTGTTTCTCAGAGGGTTTTTGAGGTATTACTTGTTGCTGTTAAGCCTTCCACCAGGAAAACTTATGGAGCTAAGTGGAAATGTTTTTCCATCTGGTGTTCCAAAATCCCTATGGACCCTTTTAAGTGTCCTCCTGAAAAGGTTTTGGAATACTTATTGGACCTGTCAGGAGCAGTACTACAGTTCTCCACAGTTAAACTCCACCTGTCTGCTGTTTCTGCATATTATAAACCTGAGGGCACCACGGTGCTGGGCTCGGTTGCTGCTGTTTAAGAGATTCTACAGAGAATCCTGCACAAGTGACCCCCAATACAGAAGCCAGTTACACCTTGGGATCTCAATCCTGTGCTTGACATGCTCATTCACAAGCATTTTTAGGGAATTGCAGGGATTCATTTAACTCTAAAAATTGATTAGCGTTTTGCTCATAAAAGTTCTAAAACATTGTGAAAATGCATAGCACTTGCCTCACTGTGTTAAACAAACATAACACTTTTAGAAAACCTATATAAATACTTCCTGTACAGTTAGTATTGTCCCAAGAAAAAAAACTGCTAATCAATTATTTAAAACCCTGAATTGCAACTTGTGACATGAAATTCTTGACTTGGAAAGCAGTATTGTTGGTAGCCATCACCCTGCACTCAGTGTCTGAAATCCATGCTGTTGTCACAGATCCTCCTTATACTTGCTGTCTTCCAGGAAGATAAAGTGATCCTACACAAACACCCAAGTTTTCAACCAAGGTGGTATCAGAATTCCACTTGAACCAGTTCTTGGTCCTACCTATATACTTTTCTAACCCTCAAAATGATAGAGAAAGGACACTACGTTTCCTTGATGTCAAGAGTCCTTAGATTCTACCTGGCTGGAACTAAAGACTACATACAGACAAAGCAACTATTTGTCTCATTCGATCCCAGTTTCCCTGTCAAACAGAGGTAAACTCTGTCCACTGCATAGATCACCAGGGCTGCCTCATGGATCAGTGTGCCTACATTTACTAAGCACTGGGCTCTGGATGTTCATTCCAGACAGCATGCCAGTTTTGGCAGATCTATTCTGAATGGCTTGCTATTCTGAGTGAGTCCTAAACTCCAACCTTACCAACCTGGGGACTGCTTTTCTGAAGCTTGGTGGACTCTATGGAGAAGACTGATTCTGGGAAGATATCATACTTTCCATAACTGAAGATGGTAGTGAATATCTTCTTCATAGAGTACCACAACCCACTCTCTATCCTTCTGGACTTACCACAGTATTGTGTTTTATTTATTGTCTTCCATCTTTTTTGAGCAGGTATGGGCTGTGAAGATACTAGGCTGAATTCTCAAAGGGCTTCAAATGTCATAAGCCCCAGGTGTGCCGAACATATGGTGCATGGGGACTGCTTTTGTGAAGCCTGGTTCTCCGATCCATAAGTGGGACTCCGTGGAGAAGACGGATTCTTGGAAAATAGAAAAGTTGCATACTTACCATAACTGAAGATCTTCTTGAATATCTTCTCCAGAGAGTACCACGACCCACCCTCCATACCCTAGACTACAGAAAGGCAAAGCAACTGTTCATCTCTTTTGATCCTAGTCAAAAGGGTCTCCCTGTCAAATGTGCGTCTGGTTGGATTGTGAATTGCCTCCACCAGTGCTCCACCATGGCAGGGACAAAATTAGAGGGCTCTTTACATGCCCATTCCACTACAGCGTTAGCCATGTTACTAATCGAGGTAAACTCGGCCCATTGCCGAGATCACCATGGCTGGCTCATGGAGCACTGTGCCTACTTTTACCAAAGCACTGTGCCCTGGATCTTCATTTCAGACAGCATGCCAGCTTTGACAGAACTATTCTGAATGGCTCTCTATCCTGAATAAGTCCTAGACTCCAACCTTACCAGTCTGGGGACTGCTTTTCTGAAGCTTGGTGGACTCTATGGAGAAGACTGATTTTGGGAAGATAGGAAGGTTACATATTTACCTTAACTGAAGATGGTCCTGAATATCTCCTCCTTAGAGTACCACAACCTGTTCTTCATCCTTCAGGACTCACCACAGTATTGTTGTGTTTTATTTCTTGTCTTCCACCTTTTTTGAACAGGAACGGGCTGTGAAGACACTGGGCTGAATTCTCAGAGGGCTATGAATGTCACAAGCCCTGGGTGCACTGAATATATGGTGCACGGGCTTGCAGCATTCTCATGGCCAGTGATTTGGATTCTAGATCCTGTGCGCCAATAGCTGCAAGTTAGACAAGTTTTTCTGGTCTAGCTTGCGGCAATCCTGTGTACCCTTTGATGGGACTCGTGCCAAATATTTGACACAAGCTGCTGTAAATCAGGAAAAGTGTTGAACATGCATCCGATCTACTAGAATCGGGCACAGTGTGTGACAGAGTACTTGGCACAGCTGTGCCAAGAAATGGATTTTACACAGAGCTTGGTGCAAGCCCTGCGTTGCCCTTTGAGAATCTGACCCACTGTGTTTTATATTGGAGTTGTTGGCCTTTCTTATAGGAACCAACAGGGTTGTCTTGTGCAGTGTGCGTATGAAGTGTTCAGGTTGTTTGTAGGTTTAATTTCTCATGCTACTATCCTCAGTAAAAAAGGTACTAAGGCAGCTGAGGGCAGGTACTGCTGTATACCAGTGGGTGGCACACAAGTGGCATCTAATAGACATGCACTGACAGCCCCCCAAAAGTTCTGGCTCCCTCAGGGTCCTGGTACCTTTTATCTTAGACCCATAAGTGAATACTCAGTGGAGAAGATATTCAGGAAGATCTTCAGTTATGGTAAGCACGTAACTTTTCTTTTTTTTTTTCATAGAGGTTTTTCTTCCCTTCAGTCATCCCTGCATTAGCCCTAGACCACCTACAACTGGCACATGCCTTCCACTGGACTTACTGGAGGTGACTTCCCCACTGATGGTCCCTCCCATGGGTAGGTCCTGGAAGGGGACATCCATGCTTCCCATGCCCATTGTCCTCATCCAGATATTGCTGGGGCTGGCTGGCAGCCCAGGCTGAGGAATGGTCCAGGCTTCACTTGCTGGATCCAGTTTTCTCTTTTTCTCTCCGTTCACCTGCCCGATGCCAGGCGCAGCCGACATCTGCCCTCACATGCTGCAGACATGCCCCAGCAGAAGTGCAAGCTCCACAACCCACAGCAAGGGTGTCAGACCGATAGAACCTGACACCTGCTGGAGTTGGGGACACTGCCATGGGGCAGTGCCTTCCTAGCCTTCGAGTTAGACTGACCCAGCTCTCTAGTCCACTCCTGATCCCAGGTGGTTGGCACGGGAGCGCTGTTTGCTACCCGCTGGGCCATTGTGCAGCCTAGTGTGTAACTTTTCTTTACTGTCACACAACCTACATATTTTAGACACTCACACAATAGTTTATCCACATTTAAGACACGTCCATGACAGTGTTATCCAGATCTAGTCCACAGAAAAAAGGGAAAACAAATGCATCACTGACACAGTCCAGTTAAAGTTCCACTTGGATTTTAAAATCCAGCATTCAAAACTCCAAGTCATATAATAGTAATAGCATAATTATTTGAAACCTGGCTTTGTTGCCTATACTCTTTTTGGGTAATCCTTGCCTCAGTGCTTTTGTGTTGAGGTTCTTTGTTTTAATAGTAGTAACATTCAGTTAGCTGGAGTATATTCAGAATAATCAGCTTCTGCAGTTGATTAAACACCTCGGCTTTCAGCCTTGCATTTTTTTTTTATCATGTTTTATCCTCCTCTGGGACACAGGCAGGACCTCCTTCCACTTTCTGCCAGGCGCCTTGTTCCCATCCTACTGAGACCTTGCCACTCATCCTGTCTAGGACCACCAACTCACCCATGACGCACTGCTGTGCTGCCCCCTGGCTTACCCTCATGGCCGGGTATGCCTTTGGCTCCTCTGGCATTTCTTCCCCACATCAATCTGGCCACCCACGATGGAAGTGAAGACTGATGGTGTCCCCAGGAGATGGTGGCTTGGGTCCAGTGTTGGACATGATGGTTAGGCAGACATGACACCCTTCCTTGTCAGAGGGGAGTATGTCCTGTGGGGTGATCAATCCTCCTCCCCTAGCCAGCCCTCCAGCGGGCCAGACTTGTTTCCAAACCCAGGTCATCAGCATTGCGAGCAGTAGCTCTATCAGTGTGTCAGCAGACCAGCGAGCCTTGCATGTTTATTAACCTACATCAGCCAGTTATTCCTTTGTATATTCCAGCTAACTGAATGTTATCCCTTAATTATATGACAGGTATTTGTTCTAAGCCAGTTATAACAGAGAAAAACTGTCTGTTGTTATCCCACAAACTACTGCAGTCACATTTTAGACATGCCTACTGTAGGTTATCCACATTCTGGCGACGCTCACAATAGGTTATCCACATTCTAACAATGCCCTCAGTGGGTTATGCACATTTCAGACACTCCCACCATAAGTTATCCATTTAGTCCACAGATAAAAAAGGGGGAACAAAGGCATGTTGCTCTTCAACTGTTTCCTGGGAGCCAGTATAGTGCAGTGGTTAAGAGTTCTGAGCTGCAGAACTGAAAAACTGGATTTGAATCCTACAGCCACGATTTGCATAGTATGTAACTATGAGCAAATGACTTAAAAACTACCACAGCTCTTTTAAAATCCTGGGTTCAGTATTTCTAGTCATATAATAGTAATAACATTCAGTTAGCCGGAGTTTACTCAGAATAACCATCTTCAGTGGTTGACTAAGCACCTTGGACTTCAGCCTTGGCATTTAATCTTCCACTTCAGCTGGTTATTCCTTTGTATACTCCAGCTAACTGAATGTTATTCCTTAATTACTGTATATGACAGGTATCTGTTCTAAGCCAGTCAGAGCCCAGGAAAACTGTCAGTTATTATCCCACAAACTACTACAGTCCCATTTTAGAAACATCCACAGTAGGTTATTCACATTCTGGCAATGCCCACAGTAGGGTATCCATATTCTGGTGACACCAACAGTAGGTTATCCACATTCTGGTGATGCCCATAGTAGGTTACCCACATTCAGGCGACACCCACAGTAGGTTATCCACATTTCAGACACGCCCACAGTGGGTTATCCATTTAGTCCACAGACAAAAAAGGGGGAACAAAGGCATGCTCCTCGTGTAGTGTTTCCTGGGAGCCACTATAGAGCAGTGGTTAAGCGCTCCATACTGCAAACCTGAAGAACTGGGTTTGAATCTCATAGCCATGACTTGCATACTGTGTGACTATGAGCAAATCACTTAAAAACTACCACAGCACTTTTAAAATCCTGTGTTCAATATTTCTGGTCATATAATCATAATAACATTCAGTTAGCTGGAGTATACTCAGAATAATCGGCTTCAGTGGTTGATTAGATGCCTCAC
The DNA here is from genome assembly GCA_016271365.2 of Neoceratodus forsteri. Lineage (NCBI taxonomy): Eukaryota > Metazoa > Chordata > Ceratodontiformes > Ceratodontidae > Neoceratodus > Neoceratodus forsteri. The sequence continues at coordinate 122,020,226 of JADMNL010000027.1, read as the reverse complement.
CATTAAATTAGCCACTTCAGCCGATTATTCCTTTGTATACTCTGGCTAACTGAATGTTATCCCTTAAATAACCATGGGAACTATCACAACATGACTGCTGGCCAGTAACTACAACAGCACAGTTATCGGTGAACTGTCACAACACAATTATCAGTAAATAACCACGGAACTATAACAGCATGATTATTGGAAAATAAACATAGAAACTGCCACAGCACAATTCTTGGCAAATAACCACTGGAACTACCATAGTACAATTATTGCTAAATAACCACAGGAACTGCCATAGCACAGTAATTGGTAAACAACCACAGGGACCACCATACCACACAGGAATGGCAACAGCACACTTATTGGTAAATAACTACAGGAACCATCACAGCACAATTATTGGTAAATAACCACAGGAACCACCACCACAACACAATTACTGGTAAATAGCCACAGGAACTGCCATAGCACAATAACTGACAAATAACCACAGGAACCGCCACAGCACAATTATTGGTAAATAACCACAGGAACTGCCACAGCACAATTATTGGTAAATAACCATAGGAACCACCACAACATAATTATTGGTAAAGAGCCACAGGAACCACCATACCACACAGGAATCACCACAGCACAATTATTGGTAAATAACCACCACAACACAAATTATTGGTAAATAACTGAATTATTGGTAAATAACCACAGGAACCACCACAACACAAATTATTGGTAAATAACCACAGAAACCACCACAGCACAGTTATTGGTAAATAACCATAGGAACCACCACAACACAAGTATTGGTAAATAACCACAAGAACCACCACAACACAATTATTGGTAAATAACCACAAGAACCACCACAACACAATTATTGGTAAATAACCACAGGAGCCATCGCAGTGCAATTATTGGTAAATAACCTCAGGAACCACCACAGCACAGTTCTTGGTAAATGACCACAGGAACCAACATATCACACAGAAACCACCACAGCACAATTATTGGTAAATAACCACAGGAACAACCACAGCACAATTATTGGTACATAACCACAGGAACCACCACAGCACAATTATTGGTAAATAGCCACGGGAACCACATTCAGTGCATAACATACTGCGTACCGTAAAGCTCTAAAGTGTGAAGCGCTAAGGGAAAAAGCAGTGTAGACTTCCGCCGCGTGTGTGGGGAGTGCAGTAACCACGCGCTGGCATAGCTCGGTGTATCCCAGATGGGTGCCTTCTGCCACTGCATGCTGTAACCCTATGCTGGCGGTGGGGAAGGATAGGGTGCTTCACAGAATACACCTGGTACACCCAGCAGACCCAGTTACGAATATAGCAGCTGTGGTGTGGTCTGTGTTGCACCGGCCGCATGCCTCCCTCTGAGTCACATCCCCCCCAAATAGGAATGGCAGTGCTCCCCCAAACACCAACCCCCCTCCGAGGTGCAACACCCCCCCCAGGTTGGAGTGCTGAATCCCCCAGTGTCCCCTCCCAGATTGCGGCACAGAAGTGCTCATGCATGTGCTGTGGGGGTATTCACCACTGTTCTGCATGCTGGGTACTCTTGCTGACTTTGGCCAGTGCGATTTGGGGTGATCAGCGGTTCTGCAGCGTGGTGTTGTATCACACTGCATTAGATGTCAGTGAGGTGATGTGGATCTAGGAACCACCACAATGCAACAGGAACAACCACAGCACACTTATTGCTAAATAACCACAGCAACTACCACAATACAGTTATTGGTAAATAACCACAGGAACCACCACAGCACAATTATTGGTAAATGACCACAGGAACCAACATACCACACAGGAACCACTACTGCACAATTATTGGTAAATAACCATGGGAACCACCACAGTATAATTATTGGTAAATAACCACAGGAACTGCCATAGCACAAGTATTGGTAAATAACCACAGGAACCACCACTGCACAATTATTGATAAATAATCACAGGCACTGCCACAGCACAATTATTGATAAATAACCACAGGAGCCACCATAGCACAATTATTGGTAAATAACCACAGGAACCGCTACAGCACAATTATTGGTAAATAACCACAGGAACCGCCACAGCACAATTATTGGTAAATAACCACAGAAACCGCCACAGCACACTTATTGGTAAATAAACACAAGAACGCTACAGCACAATTATTGTTAAATAACCACAGGAACTGCCATAGCACACTTATTAGTAAATAACCACAGGAACGCTACAGCACAATTACTGGTAAATAACCACAGAAACCGTCACAGCACAACTATTGGTAAGGAACCACCACAGCACAATTATTGGTAAATAACCACAGGAACCACCACAGCACAATTATTGGTAAATAACCACAGGAACTGCTACAGCACAATTATTGGTAAATAACCACAAGAAGGAACTACCACAACACAGTTATTGGTCAGTCTCCACAGGAACCACCACAGCACAATTATTGGTAAATAGCCACAGGAACTACCACAACACAATTGTTGGTAAAAAAAAAAAAACAGATGAACTACCACAACGCAGTTTTTGGTAAATTACCACAGGAACCCCCCCAACACAGTTACTGGTAAATAATAATAGCCACAGAAACTGCAAAAGATGATAGAGAAGTCTGTACCACCTCTGTCTTCTGGCAGGCCAGCCTTATTGATGGGATTTGGTCTCATTGGTCTGCGTCTTTATTTACTGTATGTATGTTAACACAATGGTTAGCATAGTTATTCATTGAAACAGCTGGAAAGACTTGCAGTATAAACTTTCATTTATGTCAAGGACAGTCAAGCTTTCTTTTATCTAATGCAAGTCCTGTATTTTATTTGGGTAGTCTCTTAGCCTGAAGTTCTTTGCATCTCTTTCAGGGGTGACTTCTTCTCAAGGAATGTACCTTGGAGTTACATTGTCTTCTTGACAAGTGAGTAGCAAAGCCTTACTTGCTTTTAAAGTGCCAAGTTGTATTTTGGGGGCGTTGAGGCAGTCGGGCTGTGCTGGCTTTGCATGATCAGCCAGAGCAGCGAGAATCTTTCAACTAACTTAAAGAGGACAGGAAATTATTCACTGGTAGCTTTTTATAATGTTCCTAATTTCAGAAATGATATTAAGACCCATAAATGGTCCATATTTAACTTACCTGATTACAAAATGGTGAATGAAAACTATTTTGCGTTGTTTTGTTTTTATGGGCAGCATTCTGTTACAGTTCTCTTCATGGAAGCAGTATGTTGGAGTTTTGACTACGTCATGGTTTGTGTGTAGAACTCTGAGCATGGTTCTGATAGGTCAACTACTCATAAGTAGCACTCTGTACACAAACCATGACATAGTAAAACTCCAAAGTACTAGTTCCATGAAGAGAACTGTAACAGAAAATTGGCCATAAAGAAAACAACTGAAAACACTATTTTCAAATCAGTGTTTATTCAGGTACAGTTAAATATGGATCATTTGGAGGTATGAAATTCATCTCTGTAAATAAGAACATTACTAATTGCTGCCAATTAGTAGACATTTCCTGTCCCCTTTAACAGCCTGTTGAGCTCATGCCTTTCTTGGGACTCTCCAGGCCATTAGAACCAGTGCTATTATTATTCTTTCCCTGTCACCACATGTCAGATGGGGTGGGATTGGGGGAGGATTCAAAAGGTGCTGCTCTATCTTTCTGCCAGTTCCCATGCGTCACTCTGGGCTATAGAGGCTGGTTGCCCAGTACACATTCAGAACAGCTAGAAAAGAGCAGTGACCAGAGCTCTGATATGACTGTCTCCATTGGGGGGGGGGGGTTAGGATTAGAGTAGACCACAGAAGAGAGGCACCTTGGGGTTATAATAAGTGACAGCTCTAAGACCTGGGCTTATGAGAATGTTAGCAGAATGCTGGAATGCATTAGGAGGACCATTTCAATTAGAAGGAAGAAAATGTTACCACTGTACAGGTTCTTGGTGAGGCCACACTTGGGAGTATTGTGCGCAGTTCTGGAACCCTACACTAAAAAAAGACAGGGACAAAGGAGAGCGACCAAAATGTTTCACAGCAAGGAAGGACCTATGAGGACAGAATGGCTGACCTCAACAGGTACCCTGTGGAGGCCGGGGTTGGGGGGGACATGACTGAAACCTTCAAGTATAGGAGGGGTATAAGCAGAGTACATAAACAGCAACTGTTTTTGTTCAGTGAGAGGTCGACTAGAACTACAACTTTATAACAGATGGGGAAAATCAGGAGGGACTTGGAGAAGAACATCTTAACCCAAGGGTGGTGGAAAAGTGGAAACACCTACCAGAGGAATTGGTCAGATGTTAACATGGTTGCTAGTTTCAAGAGGGGCTGGGACAGACACATGGGATTGGTGAAAATGACACGGGGAAGGGATAGTACTAATGCATGGGACTGGCTGTGCAGAACCCCGGTGGGATAAGGGTTCCACATAAGGACCTGCCAGTGCTAGATTGGTGGGTGACTTGAATAGGAAATGAACAGACATGATAGACCATGGGTCTTTTTCTGTTCCTAAACTTCTGTTTCTATCTCTGATAGCCTAGTCTAACAAACAATATTCATATCCTGCCCTGGTCAGATGGCTGTACCATCACAGGGCATTCAGTGTAGAATTATGCCAGCATTGAGGGCAAACTCCAGCCAGAAACCAAGCCCACAGTCTACTGATCCAGAGGCATCTATGAAAGCCCCCACATCATCTGCTTGGTGAGTGTCCTAAGGAAAAGAAGGGGGTTTGTGGCCCTCATCATGGGAGTTATAGTTGGCATTGTCAGGATCTGCTGTGGCAGTACAGCCTGTCAGGTAATGGAGAGGAAGGAACCAGTATTTTTCATTTCATTTTATTAAGGAGTTGTTCCATTGAACAAAGCGTATTTAGAATGGTGTCCCAGATATCATAAACATATACAAATAGTTACACTATCACTATATAAAAATACATTATTTATACAGTCGTGAAATAACAATTAAATTAAACCACTGTTTGAAGTCATTCATGAAAGCCCTTAATATTGGTAGAATCACTATGGATGTTACTGTGTCAGATGACTCAAGTGATACCTTTAGATTCTGAACAACAGTTTTCACATGTTCCAGTAGGGTTAATAAACAGTTTTTCAACACCTTAGCTGATGGAAGCTTAGTATTTAGGGTCATACTGTGGAGTCAATCAATTTCACATAAGTGGGACAAGATTACTAAATACTGTAAGTGGGTATCCAGACCTCTATAAAAAATTAACTTTTCTTGGAGCGTGGCTATGTTGTGCATCCACAGTTCTTGGCATGTCCTTTCCCCCTTTAAATCTTGCTGGAAAGTCTTCAAGCTGGCTCCTCCCACCCACTTGGGTGGTAAATACCTCGGCTCCGCCCCATGATGCCAGATCTTCCTTTCTGCTGGAAGATACAGGTTCCCTCGTGCTCTCACAGCATTTCGTAGGCCTTGGAGTCAAAGTGTCGGTTTTGACCAAAACTAACTTTAAAACTCGTTCGAGTTAGCGATTCCGATAGTAGCGCCACGGACATGGAGGATAAATCGCCCCCTGGATTTCGCCGGTGTACCTGCAGCCAGAAGATGTCGCGCACCGATCCCCATCTAACGTGCGTTTATTGCCTAGGTGTCGGATATGACACCTCGTCTTGCACTTTCTGCCTGGCCTTCCATCCCAACATCCTGGATGACCGCAAGGTGCACCTAAAACTGGAGAAACCGGAAAAGAAACCCGCTGGTGAAATCGAAAGAGGCAAGGTGGGCAGTTTCCATGGCCGTGGGATCCGTCGAGCAGCTGGAGCAAATGAAGGCATTCGAGGAGGAAGCTGCTCAAGCTTCGACCAATTGAAGCTTTTTGTTCGCTCAGCCTTGGCTCCACCTTTCGTGCTCCTTCAAGGAGTTGTACGCAGTCTCTCCCCACCAGGGGTGAGGCGCCCTTGGGCTCGCACTCCTCCCTTCCTCGCAAGAGGTATAAAGACCCGAAGTCTTCGTCCATGCAAAGACATTCTTGGGACCGAGATAGGTCCGCATCCCAGGAGCAGGTGGTCTCGGCTTCAGTCGAGATTGCATCCTCGGCCACCGGCTTTACGGATCTCCTGTCTGGCCAAGGGACTGAGGAAATGGCAGACGAGGCAGAGATTTCTCTTGACCCAATCGAGCCATTGTCGCCCACCCCAGTCGACAACTCTTTAGAAAGGACTCTGGTCCTTGTCTTTCTGGGTGAGAGACCCAGCCGCTGGTGTCCCCATCGAGAAAATGGTTCGGACCCTTGGTTTCCGATACTGGTGTCTCCTGATCGAACGGGTTGACTTCCTCGATCTCAGTCGAGGTCCAGAACCACTTCGGCCGAACAGCCAAGAAAGAGTCATGAACACATTTAAGAAGAGGCATCGCCACAGATCTTTATCCTCCTAGGACGAGGAGAGGCTTCGGCAGAAATTCCGTCAACACTGTGAAGATCTCATGTGGCAACAGTTGATTTGGTCTGTGCAGAAGCCGGCCCCACCGGCCACCTTGGCCATCACATGGCTTCCGCCTCCTAGGCCGACGCCGACCCCTCTGGAACCGAAGTCTTCGGTTCCCCCGCCCGTGGGGCCGTCCCATATCCCGGTTCAGCCTGCCTCGGTCTGTCCACTGATTTTGGTGGAGCCACTGCCTAAGTAGCCTCAGGGAGGGGCTCCCTCGAAAGAGGACTGAACAGACACTGGGCGTCCTCAGTGTCTGTCGATAACGGTCTTCCCCGATCGCTCTCGGCGTATCGAGGGAGATGGCGGGAGGCCGTTGTATCCTGACTCTTCGGACTCAGACGCCACCGGATTGCATTCCCATCCTGGGGATGATGAGTCGTCCATGGCATGTTTGGAGGAAGGCCCTTCCTCTTTTCAGGGCATTCTCCACCTGATCTCCAAATCCACCGGAATGCCCCTGGAATCCATCCAGAAGAAAGCGGAGTACCCCCTTACGGATATCCTCAAAAGGGGGATACTCCGATGGAGGCCTTTCCAGTGGCTGAAGCCATTGTTGGCCCGGCCCTTGAGTTTTGACAACGCCCAGCTTCCTGCCCAGCACCATCTGCCCGCATGTATGTGGTGCCCGTGGGGTTCACAGAACATCCTTCAGCCGAGAGCCTGGTGACCGCTTCTGTGTTCAGGTGTACTGGTAGCTCAGCCAACACTGACTGACCCCCGGACAAGGAGTCCAAAAATATGGACCATTCTGCCGGTAAGATCTATGCTGCCTCTTCCTTTGGCCTTCGTCAGGCCAGCTTGGCTGTTATAATGGCACACTTCTCTCATGCCCTCCTAGGGTCATTAGACGAAGTCCTCCCTCGTTTCCCGGTGGACATGCAGACCACAGTGAAGCAAGTCCATCATCAGGGCCGTGCTGTTGCAAAACAGCTCCAGATGGCCCTGGACATCAGGGATTCCTGTGCCCGCTCCTTAGCAGCCGCAGTGGCCACTCACCACAGGGCTTGGCTGAGGCTTTCCTCCTTTCTGGTGGATACTCAGCACAAGTTAGCTGACGTGCCCTTCCTAGGCACTGACCTTTTTTAGGTCCAGGAGTGGCCAGTCACCTTCAGCGCATAGAGCAGTCCAGTGCCACCTTGGATACTACTTCTGCAAAAGGTTCTTCGGGCAAGAACCAGCAGAAGCAAAAGAAGAAGCCATTTCGGCATTCTTCCCCTGTGGTTAGGCAACCCTCCTATCAAGGAGGTCAGCAGCAGCAGCAGGCTCAAGCTTGGCACCCGAGGCCCAAGCAGGGTCCACAACAGCCCTGTAAAGGAGGCCGAGGTGCAGGTCAAGGAGCCTCCTCCTCCTTTAAGCTGCTCAGTGATGGGTTGGGGGTTGCCACCTCTACACCCGTTATGCCAGCTCTGGGTCCTCCCGTGGAGGTCCGGCTCCACCACTTTCTTTCCCCCTGGTCCGATGTCACCTTGGACAGGTGGGTTCTTGAAGTGGTTGGTCAGGGACTGCCTCTAGAATTCGAGCAGTACTCTCCCTGCCGAGCCCACGCTCCGCAGGAGGAAAGGATCTCAGCTTGCACCCAGTCGGCTCTCCAAAACGACATAGCTCAGCTCCTCCGCAAGGAGGTGGTAGCTCCAGTGCTGGATCCTCCTACAGACCCAGGCTTTGTGTCTAGGTACTTCCTGGTGCCCAAGCGGACAGGGGGTTGGTGCCCCATCCTAGATCTCCACGACCTGAATCAATATCTCAGGTCTCGCACCTTCCAGATGGTAACTCTGAACCAGATCATACCATCCCTGGAGCGAAACATGTGGTTCTGTTCACTGGATCTGCAGGATGCATTCTTTCACGTCCCAATCTGTCCGTCCCATCAGCGGTTTCTCCACTTCAGGGTCGAGGGGACCATGTACGAGTTCCAAGCCATGCCGTTCGGCCTGTCATTGGCCCCACGGGTCTTCACCAAGAGCATTGCAGTGGTGGCAGCCCATCTTCAGCGTTGAGGAGTACAAATCTACTCTTATCTTGATGACTGGCTCCTGGCAGGTTCCTCCCTTCAGGAGGTGGATAGGTCCAGGGATCTGGCTCTCCGAACATGCTCCCAACTCTGCCTCCTGATCAGCTAGGCCAAGTCGGAACTTGTGCCCTCTCAGGTGGTGGGCTTCATCAGGGCAGAGCTTGACTCTTGTCAAGCCAGAGCTCAGCTCCTGGTGGACAGGGCAGAGGTTCTCTCCTCCTTTGACCAATCATTTCTGGTTGGGCACTTGCGCCCTGCCCGGGACTTTCTGCGCCTTCTGGGCTTCATGGCAGCGTGCACCTCAGTGGTCCATTGGGCCAGGTGGCACATGCACCCCCTCTAATGGGAGCTGGTAACCCAGTGGACTCAGCGCCAAGGTCATTTTGATCAGATGATCACTGTAACCCTGAAGATGTGGTGGACCGCCCCAGAATGGTTGCAGGAAGGGATCCCGTTTGTCCACCCGAGCCGATCATCGTCCTTACGACTGATGCTTCTCTCATGGGCTGGGGAGCCCACATGGGGGACAGCAGGACCCATGGGTTCTGGAACCCCAAGGAGTCCCGATGCCACATCAACCTGTTGGAGCTAAGAGCAGTCAGACTAACACTGTCAGCTTTCGCTCCTCAACTCTGGGGTCAAGTGGTTCAAGTCCAGATGGACAATACCACAACCATGTACTACCTCAACAAACAGGGTGGTATGCACTCTGGTCTGCTGTGCATGAAGGCGCTCCACATCTGGACCCTCGCAAGCCATTTGGAGGCGGATCTCCTAGCCATTCATGTGGCAGGAGTCTCGAACCAGTTGGTGGATGCTCTCAGCCACATAGGCAAGACATCCCCACGAGTGGTCTCTCCATCCAGAGGTAGCTTAAGTGTCTGTTCTCCTGTTGGGGCAAACCGTTGGTGGACCTGTTTGCCTCCAGGGAAAACACCAAGCTGAGGCTGTACCACGCCCGTTCCCTCAGCAGGGCTCGCTGCAGGAGGATGCCTTCTCAAGGCCATGGACCCCAGGACTCTTCTACTACGCCTTCCTTTCATTTCCATTGATCCACAAAGTGTTACTCAAGGTGAGGAGGGACAAGGTGAAGGTGATCCTGGTAGCCCCAGATTGGCCGCACCAGTTCTGGTACCCAGATCTCCTCAGCCTCAGCTGCAGGCCCCCAGAGCGGCTTTGTACACGCCTGGACCTGATATCATTGAACCAGGGGAAAGTATTCCATCTGGACCTTCAATCCCTGCACCTCACAGCCTGGTACCTGAGCGGCTAGAGTTCCAGGCTCTGGGTCTTTCCGAGGATGTCTACACAGTGGTGGAGGCATCTCGTAAGGAATCGACCAGAAAATGTTATGCCTTGAAATGGAAAATGTTTTCCATTTGGTGACAGTGTAAGAGTCTGGACCCCTTATTCTCCTCTGTGGCTAACATTATAGACTACCTTTGGTCTCTCTCCAAAGGGGGTCTACGGTCATTGACCCTTAGGGTACACCTGGCAGCCATTTCTGCTTACCGGGCATGGGCCGGTCAGTCGACATTGGCACAGGAGACAGTGGTTGGGCGCTTCTTCAAAGGCCTGGATCACATATCCCTTCCGGTGTGTGAACCTCCACCTCCGTGGGTTCTGTTGCTGGTTTTGGCAAAGCTCATGGGCAAGCCATTCGAACCCATGCACAAGTGTGAGCTCTCACACTTGTCGTGGAAGACGGCCTTCCTGGTGGCTATCACGTCAGCCAGAAGGACAGGGGTGCCCCAGGCACTTTCGGTGGACTCCCCTTATCTGGTCTTTCACAGGGACAAAGTTGTCCTGTGGTATCAGAGTTGCACCTTAACCAGGTGTTAACTCTGCTGGTATACTACCCTAATTACACCTCGGGCGCCGAGTACAGGCTCCATACCTTGGACCTGCGATGTGCTCTCTCCTATTACAAGGAGAGGATGGCGGAAATTCGTGGAGAGGTTCGCCAGCTGTTTGTCACCTACGCTGAAGCTGCTTCTGGCAGACCTGCAGCCAAACGGACCATAGCAAAATGGATTACATCATGCATAGGTCTGCGCTATGAGTTGGCGGGCAAGGAGCCTCCCAGAGGGATAAGAGATCATTCTACCCGCCACACCCGCTGAGTGGCTGCTTCCAGGGACATCCCTATCCAGGAAATCTGTCTGGCTGCTACCTGGAAGTCAGCAAACACCTTTATTACCCACTACCACATCGACCTTGAGTCACGTCGGGATGCTGGTTTTGGGGCCTTGGTTCTCCAGTCTCTGTTTCCTCAGTAGGGGGTGTGCGCCTTGCCTCCCTCCTCCCGAAGAACTGCTTGGAGTCTGCCGAGAAGTGTGGATGAACAACATATCCATGCTCTTAGAAGAACAGGTTACTCACCTGTAACAGTAGTTCTAGGAGTGGTATATGTTGTTCATCCACATGCACCCACCCAACCTCCCTGGTTTTAGGCACACAACCTTGCTTCCAGCGGGCTAAGATCTGGCGGCGTAGGGTGGAGCCAAGGTATTTAACACTCGGGTGGGTGGGAGGAGCCATCTTGAATACTTTCCGCAAGATTTAAAGGGAAAGGGACATGCCAGAAGTGTGGATGAACAACATATACCACTCCTAGAACTACTGTTACAGATGAGTAACCTGTTCTTCTAGTGGTGACTGATTTTTCGTGTGGTCTGGGATTGAACCTTGAACCCATTTAAGAGAAAAATTACCTAATGCAATTTTCTGAGGTCAGTCGGGACAGCCATTCTTGCTGACTATGCATCACATGGTGGTGACTTTCTGTAGAGCAGTATAGTACCAGCCTGACCATACAGTTGTACAGTATGGTAAATTGATCAAGTTTGTCACTGATGCAGTAGCCATACTGTATATTGGCATAGTCCATGAGGGGAGAGATCTGAGTCTGCACAATCTTTAGCCGGGTTTCAGGTACAGTACTAGATCATTCTTGTACCTGTACTTTCTTTATTAGGTAATCAGTGTGTACATTACTACTGGGGTCTGTCCAGTACCTTAAGTACTTATAGTTGTCCACTTGTTTGATGAGACTACCTTTAGTAGTCATAACCAGTTGAGGTTTCAGAATATTTTTCAGTTTAGCAGGAGGACAGAATACCAAAATTTTGGTTTTGCTCAAACTTTCAGTTTTCAGTTTCAGTCGTGAGAACTTAAAAATGCCTTAACCCAACAAAAGCCTTCTGTATCCTAGGCTGTACTACTGCATGGGAGACATCGGAGGTGTAAAGCACCATATCGTCTGCATATAAATGGTAGTTTCTATCTCCGATGTGCTCCCCAGTCACCTCAGATAGAGTATAAATAGTGTCCCAGGACCAGTCCCTGTGGGACTTCCCTTACCATACTTAATTCCCTAGATTCTTTACCTTTTACCTCTGCCCTTTGTTTATAGTTATCACAGTAAGCAGCAAAACATCTGATGGTAACATTATCTGCACCAATGTCCTCCAGTCTCTTCAGCAAAGTTGACTGGTTTACCATGCCAGAGGCCTTGGAGAAGTCAACAAAGATGGCCCCAGTAAATTTACCAGAGTTCATAGCAGTGATGACATCCTCCAAGACCCTCAACATATAAGTGATGGTATTATACCTTCGCAGACCTAATTGAAAGTCATCAATGAGACCCTCCCTTCTAAAACATGCTGTAACTGCTTGAGGACTATTTTTCAAGCATATTTGATATATCTGACAGGAGAGATACAGGGCAGTAGTTTGTCATTCGGCAGGGCTGCTCCCTTTAAAAATTGGGACAACCTTGGTCAGATTCCAATACACAGGAATCTGCTTAGTGGTCAGTGGCTAGTTAAACAAGAACATAAGCAGTTCTGCAATCTGGGGAGCTGAGCGTTTTAATAACCAGGGAGATAAACCATCTGGTCCACAGCTTTTTCCTGTCTTCAGCTCCAGTGGGAGCTCAAGTACTTCATGGCCCTAAACTGCAGAAAAAGAGAACATGTTGCTGTTGCCAGGATTCCTGTAAGCATATATGCTCTGGCCAGTACCATTACAGAAATTTCCAAAGACTATAAACATTTGTTAAATTCATCTGATAATTCTCCTTCCCTAATAAGTTCAGCATAATCCAGATGATTTTTTGTTTGCAGAGCTTTTAGTTTTACTACTCAAGTTCTTAATAATGGCCCAACATTTATGGGGTCACCTGCTGCCTCAGATGTTTTAAATCTAAAAAAGTTCATTTCTGAGTTCCTGGTCTCCATTACACAGCAATTTCCAGCCTTCCTATGAAGTTCCACAAAATAGGAAGCAAAGGATGAGAAAGGGGGTGGAGGAATAAAATAGAAGCATGCAGCATTCATTGGTAAGGTTTATGAGACTGCACCATGCAGTTTGACCAAAGTAGTTGAATCACAGTTTGCATTTAGTGCATTTTTAACTGTATCATCATAATGGGGGGTCGGGGTCACAGAAAAAGGCCCCCATGCATCTGACTGTTGAAATGTTGACCTGCAAATGAGCTTGTACTCTCTTCTATTTGCTGGCAGTTTATGGAGTGGAGCTGCTGCTGAAAATCACTGGACTAGGACCCATTCAATACTTCCGCTCAGGATGGAACCTGTAAGTGATCCCTAAATGCAAGAAACTCACCTCCTGTCCATCTTGCTTTTCTTAAAAATGTACACGCCATGCAGTGTATGTGTGTGTGTTGTAGATACTTAAGACAGTATGTAGGGTCTATGTATATGAGATGGGGGTGTAAACATAACACAGGACAATGGGGTGTGCTTATGCATAACAGCATATATGAGATGTGTGTTTAACCATTCAGAAATGCAAGTACAGAGCTGAAATGAAATACTTTTTCTTTCCTTAGCATGCCTTGAGGAACTCTGAGTTCTTGTAGTAAACTCCTCTTGAAGAGGAGGCAGTGTGGTGTAGTAAGTTAGAGCATTTGCTTGGGAACCAGCAGATCACTTCAAACTGCAGATTCTCCTTGTTGATCTAAGATGGAGCAACAGTATCCAGGGTTCAAAGTGTGCAGTCGTTGCTCATAGAAGATGTTTGTCACTGACCCGCATGACATGTGTGTACTGCCTGGGTGGGCAACATGACATGGCCCGGTGTGGCCTTTGCAACAGCATGCTTCCAGAATCCCTCGAGGATAGGAAGCTCCAGCTCTCGCTGGGTCGGCCTTCGGAACAGGTTCTGGAGGACTTCCTTAAGGGCCTCAAAAAGGCCTCGACTGTGGCCAGGTTGGCTCAGCAACTTGCGGTTCTTGAGGTGAAGCGGCGATGGTCATGGTGGACACCTCATGTGGTCTTGATGCTGTTCCAGCTGGGGCCAGCATCGGAAGATCATTCACCAAAGGATTCTGGGACATGTGTTTGGCCCTCTAGACCCTGAGGGACAGCCCTGCCATCATAATGGTAAGAAGCACAATCTGTGCCGGTGCCAGTCTTGGGACCAGGAGAGATTGCGTTCCTCTCGGCCAAGTGGCAGGTTGGGCAAAGTCGAAGGCTCTATGATCCCCTTGTTGAGCCAGTTGACTTCGACTATGGTTAAGCAGGCTGCCAAGATTTTTCATGAGCCTGTTGCGTCATTGTTGAATGAGTTTGAGGATTTGATCTTACAGACTCTGGTGGTCCGGTCCTCACCCAGGAGGACGTGATCCGGTCAGTGTCCCTGTCCTGTCGTTGGCGGGAGCAGCCTCCACTGGCAGTAAAGCCTTCCACACCAATCATAATTAATGTGGGCCAGCTTGTAGTTTACCACAATCAGCTGGGAGGCTTCCCTCACCGTTGACCAGCCAGTCGGTGGTCAAGGTTGCGCTTGAGATCTCGATTGTGACGTTCCCACTCTCAGTCCTGCTTGACCAGGAGGCATCACCATTGACAATTCTCAACCTCCTTATCCTTCGGTGAGGAGAGACATCATCACAAGCTGCAACAGTGCTATGAATAGCTCCTCTGGCAAAAGTGGGCCATAGTGGGGCAGGGTAGGGCTTTTCCCCCTGGACCTCTGGTTAAGTGACTGACAGACCAGTGGCACCCCTGGCTGTCCACACCACACAGTCCCCCCCCTCCATATCTGCTTCTCCACCTATTCTAGTGGAGCCACCACCACCGCAACCAACGGTGGGTGCTTTATCCAAGAAGGCCTGTCCAGCCACCAGCTTGCCAGGCCGACTGTCGACGAGGCTCACCCTGGGAGAGGATAGCCAGGAGGTCCATGGTGAAAAATGGTTATGGGCCATTTTTGAGGACTCCTCAGATGACGAGTCCATGGCCTCCTCTGAGACTCTCCTCCTCGACCAAGGATCGGTCGAGGAGTGGACCACCAAGCATGGCCCAGAGGATGCCACTCCTTGCATCATGCCAGTGACCCGTGTTTGGGAGCACTCCCGAGGCACCAGGGAGAGAAGGTTTGAGCATCCGATGACAGCTCACCTTCTCTGGGGAGGAGAGGGTTGAGAGCTCCAGCAATAGTAAGCCTCCCAGCAGCAGCTGGGTGATATTGTGCTGATTGTCTTCCACATACGGGGTGATGGGACGCAGCTGACAGTGGAGTGGTGTGCACAGGAGTGTGAGCACCTCCACTAGATGTCATTACAGGTATGCGCTCATTAACGGGAGGGGGGCAGGGAAGTAACCACACAGCACAAGGAAAAACCCTGGTGACTGGATAGACTACATCATAGCCGAGCATCACGCCCAACGTCAGATCCTACCTCCTTAGTCCTGATGCATCCTGATCTTTACCTCCACCATCATGTAACTGAATACTTCTAAGAGGTGCAGAGGAGCAAAGGTGATCCTCCTTGGGGCGCAAGCTAGGGTTGCCTGAGGGTGTGTCTTGGGTGGGTCAGTGATCCAGAGGTTCCCAGGTAGAGAGGATCTCAGACAGGGCCGGGGAACAGCTGGGATGACTGAGGCGTTCAGTAGTCGGCAACCAGGAGGGAAAAAGAATTGGGGGCATGGCCCGTGTCCTTCAGGCGCTTCTCTGACTCATCCCAATGTCCATGTGTGTCCTGCTTGAGGTAGTCCAAAAGAGAGTCAAATTTATTTATTGAAATGTTTCGCCAGAAGGCACACTAAGCAACAGTTGTCACCTCCCAGTGCTACTGGGGTACAGTAATACATACGTATATACAAGTTGCATAAGTCATCATTAACATACATTAGCAAAAATAGATGTTACATACAGTGTCCTGCATAATAAGGGACAATTGAGAGAATATCCATTTGCATAGGACAGACGGGTGTTTCATACATACATTTGTAGTCAGCTGTTACATACAATGTACCGTACAATTAGGTTAATTGGAGGAACAAATAATAAGTGCAAGGGAGTGAGTAAGGGATACACAGGTGTGGACAGACATAGAAAAAAGCCTAAAGAGGTCAAACAAGTGCTAGAGGGACAGGTGGATCTCAGTGTGTGGGCAAAACAATGTGGTAATTGTGCAAAAGTAAGCAAGTGCAAGTGAAAAGAGGTAAGGTGAATGGAGGAGGAGGGAGAAGAAGTCTAGCCCTGGATGGACCCCTCAGGATGCTGAGAACCCTGCAAGGGGACAGGGAGGTCTAGAGTGAAGGAGGGGAAGGATGTCAGTAGGACTTAGAGAGTGTAGGGAGGAAGTGTGGTACAACACCTAAGAGAGGAATAGGACCTAACCCAACAAATTCTGGTCAGATCCACCACGGCTGCATAATGAAGTTAGTGAGGTTGTGTGGACCTGTTATGGAGACATGGAGAAACAACACAATAGTTTTTAACTAGTCAGTCTGACCTCTGTGGTAGGGAAAGTGATGGAGTCACTCTGAAGGAAGAATAGTTGAGTACCTAGAGGCCAGTGGGCACAGGACCCAAGGCAGCATGGGTTCACAGAGGGAAAGTCATGTCAGACTAATCAATGAGATTTCTTTGACTGGGTGACTAAAGTAGTAGACCAGGGAGGGGCTGTGGACATGGCCTACCTAGACTTTAGCAAGGCATTTGACACAGTCCCACACAAAAGATTAATAGTCAAATTAACCAGCCTGGGAGTGGGTCCCAAGGTAGTAGCCTGGGTAAAACATTGGCTGGACAACAGGACACAGAAGGTAATTGCAAATGGAGTCCACTCTGAAGAAAGAGGGGTTACTAGTGGGGTACCACAGGGTTCAGTATTGTGTCCAGTCCTTTTTAATGTCTTCATAAGTGACATTGCAGAGGGACTGGAAAGAAAAGTATGCCTCTTTGCAGATGACACAAAGATCTGCAACAGGGTTGATGCACAAGGAAGTGTGGAAAAGATGAGAAGGGACTTGGCAAGGTTGGAGGAGTGGTCAGAAATATGGCAGCTAGGATTCAATGCAAAGAAGTGCAAAATAATGCACCTGGGAAACAAGAACCCAGGGGAAGAATACACAATGGTGGGGGGGAGGTAGTAACAACAACAAAAAAGGAAAGGGACCTGGGGGTAATCATATCAGATTACCTTAAGGTTAGCAAGCAATGTGAGAAGGCAGTAGGGAGGGCAGGCGGTATACTGGGATGCATAGGGAGAGGCATCAGCAGCAGAAAACAGGAAGTTGTTATCCCTCTATACAGACAGTTGGTGAGACCCCATCTGGAGTACTGTGTCCAGTTCTGGAGACCCCATCTCCGCAAGGACATAGACAGGATAGAGGCAGTCCAGAGGAGGGCAACTAAAATGGTGCAGGGTCTGCAAGAGAAGCCATATGAAAAGAGACTAAAGGAGCTTAATATGTATACCCTTGAGGAAAGAAGGGAGAGGGGGACATGATAGAAACTTTTAAGTACCTCAGTGGAATCAACAAAATCCAAGAGGGTAGCATCTTTCAGAAAAAGAGACGTGCAAGAACAAGGGGACACAATTTAAAGATAGAGGGGGGCAGTTCAGGGGCAATGTGAGGAAGTATTATTTCACAGAGAGGGTAGTGGATGCATGGAACAGCCTTCCTGAGGAGGTTGTGGGGTCTAAAACTGTGGGAGAATTCAAGAATGCATGGGACAGACATAAGGCAATTCTTGTGGGGGTAGGAAGAAATAGGCTGTTGGTTAACTAGGATCTGCGGCCTATCCTGTAGGTAGGGAAATGGGCAGACTAGATGGGCCAAGCGGTTCTTATCTGCATCAAAGTCTATGTTTCTATGTTTAGTAAGATTTGTTTTAGTTTACATTCTAAGGAAGGCAGACACATTATTAGGAAAAGATATGGAGATGTAGATTTCAATGGAAGGAATGGTAAGCGATATAAGTATGACAGGTAGAATAGATGGCAGTACATGAAAAAGTAATGGCTGTCATATGTTCAGTATTGGGATTATTTACACAGTTTTATAGCGAAAAACAGGGGGTTTGTCCATGCAGTGATGTAAGTTCTATTTAAGTAATGTGTTGATGTTAGGCAGTCAGGTGTAATGATGGACTTCATTAGGAGAGAAAATGTGATAGTAACTTTTATAAGGGGTCGACCTGAAATCATCCAAGCAGGCCACTAAAGCAGTAGGTAAGACTAGGGGGATGTTGGAGTGTATTAGTAGGGGGTATCACAAGTTGGAAGAGGGAGGTAATAATCCCTCTTTACAAGACACTGGTTAGGCCCCATCTGGAATACTGCATGCAGTACTGGAGCCACACCTTCACAAGGACATTAACCAGATTGAGGCATTCCAGAGAGGGCAACCAAAATAGTGCAGGGACTACATCAGAAAACATATGAGGACAGATTAATGGAGCTCAATATATACCCTACAGCAAAGGAGGAGAGAGTGATATGATGATGAAAACATTCAAACACCTTAAGGGCATTAACAAGGTGAAAGAGTCTAACATGTTTCAATATAAGAAAATAGCAGGACAAGAGGACACAGCATGGGATTAGAGGAGCGATTAAGGGTAATGTGAGGAAGTTCTTTTTCACAGAAAGGGTGATGGATGCATGGAGACGGTCTACCTCAGGAAGTGGGGGATATGAATACAGTGCAGGGCTTCAAACAGGCATGGGATATGCATAAGGGAACAATACAGCTGAGTATGAATAGATAGGCCATTGACAGAGCATAAGGTAGAAAAAGAAATGGGCAGACTGGATGGGCCTTGCGGTCCTTATCTGCCATCATCTTCTGTGTTTCTATGTCGCTGTTGATGAGGTTAAGGTAGTTATGCCTGTGATAATGGGGATATCAGGACAATATAAGGTCTATACAGGAGAGGAGCACAAATATGCACCGTGTCATAAGTATGTGTTCAGAGTGCAGGCAAATGCGATATGCAGGTTTATTTTACAAATACAGTAGGTAACAAGCATTTGTCAATGCCGAATGTTGCTTGCTTGTATGTGCTGTTTAGGTATTTGGAAGTGATAGTTCCATGCCTTCCTCCCAAGACATCCACTGTGTCTTTCCGTGCAGTATTCAGAGAAGAGTGGGAGGGGCAAGGGCCACAGCAGTATAGCAGTTGCCAAGGGGGTGAAGAGGTGGACAATAGTCCATTCAAAGGCAAAAGAGTCCTGCAGGAGCTCACTAAATTGAAGGTGGACAAAGCAATTGAACCAGATGGCATATGCCCAAGGATATTAACAGAACTGCGAAGGGAGATAACAGTACCTCCGGCAGCCATGTTCACTGAGTCATTCAATATGAGTGAATTGGAGGAGGGCACATGTGGTCCTTCTACACAAGTGCGGCAGCAGGGAGGAGGCAGGGAACAATAGGCCGTTCAGCCTCACCTCAGTAGTGGGGAAGATCATGGAGACATTGCTTAAAGAAAGGATAGTGGGGCATCTAGATGCCATCGGAGCCCAGGACCATAGACAACATGGATTCACAGTGGGACATCATGTCAGATTAATCTGGTTGATTTCTTTGACTGGGTGACAAAGGAAGTGAATCAGGGTGGGGCAGTGGACAACACTTACCTGATTTCAGCAAAGCCTTGACACCATCCATATAGGAGGCTGATAAACTAGCTGGGTAGGCTGGACATGGGAAAGGGTGGTAAACTGGGTTAGAAACTGGCTAACAGACAGGAGGCAGAGAGTGGTGGTAAATGGTGTGCAGTCTGGGAGACGGGGCGACCAGTGGGGTGCTGCAGGGATCGGTCCTGGAGCCAGTTCTGTTCAGTGTCTTTATTAATAATATTGCAGAACGTCTGAAGGGAATTTTTTCACCAAATTTTCAACATAGCCATTTTAAGATCTCTGCTCATGAACAGTGTCACTGTGATTTTCTTAATCTGTCCCAAACATTGATTGCACACACCGAATGCACCATTGTGCACTACATGCACGGAAACACATTTTGGTCGACGTGAAAAATGACAGCTGTACTGCTGTAAAAGGAGTGGTAAAATGGCAAAGTTGAAAATCTGAGTGCAAATATTAAATTTGCGAACTTACGAGCTGCATGAGGAACTGCTAAAGGCACGCTTGTAAAACAGTCATTTCTAGGAAAATTGTTCACCAAATTTTCAACATAGCCATTTTTAAGACCTCTGCTCATGAACAGTGTCACTGTGATTTTCTTAATGTTCCCTTACATTGATTTGCAGCACCAACTTCGCCATTGTGCGCTTCATTGCGTGAGCACATTTTTAGGCGAGATGTGAAAAATGACAGGTGTACTGCTCATAAGGAGGTGTGGTAAAATGGCAATGTTGAAAATCTGGAGTGAAAATATTGAAAATTCGTGAACTTACGAGCTGCATAGGAACTGCGCAACGCACGCTCGTAAAATAGTCATTTTAAATTTTTTGCAAATTTTCAACATAGACTTTTTGAGAGGCCACCTTTATGAACACTGGCAGTGTCGTTTTGTTAATCAGTCCGAAGGTAAGCTTTCACGCAGTGATACGAAATCACCCTTGGGCCGATTAAAGCCATGACAGTGCAAGAATTCACTGAGGAGGGTCCCAAAAACCCCATGTTGAAAATTGGGCTAAAATTCCAAAAATGCCTGAGATATGCAACAAAGTTGAAAAAACTTTATCTATTCCATTATACAGCTTACGGCATTTCCTCAGTTCGCGGTCGGCTTTGAAGAGTGAAGGCGTGTTCGGTCCACTGAAGATCATCGCTGAGCTCTGGAGGTAAGTATGGAGTGAGGTGTGTGTGTGTGGAGGCAGGGTGCGCGGTGGGTGGAGTGCGGGTTGGGGAGGGGCAGGGAGAAGCGCCGAGGACAGTTTTGTATTTACAGGTTTGTTTTTTTAATAAGATGGCGAGGACATTTGCCACGCTGGGGTGGGCTCCCAGCGTGGCAGCTGGAAGGCTGTTAGGGGGCTGGAGCCACGGGGATTGGGCACCCCGCTGGCTGCTAATGATAATTTTGCCACGCTGGGTGGGCTCCCAGCATGGCGCCTGGATGCTTTGGGGGAGGCGTGCAGCTGACTGGGATTGGGTACCCAGCATGGCATCTGGATGCTTTGGGGCGTGGAGCCGGCGGGGGATTGGGCACCCCGTCGGCCGCTACAGTGTGGGGGGAAGAGGGGTGAAGCAGGCAGGTGTGCGTCGCGTGCGGCGTGTGGAGGGGAGCTCTGTTCACTGAAGCGGAACTCTCCCTTTCAACTGTATGACCACTGCATTTTCAACTGCTGTCATAGACAGCTGCAGCAGTGATTGGGGAACTGGGGCCACGCCTGCAAACACGCTGACTGCATTGGAAGACGGGTGCCACACCTCCGAAAACTCAGATGATGGCACTATGTTTCTTGCACAAGCGTGCAAGCAACATAAAAATAGGAGTAGATGCAATTGATAGAAATATAGATAATTACATAGACAGACATACAGATAGACAGACAGAGGGAGAAGTTACAATCATGACGGTCTTTGGAGAGGCAACTGCCCCTAGAGTCATGGTCATGTTCACTAATTTGGGTTGGGAAATGTTTCAAGCAGCACTATTTCGCTGTCAGTAATCACCTATCGGTTTAAGCATATATTGGAATGTCTTAAAACAGTTATAGTACAGGAAAAACAATGAAAGCAATTGTGTTACAGTTTAGTACTGAAACATACATGTTGCCACCTTGCTCCAGTGAGCACCCTCCCCCAAGCAGAGTGCCAGTCTTAAACAGCATCTGACTCCTTCAGGATAAGTGAAAGAAAATATAATATTTAGACACAGATCAGTTTATATTTCACATTAGTTCTGTATTTTTCCCCCGCATTATTTTTTACTGAGGCCATTTGCATGAAAAGAGGACTGCTGCTCCTGAAGTGTTCATGTATTCCTGATGCTTTCTCCCTACCTGAGGTCATAATGCATGGCTTGTAACATCACAGTTACTCCCATGACAGCAGACTGTGATGTCACAACATAGCATTATGACTTGAAGTAGGAGAGTAGGTATACAGGCAGATGAACTCTAACGGATAAAGATTACATATTCATCCAAATTTCTTTGTAATAAAAGATAGGCAGGAGAAATCTGCAGAATATATTTCAAATGTAAGCTAAGTTGTACCAAGTTATTAGTTTTTCAAAGTTTTCACTGTGGCATCTGCAGCTCTGATTATAAGAGGAGACCTGAAAAATGTGTCTCAGAGTAAGTGCAGAATAATTTTTCTTAAATCTGTTTCAAGATATTAGGCCTTTCCTCCTTTTTTTTATTTAATGATAAAAAGAAGTAGCACCTTTCTTCTGACTGGACTAATGTAAATTATGACAGTCAGTGGTTTGGGATGTGCTAAGTGTCCCCAGGAGCAAGGTGTGTTTCTTTGCTGTCTAGACAGTAGGCTGTTATAAAAATAAAATAAAAAAACACACAGATCAGTCATTCTACCAAGGAGACATGCAGAGGTACAGCAATTGGGGGGGGAGGCAAGAGTTGTTTGGGACTGCAGCTTCCATTTTTGAAATGGAAAAAAATTCATGTTGATCTTGTCTCCTGTTCTAGCCTGAAAAGAACATATTTTAAATGCCTGTTTTAAGTGTGTATAATGGACTGTTTTGCCATTTACAGTAGGAGCCAAAGAATGAATGTGTAACAGGTGACATTATGGTTACCTAGCAATTGTATGCCAAAGCAATGTAGGCATGTAATTAAGAACTGGATCAACAGAAGGCCATTGCTAGATTATTATGCACATTGACAGAACTTAAATTATAGCTAACAAATTGCTGCACAGTACTTTGAGGATGCATAAAGTGTAAAACATCAGTTAGGAATTTTAACAGCTGGCGCTGAGCTGGTGTCTTAAATATGTAAGAATTCTACATGGATGTTATTTTCTAGCTGCTCTTTATCATCTTGTATTGAGACACCTATATTTTCAATACATAGAATAATGGATAGGCATGTGTGTGTTATGGATTTTTACGTACCCGAGGTGTGTGATGACCCATAAACTTCGAGAGCAAAGCTCGAGAGATTTACACAGTTGTCACACACCAAGGGTGTGTAGAAAGAAATCCATCACACACACTTGCTTATCTTTTATTTTTTATAATTACTGGTGTTTTGCTCTGTTTGCGTGGCTTTGCGTGGCTTTGTATACTGTATCAACCTGCAGGTTAATATGACTTTTTAAATGGGTTGATATTGGGGGTCACCGGTAATTATAGAGCTGTCTTAGCACTAGTATCACAAGATGTGCCAATGGTAATCACTGAACCTACATAAATGGAGAATGAAGGAGGCCTGCTTACTCCATTGAAATGAGATGTGTGCTGTCCCACTGTGTGTCATAGCAGGATTTCTAATTTTGAACTTGGCACCAACACAGCAGGGAGTTCTCTATTTCTTCAACAACAACAAAAAAACACTTTATCATCAAAGAGTGTGTTTACCAAGTACTGTGCCCAGGATTAAAATAATTTGAACCCCTTCCCCCCAAAAATGTGCCCTGACATGAAACAGCATGTTTAACATAAAGACAATTAAAAATGAATTTCTAAATGCATTACTAAAACCAGTGCTTCATGATTAAAATAATTTGAACCCCCTCCCACAAAAATGTGCTGACAAACTGCACTCTGGGAAGATTGCCTGGGAAAAGATGCAATAAAAAAAACTGAACAACAGGTTCCTGGGGGTAAATGTTAACATCCTGTTTCTAGTGTCCCTGATAAAATGAAATAAAAAATACAGTTGAGATTTTTTTTTTAATGTCAGGTTTGATTAGAATAGCTTTTAAAATCACCAATTGTTTTCTTGTTCAGTGTTTTCTAATACATACTTCTCAAACTTAAAAGAAAAAACACACTTTATCATCAAAGGATGTATGTATCAAGTACTGTGCCCAGGATTAAAATAATTTGAACTCCCTCCCCCAAAAATGTGCCCTGACATGAAACTGCATGTTTAACTTAAAAACAATTAAAAAAATGTATTTCTAAATGCATTACTAGCTCCAGTGCTTTCACAGTTTGAAACTACTAAAAGACAAATTATATATCAACTATATATTGAATATGGTGAACAAATATTGTTAATCCCAAAGCTGAATTTTGTTTTAGTATATAAATGTTTAAGAAAAACATGTGGCTCTTACTGTAAATTAAAATGCTGTGTCTGTTTTCCTTAGGAAATGTAGTTTCACTTGCTGTCTCCTTCTGAGGCCCAAGGTGGCTCTGATAATCATTTGTTCCAAAGGTTTTTAAGTTAGTTTGAAGGCATTAAATATCTTCCCTTCTCCTAGTCCTTCATGAAGGCATTAAGAGCTTCTGTTGTAGTCCTAAATAAAATGCAGGGCTCAGGGGCTCCTAACTTCACAGACTTGGTCTGTTGCTTGATACAGGTCCCAGACTAGTATGTCTTGTTACAGCATGATGGGTACCCTCATGCCAATCCCACATGAATAAAAAGTTGGGGGTGGATCTTTAGGAGCTTCTCGGGTGGGGGTGGATCTTACTCCAAAAAACAACAACTAATTCTGCCTCCCACTATTCAGGTTCCAGTTCTTGTACCACCCATTTAAGAAAGAAAATAGTACCCTGCAATCATTGACTAACATGAAAGCGTATTTATTTGAGGGAGGAAAACATTGCTTGGAGGAGGGTAAGGTGGAAGAGACTATTTACACCTTTAGTCAGTTCCACGGACAAAAATCATGACATCAATCCTTTTGTACATGCAAAACGTCTGCAGGCTCCACCTGCTGCACCTGTAAAACGGAACACTTCAGGATCCTGCAAGGGGGTGGAGAAATGCCAGTAGAGGTGGGTAAAGGTGAGAGTGAAGGAAAGTCAAGGCCCAGTAGGATCCTTCAGGATTCAGAGAACCCTGCAAGGGGGCTGGGAAGGCTAGTGAGACAGAGGGGAGAGATGGTTGTAGGAATAAAGAGAGGGGTACAGGAGAGAGGGAGGAAGGGTGAACTTAGCTTGGAGAAGGCTACGGCCAAGCCCATGGGACAACATCAGGATGCTGAGAATACCAGTAAGAGTGCAGGGAATGCTAGTAGGGAGAGTTGGATCTTGAGGGAGGGAGGTGGAGGTACCGAAAGGGAGAGGGTTTGTAGGGAGCTTAGAAGAAGGAGTTGGGGGGTCATAGCAGGAGCAGCTAGGTGCTAGGTAATTATAGAGGGCAGTGCTGATGGAGTAGAAGGAGGAGAGGTGGCAAATTTGAGGGGGAAGGGAGTTCTGTATTTAGGGAGGCAGTGGGAGTAGCCAGACTGGCCAAAGGGGGTGGATCTGCGGGGGACAGCCAGAGTACGGGAGTCAGTAGATCTAAGGGAATGAAGGGGGTAGTAAATGAGGAGGAACGGTAGGATGAGAGTTTACCCAGCCAGTATTTGGAGGTGAATTTAGTGCAGTGAGCGAGGTGCCTATTTGTAAGAGAGTGGAAGGATAGGGCTTGCTAAAGATCGCGGTAGTGGGTGCGAGAGGGAGCATCAAGGGGCAAAACAGCAGAAGGGGTTGAAGAGGGTGTCCAGTGTGGCCAGGGAGGACTTGGGAGCAGCACTACAGACTACGTCACAGTAGTCAAAAATGGGGAGGATCATCTTCTGGACAAGTTCACACCTAGCTGTAGGAGGGATGCAACTACGGTTCCTGAGCAGGGCACCAAACTTGGGGCGCAGTTTTTTCGGGATGGCGTCAATAAGCCCAGAGAAGTTGAGATGTTGGTTTAGCCAAACACTTATCTGAAGGAGGATGTGTCCTCAAGTAAAGTACCATCGAGGGTGTGGAAAGTGGGCAGGAAGGGGAGTCTAGAGAGTCTCTGCCTTGTACCAAAGGTCATGGAGACAGTCTTCTTGGCGTTGAATAGTTGATGGTTAGCAAACCAGAGATGAACCTTTGTCAAAGTCTTGCTGCAGGCTGGATGTAACCTCAGCTGGACATGAGCCAGATGCATACAGGTCCATATCATTGGCGTACATATGAATGGTGGAGAAGGGGGAACAGACAGATGGAAGGTCATTCAGGAAGATGTAGAATACTAGGGGTCCTAACACTGAGCCCTGGGGACTCCAGTGCTAATTGGGATGGTAGGGAAATGGCGTCCGATATCTTAACTGATTGGGTTCTTCCAGTAAGATAGGCCTTGAACCAGCTCGTGATTGAAGGAGACAGACCGCTGCTGCTGGGAGGCAGTCAAGGAGGAGGAGTGGGAGACAGTGTCAAAAGCCTTGGCAAGGTCGACAAAGATGGCTGAGGTGATCTGGCCATTGTTCATCCCGTAAGGATAGAGTCAGTGAGCAAGTAGAGGTGGTGGTGGAGTGGATTTTCCTGAAACCAGACTGGAAAGTTGTGAAGAAGGAAGTATCAGATAGAAACGAGGTAAGCTGGAAGAGAACAAGCTGCTCTTGTAATTTAGCTATAGTAGGGAAGAAAGAGATGGGCGATAGTTGCCAGGGGATGAGGGGTCACCCCATTTAGGTAGAGGAGGACCATGGTGTGTTTTCCATGGGGGACTGAGGCAGTTGAGAATGAGATTTAGAATAGAGAGAGGATAGGCAGTGGCAGGGGCTGAGTGAGAGAGAGAGGAGTTTAGGGTCAAGGCCATCAGGGGAGGAACCTTTTGAGGGGTTGATAGCGAGGAGGGATTTTAGAGTATCATTTGGGGAGACTGTAGTGAAGGAGAAGGAGGGATGAGAGGATGGTGGAAGGGTAGCTCCATTAGAGGTGGAGAGGAGGAGGGTAGGCAGGGAGGGACTTAAATAGTTCAGAGACACAGGAGCTATAATAGGCATTAAATTCCACAGCCTACGACAGGTGGGTCAGTCCACAAGAGTCTCATTTATTTTAAGCACTGGGGAGGGTGGATGGGAGGACGGAGGGGTAAAGTGAGCATGGACTACCTTCCAGAACTTGGAAGGGGAATTTATGTTTGTAAGGAAGGCAGTTTTAAAGTATTCAGACTTGGCTAGCCTTGTTGCCCTGGCACAGGCGTTTCGGAGTCTGCAGTAGGTCATGAGATCGCTAGGAAGCTGGGTAGCTTTGTGATGCTTTCAGGCACTATCTCTAACTCTGATGCAAGCTAGATGTTCCTGAGTAATCCATGGTAGGTGGTTTGCTTGAGTGGGGCAAAAACATTCCAATTTACAATGAATATTTATTTAAAGTAAGCAATGGCCATATCAACTGAGGGGATGGAAGCTAGGGGGGACCAATCAGAAAGGGCAAGGTTGCGCAGGAGAGGTTCTCGATCGAGGGATTTAAAAGAGCGTAAATGTAAGTATAACCCCTAGATGGCGCTATCCCAGGGGCTACTACCCCAGCCTGATTTGCCACTAACAGGTTGAGGGGCCTGGATCCGATGGCGGGTGCCTCCACCCAGAGGTCAGGGTTTGCAATAGTTAAACTAACTTGGTCACAGCCCTCTGGGACACTGCAACCCCCTTTCTTCCCACTAGTGGCCCACACAGTAAATCAGAATTACCTTCACAGTATACACTTACCCCCAGGACTGGTTCAGGCACTGGGACCCCTTGTAAAATAAGGAGATACAGTGTAACAATCACAGTACAATACTTTAACATAGACAAATACCTCAGGCAGTATAACTTTGCTGAAACAAGCAGCTCTGATTTATTTAGGGGGATATAACAAGGACAGGGGGAAATCAGGTTAATTAGCTTATCCTTTACTCATCTACCTATGGCTCTGTGCACAGGCCTATCCCTACCAGTTACTGTCCCTGGGTACCCAAGCCCTAGTGGCTAGTCCAAGATGTGACAGCTGGTAGGGGCCCTTTCACACAGAGAAAAGAAAAATTAGTTAAACAGTCAGCAGTACGTTAATTCCAGTTGGATTCAGTGTGGCAATTCAACAGGGAGCGACCCTGAATTAGTACTCACGACCTCCAAACAAGATAGGGTCCTTCAACGTCAGCAGGGCTACTCTTGAGCTCCACGAGACTCCTCTCACATTTATATGACAAACTGCAACAGGCAAAAGTCCTTTAATGGCAGCAGGATTCACTTGAGCTACACAAGCCTCCCTCACACATTTATATGGTAAACAGTAACAGGCAAAAGTCCTTTATGGCAGCAGGATTCACTTGAGCTACACAAGCCTCCTCACACATTTATATGGTAAACAGTAACAGGCAAAAGTCCTTTAATGGCAGCAAGATTCAAGCAGCTACACAAGCCTCCTCACACATTTATATGGTAAACAGTAACAGGCAAAAGTCCTTTAATGGCAGCAGGATTCACTTGAGCTACACAAGCCTCCTCACACATTTATATCTTAAAAAGAAAGTACTATACCAGGCAGGCTGCTTCTCTATCCCGATCGCAATTACTGCACAATACCCGGGAGAACACACAGCAGATTCAGTTCCTGACAGACTGAGCGCAATTCAGCAATTTCTCCAGTCTTCTACAGGGTGAGCCTGGTTTCTACTCTTCAGATATCCTTTGATTCTCTTCACAGGACGGATTCAGTCCTAACAAGCAGTTACACAAGCTGCAGACTGGAACTCGGGGGCCTTACGCGTTTCCCGACTAAAACTGCACACCGAAAAAGCACAGGGCTCCTTCCCTCTTCACTGCCAGAGCTCAACTGAAACTCCAGCAGACAAAACCGGGCACTTCCTTTGAGTTCCTCCCAGTTCTTGGCTGGATTGGCTGTCACTCACAATAGACTGCCCTGTTGGTCCAAAAGGGCCAAAGTCAAACTACATCTCCCAGAGTCACTGCCCATACAATCCTCTTGTGGCTGGCTCAGATTACAGTCAAGTTCTGATTCGTCCAAGGCACCATTTTAGAGCTACCTTAACCCACACTGATTGGTCCAGTTCAGCAGTTCAAAACTAGAATGGGAACTAGGCAAACACAGTTCTGACTGCAAAGAAAGCAGGTTAGACAAACTGTATTTTCATTATTACTCTAAATGATTTCTGGCAAACAGTTACATCTTTCAAATAGGTTCCTTTGCACTCCTAGCGACTGCAAAATGGAGTGAATTGGCAGCAGCTCGAGTGGTACTCAAGCAGAGAAACACATAGTCCCCCCCCATACAAACTAATTATGTCTGCAAGCAGACAGCTCTTAAAGAGACAGTACCAGAGGCTCTAAAAACACTCACAGATAAATGGCTTAAACGCCAAACACCATTCAGGCTTGGAGCATTCAAGCAAGCTCCTGGAAGTCTTTTGGGAACCCCCATTTGCAGGGGGGTTACATAAGGTTTTATGCGGTGCTTTGCGTCTGTGGACTTTCTGGACTATGAATATTGGGTTGTGGTCGCTGAGAGAGTCAGGAGGGGTGCCAGAGTTGATGACTCTGTGGAAGTGGGAGTGATTTTGTGTCTTGTGGTTTGGAGGGGTGGGTTCAGAAAACAGCTGGGAGAGGTTAAGGGCTCCAGTTTTGTTACGTGTTTTAGTTATTTGAGGTGATAGCCAGTTTAAATTGAAGTCACCAAGGATGTAAAGTTCCCCAGAGCGAGAAAGGGCAGTGACAGAGGTTAAGAGGTCAAGCGCGATAGAAGGCTGGACATTAGGGCGACAGTAGATGTTGGCTATAAAGATAGAAAGAGTGAAGGGCAGGGTCACTTGACTAGCTAGAGCATCATGGGTCGCTGGATTGGAGGATGAGTAAATAATGGAATACTGGAGGGAGGTAAGAACGTACATAGCCACACCACCACCCCCCCCCGCCAGCATGATCTTGCCTGAGGAGGGAGTAGCCAGGAATGGAGACCGAGTGGTCCAGGGTTGTATTCTTTAGCCAAGTTTCTGAGATGATTAGGATATCTGGTTTTAGAGTGGCCGCCATGGTTTGTAGGTTAATTTTTAGCAGCAAACAATGCATATTTAAATGTAGGATCTTGAAACCCTTTGGGAGGACTGAGGGAGCAGGGGATGGGGCGGTAGTAGAAGAGGAAACACCTGGAACACAAGGAGCAATCAGGACAGGTTTGGGGTGGATGTCCCCAGAGCAGAGCAAGAGTAGAGCGAGGATGAGGAAGTGGAGCTTAGGGGATTTGGAAGGAGATGACGAGGCCAGGAGTTTGGAGGAGAAGGGAGCAGAAGAGTATTAGAGCAGAAGATGAAGAACAGCAAAGAAAGTAAATCACCTGACATCCAGGGATAGTCTGTCTAGTAGTTTAAACAGTATATCTTCTATGGACTGGTCTCTTGCAATAGGTTATTACTCTTGGGAGTCTGCTAGGTGGAGCTGTCACAAGGTACCTTCTTTCAGCAGTCTTCTATGGGGCCGCCCCCCCATACATCACTTCCTCTGGCTGTGTATAAAAGGGGGCAGCCCCAGGTACACACTGTCCATTTTCCTGCTGGCTTCAGCTCACATGGCAGCTAGCTCAATCTTCTGCATTGGAGTCTTCGATGTGAACTTGAACCCGATTTTCCTTCTCTATGCCGGGCCTGTGGAACATTCCCAGGCCCCAGATCTTCTGCTTCTCCTGGCCTGTGCACCACAAACAGTACCCCCAGCTCTCCTTCTTTCAGTGGACCTGTGTTCATTCACAGCACCCCCACTGCTCCTTGGCCCAGGCTCTCTTGCTGGGTCAGGGACTCCGTCTGTTGCTGTCAAGGCAGCCTTCCCGGGACAGACCTCGGGGACCCGTGTTAAGGGTCCCCGGCCCAAGCCTTTTGTTCTTGGGATCGGAGGCAGCAGGACTCACACTCCTCCATCGACGGTGGCCCCTCCATCGTCAGGGCCTTCATCATCAATGGGACTGCTCCACGCATCAATGGAGCCTTCGTTGCTTGCATCCACGTCCACGGGCCATACCCTGTCGATGGAGCACTCCCTCATTTTTATCGCCCTGGGGCTATCCCCCCCACTCCCACCCCGCTAGGGTGTTCATCATCAACGGGGCAGCCCCCCCATCAATGGGGCCTTAGTTGCCCCACTCCTAGTCAACAGGCCATACCCCATCGACAGAGCATGTTCCTGGATGTTTCCCGTCGATGGGCACTGTTCCCCCATTGACGGAACATTCCTTGTCAATGGGGAGGCTGCTCCCATTGATGGAGCATGCTACTGCTCTCTCTCATCGATGGGGAGGCTTCCCCCATTTCCTCCTTCCTCCGTCAATGGAAGATACTGTTCATTCTTTCTTTTTGACGGAGGCTCTTCCCCATCAATGGAGAATACATCGTCGACTGGGCTGCTTGCCCCGTCGATGGGATGTTTTGTTTTGTGTTCCTCGTCAACGGGGCTGCTTCCTCCATCGATGGGGCATCCCCATTTCCATTCCTTATCACTGAGGCTGCTTCCCCATAAGTGGGACGTCCCTGCCTTCATCTCTTTCAGTGAGGCTGGTTTCTCCATCACCGACAGGGGCTCCACACCTCGGGAGTCTCCAGTGCGGGGTCCCCTCCCTGCCCCCCGCCCATCCTGGTACCAGCATCCTGTTCCTGCATCACTGGGGGTGCCCCTTCCTTTGTACCCTCGGACAGGGTTCCTGGGTCTCGCCCCTGGTTCCTCATCCCTCCTCCGGTGCCACCCCACTGGGGTCAGAATGCCCCCACCCACCTTTCCGGCATCGTCCAGTTCGGGCTCTCTCTGCCTGGCTCCCCCTCCCTCCTCCTGTTTCTGGGGGTCCATGCCTGGGGGTCCAGCCCTGGGGGTTCCCTGCAGGGGGCCCTTTCTGCCATGCCTGGGTTTGGGCTTCCCTTCCTTTCCCCTGTGTCATGCCCCATGTGGGTCTCCCGGTTGAGCAGCATTCTGCTGGGCCTTCCTTATGAACTGCCACTCTTGCGGCTGCCTCCGAGAGCTTCTCAGGGGCTCCTTCCCAGCCCTCGTGCCCTGCCATGCCTGTTCCTGTTCACTGGATGTGGTTCCCAGCGCCTTGTGTGCTTTGGCATGCGGGTTTTCCCTCTCGTGCCTTACTGCTTCACGGCCTTTCATATGTGGGCCATGTGGTCCAGTACCTCTGCGCCTGGTGTGTTTCGGCTTTGGCTCCTTCTTCCCGCACAGGGTCAGCCCTGTTGGCACTGCCCGTATATGCCCTTTCCATGCCTTCCTGACACCGGCTTCCTGCGGGCCTCAATGCCATGCCTGCATCTGCCCATCTGTCTGACACTGCCGTCGCCTTGCGGCACCCTGCCTGGCCTCAGGTGTCTGATTCAGCGCCCGACATCTGCCCATCAGCTGCCATCGCCCCTCCTGTGGTGCTTCGTTTTTTGGTCATGGTCCCGGGGCCTCTCTGATTTCTGCCCGCCATCTGGTCATGCCCGACGGTCAGTCTGGGACCTCTCCCTTACTGCCTCCCCTGGTTCCTGTCGTCTTCCTTGACTGTCGGGATATCCTGTTCCTGTCCCCCTTCCCGGGGTACTGCTCGAGTCTCTGGTGGGGCCTGTCATGGGGCAACTGCAACGGCCCCCCCATCCCGTGCCCTTCCTTCTGCCAGGGATGGGCCTACCCCTCCTCCTTGACCACTTTACAGGGCTTGCTCCCTGCCTCCTTCTACATGCCTCGGAGGCGCCCGGGTGTCCCTTTGCCCTTTTCTTCAGAGGCGTGCTTCCTCTTCCTTGAAGCTTCCCTCATCTCTGTGGTCCTTTTGGCAACCCCCAATTGTTCTTTGCTGTGGCCTTCCTGGTGCTTCTTGCCCTGGTACTCTCCACTCCCTGCATGCACCTTGCGTGCTTGGCATACTGTCCTAGGTTTGCTATGTTCCTGTCTCTGTGGCGCTTTGGATGCCCTACTGCTCTTGCTGTATGCCATTGCCTTTTGCAACCCTGCTCGGCAGGTTGAATCATTGGCATGGCCCTGTTCCTACTCTCCCTTCGTGGAGTACTGTCCTCGCCACCCTTAGCTTATCAGCCCTTCCGGGTGTGGCTTGAGTTGACTTGACTATGACTTTTGTGACACGCCGTCCCATGTCTGGGATAACACGGCTGTCCATTGGATGTGTCTGCAGCTCCTTCATGCAGCTTCCGCCTGGTTCTTGTTTGCTGCCTCTTTTTCCGTTGTCATGGATGTGTCTTCTTGGCTCTGCTTTTTGCCGTGGCCTGTATCCCAGCTTCTTGCTCCGCCTGTCCTCCCTTTTGTATAACTGCTTGGTACTGTCCCAAGAGTAATAACCAACTGCAAGAGACCAGTCCGTAGAAGATAGTATCATTACGTAAGAACTTACCATAACAGTAGATCTTCGAGGAATGTCTCTTGAAGTAGGTACAATCCCACCCTCTGTTCCCCTGCCTTTTTTCTTTTTCGCTTAGGGTCCTTGGATCTCAGTACGTTGGGATGGGTGTTTTCCCTTGGTCCCTCGGTCCTTGGCCTTTTGCGTGCTGCAGCTGGCGGGGAACAGTGTGTACCTGGGGCCACCCCCTTTTATACACAGCCAGAGGAGGTGATGTTTAGGGGGGGCGGCCCTATGGAAAACTGCTGGAAGAAGCTACCGTGTGACAGCTCCACCTAGTGGACTCCCAAGAGTAATAACCTACTGCAAGAGACAGTTCCTCGAAGATCTACTGTTATGGTAAGTTCTTATGTGACGATACTTTCTAGGCAAGTTCAGCTGTACTTAGTCTAAAAACTGCATTTCAAAGCAATTTTTAAGCATTAAACAAATTAAGTTAACACAGTTGTATCATAGCTAACTAAACTGTAAACAGGTTGAAAATTGAAAATAATCACAGCTCCGACTTCCGGTTGAGCTCTGTTGAAGATGGCAGCATAAACATCAAGCTCTGTGCCCGCCTAGCTCTAAAACTCTCCAACCATACCAATTTACTGCTGAAAGCAACTAAAAACATTGCAATCTGGGGGACACCGCACCAGAATACCAAACAAGAATTAGGTGTACCTGCTTCATTTAAGTCGCATTTCTTATGCCGCCACAATCTCGGAGGCTGAGGCCTCAGAATCAGAGCAATCCCAGGTGCCGGCGGAACATCAAGACCAGAATACTCCAGGCAGACGGAAACCAGCTAAGAATAAACATATTAAACTGGACATGATTTACAAACATCTTCTTATCTTTTCGAGCAGAGATTAGGGACCTCTATGGGGAATTAAGAAAGGACATAGTAAATCTTGAGCAAAGAACAGATGCATCGGAGTGCCAAATCACGGTAGTGGAAAATCGAGTGGATGATATGGAGCTAGAAATACAAAATCTACAAGACCAATATGCACAACTTCAAGCTAAGCAAGAAGATGCCAAGAACAGAGCTCGACGTAAAAACATTAGGCTATATTGTATCTCTGAGGGCTCCGAGGGGCAGGACATAACTGATTTCACCATTATTTTATTAAAATCGGCACCAGAATTACCCTCAGACTTACAAATTGAGATGGAAAGAGTACATAGAGCATTGGGCCCTAGCCCTACAGATCCAAATGCCAGACACCAGTCTATAATTGCTAGGTTCCTCAGTTATGCAGTCAAGGAGAAGGTGCTAACAACTGCTTGGCGCAGAGGAAAAGTTTTCTACGGGCAGACCTGCATATATTTGGACAATGACTATTGCGCCACGAACAACAAGAAATCGTGGGGCATATTTCGATATTTTACCAGCACTGAAGGAGGCATCCATTAACTTCACCATGCCATGTCCAGCACGTCTTGTGGTACAGCTCTCCATAGGTCAGCAAGAATTTCACACGGCTGAGGAGGCCAGGGAAGCGCTTCTGAAGCACGGACTACTTTAAGACGAGACCAGAACAGAGACAACAAACACAGGATCCGCCTACATGGCAGACTGCAATGAATGCACAGAATCTGCGAAGGGGATCTTGCCTTAGACTGGCTGAATTTTGTCGACCAGCCCGAGGACGAACCTGAAGGGTGGAAACATTAACTTTGGCACCATTACATACTAGGCCGGTTGAGACCTAGACCTCGGCCTCTGGTGTTTTGGAGACCTGAACTTTTTACACCACACGGAGAATCGCCTGTGGAGGTACTGCATTCTTTTTTGAACTGAGGGACATCTTCAAGATCTCTGTTTTCTATCTGGAGACTTGGACATGAGTATTACATGAAAACTCATAAAGCTGCTTGTATATCATTCGAATATGTTTGATATCTTAGATATTTAATGAGGTTGTTTATCCCTACATACATTAGATTTTAGTGGCTTTGGATATTTACAAGTAATACCCTGTCTGGAGTTTGCGTTATGGCAGCCAAATTATTTTATTTAGTGAAGGGTACTATTCGGTAAACCAAGATACACTGGTTCTACTTTGAAAACATATCATGTAGGGAGATGGGTAGGTACCAATTCTTCTGAGAGGGGCAGCTCAACTTTGTATTGTTTACCAGGGCTGATGATTTTTTTTTTTATCATGTGTATACTTTTGTGTGATTTATTTTTGGCCTGCCGTTTATTTGCTGTTTAGGGGACAACTCACCCCCAGGGGGCCCGGGAGATAACCATCTCTGGATTTCCTCCAGTGCACCCTCCTTTTTTGAAGGTGACACATACAAGGAGAACAAATGAGATCTCCCCTGCATTGGAAGTATGGTTTAAGTATATATGTTATAGCTTTTCTTGGATCTGTCTGATACAGATCCTGAATTGTAACATGGGGTGGCCTCAACAATATCTTTACCCCAACAATATATTGTTAGCCCTGTTGGCTCAGTTATATGTGTTGAAATGTTGCTACTGTGTTATAAGCTGGTGTGGGTGCACCTTTTATATATTTTTCAGCAGGATACAACTAAATCTTTATAGTCTATATGACAGTGAAACTCTAAAGACAGAAATAGAGGTTTTGCATAAGATAGAGACAGCGGGGAGAGACTCTCAGGGGACATTTGGAATATCAAAAATTAGTGGAAATCAAGGATGGTAGGACGGGATGTATGCTGTGACTCAGGGAAGCATTGTAGGCCCTAGATTTTTTCCAGAACAGCTCACTTTTTATATAATTAAAGATGGCAGTTAACACTGTAAAACATGTTTTGCTTAACATAAATGGAATTAATAATCGATTAAGAGATCCCATTTATTTCAGTACCTTAAAAACAATCTAGTGATATAATTTATTTACAACACCTTTCAGATAAAGAACACCAGAAATTAGTCGGGGGGGGGGCGGTTCCGAGTTTTTACTTCCTCATATCCTAAGGGAAAACGGAGGGGGTTGGAATTTTGATCCCTTCTGCTACCCAGTTTCACCTGGATTCACAGTGTACAGACCCTCAGGGTTGTTTTGTTATCCTTAGAGGTCTTATATATGAAAAACAAGTAACCTTGGTGAATGTCTATTTACCCCCACAACATACTCCTGAGAGGCTTCAGCGATTTTTTTTCACTTGGTTGCTAGACCATATGCAGGGTTGCCTGATTATGGGAGGAGATATAAACCTAACATTGATGCCTCATCTTGATTCCTCTGCCCCATTCCAACATCACCTCTCGCCATCACAGAAAAAATTTCAGACCCAGCAGAATTCTCTCTGAATAATTGTTATCTGGAGACATTTCTTTCCAACCACAGGGGCGTACACCTTTTACTCCTCTAGATATAATACATATTCTAGGCTAGACTATTTTTTTATATCTAAAGAACACAAAGACTGTCTACAAGATTTAACAGTTGGCCTCAGATTTGTATCAGGTCATTCCCCTTCACTTTTGAAATTAGATCTTAAAATCACAAAAAAAAAGACCACTGGGTGGCACCTGAATACTTCATTTCTTAAAGATGAGACCTTTAAAACTAGTTTTAGCCAAAGGGTTACGCAGACTCTATTAGAGAACTCTACCCCTGAAATTTCAGCCCGTTATGTGGGACACACTGAAGGCTGTTATCCATTGGGAGATTATTGCTTATACAGCACATAGGAAAAGACAATGGGAAAGTAAATATGTTAAACTCCATGCAGAATTACAGAATTTGCAACATAACCCAAACTTAGCTATAACAGAAGTGAGAGACCAGATTAATCAGAAGAAGGCAGAGCTGCAAAAGATTCTTGATGAAAAAACCCAGCAGGCATTATTTTACCTTAAGGCATATAAATTTGAAGGGGGCTCCAGAGGGGCTAGAAACTTAGCGTGTAGACTCAGGAATCATAGGACAGCCACGTATATCACCCACCTTAAGGACCCTCAACAAAACATCTATGCCCGGAACACTCCACAGATAATGGAAATTTTCAGGGCAACTTATTCTAATTATATGGAATGCGCCTCCCCCCAGCCGAGCCATCAGGCTTATGAGGAGTTTTTAAATATATCTCCTCCTTAAAATTACACAGGATATGGCAGAGAGAATAAAAGCCCTGATTAGAGCAGAAGAACTAAAGAGAGTAGTTCCACACAGTAAAACCTTGAAAACACCAGGCCCAGATGGTTTACCTTCTGAATGGTACAAAACTTCTTCAAACAATTGGCCCCAGCTTTGTTGACAGCTTTTCAGGAGATTCAGGAGGGTGCACCCCCCATGGGCCCATACTTATATCTCCCCCATTCTTAAACCAAACAAGCCAGCGGATCAACCCACTTCTTACCAGCCCATATCCATTTTAAATATGGATTACAAGTTGTTCATGTCTATTCTAGCTTTTAGAATTGATGAGATGCTGCCACACCTTATAAACCCTGACCAGTCAGGATTTATTTGCACTCGTCAAACCACAGATAACATTAGCAGGACAATACATCTCCTAGATCATGTATCTCAGAGGAAGCTGCCAGCAGTTTTTGTCAGCCTTGACGCTAACAAAGCTTTCAACCAAGTTAGGTGACCCTTTTTATGGCAGACATCCATACTTGGACTCCCAGAGGAGTTTATAGCCTTACTGCAGCGTATATATTCTTCCCCTAAGGCATACCTTAAAATAAATGGGCAGTTATCAACCTTAATACCTCTTAGCAGGGGGACAAGACAGGGTTGCCCTCTGTCACCCCTGCTCTTTGCTGTCTACATAGAGCCATTAGCCGAATTCATGCGACAACACCCATTGATCCAAGGGATACCACTCGGAGGGAGAAGTTTCACCATATCCTTATATGCAGATGATGTACTGTTGGCATTGCTGGACCCAGAAACTTCTATTCCAGCAACATTGGAGGTGATTAATATTTTTTCTGCTATATCCGGCTACCAAATAAATAAACAGAAAACTGGGATATTGACCTTAAATTTTTCCCCTACCCAAGAATTGAAACAACTTCTCCCTGCCAGTTGGAGAAATAATAAGATAAAATATCTTAGGGTGAACATTCCTAATAAATTAGAGTATCTGCATCTCTAATTTAGAACCACTGTCCCTAGAGATAGAATCTCTGATGGGAACGTGATCTCATCTATTTTTGTCCTTTTATTCTAGAATACATGCTATTCGCATGACAGTTTTCCCAAGATATTAATAGAAACATAGAAACATAGAATTTGACGGCAGATAAGGACCGCTTGGCCCACCTAGTCTGCCCATCTTCCTACCTAACAGATAAGCTGCAGATCCTAGTTAACCAACAGCTTAATTCCTCCTACCCCACTAGGACTGCCCTATGCCTGTCCCATGCATTCTTGAAGTCCCCACTGTTCTTGACCCCGACCCTCTTCAGGAGGCTGTTCCATGCATCCACAACCCTCTCAGTGAAAAATACTTCCTCACATTACCTCTGAGCCATCCCCTTCTATCTTCAAATTGTGCCCCTTGTTCTTGCATCTCTTTTCTGGAAGATGCTACCCTCTTGGACTTTGTTAATTCCTTGAGGTACTTGAAAGTTTCTATCATGTCCCCTCTCTCCTTCTTTTCCTCAAGGGTATACATATTAAGCTCCTTTAGTCTTTCTTCATATGTCTTCTGGTGCAGACCCTGCACCATTTTGCTGCCCTCCTCTGGACAGCCTCCACTCTGTCTATGTCTTTGCGGAGATGGGGTCTCCAGAACTGCACACAGTACTTCAGATGGGGTCTCACCAACTGTCTGTACAGAGGGATAACAACTTCCTGTTTTCTACTATTGATGCCTCTTCCTATACATCCCAGTATCCCCCAGCCTTCCTTACTGCCTTCTCACATTGCTTGCCCACCTTTAGGTCATCTGATATAATTACCCCAGGTCCCTTTCTATTTTTACTGTTGTCAGTATCTCACCCCCCATTGTGTACGCTTCCCCAGGGTTTTTGTTCCCCATGTGCATTACCTTGCACTTCTTTGCATTGAATCTGAGCTGCCATACATTTGACCGTTCCTCCAACCTTGCCAAGTCCTGTCTCATCCTTTCTACTCCATCTTGTGTATCAACCCTGTTGCAGATCTTTGTGTCATCTGCAAAGAGACATACTTTTCCTTCCAGTTCCTCTGCAATGTCACTTATAAAGACATTAAAAAGGACTGGTCCCAGTACTGAACCCTGCGGTACCCCGCTAGTAACCGTCCTTTCGTCACTGTGTACTCCATTTACTACTACCCTTTGAGTCCTGTTGTCTAGCCAATTTTTTATCCAGGCTACCACCTTGGGACCCACTCCAAGGCTTGCTATCTTGTGTATTAATCTTTTCTGTGGGACTGTATCAAATGCCTTGCTAAAATCTAGGTAGGCCATGTCCACAGCCCCTCCCTGGTCTACTACTTTGGTAACCCAGTCAAAGAAATCTATTAGATTCGTCTGACACGACCTTCCCATCGTGAATCCATGCTGCCTTGGGTCCTGTACTTTTTCCAGACATTGCCTCTTACCCTCCCCAGTTTTATTTTGTGTCTTGGAATAGAATGATGTCCAGGTTTGTATGGGCCGGCAAACAACCAAGGATTCGTTGGTCACTACTCCAACTATCAATAGATAAAGGAGGACTGAGTCTCCCAAATTTGAGGGACTATCACAGAGCAGTAACCTGCAAAATAGTCATGACTTGGCTCAGTAGGCAGTTGGACCCAACCTGGAAATATATTGAATTTGTGTTAAATGACTTATTCACTATCCTCCCTATAGTGTTTGCCCCTCTTTCCTCTACCCCACAGCTTAGGAGTTTTACCTTTGGAACCCATAACACCTTAAAAACCTGGTACAAGGTAAGAGCCCTTCCACACTTAAAGGAAACCTTTTATTATTTTCGATTACTAGTTAGTGAGAAAGATTTTATTCCCTGCACAGATGGGTCATGCCTTTAGCGAGTGGCATACTAGGGGGCTGTCAATGATATACCAGTTTCTGGATGTACAGGGAGTGCTACCCTTTGCTTCTCTGCAAACCACTTTTCACCTTCCCAATTCCCATCATTATAGGTATTTATAGATGAGAACTTTCCTGTCTCAGAAAAAAACACCCTGGAATGCTTTTCCGAACCCTGTCACCCCTCTGATAGGCCTTTTGGTAGAGGCCAGCCAGGGCCAGGAGTACAAACACTGGATACGTTATATTTATAAGGCCCTGAGGGGACACTGGCAAGAATCCACAAGAGATGTATTACAGGCTTGGAATTTGATTTGGAGTTACAAACACACCTGACATATGAGAAGTGGTTGGAGCCAATTGCACCCTCCATGAAAGTCTCTCAAGCCCCATATTGGGTTGAATTTATATGGAAATGCAGGCTTCGATTCTTCAATATGCCTGACAAATTAATTAAATTTCTTCCAGCCAGTTATGGCATGTGTTGGAGGGACTGAGGAGAGTTACTGGCTATTATGACTAACATCTTATGTACTTGTCCAATGATAGCCCAGTACTGGCGAGACATTGAAACTAGTTTACAACAATTAGTGGAAAATGACTTAACACTTTCTCTGCAGCTGGTGTTCCAATATGTTGGTGAGGGTGACTCAATTCCCCCTAGTAATAGTAAATTATATTTATATCTGACTGCAGCAAAAAAAGTAATAACTCACCTATGGCGAACCAATGCTACCCCTACATTGGACATGTGGCATAAGGTAATGTCTGAAATTTACTATTTAGATCGGATGATTGCCAAAAGAACAGGTAGAATTAAGCATTTTGAACTGGCATGGAGGCCTTGGGTGTTTTATGTTACCCCGATAGATGTGTTCTTTGTTCCCTGAGTATTATAGAATGTTTGATAAGTGGCTTGAAAATGCATTCTGATATATGTGGTGTGTTTATTGATCTCTAAGGATTTGTCATCTCCATGCTGCTATATTTATGTACATGTATTAATGAATGTCTTTATCACTTGTCATTGTATACATTATATCCCTGCTGATATGCTGAAAAAAAACAAAAATAAAGAATATTAAAACAAATAATCACAGCACCAAGTTCGATGGAAGAAAGAGGGCACATTGAGCCAAGAAAAAATAATAGAAGTTAGAGAAGCAGCTCGGGCTAAGGAATATGAAGCCAGCCAGTGAGAAGTAGGACAGAGGGAAAGGCAGCCGACCAGTTAGCAAGGAGACAGGTGTTCCAGTTGGTCCTGCTGTGTCCTGGAGCGTATCTGCGGGCTGATGCTTGGGGCAGGTGGGCCAAGGAGAAGCGGTCTCTGGCTGGGGAGCCAAGCTGCGACTACTGGG
The DNA here is from genome assembly GCA_016271365.2 of Neoceratodus forsteri. Lineage (NCBI taxonomy): Eukaryota > Metazoa > Chordata > Ceratodontiformes > Ceratodontidae > Neoceratodus > Neoceratodus forsteri. The sequence goes on along the minus strand of JADMNL010000027.1, from coordinate 121,978,973 downwards.
AAGCGGTGGAAAAATTCACCCATTCTGGGCTAGCTGGAAAAGGGAGAGAAGGGAAGAATTAGCTAAGGTAATTAAGGCGGCTGAGAGAGGCTTAGCTAAATTGTTAGGAGAGTCAGGGAGCAAAAGAAATGCTAGCTGAGTGCAAGCGGGGGGTGGCGTCGGCAGACAGGAGTCAACTGCCTGGCAGGGAAGGGTGTAGAATTGCAGAAAGGGTTGTGTAATTTAAAATTAAAAAGCTGTAGGGGAATGAGAAGAAAAAATGGAGTCGGGCTAGCTGGCTGAAAAAGGAGTAGAGGAGAATGGTTAGGTAGCCAGGGGTAGAGCTACAGAGGGAGCCTGGAGGGGATACAAGCAATAACTGTAGCACTATGCAAAAAAAGCTGTTTTTAGTTTAAACAATAGGTCTAGGCAAGTTTGGTTGTACTCCGTCTAAATACTGCATTTCTAAGCATCAAGCAGATTAAGCTAACACAGTTGTAGCATAGCTAACTAAACTTTAAACAGGTTGAAAATGGAAAATAATCACAGCACCAAGTTAGACGGAAGAAAGAGGGCACATTGAGCCAAGAAAAAAATATTGAAGTTAGAGAAACAGCTCGGGCTAAGTAATAGCAAGCCAGCCATTGAAGAGCAGGACAGAGAGAAAGGCAGCCGATAGCAGCCTCGGGTTAGCAGGAGCGGACCAGTTAGCAAGGAGTGTTCTGCTTCTTGCAAAAGGAGCACTAGCCTGTGTCCCAGATGCCCTGGCCAGCCAAGGTTACATGTCCAGGTACTTCCTGGTCCCAAAACAGACGGGAGGCTGGTGGCTCATATTGGATCTGTACAATCTGAACCAGTTTATGTGGAAATGCAAGTTCTGGAGAGTCACTCTGAATCAGATCATTCTGTCACTGGAGCAGAACGTGTGGTTCAAACAACATGAAGTCTTGCTATATTATGACAGTAGCAGTTTGTCCCACCACTAGAACTGCTCCGGAGGTGAAATGGTTAATACCATTCCAAAATAGAACTTTGAGCACGAGCTCTAAGAAGCAGCTCTATCTGTGTAATTTCAAACCTGAACTGTCAGATTCTTTACTCCGCCTCAGTGAACAGTCGCTCCGGAGATTTCTCCTACTGCTCGGTTCATTTCTCGGTTTAAACAGTGTTTTCTCGGTTCGATTCAACCGAGAATAGTTTTATTTTAACCGCAAAACCGTTCGGTTCAAGCTCTGTCTGTGGTAATCGTAAGTAAATTAAAGGTTTTGTCTGTGTGGAACTTGTAAGTTTATCGGTTCAGTTTTGAACCGATCAGCTGGGTTTAAAACTTATTAACTTTAAAGTTTAACATTTTAGAGTGCGGTTCCCGGTTCTTATCGGTTCTAAAAAAAACTGATTTTATTACGTTTTTTCCAATACCCGTGACACGGTTAGGAACCGATAAGGGTGTCTTGCCTGGCACTGCCGTTTAAAGGGCAAGTTTTCTGGTTAGGCTGGCATTATGTCTGAGAAACCCAAAAGAAAAACCGGGCCCACTGGGTTTCAACACTGTGATGTCTGTGGGGAAGTCTTTGCCAAGGCTGACCCACACACCACATGTGTCTATTGTCTGGGGTTTGACCACCTCCAGTCAGACTGCCAGATATGTAAGAATTTCCTGCAGCCACCCTGGAAAAGAGATTGGCAGGCTCAGGAACGAGAGGCTAAAAAGTCCGCTGACCCAGATGGCCGAAGTCGGTTCGTGCCAACCGAATCGAGGGGAGTGCCTCTGACCAGGCGCGACTTCCTCGGCAAAGAAAAGCTGGTTCTGAGGAACCAATTCCAGTAAAGAAAACAAGAAAGTCAGCAGGTTTGGAGTCCAAAACCCCTTCTCCAACTGCTGCAGAGATAGCAAAAGCCATACAAATTGTCACTGTCTCAGGTTCCGTCCGAACCGCCACTATCTGGCAAAAGGTCGGTTCGTCCGGTTCCAGTGGTTCAGGAATATGATGTTGAGGAATTTTATGAACCAGAGGAGGGGAGGATGATTATGAACAGTAGAATGTGGCTGGAAGGTCTGGGTGTACCCATTGAACGACATTTCCCCAGACAGACCTCTAGAATCCCCTATGCTATCTGAGTCCCCATCTCTTTTATGTTTTACAAAAAAGTTGCTGAAACCCTCCAGCTTCCCTTGGAAGAAGCTGTGGATGAGCAAGAGGAGCCTGATTTTGTAGAAATGATGGATATTCCAGAGTCTAGTAGATTGTCTATTCCTTTGCATAAGTCTTTTAGTAAGCAAACAATAAAAATTTTAAAAGCTCCTAATTCTGTGCCTCCTGTAGATAAAAAGATGGACAGAAGGTACACATTGTCAGGTTCTGATACAGAATTCCTTTCTCAGCAATGCAGTCATGTTGGGGTAGTTCAGGCTGCAGCCTGTGATAAAGCTAATATCCCCCTGGCTTCACATCCTCCTGACAAGGATTCCAGGAAGATTGATGCCATGGTGAAAAAACAGTATATGGCAGCCTCTCTGGGACTCAGGCAAGCAAATTATATGGCTTATGTAGCTAGGTATCAGAAATCTAGATGGGATACTGTTATGGAATTAGCCAAGCAAGCCCATGGCCAGCTGGCTGTGAACTAGAACAGGTGGCTGCTGATGGCATTGAGGCTTGTAAGGTACAGTTTCATGCTGCTGTGGATGTTAATGATGTTTCCTCTAGGGTCATGGCCACATCTGTAGCTTTTAAGTAGGTTGGCCTGGCTCAGGTGTACTAGTCTGTCACAGGATCAGACTAAGGCTATGGATTTTTCTTGTGGGAAATTCTCTGTTTGGGGAGCAGACAGAGAATTACGTGAAAAGATGGATGAATATAGGACTACTTACAAAGTGCCTAGGTTAGGAAGCTGCAAGCCACTCCTCAGAGGCATACCCCCAGGGGTAGGGGTAGGCCTTCACAGGCCTTTACCAGACTCAGGCCTCCCTGCCTATGCTCAGAGGGGCTTCTTCAGAGGCAGAGGCAGACGAGGGTGGGCAGGCCTGCTCCCACCCCTCAGCCTAAAGGTCCTGCTAAGCAGGCACCCTGATAAGTGCCCAGGGCCGATTCTCCTTTACCGGTAGGGGGCAGGCTGGCTTACTTCAGTCAGAACTGGGCTTCTTTAACCTCAGACAAGTGGGTTCTGGAAGTAGTAAGCCAGGGTCTGGTTCTCAGCTTCAAAAAGTTTCCCAAGTTGAGAACCAGACTTTTTCTACCTGCAAGTGCTTCAGAGACCTTTGCTCTGGAAGCAGAGGTCTCAACCCTGTTGGCTCTCAGAGCAGTGGAAAGGGTTCCTCCCCTGCACCAGGGCAGGGGTCTGTATTCCAGATACTTCCTTACCCCAAAAAAGACAGGAGAATGGCAGCCCATATTAGACCTCAGATATCTGAACAAGCATCTTTTGAAACCAAAGTTCAAAATGGTAACTCTGGCAATGATTTTACCCTCCTAAGGCCAGGGACTGGTTAGCCTCCTGACCTCAAGGGTGCCTATTTCCACGCCCCAATCAGAAGCTCCCATCGAAGTACCTCAGATTCAACTACCTCAGGTCATTACCAGTTCAGAGCAATGCCCTTCGCCTTACCTCTGCCCCAAGGGTATTCACAAAGTGTCTAGCAGTGGCAGTGGCTCACTTAAGGAGGCAAAGGATTGCTGTTTTCCCTATCTAGACGATTGGCTCATTGCAGGCCAGTCCCCAGAACAGGTAAATCTCACCTGCAAGTTACCCAGCAGCTTCTCACATCCCTGGGCTTTCTGCTAAATCTACCAAAGTCGGTTCTGGAACCAGTCCAGGTACTCACCTTTATAGGGGCAGAGTTGGACAAAGCTAGCCAGAGCTTTTCTTCCCTTAGAAAGGGTGACGAATTTAGTGACTCTGGCCTCCTCCTTCACTCTGCAGGTCTCTCGACCAGCAAGACACTTTCTGCAGCTCCTGGGACACATGGCTGCATCCACAGCTGTTGTGCAGGGAGCAAGATTTCAGATGAAAGACATTCAATTTCACTTGAGAACCTATTGGTCTCAGAGAAGAGACCCCCTTTCCAAGTTGGTCCCAGTGACTCGAACCTTGATCCAGGCCCTCCAGTGGTGGCAGGATCAGAGCAATTTAAGATTGGGAGTCCCCTTCATTCCCCCTGCTCACAATTTGACTCTCACTACAGATGCTTCCCTTCTGGGTTGGGGAGCCCACATGCGCGACCTTTCCACTCAGGGAGTGTGGTCCCCCCGGGAATCTCTGCTCCACATCAATTTGCTGGAACTCAGAGCTGTCTTTTTAGCTCTTCAAGCATTTTCTGCATCTGTCCACAACAAGGTGATACAAGTCAGAACAGACAACACCACAACAATGTGGTACATCAACAAACAGGGTGCACTCGGTCTTCGGCCTTGTGCACCGAGGCAATGAAGTTGTGGTCTCTGGCCTATTCCCTGAACACTTCCCTCATTGCAGTTCATCTTCCAGGGAAGGACAATGTCCTAGCGGATGCTCTCAGCAGGATTTCCCAGGGCCATCACGATGGTCCCTGGATCCTCAAGTGCTGGGGATAGTCTTTGCCAGATGGGGCACCCTCAGATAGATCTTTTGCAGCCCCAGACAATCACAGACTTCTCTGTTCTGTTGCAGGCCTCCAGTGTTGGGCTCCAGTCCCCTGGATGCCCTTTCTTCTGGATTGGGAGGAAGTTTCTTTATGCTTTCCTCCTTCCTCTCCTATTCAAAGTATTAGTCAAAATCAGATCTCAGCCTTGCAGGGTGATTCTGATTGCCCGGATTGGCCAGGCAGCCCTGGTACCCACTCCTTCTGTCACTGACAATCCATCTTCCCCTTGCCTCCCAGGATTCACAACCTGTTAACTTGTGCCCAGGAAGGGTTTGGTATCCAGACCTCAAATCCCTCAACCTCAAGGCCTGGCTCTTGAGGAGTTAGAGTTTGCTGATTTACACCTCTCTCAAGGTGTTCTTGAAATTCTAAAGGCTTCCAGAAAGCCTTCCACTAGGGCTAATTATAGTTCTAAATGGAAAAGGTTTTCCATTTGGTGTGCTGGGAAAAATATTTCCCCAGAATCTGCTGATTTGCTCATTGTATTAGATTACATGGTCCATCTTAATTCCTTGGGTCTCAGACCAGCTACCCTGAGAGTCCATTTGGCAGCTGTATCTGCTTTTGTGTCAGCAGGAAAGTCATCCCTCTTTCCACTCACCCTGTGTTTTCCAAGTTTTTGAGGGATTACTCCATACTAATCCACCCTTTCGGGAACCAGCCCCTGCCTGGGACCTTAATGTTTGTATTGCCCAGTTAATGCAACCCCCTTTTGAACCTCTGTTTTCTGCAGAGCTTAAGTATCTAACTTGGAAAACTGTTTTTCTGGTGGCTATCACTTCTGCTAGACGCATAAGTGAGTTGCAAGCCTTGTCAGTGGAAACTGACTTTATTTCTTTCCACAGGGATAAGGTAGTCCTTAGGACTAATAGGAAGTTTTTACCTAAGGTGGTTTCAGATTTCCATCTTAACCAATCTATCTCCCTTCCAGTATTTTTCACTGATCACTCCTCTTCTGGTGAGAGGTGGTTGCACAGCCTGGATGTTAAGAGAGCTCTTAGTTACTATATAGAGCTGTACCAAAGGTCACAGGTTGAATCCTCCAACTTTCCTTACCTATGGTGAAGTTGGGAAAGGCAAACCTGCCACTAAGAGATCAGTTGCCAGGTGGATTGTCTCTTGTATCCAATTTTGTTATCAGAAACTGGGCAGAGATCCCCCCTCTGGCTTGAGGGCTCATTCTACCAGGGGTACAGCTGTGTCTCTTGCTGCTGCCAGAGACATCCCTATATTAGAGATATGCCAGGCTGCTACTTGGAAAACGGTACACACTTTTACCAAGCATTACTCCCTGGATGTCCAGGCCAGGAGAGATGCTCGGTTTGGCACAGCTGTTCTTCAGAGCTTATTCCCTAAGTAGGTTCTGCCCCTCCTCCATGGAGGTACTGCTGTGTAGTCTGCTACTGTCATAATATAGCAAGACTTCATGTTGTTTGAAGAAAAAATTACTCACCTTAGTAATGTTGTTTCTTCTAATGGAGTCTTGCTATATTATGACCTCCCCAGCCTGCCCTCTCAGAACTTCTACTTGGGTGGGGTGTGGGCAACTTAGTGTGGGCACTATTTTGTCCCTTTTTAGCGTTTCTCCCTTTTGGGAGTTTGGGGTGTGTGTGTTTTATTATACTGTTGTTTTATTCTCATGTTGTTAGAATTGTGTTAGTAGTTCTGGTCCCCTGACTTGAGTCTTGGGTGTTGGGACCAGCAATGGTTGTTAATATTTAGGTAGCCATTTGGCTAGTGTAGGTTACAGCTTCCACACAGACCTTAGTGAGTTTTTGCTCAGAAGATCTGACAGTTCAGGTTTGAAATTACACAGATAGAGCTGCTTCTTAGAGCTCGTGCTCAAAGTTCTATTTTGGAATGGTATTAACCATTTCACCTCCGGAGCAGTTCTAGTGGTGGGACAAACTGCTACTGTCATAATATAGCAAGACTCCATTAGAAGAAACAACATTACTAAGGTGAGTAATTTTTTCTTCTGCTCCCTAGACCTCTAGGATGCATTTTTTACATCCCCATCCATTAATCCCACTGCCAGGACCTCCAGTTTCAAGCAGAAGGGGGTTCTGTACGTACCAGTTCCAGGTCAAGCTCTACAGCCTTTCCTTGGTGCTTAGGATTTTCATCATGTGCATGGCTGTGGTAACAGCCCACTTGGTGTCAGGTTGTACCCCTATCTGGTTGACTGGCTGTTAGCCTATCTGTCCTGGGAGGCCATGGAGAGGTCCAGAGTTCTAGATCTCCAGACTTGTTGAGACTTGAGTCTGTTGGTCAACCTGAACAAGTCCGAACTGGTACTGAAGCAGGTGATCAAGTTCATGGGGGCAGAACTCGACTCCCTGTGGGCTAAGGCCCACCTCCCAGTGGACTGGACACTGGATCTTACCTCCTTTGCTCAATCATTTCAGGTTGGGCTCCCGCACCCTGCTTGGGATTTCCTGAAGCTGCTGAGTTATATGGCATACTGCATCAGTATGGTCCATTGAGTATGCTGACGGATGCGCCACCTCCGTTGGGGGTTGGGCCGTCAGGGATCCCAGCGCTAAGACACTTGGACCAGCCGGTCACAGTGACCCAGCCAATGTGGGATGCCATCCAGAAGAAGGAATCCCATTTGTCCACCCAGAACCGATCATGCTTACAACAGATGTCTCTCTGATGGGTTGGGGAGTGCACCTGGGGGACCACAGAGCCCACAGGTTGTGGTCACCTGAGGAGTTCCATCACCACATAAACCTGATGAAGCTCCTTGCAATGTGGCTAGCACTGACGGTATTTGCTCCTCTAGTCAGGGGTCAGCTCATGTGGGTCTAGACAGACAATACCATGACCATATTCTGTCTACACAGACAAGGCAGAACTCACTCCCATTCCTTGTGTCGGGAGGCTGTCTGCACATGGACCCCTCATGTGCATCCTTGGTGCAATGCTCCTGGTGATTCATATTGCACATGAGAACAGGTGGCTGGGGGATGCTTTCAGGCAGGTAGGAAAGATATTGCACTTGTGATCTCTGAATCAGGAGCTGGAGAACCACCTATTTTCCCTGTGGGGGCCTCCCCTGGTGGATCTGTTTGCCTCCTGCGAGAATGCCAGTTTGAGGCTGTTTTGTGCCCGTTCCCCACAGTCTGGGACACTGCTTATGAGATACCTTTGCAAGACCCTGGACCCTAGGCCTCATATATTCCTTCCCTCCTTCCCTTCCCCTTGATTCACCAGGTTGTGGTCAACACCCAGAGAGACAAGGCTCAGATGATCCCGCTGGCTTCAGACTGGCCAGGGCAGATCTTACTTTGAGAGGGCTCTTGCAGTAGGTAATAACCTTGAGGACTGCGACCCCTGGCGTCAGGACCACATGGAAACTTTAGCTAGCAGTGCCTAGCGGGGGACCACCCACCCAATGCCAACGTGACCGATGTCAGCGTGACACTGTGTAGTGGGCGGTCCCCATGCCCACCTTCCTGTTCTTTCCTGCTGTCGACCTGTGCATGTCGGACCTTGCGGATTTCTTGCTTCAGTTCAATCGCTATTTTTCAGATGAGTATCCATTTTTCTTTTCTTTCTTTATTCAAATCTTAATTTTTGTATATGTCTTCTCTGTCTTCCATTGAGTCCCATAAAAACAAGTGCGATTCCTGAGGTATGCAGCTCCCGCATAAGGACTCTCACACTCTGTGTGTCTTCTGCCTAGGCCCTGAGCACAAGACCAAGGATTGTAGGGCCTGCCTGAGCTTCAGCCAGGCCAAACGGAAGCACCGCCAGCAGGCCCTCGAGGCCCACTTGCTAAAAAAGAAGATGGCCACCATGGAAAAAGAGCTGCAGAAGCTGCGGAGTACTTCATCCTCTCCTACTGACTCCCACAGACACAAAAAGAGGAGGGACAAGTAGTAGCATCAGGATCAGGATAGGTCTCCCTCTCACCTGTGGCCACCCTTCAGCCCCTCAGGTGACCAACGGCCCTCTTCCTCTGGGAAGATCGCTGCTCTCACCAAGTCTGCCCAACCTTCTCAGGAGTAGCCCTTGGTCCCCCTGCCACCACTGATCACGGTGGAAACGAGCGCCTCGGCCGAGTCTGAGGTCTTCGCCGCTCTTAGACCCATTTCCTCCAAGGGGTCTAAGTAGCTAGGCAGGGCCAATAAGTCTCACTGGACACCCCGACGAGCACCTGGCCCAGGCCGATAAGTCAGGCGCCAAGGACTCTGGTGCCCGCACGGCCACGGTCGAAAAGCCGGCCGTCAGGACCTCCAACGACCGCCTGACCGAAACACTCACGTCTGGTCCTGACGTTGGACCTGATGACGTCCAGCTGGACATGAGCCAGCTGCTGATCCCAACACAGCCTTCCCCGGTTGGGTCCCCCCACCGGGATAACCCCTCCTCTCCTTTTGTGGAGCCTCCTCCGCCCTTCCCAGATCAGTGGGAGCCGGGTGACAAAGGTAGTCTGTCAGGCAATATCACTGTCAGAGCACCTTCGGACCTCACGTCGGACACTCAGGGCAACCTTCTGGACCTCTCCTCTCCATTTTTTCCGGTGGGGCCATTGGCGCCGACACCGGGTTTTCCATTTGATGCTGTCATTTTGGGTCCTTCTGGACTGAGTTTTAGGCCCCCTCAGGGTCCCCCGTCAGGTCCTATGGCACCTCCATCAGGGCCTCCATCAGGTTACCCTCCGCCCAGTTACCTGGTGCCACATTATGCGCCCGTTATCCTCTGATGGGCTACCCGACATCAGGCCTTACGATGCTGGAGTATGTGCTGTTACTCCTTTCCAGGTTACATGATGCACGGGTATGATATGTCAGGGTACCCGATACCAGGGTTTGCTCCGGGGTTTCATCTCATCTAGCGGCCCCCTCTGCCTCCTCCTCAGCTTCAGGCAGATTTTTGGGCCATCCTCCAGTCCTGGTGGGTGGAAACCAAGTCACAGCTTGTCTCGAGCTGGACAGATGACACCCTGCTGGGGCAGTTACCCCGGTTCACCCCGATCAGACTCCCAGATATGACTCTCCACTGGAACAGCGCCTGTCTTTGTCAGGCCTGATGAAAGGGTCTTTGAAGGGGCTGATGATGGACAGTATCCCTCTTAGACTGCAAGAGGCCTCTTGCCCCGACTTCAGGTCTCCAGAGTCCTCAGATTTGGACTCTAAATCTGGGTCCTCCTCCTCAGTTTTGGGCTATGAATCTCCCCCCTCCAGAAAAGCCCATACCCAGGGAGTCCCCCAAATCACCTCTGGAGGACCCCTCGTTTGCAGACCTCTTGAAGAAGATTGCAGAGGTCTACGAATGGAAAACTGTCACCCAAGACCCCAAGCGTCGGAGACTAGCGGAACACCTGGATATTCAGGAGACTGCTCCTGTCCTGATGCCCCCGTGGTTAGAGCCTCACAAGGGCTTGGCCTCTACCATTTGAATGCTGCCTTCCTCTTTCCCAGTGGTGGCAAAGAAGGCAGACAGAACATACAGGACACCAGAGGGTAAGAACCACCTCAGGGTCCACCCTAGGGCAGACTCAGTGGTTATTACAGCGGCTCATGACGGGTCCACCATACCGAAGCACATGAGCACCTCCCCTCCAGACAAGGAGTCGAGGCAGCTGGATCAATTCAGGAGGAAATTCTATTCTTCCTCCACATTGGCTGTGCGTACCCTCAATTATGTCCTGAAAAAAATTGTTTCCCAAGCTTGGCGCCCTCTACAGGAACCATGGCTGCCTTCCGCTTCCGGCCAGGTGGGATAGAGTACAGAAAATGATTCTCCCCATTTTTGTGTTTGCTTGCACGCATGTGCAAGAAACATAGTGCCATCATCTGAGTTTTCGGAGGTGTGTCACCCCCTCTTCCAATTCAGTCAGTGTGTTGGCAGGCGCAGCCCCTGTCCGCCAATGCATGCTGGAGCTGTCTATGACAAGCTCCAAAATACAGTGGCATACAGTTGAAAGGGGGAGCTACGCTTCAGTGAGCAGTGATAAGATATCGCCTGCTCATCAGCTCTCCTACACACACACACACACACACCGCGCAGCATACTGCGTGTTGCCCCCCAGCGCACACTCTATAGCGACGGGTGCCCAATCCCCGTCGGCTGTGCTGCTCCCCCAAAGCCTTCCAGATGCCCGCAGCGGTTGCCCACCCCAAGCGTGGCAGATGCTCGTATAGCCGACAGGGGTGCCCAATCCCCGTCGGCTCCACTATCTCCAGAAGTGCGGGTGCCACGCTGGGGAGCCCACTGACGTGGCAACCGGCTATAACCGATGAGGTGCCCAATCCCTGTTGGCTTCACGCCCCCCAGCCATCCTTCTGCCATGCGAGCCCACCCCAGCGTGGCAAGCGTCCACCGTCATCTTTTAAAAAACAACCTGAAAAGCAAAAACAGTCCCACGAGTCTCCCAGCCCCCTCCCACAACTCGCACCCACCCTCGCACCTGCCTCCCCACACCCCCTCACCCATGCTTACCTCCGGACGGCGCGGCGATCTTGATGGACGGGAACACGTCTGCACTCTTCAAAGCCGACTGCGAACTGAGAAATGCCGGTAAGCTGTATCATGGGATAGATAGGGGGTTTTCAACTTTATTGCATATCTCAGGCATTTTTTGGAATTTTTGCACCAAATTTTCAACGTGGGGTTTTTGGGACCCCTCCTCATGAATTCTTGCACTGTCATGGCGTTACTCGGGCCCAAAGGGTGATTTCGCAACCACTGCGCAAAATCACCTTTCCGGAATGATTAATGAAACAACACTGCCAGTGTTCATAAGGTGGGCTCTCAAAAAGACTATTTTGAAAATTTGGTGGAAAAATTCCTATAAATGATGTTCTGATTTGGCGTGCATTCCGCGCAGTTCCTACGCACTGTAGAAGTTTGTGAAATTTCAATATTTTCACTCCAGATTTAGCATTGCCATTTTACCACACCTTCTTATGAGCAGTACAGCTGTCATTTTTCACATCTCACCCAAAATGTGTTTCCCCCCATGCTGAGCGCACAATGGCGCAGTCGGTGTCTTGAAATCAATGTCGGGACACATTAAGAAAATCACAGTGACACTGTTCATGAGCAGAGGTCTTAAAATGGCTATGTTAAAATTTGGTGAAAAATTCTAAAATGACTGTTTCTGGCGTGCATTGCGCAGTTCCTATGCATGCTCGTAAGTTTCTAATTAATATTTTCACTCCAGATTTTCAACATTGCCATTTTATTACACTTCCTTATGAACAGTACAGCTGCCATTTTTCATATATGCTTAAAATGTGTTTTCGCATGCATGGCGCACAATGGTGCTGTTGGTGTGCGGAGCAATGTTTGGGACAGATTAAGAAAATCACAGTTACACTGTTCATGAGCAGAGGTCTTAAAATGGCTATGTTGAAAATTTGGTGACAAAAGTCCATAAAATGACTGTGTTACGAGTGAGCATTACGCAGTTTCCACGCACCCCCGTAAGTTCATGACTGTGTAATATTTTCAATCCAGATTTTCACCAGTGGCATTTTTCCACACTTCCTTATGAACAGTACAGCTGTCATTTTTCACAACATGGCTGAAGTGTGTTTTCACACTTTCAGCGCAGAGATGCGTGGTCGCTGTGGGAAATCATTGTTCCGGACAGATAAAGAAAATCACAGTGACACTGTTCATGATCGGAGGCACCAAAATGCCTGAGTTGACAATCTGCTGTAAAAAATCCCCAACCTAATTATATTACGGGTGTGTGTTGCAGTTTCTATGTACGCTCGTGACTTCACCATTTTTTTAAATATTTTTACTGCAGATTTGCAACATTGCCATTTTTACACCTCCCCATGAACAGTACAGCTGTCATTTTTACTTCCTGTTCGAATGTTTTGCACCTGTGGTGCTAAATGCCGTAGTGGCTGTGCATAAGCAGCTTTGACTAACAAACTGATATTCCCCTGTTCATGAGGTGGGGTCACAAAAAACATGTTGAAAATTTGGAGTGAAAATACCAACGAATGCCTGAGGTATTAGGGTTTCCGACCATAATGCCCACCCCTGTAGAGAATGACAGGCATCAGGGGTGTGACTTGGGATTCTTGCCTGTAATGCTTATACCATTCCACACCCTGCAGCCAGTGAGCGGCATCGAGGTATGTCTTGGACTCTTTGGCCCCAAAGTTCACCCCATTCTCCTATATTGCACCCATCTCACCATATTTTCTAATGGAATGGGGTGCGCATAAGGGCCAAAGACCCCAAGGAACACCGTGACACTTGGCAGTGTCTGCAGGGTGGGGTGTGGTGAAATGGCATGGCCATTATGCCTGACAACCCAAATGCACACCCCAATGCCTGTCACTCTCTGCAGGGTGGTGGTGGGGTTGGCTTCAGTTCAATACTTCACTGCCATTCCTATTATGCAGCTCTGTAACTTCTACACTACCACTGCCAATGCCAGCAAGCAAACATTCGGCATTGACAAATGCTTGTTGACTACTGTGATATAGTCTACAGTGCTGCTCCCAAGTCTTCCATTGCCAGATTGGATCCTCTTTTCAATGCTTTCTGTCGCTTTACTGTAGACACTCCCTCATACACACATCACTGCTCCCTGTACCACTCCCTAGCCTTCCCCTCCTTAGAATGCAGACGTGTCTTACACTGTGTAAAATTCACCTCTCAATTCTGCTTTGAGTCTCTTCCCTCCTACCTCTCCTATTTACTTGCTGTTCCTCCCCCCACCCTTCATTTCACTGATCCACGTACTCTAGCCTTTCCCTGTCACTCCACCTCCATAGGTCAGGAGGCATTTTCCTACTGGTTCCCTAAACTTTGGAACTTGCTTCCTCCTCCTGTTAGATTCTCCTTGTCTGCAACTTCTATCTCCTTAGCCCTCCATAACTATTATTCTTCAAACTGCACTTGTTTTTAACCTCCCTTCTCTCCCTACACACTCTAGCTCTCTATCCTATATCTACTTCCCCTGATCCAACTACCTTCCATTACTTCCCTACCACTCCTTCTTTCTAACCTCCCTTCTCTTACTTCCCACTCACTTTTGCACTTCCCTATTTTTCTCCCCATTCCACTCCCACACCCCTCCCCTTTCTTTTCCCAGGTCTAGGCCATCTCGCAGGATTTTCAGAGTCCTGAAGGGGTACAGTCTCAGGTCTGTCCCTCGCCTCTACCCCCTTTTTTCCCTTTGCTCTCCCCCTTCCCGCATCTCCTCTTTTCCCGGGTCTGGACCACATTGCTGGGTTCATAATGTCCTGAAGGGGTACAGCCTAGGTCAGCCCCTCTACTTTCCTCTTTTCTCTCACCTCTTCCCTTCCCGGGTTTGGACCACCTTGCAGAGTTCTATTCATCCTGAAGGGCTACAGCCTCCGGTCTCATCCTCTACCTTGCTTGACTGTCCCCTCTCCACTTCTGAACTAGAATTTCTCTGTATGTTTAAGCCTAATTTGCTCCCTGATTGTCCAACCATGCATGTAGTAGATCCGTGAGAGAATATGTACAAGTCAATTTTTTGTTAGTGTGCTTGATCCCTATTGCTTGTTTTTCTTAATCCTGTATGTATTGCCAAATCGGCTCTGTGCTTGTTCTACCCTGCACTTTTTGATTTATGTAAATGTATGTACTAGTTGATGGTTAGTTTTTGTTCTTACTTGCTCATATTATCGTTTGACCTCCCTTTTCTTATAATCCCTACCCCAGGACGCTTCTGGAAACGAGCTGGCTACAGCTTATGTTGCCTTCCTGGTGAAATATTTTCAAATAAGTAAATAAATAAATAAATATGTGGCACACATGCTGGTGTACCAGAAGTCTCTTTTTCGGCAACTGGAGTCTGTCATTGAGGCCATGCCAGACTCCGAGTTCAAGACCATCCTGGCTGACACCATCAGGTCCGCTAAGGTCACCTGTTGCCACTCTTTAAAGGGTGACATATGATGCGGTGGACTTCTCAGCCAGGACACCGCTATGGCTGTTTGCCTCAGAAGGTTTTCCTGGTTAAGGGTGTCCGGCTTGGCACCTGATGTCCAGGCAGTCATCAAGGATGCCCCCTTCCGGGGTTCCGTCCTCTTTGGGGGGACACTCAGGACATAGTGCAGCATGAGAGGGGTGCTGCACTTCTGAGGTGCCTCTTTCAGATGAGATGTTAAACCGAGGTCCCATCTGCCTGGATTGGTGGTAGTTCAGGTGGATGTTAAAGATCCCATGGCACTTATCGAAAAGAGTAGGGGAATTTCCCCCGGTGACCTGGCCAAATTTCTCTCATTCACTAAAAATACCACCAACAGCTTAATCTGGTTCAAGGTTAGTTGGCATTCATCTATATCCCCCTCCCCCGGGTCGTGCCTGAAAATAGGCAAGATTTGTCTAGTGCACTTACCCAGTCAACAAAAACTAAATACATAAATAATCACCGGCCTTCAGGATAAGTGCAAAGTCGGTCAGTCCATACAATGTACCGCCCCAGATTTAAGGCCAGGCATCCTTTTTGTTGCCAGACCAAGCAGCAGACAAAACAGCAGCAAACAGCCAGATGTCAGACCAAACGTTGGGCACCTTCAGCCGTAGCCACCCCCTCCGGCCAAAGCTCAGAGAGACTCAGGGGCGGCTCTTCCAACCCTACCTCCACCTCTTGACTCCTGGCCCGCCTCCCCTCCTCCTCCTCTGTCAGGGGAGCCAGTGGGTGGAAGGTTCGCCAGTCACTTACTGGGGTGGGAGGCAGTCACCACAGATTCATGGTTCCTCCAGCTGTTGAGTCAAGGCCACACATTGGAACTTCTGGAGACACCCCCAAACAAGCCTCCAGGGGTTCCTCACTATCCAAAGGTGCATATCCCCCCTCATAAGGGAGGACATTGAGGCTATTCTGCAAAAAGAAGCCATAGAGCCCATTCCAGCAAACCAAGTGGGAAAGTTGTATTCCTCCCACTTCTTCCTGATTCCAAACAAGACGGGAGATCTGCATCCAATTCTGGACCTCAGCACTCAAAACCTGTACATAGAGTACCAACGGTTCTGGATGCTGACTCTCCCAGGTCTGCTGCCCCTCCTGCACAAGGTACAGTGGCTCTGTGCCCTGGACATGCAGAAGGCCTACTTGCTTATCCTGGTTTTTGCAACCCATCGCCGCTACCTCAGGTTCTTCTTTCAGGGGGAGCATTATCAGTTCAAGGCCCACCCCTTTGGCCTGTCCTCGGCACCTCAAGTTTTTACCAAGTGCCTTGTGGTAGTGACAGCAGCCCTGAGATGCCAGAGCCACTGTGTGTTCCCCTACCTCAACGACTGGCTTCTGTCAGCTCCGTCAAGGAACCGTCTGGAATTTTCCCTTTCCACTACCCTGGACCTCTTTGCACAAGTGGGGATTACAATCAACAAGTCCCAACTTGCCCACTCCCAGCATCTCCAGTTTATTGGAGCAGTGTTGGATATGGCCCAGAGTATGGCTTTCCTCCCTCAGGACAGGGCAGAAACCTTACAGAAGCAGGCTCGCCTGATAGCTGCTAATAGGTGGGTTTCGGCCAGGTCGGTTCTCCAGCTTCTTAGCCTTATAGCAGCGGTCATCTCCACTGTCCCTCTGGCCAGACTCTACATGCATATTTCACAGTGGACGCTCAGAGTGCAGTAGGATCAGAAGTCGGACGACCTAGACCACATGGTCATGGTCCCCGACTCGATGCACCAGGATTTCCTGTGGTGGCAGGATCTCAGCAACCTTACTGGGGTTCCCTTTCCAGTCCCTTCCCCCATCCAGACCCTGACTGCAGATGCTTCAGGGATGGGTTGTGGTGCTCATCTGGAGACTCTCAGGACTCAAGGGCTGTGGTCTCAGTCAGAACTCTCCCTACACATAAATGTGTTGGTGATGAAGGTAGTACTGTATGCTCTTCAAGCCTTCCAGCACTTGCTGTGCCAGGGGCCCACTTTTAGTCCAGTCGGACAATATGGTTGTGGTCTGGTACCTGAACAAGCATGGGGGCACTCGCTCATATCCCCTCTGCAGGGAGGCGATGCAGGTTTGGAATTGGGCAGTTCTGCATTGAATACACCTCACAGTGGTCCACGTTCCAGGCGTGCAAAACACCACAGTGGACAACCTCAGCCGCTCCAGAGTAAGAGCCCATGAATGGGAGCTCAAGCAAGCAGTGGTCGAAGACATATTTGATCTATGGAGTCATCCAGACCTGGATCTGTTCGCCTCCCGATTCAACCCAAAACTACCCAGGTTTTGCTCGCTTGCTCCCGGGCATGGTACTTTCTGATGAGATGCGCCTTCTCTTTGCTTAACAAGGAGGTTTTTGTATGCCTTGCCTCCCTTTCTAGTTCTGCAGAGGGCGCTGCTCAAGCTTCAAGAGAAGGGGGCTCACATGATCCTGATTGCCCCGTATTGGCCTCGCCAGATATGGTTTCTGCTTCTCCAGCAGCTTGCAGTGGAACCTCTTAATTTCCAGGAGAGAGGCACGCTGGTCCATCCAGAGCTGAAGTTCCTTCACCTTCATGCGTGGCACCTTCCGCCATAGGTGCTTCACACTATGGAGTGTCCTCCAGAGTGGCTCCAGTCCTTGTGGAGGCTAGAAAGCCTTCCCCGAGGATGACCTGTGCTATGAAATGGAAGCATTTCTCCATTTGGGCCACTTTGAAGGGTTGGGACCCTTTCTCGTGCCCTGTTCCTCACGTCATGGAGTACTTGCTGTAGCTCTCTGACCTGGGCCTGAGTTACTCTTCGCTGAAGGTTCACCTGTCTGCTATCTCTGCCTACCACACCTTGGTGGAGAGCAAAGCTGTGGCTCAGCTGGAGGTCTCCAGAACTTTTCTGAAAGGGATCCTCCACCTGAAACACCCGGTGCGCAGTTCCGAGCCACCTTGGGATCTGAATATTGTTTTAGAAAAACTTACCCTGCCTCCTTTTGAACTGGCTGGTAGTTGTGATATGTGCTATTTGTCTTGGAAAGAGCTCATTTTAGTTGCTGTTACTTCATCTCGAAGGATTTACGAGTTTCAGGCCCTGATGTGTAAGGATCCGTATTTGATTTTTCACAGAGACTGGGTGGGTCTGTGTACCAGTCCTCAGCTTTTACCAAAAGTGGTTTCTGACTTCACGTTGAATCAGTCTATTCAATTGCCGGTGTTACCCTGAGTATTCGAATCAGGGGGAGGCAATTCTGTATGCTGTGGATGTTCACAGAATTTTGTGTTACTACACTACCCGTACCAAGTCTGTCCAAAAATCGGATCAGTTTTTTGTTTCTTTTGCACCCAAAATTGAGGTTACAGCAGTTTCCAAACTGGTTATCCAAGTGGTTGGCAAATTGCGTTGTGTTGTGTTCTGTTACCAGAAGTATAGTAGGACCCTCTCAGGGGAGGTTAAGGGGCATTCTACTAGAGGCATGGCTGCTTCTACTGCTTGTTTCAGGAATGTGTCCACCACTGACATCTGCGCGGTGGCCACGTGGAGTTCCATCCACACTGTCACCAAGCATTGCAGACTGGACATTGCCTCCAGGCGCAGGGCTGGCTTTGGACTAGCCATTCTCCAAGGCCTTCTGTCCTAATTTCTCTGCCTCTCTGCAGACCTTTCTGTCTCCCGTATTTCAGTTCCTTTTGATTCACACTGCTTGGGACTCAGACCTCAGGGTTATTACCTACTGCAAGAGTCCTCTCGAAGTAAGATAGTACAGTTACGTAAGAACTTGCACAGTAACAGTAGATATTCGAGAGGCTCTTGCAGTGGCAACCACTCCCGCCATCCTTACCCCAACTTCTGCTGCTCTTCCTCTATGAGCTTATTTTGGCTCCAGGAGCCTCTTTTCCATTCTCCTGTCTTGTCAGGGGTCTCCAGTGGGAGAACTGGAAGGCGGGCATGGGGACTGCTCACTATATAGTACTAGTAAAAATTTTATTCAACTGGTACATAACAGTGAATGGGCACAACTCGACTGAGACAAACTCATTTCCAGCGAGACCCTAGATTGTATCCAGTGTTAAAATAAACACAATATAGTTATAAAATATCATAATAAATATTTATTTATTTATGTATTGTACAATTGGATTTACAACCTTTGAGCCAGGGGCTCATTTACAAAGGTACCTCGTCACAGAGAGGACATACAATGTCACATATTTACAGAATACAATCACACAGAATAACATAGTTTTACATAGTTGCTAGAACACAATAAATAATTAGAAACATTTCAGAGTGACAGATTTAGTACCAGCAGGTACCGGCAGAGGGATGGGAGGCCATGAGGGAGTTTGGGGGGTGAGGTTCAGCCCAGAGGGCTATGTCAAGAGTGTTTTGAGAGTAGCAGAGCATCTGTTAGAGACATTTGCAGCAGTGGGTGTTAAACATTAGGTTCCAAAGGGCGGTTTTGAAGGGGGTAATTTTGGGAGTGCTGGAAATGGCTGCGGGGAGTGAGTTGAACTAGGACGGGGCTCTGTAGCTGAACGACCTCTGTGCCCAGGTGGTCCTAGTTCTGGGTACTAGTAGAGTGACTTTGTCTGCAGTTCAGGTAGAGACTGTGGAGGGTGTAAGTTGGACAGAGGCAGAAACCTCAGGGGGAAGAGCCCGAGCAGAATTTTCTTAGAAGGCAAGTTTGGTAGCGGAGCCGTTCATCGAGGTTAAGAAGCTTGGCCATATCATAAAGCTGACAAGTGTGGGTGAGCCTGGGGGCATGGGGCATTGGTCACTAGTCTGGAAGCATTGTTTAAGGTGAATCGAATTTTGTTGAGGACTGTGGAGTCAGCAGCACCATAGACCAGAAGGTCATAATCCACAAGGGACATTACTGAGGACGTAATGGCAAGGCTGAGAGCATCAGGTTGGAGGCAGTCCTTGTGATGGTAGAGGATGCCAAGTCGGGAGTTAGCGGTGACTGCGAGGGCTGTAATGTGGGCATGAAAGGTGAGGGCTGAGTCGAAGGTGATCCCAAGGTATTTGTAAGAGTAAACTTGTTCAGGTGGTTCTAGGGTGCAGGGGAGGATTTGGAGGGGCTTGTTGCTAGCTTTGTTCTGTTGGTGGGCAAAGAGCATTGACTTGGTTTTTTTTGAGGTTAATGACTAGTCTGCTGTCCATAAACCAGTTCTCTGCATCATTGAAGGAGTGTTGGAGAGAGTCTTGGAGGGAGGTGGGATTCCTGTGAGTGGCATAAATAATGGCGTCATCGGCGTACAGGAGAATATTGCCAGAACAGGCACTGGGTAGGGTGTTTAGGTAGAGACTAAAGAGTAGTGGGCCCAAGATAGAGCCCTGGGGAACCCCTGAGTGGATGGGACGGGTTTCTGAGAGTGTCCCATTGTTTTTAACACGCTGGGAGCAGGCTGATGGGTAACTCGAGCACCAGGCGAGGGGGCCAGCAGAGAAACTTGTATGATAGAGGGCATTTAGTAGGAGGGGGTGGGAGACAGTGTCAAAGGCCTTAGAGAGGTCAATGAACACTGCTCCAGCTAGGGAGCCAGAATCCAGAGAGGAGTGCAGGAAGTTGGAGAACTCCATTAATGCTGTACTTGTGCTGTGACCAGTGTGGAAGCCATGCTGTTCCAGGCATAGAATGTCATACTTTGCCAGATATTTGGTGAGTTGAGTGGCCACCACTTTTTCTAAGGCTTTTGGGGGGGGAGGATGGAGATTGGACAATAGTTGCTGGGGATGGACTTGTCACCCCTTTGTGAATAGGTGTTACTATAGCTGTTTTCCATGTTGTGGGGAATTGGCCAGAGAGAGGGACCGGTTTAGTAGGCCAGTGAGTGGGACCAGGACATCATCCAGGACCAACCGGAGTATTTTGGGATCCAGGGAGTCGTTGCTAGGACTGTTGCTGTTTAGTGCTTTAAGCAGGAGAAGTCTGGCTTCCTGGACCGATACTTTGCATAGCTAGAACCAGGGGCGTTGAAAAACTGGGGGCAGTGGGTCAGGGGTAGGGTCGAAAACATTACTAGGGAGGACAGGGCTAAGATCCATAGAGGAGGTGTTAGGGCAGTTGGCAGTGTCAGTTGGGTCAGTAAAGGTGGAGCCGACAGCGGTAGCTGGGATGGGGGGTGTGATTTCCGTTTATTTCTTTATATTGTCCCTGAGGTCTGGGCACTTCCCGAGGAGGTGAGGGTGGCCTGATAGCGGTTTGTCTTGGCTTTACGTATGTATCAAATACATTAGACGATCAGTACATCATAATGAAGCATGTATCCTGCAACACACACAATTAATACATGAGGACAAAAATTATAACATAACAAACATTACTGCACTTTCAGTTTCAAGTACCCCGAGATGTAAATAGTAGAGATATCATTTTCCAGTGTTTGACACATCAGGTGATTCCCTCTCTAACATTCTTGATAGCCTCTCGTTGGAACCAGGATCTAATTTCACCTGGGTGTACACCCGTTATTCTTGATCTATAATCATGTGGCATGGTGTTCCAAATCTGGGGGCCCCTATTAAGAAAATGTATTCAACCAAATTCTGTCTTAATTTTAGGTTGTTTATATTCAATACTATATGCAGAATGTAGTCCTGATTTAATTTCTCTAATCTGTAGTTCATCCAATATATAATCAGGAACCTCCCCCTTATTACACTTTACCATAAAATTTTATACATGAGATAGCCTCCTGTCTTTAGGATGAATCCATCCCAACAGATCATATACTTGCTGTCTGTGTGCCATTCTCGGGCTCCTAAAATAAATCTAGCCAATTTATTGAACATCACGTCTATCTAGAATAGATAATACTATATTTGCTGTCACGGTGACGTCAGTCACATGATGTCGGGTGGGCAGTCCCCTGCCAGGCACTGCTAGCTAAAGTTTCCGTGTGGTCCTGACACCAGGGAGTACAGTCTTTAAGGTTATTGCCTAGATAAGGATTTATCTGCAGGTGAGCACAAACTGTGCGGGTGTTCCCTGGTCTATTTTCATCTTTCCCCCGGACTGGGACCATGGTTCAGCAAATGTACTGTGTCCTTCAAACCGAGTAAGAGTCGGTTTCTGGAGACTGTCCTGTGGATTTTCCCAGATTGTACCTGACTGTGATCCTTCTGTCTAGCTGGGTCAGAGTCGTCCGGTGACACCCAGAGGTACTGCCGAGTTCCTGGGGATGAGTGCCGTTTATAGCCTCTTTTAGTGCACTGGCTTTTGTGAGACTTGGTCGGTCCTTTAAAGGTATGGATTGTCTGTCTTTGGCGGTTTCTGTTCCTCCATTTTTCGAGACTCTGGCTGGTGAGAGCGCCAGGGACCTCTCCTTTGTCTGGTGATGAGAGCTCCAGTGGAAACTGTGGACATCGTCGGCTTGTTTGAGCCTGCTGGACAGTTCTTTTGACTGGGACAATTATTGTTGTGTTGCAGCTGTATACTTTTCTGTTTTGTTCCTTGCTGGGCTGGGCGAGGATTTTGGGATATTTCTAGGGTTTTGATGGGTTGTGGAGTTTTGGTTTTATAGGAGGGAGTTGGGTTTATTATTTTATCTGGTATAGTATGTATTTTGGGGTGTGTGGCTAGGGAAAATTGTTTGTTATTGTGTGAGTGTGGTGTGAGTGAGATTAGGTGGGTGTGCCAGGACCTTGTTGGGCGTGGTGTGTCAGGGCTGTCTGGGGGGGCCTGGATAGTGTATGGGGCATCTCAGCTGCGCGACCTATGGCCCTGTATCTGCCTCCCGGTTTCTAACATCACAGCAGGATGCTATCTGGAGGTGGGGATTTGGAGGAGCCGTGTTGATTTTGGGCAGTGGGGTGCCCTGTGCACCATGGGGGGGGGGTGGCAAGATAGAAATTGTTAGGTGCAGAAGGCACCATAGATTACGATGGGCACAAGAGAGGCCAGACATGTTTAGTGCCCGTCCCCAGGGAGTCCACCAGACCAGGTGGTCAGGTAACCCAAGGGATTGCTTTGTCCGTCAATCCCCTGCAGGCGGTGCTTTGCAATGCCAGATCGATCAGAAACAAGACTGCCATTATTGTGGACTTGATTTCCTTGGTCTGTCTGGCTTGCATCACGGAAACCTGGATTGGGGACGATGCCAGTCTAGTTTTTGAGACTGTTGTCACTTCTGGGTATACTGTTGTGCACTGCCCCAGAGAGGAACCTGGGGGCAGTGGGGTAGCCATTTGTTTTAGATCCAACTTGGGCTTCGACGTGCGCCCAGTGGGAACCCCAGGTTCCTTTGAAAATGTGGCTGTCTGTGGGGATCCAGGCACAGGCTGCAGGATTCTCCTGATTTACTGCCCCACCCCCCCCCGGGGCGGCAGAAGATTTCCTGAAGGAGGTTGCCGGATTCGTCGTCAGTGAAACATTGGAAGCCCCCAGATGTATTGTCATGGGGGATTTCAATGTCTGGGCCAACGATAAATCGTCTCAGCTTGGTTATAACCTCTTCCAGACCATGTCATTGCTGGGCCTGTCACAAGTAGTTTCCTCCACGACCCACCAGGGTGCGCACACTTTGGACCTGGTGTTCTCACTGGGGCTTTAGATAAATTATCTCAAGATTGATTGGTGGCATGGTCCGATCAAGTCTCATAGGTAAGTACAGAGCTATATAGACGTTAGTCCTTTTGCTCGCCATTTATTAATAACCCTGAATATTATGCTTAAGTAAGAAGCTATCTAGTTTGTTTTTAAATGCGTTCACAGTTACACTAGCCACCACCTCTAATGGCAACCTATTCCAAATATTGGTAACTCTCAGCGTGAGCCAGGATTTTCTTTTTTTAGTTTTTGGACATCCCACATATAGTTGTAGAGGGTGTGATCTAGTATTACCCGACAATTCCCTATACCTCAAACCCAGTAGTTCCCATAAATCTGGATCGATAGTGGCTTTATAGATTAAACACATATCCCCCCTTAAATGCCTATATTCCAAGGAATATAAACCCAGAATATTTAGCCTCTTTTGATAATCATGACCTTTAACCTCCTGTATATTTCGAGTGGCTCTTCTCTGAACTCTCTCAAGTGCCACTATCTCGGTTCTTCCACTGTGTGACCAAAACTGCACACAGTAATCCAAATGCGGCCTCACCAATGATGTATAAAGGGGCAGAAGAACATCCCTACTTCTAGATGTAATATGTTTATTTATACAGTGTAAAATACCACTTGATTTTTTAATAACTGAATTGCAATGCATTTTAGGTGATAGATCGTTTGTAACCATAATACCCAAGTCACTCTGTTGTTCCACAGTATTTAATATTTGTCCTCCAAGTGTATATGGTATCTGTTTATTTGCCTTCCCAAGGTGCATAACACAACATTTGTCCACATTAAACAGCAGTTTTTATTAATGCCCAGGACTCAGCATATTTAGTGCTTCTTGTAGTTTTGTATGCCATTTTGGTTATTAATAGGAAACCCAACCCTGGTATCATCAGCAAACTTAGAAACCCAGACTCCATTGTTGACTTTCATTGAGGCAATATATATATATATATATATATATATATATATTAAAAAGCAGGGCCCCAAGACAGAGCCCTGGGGCACCCCACTAGTCACCTCCACCCATGCTGAGTTGGTCCCATTTACATTTACTGACTGCTTTCTAGAGGTGAGCCATGCATCTACCCATTTTGTTATTTTTCCTGGTATATCCTGTAGTATTAATGCTTCAATAAGTTCTCCATGGGGGACCTTGTCGAAAGCCTTCAAAAAATCGAGATACACCACATCCACAGGCTGTCCCTCACCCACTGCCCTGCTAACCTTTCCATAAAATTCCAACAGGTTGGTCTGACAGGACCTTCTGGTGGTAAATCCTTGCTGTACTGGGTCTACCAGATCTGTTTTTTTGGCATGGTCCACAATATAATCTTTTAAAATACCCTTGAAGATTTTTCCTAAGACAGACGTCAGGCTAATTGGTCTATAGTTGGACACCTCATGTCTACTCCCTTTCTTGTAAATGGGAACCACTCTTGCTTGTTTCCATGCCTCCAACACTAGCCCTTTTTAATGATGTTTGAAAAATAACCGTCAGGGGTCCAGCCAAGAGGTCTGCCAGTTCTTTAATTATTCTTGGGTGTATTCCATCCGGACCTTGTGATTTATTCTGATCTAATTTGCGGAGCCTTTTAAGTATGTCTTCGCTTGTTATCAGTGATTCTACTTCTAGTACAGTTTGCAGATGTTCTAATTTAGGGGAGGATTTACTATTGAAGACTGATATAAAGAAATCATTATACATTTGGGCAAGAAGAGACTGGTCAGTAACTGTACTACCATCCATTGCATGTAGTGGGTCAATAGGTCTACAAGCACATTTTTTGTCATTAATATATGCATAAAAAGATTTATAGTTATCCTGGACTCTGGTTGCTAGGCTTAACTCATATTTTAGTTTGGCTTCTTTAATACATTTTTTTTAACTTTTTTAAAAGGTCCTTATATATTTTCCAGCAAATGTTGTTTCCCGATCTTTTGGCCTTATAAAATGCCCTATTTTTTTCTTTATCAGTTTCCGTATATGTTTTGACATCCATTTGGGTTTGATCTTGGTGGTGTCGTCCGTTCTCTTTACTAAAGGAGTAAGTTTGGGTAGCTGAGCTTATTTTACCCACCGGCAGATCCCACATGGAGCTGAGTGTTTTGTTTTGAAATTCCTCTACCCAGTTCCAGTTTTTGAGATATGTTCTCATACTATCAAAATCAGCTTTACTATAGTCGTATTTGCTAGTCCTGCTTACAATAGTGTCTGTTAATGTGTCAAGGGAAAAGTAAACCATAGAGTGGTCACTTGATCCAAGAGGGGGAATGACCTTACAAGATGCTATATTACCATCTAGGTTACTTAACACAAGATCTAATGTGTGACTGTCTCTAGTATTGACATTTACCCACTGGTTCATTCCTGCTAGCAAGCATAATTCTAGATATCGTGATTCCATAGTAGTATTTGTCCGTAATGTTGTCCAATTTATGCCTGGTAAATTAAGATCACCTACTACAACGTTACTTTTAGTTCTACCAATTGTATCCAAAAATCCAGTAATTGTTCCTCCTGGTCCGTGTAACAGTGGTGATCTATAATGACCCTAATGTTAATAACGTGTGAATGGCAAAATGATATTTTGACCCATAACACCTCTATTTTATCCCATTTAGTTGTATTGATTTCTTCAGAATTTATTTTGTTGGAAATGAATAGAGTCACTCCACCACCTCTTTTTTCTTTCCTGTCTTTGTGGTACAAATTAAATCCATTTATTTGCTTTTCCCATGGATCATGTGGGCTTCACCAGGTCTCCGTAACACCACATATACTAACATTCAATTGTTCCATGGATAATTTTAATTCACCCAATTTGTTATTTAAACTCCTGGCATTTAATGAGAGAAAGTTATATGAAGTACGGTCATATTTTTCTTCCTTTGAAAGGGAACTAATAGGTCTACCTCTCCCCCCCATGCTAAGTTTAAATTTTCCTCCAATGTGTGTCTGAGTTGGTAAGCAAAATTACGTTTCCCCCTTCTGTTTAGATGGCATCCATCTTGTACATATAGCATTGGGTCCCTAAACTTTGCCCCCGTTCGGCAAAGGTATGGCCTTCTCTAAAGCACCATCTTTTCAACCATCCATTTAACTGCATTATATCATCATTTACATCCCATGATGCCCTGAGTATTGGCAGTACCCCAGAAATAATGAGATCACATCCATCCTCTGTAAGGGTCCTCCCTACCTCCTCAAAATCTCTCTGTATATCTAGGAGCCTTCTTTTCCCTACATCATTAGTTCCTACATGTATAAGGACCAATGGTTTGTGAGTGTTTTCTTAAGTCAGGGAGAAGATTTTGATGTCGTTTATACCTGCTCCAGGAGTGCACTGACTGTTGTCGTTTGTTTTGATTTTTATAAAATGTGATCTGTATATTTTAACATAGAATCACCCAGAACCAGGACGTCTCTAGTATTAGACTCCTCCTCTTTTTTTACTGGCTTATTAATTTTGCCAGTAGTTTGTTTGTTCTCCCCTACTGGTATGTTCGATTCTAGATTTTTAAACTGCTCCTTAGTAAGTGGTGGGGGATTGTGTAATGTTGGTTCCATTTTGAAGTGGAGTAACCTGTATTTTGTTGAGGTCACTGGATAATGGGAGGGAGGTCACTTTGAGTTGAAATGTAGCTAGCCCCATCTTGATTAAGAATAGAAAACCTATTTGGTGTTGAAACATTTGAGGAACCCCCTATGTTTCTTCTACCCTTTTTTCTGTTTTTATTGGGATTTGTTGTTATAAGACACCATTCTTCCTCCTTCTCATGTGTTTCATTCAGGTGACTTATGTTCACATGATGTCGTGGTCGCATCTATTACGGAATCAATGTATTGTTCCAATTTACTGATATCAATCTGTACCTGAACCCTTTGTCTTAAAACCTGTATCTCTGTAAGATATCTATTAAATTGCATTTATCACAAGTAAACCCATCACTGGCCTCCTCATCAGTTGACATTTTACATCTAATACACAGCCTCATTTTAAAACGGAGATTTCTTTACCTTAGGAAATCTAAGTAGGTCCCAAATCCCGCTATCCCAACCGGACAGCAGACCACGCAGATCGCCACAGATCTCTGCGCCGCTCACGCTTCCCGCACGCCGCCTCTGCTCACTGCATGTTCATGTTAAGGACACCATCGAATGCCTTCCTTACAGAGATGATGAGCACCGATTTTGCAGGGATTTACAATGGAGGCCTTTTTGGTGGTAGCCAATTTATCTAGTGTGGGCAACGCATATGTTGGAGGCATTAGCAATGCAGTTGGCACCTATAATAGGATGCTATCTGATGCCATTGACTCCCTCTCACCTGTCCATGTATGACCCAAATCTTCTTACTTGAGATCCCCGTGGTTTGATGGGGAGCTCAAGGAGTTGAAGAGGAAGGGTCAGAGGTTGGAGCGCTGCTGGAGGAAGACCGGGCTGAAGGAGGACAAACTGGTCCTGCGTGCACATTATAATGCGTACCAGGGGGCAATCAACTGTAAGAAGGCAGAATTTCTATCCAGGTAGATTGCTGCCTGGAAGAACTGACCAGCTGCACTTTTTCAGACTGTGGACAGGCTACTTCATCCAGCCTGTCTACAGCCGAAGAAAGCCTTTTCTAATAATAATAATACTTTATTTGTAAAGCACCTTTCAACAAACTAAGGTGCCTAACAGTAGGTTAAAACAACACATACAAACAATAAATACATGCGCATATAAAACTTATAAAATCCAGATAGAAAATGGAATAAAATTATACAGAATAGGTTTGATGCCATAAGTGTGTTTTAAGGGCATGTTTAAGTCCCTCCACAGTTGTGCACTCCCGTAACTGATGGGGTAGAGAATTCCAAAGGGCTGGGGCCACATACATAAATGCATGGGCCCCAGAAGATTTTAAGGAAACCCTTGGAATCTCTAGCAACCCTTTGCCTGCCGAGCGGCACGATCGCCTGGGGCAGTAAGGGACCAGAGCCCTTTCAGGTAGTCCGGTCCCTGTCCGTGTAGGGCTTTATAAGTCAGAAGTCTGACTTTAAAGGTGATCCACCACGCACCGGCAGCCAGTACAGTTCGTGCAGCACCGGGGGAGATGTGACAAGGCCGAGGAGTCCCCATCAGTAACTGGGCTGCAGCATTCTGCACTAGCTGCAGGCAGCGGATATCCACCCCATGTAGCCCTAGGTAAAGGGAATTGCAGTAATCAAAGCGCGAGGTCACAAAGGCATGGACCAGCATAGGGAGGTCACCAGACGGAACAAGGTGCTTAATCCTGGAGATGTTCCTTAGATAGTAGAAAGAGGATTTGACTACTGCCGATATCTGCGATCACAGTGTTGGCCCTTCATCAAAAAACACCCCCAGGTTTCGTACCCGTTCAGAGGTAAGGAGTGGTAAGCCTCCAAGGAAAAGTCCCGAAGGTGAACCTACCCCCGACCACTCTATCTGGCACCCCGGGTCCACGACCAGCACCTTAGTCTTTTCCAAGTTCAACCTCAGCCAGCTTGAATTTATCCAATCCTGAATTTCAGTGAGGCAGTTGTTAAATACAGAGAGCGCTCTATCCTGGTCGGGTGCAAAAGAAAGGTAGAGCTGGGTATCATCAGCATATCAGTGAAACTTCAGCCCATACCTTCTTACAATGTCTCAGAGGGGTAGCATGTACACTGCGAACAACATGCGAGATGACACCAAACCCTGAGGAACCCCACATGACAGAGAGACTGGGTCCGAGGAATGAATCCCTGACACCACCTTCTGAGTTCTGTCAGTGAGATAAGATGTAAAACACCTGAGGACTATACCTGACAGGCCACAGAGAACCTCAGGCAATCGAGAAGAACCCCATGGTCCACAGTGTCTAAACGCTGATGAGAGATCTAGAAGAACCAAGATGGAATGTTTTTTCCGATCCCTCACCATCAGGAGATCACTGAGCACCCGAACCATCACTGTCTCGGTACTCTGCCTCTTTCAAAAACTGAATTGGAGAGGTTCATAGATGGTCAAACAGTTCTCCCGTTTTAGGGCCACTGCCTTCTCAGTCACCTTCCCTGTAAAGGGAAGTTTTGAGATTGGTCTTTAGTTATCAGGGCAGTCGGGGTCCAAAGAAGCTTTCTTCAGGATGGGTGTCACCACAGCCTCCTTCAGGGAGCTAGGAAACTCACCTGTATCCAAGGAGCACCAGACTATCCATGCTAGGACTGGGCCAATTATATCACTACAATCCATAATCAGGGTAGTTGATCCCGGATACAAACTACAGCACGTAGGGCGCATACCCTGGGCAATCCGCATGACCTCCATGAACTCCGGCCGGTCAAAGGAACACTAGCAAATGCTTTCTAATGCTGAATGTGAAGAGTTTGCTCGGTTCTTCTTGGACAGGGTGTCCAGTATCTGGCAGGGAATTCCTTCAGTCAGCTAGTCCAGAGCTGACAGTGGTCGCCCAAAGTGTCCTGAGTGCACACCATCTGGTTTGGGAGAGTTTAGATCGGTGGAGGTAAATGAGATCATTGAGGTAGTGACCAATCTGAAGCACACTTTTTGTGAACTGGACCTGGGACTGACATGTTTCTTCATAAGATGCGTCGACGCTGCTGGCCCGGTGTTTGCCTTGATTATCCGGTGTTCCCTGTCGGGGGGTCTTCGCTAACGCCTTGAAGGAGGCATTGGTGAAACCGCTCCTCAAGAAACCATTTTTGGACCTGGAAGTCATGGCAAATTACCATCCCATCTCCAACCTCCCATTTTTGTCAAAGATTGTGGAGAAGGTAGTGGCGCTTCAGTTGGAGGAGCACCTTGTGACCCATGAGTTATATGAACCCCTCCAGTCAGAGGTTTCGGGTGAGGCATAGCACAGAAACTGCGCTTGTTCAGGTGCAGAATGGTATCCTCAGGGCCAGAGATCAAGGGGAAAGGACAATTCTTGTTCTCCTCGATCTCTCCTCAGCATTTGACACTGTGGACCATTATGTGTTACTTGACCACCTTAGAGAATTCTGCAGGCTCACTGGCACTGTCATCTGCTGGTTTAAGTTGTGATGGGGAATTTCTCCTCCACCTTTAGTCTCCAGTTGTGCGGAGTTCCCCAGGGTTCGGTCTTGTCCCCAATGTTGTTCGCAGTGTACATGCTGCCCCTGGGGTGATCATTAGGATGTATGGTCTGGGGTTTCTTTGCTATGCTGATGATACCCAGCTATACTTGTCCTTTGCCCCAGGAACATCCAACGCAGCAGACTTGCATAACAGTTGCCTTGCCGAGATCAATCACTGGATGGCCTCCAGCTGGTTGCAGCTGAAACCCGATAAGATGGGGGTATTGTAGTGTAGTCGAACAGAGTGCAGGACAGGATGGCCTCTGGCGCAGAGACTGGCCTTGTTCTGGGATATGTCCCATTGAATGCTGCCTCTGGGGTGTGGAATCTTGGTGTAATTCTGGACAGGGGATTGACAATGGAGGCGCAGGTGTCTTCCACTGTCCGTTCCTGTGTTTTCCATCTCAGGAATGTTGCCAGGATAAAGCCCTTTGTGCCGCCTCTGGACCTCCCCACTTTAATACACACCTTGGTGATATCAAGGCTTGACTGCTGCAAAGCAAAATGGTCAGAAGTGTGGCAACTGGGGTTTAATGCAAAGAAGTGCAAGATCATGCACATAGGGAAGACAAACCCTGAAGCCACCTATAGGCTGGGAGGGGAGTTACTGGCAGTCACAAAGGAAGAAAGAGACTTGGGCATCATCATCACCAATGACCTGAAATCATCCAAGCAGACCACTAAAGCAGTAGGTAAGGCTAGGGGGATGTTGGGGTGTATTAGTAGGGATATCACAAGTCGAAAGAGGGAGGTAATAATCCCTCTTTACAAGACACTGGTTAGGCCCCATCTGGAGTACTGCGTGCAGTACTGGAGGTCACACCTTCACAAGTTCATTAACCAAATTGAGGCAGTCCAGAGAAGACCAACCAAAATAGTGCAGGGACTGCATCAGAAAACATGAGGACAGATTAATGGAGCTCAATATGTATACCCTAGAGCAAAGGAGGGAGAGAGGTGATATGATCAAAACATTCAAACACCTTAAGGGCATTAACAAGGTGAAAGAGTCTAGCATGTTTCAATATAAGAAAAATAGCAGGACAAGAGGACATAGCATGAAATTAGAGGGAGGCCAATTAAGGGGTAATGTGAGGAAGTTCTTTTTCACAGAAAGGGTGGTGGATGCATGGAATGGTCTACCTCAGGAAGTTTTATTTATTTTATTATTTATTTATCAAGTCTAGGATTACAAATACCTTTGAGCCATGGCTCTTTTACAAAGGTTCCACGTCAGAGAAATACAAATTATGGGGAACATCAAGACAGACATTACAACAATGTGGACATTGCAAACAGAGTACAGATTAATACAGTTCAAGGGTAGCATTGTAACAAGGCAGCCAGCACATTTGTCAGAGAAACAGACAACACATAAGAAGTGCCAGAGTCATAGGAGAGGGAAGAGGGAGGGGAGAAGGAATGTAGGAAGAGGGTGGCGAGAGGGTGAAAAGTGCAGCATTGGGTATACCAAGATGTGGGTACAATCCAGTGAGGAGGGGAGGGGAAGGGGGGGGGACAACTAGAGCAGAAAGTGAAGTGGAGAAACAAGGTTAAGTTGGGCAGTCACAGGAGCTGTTGGTAGTGAGATAGTCCTGGAGCCTAGTTTTAAACATACCAATAGTTGAGGCAGAGGAGATGGTTGGGCTGAGGCCATTGGAAGTGGTGGATATTAATACAGTGCAGGGCTTCAAACAGGCATGGGATAGGCATAAGGGAGCAATACAGATGAGTATGACTAGACAGGCCATTGACAAAGCAAAGGCAGATGGCACACTCATAAGGTAGAAAAACAAATGGGCAGACTGGATGGGCCTTGCGGTCCTTATTTGCCATCAACTTCTATGTTTCTATGTGCTCTACCTCGGGGTCGTGGGAAGATCTCTGTGCAGACTGCAGCTGGTGCAAAACGCAGCTGCCGGATTACTTACGGGGCAGCCTAAATATTGCCATATTAGACCGGTACTGTGTGAGCTGCACTGGCTGCCGGTCAGGTGGAAGATCTTCTTTAAGATGGGTCTTCTCACTTACAAGGCCCTACATGGCCAGGGCCTGGGTTACCTGACAAACCTTCTTACACTGGCTGTCTTGGTCCGTCCCCTTCACTCCTCCTGTAGGGGCCTCCTTGCGATTCCCAGGATGAGGCTAAAAATGGCCGGTGACAGAGCTTTTAATGTCACTGGCCCCATCCTGTGGAATTTGCTGCCCCTTGGGGTTAGGGAGGCCCCATCATTGGAGATATTCAAGGCCCTCCTGTTCGCCCAGGCTTTTCCCGACCTGGCTGTTTAAGTGAAATCATGATGCTATGGTCTCGATCTCAGTCCATGGCCACCCTGCTTTATTATCCCCTCGATAAATTTATCTTATTTTATTATTTATGGAAATTAATGTTAAAATGATATTTATTTTGAGCTTAGCTGTGTCTTTTTATTTCTGTATTTTATTTATCTGTATGGTGCCTAGAGCCTCTGGGATTAAACAACTTTTTAAATAAAATTTGCCTGCCTTTCCTTGCCTTACTGCAAGAGCCACTCTCGAAGATCTACTGTTACGGGAAGTTCTTACGTAACTGTACTTTCTGATACCCGGATCTCCTTAGCCTCAGCAGCAGACCTCCATGGAGCTTGGAGTCCTGCTATTAGGAATGAGCTCTGTCAGTACAGTTTTTATGTGCCTATAATATTGTGAGCATGTTGTCGTTATCTGAAACTGGCACACAATGCCAAAGAAAAACTAACTTAAGATTTATTTAGGTACAAGTGCAAGAAACGCAACAAACTGACCCCTCCACTAAACATCTCAGCGTTTCACATTTCCACTTTGTCAAGAGACTGAAGTTGCCTCGCAGTGCACACACATTTACATAAATTCTCTTAAAGGCATAGGCACTTAGGGGAACAACACACTACAGAGAATAAGAGATGAAAAAATTAAAAATACAATGTGCTTGCTAATGATGCTAATAATGTGCTTATTTGTGCCAGCCCCGGTGGCACTGAGGGTTGAAGCGGTAGACACCACACCTCGTGGCATACCGGTAACCCTGGTTTGGGAGTGGACTCGGGTTGTTGGGGGTTGGTGGGGAGGAGCAGGATCGGCGTCCGATGGACTGCTCTCCTCTTCTGGGGAGGTGGGTGGGTGATGCATGCTGCAGTTCAGTGGCTCCCAGTGGAGACTGAGGCAGTGCACCTGTGGCAGCATGTCGGGGTGGGGGTGTTGGTGGATGTCCTGTGCATGGGTGTGGGAGTGCACCCATTGTGCGCCGGACGTCATTGCATGTCCACACGCCTGGAAGCACCAGAACAGAGGAAATATCTTGGCACCTGGGAAGGTGAAGGTGAGACACATGGGACAACATCCACGCTCACTGACAGACCCGTCTGGCCGATCTCCGGCTCTCACCCTCACTCTGGCTGCCCACTAGATTATAGATAGAGCACCAGAGGAGTTGGTGGTCCCACCTCGAGGGACTCGGAGCCAGGGGTCGGTAGATTGGATGGGGTATGGGAGCACCCAGGACGGAGGTTCGGTCGGGGGGTGTCAGCGGAGCGAGAGAGAGAGAGACGACCCAAGTATGTGTCCATGCTGGAGAGAGTCCTGTGGGGCCAGAGAGCGGGGGGCATAAAAAGAGTTCATAAAAAAAAAAAATCGCTTATTCGTACATTGTGTCCCCATATAAGAGATGGGAACCAATATAATTATTATAAAAGTAATTTGATATGCTAACTCTGCCTACATGAATATTATGCATACTGCAATGAACAAAAAGGCACTTCATAGGTAAGGTACCAACTTTGTCTCGTCATTGAGCTCCTTTCCCATAGTGATTCCCAATTTGAAGATCCAATAGCCCTCCCTCTTGGACAAAACTTTAAGCAGATCTCCTCACCTTGGTGTTAAATAGGCTTTCTCAATGCCCATAAATTGCCATTTATGGGTGGTTGGTTCAACTGAAGCAAGATAAAAAAAATATGATAAAAGTGATCAGAAGAGCATGGCTGGCAGCAGTGAATCCGATGCTGCCTTTTTTTGTTTTTTTAGAAGACCCCCTCCCCCCACACACACAACAGCAGGTACCCAGATTAAGTCCCGGGGTGGCATTCCAAGAGTAGAGCGAATGGGGCAGACAAGGCAGGGTAAACAAAGGCTTATGGGTACAGAGGGAAAATGCATGGCAAGAAGCAGCTACAGGGAAGGGTATACAATTGGCACAACTACAAGTAAATACTGTGTCATCAATATTTCCTCTAGGACACTTGCAAACACAGAAACAGCTGTCCTAAACAGGGGTTGCCACCCACAATTTTGATCATTTTCTACTTAATGTAAATTTGCACAGACCCTGAATCTCTAATGTATTTACTCACATCCTGAAGGTTTAGGAAGTGAATGGGAATAATTGGTTATGAGTCAAGATTATCAATAGACTCAACCTGCACCTGAAGACAATAACACTAAAGACAGTCACTCGGGCGCTAATGAGCAGCTAAACCGGACAGACGTGTCTCCTTACTGCTCTCCCTTGCTGGCCGAAATAAAGTAATAAAATAGAGTATAAATCCCTTTGAAAAACGCGTGAGTTATATACCTTTCAATGGCAGAAGGCAGGATGGACGAATATTCGATGCAAAACCCGGCGAAAAGCCAGCGACTCACCAACAAAAGTGCCAAAACAGCTACAGCTGGCACAGGAGGAGAAAACTCTGGCCTAGTCTCGATGTCGGCCACAAAGGTTACCGCGCTGGGTCAGGAATTAACCGGGCAGGTTATAGCTGCACTGGAAACATGGCTCATAAAGCTGGAGGGGAAACTAGATTTAAAACTGCAAGAAGTTCACGAGCAACAGTCAGCGCAAGCTACCAGAATTGCAGAGGCAGAAGACAGAATCTCATGGCTGGAGGACGAGTTGGCAGTGGTCCCTGGGTAGGTCTTGGCGCTACAGAAGGAGCTGGCTGATTTTAAAGAGGCTTTCGACTATCAA
Organism: Neoceratodus forsteri; assembly: GCA_016271365.2. Classification (NCBI taxonomy): domain Eukaryota; kingdom Metazoa; phylum Chordata; order Ceratodontiformes; family Ceratodontidae; genus Neoceratodus; species Neoceratodus forsteri. The sequence goes on along the minus strand of JADMNL010000027.1, from coordinate 121,943,842 downwards.
GAAAATTATCATAGACTCCTCAATCTTCGCCTAAGGAGATTACTGGAGGGCAGGGAAGGAACAAGTGTTTTAGACTTTTGTGCCCGGGTATTGCCCGAGTTATTAGGCCTCCAAATTGCAAAAGGGCACCTCAAAATGGAACGTGCTCATCAGGCAGTAATGGCCCGGCCGCCTGCAGACCAACCCCGAAGACAAATAATCATGAGGTTCCATAATTTTCAGGACTGGGAGGAGGTTCTGAGGGCCTACGGAGAAAAGGGAAATCTGCTTTATGAGGGTCATAGGCTGTTCCTCTCTCAAGATTATTCGGCGCACCTGCTTAAGCGCAGAAAAATGTTTAATGGCATTATACAGCAGCTCAGAGAGCTTTCTGGTTTATCTGGCGACATTAAAGATTAAGCATGAAGGAGCAACCTTCGCGTTTTGGGAAGCAGACAAAACGGAGCAATTTGTTCATACCCTGAGGCAGAAGCTGGGCTGAATTAAGTAAGAGAAGTTACTGGAGCGAGGAGCTTGCGTTTACTTTTCTTTTTGGCTTTTCTTTGACTTTCACCGCCCTCTGTCTTGTATATTGGTGGTCCCCTTCCCTTGCTCCTGAAGACGGAAGTTTAATGGGGGTCTGTGTCCTGCGTGTCAGCCCTGGAGGTTGAAATTGTGAAAGGTTTTTGGATTGACTGAGGGAAGTCCTGAACTATGCACGTAGCTGAGAAGCAGATGAACTTTGCACCTGACAATGAGGCCTGCTCCTTGTGGACTAACATCAGGATCAGGTGGACATAAGAGGGCCTGGACTGAAGTGTTTAATGCTCCATTGTGAGCGGTTGGAGAAACCCGTCCTGAGCATTAAATGGGACACACGAGACTGTCAATAGTACTTGTCTGACGGCGTGGATGAGGACCTAGCGCGTGATATTGATGGTGCAGCCTACATTCCATGCCTCTTGGATTCTTGTAAGTAAATGCTGTTGGGAGGCAGTACTTTGATGCTTGGGAGGGGATGATCGTCTTGCGCACCTCCTAGGTGAAGGGGGATAGATAAGAGGAAGAGAGATATGGGGGGTTGGGAGCTGAGGCCATGGAGGCTACAGGTGCTGACACAGGGGAGAGTGAAAAATAATAACGTGCAGAGTATGGCATAAAGAAAGGAAGGGCTGCTTAGCTGAGAGGTAATGGACGCGCGTGGTTGGATGGGAAGGTGGGGCAGACAGAGAATCTTAGTGAGCGAGGGATGGAGGACCGTCTGAATGGAGCAGGAGGGAGAAGAGATGAGGAGAAATGATTTGAAATGTAATAATTGGAGGAGGTAGTGAGAAATCTAGTTCAGCGGTGAGGGTGGGTGGGGGGCACAGATGTCAGAAAGGAGATTTTCAGAGGACACTCGAGCTGTTGAGGCGATTAGTGTCGAATGGAGAGAGAGAATAGGAAGGTAAAAGGGAGGATAAGTTGAAATCAAATAATAGTAAGGAGAGAAGGTAGAGTAAGGTGGAGGGGGTAGACAGGGAGAAAGGGGGATGGTGTGAGGGAGAGTGGGAACAGAAGAGGATAGAGGGGGGAAGAGAGGATTGGTTACTGCAACAAAGGGGAGGGGCAGTTGAGTGTAATTAGAATAGATATTATGGTTAGATTTACTGTTATTGTTGTTATGTTTGTTGGTGCAAATATTATTAAAAATTATTTGACAATTCTACTCTTGTCAGTGGAGTGTGGACTGGTGTGGAGACAAAGATGACATATTAATGGGTCCAACGGATCGATCATATATAACTGGCTGGAAATTCCTGTATCTAAGAATGAATAGAACACAACCTCTCCATGTGGTCTCATGGAATGTGTGAGGCACTGCAAATCCAGTAAAAAGGACAGCTCTGTTGACGGCCCTGAAAAGGGTAGGGACACAAGTAGCTCTGATTCAGGAGACTCACTGACGGATGCTGAACATGCCAAACTGGCTCGGAACTGGGTAGGGAAATGCTATGTAGCATCTTTTTCCGCACATAAAAGAGGAGTAGCCATATTGGTACACAGGGCTATCCCATTTATGGTAACTAAGGTGGTCAGAGACCCTAAAGAAGGGAGATATGTATTTGTTAGGGGGTGAAATAAAAGGGGAGGTGATAACGTTTGGTTGTGTTTATGCCCCCGCAGTATGTGACCCGCAGTTTTATGTGTCCTTACTTGATTTGCTAATCAAAGAACAATTCCCAGGCCTCATCCTGGATGGGGATTTTAATTGGATAATGGATCCAGCAATGGATCACTCAGAGGGGAAAGGGAAAAGGCCAGAGGCAATGCAGCAGTGGAAGTTGGGGGTGGCGGATCTGGACCTCGTAGACGGGCAGCCAATCCAGGTGCGAAGGAGTTTACTTTTTACTCCAATCCACACAAAACATGGTCCAGACTCGATTACATTTACCTGCCTAGAGGATGGTATGATAGAGTGCAGGATGTAACGCATAGTCCCTTACATGTCTGTGATCACGCTATGGTTATTCTAAAGTTACAAAGCAAGGAGAGACAGGAGACACACCCATAATGGAAGTTTCCAACATATATGGCTAAAAATAAAGAGTCTAAGGAGCATCTGGTAGAGAAATGGCAGTATTATCTAGAGACTAATGCCATGGAAGAGATATCCAAGGCAACCCTGTGGGAGGCGGGTAAGGCATTTATGAGGGGGGGTAATCATAGAATATATGGCTAGGATGAAAAAGAAGAGAAGAGAGAAACGAATGGAGCTGGAAAGGAGATGAAGGAACTGGAAAAGAGAGTGGCAGGTGGGGAACAGGGGGAGATGGGGAAGCTGATAGAGACGGTGAGAGAAACTCTGAATGCACACCTTAAGGAAGAGGCGGGAACGGCATGTTTTTTTTGGTTTTTGGTTTTTTGTTTTTTTATAAACGACAGGTTTTTTGAGAGGGGTAATAAGCCTGGGCCGCTATAAGTCCGATTGTTGAAGGGGGGAAAGATGGTGACACGTATAACGGGTGAAGGATGGGACAGGTACTTTGTGTAAGGGGACAAAAGGAATATAGGAAAGTTTCAAGATGTTTTACCAAAAGCTATATCAGGCAGAGTATAGGGGTAAACAAGTACAAATACAGGAGTTTCTTAGAGATATCCAGTTTCCGGAGGCCACGCAGGAACAGAGGGAGCAACTGAGTAAGCCGATTACTAAGGCAGAAATACTGGGATCTATTCAGAAACTGCAAAGAGGGAAAGCTGGTGGTCCAGATGGTTTCCCAGTGGAATATTACAAATTAATGGGGGGGGGGGACAGATAGGGGAGCTGATGAGTGAGGTTTTTCTTCAGAAGACAGAGATGGGGGAGATCCACCTGCCTGATACGTTCTATGATGCAAATATATGCCTGATACCTAAAGTAGGGAAGGACCCAGAGGACTGTGCCTCATATAGGCCTATTTCCTTGCTCAATTGTGATCTAAAAATCCTGTCAAAAGTTTTGGCCAACAGATTGGAGGACATACTCCCGGGGCTCATTCACCCAGACCAGACCGGGCTCATTAAAGGACGCCAGTCATATAATATGCGCCGCCTCCTTAATTATTATATGGAGAGCAAACCAAAAGAAAGAGGAGACAGGAATTATATCTATGGGTGCGGGAAAAGCTTTCGATAGAGGGGAATGGGAATACTTATTTGAGGTGATGTCCCGGTTTGGTCTGGGTGAACCATTTATAAGGTGGGTTAAGGCCATGTATGCTGGCTCAGGGCTCTATTTTGGGTAATGGAGAGTTATCGGAGAAGTTCTCGCTGGGAAGGGGAACAAGGCAGGGGTGCCCTATTTCCCCTCTCCTTTTCGCAATGGCAATAGAACCTCTGGCAGTGGTGATACGGAGTTGTGGGGCGATTAAGGGAATACTGGGGGCACAGGGCTACCGACACAAACTCGCTCTCTATGTGGATGATATGTTGTATTTGTTAAAAACCCAAAACAGGCAGTCCCTCCCCTGTTGTCCCTGGTGGAGAGGTTTGGAGTTTTCACAGGGTATAGGATTAATCTGGTGAAATCGGAACTTATGTGTTTCCCGGAGATAGGGACAGAGGCGGAGCAGTGGGGGTTGAAGAGGGTGGGGCTCTGCTTTACATAGCTAGGTATTAGGGTGGGAAAATCATTGGGCTCCCTATATAGATTAAATTACTCCGAACTGCTGAAGGTGATAGGGGCAGATCTTAGAAGATGGGAACAACTACCAATTTCGTGGTTGGGTAGAGTGAATATTATCAAGGTGAATATTCTCCCTAGAATTCTGTACCAGTTACAGATGTTACATGTGGGGATCACGAAAGGGGACATTGTAAAAGTGGAGAAAGCATTCTTCAGATATATATGGCTGGTTAAACACCCTCAGGCTAGCCTACTCAGACTAAAAGTGGAAAGGGATGGGGAGCTTGAACTTCCCAGACTTAAATACTTACTTCTTAGCGATACAACAATGGTATGTAGCCAATGGGTGCACCAACCCAGGGAAGCTAGCTGGGTAGAGGCAAACAGGGTGCACGGTAAGACTTACAACATGTTGCACACGAGAATTGAGGGCTATAAAGTCGGAGGTAATGGTAACCCGCTGGTTGAACAGGTTCTACTTGCTTGGTACCAGATTAAAGACAGGTTGACCAACAGGATGAAACCATACTACAACCAGAGGACTGGTCTCGCACTGATCCCTGAGGTACCCTGCTGGTCACCCCCCCTTTCTGGAGCAAACTCAGTTTACCACTACCCTCCGTGTCCTATCCTCTGACCAGTTTTTTACCCAGGTTACCACCTTATTACCTACCCAAAGTTCCTCAGTTTTCTTATCAGTCTCCTGTGTGGAACAGTGTTGAAAGCCTTGCTGAAATCCAGGTAGGCCACATCCACCGCTTCTCCTAGATCTAACTCCATGGCCACCCATTCAAAGAAATCTATCAGATTTGTTTGGCATGACCTTCCCCCTGTGAAACCATGCTGCCTTAGATCCTGTGATCAGTTGGATGCAAGCTATTCCACAATCCTTAGCTTTAGTAGGGTTTCCATTATCTTACCCACCACTGATGTCAAGCTGACCAGCCTATAATTGCTGCCTCATCCGTGCTACCACTTTGTGAAGTGGCACTACCTCTGCCCTTCTCCAGTCCCCCTGGACCATGCCAGTCTTTAGAGATCTGCTAAACAGCTCTGTCAGAAGTGCAGCCAGTACCTCCGTGAGCTGCCTCAGCACCCTTGGATGTACTCTGTCTGGCTCCATAGCTTTATCCACCTTCAGTTTAGCGAGTGCTTTCCAAACTTTCTTCTCAGAAAATGGACTAATGTCTGTTTCCCTCTCATCAAAGCTCCTGTCGCCTTTTTGTGGTCCCTCCCTATTCCCTTCTACTGTGAATACTGAGTGGAAGTATTTGTTCAAGATGTTTGCCTAATCTTGATCCCCTCCGTACAGTAACCCCCTCCTTGTTTAACCATGCACCCCCTTGTCTTCCTTTTCTTGCTAACATGCTTATAAGTCTTGTCCCTCTTTGATGCTCCCTGAGCTATTTTTTCCTCAATTTGTGCCTTTGTGCTCCTTACTGCTTTTCCTACCTCCCTCTGTTTACCCAGATACACTTCAATATCCTCCTCTCTCTGGGTCTCCTTGTACCTTCTGAATGCTACTTTTTTAGATGTTATCGTTTGTGCTTCCTCTTTTGAAAACCATAGCGGTCTCCTTCTTTTACTTTTGCTTACCTACTTGACACAGAGGTTCACTGCCTGCACTATGCCATCTTTTAGCTTGTCCCACTTTTCCTCCATGATTGCCTCATATCCTCTCTCCCCTTCCTGAGGCATTCACCATCTTTGTAAAATCAGCCCTTCGGAAGTTGAGGACTTGTGCCATTGTGTGGTTGGATTCTGCAGCTGTTCTTATGTTGAACACTGTACGATGATTACTGGTCCTCAGATGGCGTCCCACCCTGATGTCTGCAATACTGTTCCTTTGTCTTTGTTAAAGCATGTGAATGGGACTTGTTAGCCTTGACAAATGAAGAACGCAGGGCTGATTGTATTAATATAATGTAGCCCAGACCAGCAGGGGCTGGTGTCCCTGGCAAACCGCAGGAGTGGTTTAGGATCCTGCGCTGCATCAGTCCGCAAGAACCCTGGCTGGAGTCTGCTTCCTGCCGCTGAGTCGACGCTCTGTTCTCTGCTCTCCACCCTGAGGATCAGCCGCCCTAGCTCTTCAGCTGCAAATTCTCGCTGTTCAGGTATGCCCGGGGAGCCATTTCATCGCTCAGCAGTTTTGAATTTTCTTGGCGCCTTCTAATACAGGACTCTGATTGGAGCTGGCTCTTTGCGGTTCCACTCTCGATTGGCTCTTTTTTCCACTTTGTCTCAGAGCTTTTACTGTTTGCCTGTATACTGATTACTGTTCCATCTGCTTGCCTGTTTTAACTGATTTCAGAGTTGTCTTTTTTGTAGAGTATTTTTACAGCTACTGTTAGAATTTGTGCTCAGCTCATGCCTGGGGAGCCGTTTCATTGCTCACCCCACTCAACAGTTTCCCACCTTTTCCATGAACTCCCTCCACCGCCTTTCTGGGTATACGGATATAGGTACAATTTCGGCTGTGTCATATGACTATTAGCCCTGTATTCCATTTGCTAGTTATATCCTTTGCCCACTAGGGGCATTCTCATTGATCTACCTTCCCACTCACTGTAACATCTCTGCTTCTGTGAGCGTTTCTGAGCCCTGTTAAGTTTCGACTTTATTTACCCCTGAATCCCTTACAACATGGCTCTATAACCTGAATTTCTGTTGACCTCTGGTGTAACATTAGTTATCCTTTTTTGGCTCCCTGTGGGCTCATGCCCCTATGCCAAAACCCAGTCGGCGCCAAGTCTGAAGGATTTCACCTTCTGCAACATGCTTGTCAACCCTGGCGAATGCCTAGATCTTATCCCTATGCTCCTCCCGAGGTTCCTAATATACTATACCGCATTTACCTCTAATAAACATTTAAGGAACCAAATACATCAACTACACCATTTCTTGAATCACAAACCCTGGTACCTACTGCTACTTGCTCTACTACTGTCAAGAGATATTGAAATGAACCCTGGCCCTCTGATGCAACCCATGCATACCAGTGTCAGCTAGACTACCATAAAAAGTATGCGTATTATGCACCTCAACAACAGAAGCCTTCTTAGAAACTTTTCTGAACTGGAGGCCTCCATGGCTCTCTATCATCCTGATGTTTTCTACCTATCTGAGACCTGGCTCAAGCCTTCAATTCCTGATGCTGTATGCACCCTAACCAACTACAATCTTGTTAGGTGTGACAGGCCATCCTCTAAGCAGGGAGTGGGTGTTGCAATTTATTTTAAGACCCATCTAAATCTCTCCCTGGCTACTACCCCCCCCAATACAACCATGTGAATCTCTCCATGCTGTCCTCCTCCTAGGCACAAAAAAAAAACTGCACGTAGTATGTGCTAGCAATACCCCTCAAAGTGGCTCCTCAGGCCTTACTGAGCTGCTCATACACTCTGTCTCCTCTGTCGGACAAAATTAACTAATTCTAGGTGACATAAACCTGAACTGGTTAGGTCAAACCCATAATACCCCCCTCTCCTTAGTACAAGGCTACAACCTAAACCAAGTAATAGCTGATCCGACCAGGATAACATCTACTGTACCTCCACTTCCGGTACACTTCTTGACTGGATACGATCAAATCGTGTTGACAGGGTCACGGCTGCTGGTACATTACCAGACGCTATTAGTGATCACTCTCCAATTTACTGAGTTTGGAGTCCTTCTGTTGTCCCCTCCTCCCACCATAGTACATTACTTTTCGCAACTGTGCCAAATTTGATCATGCTATCTTCCTTAATGAGGTCTCCTCTATTGACTGGTCCTACCTTTATCAGATCCATGACATGCAGGCTGCTCTTGACTTCTTTATCAACAGGTTTGTTACCCTTCAAGACAGACACACTCCCCTCACCATGCGGTGTGTTCGAGTGACTCAAACAAGATGGCTACATAAAGATCGCCTGGCCTTTCTCTGGGCTAGGGACAAAAGCTGGGAATGTTTAAAAAGTTAGGCCTCCCATCGGATTATAACACCTACAGGGCTCTACGGAATACCTGCAAAAAACGAATCAGACTAGCCAAAAGCTCCTATTGTAAAGGACTCCTATTACATGTGGCTGGAGACTCAAGAAAATTCTGGACTCCTGTAAAAACCTTTCTGGGCTCCAAACAGTCTCCCTCTAATAACGACATGATCCTAAATGGTGTCCATTGCAACAATCCCACTACTGTTTCAAATGCTTTTAACCTACGGTTCTCAGATCTAACTAAATACACCTCAATTTTCCCTACCTCAATCCCCATGTCAAACCCTACAACTGCGAACAACATGCCTGAGCACCCTCTTTCTACTTTAAAGCCATATCCAGAACCTATGTCCTCAAGCATTTAAACTGTATATTGGATAACACTAGCATAGGTTCTGACGGCCTTGAGCCCAAGCTTCTCAAACTGGCTACTCCCTTCACTGCAGCACTTCTAGTCAGAATTTTCAACCTGTCCCTATGCCATGGTCATGTCCCAAGCATATGGAAAATAGCCAGTGTCACTCCAGTATTCAAAAAAGACATCACCAACTACTATCCTATAGCAATCCCATCAGTACTTTGTAAAATCCTGGAAAATATAGTGGCCCTCAAGTCTCTGATTTCCTCTCCAAGTATAATCTCCTATCACCATATTAGCATGGCTTCCAAAAAGGGCGTAGCACCTCTACAGCCCTGCTTCAATTCACGAATGACACCCTTTGCGCCATGGACTCTGGCTTTCTAACCAGGGCCATATTTACTGACCTCATGAAAGCCTTCGATCTGGTGGACCACCCTCCTCTGCTGGACAACCTTACATTCCTTGGTTTCTCACAAAAGTCCATGGCCTGGATTGAAAGCTACCTATCTAACCAATTCCAAGTGGTGAAATGTAACTCAGCAATATCAGATCAAGCTTCTGTAAAAGTCAGTGTCCCCCAGGGCTCTGTCCTGGGTCATCTCCTCTTCTCTGTTTTATTAACCAGATTGCGCTGAACATCCCTTCCTGCTCATCATCCTCTATGCGAATTATCTTTTCCTGTATTCCAGCTCAAAGCATGTACATGAACTCAACCTCAAGCTATCCTCTGCCTTTCTTCAGATCCAATCCTGGCTCACAAGTAGTAAGCTTCTTCTCAATGTGTCCAAAACAGAGGCAGTGCTCTTTGGTTCAGCAGCCAAACTGAAAACCTGCCATGGTCAGCTTAAGATACCTAGGCCAGCTGGCTCATTCCTGGACAGTGTGAGCACCTTCAAATATCTGTGGGTCCTACTTGATGAATCCCTGGAATTAGACCAGCATATCCAAGCTACCTGCAAATCGGTGAATAACAAAATTGACACTGCTTATAAAACAAGTCACGTGCTCGCTCCCTCTGCTAGACTGGCTATTGCCCAAGGCATTTTATTGCTATCGCTTGCCTATGGTGCCATCACCTACATCAATGCTTCCAAGGCCATGCTTCATAAATGGGATGCCACCTACAATAATATCTGCCGCTACGCCTCTGCATCCCCACAGTTAAAACACCACTGCCTGCTCTATGCCGATCTCAACTGGCCTTCCCCCTCGGCCCACTGGCTCCTCTCCCTCTGCTCCCTGACAGACAATATAATCAGGTCTAATACTCCTTTATTACTTAGCACCCTTTTAACTCCTCAGAGCTCCTCCCATGGCCTTCACTCAGTTGATAAATCCCTGTTACACGTGCCTAAGTGCAAAACCCTCCATGGGTTCCAGTGCCTTTTATCATGTGGCTCCTAAACTTTGGAACTCCTACCCTTAGCTGTCTGTCTAGTACCCAGTCATGCCACTTTCAGAAATAAGCTTCGAACCCACCTTGTCACCTGCATCTTGCATTTGTTTCAACCCTCCTTAGTATGCTTGCCTTCCCTACAATGCAACCACTGACCTATGTTGCCCTCTCTGTTACCTTCTGTCTACCTCCCCTTTCAATCATCTCCTTCTCACTTCTGCCCAGACGTCCCGCCCACTGGCTGTTCTCCGCTTGGACTAAATTGTATATTTAGACATTTCAGTCTTACTGCCTAATCTCTGAAGCTGGTCCCTGTTTAACCTAATGCCCTGCCCACCCCAGTGTCTTGAGTTCTATTGTATACTGGTCCCTGTTGCCTCTATGTCCTGCCCACCCCAGTGTCTGAGTGCTATTACATATACTGTATTTTCTTCTTCTTCTTCTTTTTCTTAACTAGGTGCTTTACAAGCAGAATATCTGATAATTGTAAACTTTGTAAAAACTGTAAAATTGTAAATAGTGCTTTTAACTCCATGCACCTAGCCTGTTGCAACTTCGTTATCTGAATCTGTAATTAACTGTGTACTACTTGTTTTTCCCTACCAGTTTAGATGTATGTTTTTTTTATTTCTGTGCTTAACTGAATTTTGTGTACTTTTTCTTTCTTGCAAAATGCTGTACTATGTCACTGCTGCTTGCTGTCACTTTGTAACCTCCTGAGTCGTGTCTGAAAATAGTCACTTTCATGTCTAGTACATCTACCCAGAAATCAAAAACTAAATAAAAATAAATAAATAAAAATGAGTAATATGGAATGTAAGGCCTTGGAAGATTTATGCCGTGCTCCATCTGTTACTATAAAGGCCGATGATAAGGGGGTGGGATTGTTTTGATGGATACTGAGAAATATATAGGGGAGGGAAAGCAACAATTGGGTAACAAAAAGCATCATTGTCCCTTACCTTGAGATCTTACTATGTCTTACAAAACAATTATTGAAGAGTACTTGTCCATAGCATACGAGGAGGGTCACATTAGTTTGGATGCTTAACAGTATCTGACACGAGAACATCCAGTACACCAAACAATTTGTGCTACCAAAAGTGTACAAAAGTTTTATGGACCCTCCTGGCTGACTTATTATATCAGGGATTGGGATTTGTTCGCTCAGGGGAACCTCTTTCAGTCTATGTGGATAGCATCATTGAACCTTTTGTTACCAGCTCAAGATCTCATCTCAGGGACACCACAGAGGTGTTGGCTTTGTTGGAAGACCTCCAGGTCGAGGGTGAAAAGCTCTTGGTCACCTTCAACATGGAGGCTCTCTATACAAACATCTCCTATAGGGATGGCTTGCATACCATATGCAGTTATCTGGCTAGAAGACCACAAGGTTGTCTCCCACCCACAGAATTTCTGGTAGAGATTTCCCACTTGCTTGAATTTACTTGTTTGGGTTTTATGGGTGAACATCTTCTCCAGGTTAGTGGTACAGCAGTGGGGACAACATTTTTCCCCAGTTTTGTCAACCTCTGCCTGAGGTTATGGGAGAAGCATGTGATTTATAATGATGTGTTATAATGTGTCAACCTGTCTATGTGGAGGAGATATATAGATGACATCTTGATGGTGTGGTGGAGAACGATCAAAGAACTTGTGAAATTTGTGGTATGTTTGGAAGTCTGTAATCCCAGTCTTAGGTTTTCAGTAATAGTAGTGAGGACAGTGTTTCTTTTTTTGGACATTGTCATCAGTAAAGATCACTTGCGGGGAGAGAGTACTACACTCTGTTGGAACCCTACCACTCTCATCGAAACATAGAAGCTGATGACATATAAGGGCCACATGGCCCATCCAGTCTGCCCTTTTTTTATTGCATTGCTTACACTGTAGACCCCTCCAGGTCTATGGCACTTTCTCCGCCACCTCCTTACCTATCCCTTATGACTCCCTTATGACTCCCTTGTACTTACCCCGGGTTTTTTGAATCAAACCACTGATCTTACTTCGAGTGGGAGCTCTTGCAGCAGACTGTAACAGTTAGGACTGTGCCACAGGCACTAGGACCCTTCGGTGAAAACTTCAGCCAGCAGTACACAGCAGGGACGGCCCCCCGACGCCGGCCCCGCCCCGACGTCGGTCTGGGTACAAAAGGGGGCAGACCCAGCCCCACCTCAGTTCTTTTCCCACCGCATCCCGCACGTGAACAAGAGAAAAACAGCTTCATCTTGCCAGTTCAGCAAGAATTTTTGATCAAAAACCCATGTTTGTACCATTTTTTTGACGGTTTTTCTTCATTCTCACCAACGTCAGACCGCTGTCCGACGACTCTTTAACCATTTTTGACAGTTTTTCTTACAAGTTACTGACGTCAGGCCGTTGTTCGATGGTTTTTGTGAAGTCCTGACGGATGTCTTCTCAGGCGTCGGCCTCACCGGAACATCTGAATAAGTGCGAGTGTGGGAAGCAGATCCCAGCCAAGGACAGCCATCGCCGCTGTGTCTTCTGCCTAGGACTGGAACACGACATTGCGAACTGCTCTGCTTGCCAGGCCTTCGCTAGCAGGACCCGCATCCGCCGCCTTAAGGCCCTGAAAGCCTTTCTCTTGGAGCAGAAGATGAATCTGCATTCCTCATAGGGGAAACGGAAACAGAAGAAACGGCACAGCAAAGACCGTAGTCGGTCCCGGCACCAGTCCCAGTAGCGGTTCCGCTCTCACTCGCGGCCCTCTCCAAAGAAGGCCCGTCCCTCGGGATCAGGAGAGCACCCCAAATCTGCTTAGGCCAAGGCCGGCCTTTCGGGAGAGAAGCCGTCTAAGCCTAAGGTAACCCCGCTGAGGGTCACCACGAAGCCCTCAGAGGTGCATGCTTGGCCCCCACCTCTCACAGGCACCAAGAGCTCTGCCAGAGACACTGAACTTCTACTGGGACTATATTGCCCTCCTTCCCTGCCCCCACCCAAAGCGAGTTCTATTTTTATAGGCACAGGATTTGACTGACAACAGGAACTTCCTGTTTAGGGGCAGGAAGTGAGTGATCACAGAACCACCAAGGACCCACCATCCTAGAAGGGCAAGAGTAGCTCTCCGGCCCCCTCTAGCTGCTGGAGGTCTGCCTCTGAACAAGTAAGTGGTCTACTGAGAAATATAGGATATTCTTGTCTCAGAACAGGACAATCAGGAGCTTAAAGGGAACACAGGCAGAAAGTAAGAGAGAGAGAGAAAAAACAGAGGAAAGAGTAAGGATTGCAAACAGTTAAGGGGCAGAAAGAAGACATGATTGGAGTGGTGCAGTGGTGGCTGTGGAGCAGCAGCTTCCGGGAGATGTTCTAGAGGATGCGGTGTTGCCCATCTGCAGGCACCTCCTGGGCTGAGGAGGAGGTTGCTCATCTCCAGGCTGAGTTGGCCAGGATTTGTGGGACCTCCTCTTCCATCCAGGGACCACCAGTGCCACTGCCGTTGCCTCAGAGGTTGCCAAGAAAGAGGAGCGGTTGGACCACAGTGGGCTCAGGGAGGGTGAGGGTGGTGGAATAGAGGCACATCCCTCCAGTTGTACCTCTCCACAATTCCTATGCCATTCTGGCAAAGTGTGGTTCCTCTATGGAGGCACCTACAGTGGAGACCAAGGAGGATGCTGGGAACCTCCACAAAGGAGACCCACAGGAGGGTGGCAGGGGACCCTGCAGGGGAAGGAAACAACTCCTGGTGGGGGACTCCATTGTTAGGAAGGTAGAACTGGGCAAGGAAGGGGAGAGGGAGGTAAGGTGCCTGCCTGGCGCCATGGCTTGGAGGGACAGGAGGCGAATCCTCAGGATTGCCGGAGCAGCTGCACAGGGAGGGAGCTGGATGTCATTGTCCGTCCAGGGACAAATGACCTGGCTAAGAAAGGGATTAGAGAAGTGCAGGAAGGTTTGTGGAATTGGGAGGGGCCTTAGTCAAGTAGCACGCACGGTAACCTCTCGGAGGTGCTACCCATCTATGGCAGGCATAGAGAGGCTAGGTGTTCGCATCATGGGATTCAATCAGTGGTTGAAAACTGGTGTGGAGCTCAGGGATTTGGCTTCATTGGGGACTGGGGGTCCACCTGGAGTGATGCAAGCCTATACTGGCATGATGGGCTGCATCTGTCCGGGAGGGGAACCAGGATCCTAGGTGATAGGTTTAAATGCTTCATTGGCAAGCTTTTAAACTAGCCAAGGGGAGGCACTGAAAGGAGCAGGAAAATCCCAGCCCCCCACCAAACAATCACGGTAGTAAGTGTGTGGCAAACACCAACATGGAGGTGTCAGATAGGGAGAAGGGCAGTGGTAAATGGAGAAAGTGACAAAGGCAAGAAGGACACGGATGGGGCAAAAGGGGGTAAGGCCATCAGGAAATGGAGGGTAATGAGTACCAATGCCCGTAGTCTGGGCAACAAGCTCCCTGAGCTGGTGGCCTTAATGGAAGAGGGATGCCTGGATATCGTAGCAGTCACAGAAACATGGTACACAGAGAACCATGACTGGGATGTTAACAGACAGGGTACATAACCTACAGGAGAGACAGGCAGGGAGAAGAGGGGAGGAGTAGTTTCTATGTAAAGGAAGGGATAAAGGCAACTGAACAAAAGAGTAAACAGGGAGGAGAGGAGGCACTGTGGGTCACCTTGGAGACTGGAAAGGGCACCACAACCGCACAGGGGTTGTGTACAGACCCCATGTCAGGGGAAGGAATGGACAAGGATATGATGGAAGGCATTCTTAGAATGGCAGAGAAAGGGAGATACTGTTGATGGGAGACCTGAATATGCCAGATGTTAACTGGAGCACATTTGCTGCAGCCACATCCAAGAGCAGGGCCATTCTTGACGCCCTACAGGTGGCAGGCATTAGACAGCTAGTTTCAGAACCCACTCATGAGGGAGCACCTTAGACCTCATGTTCCTCAAACGGGGCAGTGAGAGGATCTCGATCTAGAAGTGGGTTGCCATCTGGGGACAAGTGACCATCAAACAGTGTGGTTCACGGTAAACTCAGCTACAGAGTCAAGCCATACAAAAGTGAGGGTACTGGACTTTAGGAGGGCTGACTTTGTCAAGATGGGAGAGTGCCTCAGAAAGCACTAGCAAACAGGCTAAAGGAGGTGTGGAGCAACAATGGGGAATTATCAAAACTGCCATCACAGAGGCAACAAGCGCTTGTGTGAAGCAAATAAACAAATCAAATGAAAGAAAAGCCACTATGGTTCTCAAGAGAGGTGGCTGTGAAAGTCAGGAAGAAAAAGATAGCATTCGAAAGTATAAGGAAACACAGAAGGAGCAGGACGAGAGCTGTACCAGTTAAGGCAGAAAGAAGCAGGGAGGGAAGTCAGAATAGCAAAGGCCCAAACTGAGGAAAAGATAGCCAACTCAGTTAAGAAGGGGATGAAACCTTTTATAGGTACATTAGCGCGAGAAAGACAAAGGGAGGATATAGTGAGGCTGAATAGAATGAACGGTGGGTGGGCAGAGGGGACAGTGAAGCAGGAATACTGAAACTAATATTTCGCTCAGTATTGCCAAAAAGAGGGGGAAGTGCTCAATCCAATTAACAGAAGCACTCTTGATAGGGGGTCGATCCCAGTCCTTTCACAGAAGAAAGGGTTCTGCAAGAACTCCTAAAACTGAAGGTGGACAAAGCAATGGGTCCTGATGAATTCACCCAGAATTCTAAAAGAAGTAAGGAAGGAACTAGTGAAACCACTGGCTACTCTTTTAATAAATCATGGGAGGATGGTGGTACCCGAGGACTGGAGGAAGGCGATGTGATTCCTCACAAAAGTGGGACCAAGACAGAGGTAGGAAACTACAGACCTGTCAGTCTGACCTCTGTGGTAGGGAAAGTGATGGAGTCACTCTGAAGGAAAGAATAGTTGAGTACCTAGAGGTCAGTGGAGCACAGGATCCAAGGCAGCATGAGTTCACAGTGGGAAGGTCATGTCAGGCAGAATCTAATAGATTTCTTTGACTGGGTGACCAAAGTAGTAGACCAGGAGGGACTGTGGACATGGCCTACCTAGACTTTAGCAAGGCATTTGACACAGTCCCACACAAAAGATTATTAGTCAAATTAACCAGTCTGGGAGTGGGTCCCAGGGTGGTAGCCTGGGTAAACATTGGCTGGACAACAGGACACAGAAGGTAATTGTAAATGGAGTCCACTCTGAAGAAAGGGCGGTTACTATTGGGGTACCAAGAGGTTCAGATTGGGTCCAGTCCTTTAATGTCTTCATCAGTGACATTGCAGAGGGACTGGAAGGAAAAGTATGCCTTTTGCAGATGACACAAAGATCTGCAACAGGGTTGATACACAGGAGGCGTGGAAAGGATGAAAAGGACTTGGCAAGGTGGAGGAATGGTCAGACATATGGCAGCTAGGATTCAATGCAAAAGTGCAAAAATAATGCACCTGGGAAACAAGAACCCAGGGAAGAATACACAATGGGTGGGAGGTAGTAACAACAACAAAACAGGAAAGGGACCTGGGGGTAATCATATCAGATGACCTTAAGGTTAGCAAGCAATGTGAGAAGGCAGTAGGGAGGGCCGGGGTATACTGGGATGTATAGGAGAGGCATCAGCAGCAGAAAACAGGAAGTTGTTATCCCTCTGTACAAACAGTTGGTGAGACCCCATCTGAATACTGTGTCCAGTTCTGGAGACCCCATCTCTGCAAGGACATAGACAGGATAGAGGCAGTCCAGAGGAGGGCAACAAAATGGTGCAGGGTCTGCAAGAGAAGCCGTATGAGGAGAGTCTAAAGGAGCTTAATATGTATACCCTTGAGGAAAGAAGGGAGAGGGGGACATGATGGAAACTTTCAGGTACCTCAAGGAATCAACAAAGTCCAAGAGGGTAGCATCTTTCAGAAAAGAGACTTGCAAGAACAAGGGGACACAATTTAAAGATAGAAGGAGGGCGGTTCAGGGGCAATGTGAGGAAGTATTATTTCACAGAGAGGTAGTGGATGCATGGAACAGCCTTCCTGAGGAAGTTGTGGGGTCTAAACTGTGGGAGAATTCAAGAATGCATGGGACAGACATAAGGCAATTCTTGTGGGGGGCAGGAAGATATAGGCTGTTGGTTAACTAGGATCTGCGGCCTATCCTATAGGTAGGGAAATGGGCAGACTAGATGGGCCTAGCGGTCCTTATCTGCCGTCAAAGTCTATGTTCTATGCCGCCGGGGCCCAAGGACTCTCCAGCGCCCCCGGCAGCACCCTGTCATCGGTACCAACATCGATGCTGGTTGAAGGCGCGAAGGGCGAGGGATTGGTTGTGGAAGAGCCGACGTCCCCATCGCCCAAGTCTTCCTCCCCCCTGGGCCCCCAGGAGGGCTTTCCTTTGCGCCCCAACGTCCCGGATACTTCCTTTCTGAGCCGGGCGGCAGAAATTTTCAAGAAGGACGAGCTCCAGGAACTGTTTTCCTTTTGGTGGGGGCAGGTCCACAGGCAGACACCCCCCCCCATTGCTGGCCCAGACACTGGTACTGGACCCAGCGGATAAACCACAGCCGGGAGGTGAGCCTTCCCCGCAGAAGTCGCCGGAGTGCCCGCCTGCACCTCCCTCTAGGGCTCGCTCCCGCACCCATTCCGGGGACCACCAGCAACACTCCAGGGGACTCTGGTGACCGTTGTTTGTCCAGGTCACGCTCTAGGAGCCTTTCTTGGTCCTCTAGGCGAGAACGCTTCCAACGTTGGTCCTCTGACCAACGTCGATCTCTGCTCCGTCGCCAGTCCAGGGACCAGAGTCGGTCTTCGGGCCGACGTCGGTCCCCTAGCTACTGACGACAGTGGGAGTCTGGTCACACGGAGAGGTCAGACTATTCGAAATCTTATAGTCGATCTCCCTCACCAACGTCTTCCTCGACTTCCTCTCTCAGCCTGCAGCGCTCCCTGGGAGAGAAGGACCAGCCTCACTCTCCTCCAGATGATCCTACCTTCATGGACATAATGAGGCACATCCAGGCCTCCAACGAGTGGGAGACAGAGGACCTGGACCCGGAACGCCGGAGACTAGCAAAGTACCTGAGGCAAAAGGAGCCTAAACCTTTGGTAGTCCCTCCTTTGGTGGATACTTTCCAGGACCTCACTCGAACTACCTGGAAACATCCAGCTTCAGTCCCGGCTGTTCCAAAGAAGTCGGATAAGCTGTACAGGGCCCCGAGGGCAGAAGCTTTCTTCACTGAACACCCTCAGGTGGACTCCTCGGTGATCACGGCTGCCCATGATGAGTCCAGGCAGCTGAAACACCTCAGCTCACAGCCTCCCGACCCAGGGTCTCGCTATTTGGACCTGGTGGGCAAGAAGGTTATTCTGCTTCCACCTGTTCCATATGTTCCCTCAACTTCTTAACACATATGGTCCAGTACCAGAATGCACTTTGGGAGAGGGGACAAGAGCTGCTGAAGGCCCTTCCAGACTCTGATGAGAAGACAGAGCTCCTGGACATCCTGAAATCGGGCTCAGACGTAGGCTCCCATGTCTTGAGAGCATTGTATGATACGGCAGCCAGGGCAGCCGCCTACGGGGTGTGTTTACGGTGCCATGCCTGGTTGAGAGTCTCTGGCTTTCACCAGGATCTGCAGGCCGGTATCAAGGATTTGCCCTTCCAGGGTACTGTGCTGTTTGGCCAGGAGACGGAAGCCTTGATTTCTCATCTCCAGGAGTCGGGCAAGTCTATCTGGTCGGTCTGCCAGATGTTCCGCGGTGACCAGCGAAGACATCGAAAGCGGCCTTTTCGTAAGTCCTCAGGCGGTCAAGGTCATGTCTGTAGCAACCAGCAGGGGCAGAGAGGAGGCTTTCACAGGAGATTTGGGAACCAGCAGCCTGATGGAGCTCTTGCCCATGGGCCCAAGTCCTCCCAGGCCTCTCTGCCTACACCCGGCTCAGCCCAATGACTCCCTTCCGCCCCCCCCTTCCGCGGGAAGATCTAGGGGAGCCGGTCGAGGGCCGCTTCTCCCTTCATTTCGAAGGGAGGAAGTCGATCACTGCGGACCAATGGGTCTTAGATATCATCAGGAGGGGACACATGCTGGAATTCACGGAGTTTCCTCCGAACTCTCTACCAAAGCTCTCCCTTTATCCTCCTCACATCCCACTACTGGAAGAAGAGATCCAGACCCTCTTGCAAAAAAGGGCAATAGAGATAGTCCCCTTGCATCAGCGAGGACAGGAGTTTTATTCACATTTTTTCCTGATTCCAAAAAAGACACAGGACCTTCGTCCCATTCTGGACCTCAGCCCTCTAAATCTCTTTATCGAGTAAAAAAGGTTCAGGATGGTGACCCTCCAAGGCCTTCTTCCTCTGCTGCACCAAGGAGACTGGCTCTGCTCCCTAGACATGCAAGATACATACATGCACATCGGGGTCTTCCTTCCCCACTGGAAGTTTCTGAGGTTCCATTTCCAAGGGGAGCACTACCAGTTTCCAGTGCTTCCATTCGATCTCTCTTCCACTCTGCGAGTCTTCACCAAATGCTTAGCAGTGGTGGCTGCGGCTTTAAGGCGCATGGGGCACTATGTGTTCTCCTACCTCGACGATTGGCTGCTTACAGCCCCATCGAGGGTAGGCCTTCTTCATGCCCTTGAAGACACCTATGCTCTGTTCCGAGGGCTGGGGATCACCCTGAATCTACGAAAATCATCTCCGGAGCCCAGTCAAAAGCTCGTCTTATTGGAGCGGTCCTGGATTCCATCCAGGGCATGGCCTTCCTTCCCTAGGACAGGGGAGATCACCTGCGAGAGATTGCAGAATGGATCTCAATAACTCCTCAAGTTCCAGCTCGGAACTTCCTCAGGCTACTGGGGCACATGGCGTCGGCCATCCCTGTCACTCCCTTGGCCCGCCTCCACATGATGGTCCCACAGTGGATGCTCAGGGTACAGTGGGACCAAGGCTACGATGATCTAGACTCCACGGTCAAGATCTCGGGGCCAGTCAGGAGAACTTTGCTTTGGTGGATGGAGCCCAGGAATTTGGAAAAAGGGGTCAGCTTTCATCCAGAGCCACCAGGTCAGACCCTGACAACGGATGCATCAGACCTGGGGTGGGGGGCGCACCTGGGTGCTCGTCGAACACAAGGGGTTTGGTCACCCAAGGAGCGGTCCCTTCACATCAATGTACTGGAGATGCGAGCGGTTCTCTACACCTTACAGGCCTTTCAGGAGGACCTGGTGCCAGGCTCCCTTCTGGTTCAGACAGACAACATGGCGGTCGTTTTCTACATCAACAAGCAAGGAGGTACTCATTCGTATCCCCTTTGCAGGGAGGCGATGAGAGTCTGGTACTGGGCAGCGGAGCGGGGCATTCTGCTGTCCACAGTGCACATTCCAGGCATCCTCAATGATCTGGCCGACAGCCTCAGCAGGTCGCAATCCAGAACGCACGAGTGGGAGCTGCTACAGTCCATAGCAAACCAGCTCTTCCACAGGTGGGGTCTTCCAGAGCTGGATCTCTTTACGTCACCATGCAACACAAAACTGCAAATGTTTTGCTTGTGAGAGCATGCGCCTGGAGTTTTCTGGCCAGATGCGTTATCCCTTTGCTGGGCAGGGAGGGTTCTCTATGCCTTTCTGCCCTTCCCTCTCATTCAGAGAGTCCTGCTCAAGTTACAGGCAGAAGGGGCCCGAATGATCCTTGTAGCCCCCAGATGGCCTCAGCAGATTTGGTTCCCACTCCTGCAGCGGTTATCAACGAAACCTCCAATTCCGCTGCCCATATGCTCGCAGTTGCTGTCCCAGGATCAAGGGTCGCTGGTCCACCCGGACCTTCGGTCCTTATACCTACTTGCTTGGCTCCTTCAGACGTAGCTCAACGCAGATACGGGGTTTCCCCGGAAGTGGCGGCAGTCCTAGGTTCGGCGAGAAAGCCCTCTACCGGCTCCGCCTACGCTATGAAGTGGAAGCGTTTTTGTCTTTGGGCATCGTCACATCGTTTGGACCCGTCACCTGTCCAGTGAACTCAGCGTTGCAGTATCTCCTCTCCTTGTATCAAAAGGGCCTGAGTTACTCCTCTATCAAGGTGCATATGTGGGCTATCTCCACCTGTCTTGCTCTTTTTGGACATAAGGCATTGGTGCAAATGGATGTCGCCCACACCTTTCTTAGACGAATTCTGCATATGAGACCTCCCATTCGAGACCCTATCCCACCCTGAGACCTCCTTTTTGTGTTGGAGAAACTCACCCTCCCTCCTTTTGAACCGGCAGTGGATTGTGAGCTGCGCTACCTTTCTTGGAAGGTTTGTTTTTTAGTTGCTGTTACCTCAGCTCGAAGGGTTTCCGAGCTTCAGGCTCTGACGTGTAAAGAGCCGTATTTAGTTTTCCACAGGGAAAGGGTTTCCCTCAGAACAAATTCTAAGTTTCTTCCGAAAGTGGTCTCAGAGTTGACCCTCAACCAGTTGGTTGACCTTCCTGTTTATTTTCCTTCCCCTTCCAATAGAGGGGAGGCTCACCTTCACACACTGGATGTCCACAGGACTTTGAGGTATTACCTCAAGAGGACGGCTACGCACCGTCAATCGGAACAACTTTTTGTGGCCTTTGCGCATCAATGCTTGGGTAGACCGGTGACCAAGCAGACTATCTTGAAGTGGATAGTTCACTGCATCTCCTTCTGCTACGAGAAACACAATAAGACCCTACCGGGCCCAGTCTGGGGTCACTTCACCAAAGAAGTGTCTGCTTCATTCGCTGCCCTGAGAAATGTCTCCATAAGGGACATATGTGCGGCCGCCATCTGGAACTCGGTGCATACCTTTGTCAAGCATTACAGCTTGGATATCATCTCCAGACACCGAGCTGGCTTCGGCCTAGCTGTTTTGCAAGGGCTTCTGTCCTGAGGCCTCTGGAGTCAGTATATTCCACCTTCCAGGGTTGTCTACCTCTTTGGTGTGGGACTGCTTGGTATTCAGTCCTAACTGTTATAGCCTGCTGCAAGAGCTCCCACTTGAAGTAAGATAGTACAGTTAGGTAAGAACTTACCGTAACAGTAGATCTTCGAGAGGAGCTCTTGCAGCAGGCGTAACTTCCCACCTGCCTTCCCCCTGGAGGTGTGCAGATCCATCTTCATTTACATCTCCATTTTCATCTTCTACAGTCGCTTTGTCTCCTTCTCTTGTCAGGCCTTGTTGCAGGCCTTTGCGGGAGAACTGAGGTGGAGCTGGGTCTGCCCCCTTTTGTACCTAGACCGACGGGGCAGGGCCAGCATCAGGGGCGGTCCCTGCTGTGTACTGCTGGCTGAAGTTTTCACCGGAGGGTCCTAGTGCCTGTGGCATAGTCCTAACTGTTATAGCCTGCTCTAAGAGCTCCCGAAGATCTACTGTTACGATAAGTTCTTATGTAACTGTACTTTTTCACCCCCACAACCTCCACTGGAAGACTGTTCCAGGCATCCACCACCCTTTTCCTGAAGAAGAATTTCCTCACATCTTTCCTAAACCTACCCTCCTCCAGCTTCATATCATGGCGTCTTGTTCTGGAGCACCCATTCCTCTGAAAAATACCTCCCACTCAGGGACAGCGCAAGATGGGGCAAAAAGGGAGACAGTTGCAACTTGCCCAGAAATTACCCGCTTTCCACATGACAGTGGGTCCAAAGCGATGCACCTGTCTATAACAATAGTCGAAAGATGGAAATGTAAACAGTAGAAAATAATTTTCCCTTGACAAATTTAACCTTCTGTACTGGTGAAATTTGCACTTGTGATTAGGCTTTGACCCAGATTTTTCACATTTTGACCCAAAATTTTTACACAGTCGGTCTAGTGTGACCTATGTTTTAAAACCCTTAGCGCTGTCACTGCTCCCACTTGTACCTTATTCACCCCCGTGAGGTATTTAAAGGTTTCCGTCACATCCCCCCTCTCTTCCAGGGTGTACATGTTTAATTTCTTTAGCCTCTCCTTATCGGACATTTGATAATAGAAGCTGTACCATCTTGGTAGCCCTCCTCTGAATGGCCTCCATCCTGTCTATGTCCTTCCTGAGATGTGTCCTCCAAAACTAGATACAGTATTCCAGGTGGGGTCTTACCAAAGACCTATGTAGTGGCAACACCACATCCCACTTCCTGCTGGTAATACCTCTACCTGTACATCCCAGTAGCTCGCCCCATCACTTTGTTGCATTCCTTGGCCACCTTCAGGTCATCCAATATGATTACTCCCAGGTCTCTTTCTTGCTTGGTTCACCGTGCCGCCGCTCCCCCCCATCCAGCAAAAAAAAATCCATCAAATTTGTTTGGCATGTGACTTCACCTCTGTAAAGCCACGTTGCTTTGGGTCCTGCAGTCCATTGATTCCAGGTATTCCACAATTCTTTCCTTTAATAGTGTTTCCATCAGTTTCCCTGTTACAGATGTCAGGCTAACAGGCCTGTAATTTCCTGCCTCCTCCTTGCTACCACTTTTGTGAAGTGGAACTACATCCACCCTTCTCCAGTCCTCCAGGACCACGCCAGTCTCTAGTGAACTGTTAAATAAGTTTGTCGGGTGCAGCTAGCACCTCCCTGAGTTCCTTTAATATTCTTGGATGCACCCCATCTGGCCCCATGCCTTGGTCCACCCTCATATTAGTGAGTGCTTTCCTGACCCTCTCCTCAGAAAAGGAACTGGTGTCCACCCCCCCCCAATCTCTTGGTGCTTATCTGTGGCCCTTCCCCATCAACTGTGACTACTGAGCAGAAATATTTAATATATTTGCCTTTTCTTGGTCCTCCTCAGTATAGCCACCTGCCTCCTTCATTAACTGTGCAATCCTTCACTTGATTTTCCTTTTCTGATATATCTGAAAACATGTCTTGTTCCCCTTTAAACACAGAAACACAGAAGGTGACGGCAGAAGGAGACCAGAGATCTACTTCCGATCTCTGGATCTAGTCCCCCACCCAGCTTTTGTCTGTTTCTAACCCATTTGTTACTGCCTGAGCTCTTGCCCTATCCCAACCCTTCTTAAATGCTACCACGGTCCGTGCACCAGCTACCTCGAATGGCAGGCTATTCCTTGGGCACACAACTGTTTCCGTAAAGTAGTACTTCCTTATATCCCTCTTGAAGCCCCCCAGGCTTCCACTCATGCCTTCTAGTGGTTGAGTCGTCTACCCTATTGAATAACTCTGAGTAGGGAACTTTATTGATACCTCTTAAGAATTTGAACGCCTTAATCATATCTCCCCTCTCTCTCCTAGTCTCCAGTGAGCACATGTTAAGTGTTTGCAGACATTCCTCATATGAGAGTCCTTGGAGACCCTGCACCATCTTGGTTGCCCTTCTCTGCATGGTCTCCAGCCTGCTTCTGTCCTTCCTAAGGTGTGGTCACCAGAGCTGGACACAGTATTCCAGGTGAGGCCTCACCAAGGACCTGTAGAGTGGGAGGATCACTTACTTGTTCCTTCTGTCAATTCCTCTCCCTATACACTCCAACATTTTGCTTGCCTTACTGTGAGCTTTATTGCATTGGCTCCACTGCTTCACAGTGTTGTTTATGATGACCCCAAAGTCTCTCTCCTCCTACGATGTGCTGAATTGGACCCCATTGAGCCAGTACTCTGTTCTGGAATTTCCTTTACTTAGATACAACACCTTGCACTTCTTTGCATTGAACCTAAGCTGCCAGATACTGGACCATCTTTCTAACTTCTGTAAGCCTTCCTTCAGCTCCCCAACTGCCTCCACGCTGTCAACTCTACTGCCTAGTTTTGTGTAGTCCACAAAGAGTTTGAGCTTGCCCTTAATACCTACTCCTATGTCACTAAAAAAACATATTAAACAGGACTGGGCCTAGCACACCACTAGTGACACCTCCCTCATTTGACCTCACTCCGTTGACTACCACTCTCTGACTTCTGTCACTGAGCCAAGTTCCCACCCACCTGACTATGGTCTTGGCAGTGCCAAGGTCCTCTAACTTCTTTAACAGACAGTTGTGTGACACCGATTCTAAGGCCTTGCTGAAGTCAAAGTATAGGAGGTCTGCTGAGTGTCTTCTGTCCAATTCCTTGGTCACCTTATCGAAGAACGTAAGGAGGCTTATCTGGCACAACCTACCCATGCTGCCTGATATCTTGAAGGCCATTCCTTTCAAGATACCCCACCATGTCTTCTCGGATGCATTTCCCTATCTTTGTAAAATCAGCCCTTCTGAAATCCAGGACCTCGTGCACTTGTGCGGTTGAATTCCACTGTTCTTCTTATATTAAACCATACTGTGAAGTGGTCACTGGTCCCCAGATGACTTCCCACTCTGACATCCACCACAGTGTCCCCGTTCGAAAGTAGCAGGTCCAGTATTGCCCCACCCCGAGTGGGTTCACTGACCAGCTGCCTGAGGAATGCCCCCTGCAGGGAGTCCAAGATGTCTCTGCTTCTAGCTGATGCTGCAGCAGGTAGGCTGCAGTCCACATCTGGCAGATTAAAGTCCCCCACCAGCACCACCACTCCCTTCTTAGCCATTTTGCCTATGTCTCCTAACATCTCTTTGTCTATGTCCTCTCCATGTGTCAGAGGCCTGTATACTACTCCCATGTGAACAGTGGCTCCGTTTCCAGACTCGAGGTTGATCCACAACACCTCGCCCCCATCCTCCCTTTACCTCCATTGCATTGATGTTTTCCTTAACATAAAGCATGACTTCCCCACCTTTTCCTCTTACCCTGTTCCTTCCAAACATTGTGTAGCCAGGTATGACCATTTTCCCAGTCATGGTTGTTTGTGCACCATGTTTCAGTGATGACCATGATATCCTGGTCTGCCTCAACCATGGTGGCCTCCAGGTCTGGTATCTTATTTCCAGACTTCTAGCATTGGCACACATAGCTGTCCAGATTTTGTTAGTCCTGCTCTTGGCCCTTCTAATGTTATCTAGTTGCATACTGCCTGCTTCCTCTTCTCTCCTTTCTCCCATGCTGATCCCTTGCATCCGTGGTTGTCCTTCATTTTGGTGGGAATCATTTCCCCAAAACATTCCTTACCCCCATCACAGCCTGGGTGGGGGGCAGTTTCTGCCACCCCTTTGCCTTCCACCAGCCCCTTTGGCTAGTTTAAATTCCCATTGAAGTAACACTTAAACCGTCTACTGAGGACTGCCACTCCCTTACTGGATGGATGCAGGCTACCCCCTGGTGCAAGCTCTGATCCCTCCATATGGAGCTCCAGTCCCTAATGTAGCCATGCCCCTCCTCTCTGCACCATTCCTTCAACCATGAGTTGAAGGCCTTAGTGTGGACCTCCCTCTCCTTCCCACTGTTATAGACAGGCAGCACTTCCGTGAAGGCTCAGTGCATGCTACCTGCCTAAGACTGTTCCCCAGCTCTCTAAACTGCTCCTCCACTGCCCCTGTCCCTGCCAGAGCTAGATCATTAGGCCCGAGGTGGACAGTGACGTCCAGCTCCCCCTTCCTTCCTATAGCCCTCATAATCCACTGGATACACTTTCTATCCCTCCAAACCGATACACCAGGTAGGCACTTAACCTCCCTCTCTACCCCCTTTCCTTCCCCCAATTCTGACCCCCTGACTATAGAGTCCCGCACTAAAAGTTGCTTCCCCCTCCTGGGGACTCCATTTGGGCATTCCCCCACATCCTCTCCATCCTCCACCTTAGGTGCCACTGCTTGGCAGTTCCACTCCGCCAGAATAGTGTAGGGCTTTCTTAGTGGCACTGGATGAGGAGTGTGCCTGTTTTCTGCTCCCACCAGCCTATCCTACCACCATGCACTTCTTGAGCTCACCTTAGTCCAACCACTCCTGCCCTCTGGCATTCTTTGAGGTTGTGGTGTCTGGCTAGGTGGTCCCTGGGCAGGAGAGATGGTTCCCTGACTCCCTGCCAGTGCGATTATGAGTCTTTCCTGCTGGCTACTTTGTGCCATTCCTGCCACACCATAGAGAAAATACCAACCATTCAGTTTCTGCATATGCGCAGAAACTGTAGCACATCTGGGGATTTTGAGACCAACTCAAGAGTTCTGGTTGAAAGGTTCCAACAAAGAGGGTACTCTGATGATGTATCCAGGGAGCCTACCAACAGCCTAGGGATACAGATAGACAGGAACTGTTAACTCCCAAGCCCAGGAGAAACAATTACTGAAGACAGATTTAATTTTTTCACACCTTATGGTGTTCAGTCCAGGGAGGTGGAGAATATGATTCATAGAAATTGGCACATGCTCTTAATGGAGACGAAATGGGAAAAATAGGTGGAGAGCTACCCACGGATGGTTTACAAATGTCCATCCAGTTTGTGGGACAGACTGACCCATAGTTTGCAACCGGATCAAAAGAGAACTATGTGGTTACCATCTCCACCACAAGGGTGCTACAGATGTGGCAAATGCAAATTTTGTGAGGTTATTACACAGTCCACTGCAGTGTCAGTGGCTCAGTAGGTAGCACACTTGCCTCTGAGGCCGGGAGATCAGAGTGCTGTGAGTTCAGTTCTCACATCTGGCACTTGGGTTAATATCCCAATACTGACACTGTAGTGCAGCATGAGAGGGTGCTGCACTTCTGAGGTGCCGTCTTTCGGATGAGACGTTAAACCGAGGTCCCATCTGCCTGGATTGGTGGTAGTTCAGGTGGATGTTAAAGATCCCATGGCACTTATCGAAAAGAGTAGGGAATTTCCTATATCCTGGCCAAATTTCCTCTTCACTAAAATACCACCAACAGCTTAATCTGGTTCAAATTAAATTGCTTACCATCTGTACTTCCGCCACCCCTGAAAAGGGACTCTCTAGGCCCAGTGGGCTTACCGGGTCAACAAAATTCAACAAACAAACAAACAGACAAAACTTGTTCTTATCAAACCACTCAGAAAACTGTGTCAAAAAATTCACACATCGTGACACTACACGTCTTTTATGTGGCGACATGTTCATGTTCCAGTTTTTATGTTGGAAGAGCAAAGAGAAAGTTAAAAGAAAGGGTTGGTGGGTGCTGGTATACAAAAAAAATGGAGTATGTTACAGCTGCCCATGTTCTTCCTTCAGTTGAACCATGTAGCCATAAATGGCAATTTATGGACATTGAGAAAGGCTATTTGGGACCAAGGGGGAAGAGATCTGCTTAAAATTCTGTCCCAAGAGGAAGGGCTAGTGGATCTTCAAATTAGGAGCCACTGTGGGAAAGGGGTTCAATGACAAGACAGCATTGGCACCTTACCTATGAAATGTCTTTTTGTTCACTGCAGTATGCATAATATTCATGTAGGTGGTGCATTCTGGGAGGGGGTACATTCTGGGAGTTTTTGATGGCTCCACTGTTGTTTTAGAGCTTCGCCGTGCAAACTTGCTTATGGAGCAAAAATAAATGCATGACTTCAAATACAAGAGCAAAAATAAATGCATGACTTCAAATGCAAGAGCAAAAATCTTAAGGGAAGCTGCTGAAAGCAAGGCGACTGCTATAGAAAAACTATTTTCCCCAAAACAAGGGAAGATGGCTTTGTTATGGGAGGTAGCAGTTTTTACCCACCCGGAGGGAGGAATGGCCTCCTCTGCTACAGGACGCCCAGACCAGGGTGCGAAACCCAAACAACCGGTAAAGCTGTCACTGCACTCAATTCAGACTACTATTTTGGAGTGTCAAGAAGAAATCATTATCTCGCTGAAGATGATGAATTCCTCCTTGGGGAACATCACGAACCGATGTCAGCAAACTGAGGAAAAAAATCTCAGTAGTGGAAAACCAGGTGGAAGCTGCCAAAAAAGTTAATGTCCTGACCACAGAGAGCACTGTGAATGCGGTTTTACATGAACAGCTTGCTACCATGAGTAAGCTAGAAAAGACAGAGAACACTCTTTTGTTGAGAAATCTATGCCTTATAGGTCTCTCGCTGGATATTGCCACTTCCAAATTAAAAAAATATGTAGAGAAATTGCTGAATACTGTTTTGTCTTTGGAACAGCCTCTGGTTCTGGATTCAGTTTTTTGGCCACAATCTAAGATTGCTCTGCAGAGGTCAAATGTGGCTATACGCTATAATGTTACTACTTTCTCTCCTATAGCTGAATGCAATAAAATCTTTAATATTGTTAGACAGTGAAGAGGAATTGTCTATGAAGGTACAAGACTGCATTTATACCCAGACTTTTGGATGATTACTCAAAGGTGGTGAAAAAGATTTCTGGCTATTAAATCCGAGTTTACAGAGGCTGGGATACCTGCCGTACTGCAAGCACCTGCAAAATTGAAAATAACTTTTCAAGAAAAGCCTTATCTTTTTACTGATAAGGCAAGGGAATTCTATGAGAAGAATGTTGCTCTTCCTGCTGATCTGGGCTCAGACCTAGACGATGAGGCAGGCGAGACCAGGTATGTACCAGTGGGTTCATGATGATGAACAAGAAGACAGAATGGGTCATTTATTTTCTTTTTGTGTTTTCTTTTTAGTTTAAAATATCTTAAATGCTAACATATAATAGAGCTTAACAGTATTTGGGTTTAAAAGATATCTGTTTACTGACAATTCTGATAAAAGGGTGTGTAAGCTTGGAGCATACAGCATTTTTGGAATTTAATTTAGATGAATTTCTGTATAAAAAACGTACTTGTGAGTATTTGTAACCCCTTGAAAATGAGAAAAAAATATGTTTTTATGAATTCTTAAGTTCAAAGAAAATGTTTCTAGATGAATTATTATGTTCAATATACTTATTGAAAATGGAGATTAACTTTTTTCTCTCTGAATAAAAATAAAGTATAAAAAAAAAAATTCATGTAGGCAGAGTTAGCATATCAAATTATTTTCATCATAATTGTATTGGTTCCCGTCTTTTATGTGTGGACCTGATACATGATGTATGAATAAGCAGTTTATTAGCATCATTAGCAAGCACATTGTAGTTTAAATTTTTTCAGCTCTTATTCTCTGTGATGTGTTGTTCCCCTAAGTGCCTATGCCTTTCAGAGAATTATGTGTAAATGTGCATGCACTGTGAGGCATTTTCAGTCTCTTGACAAAGTGGAAATGCAAAACGTTGAGACGTTTTGTGGAGGGGTCAGTTTGCTCTGTGTCTTACACTTATACCTAAACAAATTTTAAATTATGTAATTTTTCTTTGGCATTGTGTGCAAATTTTGTTGTTTTTCCTAGTCGTTTCCTCTAATGTACACACTGACACTCTGAGCTGCCCTATTTTCATTGCTATCTGAAACTGCTGTTCTGCAGTGTTATTGATACAATTTCTTTAGTTGTGACACCGCTTAAAATTAAGAAATTTAGCATGTCCATATGTTTTTTTATGCCAATAGAGTATGACAACATTATTTTTTTGTATAAACATTATAAATTACATGACGGTTTAAAATAAATTTAGTAAAAAAAAAAAACGTTTTTCAACTTTTTCCAAGTGTTTGTATTACTACATGTTAATTAGTAACTACTTTTCATTCATTTTATGACCTTAATCTCATTTTGAACATTTCGGTCGCCCATCTAGTAGTAGATGTTCTTCGCATTGGAAGATAATACATGGAAAAGACGTTTTGTAGCATGCAGTACTTCACTTGCTGCGCTGTAGTTATCTACAGTAAAGTGGAACTTCTAACTGCATGGATTCACTTCACTATCCACACAATGCTGGCTCCACTAAGCATGCTCAGTGTCCTAAAAGGATTCTAAGCTTAACTTCTCTTACCACCTAATGTGCCCTCTTGCCTCCACCCACTGCTCTCAGATCTTTCTTTTTACTAGAAGAACAGGCTACCCTCTTCACAGCTCCAACTGTGAGGTTTGGATTTTGAGTTTATACAATGCTTTTGCACAATCTTTGCTGAGTCTTTCAGGTCTGCTTCTCATCTGTGTGTCGCTTCACTGGAAGAGGTACATTGATTGTGTTTTTGTTTTTACATTTATCACTGATAGCCATAATTCCTTTGTTGGTTACTCTGCCCTTCTTCCCACCCCTTTCCAAGACACAACTCGTATTTCAATCAGTAGTTAGCTACGGCTTCATTTTGCAATTAAAGTTCATCCTCATTTTACAAAGTTATATCTCTACACACATCCAGTTAATCTGTTTACAATTATGTCAATGCAGTGTTCTTTCTTCCTCGATACAAGGTGTACTAGGGTGGTCTGAAATGTTTACACTTTGTTCTGTTTGCTGCTTCCACCGTTGCCCTTTATGACATGAGTGCTGTGAAGTTATCTAATTTATACTTTGTTTTGCTGCTGCTCCCACTTATTCCCTTATGTTATGACCTGAGGGATGCAGGGACTGGTCAAATTTTATTACATGTTGTTTGCTGCCCCACCCTCCCCCCTTATGAGCCAAAGGGTGTGTGTGACAGGGTTGAATATGTCCCTGTCCCATTTGTTATGTAGAAAGAGTTAAAGGCAAGGGTCTGTTCTATCCTCTTCTTTTCTGTCTCTTGTGTGTCTGATTACGCAATCAAATTTTCTTGAGAGATCTAGGAACTGATCACTCTGATGGTCTTGCGATTCTCCACCTCCCGCTATCTCTATGCCTTCACTTGCTGTTTCTGTCTTTTCTTCCTCCATGCTTATCTGTGGTTATAAAAAATATGTAAATCTGTGTGAAACTGGGATCCCTTGGTTTGAAAATGCACATGGTTATACTGTTGAACATATTGCGAAAAATTATTTGGAACTCAGGGGAATAACCTTGAGATGCAGTTTGAGCTCCTCAGGCTTGTCTGCAAAACTGTCAGCAGGAGGCCAGCCTGGGACACTGTTCTTTTTGCAAGCCTGCTCAGGAAAGAAACTGACAAAATTCTGATACATTTTGTGGGAAACAGGATGTCTGTTAATGAGCTCAAATTAATTGCCAGTCAAAGACGACTTATAAAAAGAGCAGCAGTGTTTTTGCTTGGGGGGCTGTGACTGAACTTAGAATTAGAGATACCCTCAGAGGAAGGACGTTGACTTGTTTGAACTGCCAATGTTTAAAATCCATTCTGTGCAATTTTTATTTTTATTTTATTGTTATTGGAAATAACTGCTCCTGGTTTTCCTATGCTTCCTGACCTATGCCTCAATGACAGATGGTGTCAGACTAACTGGAATTTATGCAGTGCATACTGTAAGTCAGGAGTTTTGTGCATGGCTACGAGACCTGATATGGATTCTGCAGCAGCAAGCCCAGGAGAAATTACCAGAAGGATGGCAGACAAACTAGCACAGACAGAAGTCCAAGCTGAGATTGTACAGCCAGAACCAGTGATGGAAGAAGAACAAGCAGTGACAGAACCTGAAAGCCTGTCTGCCTTCTTCAAATGTTGAGCTATACAACAAAAAGAGACAAACAGAGAAAAGAAGATGTGCAGTGACAGGAGCAGCAATGGCTGGATGCCTTGCAAGCTGTCAAAGCCGAAGGATTTGGCACAAGACCAGCGGAACAACAAAACATAACTTAAAAGACATTAAACTTACAAAGTTGTGTCCCTCGGATGATATCAAAGCATACCTGTCAACTTTTGAAAGGGTTGCTACAGCTGCTAGTGGTCAAAGCAGCAATGGGCAGTCAGGCTGGTACCTTACCTGACAGGTAAAGCCCAACTTGCCTGCAGCAATATGGGTACTGCACTGTCAGAAAACTATGACCTTGTGAAAAGAGAAATCCTGAAAAAATATGACAGCTCAGGAGATACCTACAGGCAAAGGTTCTGGTTCCTGAAGTACCACTCTGTTGACAATCCTCGAGAAGCCTTCACCCGGCTAAGAGAACTCCTTATTAAATGGCTCCAGCCAGAGGGTAAAACAGTCCTACTGATCAACATATTTGCAATGGAGCAATTCATCAACATCCTGCCTATAGACATGCAGCTTTGTGTAAAAGAACACTGATCAGAAAGTGGAGAAAAGGTCATTTCTCTGGCTGAGGACTATTAGATGGCCAGAGAGATACCGCCAAAAAGTGGTAAGACCCTATTTTTCTTGATTTAACTCCAGGTCAGATAAGAACTCTGGTGGGGGTAATAAATCTGCACCCAAAGACTTGACTTGCTCTAACTGTAATACGCCAGGCCATATCATTGGATTGCGAGCTGTTGTCTCTGCTTAGACTATGTATTTGTTTACTCTTTACACTCACAATGACTGTAACCCTACGAGCATTAGCCGTTGTGTTTGCTGAATCTTTGTATTTGTTTACACACTATGTTTACAATGTCTGTAACTTATGAACTTTGTACATGTCTTGTATTTGTCTCCCCTCCCTCTGGTCACACCTGGGAACAATCCTTGGTTCCCCTTGGCTGATTACCCACATTTTTTTTTCAATACGAACATACGAAATTTGCCAGCAGATAAAGGCCTAGAGGTCTATCAAGTCTGCTCGAATGTGCAGCTAGCACCCCTTATTCTGCAGCTGCCCCTCCCTTCCACCCTTCCCTTCATTAACCCTCCCCTGTCCTGTCCCATCCTCATTTGAAGCAGTCCACTGTTCACTGCATACCACTTCAGCAGGTAACGATTCCACCCAGCCACCGCCCTCTCTGTAAAAAGTGTCTCCTCATCTCCTCCTGAACCTTCCCTCGCCCAGTCTCATATCATGGCCCCTGGTGGCCTTCCTTTCCTTACTTTGAACAGCCCTCTGTACCTGTCTTGTTTATTCCTTTCATGTATGTAAAGGTTTCAATCATGTCACCCTGTCTCTCCTCTCCTCCAGTGAGTACATGTTCAACTCCTTCAACCTCCTCTCGTATGATAAGTCCCCAGCCCTTGATCATCTTTTGTCACTCTGCGCTGCACCCTCCAGTAACGTGAAATGTCCCTCTTCAGATACGGACGCTCAGTACTGCACGTAGTACTCCAGGGGTGTGGTCTAACTAATGACCTATACAGTGGCAGAATCACCTCCTCCCTCCTCGAGGATATACCCTTTGCAATACAACCCAGCATTTTGTTGGCCTTTGCAGCTGCCTTCCTACATTTTGCCGAGTTTTTCATTGACCCTGTAATGAGCACACCCAGATCCTTCTCCTCCTCCTCTGTCTGGGCTAGCTGCACTCCCCCTAGCTGGTAACTCCTTCTTGGGTTCTTCATTCCAAAATGCAGCACCTTGCACTTTTTGGCATTAAAGCCCAGTTGCCAGGTGTCTGACCAGGTTTCAAGCTTTGCCAGATCATCCTGCAACCCCTGCCATCCCCCTAGGTCATCCACCACTGCGCCTACCTTGGTATCATCAGCAAACAGACTGATCTTGCTCTTGATGCCCCATGATATGTCTGCAATGAATAACCCAAACAACACTGGTCCCAACACTGAGCCCTGTGGAACACCGCTTGTCACTGACCTTGGGTGTGAGAGCTCACCACCCACCACCACCCTCTGTTGCCTTCCCTG
Organism: Neoceratodus forsteri; assembly: GCA_016271365.2. Classification (NCBI taxonomy): domain Eukaryota; kingdom Metazoa; phylum Chordata; order Ceratodontiformes; family Ceratodontidae; genus Neoceratodus; species Neoceratodus forsteri. The sequence goes on along the minus strand of JADMNL010000027.1, from coordinate 121,909,667 downwards.
CAGCCAGTTTCCTACCCATCTCACCAACTTTGCACCTGCCCCTGTGCCTACTAACTTCCTTCCCAGCCTTCCATGTGGCACTGAGTCGAATTCCTTACTGAAGTCCAGATACAGGACATCCACTGCATGGCCCCTGTCTAGTTGCCTAGTTACCCAGTCATAGAACTCGACCAGGTTGGTTTGGTAGGATCTGCCACATATGAAGCCATGCTGTCTGCTGTCCTGTAGTCCTTTGGCCTCTAGGAGGGCCACCAGTCTCTCCTTCAGGATAGTGTCCATTAGCTTACCCACAATGGATGTGAGGCTCACTGGTCTGTAGTTTCCCGGTTCATCCTTGGGGCCACTTTTGTGGAGAGGCACCACATGAGCCATCCTCCAGTCCTGAGGTACACACCCTGAATGTAGTGAGGCATTAAATAGGTCTGCCAAAGGTCCTGCAAGGACCTCTGCCAGCTCCTTCAGTACCCTGGGTGGATGCCATCTGGGCCTGGTGCCTTGTCCACCCTCAGTGCCTTCAAACCCTCTCGAACTCTGCTCTCCATGATTTCCTATCTGTCACCACTTCCCCTGCTTCTGCCATTTTTCCCACCTTGGGTGTCACCCCCTTCTTTTAGTAAATACTGAGCAGAAGTACTCATTTAGTGCTTCCGCCTTATCGCACCCTGCTTCCACCCAACCTCCCTCCTTCCTAATCCTTACTATGTGGTCCTTTGGCTCCTTTCTCCCTGATGTACTTAAAGAAGCCCTTCTCCCCTTCTTAATGCCTTGTGCCAGCCTGAGTTCAGAGTGCTTTGGCTCCCTTACTGCCCTTGTCACCTCCTTCGATTCTGTCAAGTACTCCTCCCTGTCCTCCCCTCCTGTTTTCTTGTACTTCCTAAAGGCAGGTCTTTCCTCCTTACCTTTTCCATGACCTCCTTGCTCAACCAGATCGGTTTCTTAGCCCTAGCCTTCTTGCTCTGGGCTTTGCAGCAGGTTTTGGTTGCCTCCACTATCCCCAGCTTTATGAGCTCCCACCTCTGGTTAGTGTCCATACTAGATTGAATTCTGGCCAGGTACCCTTTACCACTTCCCATCCTCCCAAAGTCGGCCCTCCTGAAGTCCAGCACTATTGTGCCAGATTCCACTCCTTCCTTGCCCATATCCAATGTGAGCCATACTGAGCGGTGGTCACTCCCTGACAGCGGTTCCTCCGCAGTAAGTTCTCTCACAAAGTCCCCATTTGCCAGCACAAGGTCAAGGGGATTTCCTAACCTGGTTGATTCACTGACCATTTGCAGCAGGAAGCTGACCTGGAAGGCATCCAGCAGTACCTGCTCCCTTCTGTTCCTAGTTGTTGGGGTGCTCCAGTCCACTCCTGGCATGTTGAAGTCCCCCACAATCACCACACTACCCTTCTCGCAGGTCCTCCTGATCTGTCCCGCTAGTTCCCTGTCTAACTCCTCCGTCTGAGATGGTGGCCTGTACACCACTCCCATTCTAAGAATCCTATTCTTGGAATCCTGAATTTGCATCTAAAGTGACTCCGTACTACCCTCCTCCCCTTCCTCCCTTACACACTTCAGTCCTTCCTTCACATATAGTGCCACCCCCCCTCCTTTCCCAATCACCCTGTCCCTACGAAATAACCTGTACCCTGGTACAGACAGGTCCCAGTCATTGTATTGGGTGGCCCATGTTTCCGTGATGGCTGCAATGTCCACCTCTCCCTCTGCCATGAGAACCTGTAACTCTGCAGTTTTCCTCAAATAAATATTGCAAGAAACTGCGATAAAAATAAGGAGGGTAATGCTGGTGCTGCTGCAGATATAACAGATTACAATATACATACCTCATTCTCAAAGCTGTGCAGGACCTTACTAATTTAATTTAAACCAGGTAACATATCGTTATACAGAAATTAATTTAAACAGTAACACATTAAAGCTGTCATTCAATAACAGAAAACAAGTTTAAGAGAAGAAATAACTAACTTTTAACTGGGCCATGCTCTAATAAAATAATATATAAATATTTTCCTAGCTGTATCTTCGGGTCTAAAAGCAGCATTTTTATCATTGATCATTATTTATGTTAAACTATTCCCTGATAAACTCATCTTAACATACAACCAAGAGGAGTACATGCCACTTTAATCCAACAATTGGAGGGGTTTCTATATTGTGGGGGGAACTTATTTTCCAAAATTTTTAAACATCAGCATAGCCATATAATGTTTTACCTACCCGAGCCTATATTGCTATAAAAAGGAAAATAGGTTGGCAGGTAAGTGAGGGGGGTACACTGTCGCAAGGGAGGGCAGTAGAGGTGGTTGGTTCATCCCTGGTTCATCCTAAGCCTAGTTTAATTTAATAGTTGATCTTGAAACAGAACTGACTTGTTACAGGTAGCACATGATAGTCCTATGGCTGGTCACTCAGGGAGGGATTGCACCCTTGCCAGACTACTATACAGATTTTACTGGCCTAGAAGTCATGAAGATGTTGCTACCTATTGCAGTTCTTGTGCTGAATATCAGAAGGTAGACCTAGTGACTAAAAAAGACAAGGGGCCCCTGGTGCCTGCACCCTTGATGGATGTGCCTTTTGAGAGAATTGCAATGGATGTGGTTGGCCCCTTAGACAAAAGTAAAAAGGATAATAGAGTATGTAACTATGCTACTCAATACCCAGAGAAAGTTCAGTGCGTACTGTCACAGCCCCAAAAATGGCAGAAGAGTTTGCCAAAATTTTCAGCAGGGTGGACATACCTAAACAGATTATTACTGATCAGGGTAGTAATTCTGGTGCTGTATTACTGAATGAGCTGTACCGACTACTAGGTATCATTGCCATAAGAACCTCCCCTTATCACCCTCAGATAGTCTTGTTCAATGTTTTAACCAAACTTTAAAACACATGTTAAAAAGGTTTAGTGCTGGCCCGCCGGTGTAGCGGTTGGATTTCCGCTTGCAGTGCCGGCGACCCGGGTTCAGGAATGGACCCAGGTCATCGGAGGGCCAGCCGGGGGGAGAAGGATTGAGCATCGTCTAGACTGCTTTCCTCCTCCAGGGGGGAGGGTGGTGCATGTTCAGTGCAGAAGTGACACCTGGTGGAGGCTGGGTTTGTTGCATTGCACTAACACCAGTTTCTCTCTAGGGCGGGGCGGACGCTGGCTGTCATTGCACATCCCCACCTCAGCTTAAGGGAAGAAATCCTTGCTCCGGACGTCTCCTTGAAGCCCTGCCCTGGGCTTCAGTTAGCCTCCTAGCTGGGCTGTCCCAACCAGTCACAGTTTCGTGGCACTGGTAAGCCCGACGGTACCATGACCCCACCCTCTGGGGCAAGCCAGGGGTGACTGGGAGAGCTCCAGCGATCTAGGAGGTGGAAGCGTGACGGGGCGCTGTGACCAGGGTGGATGACATGATGGTCCATAGCAGCCAAAAAGCATAGTAATATTAAAAAAAAATAGTTTGTAAACGGGGAAGAGAATGATTGGGACCAGTACTTACCTTACTTGCTTTTAGAGAAGTGCCACAAGCCTCATCAGCTTTTTACCATCTAACATGCTGTATGGTAGACAACCTAGAGGGCCACTAGATGCAATAAAAGAATCATGGGATAATAACCCCACTCAGAAAAAATCTATTACATCTTATATGTGTGCCCTGAGAAAGAAGTTGGCAAAATATGTTGAAATTGCCCATCGTAACCGGGATGAGTCTCAAAACCAGTAAAAGGTGTATTATGGCCATGGGGTAAAAGAAAAAGTTTTTGAGCCAGGTGAAAAGGTCTTGCTACTGTTACTACAGAAAATAAACTGTTAATGAAGTGGCAAGGGCCTTATAAAGTGCTTAGACGTACAGACACAGTTAACTATGAGATTGAGACCCCTGAGAGGAAAAATCCTATCAAGATATACCACATTAACCTCCTGAAGAAATGGGTTGAAAAAACTCCAAAGGCTGCTTTGTTAGTTTTACCAGAAACTGATAAAGAAGATATTAATATAGCTTATGACAGGCTGGAACAAATTGTAACTGATGATGCTGTAAAGGTGAATATATCCTTAACCTCCAAACAAACCGCAGAAATTCATAACTTGCTAAAGACATTTAACGGTACTTTTACCACAGTGCCAGGCCAAGCAAAAGGGATCGAGCACATAATAGTGACAGGGAATGCTCGCCCTATCAGGCAAAAGACATACAGATTACCAGAGCGGTTAAGAGCATATATGGTTAAGGAAATACAAAAAATGAAAGAATTGGGTATCATAGAAGAGTCGAGACATGCTTGGTCATCACCAGTAGTGACTGTAAATAAAAAAAGAAGGGGGTGTAAGAATCTGCCTTGATTTTAGGAAATTTGGTCATGTGCCCAAATTTCACAGTTATCCTATGTCCAGGATAGATGATTTGGTGGACAGACTGGGATTTGCTAAGTACATCAGTATCCTCAATCTCAGCAAGGGTTACTGGCAAATTCCCCTAGCTAAAAAAATTCCAAAGACATACTGCATTTGCCACTCCTGTTAGATTCTATCAGTTCACCACCATGTCATTTAGTTTACATAGCACACGCACTACATTCTAGTGGTACATGGATGTAATTTTAGCTATTCACACTGGTTATTGTGCTGCTTATCTGGATGATGTTGTGGTATACGGTCCAGACTGGAAGAGCCACCTGGAACAACATGAGCAGTTATCCAGTCTATCAAAAAGGCAAGTCTGAACATTAATCCTACCAAATGTTCACTGGGCAAGCACGAAATCAGATATTTGGGATATGTTTTGGGAAATGGAGAAGTAAAGCCAGAGATTTCTATGATGGAAGCTGTAGCTAACAGTCCTATCCCTAAACTAAAGAAACATGTCAGGTCATTTTTAGGGCTGGCTGGTTACTATCGGAGATTCATTCCCAGCTTTGCCACATTGGCTACTCCGCTCACTAAATTCATGAAGGAATGGTTTCTGAATGGTGCGAAGTGGTCCCCAGAGTAAGATGAAGCTTTTCGGGCCATGAAGGCTGCATTATCTTCAGCCCCTGTTTTAGGAAGCCCAGACTTTGAAAAACAGTTTTTGTTACAGACAGATGCATGAGAGGTAAGCCTAGATGCAGTCCTGAATCAGAATATAGATGGGAAGGAATATCCCATTCTATATACCAGTGGGAAATTGCAGGACAGAAAGAAGGGGCACTCTACAATTGAAAAGGAATATCTTGTAGCAAAGTGGGCCATGGAGTCCCTTATGTTTTATTTGCTAGGAGCTGACTTTGTACTTATAATAGATCACAATCCTCTCTGTTGGCTTAATCAAACGAAGGATAAAAATTCCAGAATCACAAGGTGGTACCTGACATTATAGCCATTTAAATTCAAAGTGATGCATAGATCTGGAAAAGAGAATGTCAATGCTTATTTTCTGTCAAGATATGGATCAGGAATTGAGAATTCTGAGGGTTGAAAAAAAAATGTGTAGCTTTAAACGTAGCTGTTTGCTATACTAGTTGTTATGGAAAAAGGGATGCTGCATATGCGAGGAAAGGAGAGAGAGGGGGGACATGATAGAAACTTTCAAGTATCTCAAGGGAATCAACAAAGTCCAAGAAGGTAGCATCTTTCAAAAAAAGAGGTGTGCAAGAATAAGGGGCACAATTTGAAGATAAGAAGGAAGCGGCTCAGGGTAATTTAAGGAGTATTTTTTCACAGAGAGGTTGTGGATGCATGGAATGGCCTTCCGGAGGAGGTTGTGAAGTCAAAAACAGTGGTGGAATTCAAGCATGCATGGGACAGTCATAAGGCAATTCTAGGGGTTGGGGGTAGGAAGAAGTAGGCTGCTGGTTAACTAGGATCTGCAGCTTAGCCAATAGGTAGGGAAATGGGCAGACTGGGTGGGCCAAGTGGTCCTTATCTGCTGTCAAAATCTATGTTTCTATGTTTCTATATGCAGAGAACTGTAAAGGTTATAAGGTAATGTTGGAAAAAATTTGAAAGTTTTAGAAACCTATTTTTAAAACAGGTTCCTTCTTAAAGAAGGGGGTATGTTACAGGGTTGAATAAGACCATGCCCCATTTGTTACATAGAAAGAGTTAAAAGCAAGGCTCTGTTCTATCCTTTTCGTTTCTGTCTCTTGACTGATTGCGAAATCACATTTTCTTGTGAGACAGAGAAACTGATCACTCTGACAGTCTTGCGATTCTCTGCCTCCTGCTATCTCTCTGCCTTCACTTACTGTTTCTATCTTTTCTTCCTCCTTGCTGATCTGTGGTTATAAAAAAATATGTAAATCTTTGTGTGAAACTAGGATTCCTTGGTTTGAAAATGTATATGGTTTACTGTTGAAGTGAGTGTAAAAAGCTATGTGGACTCAAGGGGTTAACCTTGAGATTCAGTTTGAGGTTCTCAGGCTTGTTTGCAAAACTGTCATCAGGAGGCCAGTTTGGGATAGTGTTCTATTTGCATGCCTGCTTGGCAAAGAAACTGACAAAGTTCTGATGCATATTATGGGAAACAAGATGTCTGTTAACAAGCTCAAATTAATTGCCATGCAAAGACTTCTTATAAAAAAAAAAACAATGTTTTGCTTGGGGGACTGAGACTGAATTTAGAATTAGAGATAATCCTCAGAGGAAGGACTTTGTTTTGTTTGAATTGCCTATGTTTAAAATCCATTCTGTACAATTTTGTTTTTATAATTTATTATAACTGCTCCTGGTTTTCCTATGCTTCCTGACCTACGCTTTGATGATGGTGTGACAGGGACTAGTGCTATTTATATATTTCCCACCGCTTGCTACTCCCACCCTTCCCCTTTCTGACCTGAGGGGCTTCCACTGTTCTTACATTAGGTTCTCAGATTATTGCAAAACAAAATGGTAATATTAAATACATGCTGAAAACAGAAAATAGAGTAAATAGAGTTAACTCTATTCCTCATTTTCTATTTTCAGCATGCATTTAATATTACCATTTTGTTTTGCTTTCAAACCACATGCTGACGCAGAACCTTGTTTTTACATTTTGTGTCCTGCACTTCTTACTGCTTTCTAACTCAACTCGCATCATGCTCCTTTGTTTCCATATCCTGCTCCCCCTCCTTGTCCCCTTCTTCTATTTTCCTTATCTTCCCCCCGCCTCCCGCCTTCAAGTTCAGCCTCTTCCTCTATTTCCCTGACTTCCCCACCGCCCTGTCAATTCCTTAGCAATGCTTGGTTGTGTGTTGGCTCCTATAGGAAGGCAGTAATGGTATGGGCTATCTTCCCTTCTAAACTAGGGCAGATTAAAAAGTCTGAGAGTGTAGGACATGCCCCTTTAACCATACAACCTCAGTCTTTTCAGTCTGTCCTTAAGCTAGTACACAGCTCCCTGCCTAGCAGGGAAACATTTTCTGCAATTGTTGGCTTTTTTTCTGCAAATTTTTTTTTAAGGGTTTCTATACCTCCTGCAGCACAGAAGACAACCCCATGACAAAGGAGGATAATCCTTAAACTAATCTGGATCAGCTGGACAAGTGGGGTGAGGGGGTCCTAATGTATGTCAAGACATGTTTAGCTGCAGTGGAGATCCCTTCCCCAGCCCCTGGACCTGCTCCAGTGGAATCTTTATTCCTCACCCTTACCCTTAGCTCTATCAAGAAATTCATTGTGGGGTGTGTCTACCTCCCCCAGAAGGATGCAGCTGCCAATCTTCCCTCCTTCATATCATCCCTTACTGATCTCCCCTTGTATGATCTCGTCCTCTGTGGGGACCTCAACCTGAACTGGCTGAATAGCAATGCCCATTGGTCGCATTCTGTCCTCTCTGACTCTAAACTCTCACAGCTCATCTCTGAGCCCACACCCATATATGCAGAATCTGGCAACCATACCTTACTAGATTGGATAGTCACTAACTACACTCACCAAATAAGAGCCGTTGTTGTCCTTCCTGATAGGATCAGTGACCACTCCACGCACCCCAAGGTCTCCCTAGTCAGGGATATGTCCCGGTTCAGTGTTCAAGTCTACTGATTGGGGTCTTATCCTCACCATCCCTGATATCAACCAAGCCCTTGACTTTTTTGTGCACACCATGACCAATATAATTAACCAACATGCCCCCTTGAAAAGGTACAGGTCTAAAGGCCTCAAAGCCCCCTGGCTGTCCAAGGAGTTACGTAAGTGAATGACCGCTCATGACAGGGCATGGAAAACCTTTAAACATAACGGTCTACCTTCCGAAAGGCAGGCCTATAGGCAGCTAAGAAATATGTGCAAGAACTCACTTATTAAAGCTAAATGCACCCATTTCTGAACACTACAAATCAAACACCTTAGCAACTCTAAGGAGTTCTGGAAGCATGTGAGCTCACTTATCAAAGGCAGGTCCAATGAAGCACCAAGTTTTCTTACTGCCAGTGGATCTATCTTATCTGCCCCCCCGTCCATTGCAAATGGCTTCAATGAGTTCTTCATGGACCTGCAGAGGTACACCTCACTCTTCACCCATGCTCCCGGCCCCCCCTTTCCATGTCCACTGCCTCTGGTGGAGCTAGGCAGCCATCCTGCCTTCCATCTTAAGTTGGCCACGATCAATGAAGTATGCACACTCCTCGCTGAATTAAAAAGGAAAGCTCCCTGGGCCATGACACACTTGAGCCCAAGTTACTTAAGGTTGGAGCCTCAGCTCTGGCCTCTCCAGTGTGAGATGTAATCAATAGGTCCTTTCTATCTGGTACGGTCCTGGATAAGTGGAAGGTTGCCGTGCTTGTCCCTGTCTTTATGAGTGGGTCCACCACAGTACTTAATAACTACAGGCCAATATCTATCCTCTGCCCTCTTGCTAAAATACAAGAACGAATCCTGCACAACCATCTCCTGGAATGCATTGACTCACACCATCTCAAGGCATAAATTAGTGTTGGAGACTTGATTAGCGGCCTTCACTAATCAAAGTAAAAAATGATTAGCAACTGGCTGAAGTTGATTAGCAATTACCAAAAATTGATATTTTTGCTCAAAACCCCGTAACATGTACTTTTCTTGCTCTATATTGATAAAATACACATTTATGCAAGTTTCTGAGACTGATACTGTTTTATTTAGCCATTTCCAGAGAAATACAGTAATTGTGCAGCAGCACACATATATTTTAAGAGCCAAGATAGGATGTCTGCCAAAGCAGACATGAATTCGTGAGCATCAGCATGATCATGAGTCGTGACATATTAAACGTAATGAACCCCCTGCTGCCCCAACATAAAAACTTTGGCACCTGGGACCATGATTGACCACACAGTTACCAACAAGGATTGGGTGCGATCTGTTTTGCTACTCTTCTCCACATGGCATGTAGCCAGTAATTCTGGCCTGTTTTGGGAGGAGGGACCTGGGGGTGGTCCACCATCCTCAGCTGTCAAATCTCCAGGACGTCTTGGTTTAGCACTAAAAATATGTCTACAGCCCTGTTTGGGTTGAATTCAGCTGTGGGGCCGGGGGCCTGCGTTTTAACGTGTATCAATGTTTCTTCAGTATCCTCTGCCAGACTTGCTCTCCATTCAGTTTTTATCTTATTCATAGTTGAAAAACACCTTTCTACAGTTGCATTAGACACAGGAAATACTCTCAACACATCGACAAGCTTCAACAGATTTGGATAAGAATTTTGGAAATCACATGCCAGCTTTGACCAGATAGCAGAGGCAGAAAGATTGATGAAATTGGTTTGAGCAAAAATCTTAAACTCTTGCCATTCTGCAAGTAGCAGAGAGCTGTCACAGTCGGGCTGCAAAAGTGCTAAAAAGTGGTCAGCTACTGCAGTAATGTCACTGTTACCATACAGCTCCAGTTCCTTTCTGTCTGCAGCTGCTGGCCAAAGTCTAGTATCAAACACTTTTGCACGGTTATAGATATTACTTTCATCAGTCAAACCGACCCTTTGTTCACAACAGTTCTCAATGTTTGTAATGTATTTCTTAGTTTGCTGTTTAAAAGTTTTAACAACTTGGCTACTAACATGTTGATTTCACACCCTGGTATGTGACTTGAGCATATGCTCCTGAAAGAACATCAGACCCATTTTTTAAGAGACTGTCAAGTTCACTACCACCTCCGCTTAGCATGCTAAAGAGTGTTTCTCAAAGTTTCAAAAGAGCTAAGTAACGCTAGCATTTCAACTACTTCTTTTTGAAGTGCTAGTGAGAACCTGGCAAGTGGCTGGAGCAGTTGTTCAAAATACAAAAGGTGTACCACCATTTGGAATTTAGTCATAATTTACAACATTCCCTTGGCTTTGGCCTGGTCATGAGTTGGGTCTGCGGCCATAGATTCTAAACGGGCACAAATTACAGGGAATGATTTGGTAACAGCATGGGTGGCAAGACGTTTATGCTGCACCCAATGTGTGCCATGGGCCTTCTTGAGATTTTCAACTGACATCTCCATGACCTGGGCAAGGAACTGTAACTCTCTGAGTCTCTTAGGACTTTTCTGATAAAGATAAAACAGTTGGGTCAGAAAGTTTGAAACATCGTTGAAATAGGTGTTATCCAAAGTGTCTCTTATGGCCAGTTCTAACCTGTGTGAGAAACAGTGAACACCAGCTAACCACTGTATGTCTTCCCTTAAAAGAGCAGCAAGACCCCGTCTTACACCCATGTTGACAGATGCCCCATCAGCCCCAAACCCAACCATGTTTTTAATATTAAGGCCAGACTCTGTAAAAATGTCTAAAAGGAGATTTTTCAATCCCTCACTTGTGCCATCTGATACAGCTTTCATTTGTAAAAACCTAGTCTCCACTTGACCACTGATGGGATTTACATAAATTACGTAAACCAGTTCCTTTTCAATTACACCACTGTCAGAACTACCGTCCATAAGATCTGAAAAATAATTAGCATTTTTGACAGTTGCCAGCAGGTTTTCTTCTAGGTGCTTGCCAATACACATTGTGAGTTCTTTCCCACTAACAGCATTAATTTATCTGTTGCCCAAATGAACTCCATGGCACGTCTTTTGTTCCGTTATCGCTGCAAACATTTTAATAAGGATGTCCTCATTGGCCATCATATACAGGATCTCCATTAGCTTGCCTAGAGTCATTCTATGCTGTTCCTCTGCATTACTGAAAGCTCTCAATGCAAATAAATTAAATACATTTTAAGTCTCAGTCCAAACCCCTAACCCCCCCATTTTAAACGTGCCAATTGTGGTATGGCAATATGTATCATGTGGTGACCTAGTTCTACCAAATTTGAAAATGTTAACAGCTTTCTTGTGCTGCTGTGTCAGATGATGTTTCTGGATGGTGTCAACTTTTAGCTGGGGGCCTGTAATCACTGCAGTTAATGCCTCACTGAAGTTCCCCATCCCACGTAGCTCATCTCTGTACTCACAGCACAATTTGCAACTAACACGCACTGCACAGTCTCCCTCACTGCTAATCTGTAGCCAGTTTTTTTCTGGTTCATATTTTTGGCACAATCCCTCTGCAGTTGCTAATTTAACTCCAGCCATGTCAGACTGCAATTAAAAAGTATGAAGTTAGCAAAACAAAAGTCTGTCAAGCTGTGACTTAACACATCAAGTTGCTGTAATCTGGCTAACTCTCTGTAAAAGAAAAAAAAAAAAAGATTTGCTGTGACCCCCGAGCCCCCCTTCCCCAAAATGTCCCCATCTCTGCAATGAGCAGGGCACACACTTAAAGTTTCAGAGCTGTGAACAGAACACTTCCCCTTAGTTTACTGCTGCAGGAAAGCTGGCAGCATAGTCTTACTTGTCCCCTGTCTGCCATCGGCAGGGCACACACTTAAAGTTTCAGAGCTGTGAACAGAACACTTGACTTCCCCAAAAGTTCACTGCTGCAGGAAAGTTGGCAGCAGGCATAGTCTTACTTGTCCCCGATCTCTGCCATAGGCAGGGCCCGCACTTAAAAGTTTCAGAGCTGTGAACTGAACACTTCCCCAAAGTTCACTGCTGCAGCAAAATGTCCCCTCAGGTCCGATGGGCAGGGCAGCACACAAGAGTACAACTTTCCCAGTGCAACAGAGCAGGTGTATTTTTGTTTTTCTCCCTTTCATGTCTGCCAAAGCAGGGTAGGCACAGATACAATTTTTTTACTGCTTTGTTTCCTCTCCCCTGAGAACTCTGGAAAAACCAGGGCATAATTCTTAATCATCACTGCTGCAAAAAAGGGCTGGCTGGGCACAAAAAAAGCAGGAGGGCAGGCAGATGACCACTTATGTCCCCTTCATCTTTGCCAAAAGCAGGGTACATTTTACTTAAATGTCACAGAAGTTTTTCTTTTGTTTTCTCCCCTTCATAAAAGTGTCTGGAGTAAACCAGGGCACAGTTCTTGTTCTGTTCCCAAAAATGTTCTGCCACTTGCAAGTCAATACAGTTTGTTTGCTTATCCCCCATCATTGCTGCAATAAGGGCTGGGCGCATTTTAAAGCTAGGCATGACTGTTTAACCACTAAGTTGCCCCTTCATCTCTGCCAAAAGCAGGACAGGCACAATACACTAGTCTTCAGAACTCTCTGGAAAAATCAGGGCACAATATTTGTTTTCTAACATACTAAAATGCCAGCAGAATAAGCCTAACGGTCTTTTGTGTCTGCTCGTTTGGTCAGCCCCCACCTTGGGAGCTGACCTTGCTGCCCCCTCCCTCTCCTTCTCTGGCTTCTCCCTTCCCAGTCCCAGATATTCTCGCTGCACTGGTTTTTGCTTCCAGAACCCTTCCCCTGTACCTGTTCCACCTGTTCCCAAAGTTTGCAAGAACACAGTTACGTTTAATATTTTCACCCATCAGATCAGTCACTGGCGTTCGATTAGGCTGGGCACAAAATAAAGACTGTTTACACCTGTTCACTCTGCCAAGCAGTAGTTGGTTCACATTTACTTGTTGTTTGCTCTCCCTGATTCCTCTCCGTTAATTTTTGCCCATGATTCGGTGCCCCCCCCCCCAGTCATGCCACTGCTCTACCACGTGCCCTCCCACTGACTTCACTCCTCCAGGCTCCCCGGTCAAAAAATTGAAAAGTTTGTGCTTCCTTTTTTTTTTTACTCTATGAGTAAGTTGCTCAGCTGGGTATCTGCGTCACATCTGCTTGCCCCTCCACAATGCTTCGCACAGCTCTCTGGTCCCAGTCCCCTCTTGTGCCATTTCAGCCTCCTCAGCTCCCTTGCTCCAGTGTGACTCCTCCCTGCAAGACAAACAAAAAAAATGATTACCACCAATGAGCTAAAAAATAATAATGTAAAAAAAAGAAAACTGGAACTTACCTTAAGTTTTGCTCCGGCTGGAGCTTTTAGACCTGCTTGCTCTTCTCCTGGATCACGCTGCAAGAGGACGTGTTTCTCTGTGCAGAGACTTGTGGGGGAATCACACAATCAGGAGGGGCGTGGGGGAGGAGAACAGAAAAAAAAGGGGGAAAAACATCTAAAGAACCATGGCCCAAAATGCCAAAAAGTGCATTTTTAAAGGACCTCGGTCCAGTTCAGAATGATTAGCAATGACTGCTAATCATTCCAAAAGTTGACTCACTTTTCCCCAATCCTGGGTCGAAAATTGTGATGCAAACCAGCTTATTTTCTGCCTTGCACCTTCTCTCTGTCTTCCAACATGGGTTCCAAAAGAACCACAGCACCTTCGCCTGTCCTTGTAAAAGTGACTGTTGACCTGTTCAGTGCTATGGACCAGGGCCATGTTACGGGAGCGGTCTTTGTGGACGTAACAAAGACACTCGATCTGGTTAACCACAACCTCCTGTTCTGGAAGTTGCACTCCCTGGGCCTTGATTGGAGCACCCTGAACTGGCTTCGCAATTACCTAACTGGCCACTCACAAGGAGCCAAATGGTCTGGTGCATTATCGGACTTCAGATCCATTACCCACAGAGTTCCCAAGGGATCAATCCTGGGACCTTTACTATTCTCTTTTCATTAATGATTTATCGAATAATTGTGGTGGGCCCTCTGTCCAACTTTACATAGACAATGCCATCGTCTACCGCCCCTCTCCTGACATTGGCTGGCTCAATAGCACGTTAACTTCTGATTTCCAAACACTTAAAAACTGTTTTTTGGATAACCAGCTAGTTCTCAATACTAAAAAACTAAATGTATGGTATTTTTCAACCCTACGTCCACTCCTCAACCTCACCCAACTCACACTATCTCCTCCAGCATTGATGATACCCTTGAGTCTGTACAATCCTTTAAATACCTGGGTATCATGCTTGATACCTCCCTCTCCTTTGACACTCATGTAGCTCTACTTACAGAGACACTTAATCAGAAACTGGGACTGCTCTACCGCCTTCGTCCGTTCCTCCTCTCAGCCTCCTGCAACAAAATTGCAACCTCCACCTTTCTCCCTCTACTCTTTTATAATGCCCCACTACTTCTGTCAGCCAAGGCAACCATCCTCATGTGCCATAAACAGCTCTATCACCATGCTGGAAGGTTTGCACTTGGGATTAACGCACAACACCACCACTGTGATGTCCTGTCATCCCTGGGCTGACCTACTTATGAGTCCAAACTCCAGCTAATATCTCTCAGCTTTGTACATAAGTTGATTCACCTCCACTCCCCTCCCTGTCTTAGAGACGTTGTCCAGCTTAAACAATCCTCTTGCATACTTAGGTCTGCCACCCTACCCCTTCTTGCAACTCCATCACCGCAGTGATCTGTGGGTAGGAGATCTTTTGCCTTCTTTGCTTTTTCCTTATGGAATTCCTTACTGCATGCGATTGTATCCTGCGCCTCCCTCTTCCTATTCCAACACTCCCTCTTGCTCCACTTTTTGACATCCTCATGCTGTACTTGCGTCAGATTGTAACCCCCCTGCAAATGGGGGTTCCCAAAAGACTTCCAGGAGCTTGCTTGAATGCTCCAAGCCTGAATGGTGTTTGGCGTTTAAGCCATTTATCAGTGAGTGTTTTTAGAACCTCTGGTACTGTCTTTAAGAGCTGTCTGCTTGCAGACATAATTAGTTTGTATGGGGACTGTGTGTTTCTTTGATTGAGTACCACTCAAGCTGCTGTCAATTCACTCCATTTTTGCAGTCACTAGGAGTGCAAAGGAACCTATCTGAAAGATGTAACTGTTTGCCAGAAACCATTTAGAGTAATAATGAAATTACAGTTTGTCTAACCTGCTTTCTTTGCAGTCAGAACTATGTCTGCCTAGTTCCCCATTCTGGTTTGAACTGCTGAACTGGACCAATCAGTGTGGGGTAGCTAGCTCTAAAATGGTGCCTTGGACGAATCAGAACTTGGACTCATAATCTGAACCAGCCACAAGAGGATTGTATGGGCAGTGACTCTGGGAGATGTAGTTTAGACTTCGGCGCCTTTTTGGACCAACAGCAGCAGTCTATTGTGAGTGACAGCCAATCCAGTCAAGAACTGGGAGGAACTCAAAGGAAGTGCCCGGTTTTGTCTGTTGAAGTTTTTCAGTTGAGCCCTGACAGTGAAGAAGGAAGGAGCCCTGTGCTTTTTCAGTGTGCAGTTTTAGTTGGGAAACATGTGTAAGGCCCAGAGTTCCGGTCTGCAGCTTGTGTAACTGCTTGTTAGGACTGAATCCGTCCTGTGAAGAGAATCAAAGGATATCTGAAGAGTAGAAACCAGGCTCACCCTGTAGAAGACTGGAGAAATAGCTGAATTGCACTCGGTCTGTCAGGAACTGAATCTGCTGTGTGTTCTCCCGGGTATTGTGCAGTAATTGCGATCGGGATAGAGAAGCAGCCTGCCTGGTATAGTACTTTCTGTTTTACCATATAAATGTGTGAAGAGGCTTGTGTACCTCAAGTGAATCCGGCTGCCATTAAGTGACTTTTGCCTGTGACTGTTTACCATATAAATGTGTGAGGAGTCTCTTGGAGCTCAAGAGTAGCCCTGCTGACATTGAAGGACCCTATCTTGTTTGGAGGTCGTGAGTACTAATTCAGGGTCGCTCCCTGTTGAATTGCCAAATGGAATTACTGTACTGCTGACTGTTTAACTAATTTTTCTGTGTGAAAGGGCCCTACCAGCTGCCACGGTTTGGACTAGCCACTAGGGCTTGGGTACCCAGGGACAGTAACTGATAGGGATAGGCCTGTCACAGAGCCATAGGTAGATGAGTAGAGTGATAAGCTAATTAACCTGATTTCCCGTCCTTGTTATATCCCCTAAATAAATCAGATCTGCTTGTTTCAGCAAAGTTATACTGCCTGAGGTATTTTGTCTATGTTAAAGTACTGTACTGTGATTGTTGCACTGTATCTTATTTCACAGAGGTCCCAGTGCGGAACCAGTCCTGGGGGTAAGTGTATACTGTAAAGGTAATTCTGATATATTGTGTGGGCCACTAGTGGGAAGAAAGGGGGGTTGCAGTGTCCCAGAGGGCTGTGACCAAGTTAGTTTAACTATTGTAAACCCTGACCT
Source organism: Neoceratodus forsteri (assembly GCA_016271365.2). NCBI lineage: Eukaryota > Metazoa > Chordata > Ceratodontiformes > Ceratodontidae > Neoceratodus > Neoceratodus forsteri. Next base: position 121,893,273 of record JADMNL010000027.1, on the reverse strand, counting down.
CTGGGTGGAGGCACCCGCCATTGGATCCAGGCCCCTCAACCTGTTAGTGGCAAATCAGGCAGGGGTAGTAACCCCTGGGATAGCGCCATCTAGGGGTTACAAGATGATAGTACCCTTCCCACCTGAGATTCACCTCTGCAGGGGTGGCCAGCCTTATGTGTCACTGTTCTGTTGTATCTGTACTGCCGTTTTGTACTGTACGTTAGACTCGCTGTCTAACTGTAATATAATATTGAACTACTGCTGTACTGTCTGTTGTATTAGTGTTCTTTGCATTTGTTGTTGAGCTCCTGGTAAATCCTGCTCCTTGCCTACTTGTAAAGTACTGTATTATGTTGGATGTAAAAACCTTGTAAATATATGTTTGTCCCCAGGTTGCCCCTGAAAAAGGGACTGTATTGTCTCAGTGGGCTTACCCAGTTACCAAAATTCAAACAAATAAATAAATCTGGATTAATAATATATTAATACTTACATCCTTAGGGCATGAGAGCGACTCGCCTTCAGTTTGCGGTTCTCATACCCTGAGAATGCATGTGAGACCTTTCAACCAACCATAAGAGTGCTCTCGGCGGCTGTATTGCTTGCATAAGGTGGAACTTATTGTATCAACAGTGACGGTTCTTATCAGGGTTCTAACATGGATCTCTTGAAGCAGCAGTGCAACAAAAATTCCCCCCAAAACTAGCTTTTAGTTAGCTAATTCAGTTTAAGTCATCATATAATTGTTTTCAGCAACAATGTCTGTCTGGCTAAAATATTAAGACATTTATTTTTCTTTTTGTTTTCCTTCTTTCATAAACCTAGATACAGAATTTTGAAGTCTTTAGAAGTTCCCACTCCTGTGCAGTGCCTGCCACAAAACAAATTAAACACCTTGGCACAGTGCTGTGCTGTTTACCATCAGAAACATGTGGTAACACTATCCTAATACATCCTCATTATGGACCTAGCACATATATTCAGCAGGTAGCCTCAGTAAAAGAGAGTTTTTAAAATTGCGAGTGACGGCCATCTTTAGTGACATGTGTCATTAATTATAAAATTAGCTTCAAAACCTGATTTAACAATATCTGAGAAAACTAAAAATGCAGTGAACATGAATCTAAGTGTAGCGGACCACCCTGCAACCCGTGGGGTTCACCACTCAACACCTTCTGAGGAGGCTGGCCGGGGTTACCTGAATATGAGCTATACTAGGTACACGGGTCTAATGTGGCGCAGTGCTTCCACCTGGGGTGGTAATATGGGGTACCTGGATGCTGACACACAAGGCTATCACCCCTCCCAGGAAACCATGCATAATTTGGCCAGACAATCCCACTGCCAAAATAAGTGGTACTCTGTGCACTAAAATGCTAACTCTTTAGGCAGTCAATAAAACAGTTCAGTAATTCACACCACAGAATCTGCCCACCACTTGACAATCCTCAAACCTCTAACGTGGGTACACCCAGCTTAATTCACCCAAAGGCCATGGGTGAGAGCTCTCCTTTTTACGTTGCAGTGGATACCACATTGGGGATGCTGATGCTGCTGCTAGCAGGTTGGAGCTCGGTGGCGTGCTTCAAGACATTGCAGGTGAAACATACTTTAAACACAACTGTTGTACAACACAAAACTGTTTAAACTGGTTAAAAAGGTGTTCAAAGTGACACCAGTTTGTAATGTAGAGGATGGGTGGCCGGGTGGCCTCAACAGGTCTTCTGCCTGGGCCTTTCACACTGGTAAAGTACTGCCCAGGACTTCTCCTCAGTCCCTGGCTCACTACACTTTCTCCCCAGTTGCAGAGCTGAAACCCCGGTGTTTACTCATTCCTCAAACAATATATCTGGAGTCTATTGCTGGGACAGACATGATGTACTGTATGCAGTTGCTCCTGACTGGGACGCAAGCTTCCCCAGGCTTGCTGGTGGTCTCTTTCCATTTTACTTCTCTCCATCACTTACTTTCTGAAGCTCAGGACCTGGAACAAGGCAGTGACCTTCTTGGACTGCAGGAGCTAGTCTCCCAGAGGGGAAAGTCTGTGGTGGGGGTAGAAAAACTCCAGCTTCAAACCTGCCTTCAATTGGTAGTTTTGCCGAAAAGTACTCTTCTTCACACAAACCTTTCACTGGGATCCCATGGCTCTTCAGGTCTGCAGTGCCTGGAAAGACAATGGTACACCGGCCGACACTTCAGGATACAGTCACTCACTGGGCAGGCTGACTGAAATGACCTTGATCCCTGGGAGTAGCCTCTTTTATCTTGTATAAAACTCGATGCCTGATTTGTCAGGCTCATTCCCGGGCAGCAGTCTCTTTCACATTGCAGGCTTCTGATTGGCCACAATTCGCTGGCAGCTCTAATGCTGACCCCCTGAATCCTTTCCCATAAGACTTTGCTGTGGAGTCATGGGGGCCATCATCTTTGTTTACATCTCTTGGCAGTCTTTAGAAGCTTCCTGCAGCTGTATTTATAGATACTGGATGCTGTTTTTACAATGTCCTGGCCCTGCTGTCTGTCCTGAGGCCAGGGACATGCTTTTTTTAAACTGGTCACTTAATTGTTTGCAGCATGGGGGGGGGGTCCAAGCTGAGAGGTCACCTTTCGTGCTGCTCTGCCTGTTGGTTTATATGTGTATTTGCTTTTGTTCTCATTCCCGGCCCGCTGCCTTTCCTGGGCCTCAAAAACACCTTTGACTGGCACCCAGTGGAGTGCTGTACTGTTGTTCCTGGCTCCGCTGCCTTCCTTGGAGCCGAAATTCTTCTAAAAGGCAGGCACATGGCCTGATAGTTGAAACAGAGATATGGCTCTGTAATGCCCATACTGTGCATGCACAACAGCCTGACATGTCCGCTGCGCTTCCCCTCATTCCCTAACCCACTGTTTTGTGGACGGGGACACATTCCAGTCTCACCTGATGGTGCCTCTGCAAACCCAGTGTCAGCACCCACACAGCAGTCATGACACCTAGATTGCAGGTGATGTTGGCAGCTCCAGCCACAATGTTTGGAGTGGAGCCCTGGCATGACTTCTGCCAGAGCTCCTGCAATCTGAAGCAGTTGCCCTGCCGGTTCCCCTTGCTGCACATCCAGGGGAGCCAGCAGGTGAAGATAGAGGAGGGGCACAATGGTGGCATACACACTCCCTTTGCCAGACTCTTGGCAGCCTCGCTAAGTCCACATCCATACTGTCCAAATGGCAGTGGCATGACAGTTTATAACAACAATATATATGTAGTTCTGTCTAATTCCAGGAAGGAAGGGTGACCAGTAGGGTTCCTCAGAGATCACTGCTGGGACCGGTCCTCTTTAATATCTTTATAAATGACATTGCAGAGGAGTTGGAAGGGACAATCTGCCTCTTTGCAGATGACACCAAAATCTGCAGTAATGTGTGCACTCAAGGGGGAGAGCAGAGACCTGAGAACATTAGAGGGTGGTCAAGGGTATGGCAGCTGCATTTCAGTGCAAAGAAGTGCAAAAAAATGCTCTTAGAACACAGAACTTAGAGGCAGAGTACAAAATGGGTGGAGTGGTACTGATGACCACCAAGCAGGAAAGAGACCTGGGGTAATCATATCAGATGACCTAAAGGTGGCCAGACAATGCAGCAAGGCAGTTGGAAGGGCTAGTGGGATGCAGGGGTGCATAGGGAGGGGTATCACATGCAGAAAGAAGGAGGTGGTGTTGCCTATGTGTAAATCACTGGTAAGACCCCACATATAGTACTATGTCCAGTTCTGGAGACCACATCTCTGGAAGGTCGTAGACAGAGTGGAGGTGGTCTAGAGGAGGGCAACTAAAATGGCGCAGGGTCTGCATCAAAAGCCCTACAAGAAGAAGTTAAAGGACCTCAATATGTATACCCTGGAAGAGAGGGAGGAAGGAGGGAGGGAGGGATATGACAGAGACCTTTAAATACCTCACCAGGGTAAATAAGGTACAGGAAGGAAGTATTTTTCAGAAGAAAAGGTACTCAAGAACAAGGGGACATACTGTGAAGTTGGAAAGGGGTAGATTCAGAAGAGATGAGAGGAAGTTCTTCTCAGAAAGAGCGGTGGATTCCTGGAGCAGACTTCCAGCAGAGGTTGTGGGGTTGAAAACTGGTGGGGTTCAAGAATGCATGGGATAGCCGTCCCAGTGATGCCACGGGTTGAGGTGCTGGATGCCATACCTTGCGCTGCACCGGCGACCCAGGTTTGGGAACGGGACTGGGTTGGCGGGGGGTGGAGGGAAGGAGCAGGATTGAGCAGCCATACTGGCAGCTCTCCTCAGGAGGATCTCTGTTGCCCCCCCACCAAGTAGTTCTGCTCCCGTCAGGTGGAGGTCTGATGGGTAGCGCAGGCAGGTGGGAGCAGCAAAGAATCGGGAGGGCCCAGAGCCGTGGCATGTGCGCGCCTCCACATGCCCATGACCAGGGCAGGGCAAGGGGAAAACCAGGGAAACACACAAAATATAAATGGAAAAAAAAGAATGCATGGGATAAGCACAAGGGAATCATAGTGGAAAGGAAGGGGGGGCTCTAGACTGGGTACGGCCTGCTATAATAGTGTAGGTAGGAAGGAATAGGCAGACTGGATAGGCCAAGCAATTATTTTTTGCCATCAAATTCTACGTTTCTATGTTTTAGCTACAGTTAATAAATATATTAACTTACCTGTCAAAATCTACTAACTCCTATGCTGCACACCATGAAGCTTTCTTTTTTTATTTTCTCCATCCTAATTCATGCCAGGTTTGCAATGCTAGTTCTATGCAAAATGTGGCTGCCATCTCTTTTTTTTTTCTCTTGTGAAAAAAAATAAATTAATGCACTTGACACATTTATGAAATAGTCAGATTTTAGTGGAATGATAAAACTGCATCACCAGGTAAAACTAAAAGATGCCTGGAATCTTTTATAATGAAAAAAGGTGGGGTTTAAAATTCCACCCAGTTTCGCAGTACTGCTGCTTTAAAGTAGATTCTTCACTTTTGGGAAAACTTTGAAAATGATTTAGACACAATTCTTCTGCTACTGTATAGATCTTCTATATTTCTTTCCTACTATTCTTCATTACAGGGTCATTTACATGGAAACAGGACCCCTGGCCCCTGCAGCTGATCTACTCTTGCTGTTTAATCCTTTGCTGATGTCACTATCCTCTGTTGTGAGTGACATCATGATCATGAACTGGTTAGATGGAAGGAGGTAAAGGGTTGTAGTCGATGGGGAGAAGTCAGAGGAGGGGAGGTGACGAGTGGAGTTCCACAGGGCTCGGTCTTAGGCCCAGTCCTATTTCATATGTTCATTAGTGACTCAGGAGTAGGTGTCCAGGGCAAGATTGCACTGTTCGCAGATGACACCAAACTAGGGGGAAAGGTGGACAGCAAAGAAGCAGTGAGAGTCCTACAAAAAGATTTGAAAAGGTTAGAGCAATGGTCCAATATCTGACAGCTGAAATTTAACTCCAAAAAATGTAAAGTGATGGATATTGGCAGGAACAACCCAAGAACAACCTATTGGCTAAACGTGGTCCAACTCAGTGCCTCAAAAGAGGAGAGAGAGATCTAGTAGTTATCATTAGCGACACTCTTAAACAGACCAGCCAATGCAATGCAGCATATAGTAGGACCAGCAAAATGCTGGGATGTATAGAGAGAGAATTTGATAGTAGGCATAGGGAGATGATACAGCCACTATACAGTTCTGTGGTGAGACCCTACTTGGAATACTGCGTACAGTTTTGGAGACCATACCTTAAAAAGGATAGGGACAGGAGAGACCATAGTGAAGGGCAGCCAAAATGATGCAGGGCCCAAAGCTGTCATACAAGGGCGCCTAGAGGCGTAAACATGTATTCACTTAAAACTGGGAGGAAAAGGGGGGGATATAATAGAAACCTTTAAGTACATGAGGGGTTTTAATTCAGTGCCCTATACTGAAATATTCACCAGGGCCCCCAACACAAACACTAGGGGGCATGAATGGAAACTGAGGGGTGGAAAATTCAGGAGGGATGTAAGGAAGCATTATTTCTTGTAAAGGGTAGTGGAGCCATGGAACAGACTGCCTGCGGAAGTGGTGGGAGCTAAGGCCATATCTGCATTCAAAAGAGGTTGGGATAAAGAATATGCTAGAATCAGTTCCACAAGGGAAACTACCAGCTAGGACCCAAGATCACTAGGATCTCAGGATCCCAAGGGTAGACTTGATGGACCATTGATCTCCTTCTGCTGTCACCTTTCTATGTTTCTATTTCCACAACAAAAAAGTGTTATGCCGCAAACTGATTATGGCTTTAGCAAAGGATTAAGTAGTAGAAGAAGATGGCCATTAGGGGATACAGATCTTGTCCCCATGAAGTTAACCTAATACTGAAGAACAAAGGGAAGAGAAATGCAAACCATCTATAAAATATTAGTAAGCAGTAAGTGACGACCAGCTGTATGGTTGTACAATGATAATCATGTTCCCAGGTACCCAGGGGTATGGGCATGAGGCCAAAGATTGAGTGCTTTTAGTCCCTGGAAGTATGGTTAGCACAGCTTAACCACACACCAGGGTATCTAATTAAGTGATAACGACAGTAAGCCGGAGTACACAAAGCAATAACTGGCTGATGTGGGTGATTAAATGCCCAAGGCATTTAATCAACTGCAGAAGCCACTTATTCCGAGTATACTATGGCTAACTGATAGTTATTACTACTGTATGTCTTGCAGTTTTGAAATGGGGATTTTAAACGCTCCATGATAGTTAAAGTGGATGGTGTCAGTGATTCCATTTTTTCCCTTTTCTCTGTGGATTAGTGAATGTGGATAAACTATCATGGGCGTGTCTTAATTGTGGGTAATCAACTAAGAAAGTGGCTGTGGTAATTTGTGTGGTATTAAATTATGTTTTTTTCTCTATTCTGATTGGCTTACAATACATACCTGTTGTATAACTCTGATTATTATTGACATATTATTGACATATTCAGCAAAATTATCCTAGACGCCCTAAATAAATATGCCCCCATAGTTACGGTACAAGTAGCAAAAAATGCATGTCGATGGTTCACACCAGTATTAAAAACTGCATTGACTGAGAGAGACAACCTATGGAAAAAAGCATGCAAAACCCGAACCTCTACAGACTGGTGCCAGTTCAAGAGGGCAAGAAACTCATGCACTAGAATGGTTGGAGACGCAATAGCCGCCTACTATCATTCTGAATTTCTCTCTGCCTCCAAAAATCCAACAAAATTTTGGAAAACCGTCAAGGATTTGTCTGGTCATACGTCTGGTGGCTCATTACCTGATGAAATCACTTTAAACAATAACACCATCAGTGATAGCTTGGAAATTCTGAATGCCTTCAATAATCATTTTGCGACTGCAGGCTTAGCTTTTCGACAATTTCCCTGCAAATTTGATACGCTCCCAGGTGGATAATCAAGGTGCTGATCCCAGCGTCGCCGATTCAGTCTTCTCCTTGCGTCCTACTACTCTGAAATAAGTTGAAGACCTGTGGCTAAAATTAGACATAAAAAAAAGTGCTGGTGCGGATACCCTGGACCCATATTTTTTGAAGGTGGCTATCCATGTGCTAGCCGTGCCCATAATCCATTTATTCAACCTATCGCTGACCCAAGGATCCATTCCCTCAATCTGGAAAACAGTGCACATCATACCCCTGTTCAAGTCTGGAAATCCCTGTGATCTAAATAATTACAGACTGATCTCAATTCTCCCAGTTCTGTCGAAATTACTGGAAAAAGTCATAAGTAACCAGCTGAGGCAGTACCTAGAAGCCAAGAACCTGCTAAATCCTGTCCAATCAGGGTTCAGAGCTAAACATAGCACCATCACAGCACTTGCCAAAGTGACAAATGACTGGCAGAGAGAGCTTGACAACAGGAATTACACTTGTGCTGTGTTCTTTGACCTGAGTAAGGCCTTCGACACTGTCGACCATTCTCTGCTACTCTCTTCCCTGACCTCATTAGGTGCAGACCCATTATCTTTGTAGTGGTTCAACAACTACCTCTCTTATCGATTCCAGCGGGTGAAAGCAGAAGGAGATCTCTCGACTCTCAAACCTCTCCTAAGAGGCATTCCCCAGGGTTCTATCTTAGGACCCCTTTTATTCGCAATCTACATCAACAACATTGATGAAAGCATAACTAAGGCCAACATACATCTATTTGCAGATGATACAGTTCTTTACGTAAGCCGCCTGTCATTACAATCTGCATGTAACGACCTTCAATCTGAGTTCAACCTGTTGCAACATCAACTTCTAAATAAAAAACTATTACTTAATGCCAAGAAGACAAAAGCAGTGCTCTTTTCTCCCTCTGCTCAAGCGGTAAATTCAGCCCTATCAGATCTTGTGCCACAGATTACTACAATTCTTGGTGAAAAGTTGGAATTGGTCTCTAAATTCAAATACCTGGGAGTATGGCTGGACCATAGGCTCTCTTTTATAGAGCACATTGAAAAATTACTCAAAAAACTACGACAGAGACTTGGCCTGTTCTTTAGGATAGCCCGCTTCTTAACTAGAGATGCTAAACTACAGCTGGTCCAATCAACCTTTCTGTCTTTGATAGACTATGCTGACATCCTGTATAGTCATTGTCCCACTTCCTACCTCACCAAACTTGACACACTATATCATAGAGCTCTGAGGTTCATCACAGGCTTTCCTTACTCCACTCATCATTGCTCCCTATATCAAGCAGTGGGGTGGAGTTCTCTTCAGTAGAGGCGCAATAGAAATGCAGCCTTATGGACCCTGAGAGCCATCTCCAAAAAACTTCCCCAATACATTACAGACTGTCTTCCTGTAAAACCAGTAGGCAATTATGCCCTGAGAAGTTGCACATCCATCTTACTGAAGGTTCCCAAAGTTAACTCTCGTTTTGGCAGGGCTGCTTTACACTGTCCTCTTTGTGGAACAAACTGCAAAAAAGCTGAATTTAAGGTCACTCATCAGCATCTTATCCTTCAAGTTCTTATATTCTCGTCTCAGAAGTGATCAGTGCAATTGTTTTCCATAACCCTGGTTTATCATCATGTTAACCTGTACCATTGTGATGACTCTGTCTCCCTTCTTGATACTGGCCTACTTTCCCGCTTTCTCCAGCCTTCTCTTCACAACCCTTCACAGGATATATCCACCATATACACGCAATCAAACAATAATAGTCCTACTGCCCCCCCCCACCTCTTCTATTTTATTTTCCTATCTATGGGATTACACATCTCACCATGTTATCCTTCATTCATACATTACATACCCTTCCTTGTACCCCCATCTGCCATTAGTTGGCTGTTTCCTTATACCATCTTCATGGCTGGTTCCTGTGATTGCCCCTGGTAAATAGACTCTCTGGTATTTCTCTACATTGACTATGGATTGTATGCAATTGTATTTATGTAAATTAAGGTTTGAATGGTGGACCTGACCCCTTTGTACTTGGATCCTCCTCTGTTATGGTTCTTCTTTTTCTCCCTTTTTCTTGTCATTTGAATCTCCTAATACTGCACCAATGTGAATGTGTTTATATACTTTATATACATGTATTTATATGTTTGTATGTTGGATGATACCCTGACCCTGTTCTAACCAGGTCCATCTTGTAAAAGAGCTCTGCTCAATGATGTTCGCCTGGATAAATATTTGATTGATTGATTGACTGATTATACAATGGGTAGCACAAGTTCCTATAAGATGTTTGTATGGATTTATTAATGTACTGTACTGCAACTTGTGTTTACCATGTGCTTAGTACAAATGGGACAGTACTGTAAATGAACTCAGTTGACTTTACTTTTCAAAAACTCGAAGAAACTGATTGATTAATTGAAAAGGAAAAAGATTTGTTTGCTAGGTAAAACTAGAGAGATTATTGTGTGATACCAGGAACTGAAACTATTTTTTTGTTTGTGTGGTTGGGATTCCTTGAAACGGTAATGAACTGTGACACAGGTGAAGTGCCTTAACAGTACTCTTCCTTCAGGGTTCTTTGAAACAGTACCAAGCTCCTTGAAACAGAGCCGCATTCTGACACACGTGAAGTGCTTTCATAGTGTACTGCAGTAATGTTTCAAAGAACCCCAACCAGACTGTATTTGTATTCTAAAAGCACGCATCTTTTGGGCTGTAACAGCCAATCAGAGTGGAGGATTTCTGGAACCCATAGTATATGCTGAACTGTGTCGAGACACGTTTATCAAAGTTTTCCGAAAGTGACTAATTTGAAACAATATCAAAAAGTATGATACCGTGATGAATGTTAATTTTCTTTGATTTTTGTTTTTCAGGTTTGACTTCTCAGTGACCTTGTTTGCTTTCCTTGGCCTTTTGGTGTTGGCTTTTGATATGGAGCCTTTCTACTTCATTGTGGTGCTGCGCCCCCTTCAGCTGCTCAGGTGACTTGAGAGAGAGAGGACATAGATGTGTGTGTGTGATGGTGTCACGGATGAGCTGGATGTCCGGTGCTTGATGGCATTAGCTACTTGCTGCCTGTGACCTGAGTTCAGTACATGTTACGGTGAAAATTTTTACCTGTAGTTTTCATACCATTTTAGATTTTCCTTTACTTCCTGTCCTATACAATATCCTCCTTTAACCCTTCTTTTTTGTCTGCTTTAGCACTTTTTTTACATTTGAAATAAAAGGAGTGCTCCTTTTAAAATGGATTTCATCTGAATTCTCAGCGTGCCAGCTCATTTTAGTCATAATAAAAGTGATGTTTAATAATGGGTGTCCAAACATAACCATACCTCTCAACCTTTTGTCATTTAATTGAGGGAGACTGGCACTCAAAATGAGGGACACTGACTTTTATAACAAGGGATACTCCCTCAAAGATGGAGGTGAAAGCTCAGAACACTTTTTTTTTCCCTTCCAATTGTTTAACCAGGAGTGGCACACTAAGCTGAAAGCTTGTTTACAGGTGCGACCTGGGAACACGGGGAAGTTAAGTGACTTGCTCAGGGTTACACAGTATGTAAGGGGGGGCTGTGGGATACCAACCCAGGTCTCCCGATTTGCAGCTCGGAGCCTTAAACCACTGTGCTATACTGCCTCCTGTTGTGGAAAAGATTGCCTGTACTTGAGCAAAGTTTAGTTTTGATTTAGCATCTTACAATATTATGGATTTCTGCTTTTAAGTCTGTATTGACAGCACCATCTCTTTGGGAAGAATTACCTTTTCCATGCAGGAAGGATGAGGGACAAAGCAATTTTGAGGGGTAAAATGAGGCACTTCCCTCGTAATTAGGGACAGTTGATCAGTATGAACAGAGAATACTGATGAAAATGTGGACTGAGTCATACCAGAAGAAGCACTCCTTTAATTGTTTATTTTGTGTTTTTTTGTTTTTTGTTTTTTTAGCATAGCTTTTGTCACCCATTCCAGGCTGGCTCAATGGTGGTTATACCAACCATTCATGCTCCCCTTCCCCCCACCAACTGTCGGGGATCATGCTGTGTGGCAGTGTTTTTTTTTCTTTTATCTTGGTTTCCCTGGAACCCTGCCCTTGAGGATGCTGGCATAAAGGACAGAAGTCCAGGCTGTAGACATACAGACGCACATCTCAGTCAAGTGCCTAACAGCGTCCTCCCCTCCCCACACACCACGAGTCCTGTGCCACCCTCCGTGCATCCACAGGCAGTGGGAATGTTGATGATGTGACACCCACCCCCGGAGAGGAGAGCATCCTATGGGACACTCATACCCCCCCCCAACCCGGCCAGTCCCCGACAACCCAGCCCCATTCCCAAACCCAAGTTGCCAGCATTGCGGGTGCTAGTGCTAACACTGTGCTGACAGGTCAGCTTTCCTTTAATTATTTCTAATGTTAAAGAAAAGTACTAAAGCAGCCTCAAAGTGGGGGAACAGGGTGTCATACAAGACAGAAGATAAGAGGCACTCTAAAGTAGAATTAATCACCGCCAACAGGCAGTGATGCTTTTATAAAGGATGTGAGTTGGGGAACCTCAGCCTCATACAGCAGTGTACTTTGTCGCCATGCTCATTGGCAGCAGTCTGGTTTTTAATGGCCAGTCGCAAAGCTCTGTACATGATTCAACATACTGTACTACAGTAGGCAGTCTTTTTTCTGAAGTGGCCGACAATTAAACAAGCTTTGTAGCCAAAGTACCCAAAGTCCCTCCCTTTCTGCACTGAGGAGGCATTTGCGCATGTGAAGGTTGCACTTTTGCCTGATTGCACTGTACCTCACCTGCTAATAGACCAAAGAAAGAACTTCAGTGCCCCAAACCTGGTTAAACAAATAAATAAAATAAAAAAAAACACAAAGGCAAACCAGGAGATCCCAGGTGCAAATCCCATCACCAGAGACACTGGTTTGCAGTGTTTGAAAAGTACCAAATACATTTTTTTAGGTATGAAATCCCAGTATATTTTTAAGGAGGCCCTTCTTCTCCCAGCAGGTGGATAATCTAGGGAACAGCCTATCAGCAGAGATAGTGGACATGGAGACAGCACAGGCCTTCAAGGTAAGCCTGGACAAAGTTTTCCTTACCAAGAAAATCACGCTGGGAAGAAGATGGGGCATGGAATCCCAATAATTGAGTACGTTTACACAGCATATGTATTCATCTCTGCCTATGAAGCGGGGGGGCTGGATATTATAGATCTAGAGTTCCTTCTATACTTAAATTACTATGTTACTATAAGCTTCTGATCACATTACATCAGTAGGCTGTACACAAGGAACAAACCAAAGTAGCGGAGCGCACTCAGAAGAAGTAAATCGGAGATGCAGTTAACTTTTTCAAACCTTCAGGTTTATTTCAAGTTTCAAAGTGATTCTCTCAGCAATATGCAGTGGTGCAGTGCGTTCCCCAGTGCCTCGAATCAAGCAGTTTTTGGCAAGAAGACTGTTCAATCGAGGTGCTAGCACGCACTGCATATTGCTGAGAGAATAGTTTTGAGACTTGCAACAAACCTGGAGGTTTGAAAAAATTAACTGCATCTCCGATTTACTTCTTCTGAGTGCGCTCCGCTACTTTGGTTTGTTTCGAGTGTAAGAGGTAGCCGCCTCTGTGGAGCAGCACCGGATTCCTTCCTATGCTTGCAACTCACCCCCCTGGTGGGCTGTACACAAGGCATGCAAAAGGTGGATTGCTAACTGATTTAGGGGCAGGAAATAAATGGCTGTGAAAAACTGGCATTACTCTGGGTGAAGAGGAGTACTTGGCTTCGCCCCTCAGGGACTGGTTCCAGAGCCACCACTGTTCAGTCTTTTCATCAACATCAGCAATGTGAAAGCTTGACTGTCCAGCAGGCTGCTGACATTTATGGATGTCACTAAGCTGGCCGGGGTGCTGGGTGAGGACAAATGATAGGAGGACCTGAACAAGCTGGGTGATTGGTCGGATACCTGGCATTTTAGAGTCAGTGTAGCTGAATGCGAGGCCCTACTCATGGGGAAATAAAACCAAGTGGGAACCTACACATTCTGAGGGGCTCTTCGTACAGTAGTTAAGGGAAAGGACTGGGGTCATAGCAGACAAGGTGCTGAAGCATAACAAGCAGTGGGTAGCCACTGTCAGAAAGGCAGGGGGGGTGACTAGTAAAGCAGTGGAAGTAATCATGCCACTTCACAAGGCCCTGGTCAGGCCTTGGGGCAGCAGCAGAGGAAATAATTCTGCTACTTACAAGGCCCTGGTCAGGCTTTGGGGGAGTAAGCAGCAGAGCAGGAAAGTAATCCTGACACTTACAATGCCCTGGTCAGGCATTGGGGCAGAGCATGAATGGTAATCCTCCACTTTACAAGGCCCTGTAGTTATTTATATATTTATTTTTTTTTTTACTGTCACTTAAAGTTTTTTGAAGTTTTGCAATATACAGTACAGGACAAAAAAATTAGTGTACATTACATAACCACACGATTCATAAATTTGGCATTTAAATCTAGAGGTCCAGAGAACCTGACAAGATCCCCCTAGCACAGAGAGAGGGACTTTATAAAAATCCCCCCCCCCCACGGGACCCCTTCCAGTTCCATCCAGCACTGTTAAGGGAGAAGCACTGAATTACAGTCTGTCTGGTAAAACACCCATCTCCTCCAGAAATCTAAGAAATACTGATTTTACTGTATTAGGAGTTGCATTATTATTTTTTCCATGCAATAAATAGCATTTCAAAGGGCGTGGATACAGTTTACATTCACACTAAGGCAGTTCTGCTGGCACAAGCTGATTCATAGGGTGTCTTCAGGGTAAGCTCCTTCTACCACCTGGGTGGTACATCCTCTGGCTTCACCTTTTCGCTGGAAGGGGGAGGTGGTCTACTTTGCAGCTCTGCAGCGTTTGAGGAAAATAGTAATTTTGGTGAAAACCCAGATTCTTTCAGGTCCAAGTCTTCTGCTCATTCTGACTCTGCTTTCAGTGACTCGACCTTCAGCATGGAGGAGAGGAAGCAATGCAAATTCAAGTTATGCATTCAGTGTCGACAAAAAATGTCAAACACGGACTCCCATGTGTCCTGCCTGTACTGCGTGGGAGCACAGCACGATGTGGGTTGTGGCCTTTGCCAGGTGATGTTTCCAGCATCCGCCAGATGTGGGTGTGGGGGTGGAGGACGAGGAGCAGGCTGATCATGATGCCGCTCAGCTGGCTACTGGGCAGTGCATTGAACATAAAAAGATGCAGCTGCACTGCGATAGGTGTGACCGCATCCTTTCAACTACACAAAGTCTACGGCCATCAGCCAGGATGAATAGCATCATCAGCCAGGCTGAAAAGTGTCACCATCAGCCTACTTCTCATTGAGCTGTAAGGGTGGAAGGGAGGGGCAGCTGCAGAATAAGGGGTGCTAGCTGCACATTTGAGCAGACTTAATAGACTTCTAGGCCTTTATCTGCTGGCAAATTTTGTATGTTCGTATGTAAGTGGCAAGCCTCCTACAGGCTCAGCTGCGTTGGATGCTATAGTGCCACACTTCCACAGTCACTTCTTTCCGAGAGGACACAACATGTTTGCACATGCACGCAACCAAACATAAAAAGAATCAATACAGGAGTACATTAGTGCAAACAAATGAGTACAGTGTGCCATAATGACAAGTGGTAATATTACATGTAACCCCTCACCCTTGCCTCTTTAACAAAATGACAGGTGGCATGCTGTTGAAGCTGACAGCAGTACCAGGTGGGGACTGGGTTTGGGGAGGATGAGGTTACTCGGCGCAGGGGGCCTAAGTTTGGCTACTCTGCACAGGGGCACCCAAGTAAATCTGAACACAGGAAGCAATAACTAATGTCCAGAACCAGGAATGGGATTCTACAGTGTGGCTTTTATTTACATCCAAGCTGAACAAAACTAAGCATAGACGGACCCTCACGGGGCTACATTCCTGGTAATGCAGATTAGAGACAACAGAACACTTTATCACTATTTCCAGCCCTCAGGCTCTGAACCCACCAGGCACACAGCCCGGACTTGCACACAGCTTTGGGTACACAGCCCGACTTGTACACTACTGGGGTTTTCCCCACGGGCCGGCTCCCCCTCCGGCCGCTTGACCCACGGTCCATTTTGGGAAATGAACCAATTATCCTGTTGTGGCTCCCCAAACCACACTAGAGCCTTCGACTCCTAGAGGGAATTTTCCTTCCAATCCCACATCTGGGTGCTTTCCTCGTCACTGGCCAAGTGCCTGAGGCAAAGTAGAAATCCACAGAGCAAATCCGTAGAGGTGGACCTGGTCACTAAAGATGGGGGATCTCCCACCTCATGCTCCCACAGCCCATACCAAGCCATTTCGCTGGAAACTAAACAATACCTTTACTGAAAACTTGCAAATGTAGATTCCTGGGTAGACGTATGTCACATCTCCTCTACATATCATTTTGATCCCAATAAGCACTGGAATTGAACCTACTTTTACTTGTTGGCTAAGCCTATTACTCTAGGCCTCCCACTATCTCAGTAGTTCAACCCCCACATTGTCACACAAGTCCCAGGGTGAAAAACATAGGCCCTTTCAGGAAGAGCAGACACTCACCCTGGTTGCTGGTGCCCCACAGGCGATTCACAAGTCTTCTTGTTCTCCCAAAAAACTCTGGAACAAATAGGCAGCTTCTCCACTATTAGCAGAACCAGGGAGTTGCCCGAGGAATATGCAGTAAACCCTTTCCTGCCCCCATCCCCGGAGGGAGGGGGCACCGAGACCCGAAACAGCGGTCTCCACCACTTCAGTTATCTTCTGTCCTCTCTTTTGGTGGAGACACACCCTTTTTACCTAAAAGTAGCCCTCTGTCAGGGCTGAGGCTCCAAGAGCCTACACTGAGCTGCTGTGCTGCTTTCACAGCAAGCTCCCAACACCAACTCACTACTGAATCTGTTCAAACCTCCCAACATTCTATGCCAACTCCCTTGCTGCAGATTCCATTGTGGCTCATGCAGCTGCGATAGTTCTATGGTGATGTCATCCCTCAGTCTCAGCTGAGACTGAGAACAGAGTGAGACAGTGTGAAACCCATTTAACTGGAGTTTCACAAGCTGCCTTCCCTGCCTACCACTAGGTCTTACTGGGATTCTAGTAACCCCGGGTAACAAGGGGGTTACATACACAGTTAACCAAATTAGTCTGGAGGCAAAACTTTAATAAAACAAGCTAGATAGAGTGGTACAGTGGAGCCCTGTTATAAGCACACCCTAAGTGGCAAGCAAAAATGTACTTATAACTGGAATGTTCTTATAAGAAGGCTTCATTGAAAACAGTGAAAATCCATGTAAAATCTATGCTTAACATGATGAAACTGGGTTCAAACTAGTTTTTAGATAATTCATTATTAAAAGTAGTAGAACATGGCTTTTTTCAAAGCGCTCTTGCTCAGACAATTAGTGTAATGTTGTAAAATGCATTGTGTCTCGCCTAACTGTGAAGGAATACTGTTGTCTTCTTCATGGGACATCTTTCACACATCCATTTACTACTTAAATGACTGTTAATGAGGAGACTAGGTGATGATTCAGCCCAGGCTTAGCACACTCAGAGGTGATAATGACCATCTATCACTACTTGTGGAAAAAAACATTTTCTTATAACGGGGCTGATTGTTCTTATATACGAGCTTTGCTGCCATTGAAAATAATGGACAAAAATTGGGACACCCAGTGTTTTTATAAATGGGATAGTCTTATATCTGATGTTCTTATAAGTGGGTTCCACTGTACTAGGAGGGAGCAACCTTGAATTACTGTTACTGAGGGAGGTTGATCCTAGCTTTCCTGTCAGTGTGCCTAGTTAAAATGAAAAGAGGAAGCTAAATACAGAAAGTATATGAAATATAAGGTGAATTGGTCTGAAGGTTGTATTTTATATTTTCCCCAAAGTTTTTCCAAGATGGCAGGGCCTTTTCACATGCAAAGAACATGCAATCTTGCATGCATAAACAAACGTTCAAAAGGTTCAGTTGTATTGGTATATGGTGACAAGACCTTGATTTCACATTGTGATATGTTAGGTATTTGTGTGCAAAAAAAAATGATGCACATTAAGAAATAACGTTAGTGTTGGATTACTTATTCTAACTGAGATTCAATATCTTCATAAGCAATAATATTAAAGAGATTCACCAAGCTGTCTAAATAAATGTGCACCACATCTTTTGGTGCCTTACCAGAGGGAAATGCTGCCTGTGTATAGTTGCCCAAAAGATTTTCAGTCATTTTAGAGAAAAAACGCTTGTAAATTCATATTTACCGAGGCTCCTGTACTTCCCGGTATTTAGGTCCGCCCCTGCACCGCCCCGCGCTCTGGCATCGTGATAACGTGATGCCAGGGAGAGCGTGGAAATGCGCTACATGATACAGTATGGCATTGCATCAAGATGCCAGAGTGCGGGGCAGTGCAGGGGCAGATCTAAATACTGGGAAGTACAGGAGCCCCATTAAATGTAAATTTACAAGCGTTTTTTTTTTCTCTTAAATGACTGAAAATCTTTTGGGCAACTATACACAGGTGGCTTTTCCCTCTGGTAAGGCACTGAAAGATGTGGTGCCTTAACGCTATCTTGGTAAATCTCTCTCTAAGTGATTTATTTTTAGTACTTTGATGCTTGTCCCTTTGATTAGAAGTTTCAGTTTAGCATGATTATTATTTGTTGTTGTTGCTGAATAATTCTTCACCTCTGTTAATTGTCTCTTTAAAGAATTTGGAGTACTGGTTGCTATCCCCTCCACTAATGAAGGTGCTTCAACACAGAGAATATGTTGTGTGAGAGCAACATCGCCACAGAATTCCCCCTTTACATCTTTGTGGTTATCATAAACTGCAACACATTATAAAAGGGCAAGAATAAATACAGAGACCACATAGGACGACAGCTGTCATATGACCGTGGATTAAAATGCTAATGATGCACGAACAGGAACTGGATCTCATTATTAAGGCTGGAAAACTTCATTACCTACAAGTCATCTTATAACTGCAGTAAGCCACTCGGGCGTGCATTAAAGGATTAACAATGCAATTCCCATGGGCATAAGGGTACTTGGCCTTTGACCTCATGTCTTACTACACCCCTAGGGTGTTCATTGTTTATTTTTTAATGCACACCCCCATTGTGACTTCTTGCTTACTTAATTTGCTGCCTGTGTAAACCTTTTTTAGTTCTTTATTTTTTTTTTCTGTTGTCTCTCTTGGTTGCCCCTGTACTTCCCCGAAGTTGGGACTGCCATGGCTACACCAATTCCTCTAGTCAAGAGGGTGGGGGAGGGGCTGCCTTCACAGCTGATACCAGTTCAAACAAAGCAATGTGTGGCTCTCTCAAGGAAATATCAGGTGGTAATGTGGAGCAAGACAGCTAGTCTATACGCTGACAAAGGAGAGAAAAATGGCTTGGCACTGGCTGACTCAATGATCCAGGCAGAAGATAGTTTTAAATATTTATTCCAGCATCACAGAGGTCAAGACTAGCACCTAAATGCATCAGAGCTTCAACCCAACAGGGTCTTCCTCAGGGGGCCTATCTAGTTCGTAACAGACAGTGCATCATATTTGAAGTCCTCATTTAAAGTGATACACACTTAAGCAATGAGACCACAACCCAACCAAACATGAAAATAATTTGTCTAGTCTGGACCTGTGAGGTGATGGAATAAATATTTTAAACTTCTTTCTGCCTGGATTATTGACCTCAGGAGTGCTGAGCTGTTTGTCTCTTCTTTTACAGCTGATAGCAATGCTGTGCTGAGACTGGCCAGTGGATACTGTGCAAAGGCTGGGCAGTCCACGTCACCCCCAGGAACCAAGGGCTATCCTCCACGATGCACAAGCACCACTGCAAGCTCTAGCATGGGATTCCAGAGAGTACACGTGAATCTCGGTCTTCCAGGTAGCAGCCCAGGGTTCTGGTGCCCAACCAATCGGCTGGCTAACTAAATCTTCATATTGTCTATTTACTGATCGATTGAGTGAGTCATTCATTCATTCACGGATTGATTTAAGCAGGTAAAGTGGATTAGGTGGTGAAGTCCCTTTTTCAGCCACACTTGGGGAAAGAAATGCAAACTTGTATGTCACAACTTTGCATCTGTGTATGCTATGTATCCCCTTGAGCCCTGTGTGATCTCTGGCACGTCATTTAATATTTGTGTACTTGTACAAAACTGTAAAATACCATCAATGATATGTAATATGCTTTTTCCCTTGTTTACTTCAGGCTGTTTAAGCTGAAGAAGAGATACCGAAATGTCCTTGATACGATGTTTGAGTTGTTTCCAAGAATGGCCAGGTACTTCCAGCTAGATGCTCTTATTTTACCTTTAGAGAGAGAGTGAGTGTGTGTGTGGTGTGGGGAAGGGGACTGGCTGTTATATTGGGTTGATATCTGGGGGCAGAGTTATCACAAATAAACTGGTTCTGGGTATCTCGGTTTGGCCTACATGCCCCCCCTCTCTACCCCCCCCACATTCCTCTCCTTTCCCCTTCTTTTCCTACCCCTACCCTCATCTTTGACCACCTATCCACCAAGACTTTACCCCTACCTTCTCCCCTTACCCTCTGCTAATCCCCTCCCTCCCCTCACCTCCTGCTGCACCTCAACCCTCTCCATGCAGTTTGTCTCACCCCACCCTTACCCACCTCTATTCCATTCCCACCCATCATTGTCACTCTCGCATTTAGCTCCTGACCCATATCCCTCTTCTCCCTTCCTTTTTTCGCCCTAATCTCTTCACCCTTTCCCTTCCTTCCCCTATGATTACCTCCTTCACCCTTCCCCTGTACTATCCTGGTTTACTCCCCACTTCCATCACTATAATTCCCGCTATCATCATCCTCACCCTCAGCATCCCCCCAAAGTCCTCTGCTATACCGTCCACTGTTTTTCTGTCTTTATCATCCTTGTCGTCACTTTATCCTTTTCTGTTCTCTATCAGGGTCACTACGCTCCAATGCACTTATTACTAAGCTGAGTTTTACTGTATTTGCTCTGTATTGACACACGTTCCTGTATTTTCACTGAATTTGCACATTTCCTGAATTTGTTGTTTTGTAAATTCTACCACTGTCATTTATCAACCCATGTTCTTGTATTCCCTGTATATGCACTGTATATTTATGTTTTGTTTCCCAGTCAATGTTTTTTAGTACTATACATGTTTCTGCTTCACATTCAGGACCTCCTTGTGAATGAGCCTGCTCAATGGAGTATTCCTGCAATAAACTTGAAACGTATCCCCTGCCGGATGGTTGCATGGATCAGGATAGTTGCCTGCATCACAGCCTGACCATGGATCCTCAGTCCGATGCTGTTGCTAAATTGTGGTCTTGTTAGTTGATGGGTGGCCTTGATTTATCCAAATCGGACCACTGAGGTATTAAAATAACTACTTTAAAACAAGCCACTATAGTAGACTATGGAGCTGGCCCTCGTGCTCTACATATAATTACATCACTTAACATGCAAGCTAGGGGCGGTGCTCCGGGGCAGGGAAGGGGAAGGGATTGGGGGCTCGGCTGCACACAGCCAAAATATGATCCCATCCTTCTCGAAAACCATAAATCTAAAAATTTAATTTATATACCCAGGAACTTGGGAGGAGGTAAGGGTTCACCCTGTGTTTTATGGGGCATTTCAGAAAAGAGCAGGAAACGCGCTCTTTAAGCTCTCACTGTTGCGATATGGAGACCCAAACTGTACGCCGTGCTCTGGGTTACGGTGCACTAGGGATTTGAAAAGTGGCATCACAACAACCTCCCGCTTGCTTGTTATGTGTCTCCTGATCTTACCCGCAGTTATTGGTAGCAAAGTCCTGTCTTCTCCAGCTGTTGGGAATAACTGTCCACCCTAGCCAGGGCAAATGCCGGATCTCTTGACAGTTACATAATTGTCAGAAATGGAGATCCAGTTTAAATATTTATGTGGTACTCTGTCCCATAGTAAGGGTGGCATGTACTGCCATAAAATGATATAGTTGGGAGCTCCATTGCAGTGTCACATCAAATGCCCTAGCTCCCAGGGTGGTTGACTTTCCTGTGTTAACTTGATTGATCTCCTTACATCTGGAGTTAAAGCTAGGGGCTGCCAACAGAAGTATAATCCAGAGGTGGGTGGCTATGCAATAGTTTAGTAATGCCCTTCCCCCTAGCTTCCCACTTCTGTAAGTGCTTAATACTTACTCTAGGCTTTTTCCCCACCCACACAAACCAAGAAATGGACTTTTGCTATTCCTGAAACTGCTTTCTAGAAATTATCACTGACACGCACTGAAATAAATACCAGTCATGGGGCAAAACATCATGGTTATAGTCTCAAGTCTTACATACATAGGAGATTCATTAATGACCACCTGGTAAAGTTTTCTTGCACACGCTTGTTTAATGGTTTATAATTAATGTTAAACAGTTTAGCATTATCACTAATGATGTGTACCCCCAAATATTTAATTTGATTTACTTCCCATTTTAATTGTAGAGAATACCTCAGTTCTGAGAAAATCCTGTGGTTAAAAGTTCAAACTTCTGTTTTGGCTGCATTTAGCACATACCCTTCATGGACTCTACAGACCTCTAGTCCCTTCCAGACGTCTAATCTGGTGTCAGCTTTCCACTGTAAATTATTTTCCATCACTGGAAGGCCATCCCCAGTGTCTGAAAAGCTGCCCCCTCCGAAAATTGTGCCCAACACCAGAAGCCCATCCCCAATGTTGTTAAAGCTTCCCACCAGACGACTTCTTGGTGGCACCCCCCCCCCAAACTATTCCCCTCTCGGATGACTGACACAAACCCTCCTCTCACCTCCTTGGCCAGATTCCATTGAAATTAAGTATCAGTGTCGGTGGCTCAGTAGGTTGCACACTCACCTCTGAAGCTGGAAGATTAAAAGGTTGTGGGTTCTAGCGCCACACTGGGAACCTGGGATAAATCCCAATATTGACACTGTAGTGCATCATGAGGGGGGCGCTGCACTCCTGAGGTGCTGTATTTCAGAAAAGACATTAAGCCAAAGTCCCGTCTGCCTATTCTGGTGGTTGTTCAGGTGGACATTAAAGATCCCATGGCACTTCTTGATAAGAGTAGGAGAATTTCCCTGGTGTCCCGGCCAAACACCCCCAATTTACTAAGAATACCACCAACAGTTTAACCTGGTTCAATTTCAGTTGGTTACTGTCTGATCTCTTCCCTCCCTCCCCCCGTCGCCTCTGAAAAGGGACTTGCAGTCTCTGTGGGCCTTATCCGACAGCATAATTCAATAAATAAATTATAAGTATCGCAAAGTGTAATGTTTAAAGAGTTGCTCACTATGTGTATTTTCAAAGTCATCTCTCAGCTCTTGCAGAACGACTTTGGAAATACATGCAGTGAGCATCTATTTCCATATCCCAATTTGTGATACTCATTTTATATGGTAGCTAGCCAGGGAAATGAGAGGAGGGTTTGTGCTGGTCACCATTTTGGAGGGTGCCAGTGGACGCTAGTGATTGCTTGGAACTGGGGCAGAGTGAAAGAGAGGATGCCACTGGACTCCAGAGACTGATTGATACTGGGGACAGGATGAGAGAGGGGGTACCACTGGACACCAAGGAACACTTGGTTCTGGGGTAGAGTGGGGGTGCCACTGGATATTTAGTTAATGATTTACACTGGGGGCAGGATGATGGAGGAGATGCCACTGGACTCCAGAGAATGACTGACTCTGGGGGAATGATGAGTGAGGGGATGCCACTGGACTCTAGGAACATTTAGCTCTGGGTAGAGTTTGGGGGTACCACTGGACTCCAGGGAACACTTGGGTCTGGGGTAGAGTGGAGGGGTGCCACTGGACTTCAGAGAACAGTTAGCTCTGGGGTAGAGTGGGGGGGGTACCACTGGACTGCAGAGAATGCTTAGCTGGGGGGTACCACCAGAGAACACGTTGTTCTGGGGTAGAGTGGGGGGTACCACTGGACTCCAGAGAACATTTAGCTCTGGAGCAGCTTGGGAGGTACCACGGGACTCCAGGGAACACTTGGGTGTGGGGTAGAGTGGGGGTACCACTGGACTCCAGAGAAGACTTTGCTCTGGGATAGAGTGGGGGGTACCAGTGGACGCCAGGGAACACTTGGCTGTGGGGTAGAGTGGGGGGTGCCATTGGACTCCATAGAACACTTATCTCTAGGTAGAGTGGGGGGTACCATTGGACTCCAGGGAACACTTGGGTCTGGGGTTGAGTGGAGGGTATCACTGGACTCCAGAGACCACTTAGCTCTGGGAAGAGTGGGGGGGGTACCACTGGACTGCAGAGAGCACTTAGCTGTGGAGTAGAGGGAAGGGTACCACTGGACTCCAGGGAACACTTGGGTCTGGGGTAGAGTAGGGGTTACCACTGGACACCAGAGAACACTTAGCTTTGAGGTAGAGTGGGGGGGTACCACTGGACTCCAGGAAACACTTGGCTGTGGGGTAGTGGGGGGGGTACCACTGGACTCAAGGAACACTTGGCTGTGGGGTAGAGTGAAGGAGTGGGGGCCACTACACTCCAGAGAACACTTGGCTCTGGGGCAGGGTGAGAGAGGGGGTGTCACTGGATACCAGGGATCCACTGGCACAGCTGGGTCTAGGATGGGGTGTGCCAATGGGCATCAGAGACTGCTTGCCATGAAACATATTGACAATGCTGGCAACAGCACAGCATTGGTCAATACAAAGAGAGTGCATTTGTTATTAAATATCCTTTTAAAGAAGAATGGAATTTTATTGTAGAAAGCTACATTTAGGCATCAGTTATTAGTGAAGCGCAAAGCCCGAAAAGCAGGCAAATGCAATATTAAGGTAAAAAGTGCCCCGAGCCTTGGTGAACATGTGGAGTGGTGTTCCTCTTGGTGTGAATGATTGCTTGGTGCAGCGTTTGTGCTACCGTAATTTCAGTACCCCTCTCTCAAAACACTGTGTGAATAAATTTGTGTGCCTTGAAAGACAGCTCTAAAGTTAGAATAATGGCAATGCTTCATTTGGAATTATTCAGTCCCAAGGAACATCACACAACACCACTCATTCACTAGCATAGCATTTCCTTACTTTTTTGAAGTTTTGTGCTTCATCCCGGATATGTAAACGTGTTTTTATTTCTTCAATGAATATATTTGTTACTGTGCCTTTATGAACTGTAGCTGCTGTATTATGTTGATGGTATCTTTCCTGTGCATCCTTCCCCTCAGAAGGCACCTGGAAATTAGTTGTATATAGTTCAGCTTGTTCTTTCCTGAATAGAAACAAAGAAATTACTGTCCTAGAATTACAGGCGCTATCTGTATTGATTCATGTTGCGACTTGCTGGCTGTAACTAACATGTCTATGTGAATAGTAGATATGGTTTACGTCAAAGTGGACTTCTCAGCCCAGGAATTCTCCAATATTCCTAACTCTTGCAGTCAGCCTTTAAAGTAGAACTGCCCAGAAATAGAACATTATGCTAATAATGGAACCATCATTGGCTTGTGCCACTTATTCAGATGCTGCCTTTATCAACTGCTGCGTTCTATTAACCCCTCTGATTTCTTTCTCCGCCAGTCAAGTCTAGACGCCTCAGAGATTTCACAGTCATTCCTCAGTGTTGACTTCAAAATGATAAGTATTTTTTTTTTAAATTTCATTTGCTGCCTTTATTATTTGTTTATTTTACTAAATCGCTAGTTAGATTAGAATTGAAAGTTTTTTTTCTTGGTTCCACTTGGTTTGGGATAACCGCTGAGGAACCAGGGATTTGTAAGTTTATTCGGAGCTTTCTGACAGAAAACTTAGTTTTTATGTTTGCTTGCATGCATGTGCAAGAAACATAGTGCCATCATCCAAGTTTTCAGAGGTGTGGCAGCCCTCTTCCAATTCAGGCAGTGTGTTTGCAGGCGCGGCCGCAGTTCTCCAATGCCTATTCAAGCTGTCTATGACAGCTCCAAAATGCAGTGGAGTACAGTTGAAAGGGGGAGTTATGCTTCAGTGAGCAGCGATAAGATATCGCCTGCTCATGCGCGGCATCCCTACACACACACACACACACACATACACGCTCGCGCACCATCGCCCTCCATACACACACTGTTGTAGCCGATGGGGTGCCCAATCCCCCATCGGCTGTGCTGCGCTTCCCAAAAGCCTTCCACATGCCACATGTATAGCCTGGACGGGGTGCCCAATCCCCGCCGGCTCCACTGTCTCCCAAGCATCCAGGTGCCATGCTAGAGCCCCACCCCAGCGTGGCAAAATGTGTATAGCCGGCGGGGTGCCCAGTCCCCGCCGGCTCCAGCCCCCCAAACAGTTCAGCTGCCACGCTGGGAGCCCACCCCAGCGTGGCAAACGCCCCTCGTTCTCAGTAACAAAATAACCCTGCAAATAAAAACTGTCCCGCAGAGCTTCTCCCTGCCCCCTCACAACCCACACCCACCCACTCGCACCCTGCCTCCCCATCCCCCTCACTCCTTACTTACCTCCTGACCTCAGTGCGATGATCTTCGGTGGACCGGAAACACGTTTGCACTCTTCAAAGTCGACCGCTAACTGAGGAAATGCCGGTAAGCTGTATAATGGGATAGATAGGGTTTTTTCAACTTTGCTGCATATTTCAGGCATTTTTTTGAATTTTTGCACCAAATTTTCAACATGGGGTTTTTGGGACCCCTTCTCATGAATGATGTCACTGTCATGGCGTTAATTGGCCCAAGGGTGATTTCGCAGTTACTGCACGAAAGCACCTTTCGGGACGGAGTACCACACCTCCTTATGAGCAGTACAGCTGTCATTTTTCACATCTTGCCCAAAACGTGTTTCCGCCCATGTAGCGCACAATGGCGCAGTCGGTGTGCGAAATCAATGTATGGGACACATTAAGAAAATCACAGTGACACTGTTCATGAGCAGAGGTCTTAAAATGGCTATGTTGAAAATTTGGTGAAAAAATTCCTAAAAATGACTGTTTTACGAGCGTGCGTTGCGCAGTTCTTACGCACGCTCGTAAGTTTGTGAATTTTCAATATTTTCACTCCAGATTTTCAACATTGCTATTTTATTACACTTCCTTATGAACAGTACAGCTGCCATTTTTCACATGCCACCCAAAATGTGTTTTCGCACATGTAGCACACAATGATGCAGTCAGTGTGCGAAAGCAATGTTTGGGACAGATTAAGAAAATCACAGTGACACTGTTCATAAGCAGAGGTCTTAAAATGGCTATGTTGAAAAATCTGGTGACAAAAGTCCATAAAATGACTGTGTTACGAGTGAGCATTGCGCAGTTTCCTCACACCCTCGTAAGTTTATGAATTTGTAATATTTTCAATCCAGATTTTCACCAGTGGCATTTTTCCACACTTCCTTATGAATAGTACAGCTGTCATTTTTCACAACATAGCGAAATGTGTTGTCACACTTTCAGTGCAGAAATGCGTGGTCACTGTGGGAAATCATTATTCGGGACAGATAAAGAAAATCACAGTGACACTGTTCATGATCTGAGGTCCCAGAATGCCTGTGTTGACAATCTCCTGTAAAAAAATCCCCAAATTAATTACATTACAGGTGTGCGTTGCACAGTTTCTACGCACGCTCGTGACTTCACCAGTTTTTTTAGTATTTTCTCTGCAGATTTTCAACATTGCCATTTTACACCTCCCATGATCAGTAAAGCGTCATTTTCACATCCTGTTCGGAATGTGTTTTTGCACCTGTGGTGCTAAATGCCGTAGTCGCTGTGCAGAAGCAGCTTTCGGCTAACAAACTGATATTGCCACTGTTCATGAGGTGGGGGTCACAAAAAAAAATGTTGAAAATTTGGAGTGAAAATACCAACGAATGCCTGAAGAGTTAGGGTTTCCGACCATAATGCCCCACCCTGTAGAGAATGACAGGCATCAGGAGTGTGACTTGGGATTCTTGCCTGTAATGCTCATACCATTCCACACCCTGTAGCCAGTGAGAAGCATCGAGGTGTGCCTTGGACTCTTCGGTCTCAAAGTTCACCATTCTCCTATACTGTACCCATCTCACCGTATTTCCTGATGGAATGGGGTGCGCATAAGGGCCAAAGACCCCAAGGCACACTGTGACACTTATCGGTGTCTGCAGGGTAGGGTGTGGTGAAATGGCATGGTCGTTATGCCTGATGACCCAAACGCACACCCCAGTGCCTGTCAGTCTCTGTAGGGTGGTGGTGGGGTTGGCTTCAGTTCAGTACTTCACTGCCATTCCTATTATGCAGCTCTGTAACTCCTACACTACCAATGCCAGCAAGCAAACATTCGGCGTTGACAAATACTTGTCTTAGTTTGTGAGGAACCAATAAATTTGGTTCTTTTTCATTCCTTTTTCCCGGATCCTGGTTCAGATCGGAAACTAGCTCAGTTCGTGAACCAACCACACCCACTATAAATATGCGGTTTTAAACTGTAAGAAAGAAACCGGGCCTCTAGGGTTTACAAACTGTATTAAGTGTGGGGATGTGTTTGCCAGTGCTGACAAACATGATTTATGTGTGGTCCGCCTTGGTGAAGAAGACTTCTCCTTTGAGTGTGAGATCTGCAAGTCTTTCCCTCAAAAGACGATTGAAAAACGTCAGGAAAACTGCATAAAAAGTTGGGAAAGGGTGCTTCAGGCTCTGACCTGCCTACACCCTCAAAAATGTGGGTGAAACCGCTGAACCAAAGCAAACCACCCCTGATAAGGGTGATTCTTCAACTGGCAAAAGAACTGGTGAACTGGTTGAATCTCCGATTCCTGCAAAAAAACTTATGAAAACCAAACGCACTGAACCCCCTGCTGAAAAGCCTAAGGGGACTTCTGCTGTGCCTTCAAGTTTGCCTTCACCTGAGGAAATTGCTCAGGCTTTCAGAGTTACCCTAACTTTACAGGGCTTTGTACTGGTTCAAACCCAGGGTCAGCAAACATATACCTTGGTTCATACCTCACTCCAAGAGTAAATGGAGTATGAGGATTATGAGGAGGAAGACGAAGGGGAACCCATTTATTTATTTTGTTTAGAAAAGTTTCACTAGGAAAGACAACATCAGCTGTAAACAGCCGTTTCCAGAAACATCATAGGGGGAAGGGGTTACATGAAGTGAGAGAGCAGCAAAAATAAATAAATACAGAACACATTGTACAAAATCAGAAACAGAAAACAGAATAGTGCATTGGATCATGGCCATGTTGTTCTATCCACACTGTTTGGCATGTCCCTTTCCCCTTTAAATCTGGCCGGATGGCCTGAAAGCTGGCTCCTATCACCTAACCAGGTGATATATCCCTCAGCTCTGCCCTTTGACACCAGATCCTCCTTTCCCCTAAAAGATTCAGGTTCCCTCCTTATCGCTCCCATGTTGAGTAGGCTTTGGCAAACAAATTCTTGGATTACTTACCCAAACTTAAACTCATTTGAGTTTCTCCGCATGATTTTGCTATCGCAACCACAATGAAGAACAATTCCTCGCCCATCCACCAGTGCCCTTGCGAATGAAAATATCTCGTACTAACCCACACGCCTCGTCGCTCTGCTTAGGCCATGCTCATGACACCCAGGCTACGCCAACTTTTGTCGCCGCGTTCCAGCCTATCGTGCTGGACAGCCGCCTCGCACGGCCAGCTTCGGTCGACTGATGAAACGGAACCCACCGGTCAAGAGGCCTATTGGGCTGTCTCTGTGGCTGCGGGTGTCTTGCCTAATCGAAGAGTCACAAAGGAATAATCACACTTGGCATTCACACATCAGCACAATTTATTGCAAGCAAAAGATAATTACACTTCATGTAACAGCAATGTCACTATCAGCATTAATGATTACACTTTAGCATTCATTCATTAGCAATATTACTATCAGCATTAATATATACTTCAATTAAGCAAAACATGATACATCACCGATTCAATAAAGCATCATCCAAGCCCCTCTTCCAATGGCTGGAAGCCCTCTGTCAGCCTGGCTAGGAGTCTCGAACCGGGAACTGGCCCCACAGCGATGCGTCCACCCTGCAGGAGAGGCTTCAAACCAGGCATTGAGAAAGCTACATTTATATCTTATTCTATGCTGTAATAATCGTGTAGCCTTCATTGTGTTATTTTCCCACATTCTAGAAGCTGGCTGGCTTCAGGATGTTGCAAATTCACACAATAAGGACTGCTCAGAATTCCCCACACCTGCTAGGTCACTGTGCTCCAAACACTGGCCGGGTGCCTAGAACACTATGAGCTAAGCAGAAGTTTAAACAAAACTACAAAAACAGGTTGCCTGATAATATGCGACCTTCAAGTCAGCAAAATACACTGTCTGAAGCAAAACATAAAAATGAGGCTATCTAAAGAGCAAAACACCAATTAAATGAAGCAGCATGTAAAATGGAGTCACACAATACAAAATGGAGTCACATAATACAAAATGGAGTCACAATAATCAACATATTATACTATCACTACAGCGGGGTCCGCAGAATAACTCGAGTAGATGAAGGCTTTTGAGGAGGCGGCAGCTTGGGCCGCTGATCGGTCCTTTGCTGCTTCGGTCTTCGTCCCACTCAGATTGAGCTCTACCTTTTCAGGCTCCTTCAAAGAGTTGTGCCAGTCTCTCCTGACCAAGGGGAAGGGCCCATCGGGTGCGCACATCTCTCGCTCCTGTAAAAAGAATGAG
This sequence comes from Neoceratodus forsteri, assembly GCA_016271365.2. Lineage (NCBI taxonomy): Eukaryota > Metazoa > Chordata > Ceratodontiformes > Ceratodontidae > Neoceratodus > Neoceratodus forsteri. Next base: position 121,863,184 of record JADMNL010000027.1, on the reverse strand, counting down.
TCGAGAGATGAATCATCTCATTGACAATGTTCTTGGGATTGAGAGAGAGCTCAGTCCCAGGAATCTGCTGTTTCGACTTCGGTCGAAATTACGTCCTCGGCCGCTGGCTTCACGGTACCATTGTCAGGCCAGCCAGCTAAGATGCAGGACGATGACCTGGTCGAGATTATCATCAATCCCATCGACCCAGTGTCGCTCGATGAGGCTGACAATTCCTTATTCAGGACTCCGGTCCTGACTGGACCTACTGAAGAGGAGAACCTCTTCATGGTCCCTGTCCCTGACCTGGAAGAGCCACAGTTCTCCCCGACTCCCTCTGAGCACCCCTGTCAGTCCCCCCGATGGTCGAAGTAGAGGTCTCACACACCTTCGACTGACAGGCCGAAGAAATCTCACAAACGCCATTCAAGGTGTTGAAAAAAAGCAGCACCTCTGCCATTCATTCTCGTCCTCCTCAGAAAAGGAGAAGCTTCAGCTCAAATTGTGTCGATGCTACGAGGCCCTAATGTGGCTACAGTTGATGTTGGCAGGTTCGATGTCAACCCCAACTTCCACACCAGCCACCACTTGACTGTCATCCTCCAGGCTGATGCCGACTCCTCCAGAGCTGGTCGACATGATTCCTCCACCCAAAATTGACCTCTCCACCAATTCTGGTGGAGCCACCACCTAAGCAGCCTCCCTCCAGGGCTCCTGCCAAGGAGTCTCAGCCTGCTAAGGGCCTTCCTTGCAAGCTGTCTGTCACCTTCACTCTCGGCCGATCTACCCAGAGTCCGAGGTCTCTGACTTGCATTCATGTCTGTTGGACGAGGAATCGATCGGGAGTCTGTCGACGGAGGAAGGTCCCACGTCTTAGATGGGCATCTTCCGTCTCATCGCCGAATCTACGGGGATGCCCTTGGAGCTCATTCAGAAATGGGCCAAATATCCCTTAACAGATATCCTGAAGAGAGGGGATTCCCCGACAGAGGCCTTTCCTGTGATCAAAGCCATTGTTGGACCGGCCTTGGAGCTGTGGCAGCACCCAGCCTCCTGCCCTGCACCCTCAGCCCAGATGGCCCGCAAATATGCGGTTCCCATTGGCTCCCTTTCAGGATTCACAGACCACCCCTCGACTGAGGGGTTGGTGACCAAATCTGTGTTTCAGCACTCGGGGTAATTTGGGAGACACTGATAGACTCCTGGACAAAGAGTCCAGGAAACTGGACCATTCTGCCAGGAAAGTTTATGCTGCCTCTTCACTTGGCCTTTGTCAGGCAAGCTCAGCTGTCATCATGGCGCATTTCTGTCATGCTATCTTGGGCTCTCTGGATGAGGTCCTTCCTCATCTTTCCACTGACCTCCAGACCATGGTCAAGCAGGTCCGCGACCAGGGTCAGGCTGTTGCCAAACAGCAACTCCAGATGGCTCTGGACATCAGGGACTCTTGTCCTGGCTTGTTGGCGGCCACAGTCGCCATGTGCCAGAGGGCCTGGCTGAGGGTCTCGACCTTCATGGCAGACACTCAGCACAAATTGATGGATGTTCCCTTCCTGGGTACTGACTTATTCCAGTGCATCGAGAAGTCCAATGCCACCTTGGACTACATTACTTAGGCCCAGAAGTAATCTCAGGGTTCAAAAAGCAGAAGAGAAAGCCCTTGCGGCCTTCCGGCCCATACAAGCAGCCTCAGTTTCATCTCGGGGTAACAGCAGGCTCATTCTTGGCACCTTGGCCTTAAGTCAGGGGCCCGCAGCTCCTTGGCGGACCTTCCTCAAGCCTGCACAGTGATTGGATGGGGTTGCCAACCCCATACTCGTCACGCCCACTCTCGGTCTTCCCGGGGGGGGGGCCAGCACGCCACTTCCTTTCTACCTGGTCCACTGTCACAACAAACAGGTAGGTCTTGGAAGTGGTCAGCCGGGGGCTGCCTCTGGAATTTGAGCAGTACCCACTAAGGCCGAGCCCTGCCCCACGGGAGGAGATGGTATCCATGCACACTCAGTTGGCTCTCCAAGACGACATCGCCCAACTCCTCCGCAAGGAGGTAGTGGTCAGAGTCATGGATTCCCCTGTCAACCCAGGGTTAGTTTCCAGGTATTTTCTGGTCCCGAAACAGATGGGGGGCTGGTGCCCCATTCCAGATCTGCCACGACCTGAACCAGTTTCTCAGGTCTCGCACCTTCAGGAAGGTAACTCTGTCTCAGATCATACCATCTCTCAAGCAGAACATGTGGTTTTGCTCCCTGGATCTGCAGGATGCATTCTCCCAAGTCCTGATCCGTCCGTCACACCGAAGGTTCCTTCGCTTCCGAGCACAGGGAACCCTCTACGAGTTCCAAGTCGTGCCTTTCGGCCTGTCATCTGCCCCCAGGGTCTTCACCAAATGCATTGCAGTGGTGGCAGTCCATCTTTGGCATCGTGGGGTCAGAGTGTACCCTGTCTGGATGATGGGCTCATAGTGGGTCCCTCCAGATTGGAAGTGGAGAGGTCCAGAGATCTGGCCCTTCAGACCTGCATCAAACTTGGTCTCCTGATCAATGAGGCCAAGTCAGAACTTGTGCCTTTGCAGGTGATCTGCTTCATTGGGCGGAGCTCGACTTTTGCCAAGCCAGAGCCAGGCTCCCAGTGGACAGGGCAGAGGTTCTCTCTTCCTTTGCCCAATCATTTCTGGTTGGGCACTTGTGCCCTGCCCAGGACTTCCTGTGACTTCTGGGTAACATGGCAGCCTGCAGCTCCATGGTCCGATGTGCCCAGTGGCATATGCACCTCCTTCAGTGGGAGCTGGCAGGCAAGTGGTCTCAGCAATATGGTCATTTCGACCAGCTGGTCACTGTGACTGAGAAGATATGGGATGCTCTCCAGTGGTGGACTGTCCTGGAACATTTGCAGGAGGGGATCCTACTTGTCCGCCCTAAGCCGACGGTCATCCTAACGACCGATGCCTCTCTCATGGGATGGGATGCTCACATGGGGAATCGGAGTCCACGGGCTCTGGACCCCCAAGGAGTCCTGATGTCACATCAACCTGCTGGAGCTCCGAGCAGTTCGGCTGGCGTTGACTGCATTCACTCTATTTCTTCGGGGTCAGGTGGGGCAGGTCCAGACAGACAATACCACGACCATGTACTATCTCAACAAGCAGAGTGGCATGCACTCCCGGCCTCTCTGCAGGGAAGCACTCCGCATCTGGACCCTCGTGAGCTGACTAGAGGCAGATCTCCTAGCCATTCATGTGGCAGGAGTCTCAAATCAATGGCAGACGCACTCAGTCGTGTGGGCAAGGCATCCCATGAGTGGTTTCTCCATCTGGAGATAGTACACAACCTGTTCTCCCAGTTGGGCACCTCTCAGGTGGACCTGTTCACCTCCAGGGAGAACGCAAAGCTGAGGCTGTTCCATGCCCACCTCCCTCAGCAGGGCTTGCTGCAGGGGGATGCCTTCTTGAGGCCGTGGACCCCAGGTCTCTTTTATGCCTTCCCTCCAATTCCCTTGATCCACAAAGTGCTCCTCAAGGTCCAGAGGGCCAAGGCACAGGTGATCCTGATGGCACCGGACTGCCCTGCCAGTTTTGGTACCCCGATCTCCTCAGTCTCAGCAACAGGCTCCCGCGGCATCTTCCAGTATACCTGGACCTGCTTTTAGTCAGTCAGGGGAAGGTCCTTCACCCGGCCCTTCAATCCCTGCACCTGACAGCCTGATTCCTGAGTGGCTAGAGTTCCAGGCTTTGGGTCTCTCCAAAGATGTCCTCACTGTAGTTGAGGCATCCAGGAAGGAATCGACCAGAAAGTGCTATGCCTTCAAATGGAAGAGATTCTCCATTTGGTGTCAGGGTAAGGGCCTGGACCCTTTGTGCTGTCTGGTGGCTAGCATTCTCGACTACCTTTGGTCTCTTTCCAAAGGAGGTCTTCAGTCTACGACCGTTAAGGTGCACCTGGCAGCCGTCTCTGCTTACCATGCACAGGCCGGTCAGCAGATGGTGGCACAGGAGAAAGTGATCGGGCATTTCTTTAAAGGTCTCAACCATATTTCCCCTCCGGTGCATGAACCGTATAGCATAGTGGTTTAAGGCTCTGAGCTGCAAATCTGGTGACATCCAGCAGACCAGTCCTGGGCTTTGAATCCCATAGCTTCCACTTGCATACTGTGTGACCCTGATTAAGTCACTTAGCTTCCCTGTGCTCCCAGGTCGCTCCTGTAAAAAAGCTTTCAGCTTAGTGTGCTACTGCTGGTTAAACAACTCAAAAAAAAAAAAAACACCACCACTGTGGTATCTACTGCTGATATTGGCAAAGCTCATTGGCGAGCCATTCTAACCAGTGCACAGGTGTGAGATGTCACACTTGTCATGGAAGACAGCCTTCCTGGTGGCTATCACGTCAGCCACAAGGATTGGGGAGCTACAGGCGCTCTCTGTCAAGTCTGCTTGTATGGTCTTCCACAGGGATAAGGTTGTCCTGCGCCCCAACCCGAAGTTCCTTCCAAAGGCTGTGTCAGAGTTTCACCTGAACCAGGTGATGACTCTGCCAGTGTACTACCCCAATTACATATCAGAGGCAGAGTACATGCTCCATACTTTGGACCTGAGACAAGTTCTCTCTTATTACAAGGAGCTGAAGTTCAGGGAGAGGTTCGCCAGCTGTTTGTCATCTATTCTGAAGCTGCACCTGGCAGATCTGCAGCTAAGCGGACAATTGGCAGATGGATTACATCTTGCATTGATCTCTACTGTAGGTTGGTGGTCAGGGAGCCTCCCATAAGGCTAAGGGCTCATTCCACCCACCATACTGGTGCGTCGGTGGCTGCTGCTAGGGACGTCCCTATCCAGGATATCTGCAGGGCTGCTACCTGGAAGTCAGCAAACACCTTCATTTCCCATTACCACATTGACCTAGAAGTCAGCAAACACCTTCATTTCCCATTACCACATTGACCTAGAGTCACGGCAGGATGCTGGTTTTGGGGCCTCAGTTCTCTAATCTTTGTTCCCCTAAGTAGGGGGTGTGCACCTTGCCTCCCTCCTCCCAGAGAACTGCTAGGAATCTGCCAAACAGTGTGGGTAGAACAACATATCCATAATCCTAGAAAAACAGGTTACTCACCTGTAACAGTAGTTCTAGGAATGGTATATGTTGTTCATCCCCACGAACCCACCCAACCTCCTCAGCTTCAACACACAACCCTCTGCTTTCAGCGGGCAAGATCTGGCATCAAGGGGCAGAGCTGAGGGATATACCACCGGGTAGGTGGGAGGAGCCAGCTTTCAGACCATCCAGCAGGATTTAAAGGGTAAAGGGACATGCCAAACAATGTGGATGAACAACATATACCACTCCTAGAACTACTGTTACAGGTGTGTAACCTGTTTTTACAGTCCAAGACAATGTAACAGAGACAGAGAATGGATATTAATGATGTCAGCACATATCTTTCAGATACAACATGAATTTACACATACTTGTCAAATACTAGCAGAAAATACAAAACTGCCTTACTTTGCAATTGTACAATGCTAAGAACTCAAGAGTGCAGACATGTAGCCGTGTATTTTGGCCATATGCAGCACAAATGTTGGAGAGAGTATGGAAAGAAGGATGCTAAGTGCTATAGAGTTACGTAACAAGGGGGATTAGCAGTGGGGAGTGGGAGGGAAGTAGGGTGGGTGGGAGGAGAGGAAGGGCAACCAAAACCTACTCCCCTCAAGATGCTGAGAACCCTGCAGGGGACAGGGAGTTGGCAAGATAATGGAGAGAGAGAGAGAGTGAAGGGAGAAGAAGCAGGGGATATAGGGCAGCCAAACCTGTTCCCTCTCAGGATGCTGAGAACTCTGCAAGGGGACAGGGAGTTGGCAAGATAATGGAGAGAGAGAGAGAGAGAGAGAGTAAGGGGTAGAAGGAGCAGGGGTGAGACAGAAGGAGAGGGAAAGGCAGAATGGGGGATCAATATGGGGGATGGAAGGAAGGAGGACAAGGAGGTAATTTAGCTAAAAAACCTACTCCCCTTCAGGATGCTGAGAATCCTGCAAGGGGATTGGGAATTGGCAGGTTAGTGGAGAGAGAAAAGTGAGGGGTAGATGTAGCAGGGAGGAGAGGGAATAGCAGAAGAACCTACTCCCCAACAAGAAACCAGGAACCCTGCAAGGGAACAGGGAGTTGGCAAGTTAATGAAGGGAGAAAAGTGAGGGGTAGAAGTAGCTGGGGGGAGACAGAAGAAGAGAAAATGGCAGAAATAGGGAGGGGAGGTAAGGAGGAGGGTAGTGTCGTAGAGGCACAAGCCAGGAAGCATAGCAAAACCAGAAGCAGTTGTAAAATTCACAAGTGATTTATTATTAATAACAGTAAAATAAAAAAATAACATTGTTCATTATAACTGTTTACAAAGGCAGTATAAACAGAAAGTCCATCTGGGTTTCTTCTCAATTTCCAATCTCAGTCTCTGTGTTTCTGTCTTGCAAGAAATTGCAGCTCTGTTTTTATGTCTTTGCAACCCCGCTCATTAAGAAAACAGCATGCTTCTTACACAGTGTTCTTGTAAGTTTCAGCAAGTGCAGCAAAAAGAACATTGTGAGCCAGAACTGACCTCTTGCTTATAGCTTCTCAGTGAATTTGCAAACAGGTTAACCCCTTGAATTCCAAACAGCTTTTTTGCAATCATTTCAACACTACAACTATATACATTTCAACAGTAACACTATATATCTTTCCAAACAAAGGGATCCCAGTATCAGTTACATTTCCACATAATGAGTCACATATATTTTTATACCAGTAGATATGCAAGAAGGGAGAAAAGACAGAACAGCAAGAGAGGCAGAGAACTGCAAGACCGTCGGGGTGATCAAGTCCTAGGTCTCACGAGAAAATTAGATTTCGCGACCAGACAGAGAAGAGACAGAAAAGGAGAGAATAGAACAGATCATTGCATCTGCATAACAAATGGGACAGGCCATTATTCAACCCTGTCACATACCCCCCCCCTTAAGAGGGAACCTGTTTTACAAAAACAGGTTTCCAAAACTTTCTAGTACATCTCATCTAACATAAGCATATAACATTTACAGTTATGTGCACATGCAGCATAGCAAACAGAAATTTAAACTCACACATTTTTTTCAACCTTCAGAATTCTCAGTTCCAGATCTGTATCTAGACAGAAAATCAGCATTGACATTCTCTTTCCCAGACTTGTGCATCACTTTAAATTTAAATGACTGTAGTGCCAGGAGGTACCACTGTGTGATTCTAGAATTTTTATCCTTCATTTGGTTAAGCCAACAGAGAGGACTATGATTGGTTACAAGTACAAAGTCAGCTCCTAGTAGGTAAAACTTGAGGGACTCCATTGCCCACTTTGCTACTAAACATTCCCTTCCAATGGTGGAATAACTTTTCTCTCTATTGTGTAACTTCCTACTTATGTATAGACTAGGATGTTCTTTCCCATCTAGATGCTGACTCAGGACTGCACCTAGGCCTACCTCTGATGCATCTGTTTGTAACAAAAATGGCTTCTCAGAGTCTGGGCTTCTTAAAACGGGGGCTGAACATAATACAGCCTTAATGGCTTGAAAAGCCTCGTCACACTCTGGGGTCCATTTCACATTATTTGGGAACCGTTTCTTTGAGTTCATTGAAGGGAGTAGCTAACTCAGCAAAGCTGGGAACAAATCTCTGATAATAACCAGCCAGCCCTAAAAATGACCTGACATGTTTCTTGGTTTTAGGAACAGGACTGTTAGCTACAGCTTCTATCTTGGAAACCTCTGGCTTGACTTCTTCATTTCCCAAAACATAGCCCAAATATCTTGTTTCCTGCATGCCCAATGCACACTTGGTATGATTAATTGTCAGATCTGCCTTTTTGATCGATTGGATAACTGCTCGTAGGTGTTCCAGGTGGCTTTTCCAGTCTGGACTGTACACCACAACATCATCCAGGTACGCAGCACAATAACCAGTGTAAGGGAATAAAATTACATCCATGTACTGCTGGAATGTAGTAGGTGCGCCATGTAAACCGAACGGCATGGTGGTGAACTGATAGAATCCTATAGGAGTGGCAAATGCAGTTTTGTCTCTGGATTCTTTAGCTAGGGGGATTTGCCAGTAACCCTTGGTGAGATCAAGGGTACTGATATACTTGGCACTCTCCAGTCTGTCCACCAAATTATCTATTCTGGGCATAGGATAACTGTCAAATTCTGACACTTGATTAAGTTTCTTAAAATCAAGACATATTCTTACACCCCCCTTCTTTTTCGTTTTCAGTCACCATTGGTGATGACCGAGACACTTCGCCACTCTTCTATGATACCCAGTTCTTTCATTTTTTCTATTTCCTTAACCACGTAAGCTTTTAACTGCTCTGGCAATCTGTATGTCTTTTGTCTAATAGGGCGAGCATTCCTTGTCACTATTATGTGCTCAATCCCTTTTGCTCGGCCTGGTACTGTGGTAAAAGTACTGTTAAATGTCTACCAAGTTAAAGATTTCTGCGGTTTGTTCAGAGGTTAAGGAAACATTCACCTTGACAGCATCAGCAGTTACAGTTTGTTCCAGTCTGTCATAAGCTACAGCAAGATCTTCTTTATCAGTTTCTGGTAAAACTAGCAAAACAGCTTTTGGTATTTTTTCAACTCATTTCTTGAGGTTAGCATGGTATATCTTAGTAGGATTTTCCTGTCAGGGGTCTCAGTCTCATAGTTAACTGTGCCAGTACGTCTAAGAACCTGATAAGGCGCTTGCCACTTCATTAACACTTTATTTTCTATAGTGGGTAACAGTAACAAGACCTTTTCACTTGGCTCAAAACCTTTTTCTTCTAGGATCGTGGATATGTTGTTCATCCACACTTATTGGCATGTTCCCTTCCACTTTAAATCTTGCCGGAAGTCTTCAAGCTGGCTGCTCCCACCTACCCTGGTGGTATAGGGCTGGCAGTATAGCCTAGAGGTTAGAGGAATGAGGTGTGAATGAGCTTGGTACTTCCAACAGCCCAGACCTGAGTTTGATTCTCACAGCCTCCACTTGCATACTGTGTGACTCTGAGCAAGTCACTTAACCGCCCAGTGCTCCCAGGTCGCCCCTGAAAACAGGCACTTTGCCTAGTGGGCCTTACCCAGTTGCCAAAGACTAAAATAAAATAAAATATATATATATATATATATATATATATATATATATATATATATATATATATATATATACACACGCACATATATACACATACACACACACACCCCTCGGCTTCACCCCGTGACGCCAGATCTTCCTTTCCGCTGCAAGATACAGGTTTCTTCCCTCGTGCTTATGCATTTCGTAGGCCCTGGCTTTCAAAACTTCGGTTTTACTGAGATTATAACTCATTCGAGTTAGTGATCGCCTTTTCACATCATCGATCATGGAGGAGAAATCATCCCCCGGATTTCGCCGGTGTCCTTGCGGCCAAAAAATTTCACGCACCAGTCCCCATCTCACGTGTGTCTACTGCCTTGGTGTTGGCCATGACACCTCATCCTGCAGCTTCTGTTTGGCCTTCCATCCCAACATCCTGGACGACCGTCTTGCACATCTGAAACTGGGGAGACCGGAGAAGAGGAACCCTCCGGTGAAGTCCAAGGAGGCTAGGTGGGTGGCTTCCGTGGCTGTGGGTTCCACCGAGCAACTGGAACGTATGCAGGCATTCCGAGGAAGAAACTGCTCATGCTACGGACTCTCAAAGCTTCTTCGTTCTGCTCAACCTGGGCTCCACCTTCTCAGGCTCCTTCAGGAAGCTGTGCCAGTCTCTTCCTACCTGGTGAGAGGCGCCAGCGGGCTCGCACTCCTCCTGATCCCATTATTGGGAGAAGGAACCAAGCAAGTCTTCGTCTTGGCAAAGGCACTCTTGGGACAAAGAGAGGTCTCAGTCCGAGGAGCATGTGGTCTCGACCTCGGTCGAGATCACTTCCTTAGCTGCAGGCTCCACGGACCTTCCATTAGGCCAGCCGACCGAGGACACGGCCGATGAGGTCGAGATTGTTCTTGGCCCAATCGACCCGCTGTTGCTGGCCCCGGTCGATGACTCTTTAGAAAGGACTCCGGTCCTTGTCTTCCCCGATGAGGAGACTCAGCTTGCTGGAGTCCCCATCGAGGACCCAGTTCCGGACCCTGGGTATCACCGGTCCCACCGGTGTCTCCCGAGCGACCGAGTCAGCCCGCCTGATCTCGGTCGAGGTCTACAACCCCCTCATCTGGAAGGCCGAGGAACAGCCATAAGCACTCTAAAAAGAGGCAATGCCATTGGTCATCCTTATCCTCCTCAGATGAGGAGAGGCTCCGGTGGAAAATCCAGTGCTACGAGGACCTCATGTGGCAACAGCTGATTTTGTCCAGGCACAGGCTGACTTCGGCTTCTACCCCAGCCATTACTTGGCTTTCACCTCCTAGGCCGAAGCTGACCCCCTTGGAGCCAAAACTTTCGGTTCCCCCGCCCGCGGGGCCGGCATGACTGCCTGTTTGGCCTAAGCCAGTCTCTCCACTGATCATGGTGGAACCGCCACCTAAGCAGCCTGTGGAAGGGGCTCCTTCCAAAGAGGACCAACCAGACCCTGGGCTTCCTCGACGTTTGTCGGTCACAGTCACCCTGGACCGCCCTTGGCAGGTCGAGAGTGATTTGGGCAGCAGGCTGCTGTACCCCGACTCCTTGGACTTGGATGTCACCGGGCTTCACTCTCATCCTGGGGATAATAAGTCGTCCGTTGGCCTAGGGATGGAGGAAGGTCCTTCCTCCTTCCAAGGGATCCTTTGCCTCATCTCTGAGTCCACAAGGATGCCCCTGGAACCCATCTAGAAAAAGGCAGAGTACCCTCTTACGGACATCCTTAAAAGAGGGGAATACCCCGACGGAGGCCTTTCCTGTGGCTGAGGCCATTGTTGGTCCGGCACTTGAACTGTGGCAGCGTCCTGCCTCTTGTCCAGCACCATCTGCCTGCATGGCCCGCAAGTACACGGTTCCCATGGGGTCCCTTGCGGGGTTCACAGAGCACCCTTCAGCCAAGAGCCTGGTGACCGCCTCTGTGTTCAGGCATACTGGCAGTTCTGCTGACACTGACCGACCTCCCGACAAAGAGTCCAAGCTGTTGGACCATTCAGCGAGGAAGGTCTATGCGGCTTCCTCCTTGGGCCTTCGTTAGGCAAGTTCGGCTGTCATCATGGCACACTTCTCTCATGCCCTCCTCGGGTCATTAGACAAAGTCCTCCCACATCTCCCCACGGACATGCAGACCACGGTCAAGCAGGTCCGAGACCAGAGCCAAGTTGTTGCCAAACTGCAGCTCCAGATGGCCCTGGACATTGGGGACTCCTGTGCCCGCTCAATGGGTGCCGCAGTTGCTTCTCACCGCAGGGCTTGGCTGAGGCTCTCCTCCTTCTCGGCAGATACTCAACACAAGTTAGCTGATGTGCCCTTCCTTGGGACCGACTTGTTCGGCCCTGGAGTGGCCAGTCACCTCCAGCGCATGGAGCAGTCCAGTGCCACCTTGGATGCTACTTCTACTAAGAGTTCTTTGGGCAAGAACCAGCAGGAGAAGAAGAAGAAGCTTTATCTGCACTCTTCCCCTACGGTTCAGCAGTCCTCCTTTCAAGGGGGACAGCAGCATCAGCAGCAGGCTCAAGTTTGGTGCCCTTGGCCCAAGCCTGGACTCCAACAGGCCCCTAAAGGAGGCCGAGGCTGAGGTCCTGGAGCTTCCTCCTCCTCCAAGCCTGCTCAGTGACGGGTAGGAGTTGCCACCCCTACTCCCATCACGCCAGCTCTGGGTCCTCCCATGGGGGGGGGCCGGCTCTGCCACTTTCTTTCCTCCTGGTCCGTTATTACCACGGACAGGTGGGTTCTCGAAGTGGTCAGTCAGGGACTGCCTCTAGAATTCGAGCAGTACCCTCCCAGCTGAGCCCATGCCCCTTGGGAAGAACGGATTTCCGCACACACCCAGTCGACTCTTCGAGACGACATCGCTCAGCTCCTACTCAAAGAGGCAGTGGCTCTAGTGGCAGATCCTTCAGCAGACCCAGGCTTTGTCTCCAGGTACTTCCTGGTGCCCAAGCAGATGGGTGGGGCTGGCACCCCATTCTAGGTCTACATGACCTGAATCAATATCTCAGGTCTCGCACCTTTTGGATGGTCATTTTGTCCAAGATCATACCATCCTTGGAGCGAAACATGTGGTTTTGTTCACTGGATCTGCAGGATGCGTTCTTTCTCAATCCGTCCATCCCATCAGCGGTTCCTCCGCTTCAGAGTCGAAGGGACCCTGTACGAGTTCTGAGCCATGCCGTTTGGCCTGTCATCGGCCCCACTGGTCTTCACCAAATCCATTGCAGTGGTGGAGGCCCATCTCCAGCGTTGGGGGGGGTCAGAATTTACCCCTACCTTGACGATTGGCTCCTTGCAGTTTCCACCCAACAGGAGGCGGAGAGGTCCAGGGATCTGGCCCTCCAAACCTGCTTTCAACTCGGTCTCCTGATCAACGAGGCCAAGTCGGAACTCGTGCCTTCTCAGGTGATGGGCTTCATCAGGGCAGAGTTCGACTCTTGTCAAGCCAGAGCTCGGCTCCCGGCGAACAGGGTGGAGGTTCTCTCCTCCTTTGCCCAATCATTTCTGGTTGGGCAGTTGTGCCCTGCCTGGGACTTTCTGCTCCTTCTGGGCTACATGGTGGCGTGCACCTCAGTGGTCCATTGGGCCCGGTGGCACATGCACCCCTTTAATAGGAGCTGGTCACCCAATGGACTCAGCGCCATGGTCAATTCAACCAGCTGGTCACTGTAACCCAAAAGATATGGGACGCTCTCCAATGGTGGACCACCCCAGAATGGTTGCAGGAAGGGATCCCGTTTTTCCGCCCCAATGCCTCTCTCATGGGCTGGCTCTGAACCCCCGAGGAGTCCCGATGCCACATCAACCTGTTGGAGCTCAGAGCAGTCAGACTGGCACTGTCAGCTTTCACTCCTCAGCTCCAGGATTAAGTGGTTCAAGTCCAGACAGACAATACCATGACCATGTACTACTTCAACAAACAGGGTGGCACGCACTCTTGTTTGCTGTGCAAGGAGGCACTCCGCATCTGGACCCTCGTGAGCCAGTTGGAGTCCGACCTCCTAGCCATCCATGTGGCAGGAGCCTCAAACCACCTGGCAGATGCTCTCAGCTGCTTAGGCCAGACATCCCATGAGTGGTCTCTCCACCCAGAGGTGGCTTACAGCCTGTTCTTCTGTTGGGGCAAAACAATGGTGGACCTGTTTGCCACCAGGGAAAAACACCAAGCTGAGGCTGTTTCATGCCTGCACCCCACTGCAAGGGGATGCCTTCTCAAGGCCGTGGACCCCAGGCCTCCTGTACACCTTCCGTCCATTTCCCATGATCCACAAGGTGTTCCTCAAGGTGAGGAGGGACAAGGCAAAGGTGATGCTGGTAGCCCCAGACTGGACACGCCAGTACTGGTATCCAGATCTCCTCAGCTGCAGGCCCCCGGAGTGGCTTTATACACGCCCAGACCTGATATCACTAAATCAGGGGAAGGTATACCATCCAGACCTTCAATCCCTGTACCTCACAGCCTGGTACCTGAGTGGCTAGAGTTCCAGGCTTTGGGTCTTTCCGAAGATGTCTGCAACATGGTGGAGGCATCTAGAAAAGAATCAACCAGGAAATGTTATGCCTTCAAATGGAAAAGGTTCTCCATTTGGTGTCAGGGTAAGGGCCTGGACCCTTTATCCTGTTCAGTGGCTGACATTCTCGACTACCTTTGGTCTCTCTCCAAAGGGAGTCTGTGTTCATCAACCCTTAGGGTGCACCTGGCAGCCATTTCTGCTTACCGGGCGTGGGTCGGTCAGCTGACACTGGCACAGGAGACAGTGTTCGGCACTTTTTCAAAGGCCTGGATCACATATCCCCTCCGATGCGTGAACCTCCACCTCCATGGGATCTACTGCTGGTACTGGCAAAGCTCATGGGCAAGCCATTTGAACCCATGCACAAGTGTGAGTTGTCACACTTGTCGTGGAAGATGGCTTTCCTGGTGGCTATCACATCAGCCAGAGAGATAGAGGAGCTCCAGGTGCTTTTGGTGGACTCCCCTTATCTGGTCTTCCACAGGAACAAAGTTGGCCTGCACCCCCCCCCAGAAATTCCATCCGAAGGTGGTGTCAGAGTTTTACCTTAACCAAGTGTTGACTCTGCCGGTATACTACCCTAATTACACCTCAGAGGCCGAGTACAAGCTCCATACCTTGGACCTGAGATGTGCTGTCTCCTATTACAAGGAGAGGATGGCAGAAATTTGGGGAGAAGTTCGCCTGCTGTTTGTCACCTACTCTGAAGCTGCTTCTGGCAGACCTGCAGTGAAGTGGACCATTGCAAGATGGATCACATCATGCATAGGTTTGTGCTATGAGTTGGTGGGCAAGGAGTCTCCCAGAGGGATAAGAGCTCATTCTACCCGCCACACTGCTGCATCAGTGGCTGCTTCCAGGGATATCCCTATCCAGGAAATCTGTCGGGCTGCTATCTGGAAGTCAGCAAACACCTTCATCACCCACTATCACATCAGCCTTGTCACGCCGGGATGCCAGTTTTGGGGGCCTCAGTTCTCCAATCTCTGTTCCCTAAGTAGGGGGTGTGTGCCTTGCCTCCCTCTTCCTGGTGAACTGCTAGGAGTCTGCCAGTAAGTGTGCATGAACAACATATCCACGATCGTAGAACAGGTTACTCACTTGTAACAGTAGATCTTCTATGGACCGGTCTCTTGCAGTAAGTCATTACTTCTGGGAGTTCCCGATAGGTGGCGCTCCAGTATGGAAGTTTCTTCCAGCAGTCTCCACACCAGGGACCACCCATACGACCTCACTTCCTGGGCTGTACCTATAAAAGTGGGTGGTCCCTGGTAAGCTCTGCTCATTTTCCCGCCGGCTTCAGCTCTGATAGCATCTCTTCTACAGCAGTATACGATGTGGATTAAACTTATAGCCTGGGCTTCATACACGGCACCAGATTTCTGTACTCTATAACAGAGCTACAATGCATATTTCCCTGTCATACATGCAGGGTACTTAATCAAAGGACTTAAACTCAGAGTCCTCTTCAAGAAATAAAACTGGGAAGGAAGCACCTTCACCTAAAGTCCTGCCTGACCGCCTTTCAACAGTCATATCTCTGAAACGTGGATAATTAAGAAGACATTCCTCATCGACAGGCACTAAGCTCCCATCACCAGCAGGCACTACTTCATCAGAAAGGAACATTCCTTATCGATGGAGCTTCATTCTCCAGCTCCCCTGTCGACGAGGCTGCATACACCGTTGAAGTTGGAGGTCCTGCTGTATTCCTCATTGACGGGGCATTCACCCCCCCCGTCAATGGCAGGTCCCTCTTTAACAAAGAAAGGAACATTCCTCTTCGACGGAGATTCATTCTTCAGCTCCCCCATCGACGAGGCTACATACACCATTGATGATGGAGGTCCTGCTGTCTTTCCCATCAACAGGGCAGTCACCCTCCGTCGACGGCAGGTGCCTCTTTATCAAAGAAAGGATTATTCTTCGTGATGGAGCATCATTCTTCAGCTCCCCCGTAGACGAGGCTACCTACACCGTCAACGACAGAGATCCTGCTGTCTTCCCCGTCAATGGGGATGTATGCCCCGTTGACGGGAAGGCTCTACAGGACATCCTCATTGCTGAGAACACCTCTCCCATCGATGGAAGACCCTCTACATGCTTCATCATCGACAGGGCTGACTCCCCCATCAACAGGACATGCTCCCTATGCTCCATCGTCGACAAGAAGCCTAACACCATCGATGGAGCATGCACTAACTCCGCATTGTCGATGGCAGCATTTCCATCGTCGACGGAGCAGGGACTCACTATTCCATTGTCGACAGAGCACATCCCACCTTTGACGGAGTATGTACTGACTTCTTCATCGTCGATAGAGTGAATTCCACTGTTGACAGAGCATGCCTTTACTTATCTACTATCATTAAGACACATTACACTGTCGATGGGGCATGCTTCTCTTCCTCCTCCTCCGTCGATGAGAATGATCCCACCGTCGACGGAGCAGTCTCTGCTTCATAGAAAGGGCACCTCTACCTGCATACAATACAACTACGGAAGATCCTTATAAAAAGTTTACCATGAAATACCATGACTACTTTCAACAACATGTATAGATACTTACGGGGCTGCATCACTACAAAATAAAGAATTATATACTACTGAATGCAGAGGTGATCCAGCCTCTTTTGCTTTCATGCATGATGCTCACACACCAGTCTGTGATGCACAGAAAACTCCCCCCCAAAAAAGCACTGGATCACTCTACCGGGGGGCCCGAATCGATCCCCAACGCCATGTACACAGGACTCAGAACTAGCTTACATGGTGATTTCATCTTCATATTGAAAAAACAATAAATAGAGTGTTATATTCTATGGCCTTTTGACCATACACACACTCCGAGGCATAACCATCAACCACAGACTATGTCTCTGCCTCCATCAAAACAGGCACACACAGAGCTAGAATGCTCACCACTCATGAATATTCAGAAAAATATTTTCAGATTATCATATACATTCAGAACATCACATAAACTATGATGCTTCTCCTAGTGCAAGAGGGTACGAGTCCCCGTATGATGTGCCATCTTACTGGAATGAAGGGCGGCTACAACCACTAAAGGTCATTTCTCCACCAGATGACCCCTCATTCCTCAAAATGATATTACAAATACAAAAAACAATGGGGTTTACCATAACAGATTAAGTAAAGATATGGCAACATATCTAGCCATTCCGGAAGGACCTATCCAGACAGTTCCTCCCTGTATACCAACATTCAGCAATGCGATTACTGAAGCACAGAGTTAACTCTGAAGGGCACAGGAGTTACCTAGAAAAGCATACAGGCTCTATCAGGCTCCTCTCTGACTATCCATATTTAACAAATATGGCCACTGTGGATTCTGTGGTTATTGCAGCTGCTCACGACCGTGCTGGCAAGCCTACGCATATAAGTACAAAACGCTTTGAATGTATGGGGAAGGCAGTGTTTGCTCCAAACACTCTAAATATCAAAATACTTAATTATATGGGACATATGCTGAAGTGCCAGCATCAGGTAAGTACCTCTGCTAGTGACCTTATCAATAGACTACCTCTATCCCCTGAAAAAGATCAGGATATGACATTACCGATGCTTCAGCTAGAGCCTCTGCAACCGGTGTTCTTATCTGCCGCCAGGCATGGCTCCGACTCTGAGGAACAGCACCTGATATTCAGCTGAGAGTGGCTAATACCCCTTTTTAAGCGACCATCTTTTTGGCCCAGGGGCTCGAACGATATTAGACGACCTACAAGCAACCTCTTCGAGGCTTCGGGTGGCCTCTTGGGGCTTTAACTAAAAATCAGTTTGAGGCCTTTTCCAAAAGGCTCTATACATCTAGCCACTTTCTCGGAGGTATTACTGTTACAGACCATTATGGTCATTCCATCAGGATGCTTCTCGGCCTGTTGTGCGCCAGACTCCAGGTCCCTCCCACGAACAGGTCCACCGACTACTGCTCACATGCTGAGACACAATCAGTATATCCTGATATGGATTATATTGTTCTTTCAACTTTCTACTGCTATAAGCAGCTTCACTTGGTCATAAACAAAGATCACACGAACAAGGGTGAGTACATGAACAGAGATTACAAGTCTTAAGAACTCTGCATGTCTTTCTTTTTGCTTGGCAAAAAATATGTATATATTTACACATATGTGTTGTACTAATCTCAAGAATGAGATTCACTGCCTTATGATTTCAATTATATTCATTATTTTAGCTTCTGTTTTTCCAAACAGTACATATAATGAACTTACCATACAAAAAATTCAGATTTACACCTAACAAGGTTGAAGGTCCTGACATACCTGGGGCCCACTTGTAAGTAAGATTACTAATACAAGGTGGATATGTCAGCATTACTCTATTACTTCATATGTTGCTTAAATGCAAAAATTGACTAGAGCTACTGATTCTAAAAATCACTGACTTCCTTTAGGTCACAGATACAGTGTTTCATTTTGCAACATGATCTGCTACTTAAAGATCATATTTATGCCAAATGGATACATTTTCTACTGTCTTGACAGATGTAAAAAAAATTCTTAACTTGCTACATTGTTGCCCTTCTCAAACAATGACATTGTATTATTTCAGCTACTGTTACAAATTAGAACACAGTTGCCTTTGGCTGAAACTGTCTTTTCACTGCAGTTCACTGACAGCTACTATTCACTCCATAATATGGTGGAATTCCTTTTGATTTATTGATATAATTGATCTGTCTCGCCCTGATCGGGCTGCCATTGTCTTCATACATCTGGTGAATACCTAATAGCAGGTCTGGCTTATATTTTAGCCATAACCCTATATAGCAAACAAGATAATGTAACACAAATAGAAGATAAAACTTCTTCTATATGCTGACATGCTACTCGCAGTATTTATTGGTCCTATGACCTCATTATCCTTACGGCAGAATGACATATTTGGCCACTCCACTGCCATATAACTGCTTGGGAAATCTCACAGAAGTAATGACTTACTGCAAGAGACCATTCTGTAGAAGATAGTTACGCAAAGATTTTTGTCATAACAGTAGATCTTCCAGGAATGTCTCTTGCAGTAAGTAGTTTCCCTCCGTCCAACCTCCTGCCATTCTGCAACAGGAAAACAATGTAGGGTTAGGAAGCTTTGGTACCTTGGTTCCCCTTGGTCCCTCACTTTCCCAAGCTGAAACCAGTGGGGAACGGAGCTTACCAGGGACCTCACACTTTTATAGGTACAGCCCATGAAGTGAAGTCGTGGGGGTGGTCCCTGGTGTGGAGACTGCTGGAAGAAACTTCTGTGCTGGAGCACCACCTATCAGGAACTCCCAGAAGTAGTGACTTATTGCAAGAGACATTCCTGGAAGATCTACTGTTACGACAAAAATCTTTGTGTAACTAACTTTCTAGGAGTAGTATATGTTGTTCATCCACACGGACCCACCCGACCTCCCCAGTAGCGGATGCACACAACCTGGCTTCCAGCGGCTAAGATCTGGCATCACGGAGCGGAGCCGAGGTATATACCACCCGGGTGGGTGGGAGGAGCCAG
Source organism: Neoceratodus forsteri (assembly GCA_016271365.2). Lineage (NCBI taxonomy): Eukaryota > Metazoa > Chordata > Ceratodontiformes > Ceratodontidae > Neoceratodus > Neoceratodus forsteri. Next base: position 121,844,027 of record JADMNL010000027.1, on the reverse strand, counting down.
CTTGAAGACTTCCGGCAAGATTTAAAGTAGAAGGGGACATGCCAATAAGTGTGGATGAACAACATATACCACTCCTAGAACTACTGTTACAGGTGAGTAACCTGTTCTTTTACCCAGTGGTCATAAAACACCTTCTGCTGATTTTGGGCTTCTTCCTGATTACTATGGGCGATTTCAACATATTTTGCCGACTTCTTTCTCAGGGCACACATATTTTATTTATTTATTTCAATTTTGGATCACAGGAAACCGCTCATTTACAAAGGTTCCACGTCATTAGGGTGGGAAAACATACAATGGGAGTGAACAAGAGTCTGTAGCTAAACATATTATAAACAGATGTTTTTAACATTCAAATACAATGTGATTCAGTAAAAGCAAGGATTTAACACAAGTATTAACAAGTCAAAGGAGCAGCCTAGGAGGTATTGTTAGGACAAAGAAGGGGTACCTGTACACCTGAAGTGGACAAGGTAAGTAAAGTGAGGGGAGGTGAAGGGGGCAGTGTGGAGAGAGGAGGCATATGGCCAGGGTGAAGAGAAAAAGGGAGGGAGGAGAACAGTGCCTTTATGAGAGACAGAGGGAACTCCAGGAGGGAATAGGACCTTAGAAGGAGGTAGGTGTAGGACGGGGTATGCTTGGGGGGGGGGACAGACCAGAGTTATATAAGATGTAATAGATTGTTTTGATGGAGGTTATCTTCCCATGTTTCTTTTATTACTTCTAGTGGCCCTCTAGGTTGTCTACCATATAATGTTTCAAATGATGAAAAAATTGTTGATACCTGTGGCACTTGTCTGTAAGCAAAAAGCAGGTAAGGTAAGTATTGGTCCCAGTCTTTCCCTTCCCCTTTTACAAACCTTTCTAACATGCGCTGTAGGGTTTGATTAAAACGCTCAACAAGGTTGTCTATCTGAGGGTGACAAATGGAGGTTCTTATGACAGTGATACCTTGTATTCTGTACAGCTCCTTAAGTAATGAAGCACCAGGACTTTTGGTTCAGCCCCCATGCAGGATGGCTGCCTAGTTCAGAGTGCCGTACTAACTCCCAAAGAAATACCCTCCATTGAACGCATTACGCGATCCTAAACAGTAAAACAGAAACTTGGTGAACTAACAGAGGGTATTCTGTACCTGAGCTGGTATTTTTGTATAGGGAGAGCAAAAATGGAGAACGATGCAGAGAGGTCGGAATTGGAGGCCTCTGGCTCCGAATATGTGCAAGAGGCTAAAGTTCAGGGCCTGGGCAGATCCTCACAGAAAGGCCTACGGTCTGCAGCAAAACCTAAACCAAAGAAAGTGAAGCTTGATCTTATTTATCAGGAACTTTTCTCATTTAGGGCTGAAGTCAAACAGCTCTAGGGGGAGCTCAGAAAAGATGTGATGTTACTGGAGCACAGGGCTGGTGATATGGAAAGGCAGCTAACAGCCACGAAAGTGGGGTGGATAACCTGGAACTCCAATATCAGCAATTACAACAGCAGCAAGAAGCTCTGGAGTCCAGACAGGAGGATGCTGAAAATAGGGCTAGAAGGGAGAATATCCATATCTGTTGTATACCGGAGAACGCTGAGGGCCCAAACATTAAGGACTTCATAGATAATTTACTACGCACAACTCTTGAACTATCAGAAGGGTTTCAGCTCCACCTCGAGAGAGTACATCGTGCCCTACCCCAAAGCCATCGGATCCTGCTGCTTCACCCAGGTCTATCATAGCTCGTTTTAACAGCTTTTCTATCAAAGAGCAGATACTCCTGATAACATGGCGAAAACAGAAGATTTATTTGGACCAGAAATGTTTCTCATGAGTATGCGCCTAAAACCATGAGGCAACGTAGAGCTTATTTACCACTGCTGCCAGTAATCAAAGCTGTGGGACATAAATTTTCAACTCCCTATCCTGCTCGTCTCATAGTACACCTTCCAAATGGCAAAAAAGAGTACTCCATAGCGCAGAAGCTAAGCAGAACCTTACCAGAATGGGTCTCCATTCTCCTGAACGCACAAGGGGAACAGCAGAACCTATTTCCAGACCTCCACGATGGCAAACGGTGCAGTCAGGCACAAAATCTGGGAAAAACGACAACACCCAAGATGCAAAGACCATACTGGCAACATTTTGTCGATCTGATGCCGCTGTCAGGACTGATCAGGCCTGAATAAATTTTTGAATGGACTGGTTTCTGTAATAACAGGTTAGTGGGTGGGTGGAGGTGAGGGGTAATCCCTAGGGTCCTTCTACCCTTATTACCCTGACTCTAGGCCCGAATTGTCACTAACATGTATTGCACTATTAAAGATACAAGGGCCATTTGCCGAGGTGGTTCTGGGATTAGGTCCTATCTCACCCCAACCAAGCTTGGTGATTAGCTGATATTGAGGGAGATCGCAGATGTACATTGGTAATTTAAGTTACCTAACAAGGGTGGATAAACCAATTTGAAATTTAAGTTGGACTGTATCGCACAAACTTTTTTAAAAGACTTTTGCACCAGTTTTTAGTTTAAACCTCACAAAATGGGAGTGGGGACTCATATTGGATGCCTGATATGTGTGGATATATGAGATCTGGGGCGTTTAAATTCCTTTTTTCCCAAATTTATAATTTTCTCCTAATTTGGTTTTACTGTATGTTGGAACATGTATTTACTCCCAGGAGGCCCCAAACTTTAGTGTTCTGGGTCTGTCCTCATTTCCCATGGGTTCTGTTTTTTTACCGAATGACACATAGGATATATAGGGAGGAAGAGGTTATCCTCCCCCACCTTGGAAGTACTAGTTTGTGCAGTCTGTTATTGTTTAATAAGCCATTCTAGTAGACAGTTACAACATGTTCATATTTTCTACAGAGCTATGCCTAGTCAGGCATGTGGTTGGTTATACATATAGTTGTATGTTTGGTTATTTGTTCAATGGAGGTACATTGCTCAGGCAAAGGACTCTGATGTTGGTTCCAGAATCATATCCTATGCTAGCTAAATTACCTTTGTCAACAATTCTAATTTTGGGAAAAGGCTGTGGCAGGAGAAGGTTGGGGAAGTGGCTTTGGAGAAGGCAGATAGACTGGCAGTGATTAGGAAAAGGTGATGTTTTCATCAGAAATATGAGATTTATTGGCAAGACTATTAAATATGGATAGTTCACCTTGTAAAGTGCCTTTGATTAATATCAGTGGAATTAGCAGCCCAGTTAAGTGCACTAGGTTGCTTCAGTATATTAGGAGACAGGCCTCAGACATCACATACATACAGGAAACCCACCTAACTCGGATGGAACACTTGAAGTTGGGAGCAGGAGGAAGATTTAAGATATATTCAGCCTTCAGTAAAACTGGCCCTAGACGGGGTGTAGCCATTTGACTTCCTGCTACTTTTCCATTAGAGGTGGGAGTCGAATATGCTGATCCAGCTGGCTGCTACATAATAGTGCAGGGAAAGCTATATGTCAGGATATAACCCTCGCTAATGTTTATTTACCACCTGCATCTCCCCAGTTGAGAGTTAGCCAGCTTCTAAATACAATCACTGAGCTTCAGAAGAGATTATCGATCATGGTGGGAGACTCCAATATCACACTGAGCCCCAAAATAGACACTTCTAACCCCGTACATATAGAGGGTCTCTAGCCCAGAAATGGTTATCCTCCCAGATTAGAGCTCTGGGGTTTCTAGATGTATGGAGACATTTTTATCCTAGAGGGGAAGGGTTTATTTATGACTCGCCACGTTTCAAAACCTCATCTAGAATAGACTACTTTTTTATTTCAGTGGAACATATGGATGTTAAAAGCACTGTTGCCTGGTGGTTCTATTGCCCTTTTAAGGGCTTGTAAACCTTCAACTCACAGAATCTTGCTGAATTTAAGTAAATATTGTTATTTTCACTTCGCGCCAAAACCGGAAGTGAACAGACGTTTACTTCCGGTTTTTTGACTTAAAACCTGCCCCTCTATTGAGCGGGGCATTGAATAGTGGCATTGCTACTGATATAGCGAACCTCTGGTGAGAGGTGGAGTAGTGCAGTGCAGTGCACCAATATACTCTGATATACCATTAGTTTAGTTTATTTAGTTTATTGTTCTAGGAATTATTACCTTTGAGCCAATGGCTCTTTTACAAAGGTTCCACATCATCAATGTACAAACAAACAAGACATGTTACATAGAATGGTCAGCAAATTAAAAAGGTTTCAGTAAGCCAGTATAATACAGTACATCACAGGAAAAAAACAAAACATTGGAGAAATGGTCAAGGTGGGAATGGTAGGAGGAGATATGGGGAGGGGAGCAGACTTAGAGTAGTTAGAGGTACTCAGATGCCTTTGTCAAGAAAGGAGCAGAGGAGGAGGAGGATGAAAAACAGTAAAAACAGCCATGAGGGAAGAATCATTAGTCAAGGCAGTCACAGGAGCTAGAGACTGAGAGGTGAGAGTAAAGCATAGATTTGAAAGCTCCTAGTGACGTGGAGGATGTAATGAGCGAGCTCAGGGCATTCTACCAGCTGGGGGCGCAATAGGCAAAAGATATTCGGCCCTGTGTGGTCCGACATCTGGGGACCTGGAGAGGCTGGTGTTCCGATCTTCTGGTGGGACGGATGCTGGTCTTCGGACAAAGTAGGTCTTGGATACACAGTGGAGTGTGGCCCAAGATGAATTTTTTTGTCATCAAGCATGTGAGGTACCTTATGCGATTTGAGAGTTGCAACCATCCTGTTTCAGTGTAGAGCTCACATGTATGAGTATGTCTTTGCGCTCCAGTGAGCAGCCGACAGGCCTTGTTTAGGGTGGTTGTGATGCGCCTTAGTGCGGTGGTAGTGGCAGAGCCATAGATAATTAAGCCATAGTCTATGATTGAGATGACAGAGCTTTGGATAGCAATCCTCAGCGCAGCTTGGGTAAGGAATTGCTGGTTTCAGAACAGGATACCAATGCGCTGGTTCACCGTTTTCACTGTGTTATCAATGTGGGTCGCAAAGGTAAGACCTTGATCAAAGGTGATTCCAAGGTATTTAAATGTTGAGACTTGTTCAAGGGTATTTCCTGGGTATGTTTGATAGCAAGTGGAATTTGTCTTTTCTGTTTTGTGGACTGGAGAAAAGCATGGATTTTGTTTTTTGTGATTTAGGACCAGCTTGTGATCTAGGAACCACTTTTCAACATTGAGAAAGCAAGTTGCAGGTTGTGGAGTAAGGGTTTGGGTCCTTATGAGAGGAGAGAATCATGGCATCATCAGCATAAAGGATTATTTGTTCCGGCAGGATTTGGGGAGAGTTTAGAAAAGGCTGAAAAGGAGGGGCCCAGGATAGACCCCTGTGGAACACCTGAGAGGGCCGGTTTTGAGTCTGAGAGAACTTCTGAGATTTTTACTGATTGAGAGCATTGGGCCAGGTAACTTTTAACCCAGACACCTGGTCCTTCTGACAGCCCAAGACTGTGTAGTTGTGTGATAAGTAAGCCATGGTGAACAGTATCAAACGCCTTTGTTAGGTCAATGAAAACAGCTCCGGTTTGATATCCTTTGTCCAAGGCAGTGTGAATTTCTCCTGAGAATTCCAGTAGGGCGGTTGACGTACTGTGTCCTTTCCTAAATCCATGTTGCTGCAAGCAGAGTATGTTATACTTATGCAGGTAGTCTGAGAGTTGGTCAGCCACAATGCCTTGGAGAGGGGTGGAAGTATAGATATAGGCCGATAGTTTCCTGGTAGGGACTTGTCGCCACTTTTGAACACTGGTGTGACTATAGCAGACTTCCATTTGCTGGGAAATTGACTAAGGCAGAGGGAGAGATTGAAAATTTTGGTGAGTGGGTGCACCACCTCTTCCAGGGTAAGGGACAGAATTTTAAGATCAATAGTATCACTGCTTGCTCTGGATTTAGAGATAGCCTCTTTTTTATATATTTGTAGACTTCATGTGCCTTAACTATTTTGAAGTGGAAAAGTGGTTGGTCAGGTGAGGCAGTAGAAGATGTTGGTTTTGGCGAGTCCATGTCAGAGAAGAAGTCCAGCGGGAGTACCCCACTGAGGTCAGTGAAAGTTTTATTTAAGGCCTTTGCCATAACCATTGGGTCTAGGGTAGTGGTTTCATCGACAGTCATTATAGTGGGAGAGGATTTGGACTGCTTACCCATGATATTTCTGATGTTGTCTCATTAATATATTTGTTTTAACTGTTGCTGTATTGTGTGGTACCATTTGCTTGTAACTGACTCTTCATTGAACAGCAGAGCATTGTGGGGGAACCTGGAGGACTAGCAATAGGCTAGTATACCTCCTACCCCAAAACAATATCTCTCTCTCTGTTAAAAACACTGTTGCCTGGTGGTTCTCTTGCCCTTTTAAGGGCTTGTAAACCTTCAACTCACAGAATCTTGCAGAATTTAAGTAAATATTGTTATTTTTACTTCGAGCCAAAACCGGAAGTGAATGGACACTTACTTCCGGTTTTTCAGCTTAAAACCTGCCCCTCTAGCGAGCAGGGCGAGCGTGCGCGGGGCTGCGCATGGAGACACGCACAGAGACACGCGCGTTTGCGCGTGTTCGCTGGGCACACTGAAACTGCTGGCATTAGACAAACTTGGATAAGATCATTTTAGCATATCCTCTACTAAGTAAATATACACCTTTAATAATGGAAAAAGAACTTAATAAGTGTATGCAATGTTTGATGTATAGTGAGGGAAAGTATGGGAGTGAGTATGTATATGCTAACTGCCATCTGATTACTAATCTTGAAGCAGAGATAGCGTTTCTCTGCTTAATATTAAACCAATTTCTACTGATATTAGGGAATTGGAAAGTTACATTGATCTTATGGATGAACAATTTCATTCTAATGAACAATTTACTTCACATTTAGGTAGCATTTCTATGCCTCCTGATGAGGAGACAATTGTAACGACTAGTACTAGTATACCTGTTGCCTCTGCCCCCTCTTATAAGGTTGATGATAATTCGCCCTCTTCTCATGATAATGATGACTGGACCATTGTCACAAAGCCTCTTAAAAAAAGGAGGGGCGGTCAAATACACAAAAGTGCCCCTATTGAAACTCATAACAGGTTTGAGCAATTCACTGTATCAAATAATGAAGTACTACATGATTTATCCTGTGCATCACCCTCTGTTGATAATAATGGTTTAAAAACACTTTTCAATCAGGAGTTAATGCCCATGAATATTTGTCCTAGTAAGTCTCAAGCTACCAAATCAATATCTATTAAGTTAATCGCTCCAGGGTGTGTTAAACAATCACCTATTTCTGATTCTTGTACCCCTACTGCCTCAAAACAAGTGTTAGTCCTGGGAGATTCAGTCATTAAGCACATTGACTGGGTGGTATGCAATAGTGACAAGAGCAACCGCACTTGTTCTGGCTTCCGTTGGGGCCAGGGTATCTGACATTACCTCCATGATGCCTAAAATTTTACAAAACGCAGGGGAAAATCCACTGGTTCTCATACATGCCGGTGTTAATGATATAAACAACACCCCATTTAATCAGTTACAACAGGACTATGTGGCGTTATGTAACCTGTTACTTGATAGGGGATGCTGTGTATGTATATCTGAAATTCTGTCTGTCCCGAGGGCAACATCTACCATGATGCAGAAAATCAAAGCCCTAAATGAATGGCTGAGAAAGTGGTGTTTTAAGCAGGATATACCCTGTATTACCCACTGGGAATCATTTTCAGATCATTCTTGTTTTGCTGGGACGGTTTACATCTCACTCATAGGGGTAGTACACTTATGGGGAAAAGAATCACTACAATCATAAATCATTGTTTAAACTAAAAACAATGGGTCTATTGCCAAATCTCTGAATACTTGCCAAAATATTATTACAACTAAATGTAAATTCCTATCTTTGAATGCAAGGTCTTTAAACCAACTCAAATTAGCAGAACTCAAAGCCAAATATAAAACTTTAAATATAGGTGTGGTGGGAGTAACTGAAACTTGGTGGGACGCATCCTCAATTTGGTCCAGAGAAATTCCAGGTTATAAGTTATATCATAAAACAGGTTAGATAAGCAAGGCGGTAGAGTTTGTATGTACATACGAAATGATATTCCTTCTTTTGAAGTGTGTTCTCCCTTTCCTTTGGCAAGTATATGGGTTAAAATCTTATTGAAGGAGCAGTCCTATATAACTATTGGTAACATCTATCGACCTCCATCTGCAAATTCAGATTACACAACTGATATGTTTAAAGAAATTACACATTTTTCAGAATCTCAAGATTCTGTAATAGTTGGTGACTTTAACTTCCCTCATATTAACTGGGACTCATTCTCAGGACAGTCGTCCTATGCTGAGAAAGGACTAATAGATGTGGTAGTTAGTACTGGATTACAACAACTTGTTACTGAACCCACTCGAGGTCCTAATATTTTGGATCTATTATTTACTAACATAGAGCTACAAATTTGGGATCCACTTGGGACCAGTGATCATTCATCTATTCTCTTTGAAATTCAACAGTTTAAAACTACACAAAGGAAGTTATACTGTACAAAAAATTATAATAAAGCACATTTTTCTAAAATCAGTGAATACTTACAAAACATAAACTGGGAATCTAATCTTCTTAATTATACAACACAACAAGCTTGGGACTTTTTTAAAAACATTGTACATTATTTGGAAAATGCTTTTATTCTATCTAAGAGGAAATTTAATAATAAAGGAAAAATGCTCGCTTGGTTCAACAAGACAACTAAAAATCAGATTAAAATAAAAATGAAACTTTTTAGGAAGCTTAAGAATAGTTCTGTTCCATTTAAAACTACTCTATTATATAAATACAGACTATCTGTGAAAAACTTCAAACATTCTATTAAATTGGCAAAAAATAAGCTAGAATTTAAACTAGCTCACACAAAAGACTGTCACAAATCTCTTTTCTCCTATATAAATAGTAAAAAAAGGTGTATCAAGGACCATTGGTCCCATTATAACCAATGGCTCTTCTGATATTCTGATCTGATATAGAAACATCGAATCTCTTTAATAAGTACTTTTGTTCTGTCTTCTCTCAAAAATCACCTATTAGTACATTTAAAGTTCACCACATAGATTATCATAGGTTCTATCCAACTGACATTATACAGGCTATCAAAAAAAAAAAATATACTAGCCCGGGCCCAGACAGTATTCATCCATGGTTTCTGATCGAAACCTCTATAAATATTTCTATACCTTTGTCAATTATCTTCAACAAATCCTTACAAGAGAGCATTGTACCAAATGATTGGTGTTCAGCAATAGTTACTCCGATATTTAAAAAAGGCAATAGAGGTTCTATGCAAAATTATCGTCCAATTAGCCTGACCTCAGTGGCTGGTAAATTAATGGAACGAGTAATGAAGTCTCTAATGGATCAAGATTGTAAAAAATTAGGAATTTATGATTCAAATCAGCATGGGTTTACTCCCAAGTAGTCCTGCACCACCAATCTGATATCTTTTTACAACAATATAAGTACTGTACTAGATGTGGGTATCCCTACTGATGTAATTCTTTTGGACTTCAGTAGAGCTTTCGATAAAGTCTCACATGAAAAACTCATTACTAAAATGCACAATCTAGGTTTGTCACCTGATGTTGTCAACTGGACTTTAAACTGGTTGACAAATTGTTCTCAGAGAGTCAGAATTAATGATATCTTGTCTGATTCGGATAGTTTGACAAGTGGTGTACCACAGGGGTCCATCTTGGGACCAACATTGTTTAATCTATTTATCAGTGATTTACAAACAGGGCCAAATAACTTCATGGTTAAATTTGCAGACGATACTAAATTGGGGGGCAAGGTTAATAATCAAGAAAATATTTCTGCATTAAAGAAGGATTTGGAAAAATTAACACTTTGGGCAAATGAAAATCATATGCAGTTTAATCATCGCGGATATCTAACACTAATGTCCTCCCTGACTCTCTCAGCGACCACTCCCCTGTTAGCTGCACTTGGTCAAATAAATTCATCAAACAACCACCAAAAACTATCACCAGCAGGGTTCTACCCAGTGGTCACCTTCCTCGACTCAAATCCCACCTCCTCCATCAAGGCTGGTCCTCTATCTTCAATGCAACCAATGTAAACACTGCCCTTGACCACTTCATAAACATCTTCACTGTGGCCTGTGACACGTATGCTCCTATTAAGAAATGCAAAGTCAAATCACTCAGTAACCCTTGGCTCACAGGTGACCTCCTCAGGATGCTAAAAACAAGAGACCACCTATGGGAGCTGGCCAGAAACTCTGGAAGGCAAAACAACATCCAAAATTACAAACTTGCCCGCAATGACTGCACCAAAACCATCCGGCAAATGAAGTCCGCCTACTATAAGCATGCCCTCACAAACTCCTGGGGCAATGGTCAGGAATTCTGGAAGAACATAAAGGAACTCACCAGGAATCCACCCAAACCCCCATCAATACTGGACATCAACGGAACCACAACCCTCAACCCAAAAACCATTGTGGATACCTTTAACAAAGCCTTTACTGACCTCAGCGCTGTCCTACCCCAGGACTACTTCAAAGATGGTGAAGCCCCTCTGTCCTGATGGGAACACTACTCCCACCAGCTCCCTGCTTCAAAGCAGCCAAGGCTCACCAAGTATGCAAATATGTAACCAAAGCCCTTGGTAAATCAAGATTCAGTAATGACTCCCTCAATCTCAAAATCCTGTTTCTCACACTTGATGAAGTGCTTAGTCCTCTGACCAGAATTTTCAACCTCTCCCTCAGCCTTAGCCAGTTCCTGGACAGATGGAAATCTGCCTGTCACCCCAATCCATAAAAGTGGTGACAAAACTGCCCACGATAACTACAGACCTATCTCTCTACTACCCCCACTCTCCAAGGCACTAGAACTCATCGTCTCGGACCAGCTCACAGAATACCTGGATACATACAACATCCTGTGCAAGCAACAACACGGGTTCTGCACAGGTCACAGCACCTCCACAACCCTACTTGAATTCACCGGCGCAATCCACATTGCACTTGACTCCAGTGAACTACTAGGCTTAATCTACATTGACTTAACTAAAGCCTTCGACACCATCCATCATCGCCTCCTGCTTGTCCAGCTTCAGAACACTGGGCTGTCAACCGACTCCATTGGCTGGTTTAAGAGCTACCTTGAAGAACGGTCCCAAACAGTAAGAATCGCTGATACACTCTCAGACCCTAGACCGGTCCACTCGGGAGTCCCCCAGGGCTCCATTCTGGGACCCCTCCTCGTCAGCCTGTTCTTAAACTCACTACCAGACAGCTGCTCAGAACAAATAATTCTCTACGCCGACGATGCTGTGATCCTCACCTCGGACCCTGATCCAATCCAATTACAAAATAAACTTCAGCAGGCCTTCTCCATCAAATCCTGGTTTCTAAATCATAAACTGCTTCTCAGTCAGAAAAAAAAAAACAAGTCTGTGGTCTTCTGCAGCCCCCACAACAAAAACAAACAACTCCACCTCTCCACTGGAACCAAACAAGGAGCCATCCTAGAGCAAACACAATCATTCAAGTACCTCGGCATCACCCTTGATCCCCACCTCTCATACGCTGTCCATATCAGCAATATTGCAAAGTCTGCCAATGTGAGGTTAGGCATATTATTCCGGCACAGGAAACACCTAACCCCAGAAGCACTGGCAGTGGCCGTCCAAAGCTCCATCGTCAGCATCATAGACTATGGTCTTATCATATATGGATCTGCAACTACCTCTGCTCTCAAACGTATCACAACCTCCCTGAATAAGGCCTGTCGTCTCATCACTGGCTCACATCGCTGTACCCGCACTTGTGACCTTTATTCCCAATCTGGATGGCTTCAACTGGACAAACGCATAAAATACCAAACCTGCATCACGGCCAAGAAAATTATAATGGGTCTGGCCCCACCTGGTGTCTGTGCCCTCCTTAGGCCTAGACATAGGAACGTCACTACAAGGAGATCCAATTCCCATCTACTACATATCCCACGATGTTGCACGACCCAAGGACAAAGATCATTCACCTATCAGGCATCCAACTGGCTCAACTCTCTTGGCAGCGACATAGCAACCACTCCAACACTCGGCCTCTTCAAGCCCAAGCTGCGCCTCTCACTGCTTGTATACTGTGATTGCCCATCTTAAAATTTCCACCGTTCTAGCTGCAAATGCCCCAGCACTTACAATCAGTCTTGCACCCCTAGCACCTTACCTGTTATATTCCCTCGACAAGGCCCCCAGCTGCACTGTCTCCCACCCTTGCCCACCCTTATCTCCACTCCTGCCCACACCCCAACCACCTCCCGTACTCCCCTAATCCCCTCTCCTCCTTCCCCCCTCAATCTCCTACCCTCACTTCCCTTCCCTTGTCTTGCTCATAGCTCATGTCTTTGTACTGGTTATTATATGTCTGTAAGTCAATGACTATATATTTGTGACTAAAAATGATGACTGTTGCACACGCTGATGTGGAACCTTTGTAAAAGAGCCTCGGCTCAAAGGTATTGTAATCCTAGATTGAAATAAATAAAATAAAAATCAAGACAGATGTTTAGTAGTGTATTTCGGTGTGAATAATCCAAAAACGATATATTATATAAACGGACTACCACTTCACGCATCAAATTGTGAAAAAGATTTAGGGATACATGTTAATAATAAAACTTACATCAAATGATCACTGTGTTAGAACTGCTTGCATGACCAACAGACTTTTGAGGCAAATAAAATGCACTTTTGTTAATCACACTGAACAATGCCTTATTCCATTGTATAGGCATACATTAGACCGTGATCTAGACTATGGCTCCCATTCTGGAATCCAAACCAAAAAAAAGACATAGCAATTCTTGAACAGGTTCAAAGGAGAGTAACTAGAATGATTCCAAGATTAACAAACTTGGATTATCAGAACAGATTAAAAGCTACTGGTCGCTTCTCTCTCTTCAAACTAGAAGATTAAGAGTTGATATGCTTATGGTTTTTAATTTAATAAATTCACCAGATCTAATGGTAAAACTGTGGTCTAACACTCTCCAAAAGGAGACATGTTCCGAGACTGCATAATAAGCAGCTTGAAGTAAAAACTTATAAAACCAGCAAAAGGGGAAACTTTTTTCCAATAAGAGCATCCATTGTATGGAACACCTTGCCACAAGAATTGGTAGAGGCAACTAGTGCCACTGTCTTTAAAAACAAATTAGATGTTTGGTTGAGGGATAATAGATAAATAATGTCCCACATAGTGTGGAGAACAGTCTTGATGGGCTCTGGCCTTCTTCTGTTCTTTCATACCAAGTAATACCAAGTAAGAGACCTTTCACTAAATTTCACCATTACTACTCAAAAACAGATTTGGGGAGACTGCGTGCACAGACACTTTGGCGACTTAATTTATCTCTGCTCAAGGACCAGAAACTCAAAGATTTTTTACAAAATAGGATCCCACAGATTATTTCCAAAAATACCTCCCCTGATACTTCGGCAACTCTGGTCTGGGGTACACTGATGGTAGTAATTAGCGGGGAATTGATTGCTTATAGTGCATGAAAGCAAAAACAGAGAGAACGCAGATATAAGCAGCTTCAAACTTGCTTGATACTTCTCCAGCAGAGTCAGGGACAAAGAGACACGTCCAGAGAGCAGGAAATTAGGCAACTTAAAGGGGAGTTCCAAGCTATAATTGACTATCAAGTGCTAGCTAAGCTACAACAATTAAAGAGATACTGTTATGAAGGGGGGCCTAGGGGGACACGTAACCTGGCCAGGAAACTCCGGCGGGCAAGACAGGCAGCTACAATAACAAAATTAAAAGACCCTGTAACAGGGGTACTGAAGGGCACTACCCCAGAAATTCTTTCAGTATTCCAGAACTACTATAAGGAGTTATACTTCAACACAACTCCCCCCCAACCATAGTATACAACAATTCCTTTCCCCCCTGCATTTTCCTAAATTAACCCCTATTCAGCAGTAGATACTTAAGGCCCCAGTATCAGAGATAGAAATTAAACAGACAATTTGGTGAGCCAAGAACCTCAAGTCTCCGGGCCCTAATGGTTTTCCTCAGGAATGGTATAAAGCTCTCCTCCCTTTACTTCTAAAATTGATGAGACAAACATTTACTGAGGTATAGTTGGGAGATCCTCCTCCTCCAGTTTCATGGCCGTATGAGGTGATCTCAGCAATCCCTAAACCTGGCAGGGACCCCAGGCACCCAGAATCATATAGGCCCATTTCTATTTTAAATTGCAACTATAAATTGTATATGTCGGTATGGGAGACTGGAGGATATGCTGCCTGATTAAATCCATCAGGACCAATCTGGCTTCTTAAAGAATAGACAAACCTCAGATAATATACTAAGAATCATACATCTTTTGTCCTATGTCTCCAAGTCCTCTCTTCTGTGGTGGTGGCTAGCCTAGATGCTTATAAGGCATTCGACCGGGTACTCTGGAGCTATCTCTGGCTGGTGCTGGAGGCATTTGGATTCCAGGAGGAATTTGTTAAGTGGCTTTGTAACTTATATGTGAATCCCAGGGCTTGTATCAGGGTTAACGGCTCTCTCTCCTCCCCCTTTGACTTGAATCAGGGAATTAGGCAGGGCTGTCCCTTATTGTCATTGTTGTTCACTCTTTATATAGAGCCTTTGGCTCTAGCAATGAGAACCTCCAGAGAAGTACATGGGGTGGAAGTAGGAGGAGATGCTTATTGTATGTCACTTTATGCAGATGATGTACAGTTGACCTTAACTGACCCTGAGATATCACTACAAGGAGTGTGGCGAACTTTGGAAAGGTTCGCCTCGATATCTGGTTATGTTATTAACTTCTTGAAGACCGAGGTTCTGGCCTTGAACTTTACCCCCTCCCCCCAATTTAAACAAAGCTTACCCCTTAAGTGGCGAACAACAAAGTTAAAAGATCTTGGTATTTATTTACCACTACAAGTTTCTAATCTGACTTTAGTAAATTATGAACCGATGACACAGGTTCTAGTGGCAGAAATACATAAATGGTCTTTGATGAAACTCCCTTTTTATTTGAGAATTTCAATAATACAATCTAATGTTCTGCCTCAATTATTACATTTATTTCAAACAATCCCTTTTCTCTCCCCCCAAAATGTACTTTGATACATGGAATAAGCTCTTATCTAGATTTCTGTGGGATGGGCATAGACCTCGAGTTCGTTGGTCCTTGCTACAGTTGCCGAAAGACAGGGGAGGGCTAAATGTCCTGGATTTGAATCGATATACAATGTCATTGTGAATAAATTGAGTTCTTACCTGGGTAAACTCCAACCTCCAACCCCCTTGGAAGAAAATAGAATGTTTTCTTAATAATATGCATGACCCACAAAAGGTCATTTTTGCTCCCTTTGCTGATTTACCTACATCGGCAGATTTTGAGACAGGGACCCAACAGATGCTACAAAACTGGTACAGATTAAGAACAGAAACAGATTTCCTTCCCACTCAATTTGACTTAACATTTCGCATTTGGCACAGTAAGGGTCTCACATTTATTTTCTAGTTTTTGGACCCACAGGGAGTGTCTCCATTTGCACAGCTCCAAAGGGAATTTAACCTAACAAATTCTGACCATTACAGATACTTACAGGTACGAGATTTCCTTTTGCATAAGGGCCCTTTAAGGAATTGCCTTCCTGACCACATGCCTCTGTTCCTCCAGCTGGTTATTAATGCAATTCGGGGATCTATCCAGTTACATTTGATTGGATTATTATATAGAGGAATCAGGGAATTTATCACTGATTCATCGGAGACGATGATGGAGGCATGGAACAAGGAATTGCCTTTTCTGGTGACCTATGACCTCTGGCTTAAATACACTCGCCCCTCTTTGGGGATCTCATTGGCTCCTTATTAGAGAGAATTTGCATGGAAGTTTTGCATTAGATATTTTCATACACCAGCTAAACTGGCTAAGATCTTTCCTGCACTAGGGACTGACTGCTGGAGACAATGTGGGGAGAGAAGGGCAGACCAGGTACACATTTTTTGGGGATGTAACAAAATACAAGTTTTTTGGCAACAAGTCGAACAGA
Source organism: Neoceratodus forsteri (assembly GCA_016271365.2). Classification (NCBI taxonomy): domain Eukaryota; kingdom Metazoa; phylum Chordata; order Ceratodontiformes; family Ceratodontidae; genus Neoceratodus; species Neoceratodus forsteri. Next base: position 121,827,945 of record JADMNL010000027.1, on the reverse strand, counting down.
TTTTACAGAATGTATTTTCCCAGATGTTGTATTAAGCCCACAGTTTGCACTCCTGTCAATTCCTCCAGAGGGGCTCAAATTACAGAAGGGGACCCTTATGTTCACCTTCCTTCTTCTGGCAAAGAAGACCATAACCAAGTTATGGAAGTAGGTTCGATCCCCTTTGGTAGACACTTGGCATGAATTGATAGTGGACCATTACTGTTTAGAGCATATGATTGTTGGGGCTTTGGGGCACAGGGAACGGTTTGAATTAAGGTGGAGGGCCTGGGTCCTTTTTTACTCTGCAAGAGACCCCTCATTTGTCCCATGATGGAGTTCAAATATACTGATATTGAAAGCAGTAAATGGGACTGTCAGGGAAGACTCTTTTTTTTCAAGGTAGAGAGAAGTTGGATAGATATTTGAGAAAGGGGTTGAGGAGGGCGCTGGCTGGGGTTGGGTTTATGATATATTATGAAAGCTATGTCTCTGACATAGGGTGGGGTGTTAGGAGTAGGTTGAGTCTCTTTACGGATAACTCAAAACTGGGAGCACTGGCTGATGAGCAGGAGAGGAGAGAGGCCCTGCAGGGGGATCTGGATATTCTGGGGGGGGGGCAAGGAAGTGGGGGTTGAAGTTCAATGCAGGGAAATGTAGGGTGCTGCATCTGGGAGTCAGAAACCTGGGACATGCATACACCCTGGGGGACCACACTGCAAGTCACATCGGGCGAGAGGGACTTAGGGATAGTGGTGGATAACAAAATGAATAACACAGAGAATTATCAAAGAGCTGCAGCAAAAGCAAATAGGATACTGGGCTGCATAACCAGGGGGATTACCTCCAGGAGGAGGGAGGTGATCCTCCCTCTGTATAATGCCCTGTTAGGCTGCATCTTGAGTACTGTGTGCAGTTCTGGAGACCCCATCTTAAGAGGGACATAGCGCTGCTGGAGAGGGTCCAAAGGAGGGCGACCAGGATGATTCAGGGCATGGAGGGTAGGACATATGAGGAGAGACTGGATGAACTCAATTTGTACGCATTGGAGGAGAGGAGGGACAGAAGGGACATGATAGAGACTTTCAAGTATGTAAAGGGGATAAATAAGGGTGGAGCCAGGGAAGTGTTCAGGCTTAAGAAGGAGAGAACTATCGGGGGCACGAGTGGAAGCTGGAAGGGGGAAGTACAGGGGGAGCGCAGGAGACACTTCTTCACAGAGAGGGTGGTAGAACCATGGAATGCACTGCCCAGGAGTCTGGTGCAAGAGACCACAGTGGAAGGATTCAAGAAGGGTTGGGACAGGTACAGCGGGAAGCTGAGGCCAGGGAGGGCCACCTCTGGGGCTGGGGGGTGGAGGAGTGAGCTCCCAGTAGGGGGCTAGCCTCCGAGCAGACACAATAGACCATGGGGCCTATTCTGTTTGCTTTTACTATGATACTATTCATTGAATGTGATGAAAACTTTACCACTATTACCGTTGTACTACCACTTATTGATTAATTTATCACTGTGAATACTTATGTATGTCTGGTATAACGTATCTGCTGTGTATTGTACCTCATGTGAAACTAATAGAAAAATAAAGTATATAAAAAAAAAAGTAGTAATGAAGCACCAAAATTACTACCCTGATCAGTAATGATTTCTTTAGGGATGCCTACTCTGCTGAAAATTTTGACAAGCTCTGCTGCCACTTTTGGGGCTGTGACAGTACACATTGGAACTGCCTCTGGGTATCGAGTAGCATAGTCACATACTACTAAAACAAATCAATTACCCTTTTTAACTTTTGTCTAAGGGGCCAACTGCATCCATTGCAATTCTCTTGAAGGGCACATCAATCAAGGGTAGAGTCACCAGGGGCACCTTGTCTTTTTTAGTCACTGGGGCTACTTCTGACACTCGGCATAAGAACTGCAATAGGTAGCAACATCTTCATGAATTCCAGGCCAGTAAAATTTGTACAGCAATCTGGCAAGGGTGCGATGCCTCCCTGAGGAACCAGCCATAGGACTATCCTGTGCTATCTGTAATAACTCAGATCTATACTTTTGTAATATAACCAATTGTTCTATCTGGTCCTGTGTCTGAGGTTTAACCCATACTCTGTACAGTAGCCCATTATATTTTTTAAACACAGGTTCGCCTTGTTTTGCTTTCACCCCCAGCTGCTTAAAATAACCTTGGAGAGAAACATTGTTAGCTTATTCAGAAAAAAAAATCACAATCAGTTATCAGTTTAGTTTCAGCATTTTCATATGTTAACCCCTTATGTCCATTAGTCTTTTGTTGCCACTGTTTCTTCAGGTGTCATCTTTCTTTCCTGGACTTCCGGATCTTAGAGCTGTGCTCAAACAAGTTTGAATCAAAATCAGCGAAAGGAAAAGAGTCCCCACCATCTGAGATTTTTTTTGCCTCAGCACTTGTCACCACTGCTGCTGAAACATCAGGATTTACTCCCTCTTAGATTAACTCAGTAAATTCTGGAATGTCATTTCCAGTAATCACAGGTAGAGGTAACTTAGGTACTACACCTGCAAATTTATTTCCAGTGTAACTGAGATTCGGGGGCCTACAGGTGTTTTTCACATCACCAAGGAGTTCTCATGCACCTCCACTAATGTAGTGTACTGTATTCTTTGCAGGAGGTGTTCAGCTATTTACATCGGAGAAACTGGTAGGCGTCTTGCTGACCGTTTCAGGGAACATTACAGAGCTGTCAGGAATGGTGAAACTGCTAAACCCATTGTATCCCACTTTATCTCCAGGGACCACAATGTCAATGACCTTTCTGTTTGTGTCCTTCAGCAGGGCTTCCGGGATCCTAACCATAGAAAAAACATGGAAGCCAAGCTGATCATCCGCCTTGGCTCCCAGCAGCCCTCTGGTTTAAATGATAGACTTATTTTCCACTAACATCTTTCAGCCTCCCCCTTTTTTTTTTTTTTTTTCCTAAAGTCAATTTGTTTTTGTACTGATTTATTTTTCATTTTCACCATATGTCTCCATTTCTGTCTCCTTCTCACACATTTGTCACCTTTCAACCTTCTTACAAGGCCCTGTTAATCTGTCTCTACCTGGGAACTTCCCCAGCTCTTTCTGTCCCATTATGTTTTATCTTTCCCATCATCACCTTTTTGTTTCACAGATTCTCTCTTAATCTTACCATTTATCACTTCTTCTCTCTTTGCCTCCCCCTTCTTCTTTCTCCACATATATATCTCTCTCATTTTACCTCTCCTCTACACTAACTTGTTTTTTTTCTCTTTTAGATATTTCCTGAAGAAGACCTAAGGTCGAAACGTAGATTTTTAACTCTATTTTCTATTTTCAGCGTGCATTTAATATAACCATTTTGTTGAACTTAGGTACTACCCCACTTTCATTTGGTGTGACACCCCATTAATAGTGAGAGTCACTTGGCTGGTGGGATAATATCGAGTGTCCCCCATGGATGCAGATGACTCCAGTATCTGGTCCTTTTGGACATTGTTTTCCTGGCACTTCAATATGTACTACGGTCTGTCCGCTTCCTGAATCTGTAAGTCCCTTCACGTCTTATCTCCCACCTTCACATCTGTTCAGTACTTGCCCCAATTTGCTAAGGACAAATCTGCTCCAGTGTCACTCTTCCTACTACAGCAATTTCTTGCAGTATGACCTGGCTTATTACAGTTATAGAAAATAAAGTATTTGGGCGCAGAGTTGTTACCCCCACCAGAGTTCTTATTAGACTTGGAGTATAAATGAAAAAAGAATGTCTTACCGGTGCTTGGCTGTTGCCTCACTGCTGTGGCGTCTGTCTGGCCATTTGGTAGTCTTCGACCAAAGAAACAGCCTTTTCCTCAGTTTCTGGTCGGTGTCCTTTTACCCAAAGCTGTACATCTCTAGGCAGGATGTTGATTAATTGCTCCATTGCAAATGTGTTGAAGATCTGTGGGACTGTTTTGCCCTCTAGTTGGAACCATTTCATCAGCAGTTCTATGAGTCAGGTGAAGGCTTCTCGAGGATTGTGGACTGAGTCATACTTCAGAGTCAGAAATCTCTGCCTGTAGGTCTCCCCTGAGATTTCGCTTTTCACCAGGTCATAGTTTTCTGACTGTGCAGTGTCCATATTGCCATAGGCAAGTTGGGCTTTCCCTGTCAGGTAAGGTACCAATCTGATTGTCCATTGCTGTTTTGGCCACTGTCAGGCTACGGCAACCCTTTCAAAAGTTGTCATGTATGCTTCAATGTCATCCAAGGGACACAACTTTGTAAATTTAAGGTATTTTAAGTTGTTTGTGTCTTGTTGCTCTGCTGGACCAGTGCCAGATCCTCCAGCTTTGAGAACTTGCAAGGCATCTAGCTATCGCTGCGCCTGTCGCTGCATCTCTTCTTATCTCTGCCGTTTGAGTTGTTGCATTTCTTCTTTTCTCAGTGCTTCTAAACGTTGAATTTCTTGTCATCTCTGCTGCATCACTTCTCTTCTCTGTTTCTCCATCTCTTTTTGTTGTGTAGCCCGCCATTTGAAAAAGGCAGTCAGGCTTTCAGGTTCTATTACTGCCTGTTCTTTTTCTATAACGGGTGCTAGCTGTACATTCTCAGCTTGGACATCTGTCTCTGCTAGTTTGGCTGCCATTCTCCTGGTAACCACTCCTGGGCTTGCTGCTGCAGAATCCATACCTTTCTTCTATGCTTCCCTGGTACCAGGTCTAGTACCCATGCACAAAACTCCTGGCTTAGAGTATGCACGATGTAAATCCCACTTTTGTCACCATCTGTCATCGAGTCACAGGTCAGGATGCATAGGAAAACCAGAAGCAGTTGTAAAATTCGCAACAATTGATTTATTATTAATAACAGTAAAAAAAAATTGATCAGTATAACTATTTACAAAGGCAGTATAAACAGAAAGTCCATCTGAGTTTCTTCTCGATTTCCAATCTCAGTCTCTTTGTTTCTCCTTTGCAAGAAATTGTAACTCTGTTTTTATGTCTTTGCAACCCCTGCTCATTAAGAAAACAGTCTCACACAGTGTTCTTGTAAGTTTCAACAAGTGCAACAAAAAGAACATTGTAACCCAGAACTGACCTGTTTCTTACATCTTCTCAGAGAGTTTGCAAACAGGTTAACCCCTTGAATTCCAAACAGCTTTTTTTGCAATCAGTTCAACAGTATAACTATATACATTTCAACAGTAAAAATATATACATTTCTAAACAAAGGGATCCCAGTATCAGTTACATTTCCACATAATGATTCACATGTATTTTTATACCAGCAGATATGCAAGAGAGAATAAAAGACGGAACAGCAAGAGAGACAGAGAACTGCAAGACCGTCGGGATGATCAAGTCCTAGGTCTCACCAGAAAATTAGGTTGTGCAGCCAGACAGAGAAGAGACAGAAAAGGAGAGAATAGAACAGATCCTTGCATTTAAACTCTTTCTGCATAACAAATGTGACAGGACCTTATTCAACCCATCACATGTAGTAAGGTGGACTGGGGGAAGACGGGGGAGCCATCTAAGGAGGATGGCAAATTAGAGGGAGAGGGACAGAGGAGGAAAAAGATTGGCATTTGCAGCAGTGAAAGGTGTGTTTGCAAAGGAGGAGGGAAAGGGAGCGACGAGATTGGGCAGAGTGAACCTCAAGGGGGAGGGAGTTCCAGATGTTAGGGAATTTGTATGAGAAGGTGGCGCGACCAGATGTAGTATGCTGGGGTGGGAGAGCAAGCATTCAGTGTGTGAGGGATTGGAGGGAATAGCAGAAGGGAGGAGGGATCAAAAGGAGGGAGGACAAGTAGGGAGGCAGAGCACCGAGCCAGTACTTCCCTACTAGATTAGCTGTGTGTGACAGATGTCTGGCAGAGAGGGATGAAAGGGAGAGCAAGGAGTAGAGAATACAGTGGTGTGTGAGAGGGGTGCAGCCAAGTACATAGTGACAGAAGAATTGAAGAGAGTATTCAGTCTGGATAGGGTGGTCTTAGAGGTGGAGCTGTAGACAATATCCCCAAAGTCAAATACTGGGAGAATCATCTTTTGGACAGTTTCTCACCTGGCTTGCATTTGTAGGCAACTGCTGTGTCTGTACAGAGCACCAAGCTTAGGGAGAAGTTTTTTGTGTATGGCATCAACATGTACCCCAAAGTCTAGTCCAGCCATAGCCCTGGGTACGTAAATGAGGTGACATCATCCAGTATGGAACCTGTCAGGGTGTGAAAGGATGGGGTGGAGTCTAATCTGGGCAGTTTTTGTCTAGTCCCAAAGGTGATAGAGACCGTTTTTTTGACATTTAGTGAGAGCTGGTTAGCGTTAAACCAGTGCTGGACATTGTTAATGTCCAGCTGCAGGCTGGTAGCCACCTTGGTAGGGAAGATCCTGGAGTAGAATAACACGGTGCCGTCTGCATACATGTGGATGTTGACAGATGTTCAGATGTCGGGTAGATTGTTCAGGAAAATGGAGAACAATATTGGTCCAAGTACCGAGCCTTGGGGGACACCTGTATTGATTGAGAGAGGGGGGAGGTGAAGTTGCCGACTCTTAACAGACTGGGTCCAGCACATGAGGTATGACAAGAACCAACTGGTGGCGGATTCGGAGAGGCCAGCCGCAGTCAACTTGAAGAGGTGGAGGAGGAGGGGGGAATGGGCAACAGTGTCGAAGGCTTTGGCCAGGTCGACAAAGATGGCAGAGGTGATGCGTCCCTGACCCATGCCTGAGAGAATGGAGTCAGTGAGGTGGAGGAGGAAGGGTGCAAAGGGAAGTGGAATCTAGAAAGAGGGAGAATTGTTCTAGGGTCAAGTGCTCTTAGACCCTAGCCAGAATAGGAAGCAAGGATAGAGGATGGAAATTGCTAGGATTGGAGGGGTCCCCACCTTTGGGAAGTGGGACTACAGTAGCGGACTTTCAGGCCTTAGGAGCAGTCGCATGTAAGAAAGAGATTCAGAAGACTAGTCAGTGGAAGAGCAATAGCGTAGGCAGATAGGTGGAGGAGTTTAGGTTTAAGTCCATCAGGGCTTCTTCCTTTGCTGGGATTAAGGGCGGGCACTACGTGCAGGGTGTCATCAGGGCTGACAGGCTTAAAAGGCAAGCGTGTGATGGTGGTAGACTGAGTGTGTGAGGGGGTATTAGGGGAAGTGGTGCAACAGGGGGAAGCGAGGCAAGGAGGGAAGAGGCATAGGTATTGAAAAAGTTGTTGAACTCTTCTGCAACTGTGGTTGGGTCGTCTGTTCAAGGGCCAGTTTTTAGGACAGGAGAGGAGGGTTGGGAGGGAGGGAAAAACAATGCATGAACAACCTTTCAAAATTTGTAAGGGCTGCTAATGTTTTCTTGAAAGGAGGTATTGAAATGTTTCATCTTGGCGAGATGGATGATACAGGTACAAGCATTGTGGCGTGAGTGATAGTGTTGAAGAGCGAGGGGGGCACCAGAGGACTTAAACGCAGCCCATACTTGTCACGCGCACGTTTAGCACATGATGAGTTCTGCTGAGACCCAGGGGAGGTGGTTACCTCTGACCCTGGCATTTCTTAGCGGGGTGTGGCAGTCCCACACAAACAAGAATTGTGTGCTAAAGAAGGACAGGGCAGCATCCACAGAGGAGGCTGAGGGGATAGGCGACCAGTCGATAGCGGTCAGATCTTTGTGGATGGAGGACAGGTCAAGGAAATGGAAAGAGCAGATATTAAGGATGATAGGAGGGAACTTTATGCGATGGATTTTGCATACATATTACACCATGTGATGATCACTGAGTGCATCAGAGAGCATACCAGACTTTGTGACATAGTGGGGGTGTGAGGATAGATCCCTGTCCACAAGGGTATGTTTACTGGTTTTATGATTTAGGCGTGTTGGGTCAGTAATTAATTGTTTTAGGTTCAAAGATGAAACATGAGTACAAACTTTGGACTGTTTGCTGAAAAGTCAGTTTATGTTGAAGTCGCCATGGAGGTAGAGTTCACCAAGGGTGGCAAGGGACAAGATGGTGGAGAGGAGGTCAGTAATAGAGGAGAGAGCAGAGACAGAAAGGCTCGAACAGCAGTAGACACCACCAACGAAGATGGGGAGGGAGCAGGGGAGAGAGAGTTTTATTAGGAGCAGTTCAAAGGCAGCAGGGGAGGTGGTGGACAAGCAGATAGAGTATTTGATAGAGGAGGAACTATACATGGTGACACCCCGCACCTGGACTTAGTCTTGGCGGGCGATAGAGTACCCAGGGATGGAGATGACTGATTCCGGAATTTTAGAGCTGAGCCACGACTCAGTGAGAATGAGCACTGAGGGTCTCAGGTGTGACATGAGTGGTTGAAATAGATCAGTTTTGGGGAGGAGACTTCTAATATTTAAGTGGACAATACTTAGCCCCTTTGGTAATTCAGTAGTTGAGAAGTGGGGGGGGGGCAGGGTTAGGTTCAAGATCATCTGATGTGAGGAGCAGAAGTACTATTAGTAGTCCAGATACTATATTCTGCCATTTTCTATTCTGGGGGTGAGGATGGCTGAAGGCTGGATTGTGATTAGCTGTCCATTTGCAACACAATGCAGGGGCACATAAGGAAGCCAAGTGGGGTCCCGATCCATAGAGGAGACCAGCAGCAAGGTGCATGGAGAGATGTGTGAAGGAGGGCTGACAGGAGGAGGAAAGAAGAGTGTGGGAGAGTGAGGGAGGGTAGACGGGTGAGAGGAGTGAGAGAGAAGGTTGTGAGGAAGGAGGGAGAGATGAAGATGTGAACAGTAAGGGGAGGAAGAAGAGCATCATGATTACGCCCTGAGAGAGAGTAATATAATATAATAATAATAATGCTTTATTTATTTTACTTGCCTTTTTAAAAATCAAGGCGCCTTACAGTAAGATAAAATACAATAAAACAGGATGCAATAAAAGCAGTTAAATACAGGATTCCATAAAGTTCAAGATATAAATAACGTCATAGAGTAGGTTCAGTGCCACAAGTGGGTCCTTAAGGCCTGTTTAAATCCCTCCATGGTCACACACTCCCGAAGCTGACGGGGTAGAGAATTCCAAAGGGCTGGAGCTGTGTACATAAATGCATGGGCCCCCGAAGATTTTAAAGAAACATTGGAATCTCTAGCAACCCCTCATCACCGAGCGGAGTGATCGCCCAGGGCAGTACGAAACCAGAAGCTCTTTCAGGTAGTCTTGGCCCAGTCCGTGTAGGGCTTTATAAGTCAGAAGTCCGACTTTAAAGATGATCTGCCACTGCACCAGTAGCTAGTGCAATTCGCACAGCACCGGAGAGATGTGACAATTCCAGGAGTTCTCATCAATAGCCGGGCTGCTGCGTTCTGCATTAGCTGCAAATGGCAGATGTCAACTCCAGGTAGCCCTAGATAAAGGGAGTTGCAATAATCAAGGTGCAAGGTCACAAAGGCGTGGACCAGCATAGACAGATCACCAGACGGAACTAGGTGCTTAACCCTGGAGATGTTCCTCAGGTGACAAAAAGAAAATCTACCGACTGCCGACACCTGCTATCACAGTGTCAGCCCATCATCAAAAATCACTCCCAGGTTTCACACCCATTCAGAGGTAAGGAACTGGGAGCCTCCAAGAAAAAGTCCCTAAGGCAAACCTGCTCCCAACCCCTCTATCTGATGACCTGGCTCCACAACCAGCACCTCAGTCTTCTCCGAGTTCAACCTCAGCCAGCCCGAATTAATCCAACCCTGGATTCCAGTGAGGCAGTTGTTAAATACCGAGAGAGCTCTGTCCTGGTCGGGTGCAAAAGATAGGTAGAGCTGGGTATCATCAGCATAGCAATGAAGCCTCAGCCCATACCTTCTTACAATGTCTCCGAGGGGTAGCATGTACACTGCGAACAACATGGGGGACAACACCAAAGTCTGAGGTACCCCACATGACAGAGAGACTGGGTCGGAGGAATAAATCCCCGACACCACCCTCTGAGTTCTGCCAGTGAGGAAAGATTTAAACCACCTGAGGACTGTGCCAGACAGGCCACAGATGAACCTCAGGCATTTGAGATGAACCCCATGGTCCACAGTGTCAAACGCTGATGAGAGATCCAGAAGAACCAAGATGGAGTGGCTCTTCCGATTTCTCACCATCAGGAGATCATTGAGCACCCGGACCAGTGCGGTCTCGGTACTATGCCTCTTTCAGAAACCAGATTGGAGAGGTTCATAGATGTCATGGACGGTCAAATGGTTCTCCAGGTGTAGGGCCACTACTTTATCAATCACCTACCCTACAAAGGGATGGTTAGAGATTGGTCTGTAGTTGGCAGGGCAGTCTGGGTCCAGAGAAGCTTTCTTCAAGAGGGGTGTTACCACTGCCTGCTTCAGGGAGCTGGGAAACTCACCCGTCTCAAGAGAGCACCAGATTATCCATGCTAGGAACGGGCCGATGGTATCACAACAGCCCGTAATCAGGGTAGTTGGGCCCGGATCCAAACTACAGCATGTAGGGCGCATACCCTGGACAATCCACATGAAATCAATGAACTCTGGCTGATCGAAGGTACTCCAGGAGAACAGAGGGACAGTGACCAAGCACCAATCCATTGCATCTCCCACAGAGTGTGCTGGTTGGAGCTCCACCCTGATGTTAGCCACCTTAGCTGCAAAGAATCGAGCAAGCTCATCACAGTCCTCTTGTGAAAAGGCTCTTCAAACCTGCAGGCAGGCTGGGTTGCACAGCCTGTCTACAGTTCAAAAGAGCTGAGCCAGTTGGTTCTGAGCAGCCGCAATCTCCCCGGACAGGCACTCTGCTTTTTTATGGGTGATTGCAATTAATAGACTTGATAATGTTCTATCAATCTAAGGTGGTCGGCATCTAGGGTGGATTTCCACCTGCCACGCTCTAATCTTCATCCTTGTCGCATCTCCCTCAGGGTCCCATCAAACTAGGGGGACCAAGGGCGAAGGGAGAGAGGATGAATACAGACCGGAGCAGTGGCATCCAGAGCTATAGAAATAGCCTTATTATAATGTCAAAACCAAGGCATCTGGGTCATTGCTTGCTCCAGGAAGCACCGATAGGTCAAGCACCTTCGCCAGGCCTTCAGAGCTTACTTCTCGCAAAGGGCGGTACCTGACCATCTCCACAGGATGGGCCTACGAAGGGGGGGCATGAAAACTGAACTCCACGGTGTAATGATCGGACCGTCTGACAGGTTCCACCCCCAAATCTAAGGCTTCGATCCCCAGGAGGAAGACTAGGTCAAGAGAGTGACCATGTTTGTGGGTGGCAGAAGTAACAACTTGTGTAAGGCCCAGAGATGTCATCAGCTGGAGGAAGTGTTGTCCAAATTGTGAGAGTTCATCATCGACCCAAGCATTGAAGTCTCCCAGGACCATCAGCCTGGGTGACTCAACGTCATGTCGATCATGAAATCTGATACTTCCTGAAGGAAATGCTTCTCATCTCCTGGTGGATAGTAGATGAGAGCGATCCTACAACCTACACCTGCCACTACAATACATTCAAATGACCCAGCCTCCTCAACTGGTAAATCCTTGAGGCCCAGTTCGGTCTTGAAACAGATCGCAACCCCCCCATGATCCAGTCTCGAGTGATGTAACACCGAGTACCCGGCTGGAATAGCAGCCTCTAACGTGGGGCCGGCATTCTCATCCAGCCAGATCTCATTGACGCACGCCAGATCCGCTGACCCAACAAGATCTTCAATAATTGCAGTCTTATTTTTGATGGATCTGACATTGCATAGCACTGCTCGAGTTGGACGGGCTTCTGGAGCCGCCCAAGCTGCCTGCCCACCGATATTGGTAGTGGCCATGGGAATGGAAACTAGGCATGGTGGATCACGGTCCAGGTTCCATTTTGCCCCAGGGTGTCTTCTAGGTTTTACTACCCTGATGTGATGGCCCCGTTCATTTGTCTTCCACCGTTAGCACCCTGACTCCCCGTGAACAATGCCCAGTGCTCTGCAGCGCTGGTAAGTCGAAAACTGCAACGAGGTAGGGATAAAAGAGTGAAGGGCATGAAGAGTGGAGGACGAATAGCGCACGACCATGGGGGCAGGCCTCCTACACATATTAATAAGCCCAAACAAGAAACACCAAGTCCACACAAAAACAAAGGAACTCCAACTAATTAACTAGCCTAAACTCAAAATAATATAACAAAGAAAAGAAAATAAATCAAACACCCGTAAGCTAAAACTTAAATCAAGCAATAAATACAACTCTTAAATGCAAACCAATAACATCAAGTGCTCTAACAACCAATCATTTAAAATTAAATAAAGATAAAAATGACACAGTTCAAAGGTCCAGGAAAATGGATTTGAAAGATGTAAGGAGACCAGATATGTAACAAACAGTGAATTCCTTGATATGGAAACTCAGACTAAAGTAAAAAAAAATGTAAAATAAAATGACAGAAGACACATCTTCGTCCCCCTAGGCTCTCTCACAACCAGGCAGCCTAATGGCATGCAGGGACTCTCACTCCCTTAACGAGGTAAAATACAGATGTATCCCAGTACTTTTTCCAACCCCTCAAGCATTCTCCCTGCAGGGAGGTTATGAGTAGAAATTATTAGGGAGTTAATTAGATTGTGGGAAGGAGGGGTGGTTAGCCAGAGACTACTTAAAAGAAAAGAAAAGGTCGGGAATTGGAGATAATAAGAGGGGGCTTGAGAGAGGTCGGTCAAGGGTTGGAAAGTTAGTATGGCAACGAACTATAGGGTAAGGGAGCACAAGACAAGTCAGAGGAGAAGCGGTGGGTAGATGAAAAAACGATTGATAGGCAAAATGCAGTGGTTAAAAATATGGATGGGAATGGGGTTGCTACTTGTTTATGTTGCAATGCAGTGGATAACAAAATATGGAAAGGAATGGGGTTACTACTTGATTGTGTAGGAGTCAGAGCGGTATGGTTTGAGTCTGTCAAACTAGGGGTGTCTATTAGAAAATTATGACCCAGTCTAGGTAGAGTAGCATAGACTGGATTATTTGTGCAGATGGGCGGTGACTGTGTGAATGCTAGAGCATTTAAAGAGTGCCGGTGCGGGGGTTTCCCTTGAACAGGAGTTTGGGTCTCCACCGAGGGCAACTGAAGACTGTTCTGCCCATTTCTCCTTTGTGAGAAAAATGTTAGATGCCTTGTACATAACCACAACAGAAGTGGTAGAAGACGAAGAAGTGGTTGGGTACCTCGAACTTATGGGGTTAAAATCTACTAAGAAGTTGTTGTTCCCAATCAACAGATTCTTTAAAAAAGACATTTTGAAGAGTCTGCAGACACCCAGCTCTCTCCCACCTGCGGACAAAAAGTATTATCTGGATAGGGTAGGGGCTGAGTTCTTGTTTACTCACCCTGACAACCAGGGTGTTTTCCAGACATCAGCCTGTAATAGTGCAAAGGTTCTTTTGGCATCACACCCTCCTGAGAAGGACTCTAGAAAAATGGACAGCACGGCCAAGAAAGGCTATCTGTCTGTTTCTTTGACTATAAGGCAGGCTCTCTGTTTGAATCTCCTAAACTCCCTTTGTTCTAGTAAAAGCTATTTCAAGTGCTGTAATACTCACCTGCCTTAACTGAAGCCTGTAACCCTACTCCTCTATCTGCTAATCTCCTCCTTTCTATCACCTACGCCCCCTACCATTGTTTCTGCTGCCTTCTTAATCTGCTTCTCCTTGCTACCCCTCAGGATCCCTCCAAGCCCACCGGGGCTCTGGACACCCTCCTCCAGGATCTAGGAACCTGCCTTGGACCAAAAAGACGCCTCTGGGGTCCCCGCATAACAAGCGGGTCCCCACTGAAGACAAAAGCACCCTCCAGAAAGTCTGCTGCCAGGGGCCGCACCACCGAAGCCACCCGGGAAGGGAACCAGGAGCTCGGCCACACCTGGTACCTTGTGCGCTAAAGGCTAAAGCCCCAAGTGATCCCTCCGCCCACCGGGCTCTGGACACCCTCCTCCAGGATCTAGGAACCTGCCTTGGACCGAAGACGCCTCTGGGGTCCCCAGCAATGCGGCCCCCACTGAAGACAAAAGCGCCTCCAGAAAGTCTGCTGCCAGGGGCCGCACCGACCAAGCCACCTGGAAGGGAAACCAGGAGCCTCGGCCGCACCCTGGTACCTTGTGCCGCTAAAGGCGCAAAGCCCGCAGGATCCCTCCAAGGCCCACCGGGCTCTGACACCCTCCTCCAGGATCTAGGAACCTGCCTTGGACCGAAAAGACGCCTCTGGGGTCCCCGCCTAACAAGCGGCCCCCACTGAAGACAAAAGCGCCCCTCCAGAAAGTCTGTTGCCAGGGGCCGCACCGACCGCAAGCCACCCGGGGAAGGAAACCAGGAGCTGGCGCACCCTGGTACCTTGTGCCGCTAAAGGTGCAAAAGCCCGCAAGGTACGTTTAACTCAATCTCCATCCTGCTGGCCCTCTCTTGCTGGGTTTGGGACTTTACCAAGTACCACTCTCCACAGAAAGCGGCTGTTCTCACTCTATATTTTTCAGATTTGGACTACTATTTTGTACTCCCAGGGACTGTGAGCGCTGCCACTGCGGCCAAGTAATACAGCTCCCTGAAGCTAAATTTGCTGCCTAGACAAACTATCTCCTGTAATCCTATCTTATTAATTCTGTAGTGCTGTAGCTAAGTTTTCTGATTATCTGCTGCCTATAGTGCTGTAGCTAATTTTCTCTGTTTCTCTGCTGCCTTGTACTGCCTTCCCGCCTTTTTCTGTTTGAATCTCCTAAACTCCCTTTGTTCTAGTAAAAGCTATTTCAAGTGCTGTCCTACTCACCTGCCTTAACTGAAGCCTGTAACCCTACTCCTCTACCTGCTAATCTCCTCCTTTCTATCACCTACGCCCCCTACCATTGTTTCTGCTGCCTTCTTAATCTGCTTCTCCTTGCTACCCCTCAGGATCCCTCCAAGCCCACCGGGGCTCTGGACACCCTCCTCCAGGATCTAGGAACCTGCCTTGGACCGAAAGGACACCTCTGGGGTCCCCGCTTAACAAGCGTCCCCCACTGAAGACAAAAGCGCCCCTCCAGAAAGTCTGTTGCCAGGGGCCGCACAGACCGCAAGCCACCCGAGGAAGGGAACCAGGAGCTCGGCCACACCCTGGTACCTTGTGCCGCTAAAGGCGCAAAAGCCCGCAAGGTACGTTTATCTCGACCTCCTTCCTGCTGGCCCTCTCCTACTGGGTTTGGGACTTACTAAGTACCACTCTCCACAGAAACGGCTGTTCTCACTCTATATTTTTCGGATTTGGACTACTATTTTGTACCCTAGGACTGTGAGCGCTACCACTCATGCTGGCACAAGCTCCCTGAAGCTAAATTTCAGTTGCCTAGACAAACATATCTCCTGTAATCCTAGTATATTAATTCTGTAGTGCTGTAGCTAAGTTTTCTGATTATCTGCTGCCTATAGTGCTGTAGCTAATTTTCTCTGTTTCTCTGCTGCCTTGTACTGCCTTCCCGCCTTTTTCTGTTTGAATCTCCTAAACTCCCTTTGTTCTAGTAAAAGCTATTTCAAGTGCTGTCCTACTCACCTGCCTTAACTGAAGCCTGTAACCCTACTCCTCTACCTGCTAATCTCCTCCTTTCTATCACCACGCCCCACCATTGTTTCTGCTGCCTCTTAATCTGCTCTCCTTGCTGCCCTCAGGATCCTCCAAGCCCACCGGGCTCTGGACACCCTCCTCCAGGATCTAGGAACCTGCCCTGGACGAAATAGCCTCTTGGGTCCCGGCAACAGCGACCCCACTGAAAAAAGCGCCCACAGAAAGTCTGTTGCCAGGGCCGCACCTGACATAAACCACCGGGGAAGGGAACAGGAGCTCGGCCACACCCTGGTACCTTGTGCCGCTAAAGGCGCAAAAGCCATGAAGGCACGTTTAACTAGACACCTCCATCCTGCTGGCCCTCTCCTGCAGGTTTGGGACTTTACCAAGTACCACTCTCCACAAGCGGCTGTTCTCCTCCTATATTTTTCGGATTTGGACTACTATTATTTTGTACCCCCAGGACTGTGAGCACTGCCACTGCAGCCTAAGTAATACAGCCCTGAAGCTAAATTTGCTGCCTAGACAAACCATTCCTGTAATCCTAGTATATTAATTCTGCAGTGCTGTAGCTAAGTTTTCTGATTATCTGCTGCCTATAGTGCTGTAGGTAATTTTCTCTGTTTCTCTGCTGCCTTATGCTGCCTTCCGCCTTTTTCTGTTTGAATCTCCTAAACTCCTTTGTTCTAGTAAAGCTATTTCAAGTGCTGTCCTACTCACCTGCCTTAACTGAAGCCTGTAACCCTACCTCCACCTGCCAATCTCCTCCTTTTCTATCACCACGACCCTACCATTGTTTCTGCCTTCTTAATCTGCCTTCCTCCTTGCCACCCCTCAGGATCCTCCAAGACCACCGAGCTCTGGTCACCCTCCTCCAGGATCTAGGAACCTGCCTTTGGACCGAAGACACCTCAGTCCCCGCATAACAAGGCGCCCCACTGAAGACAAAAAGCCTCCGAGAAAGTCTGTTAGGGCCGCACAGACCATAAGCCACCCGAGGAGGAACCCGGGGCTCGGCCACACCCTGGTGCCTTGTGCCTAAAGGCAAGCCCGCAGATGACGTTGTCGACCTCCTTCACTGGCCCTCCCTACTGGGTTTGGGACTTTACCAAGTACCACTCTCACAGAAAGCGGCTGTTCTCACTCTATATTTTCCGATTTGGACTACTATTTTGTACCCCAGGGACTGTGGCGCTGCCACATGCTGACCAAGTAATAAAGCTCCTGAAGCTAAAATTTGCTGCCTAGACAAACCATCTCCTGTAATCCTAGTATATTAATTCTGTAGTGCTGTAGCTAAGTTTTCTGATTATCTGCTGCCTAGTGCTGTAGCTAATTTTCTCTGTTTCTCTGCTGCCTTGTACTGCCTTCCCGCCTTTTTCTGTTTGAATCTCTAAACTCCCTTTGTTCTAGTAAAAGCTATTTCAGTGCTGTCCTACTCACCTGCCTTAACTGAAGCCTGTAACCCTACTCCTCTCCTGCTAATCTCCTCCTTTCATCACCCCACGCCCCCTACCATTGTTTCTGCTGCCTTCTTAATCTGCTTCCTCCTGCTACCCCTCAGATCCTCCAAGCCCAGGGCTCTGGACACCCTCCTCCAGGATCTAGGAACCTGCCTTGGACTAAAATGAGCGCCTCTTGGGTCCCCGCTTAACAAGCGGCCCCATTGAAGAGCAAAAGCGCCCTCCAGAAAGTCTGTTGCCAGAAGTCTGCCAACATAAACCACCGAGAAGGAAACAGGAGCTACAGCCACCTGGTACCTTGTGCCGCTAAAGGCGCAAAAAGCCATGAGTGCGTTTAACTCGACCTCCATCCTGCTGGCCCTCTCCTGCCAGGTTTGGGACTTTACCAAATACCACTCTCCACAGAAAGCGGCTGTTCTCCTCTATATTTTTCGGATTGGACTACTATTTTGTACCCCCAGGACTGTGAGCTGCCACTGCAGCCAGTAATAAAGCTCCCTGAAGCTAAATTTGCTGCCTAGACAAACTATCTCCTGTAATCCTAGTATATTAATTCTGTAGTGCTGTAGCTAAGTTTTCTGATTATCTGCTACCTATGGTGTAGGTAATTTTCTCTGTTTCTCTGCTGCCTTGTACTGCCTTCCGCCCCTTTTCTGTTTGAATCTCCTAAACTCCTTTGTTCTAGTAAAGCTATTTCAAGTGTGTCCTACTCACCTGCCTTAACTGAAGCCTGTAACCCCTACTCCTCTACCTGCTAATCTCCTCCTTTCTATCACCTCGCCCCCTACCATTGTTTCTGCTGCCTTCTTAATCTGCTTCTCCTTGCTACCCCTCAGGATCCTCCAAGCACTCACGGGCTCTGGACACCCCCTCCAGGATCTAGGAACCTGCCTTGGACCGAAAAAGACACCTCTGGGGTCCCCGCAACAAGTCCCCCACTGAAGACAAAGAGCCCCTCAGAAAGTCTGTTGCCAGGGGCACGAGACCATAAGCCACCCGAGGAAGGGGAACCAGAGCTCGCCACACCCTGGTACCTTGTGCCGCTAAAGCGCAAAAAGCCTGCAAGGCACGCTTTAACTCTCGACCTCCTTCCTGCTGGCCCTCTCCTACTGGGCTTGGGACTTTACCAAGCACCCACCTCCACAGAAAGCGGCTGTTCTCCTATATTTTGGTTGGACTACTATTTTGTACCCCCAGGGACTGTAATGCCATCTTGCTTAAGTAATAAAGCTCCTGAAGCTAAATTGCTGCCTAGACAAACTATCTCCTGTAATCCTAGTATATTAATTCTGTAGTGTTGTAGCTAAGTTTTCTGATTATCTGCTGCCTATGATGTAGCTACTTTCTCTGTTTCTCTGCTGCCTTGTACTGCCTTCCCGCCTTTTTCTGTTTGAATCTCCTAAACTCCCTTGTTCTAGTAAAGCTATTTCAAGTGCTGTCCTATTCACCTGCCTTAACTGAAGCCTGTATACCTCCCTCTACCTGCTAATCTCCTCTTTCTATCACCTATGCCCCTACCATTGTTTCTGCCTTCTTAATCTGCTTCTCCTTGCTACCCCTCAGGATCCTCCAAGCCCACGAGCTCTGGACCCCTCCTCAGGATCTAGGAACCTGCTTGACGAGGACGGCATCTGGGGTCCCACTTAACAAGCGGCCCCACTGAGACAAACACGCCCCTCCAAAAGTCTGTTGCCAGGGCTGCACCGACCCAAGCCACCGGGGAAGGGAACCAGGGAGCTCGGCCGCACCTGGTACCTTGTGCGCTAAGGTTGCAAAAAGCCTGCAAGATACGTTTAACTCAACCTCCATCCTGCTGGCCCTCCTGCTGGGTTTGGAACTTTACCAAGTACCACTCTCCACAGAAAGCGGCTGTTCTCCTCATATTTTTCGGATTGGACTACTGTTTGTGCCCCCAGGGACTGTAGGCGCTGCCACTGTGGCCAGGTAATACAGCTCCTGAAGCTCTCTTCCGCTGGCGCTTTGGCAGCTCCCACCACCTCCACCCTGGTTGACCTTTAGCTTTATAGACACCAGGGGTCACATGACTAAGTGTCTACTTTTCCACTGGCTCCTTATAGTCTGCCTCCACTTGGGGCAGCTCACTATTCTTTCAAACTAACGGCTCTGTTATTTCTTTTACCAAGCCCGCCTTCTGGCCTGCCATCACGGCGTCCTATTTTCTTTCTCCTTCAAAGTATTTGCCAGGCCTACCAGTATTTTCTCTCTATATCGCATTTGCCGCACTTAGCACTGCTCTCATCCGATACTACTCCTTTCCTGTGCCCCTGCTACCTTCTCTTCCCACTCTAAAATGACTCCTTATGTCACTATCTATCGCTCAGCTTGGCTTCTTTTTCTGCCTGTGTCTCCTGTATGGTCTAAGTAGTGTCTCCCTATCTGTGCCGCATGTCACTAATCACAAAGTGAATCTATAAAGGACTTTTCTCTCTAATCTTCTCCTTTCCTCACCGCCACCCCCTTCCCCGCTCTACATCATGCACTCCTGAAGAAAGGCTGTACCTATCTGTCACCCTGTACTACCTAAGCATAGGGCTAGACATAAAAACGTGACACCTGACTAGAAACCTTCTCAAGTCTCTCTGCCCAAAGGCTGCCCTGATAGCTGGTGACATCGAGTTGAACCCAGGTCCACCACATAATATCCCTACACCAACCACAGCCAAAGCTAATAAAGGCCTATTACTAGCCCATATGAATATAAGGAGTCTTATGGGGCACCTGGCTGAGCTAAGCCTGGGCAAACTGATTAACCCTGACATTCTGTGCCCATTGAAACATGGCTCAAACTCAATATCTTAGATGCCCACCGCGCCTGCCTGGTATGCCATCATCGGCAGGATCGGGGAGTGGCTCAAAAAATTAGGCGTTGCCATTTTATTACAAAAAATCGCTCATTAAAAAGTGGTTCCAAATCCTGGCCCCACATGCGCCTGTGAATCGCTACATGCTACACTGTCCCTAGAGCCAAACACTTGCACATCCTGTGTTTGTAACAACCCACCCACTGGAGGTTTGGAAAGTCTCCAGATCTTACTACAACATGTTGTCTCAACCGTGAAACTGAATGAGTGTATCCTGTTGGGGGACGTCAACTAAACTGGCTAGGCCGAATCAAGGCAACTTGCATCTATGGTCCAAAATATAACTTTCACCAACATGTAACAGAATGCGGGAATGACTAACATGCAGACAGGAACGCTATTAGACTGGGTTCTCACCAACAGGCCTGACCATGTATCCAAAACCACTGTCTGTGGACTCTCTGACAGACCACTCTCCCACGGTCTGTCACTGGCGTTCTTGTCAGCCGCCTGCTCCTCGGTCTCGCCTCACCACCATTACTAACTTTGCAGCGCATGTACAAGCATTTCCAATGACATATCTATTATTGACTGGTCCCACATCTACGGTAGTACAAGTGCTGAGGCTGCCCTGGATGTGTTCCTCAGAAGGTTTGGGGAGGTACAAAGGAGGCATGTACCTAAGATAAAAGAAGGGTCAGGGCCAACAAACTAGGTGGCTGAGCAAAGATCTTCTCACAAGCTCAAACTCAGGGACAAACTCTGGAAACATTATAAATCCACTGGGCTGCCCTGTGATCATCAGACTTACAAACAGCATAAAGCAGATGTAAGAAACATATCAGGTTTGCAAAGAGCAGATACTGCCAGACCTTTTAACCAGCTCTGCTAATGATCCTGAAGGTTTTGGAATCATATAAAACCTTCCTCGAACCCTCAATCCTTCACCCCCCTCGGACATGCCTACTAGGGGTCCCTGCAATGACTCCTCACCATTGCCAATGCCTTCAACCAGCAATTCTGGACCTATCTGCTATCCGTCCTTCTTTAAAAATCTCTGCCTGATAACTCTCAACCATACTCCAACATGATAAGCTCCAATTCACAACTTGCCTCTAAAAGATTGTTTTACTTTAAAAGGGTTACTGGAAATCAAGTCTGCAAACTACTGTTGAGGATATCTGAGAACACTAGCCCGGGCTCTGACACCCTGGAACCTCGACTCCTGAAAATAGCTGCCAACCTCATATCCTGCCCACTTGCCAGGATTTTCACCTTATCTCTCTCTACAGGTGCTGTCCCGAGATTTGAAGGCTGCCAGAATCACGCCAGTTTTCAAAAAGGAGCAAAATGACTTGTCAAACTATAGACCCATTGCCATACTCTCGGTACTGAGTAAAATACTCGAAAAGATAGTAGCCACCCAGGTCACTGAATTTATTGACTCACTAATGCACTCTGTGAGCGCAGCATGGCTTCAAGCACCACAGTACTACAACTGCTCTGACTAAATTCACATCGGACGTTCTCTCAAATATGGACGAAGGCAGCTAACACGTGCTGTGTTCATCGACCTTACAAAGGCCTTTGACCTCGTTGATCATCCACTACTGCTTGCTACCCTCAAAAACCTATGCTTCTCACCCCCAGTAATGTCCTGGTTCAGTAGCTACCTCACCAACAGGTCTCAAGCTGTAAAGCTTAACTCAGCCATCTCTGACAGTACCACGATCAATATTGGCATTCCACAGGGCTCTATTCTTGGTCCACTCCTCTTCTCATTATTTATCAACAACCTGCCCACCGTAATAACGTCAGGCAACTCACTACTCTATGCTGATGATCTTGTTATATATGCGCACTCTGACAACATCTCTCACCTGAATTCCACACTGTCATCAGCCTTCCACCTTACACAGCACTGGCTTGAAGCTCATCGTCTTATACTCAATGCTAGCAGAACTAAGGCCATGCTCTTTGGATCAAAGCATAAGCTTAGAGTCTGCACATCTCCACTGACAATTCCTGATATCAGTGGATCCAGCCTTGAGATTGTAAGTTCTTTCCGCTATCTTGGGATACAGCTTGACCAAAATCTTGATCTGAAGCAGCATATCCAGGAGTCGTGTAAGAATGTCAACTGTAAGCTGGGTGCTGCTTACAGGACGAACTTTATGCTCACACCCACCACCAAACTTGCTATTGCCAGGGGTATCCTATTACCCACTCTGTCTTATTGTGCACCTATCCTCACCATGGCAAATAAAACTGTTCTACAGAAATGGGACACCACCTACAATAATGTCTGTAGATATGCGGCTAAATACCACGCCTGACTAGTACCTTGCCAACTATACAAAGGGTTAGGGTTGGCTATCCTTCCTCCACGAGGCTATACTACCTGTGCAGCCTATCAGACTCCATAATCGAGTGTCGAATCCTGCCACATTGTCTGAACTACTCCAACCTGTAGTACCATCATGTGACCTGAGGTCGTCAGACAAGTCTTTTATCAGTTCCCCACTGTGCACTCCAAGGGTGCTGGTGCCTTCAGGTGTGCTGCCCTCTCGCCTGGAACTTACTGCCTATGGATCTGAGAAGTGCTCCATCACACCTAGCCTTCAAGTGGAGACTTAGCTGCAGCTTTCTACTCTTAAGACCATTGCACTTGTTTTGATCCCACTTAAGCTTTGTAACCTGTCTAAATCAATCCTCCCTTGCCATATACTCAATAGCCCACCCCCCTTCGATTGCTCTGTCACCTGGTTTGTCTGATTGCACTTTAATGAAGTGTCTATAAGACTGCCTGCACTTAGAATGTAATGCTTACAAACCTCTCATATGGACACTCTATTCCAATCATGTTTGCTGCCTAATTGCCGTAACGTTGTAATATGTATATTATTCCGACCTTTTTACTGCATATCCAACATTGTTTATTCTCTTCTGACTTTGTGTATAATTATGACATAATCCTTCTTTTGTTTTATCCTTCGTCAGTTCTACTGTATAGTACTAAACCATAAGATGTATCTAATTGTTAATGGGTACTGGTCCCTCTTGCTTTCCCTCTTCCCTCCCCTCTCACTCCTCTCCCCCTCAGTCCTACCTGGTCTCAGTTCCAAAACCCCTCTTGTGCCTTTTCCACCAACCCGTATCTAGCGCACTTTACATTATCGTCTCACGTAGCCGAGTTCCATAGCCCCGGATCTTTTTAGCGCCCTTTTCAGCAAAAGCCTTAACTAGCCGTACTTTGCCGCACGAGTCCCTGAACCCAGTCGAGTTTTAGTTCTACAGCCCCGGGTCTTCTTAGTGCCTTTTCCCGCTAAAGCCGTAATCGTGCCACTCCTTGCCATACATGCCTTCAGCCTAGCCGCTTCTCCTGATCCAGCTCCGTTGCTATTGGATCCCTTTGTGCCTTCCCATTAAATGCTGCATCTTGAAATTGTGTCCCTCAGCTCCTCCTTGCCCCTAACCCTCTGGCGTCATCCTCTTGCTTTCTGCAACACTCTTCCCCACCTGGCGTTATCTAGCCGTACTTTGCCGTATCGTCTCTGTGCCCAGCCGAGTTCTAGCTCCATAGCCCCGGTCCTTTAGCGCTTTTCCCAAAGCCAACCAGTCGTATCAGCATGAGTCCCTGAGCCCAGCCGTGGTTTTAGTTCCACAGTCCCGGGTCTTCTTAGTGCCTTTTCCCGCTAAAGACGTTATTACGCCGCCCCTTGCCATACGTGCTTCAGCCTAGCCACCTCTCCTGATCCGACTCCATTGCTATTGGATCCCTTTGTGCCTTCCCACTAAATGCTGCACTTTGAAACTGTGTCCCTCGACTCCTCCTGGCCCCTTACCCTCTGGTTTCATCCTCTTGCTTTCTGCAACACTCTTCCCTCCTACTTGCCGCTCATCCCTCTCCTGCTCTGCTGTCCTTGCCCAGCACTGCAAGGCCATTAGCTGCTATCTTCCGTTCATTACCCTCCACCTCTCATCAGTTTCACACCCTCCCTTGTTGTCCTAAAATCCCCCTTACCTTCCCTTTCCTCTCTCTCTCCCCTTAAATGTGATCTCCCACCAGTACCCTCTGCCTATTTGAAACCGTATGCCTGCCTTTGAAAATCATATGTCTGTACTTGTACCACTGTACCTTTGCCTGTATTATGTTAACTAAACTGACCTATTTTGTACTGTAATTGTGTCTCCCGGGTCGTGCCTGAAAATAGTCACCTGTTGGCTAGTGCACCTACCCGGTTAACAAAAACTAAATAAAATAAAATAAAATTATCAGGCCTATGCTGCACAGTATCAGAAGTCACTGTGGCAATCAGTCTTAGCCATGTCTGATAAGGCTCCATCTGGTCCCTCAGCTGACTTAGCTGAAACTGCCAAGTTTGGCTTGGAGACTGCAAAGTACCAGTTCCAGATGGCAGCGGATGCTATTGACACTGCTGCCAGGTGGATGGCCCTTACTATAGCCCTCAGATGATTTGCATGACTCAGGGCTACAAACCCTACACAGGATACCCAAATGAAAGCTATGGACTTTCCTGTGGAGAACAATTCTCTTTTTGATGACAAGACAGAGGCCTATATGAAGAATGTGGACAAGTACAAGGCCACCTACAAAAGTAATTTGGACAAAGAAAAGCCTTTGCCTTCCTTCAGGCCCTATGGAAGGGGAGGCAGGGATAGAGCTAGCTACAGCAGGCCTTTCTAACAGGCCCAGGCTGTACCTCAGTATCAGCAGTACCCTCAGCAGACAGGGTACCTCAGGGGTAGGAGCAGGAGAGGGTCCAGACGTGGTTTCCAGACTGGTCAGGTCCAGCCCCAGACCAAACAGAATCCCTGACTTAGTTGCCAAGGCCGCCTCCCAAATTCCAGTAGGGGGCAGACTGGATGACTACTTCCAGGCTTGGAAAAACATTACCACAGACAAGTGGGTTCTAGAAGTAGTGAGTCATGGTTTGTCCCAAAGCTTCAAATCCTTTCCACCCCTAAGGACAAGACTGTTCAAACCAGCTTCACTTACAGAAAGAAAGCTGTTGGAAGAGGAAGTGCAAAACCTGCTATTATCAAAGGCAGTGGAACTCGTCCCTCCACAACAAAAAGGGAAGGGTTTTTACTCAAGATACTTCCTCACTACAAAAAAAATTGGGGAGTGGCAGTCTATTCTGGAGCTAAGATTACTAAACAGACACTTAACAAAGCCAAAGTTCAAAATGGTAATAATTATTCTGCCAACCCTCCAGAAGGGAGCTTGGTTGGCATCTCAGGACTTAAAAGATGCTTACTTCCACATCCCCATAAGGAAGTCTCACAGAAAATACCTCAGGTTCAGACTCCCATCAGGTCATTATCAGTTCTCAACACTTGCATTCGGCCTCACCTCAGCACCAAGAGTGTTTACAAAGTGTCTGGCAGTGGTGGTAGCACACCTAAGAAGATTAGGTGTCACAGTGTTTCCCTATCTGGACGACTAGCTAGTGGTGGGAAATTCACCACATCAGGAAAAGGATCACTTGCAGATAACCCAGGGGCTCCTGGAGTCTCTAAGGTTCCTCATAAACCTCAAACAATCTGTCCTACTGCCAGTGCTGGTGCTGCACTTCATAGAGGCAGAACTAAACACACTGAAAGGAAGGGCTTAACTTCCACAGGACAGGGTAAGCAATATTCTACAGATTACCTGCTCATTCAGATTGCGCAAACCAAAGACAGCAAAGCAGTTCCTACAGTTGCTGGGACATATGGCTGCAGCAGCAGGCCCAGTCTTGGGCTCCAGGTACCAAATGAGAGAGAGAGAGAGAGAGAGATACAGTTCCACCTCAGGGCACATTGGTGCCAAAGGAGAGACCCTCTATCGAAGTTGATTCCAGTGGCAAGAACATTACTGAAAGCCCTCCAGTGGTGGAAGGAGGGAGACAATCTCAGGGAAGGTGTACCTTTCCATCAAGAGTTTCCATCAGTGATTCTCACAACAGATGCATCACTACTGGGTTGGGTTACCCACCTAGGAGAGCACACAACCCACGGAACCTGGTCAAGTGCAGAGTCACTTCAGCACATAAACCTGCTGAAACTGAGGGCAGTTCTTCTAGCCTTGCAGCCCTTCACACTGTTGGTGCAGAGCAGAGTGATACAGATCAGAACAGACAATACCACAATAATGTATTACATAAACAAACAGGGAGGAACAAGGTCAAGTCCCCTGTGCACAGAGGCAATGAAAATATGGAGTCTTGCATACTCACTCAAAGTCTCACTGCAAGCTGTTCATCTGCTGGGCAAGGACAGCATCCTAGCAGACGCCCTGAGTCAGGTCAACCAGGCCCATCACAAATGGACCCTGAACAGGCAGGTGCTGGAAGTAGTGTTCAGAAGGTGGGGCACCCCAGAGGTAGACCTCTTTGCATCCCACGAGAACCACCACCTGCCACAGTACTGTTGCAGACCACCAGCAAGGGGCACAATACCCCTGGATGCTGTGACTCTGAATTGGTCAGGGAGACAGCTGTATGCCTTTTCTCCTTTTCCTCTAATCCTCAGGGTTCTGATGAAACTCAGATCCTAACCAGCATCAATAATCTTGATAGCACCAGATTGGGCTAGGCAGTCATGGTACAATCTGCTGCTCTCCATTTCTGTGGCCAAGCCAATACACCTCCCTTGGAGGCACAACCTGTTAACCTCCAACCAGGGGAGGATCCTGTATGTAAACCTCAGATCACTCAGGCTCAAGGCATGGGTTTTGAGGACTTAGAATGTGCAGGCTTGCATCTCTCAGAAAGTGTCCTGAATGTCTTAAGGGGTTATAGGAAGCCCTCTACTAAGAAATCCTATGCTTCAAAATGGAAAAGGTTTTCTTTTTGGTGTTCCACCAATGATGTGGCACCAACACAAGCAGGGATTCCAGCACTGCTGGACTACCTTATCCATTTGCACTCTTTGGGCTTGCAGCCCACTACTTTGAAGGTCCATCTGGCTTCAGTATCTGCTTACATTTCAGCTGTAAAAGGTTTATCCATGACATCCAATCCTATTTTCAAAAAGTTTTTCAAAGGTCTGGCCTACCTGCATTCCTCTCACAGGGGACTGGTGCCGGCTTGGGACTTGAATGTTTACATTGCTCAGCTCATGGGTCCTCATTTGAGCTCATGGTCTCGGCTCATTTGAAGTATGTTACCTGGAAAATAGTGTTTCTGGTAGCCATCACTTCTGCCAGAAGGATTACTGAGCTTCAGGCTTTGTGTATTGAAAAATACTACATATCATTCCATAGGGATAAGATAGTTTTGAGAACAAATAGGAAGTTCTTCCCTAAAGTGGTTCTGGATTTTCACTTAAATCAATTCATCACTCTGCCAGTCTTTTTCACTGAGCATTCTAGCTCAGGTGAATGCAGACTCCACAGTCTTGATGTCAAGAGAGCCCTCAGCTACTACATGACTATCACGAAGGACCATAGGCAGGACAGACAGCAGCTGTTCCTCACTTATGGGGATGTGGAAAAGGAAATCCAGCATCTAAAAGGTCCATTTCTCACTGGATAGTTCAGTGCATTCAGTTTTGCTATTCAAAAGCTGGAAAGGAGCTCCCAGCAGGATTGAGGGCTCATTCGACAAGGGGAACAGCTGCTACTTTAGTAGCTGCCAGGGATGTCTCTTTGTTGGAAATCTGTAAAGCAGCTGCCTGGAGGACAGTACACACCTTTACAAAGCATTACAACCTGGACACCCAGTCCAGAAGTGATGCCAGGTTTGGCACAGCGGTCCTGCAGAGTCTGTTTCCAAAGTAGGTTCTGTGCCCACCTCCAAAGGTACTGCTTCTTAGTCTGCAAGAGTTAGAAATATTGTAGAATTCCTGGGGTGAGAAGAAAAAATTACTTAGCATAGTAATCTTGTTTCTTCCAAGTTATTCTCCAATATTCAAAACTCACTCACCCTGCCTTCCTTTCTAGAACCAGTGGCCTCTGCACTCCAAGCTGATAACCATGTGTAGGGGTGCCACACTCTGGCTCAGTCTAATCTTTTGAGCCCTGTTGGGCATTGTTTCCCCTTCTTTAGATTATTCTGACATTCAGGTTTTTTTTTTCGTTTCCTCCAGTTGGTTTCTTGGGTTTAGGTTAGGTTTCATTGTTATATAGATTTAAATTTAGGTTGGGCCTTTCCTTGCAGGCTTTCCATGAAATCTGAGCTGTTAATAGAACACAGCAGTTGACAAGGGCAGCATTTGAATAAGTGGCAAGAGCCAATGATGGTTCCATCATTAGCATAACATTCTATCTCTGGGCAGTTCTGACTGCAAGAGTTATGAATATCGGAGAATACCTTGGAAGAAACAAGATTACTATGCTAGGTAATTTTTTCTTCCCTGTCGAATGCAGCAGTCCACATCAGGGCTAGTTTTAGATTTTTTTTAATTTTTTTTTATTAAAGAAGGAAGAATGTGACCACAATATATTACAGACAATTACTTTGTTAGTTTGTCTTATTCTACAATTCCTGTCCACATCTTGATAAAAATTTAAGGTCTACAAGCCCCCTTGTATTTATACCTTGATGTCCATGAGGAGAAAACTCCACATCCTTGTTCAGGGTCACCTCCCCCTGACCACCCTTTACATCATTTGCTTCCAATCTTCAAGGTACAAAATCAGGGTCTCTACTGGAAATGCAAAATACCCATGGTCTCCACAATAGCTCAGCCTGTGAGGATTTGTTATGTAATTTAGCCGTAAGAATCTGTAGATGATAGATGCTGGATACTATCCTGTTCCAATCTCCTGTGGTCGGCACTATCTCTGATATCTATCGTCTTGTTAAGGCCTTTTTGGCAGCCACTATGTAAGTGGGTAAAAAAGTTTTATGCCAAACTGGGGTATGTGGGGGGAATATCTCCAGGAGAACCATTTCTGCAGTTAATTCAACCTCTTCTCCCATACATTCTGACACAGCCTGTTGGAGATTACAGCAATATGCCGTTAATAGGGGGCATGTCCAAAAAATATGGGCAAGGCCAGCTATCTGGCATCTACAGGACCTCCAGCATCTACCATAGGAGGGGGGAGATATTTAAGTAGAATGGCTGGGGATCGGAAAAAATGTACTCTACATTTCCAGGCAAATTCCTTCCAAATACATGAGTGGGTTATCTTACAAGCCATAGGGGAAGCTCGAAGCCAGTCCTGTTCGGAAATTTCCATTTCCAAATTCCTACCCCAGCTTCTCATGATGGAGAGTGATGAGTCACCCAAACCCTCACGTAGGATCTGGTGTATGTGGGCCATCAAATGTTCCCACTGATGACCAGTTATAGCATCTTCTAGGAGTTTCCAAAAAATTGGAACTGGATTGGGCTGAGACGTTACGTCTCTTTGTCTTTAAAAGATCATTTTTAACCTGGGTATATCTATAGATGTCCCCTTCAGGTAAATCATAGTCACTTTGTAATATTTCAAACTGGGCAATGCCCTTATCGGTTATAAATTGTCTAAAAATTGATGTCCCACCCTCCTCCACCTAATAAAGGTATGGTCTAGTGTTGCTGGGATGAAGGATCCATCCTCCGAGATCAGAGTAAATAGAAAACAAAAATTCTTTAAAGCATTTATATTTCTTTAGGCAGTACCATTGTGTTAAAACTTGAGCTGTAAAGGGTGTAAAGTCCCTCATCTGTGGGGCCTTGTTTATTGAAGTCATGGTTATTTTCAGGATGTTGTATAAATCATTTATGGCAAACTCCGAATCCTTCCAAGGAGCTTCAAAAGACGGGGAAAGCCATAATATGAGAATCTTGAAAAAAGATGCCATAGCACATAGCTTTAAATTGGGTAAGTTTGCACCTCCCTCCGTCAATGGAAGCTGTAACAGGGACATCCTTATTCGAGGCTTCTGGCCGTGCCAGATAAAATTAGAAATGATTCTATCCCAAGACTTAAAGTAAAAATTAGCAGGGAAAGTTGGAATATTTTGAAACAGATATAACAGTTTTGGTAGGATGATCATTCTAATGGACTCTATCCTCTGAAAAGAGCTCAAGGGCAAAGTAGACCATGTTGTTAACTCTGACTGAATTTGTATTGACCATGGTTCATAATTTAGTAACTCCACATTTTCTAAATTTTTTGGGATTACTATACCCAAGTACTTAATTTGTGTTTTGTGCCATTTTAAGGGGTATTTATTCTTTAATGACTGGGTTGGGGAAAAGTTTAGAGCCAACAAATCTGTTTTGGTTATACTTAAAACAAATCCTGATATCTCGGAGAAAAGTGTCAGGGAATCCCACAGGGCCGAGAGGGAAGTCTCTGGAGAGAGGGTTGAAACCAAAATATCATCAGCAAATAAAGCCACCTTGTATTCCCTCTGACCCAAAGGAACCCCCTCCACACCTACGTTTCTCTAAATTAACTTTGCTAGAGGTTCAACATACAGAGCAAATAGTAAGGGGGACAAGGAACATCCCTGTCTCGTTCCCCATTGTATAGGTATTGGTTGGGATAATGAGCCATTAATTCGAATGTAGGCCTTAGGGGATGAGTATATATTTTAAGGCAGGTTGAAAAGGAATCCAGAAATGCAAATTTAGGCAAGGTAGCCCATAAAAATTCCCATCCCACCTTGTCGAATGCTTTGTCCGCATCGAGGCTCATTATAATAGAGGGAATCTTTCGGCCTGAAGATGTTCCATAGTAAGGAATAGTCTACGGAGATTGTCTGAGGTACTTCTTGATTTCACAAAGCCCGCCTGATCTTTGTGTATTAAATGAAGTAGAATGGGTTCCAATCTTTTGTCCCAAATGGCCATAAATAATGTATAATCCTCATTTAGGATAGAAATTGGTCGATAAGATTTGGGAAGGGTGGGGTCTCTTTCTGGTTTAAGTAAAGGAGTTAAGATAGCATAGTTCCAAGAAGGAGGAGGGGTCTGTCCCTCAAAGACTGTTCTACAGGCTGGGAGAAAGCTAGGTAATAGTTGGGGGATAAACGTTTTGTACCATTCTGGACTAAATCCATTCGGGCCCGGACTTTTCTGAGATTTAATTCTTTTTACCTGGTAGAGTATTCCTCCGGTCTAATCGGTCTTTGTAGTTGAGAAATCTGGGTTTCCAAAAGTTTAGGTAAAGGGATTTGGTCTAAGAACTTCTGGATTCTATGTTTGTGTCCAGGGGGGCTGTATATAAAGATTCATAAAATTGTATAAAAGTTTGTTTAATTTGGTTTTCTTTATAAGTGGTAGTGCCAGTGGAGTGGGATTTTATTTTCAAAATAGTAGAAGCTCTTTTATTGGCTCTCAGCTTCCGTGCCAGGTTTCTTGCCCCTTTTACCACTCCTTCATAGTTGTATTGTTGTAAATATGCCAGTTGCTGAAAAGTTTTATAATCCAAAATGTTTTGTGTCTCCTGTTTTAAGCCTCTTACCCGTCTCTGGAGATTAACATCTCCTTCTCTATATAAAAGCTGATAGGAGAACTTCTAAAAATTTTAACCTGGCGTTTTGTTTTTTCAGTTTTTGGGAGGTGTATTCCAGACCTCCCCCTTCAGTATGGCCTTCAGTGTATCCCACTGAATAGTGCTAGAAACGTCCGGGGTCAGATTTTCCTGAATAGCCTAGGGGATATGTTTCCTCATGGCATCAAGAAACTCCTGATCTTTTAAAAGAGATGTATTAAATCTCCAAGTTTTAGATTTTTGCTGTTTCCCTAAGTCAATTTTTTAAATCGGGGGATTGTGGTCGGATAGTATTCTTGGTTCAATTATCATATCCTGAACTAATGTAAGATGTTCCCCCCGTAACAAAAAAGTAGTCCAGCCTAGAATGTGTTCTATGGTGTGCCGAAAAAAAAGTACATCATGGAACTGATGGCAAAGTCCTCCTCCAAACGTCTTCGAACCCCAATTGTGCTAATTTTTTTTTTATATATATTTTCCTGTATTGGGTAATCTGTTGGGATTTGAATTGGATGAATCTATATAGGGATCCAATGTCAGATTAAAATTTCCTCCCATGATCAAAATTCCTTTATATCTTTCCATCACTTTTTGTAGGAATGAACAAACAACCAGAAGTGGAGTCTGTAAAAGTAAATAGGCGTTAACTAGAGTTACTGTCTGTGAGTAAATTCTTCCAGATAGAATCACAAATCTACCCTGTGGATCCGAGAAAAAGTCAAAAACCTCAAATGGGATAGAGGCTGGTATCAAAATTGCCGTTCCCCTCTTATGTTTTTTTGGACGAGAGGAGACAAACACCTGATATCTGCCCCCCCCCCATGTAACTTAGTGTTCTGACAAGGAAAGGTAGGTCTCCTGTAGGAAAAATAAGTCTGCTTTCTGATTGCGCAGATATTGCAGAATTTTATATCTTTTAACAGGGGAATGTAACCCATTCACATTTAATGATAGTATATTTACTGGGGTGCTAGTCATTAGTGTCTAAGGGGATAGTTAATATTGTGAAAATAGGGCATTGTGCAGTTTCCAGAAAAGATTGTGTATATTTGATTATATTTAAATTATTCTTTCCTCCATACTCCGGTGGCCCCAAACGGCCAAGCTCAGCATCTCCAGAGGGAAAGGAAATATCTTTATCTAGTATCCTTCCAGAAACCATGTGTCCAACCTTTTTTGAGGACAACAGTATCAAATCTGAGTTCGTGTCACCATCTCTCTTCAGTTTTAACATAAACAAAAACAAACAACCCATTTAATCTGAACAACTGTTGAAAAAACATTTGTCCTCTTACCAAGGAAACTATATACATTTGGTCTTCCATTCGTGTGGGGGAAAAAAACATTTCCACTTTGTCCCAGACCCACAAAACCCTGTGGTCTGGGAAGACAGGGCAACACTTCTCTAGAGAGAGTATAGACCTGTCTGAGGGGGAACTCCCCCTCTAGAACAGACACGGAATTATCATATCTGTTCCTGTAGTGGTTGGGTATTAGGCATCAAAATCTAAATTAGCTCAGAACAGAATGTTTAATAAGAATAAAAAACATTCTCACCCCAATTCACCTTATTCTAAATCTAATTAAATTATCCGTGCCCCCCCATAACATATATTTAATACCCAATTCCCCCACCTCCCATTATATGAAGGATCATTCGGCCTATCTAAAACCAGATTTTTGGAGAATATATCACAATATTATCCCTTCAAAAAGATAATGATTACTGACTCGGTGGTGTAGAGAATCGAGGCGGAGCTCCCCGCCACGATCCCCACCCAATAAAAAAGGAAGGAACAATCTCGGAACCCACCCCCTCCCCCCTTTCTCAGACTATTAACGTTAAATTTTCCACCCCCAGACCAAACGTCCTCCCAGTCTCCACCCCCAATCAGCAACCTTCAGTGACTTCATTTCCCCCCACCACCACCAGTGAAGGATAATCAATCCCATATATTTTCCCTTCAAATTCTATTTTGTCCTCAAGTAGTAAGGATAAAGTCCATTCTAGAGTTTAAAGTTCAAGTTTGAGGCATATACTTCCATTTTTGAGTTAATTTGTAGGAAGTTATCCATGCTGGTCAAAGGAGCGGAATGTTTGAAAGTTAGAATGTAAAATGAACAAAAACAAGACAAAAAAAGGGGGGGGAGAAGGCCATCCTCAGAAACGAGGGAGGCAGGGGGAGAGAAAGGCAGTCTCCATGTCCTGCTATCTATTTTGCCCATTATAGAGGGACATTCATTGTACAGGGTTCCTCTAAAGGAGATGCCTTCCCTCAACCCCACAAACCCCAACCGATCCAGATCTCAGCAGCACCCTCAAACCACCCCGTCCCCCACACCTCCATATAGCCCCCAACATCTAAAGCCTCCAGGTCTTCTTTTAGTCAGTACTGCTGATCAAAGGAGAAGAATGTTCAAGAGAATATAAAGCGAACAAAACCAAGGCCAAAAAAGGGGGAGAGGGAGAACCCTACGAAATGAAGGAGGCGGGGGGGGGGAGAAAGGCAGTCTCTATGTCCTGCTATCTGTTTCACCCAGTATAGAGGAACATTTATTGTGCAGATTTCCTCTAAAGGAGATGCCTTCCCTCAACCCCACAAACCCCCAACCAATCCAGATCTCGGCAGCCCCC
The DNA here is from genome assembly GCA_016271365.2 of Neoceratodus forsteri. NCBI lineage: Eukaryota > Metazoa > Chordata > Ceratodontiformes > Ceratodontidae > Neoceratodus > Neoceratodus forsteri. The sequence goes on along the minus strand of JADMNL010000027.1, from coordinate 121,794,093 downwards.
TTAAACCACCCCCCCACCTCCTTGTAGCTTCCAACATCCGAAGCCTCCAGGCCTTCTTTTAATCATTACTGGAGGGAGGGGGCACCGGGGGTAACTCCCCTGCCCTGTTAATTTTAAACCGGGTTGTATTAGGTTGGTGGGGAAGGGGGGGCAAGAATGGATCCACCCATCAGCATAAGGAATAGAGAGGGGGAGAAAAGCATCCACCAGGATCGCCAGGAGATCATCGTCCTCACCCCACTAAAAAGTGAAGGTATAACGTGGCTCCAGCTTTAGCAAATTAATTCCCTTCCCTTCCTTCAACCCCTCAAAACTCCAGACCTAGGTCATGGTAGTCCCTTCTCCCTAACTGCCTCCCTCATCCCTCAATGTACCTGCACAGATATGTCCTTTTAAGGCTTCGGAGTAGGATTCCTAAGGTGCTGTATTTTGTCTAATATTGTCTGTAGTCTCCAGTCACCAATTTCTGTTCTGGAAGCTCCTTGAGTCTCTTGCCTAGTTGAGGTATTCTAGTCTCTCATCGCCATCTTGGGGACCTCTTTCACATCTAGGATTCCTCTCTGAAAAAGATCAGATCTGGCCTCTGATGCTGACTGGTAAGTAATGGGACCTCCCAGGAACTGAACCACCAATCTTGCAGGATATGGAGTACGGAATTTTAAGTTCTTTGTTCTGAGGGATGGGAATAGCGATGTGTACTCCCTTCTCATACGCTGCGTAGCCGGGGCATAGTCGTTATCGAACAGGATTCGCTGTTCTCTCCATTGAACTCTCTGTTTTCGCCAGGCTTTAGTTAAGAGCTGGTCTTTTTGGTAGAAGCTAACGAATTACATCACAAATGATCTACGGCAAGCGTCTAGCCTGGAAGGGCGGGGGCCTAGCGCTGTATGCGCCCTCTCTATATCCAGCTGATAGTCGGGGCCCAAGTCTAAAGTTTGTCACAGCAGCATATCAGCAAAGGCAACTGGATCGTTGCCCTCCTCTCCCTCTGGTAATCCGAATACATGTATATTTTTCCGTCTGCCTCTGTTCTCCATGTCATCCAGCCTAACAGATGTGTGTAATTGCTCGTCTGCTAATGCATATACTGCTTTCTCCATGATCGATACTTTATTAGAGTTGTTTGTAGTCTGGGATTCTACCTCGGCAGTTCTAGATTGCAGCTCTGTCAGATCTGTTCGAATATCCTGAAGGGCCTGTCTCATCTCTGACCGAAACTCTGATATTACTGCCAGGATAGTTTCAGAGTTAGGAAGATCGGGTACCAGGGTTTTATTTAACTCTAAAAATTGATTAGCATTTTGCTCATAAAAGTTCTAAAACATTGTGAAATTGCATAATACTTGCCTCACTGTGTTTAACAAACAAAACACTTCTAGAAAACCTATATAAATGCTTTCTGTACAGTTAGTATTATCCCAAGAAAAAAAACTGCTAATCAATTATTTAAAACCCTGGGGCACCTGTTTCTTGTTTTCCTTATCTCTTCTACTCCTCTTTGTTTCTGATTGTGGGAGAGCGGACTGGTTTAAATCAGAGCTTTGTAGTCCATTTTCGTCCTCGTCTTGCAAATCCTTAAGCTGTTAGAAACGGTTGTGGTCTGAGCGTGCCATTTCTCCACGTTACCCGGCCCCAGTAACTGTTTTGTTTCTGCTTAATTCTTTCTTTCTTCTCCGTACCATTTTCTAGTGTGTTAAAGCTTATAAAAAATGTAGAAGTTGATGCTGTAAAGGGGAGATTCTACTGTAAAGACGAATGTGGGGTGAGAGCTGAAGTCCGTTGCGTCCTCACGGCGCCATTTCCCAACCGGAAGTCCTAGTTTTAGATATTTGAATTCTCTGAAAAGCTCGAAATGAGCTCTTCATGTTTGTGCAGTTGCAGTTAATGAAGCTTTTCGTCTTTGTTTGATAAAAAGGTCATTGGAAATTTAAAATATATGTCGGTAGTATATTACTGGTAGCAAGTAGCAGGAATAGAAACTGTTCAAAATAAAAATATATTTCCCACTGGGCTGTGACAATGTGCCTTTTTCACTGCCCACCCCCCAAAAACAATATTCTGATGATGTCATTTCAGTCATTACTCTAATTATTTCTACCCCAGGGCTTATATGAAAAGTAATTCCTTTAAAAAGAATATAAGATCTAAAGTTGTACGGACAGGACTATTCTTTATATACCAAGAGGTTCAATATACCTGTTTCTAGCTAGAGGAAGACGGCTGGGAATAAAATTACATTATGAGGTTTCCCACGGAATGAGTGATCTTCAAGGGTATCAGACATCAGATGTCACCGTAGGAACTTCACCATCAGTGAAATAGGATCCATATGGAAAATTTTCAGCAGTACAACTGGGGCCACCCATGCCGATGTTACGCGACGACGTCACCAACCCTATAAAGGCGTTAGCGGCCTGCTCCCTTCTCGGTTCTTTCCCTCTGTCGACTCGCTCGCGTAAGTCTCCACAGAAGCTTTGTCGCAGTTTGGCACCGTCTTTGTCTACGGCTTTTTCTTTTTATTTACCTTAGAATCTCTTTTTTAAAAGAGATTCCTTTCTTTTGTTTATGTTGAGAGTTAATCCTTCAGGTTCTCTCCATCACTGCGAAAAGAAGATTGCCTTCATAGACAAACGCTCTCTCTGTGTCTGCTGTCTTAGGCCTTTAATCAAACAACCCTCAGGCGATGCAAAAAGGCTTTTAAAAATTTCATAATGGAGCAACAGGTAGCCAGTTCTGGGCAGGGGTCTTCCAGTGTCCCAGTCACCGGCGAGGTCGTTGAGCTCACAGACCTCTAAGGCCCAAAACAAGTCCTTGGGGAAAAGTCACAAAAAGGACCTAGATCGGGACCACTCCCCCTGGCAGCGGTCTCGCTCCCCGATGGCCTCCTCTCCTTTGTCCGGGGGGAGGGTTCTTCGTCTGCTGTGGCTGCACTGACGCATAGGGCCGCTGTCCAGGTCTTTGTGCCCACCAGACCCATGCCAGCAGCACCTCCACCTGATACCCAAGGCTGCCAGCTGTCAACCTCCGGGTTGTCACCCCCCTCCTCTGTCAGTGACAGGCTCATCATCAGCAGCTCCCATGATGAGGCCTGATCCTAGTCCAGGCCCTCTGGCTACAGGTCCTTTGGCACCTCAGTGCCCCTCTAACGGGTCATCATTATCTGCGCCGTCAACCCCACCTCCATCAGTGCAGTCTTCAACAGTTGTTGACCTTAATTAAATTTTGACTAAATTTACTTTGGTGATTGTTCATCAGCTTGAAGCCTTTAGGCCTTCATAGATGGCGCCATTGACAGCGGTTTCATCGTCGACTCCTCCTAGACAGCTGCGGGCTGTCCCCCGAGGGCTGTCGTCGGTCCCTCACATGTTGGACCCGGACCTCAAAGAGGTAGATGTCAAGGAGGAGTACCATCCTGATCTCATTCTTCCTGATGAGGAAGAGGAGGAGGAGGAGGAAGAATACCTTTCTTCTGACAGGACCGCTGCTTCTTCCATCAGCGAAGACTCTGTCAAGCACACCCCTAGGTCTCCTCCAGAGGACCCCACCTTCTTAAATATTATGAAGCAGCTGTCCTCAGCTATGGGGCTCCACACTGAGGAAGAGGATGTCACCAGGAAGGATTTAGTAGACTTCCTGGAGATCTGAGAGTCTCCTCCCGAGATCATTCCTCCTATTCTGCCTTACTGCTCACACCCTATACTGCCACATTGTTATTTATTGCTCATCTATAACATGTTATTTATGCTCATTGATATTCATCACTGTGTATTCTGTTTTTATCTCTGTAGGAATATTTGAGAGTCATTACTATTTTTCTTGATGTACATTGTAATAGATATGTAACTGTCATTTTGTTATATTGCTCATTCCATATTCCCCCAAATTCCCCTAGGTCACATCTGGAAACAAGCCCCAGCTCAGTGTGCCTTTCTACCAGTCTTTAAATAAATAAATAAATAATTTTTACCTGCTCTGAGGAATGCCACTACTGCAGCCTGGCACAGGTCTGACATGGTGCCAGCCAGGTCCCACAGGGCAAGTAAACGTTATCATGCCTCCAGGGTTTCCTCATTATGCTGTCCAGCCTGAAACCAATTCAGTGGTTGTTAAGGCAGCTTATGACAAGGATAGGGCGCCTAAGTACCTTAGTTCCCTGCCCCCGACAAGGAGTCATGCAGGATTGACCTTTGGGGTAAGAGGGTTTATGCCTACTCCACCCTTGGACTGAGGATTGTCAGTTACCTGTCCCATATGGTAAAGTACCAAATTACCAGCTGGAAGAAGGGCAAAGCCATTGCCCAAGCCCTCTCCGAAGGTATGCAAAAGCAGTAGATTCTTAAATGCTTGCAGGCTGCTGAGGACGTTAGCAAGCTCCTCCTGTGGGCCCTCTGATATTTCAGACACTTTTGCTAGAGCTGTTGCCACCAGCATTTGCCTACATCGGCACTCCTGGCTGAGGGTCTCCAGATTTGCTGCTGATGTTCAGCAGAAGATGCCTAATGCCCCCTTTAACAGATCTAAGCTTTTTGGTCCAGATGTCCAGGACATCATCAGTGACCTACAAGCATCTGGCAGGGCTCTGAAATCTGTTCACTCACTCTACCATAAGCAACCTAAAAGCAGGCAGTGCCCTCCCTTTTGTAAGGTATCCAACAGGCCAAGAGCAGCCTCTCAGCCTCAAGGCAAATGCAGAGCCTTCTCCGCCTTGCCTGCTTCCTTCACTGCTGGAGCTGTAGCTAAGCATCCCCGAAGTGACGGACCAGCCCGGCAGCTGGATCCACCTCTGCTTGACTCCGTGCCAAACCTTCCTCTTCGATTCACAATCAAGAGGTGGTGGTCAGAGGTCGGTTCTCCCTCCACCTCAATTAATGGAGGATCATCACAGTGGATGCCTGGATTCTGCAAACCTCCAACTACCCCCAGCCCACCCAGCTGTTCTCCAGGAATAGGTACAGTCCCTCCTGCACAAACAGGCCATTCAGCCAATGCCCAGGCACCAGAGGAGCAAAGTGTTTTTGTTCCAGGCTTTTCCTAGTCCCCAGAAAAACCAGAGAACTGAGGCTCATCTTAGACTTAAAGGACCTTAATCTGTATGTCCAGTACAAGAAGCTTCAAATAGTAACTTTGCCAGGTCTGATGCCCCTTTCAAGCAAGGCGACCGACTGTGTTCTCTGGACATGCAGGATGCATATCTGCACATCTCAGTGTTTCCTCCTCACAGGAGGTTCCACCGGTTTCTTTTTCAGGTGAGCATTACCAGTTCGAGGTGCTGACTTTTGGCTTGTCCTCTATGCTGCGGGTCTTTACCAAGTGCTTAGCAGCAGTGACTGCAGCCCTCAGAAGGGAGGGAATGGACATTTTCCCATACCTGGACAAGTGGTTCCTAAAGGCCCCATCCAGAAAATTGCTTCTGGGGACCTTAGAGAGAACTCTCCATCTGTTTCTTTCCCTGTGCATTACCGTCAGTCTGCCCAAGTCGGTCATGGTTCTGTCCCAAATACTGCAATACATAGGGGCAGTTCTAGACTCTGTGCAGGGGAAGGCTTTTCTGCCTCAAGCCAGGGTGGAATGCCTTATTGCTCAGGAGGTGGCCCAGAGCCATTACATTCTGGCCTGGGTGTACCTGAGACTGTTGGGTCTGATGGCAGCGGTCATACCCATTGTTCCCCTGGCCAGTTTCCTCATGCACACTCTCCATTGGACTGTCCACGTTCAGTGAGACCAGCATACAGATGATTTAGATCATTTAGGGCTGGTCTGTTCCCCCGTCTGCATAGTGCTCCAGTGGTGGATGGATCACCTTAATCTACTGCAGGGGGTTCTATTCCAGATTTCATCACCACATCAAATCCTTATCACGGATGTTTCCAGTTTGGGCTGGGGGGGCTCACCTGGGTCCCTTTCAAACTCAGAGTTTTTGGTCCCAGATCAAAGCCTCCCTGCATATCAATGTCCTAGAGATGCGGGTGGTTCTCTATGCCATGCAGGTCTTTCAGAATCACCTTCTTCCAGGCCAGTTGCTGATTCAGTGAGACAACATCAGTATAGTGTACTACATCAATAAGCAGGGGGGGGAAACGCATTCTTACCCCCTGTGCAGGGAGGCCATGAGAGTGTAGTATTGAGTGTTGGACCACAGCCTGACTCTTTCATCGGTCCATGTCCCAGGAGTGCTAAACACTGTGGTGGATAGCCTCAGCCGAACTCAGTCCAGCATGCATGATGGGAACTTCTCTCATCCGTCGCAGAAGAGCTATTTGGCAGATGGGGTCATCCAATGTTGGACCTTTTTGCGTCCCCACTGAACGCAAACCTGCCCAATTTCTGATCACTAAATCCAGGGCCTAGAGTTTTCAGGTGAGACGCGTTGTCTCTCTCCTGGAGCGGGAGGTTTCTTTATGCCTTCCTCCCATTTCCTCTGATTCCGAAGGTGCTAATCAAGCTGCAGTGGAGGGGGCCACTATGATTCTGGTAGCTCCATTCTGGCCCCGCCAGATATGTTTTCCTCTTTTACAGCAGCTGTTGGAGGAGGCTCAGGTTCCTCTCTCCCTCTGCATGAATCTGCTTACCCAGGATCAGGAGACCCTGGTCCATCCCAACCTCAGGTCCCTCCATCTGCATGCTTGGCTCCTGAGGACGTAGCTATTGCCAGATCTGGGGTTTCCAACAGAGTGGCAGAAGTCCTACTGGCCACCCAAAAGCCTTCCATCCAAGCCACTTATGCCATAAAGTGGAAGCAGTTTGCCATATGGGCTGCCAACCATAATCTGAACCATTTCACCTCTCTGGTGAACCAGATCCTGGACTATCTGATTTCTTTGTCTGACTCAGGTCTCCAGTACTCCTCCCTCAAGGTGCACCTTTCAGCTGTCTTGGCCTTTCATGAGCCCATGAGTGACCACACCATAGCTCACCTGGATGTCTTCTGTACCTTTCTGAGGGGCATCCTGCATCTGAAACCTCCAGTCCGTTCCACTGTCCCGGCTTGGGATTTGAATTTTGTTTTGGAGAAGTTGACCCTGTCTCCTTTTGGGGCAGCTGCAATTTGTGAGCTACACTTTCTCTCATGAAAAGCGTTATTTTTAGTTGCTATTACTTCTGCTCGAAGAATTTCAGAGCTTCAGGCTGTTTGGTGTGAGGAGCCTTATTTGATTTTTCACAAAGACGGGGTGTCTTTGTGCATGAATCCTAAGTTTCTTCCTAAGGTGGTGTCTGAGTTTACACTGAACCAATCTATTCATCTTCCTGTTTATTTTCTGGAGCATGCCAATCCAGGGGAAGCACTGCTCCATACGTTAGCTGTGCGCAGAACTATTACCTGTTTGAACCAAGGAATGTAGAAAGTCAAAGCAGTTGTTTTTCTTTCGCCCCAGGTAGAGAGGGCGTGCAGGCTTTCAAACAGGTTGGCTAACTGCATTGTGCTCTGCTACAACAGGTACGGCAAAGAATTGCCTGGAGCTGTCAAATCTCATTCTACAAGAGGCATGGCTACGTCTGTGGCTTGTTTCCGAGGGGTCTGAGCTGCTGACATTTGTGCAGCTGCCACCTGGAGTACCGTCCACACTTTTACCAAGCACCACAGTCTGGACATTGCCTCTAAAGCTCATGCAGGATTTGGCAGGGCTGTGCTGCAGGGCCTCCTGTCTTAAGTTTAGGGTTGACCTTCCTTCCAGACTGTTTGTTTACACCTGTAACTGCTTGGGACTCGTTCCTGTGGTGCAACCTCATGTCTGAAATACCCATGAAGAAGATAGAACAGTTATGTAAGAACTTACCATAACAGTAGATCCTTGAGGGGATCTTAGTCATCAGGTTTGTCTTCCCTCTCACCATCCCCCTTTTGGGGGGGGCTCTTTACTGGAACTGCCTATCTGGTGTATCCAGCCTTCTTTTTGGCCTGGGCACCTTTGTCTCCTCAGTCCCCCATGGCTAGAGCTATGCTCCCTTTGTCTCCTGGGGAAAGAATTGAGAAGAGAGTGAGTCCGCTCATACCTTTATAGGGTTGATGATATCATTGTATGACGTCAGCGTGGGTGGCCCCAGTTGTACTGCTGAAAATCTTCCATATGGGGATCCTGCTTCACCAATGGTGAAGTTCCTATGGTGAGACATGATGACTGAGATCCCCTCGAAGATCTACTGTTACAGTAAGTTCTTACTTAACTGTTCTTTTCTGGGAGCTCAGGGCAGTGACACAAACACCATTTAGTGGTACACTGCAAGATCATTTTTAAATAAAGAATATTGTGCTGTAGGGACACTTATATAGTGAAAACAACACAAAGCCTATTTTATGGTTCCACTGCTCTTTCAGGATATTACTGTAGATACACTAATTGCGGTTGGCATCTTATTTCATGAGACATCTCATAAAATAAGGGATGAAACATTCAGGTAAACACCAGGAACCATGTTGGTGGAAGACATGGCCCAGAGAGATGCATGCTTTTGTCCTGGAGCAGTCTGCTTGGAAAATTCACACTTGGTCATGTCTTTGTTTTCCAGTTTAGGGTTAACCCTCCTCATATTCTACTATTCCTTTGCAATCGTGGGGATGGAATTCTTCGCTGGGATCCTTTACCCCAACTGCTGCAAGTAAGTACCTTCACCCTCCTTGGGGATAGAGTTTAACCCTTTAATTGCTAACCATAGCATGTGTTGTCATGAGAAAGAATCTTTGCTCCACCAAATCACAAAATTTACTGCTCCGTTTTGTATTTATATATATATATCTATATATTATAGTGGCGCAGTAGCTTATTTCTGTTATGTTGATGATTATAGTGAGTATGGTGTTCAGTGTTAAACCTCTGACTTTGCACAATAATATCTTTGGCACCATTTGATGGGTAACATGTCAATTGAGCGAGGAAATATGGGTGAGGCTATTTGGGCGAATGAATTGTGGTGACCATGAAATGGGCAACTGCATTAACAGTGACAGGAGCATTTGCGTGACTGCACATTTCGGCAAACATATTGATAGCCTATGCAGGTGTTCAGGTGCGGCATGGTGTAGGAATCCTAGAGCTGGGGGGGGGGACAGGGTTGCGGTGCCGTCTGCGTAACATGGGTGCACCTGTGGGTTTCAGCTCTTGTGAGATGCAGCAGTGGGGGGGAGGAGAGTAGAAATGCAGCTGGATTTTTCAGTTCCTTTGTTGATGGATGTTCATCACACCACCTGCTGGGATACACTTGCAGGGATGGGAGTCAGCAGAGAATATGCACACTATAAGGGAAAAGGTTGCAACTGTGTTGAACTCCCTGATTCCTGGGTGGGTGTCTAGCACACAGACCCACTCCCCATTCCCTATGTCATCTGAAGAAGGTGTCATGGAAGGTGCATGTTCACAAATCAGATTATGTCTTGTTTGATCTGGGGGGTGTTGTAAAGACCTCCGTAAATAAATGTAACATATTCACTATAATTACAGTCACCGCAATATGCAGTCCCATGAATTACAGTTGCTATTATGGATTTGCTCAAATTGAAATCTCCCAAATGACATGGAACCAATTTGACGAAATGAGCTGAAATTTTGCATGTGTTGTCTGGGAGGCAAGGTCTTGATTTGTGGAAATTTTTGTGACAGCGGCTTGTGCAGTTCCTGAGATCCACATATGTCATTTTTCGTAAAAGGCGAACTTTTTTCCAATACTTAACATGTTTTGGTTTTTTTTTGGTCTCATTTACATGGAACGGAATTTTTTCCCCAGACTTGCAGGGGACATGCGTCATGTCCTAAGGCAGTGCCTTTGCTAGGTCTGGTGGAAACAATATTAAATGGTTCCAGAGCTACAAAGCTTTAAAATTTAGTGTTTTCTGTTCTGAGCATGTGCAGTAGGGTTTTTGAGATAACGTTCTGGTGCGAAATGAAAAAATTGATGTGGTAGATACCCATTTTTGATTTTGCTACCACTTGCTTGGCAGGGCACCAAACCTTTTTTTTTTTTTTTTTGAAATTGTACTTTATTAAATTTTTCCACAATATTCATAACAAAGTAAAACATAAAAAAGACGGATACAGAGGAAATCTCAGGACATTGAAAATAAGCAGGATTCACAATGAAGGAAAGGAGGAAGAGAAAAAAAAATTTATACAACCCCCAAACCCTTAGTACCCAATCTCCCCGTCTTACTCCACACTTAATTACTTACTTAACTTGGTTTAGTAAAGTCTAAACAATATAAGGATCGGTGTGCCCTATTACAGCAACCAATGTAGGCGCCACCTTGGATCTCCTTCAAAATGAAAAGATAATCAGACCTTTCATAGGTCTGAGGATTTATTTTCCTTTTCTATTTAGGCGGTATTGGCTCTCAACCAAAAACTCGTCAGTTACTTATTTAGACCTACTAAATTAATCCTCCCCTTCCCTCCCTCCCTCCTGGTGGGCGGCATTCCTTATGCTGCTGAGTTAGAACCTATCTTTGACTGCTTCTGTATTTCTTTGTTTCAACCAAGGGGCCAGGTTTGCCCGAAAGAGCGACCTTCGATTGACTCTTAATCCAAAGCTTCCTGGCCAGCACCTCCAAAACATCCTCCCCTTTTAATGCTTGATATTTGAAATAAGGCAGCCATCTATCCTTGAACCTATCTGTCTGCTGAGCCAGACTTGCAGTCAACCTCTCCATTATTTTCATCTGGTCAATAATCATCAACCACTGCTCCAGAGTGGGGGATACCTTATCCATCCATCTCTTTGTAATAGCCTTATGAGCAGCTGCAATAAGAATCAAAAACAGGTATTTCATCGACTGAGTCCCTACTGCGGGGCTCCCCCAATATGAAGAATCTGGGATGACCCGAAATTCCCGTATCCAGGATTTGTCCTATGACTTGGATCACACGATTCCAGAATCCCTTAATTTTGGGGCAACCCCAGAATATATGCTCATGTGAACCAACCATTTCACACCTCCTCCAGCACGCGTCTGATTTATTATGACAGTAATGCTTTGTGATAGTGGGCGTTCTAAAGTATCTAGCGAGGGTTTTCCATCTGAACTCCCTCCAAGAAGGGGAGGCTGATGTCTTGCTAACCATTTTCCATATCAGTTCCCACTTTGGTTTCTCTTCTTCACAGTCCAACTCCCTTTCCCACCTTGCCTGGATATTAATTCTCTGCTCCATTTCCCCTACCCCCAGTCGCATATAACTTAGAAATCAAGTGTGTCTGTTGCTTTGACCCCTTAAGCAATTCCTGAACCAGGTCCAGGAAGTGCTGGGGCCAACCTTTACTTTCTTCCACGCAACCCTTCTCCACGGCCTGCATAAAGTGCCTAATCTGCAAATAGCCATAAAAGTCGACTGACGGAATATTAAATTCCTGCTGTATTTGCTCAAAACTTTTCATGCTATCGCCAACTAACAACTGGTGAAATTCCTTAAGCCCTAGCTTAGCCCAACGTCTGAAAAGGGAGTTCTCCTTTCCTGGCAAGAAATTTATGCTTTCTATTATGACACCCTGTCTGGTTAGCCACGATTGCAACTTCAGCTCCCTCACCACCTGAGTCCAAATTTGGGCTAGAGTTCTCAGCCCAGGTGTCCTTGGTGCAGGCCTGGATTCCGAGGAGGATTAGATTAAATACCACTATTCGAAATGTATATGGCGTAGCTGTCTTACTTCCATCTCAACCCAGCTTAGTTTCTGATCCCTAGAAGTTACTGACCCCAGGTATTGCAATTGTGCTGCCTTATATTTCTTCATATCTGGAATCCCTAGGCCGCCTTTCCCCCTTTGGTAGCTTTAGTAAACCCCAGCTTAACCTTGTTTTTTTCCCCGTCCACACAAATCTACTGATTATCTTCTTTACCTCCACCCAGAACTCCTTAGGGAGTATCAGAGGAAGTGCATCAAAAAGGAAGAGGAATCTTGGGAGCAGGTTCATCCTCACTGTTTCCACCCTACCTGCCAAGGATATTGGGAGAGCCGCCCACCTACCACAATCCTTCCTTATTTCTCCTAATTTCCCGAAATTACTTTGGAACAGTTTTCCCAAGTCTTTTGTTATTTGAGTTCCTAGGTATCTGAATTCCCTTGTCCCGCATCTTAAGTTTGAATGCAATTTACCTTTAATGATTCCCTTTCCCCCCAGCACCATTATTTCTGATTTCGTTTCATTAATTTTAAACCCTGACAGCACTCCGAACTCCTCTAAAAGCCTCATGGCAGCTGGTAGAGAGGTCTCTGGGTCTGATAGGTACAGTAAGGTGTCATCCGCATAGAGAGATATGCGGTTGTCCACCCCTCCGACCATTATTCCCGAGACATGCTCCGTGTCCGAGAAGCTTCTGCCAGCAGTTCCATACTAAGCGCAACAACAAGGGAAGAGGACATCCCTGTCTGGTGCTTTTAATCTGAAATGGTTTTGAGAAAAGGCCATTTACTCTGACCCTTGCCGATGGGTTGGCATATAATGTTTTAATCCACGCTTGAAATTTGGGGCCCAACCCGAACTTCTGTAATACCACCTGCAGATATTCCCATTCGAGGTGATCAAACGCCTTTTCTGCATCTAATGTGACCACTAACCCTGTCCCCCTCTCCTTATCTACCTGGAAATTATTTATAATTGTAATCAGCCTTCTGACATTGTCTTGCAGATGCCTGCCTGGGATAAAACCCGTCTGGTCTGGGTGTACCAGCTGGGTTATTACCTTTTGCAATCTATTAGCTATTAACCTAGCCAATATTTTGGCGTCCACATTTAGTAGGGAGATGGGGCGGTAATTGCCACATTGGGTGGTATCTTTGTCCGGCTTAGGGATGAGAGTGACTGTGGCCTGCTGCCATGTGTCTGGGGCTTCAGAGGCAATGTGTGCACTGTTGCAGACTTGCAGCAACACAGGGGAAAGCACATCCTCAAACACCTTATAATACTCCGCACTGAACCCGTCTGGGCCTGGGGCTTTATTATTTTTTAACTGCTTAATTACCACCTCTAACTCAGCTTGGGTGAATGTGCGATCTACCTCCTCCTGCAGTTCCCTTGAAAGCTTTGGTAGGTTTAGGCCCGTGAGAAATCTTTCAATTGCTTCCGACTGCTCCATCTTAAGCTCTGACTTATAAAGCTCATAGTACTCTCTGAAACTTTCTGTGACTTGGGCAGGTTCAGTGATTAAACTTCCATTATTCTTTGGGTTTTTAATTCCTCTTATAAACCTATCTGCCTCTTGCTTTCTCAACCTGTAGGCTAGCAATTTTCCTGCTCTGTTACCGTCTACATAGAATTTCTGTGCTAGGAATCTGAGGGTATTTTCAGTCCTATATGTTAATAGTTTATTCAACTGCTCCCTTGCTTCCCTTAGTTGCTTTAGGGTATCACTTTTTTTTCCTTCCTTATGTGCCCCTTCCAATTCCTTAATCCTACTTTCCAACCTTTCCTGCTCCTGACCGCTAACCTTTTTTTGATAAGCCGCATATGCGATGATTTCCCCCCTAACTACCGCTTTCAACCCATCCCATGCGTACTTAACCCGCAATCCCTCCGTCCAATTTTCCTTCACGTAGTTTTCTATTACCTGTTTAATTTTGGCGACAAACTTTTTGTCACCCAATAATCCTGCGTTCAGCCTCCACAGAGACTGTTTGTATAACGGCCCGAGTTTGATTGTGAGGCTCACTTTTGCATGATCCGAGATAACTATGGGGTATATCTGCTGGTCTACTATTGAACTTTCCCATGCTTTTTGTGTATAGAACCTATCTATACGTGAATACGAGTTCTGAGAATGGGAGTAGAAGGTAAAATCTCTGCTAGTCGGGAATTTTTGCCTCCAGGTGTCTATTAGGCCTGTTTCCTCCCTCAGATGTGATAATGTTTTTGGCCCTACACCTCTTTCCTTATTCTCCCCCTTAGTTGACCTATCCACCCATGGGTCTTCCACACAGTTCCAATCTCCCCCCATAATCACTTGCCCCTCTGGTAGCAATGCCACCACCCCGAAGAGCAGTCGGAAAAATTCAGACGTAGAAGGCGTGGGAGCATACAAATTAACCACATGGATTAGTCTGTCCACCATTTTCAATGACAGTATCACCCACCTGCCCTCCTCGTCCGAGCGAGCCCTCTGGAGAGTTGCCCCCAAACCCTTTCTCACCAATATGGCTACCCCGGCCTTCTTCGCCTGCTTATGTGAGGAGGCATAGACTTCGCCCACCCACATACACCTCAATTTTTTATGCTTCTCTTCTGAAAGTCTAGTTTCCTGCAATAGCCCAATATCGCATTTGGTCCTTGCAAGATCCCTTAGCACCTTATGCCTCTTGACTGGGGTTCCGAGACCTTTAACATTAAGTGAGGTTATTTTCAGTGTGCCCATCTTTGTTAGGTTTACCTTCTTTTGGTTTTACTAAGACATCAGCCTCCCTCTCTTTCCCCCCACTTCTGGGGTTTTTCATTTTCTGAAGCCTAGGTCGTCTACAACAACCTCGCCCTACTTTGGAATGCCGCTCACCATATTCCCTTTTTAAGCCACCCCCCCCCCCAATTCCCCCATACAGCCATCAAACTATGTACATATAGACCCATGGGAGTCTCAAGCGGAGGGACACTCCCTCCGCCCAGGAGCATGAGCTAATTCAGCTCCTCACCTTCTACCCTCCCCCGGTAGGGCAGATAGGTGGTCTCCCAGGGTGGGCTAATGACGGGAGCAACAAAACAATCGGGTGGAGTAATAAAAACTCCCCCCAGAGGGTCACTCGCCTGAAATCACAGGTCCAGATGATCCCCACTTGTTAAACTCCTCGTCAATGTGACATCCGGTCGCGGTGCACTCCATATATCTGATAGGAGGTGGGGGTTGCCCCCACGGCGCGTGGAAGGTCCCCCTTCCCCTGATCCAAACATGGTGCCAGCTGTTAATTAGGCTGGCCATTTATACAATATTTTCCCTTTTTCAGTCGGTTATGTCTCATTTTCCATAGTCCCTTCCCCTCCCACAAGAAGGGAAGAAGCACCAACTACTGAAAAAGGGTTTTTTAGTTGTAAGTCCATTTCCAGTTCCATGAACCATTTTCCAGCTCCCTTAAGACCCACCAATGCCAGTCCATAGTCCGCCAATTTCAAAATATTTCCAATATAGGGACGAGAATTTAGGAGATTCAGTCACTTCGTTACACACATTACCGAGATGACCAAAGAGTTCCATCACCCCTTACCCACCACTTTGGACATCAGCAGACCCTTGTTGAGATGAAGAAGGTCCTGATACAGCTGCTCTCCTGGGCCCTTATTCCGGGAATGGGTCGGTTCCACCTCCCCCCTTTTCTTTTCCTGTAGACCACTTCAATTGAAGCATCGCTTGCTCTGTTTCTTCCTGTCATATCCGGAGAGAGACTCAGCTTTCTGCAACTGCTTGCTAGCCTCGCCCAGGGAATCGTACAGCTTGACCCCTGTAGGCCAGTGGACCAGTAGTTTTGCTGGGTACCTCAGATAAGCCTTGATATTTTGCTCCTTTAACTGTTTTATAACTGCCAGCACCTTCTTCCGTTTTGCCATTGTAACCGGTGGGAAGTCATGATCCACAAAGACCCTTTTGCCATCCAGATTCAGGTCCCTTTTGGCCCATGCTTTTCTGAGAATCATTTCCTTCACTGGAAATCTGGCAAACTTCACCAGTATTGATCGCGGTGGTGCATCCTGCTTGACCTGGGGGTCAGGACACGGTGGGCTCTTTCCACATCCAAAGGCTCTGTTTCTGGGATGTCTAATTCCTGCCTGAGCTAAGTTTTAATAAATTCCACTACGTCTGCTTGTTCTGCCCCCTCCGGGAAACCAAAAATGCGGATAGTTTTTCTCCTCCCTCTGGCTTCAGCATCTTCTGCCCTAGCTGTGAGCTCTCTCTCTCTCTCTGGCTAGATATATTATCGCACAAATTATTTTCATTTGGTCCGCTCTCATAGTGTCTAAATTAGTCTCCAGATCTGCTGTCCTTTTTTCCAAATGCTTTAAGTCTTTTTTAATATCTTTAACATTGTTATCTATGCGATGCAGCATTTTTAAAATGTGGGCCGTGGCCCGCCCATCCAGCGAGCTTGCTCTTGAGGTGTTCCCCTCCTCCTCCCCTGCAGAGCCTGCAACTGACTCCGAGGCCCTGGACATAGGCGTGCTCGGGCTCCGATCTTCGCGTTGCCTCAGTCCGCCCGACGGTCTTTTGGCCTCGACCTTCTCGCCGACAGCGGGGCTCTCCCTCAGCCTTCCCTTGCTGGAAAAGTTGGTCTCTGGCTGCAATGGCACCGTATTTCGCCTTAAATGAGCGCTACCGTCTCGGAGCTCGGCTTTCAAGCTGCCATGCCGAGCGGTGACGTCACCGGAAACCCAAACTTTTTTTTTGTGCTGTGCCAACCGCCACCTTGTTGATTTATTTCCACAAACTAACAAGTAATGGTGGGCGAAGTGGGCAGAATTCGCTTTGTGGAGAAATCCGCGAAATTCCACCCACTTCGAGTAGCCAAATGCTAAATTGCACCTGGTGGAGTGGCGAAATTTCACCTGGCAGAATGCAAAATTTCACCTTCCCGGCAAAATTTGCCTTCCATGGTGACATTTCGCCTTCCGTCTATGGGCGAAATTTAAACCGTAAAGTTAAAACTAGATCCCTGGTGGCTAGCAGTCCCTCCCCCACCTGTCCCACATGTATAGAAAATCCCTGGTGGCTAGTGGTCCCTCCCCCCACCTGTCCCACATATAATAATAATTATCCATGGTGGCTATGGCCCCACCACCAAGCTGTCAATGAATGAGGTTCATTGACAGCACTGTCGGCGGGCTGGCCCTGGAGGAGAGAGGAGGGCTGTTCCAGTCTGCTGCTGCCGGACGGATTTAGGATGGGGGTGGTAGCGGGGTTGTGGCAGGGACATCTGGGGGGGGCACTGGATCACCAGGGATTTATTTTGAACTGGGAAGGGGATTGGGATCGGGAAGGGGTTTCATTACAAAACCACTAGACCACCACAGATTTTTTAACAGGAATCGGAGAAGGAGATGCAGTCGGAGGGATGCGGGTTGGGGGGGTTACTGTACATTTCCGCGGCTGACAGATTACCGGGTGGAGGGAAGGGACCACTAGCCACCAGGGATCTAGTTTTATAACTTTTTTAGTTGTTTTTATTGATACAAAATTTTGCCCATGGACAGAAGGCTAAATTTTGTTGGAAGGCGAATTTCAGCCTTCTGCGAGAAAAATTCGCGAAGTGCTCCGCGATGCGCATTTTACCACTTCACCAGCACTCCGCGGCCGAAATTTAAATTCGCTGCATCACTACTAACAAGCATGGAAAATACATAGAAATGGTGGCATTTTAAAAAACAAACATCAGAACCTAGCTAATCGGGACCAGCTTAGCAAGAGGAGCCGTTCCCCATGTTCTTTGTATAAGAACAGTAGGAATTTCTTGACTTCTGCAGCCGCAGCTGGAATTCATGCTGCAGGCTTCAGTGTGAGCTATGAGCCACTATTTCCCTGGTGTCTAGTGACACCCCCACCCTTCTGATCGCAATCCCCTTGATCAGATAATCTTTCCCTGGTGCCTAGTGGCAACTCCCACAGCTTATTTAGTCAGAATAGCCTAACTCAAATGCAACATCTCACGTTCAGTGGAGCCTTGCTTTTTCTCATTTTTGCAGTCTGGTGAATTGGAAAATATGGTTGTTTGCTTAAGGGCACACAATGAGTATTTTGGCTTTAACGTGATTTGAACCTGATCACCCAGTTCCTGGACTGTTCTACAGTTCTAACCACTTGACCACATTTCCTCATAAGTACGTCTACAAGGGTTTTTTACTACGTTTCTTCTCTGACAGGTGTTTGAGATTGTGCATCACTATTATTTTAGTATTTTTTTGGGATGCAGAGTTGTTATCCCTGTCTTTCTTGTGATATGAAGGCAGTGGCATGCAAAGGAACAGCCGTTTCTGAGTAGGAAACCTACATGGTGATAATTATTGACGAGCTTTGTGCGTTTATCTTCTCTGCTATCGCTGTTTCACGTTACACGTGAAAATCAAACTGTTATCAATATAGCAACTGATAGTAAAATAATTGATTATTTGGGGAACACTTTTCCAGAATTCCCAGCAGCTTGGCTGAAATGTGTTGACCCTTGAAGATAATCTATGCCAAGCTGGTGTTGGTTGACATGGTGACAAGGATAGGAGGAGGAGGTGGAGAGCTATTAAAAAGGACAAAGGTCATTTCACTAGCCCTGTTCACTCAGGCTTGCTCACACACTTTATATGTACTTTGAACTCCTTGTCTAATTGCACATTTCTGCAAATTTGTACCCATTTGAATGCCCCCCTGTATGAAAATAATATATTCCTGGTGTCTAGTGGGACCCTCCCCTACACCCACTGATCGCCGTCCCCATAATAAAATAATTTCCCTGGTGTCTAGTGGCACCCCCACCCACTGATTGCTGTCCCCATGATAAAATAATATATTCCCTGGTGTCTAGTGGCAACCCCCACCCACTGATTGCTGTGGGTGGGCAGAGGGAGACTGTGAAAAGGCAGAGATACTAAAAAAATATTTTTGCTCAGTATTTACAAATGAAGAGGGGGAGGTACATAAAACAAATAGTAGTAACACTCTGGATACAGAAGTTGATACCAGCCCATTTACAGAAGAAAGGGTTCTGAAAGAACTCTTAAAACTGAAGGTGGACAAAGCAATGGGGCCTGATGGGATTCATCCCAGAATTCTAAAGAGCTAAGGGTAGAACTAGTGACACCACTGACTACCCTTTTAACAAATCATGGGAGGATGGGTGGTACCCGAGG
This sequence comes from Neoceratodus forsteri, assembly GCA_016271365.2. Taxonomy (NCBI): domain Eukaryota; kingdom Metazoa; phylum Chordata; order Ceratodontiformes; family Ceratodontidae; genus Neoceratodus; species Neoceratodus forsteri. The sequence goes on along the minus strand of JADMNL010000027.1, from coordinate 121,775,306 downwards.
ACTGGAAGAGGGCAGATGTGATTCTCCTTCACAAAAGTGGGAGCAAGGCAGAAGCAGGAAACTACAGACCTGTTAGTTTAACCTCAGTGATAGGGAAAATGATGGAATCACTTCTGAAGGAAAGAATTGTCAGTATCTAGAGGCCAGAAGGGCACAGGACCCTAGGCAGCATGGATTCCTGGCGGAAGGTCATGCCAGACAAATCTGATGGATTTCTTTGACTGGGTGACCAAAGTAGTAGATCAGTGAGGGGCTGTGGACATGGCCTACCTAGACTTTAGCAAGGCATTTGACTGAGTCCACACAAAAGATTAATATACAAGTTAGCCAGCTTGGGCGTGGGTCCCAAGATGACAGCCCTGGTAAAAATTGGCTGGAGAATAGGACACAGAGGTAATAGTAAATGGAGTCCACTCAGAAGAAAGAAGGGTTACTAGTGGGGTACATGAAGTTCAGTATTAGGCCGGTCCTCTTCAATGTCTTTATAAGCGACATTGCGGAAGGACTGGAAGGAAAAGTATGTCTCTTTGCAGATGACACTAAGATCTGCAGCAGAGTTGATGCACAGGGTGGGGTGGAAAGGATGAGAAGGACTTGGCAAGGTTAGAGGAATGGTCAAATGTAGGCAGCTTAGATTCAATGCTAAAGTGCAAGGTAATGCACCTGGAAACAAAACCAGGGAAGAGTACACAATGGAGGTGAGATACTAACAACAACAAAATGGAAAGGGACCTGGGGGTAGTCATATCAGATGACCTAAGGTGGGCAAGCAATGTGAGAGGGCAGCAAGGAGGGCTGGGGGTTACTGGGATGCATAGGGAGGCATTACCAGTAGAAAACAGGAAGTTATTATCCCTCTGTACAGACAGCTGGTGAGACCCCATCTGGAGTACTGTGTGCAGTTCTGGAGACCCAATCTCCATAAAGACATAGACAGGATGGAAGCTGTCCAGAGGAGGGCAACTAAAATGGTGCAGGGTCTGCACGGAAGACATATGAGAGAGACTTAAGGAGCTTAATATGTATAGCCTCGAGGAAAGGAGGAGAGGGGGGACATGATAGAAACTTTCAAGTACCTCAAGGGAATCAACAAAGTCAAGAGGGTAGCATATTTCAAAAAGAGGTGTGCAAGAACAAGGGGCACAATTTGAAGATAGAGGGGCTCAGAGGTAATTTAAGGAAGTATTTTTTCACAGAGAGGTTGTGGATGCATGGAGCGCCTTCCGCGGAGGTTGTGGAGTCAAAATCAGTGGTGGAATTCAAGCATGCATGGGACAGTCATAAGGCAATTCTAGGGTGTGGGGGTAAGAAGAAGTAGGCTGCTGGTTAACTAGGATCTGCAGCTTATCCAGTAGGTAGGGAAATGGGCAGACTGGGTGGGCCAAGCGGTCCTTATCTGCCATCAAATTCTATGTTATGTTTCTATGTTAAAATAATATATTCCCTGGTGTCTAGTGGCACCCCCCACCCACTGATCGCTGTCCCCATGATAAAATAATATATTCCCTGATGTCACGTGGCACCCCCACCTGCCAGTCGCCATCCCCGTAATAAAATCATTTCCCTGGTGTCTAGTAGCCCCCCATTGCTGCCGGAATCTGCAGTAAAGAAAATGGTCCCTCGATGTTTTTTTTTAAACCTGCAAAAAAGAAAACAGTCCCTCGCTGATCAGCCCCCCCACCACATCTCACTCAGCACCCACCACCCCACACACCCCAGTAAATCCCCACACACCCTCACTCACCTAAACAAGTCCCAGGTTCAAGATCCACTCTCCAATCAAAGACACGTCTTGCAGCTGGAACCACCAACTGCAATGTGAGAAACTAAGGTAAATGTGGATCTTCTTCAAGGGTATCTCAGTCATCAGGTCACACCAGGATCCACACGGAAGATTTTCAGCAGTACAACTGGGGCCGCCCATGCTGATGTCATGTGATGATGTCATCAACCCTATAAAGGCATGAGTGGCACCGCTCCATCCTTAGTTCTTTCCTGCCATCAACTTGCTCGCATAGGTCTCCTCAGAAGCTCCATTGCAGTTTTGTGCCTTTTTCAGCCTACAGCTTTTTTTTTTTCATTTACCTTAGAATCTCTTTTAAAAGAGATTCTTTCTTTTGTTTATGTCAAGAGTTAATCTTTCAACTTCTCTCTTCTGTCACTGCTACTGTGGAAAGAAGATTGCCTCCACAGGCCAACACTCTCTCTGTGTCTGCTGTCCTGGGCTTGACCACGAAGTTTCTGACTGTGAGCTCTGCCAGATGTTTAATCAAATAACCCTAAGACGACACAAAAAGACTGTCAGAAATGTTCTAATAGAACAACAGGTAGCCAGTTCTGGGCAGGGGTCCTCCAGGGTCCTAGCCTCTCAGCTGCCAGCAGGGTCGTTGAGCTCCCAGGCCTCTAAAGTCTAAGACAAATCCTTGGGGAAAAGCCACAAAAAGGACTGGGATCAGGACTGCAGTCCCTGGCGGTGGTCTCGCTCTCTGATGGCTTCCTCTTCTTTGTCTGGAGCTTCTTCGTTGGCTGCGGCTGCATCGATGCATAGGTCCACTATCCAGGTCTCTGTGCTCACCAAACCTATACCAAAAGCACTCCCATCCAATACCCAAGGTGGTTGGCCATCGACCTCCAGGTTGTCAGCCTCTCCTTCATCGATGATGAGCTCATTGTCAACAGCTTTCCCAATGAGGCCTGATCCCAGTTTAGTCCCTCGGGTTACAGCTTCTTCAGCTCCTCAGGGCTCCACCAACGGGTCGTTGCTACCTGCGCCATCGCCCCCCCCCGCCGTTGACGCAGTCTTCGATGGTCGTCAACCTTAATGAGATCTTGACTAAATTCACTTCGGTGATTGTACACCAGCTTGGTGCCTTTAAGCCTTCGTCTCCGGCACTGTCGACCGCAACTTCACTGTCCTCGACTCCTAGGTGGCTGTGGGCAGCCCCCTGCAGGCCGTCGTTGGTCCCTCACATGTCAGACCTGGACCTCGAAGAGGTCAGCGTCAAGGAGGAGTACCATCCTGATCTCATTCTTCCTGATGAGGAAGAGGAGGAGGAAGACCACCTTTCTTCTGACAGGTCCACTGCTTCCTCTATCAGTGAGGACTCTGTCAAGCACACCCCTAGGTCACCTACACAGAACCACCACTTTCTTCAGTATTATGAAGCAGCCTTCCTCAGCTGTGGGGTTCAAGAGTCAGGAAGAGGATGTTACCAGGATTTAGTGGACTTCCTGGAGATCCCAGAGTCTCCTCCCAAGATCATTCCTCCTATTTTTCCTGCTCTGAGGAGTGCCACTGCAGCAGCCTGGCACAGGCCTGACATGGTGCCAACAATGCCCAGTAGGGCAGCTAACACCCCCCCAGGGTTTCCCTCATTATGCTGCCCAGCTTGAACCTGATTCAGTAGCTATTAAGGCAGCTCATGACAGGTCTAAGGCAGCTAAGCACCTTAGTTCCCTCCCCCCTGACACGGAGTCATGTAGGATTGACCTTTGGGGTAAGAGGGTTTATGCCTCCTCCACCCTCGGGCTGAGGATTGCCAGTTACCTGTCCCATATGGTAAAGTACCAAAGTACTAACTAGAAGAAGGGCAAAGCCGCTGCCCAAGCCCTCCCAGATGTTATGCAAAAGCAGGAGATTCTCAAATGCTTGCAGGCCGTTGAGGAGGTTACAAGGACCTCCTGCGTGCCCTCTGTGATATTTCGGACACTATTGCTGGGGCTGCTGCCACCGACATTTGCCTACGTAGGCACTTCTTGCTGAGGGTCTCTGGATTTGCTGCAGATGTGCAGCAGAAGGTGCTTAATGCCCCTTTTAACAGCTCTAAGCCTTTTGGTCCAGCTGTCCAGGACATCTTCAATGACCTACAGGCATCTGGCAGGGCTCTGAAATCTGTTCGCTCGCTCTACCATACACAACCTAAGAGCAGGCAGCACCCTCCTTTTCGTAAGGCACCCAGTAGGCCAGGAGCAGCCTCTCGGCCTCAAGGCAAACACAGAGCCTCCACTGCCTTGCCCGTCCCCTCCTTTGCCAGAGCTGCAGCCAAGCCTTTATTTATTTATTTGTTCATTCAATCTTGGATTACAATACCTTTGAGCTGAAGACCGTTCTTTTACAAAGGTTCCACGTCGTAAAGGGTGGTTATTGTTACACAAGGTCCCTACACCCTAATTGGTACCCTCAGAAGTACACCGTAGACAGCTAGCACTTAAGCATATGTTATACTAACATTTAGGGCTAAGGGCATCTACCGTACAAAAGTAGATGTCAGGATGTGAATGCATATTGTTGTAATACACTTTGCTTGCTAATACATATATTCTGCTATGTATTTTCTGTGTATTTCTTACTTGTAAGATGCCAAGGCACCTGTGTCCTTGGAATAATTATAATATGTAAGACAGCATTGCCACCTTTTGGTGATTTATACTACTACACTGAGTTATGTAAGACTCTGTATAAGAACTCTTTTACTCCACCTGGAGAAAATCTGTTCCACCAGAATTTTGGCAGTAGTTTTTGCAGTGCATGTCTTAGTGGGGAAAGCTTCAACCCACTTAGAGAAAAGGTCACTTACCACAAGAGCATACTTGTTATTTCTGCTGGTGTTGGTCAGAGGACCAATGAAATCAATCTGTATGGCATGCCAAGGGCCAGAGTGTTGTTGTGGTAAGAGTTTGGCATTTTGTTTGGTAGGGATGGGGTTGTTTTGCACACAAACAAGGCAGTTGTCTATGTATTGTTTAACATCTTTGGTGATGCCAGGCCACCAAGCGGTGGTCTTGAGTCTTTGGAGGGTATTTTCCACTCCCTGGTGTCCACCAGTGGGGGTGTCATGCACTTGGTGCAAGAATTCAGATCTTAAGTGTCTGGGGACCACCCACAAGTTGTGGTGGAGTCATCTGGTTGAAACCAGATGAGCTTGTCATCTGGTGACAAGCTTAGCTTACCTTCATGCCTCCGATAGGGGTTGTGTGTGGGAAGTTTCTCTTCGGTACCCTTGTCAAGGAATCTGAACACTTCTTTAAGTTCAGTGTTAAAATGCTGGGCTGCGGAGAGGTCCAAGGGGGAAAAAGGTTCAGGTTTCTTCCTGAGTGCTGCAATCTGTACAGCTGCATTGGCCTCTGGATGGTCCATCATCCAGATGTCCCCCCCCCGGCCCCTTCCTTAGCAAGGGTGTCTGCTGTGTCATTGAAGGCATGGTAGGGGTCATGGAGAGAGTGAGCTTGGACTTTGTGTACATAGAGTTTGTGTGCAAATTTTTGTGCCAGTGAATGTATGTATATTACCAATTCCTTGTATTTCACTGGGCTGACATCAGAGGAAAGGAAGGAGTTCTTCTGCCAGAAAGGAAGAAATTCTGTAAGAGAACAACAAACCCAGTTAGAGTCTGTAAAAATGATGGTATCCTTGGTTCCATGCTGGATGAACTCGAGGGCACAGGCCACCGCTGCCATCTCTGCATATTGTGATGATGCTACACTACAGCGCTTAGATATTTTGACAGTGTTCCCATAAGGGTAGATCACTAGGATGCCCATCCCTGCAGTTTGTTCTCCCTGATAGTAGGATGCTGAACCATCAGTAAAGACACGACACAAAGAAGTGTTGTCAAGTATTTGTGGCGTGGCAGGGAGGAAAGGACCTGGATCTGGAAGATCAGGTGACTGTAGTGTACAGTCATGGGGTTCTCCCTGGTAAAGGAAGCCATGAGCTAACGTAGATGGAACTTTAGTCAGTTGTACCTGTATATCTCTGTCCTGGAGAAGAAGTGACCAGTGTGTCAGTCTGGTATTAGAGACTGATTCATCCTTCACTCTATCTGAGAGCAGAAAGGTAGATGGGATGTGGTTGGTGTTGATCAGTGGTGAGTACCCAGTGATATACAGGAAGTGCTTGACAGCCCAGTAGGTGGCTAGAAGGTTCCTTTCGCAAAGGCCGTACTTCTGTTCCACTGGGGTCAAGAGCTGTGAGGCATATGCAGTGGGTCTCAAGGTGCCATGCACCTTCTGGGCCAGCACTGCTGACATGGCAATGTCAGAGGTGGCGCATTCCAGATGGAATGGTAGTGCTGGATTGGGGTTCACCAGACCTGGGGCGGAGGCCAAGGCCTGCTTCAGTGATGTCACAGCCTGGGTGTGTATGGGCCCCCAAGTCCATGGTACGTCCTTTTTGAGTAACTCGTACAGAGGAGCAGCTTTCTGAGCAAAATTACAAATAAAATCTCTCGAATAATTCACCATACCTAGAAACCTTCAAAGAGTTGCCACACTGGTGGGTAATGGCAAGTCTTGCAATCCCTGTACCTTCTTCCAGGTAGGGCTTCGACTTTGGTCAGTTATTTTTAGACCCAGGAAGACTACTTCTTTCTGACACAGTTGTGCTTTTGCTGGGTTGCATTTCAGGCCTGCTCTCTGAATGAGAGTCAGTAGTTCATCCAAGAGATCCAAATGTTGTTCCTGTGTGGCTGTTGCCAACAGCAGGTCGTCCACATATTGCAAGATACATTGGGGAGTAGAGAAACTCTCGAGGGCATCCATCATGTGGCGATGGAACAGGGATGGACTGTTATGGAATCCTTGTGGCAAGCAAGTCCATGTGTACTGTCTTCCTTCAAAGGTGAAGGCAAACTTATATTGACTCTTAAGGGCCAATGGCAATGACCAAAAACCATTGGAAATGTCCAGGGCACTGAACAATTTCAAATCAGGGGTCAGAAGTCGTAGCACATTTGGTGCTGATGCCACAGTTGGAGAACAACTGAGGGTGACCTGATTCAGTTTCCTGTAGTCAATAGTAAGTCTCCAGGCACTTGTGGGTTTCTACACGGGCCACACTGGGGAGTTGGCAGTGGAAACAAGTTCTGATTACTCCTTGCTTGAGGAGTCACTTGATCGTCTCTCTGAGGGAAGACAAGGCCTCAGTTGGGAAAGAATATTGCCTTTGCCTTTCATGTGCTGGGCCTGGCACTTCGATGACAGTGTGCCTTCTATCACAGTCATGCTTGTTGATTGCAAACGCTTTCAAATGTCATTGCAAAATAGGGAGGAGTTTTGGGGAAAGCTCATGATTCTTGAACAAATCTATGACGTCATACTCCTTGTCATTGGCAGATATAGTTGCCACAACGTGTGAATCAGGAATCAAAATGGTATGATATTGACCCTGAATTTGTATCAGTAGCATGTTAGCTAGGTCCACCACACAGCCATGTGGTGCGAGGAAGTCAATCCCTATGATACTAGGATGATCATGCAATACCATTAGTTGGAAAATGTGTGAGGCCTTCAGATGGCCTAGCTCTACCAGTAGGGGTAGAGAACGGTATGCAGGTAGCGTAGTGCCATCAACTCCTGACATGTTGGTCCTCCATCCAGTGGACCAAGGAGATGTGTCTGGGTGTTCATCATGTAACACAGATACAGCTGCACCTGTATCTAACAGAACTACTAGTAGGCGGCCCCCGACCTTGGCCTCGGTGCAGGGCCTTCCGTTTGTATCCAAGACTAGCTTGTTTACAATTCGGACTGGGGCCTGTAATTGTCAATCTGTACTGCTGGAAGCATGGAGAGGTTGGGCCTGACTCTTGTGAATCACTTCGCCATGCTGTACTGATGCTATATAGAGAGGAACTTCTGGGTTCAGGCCTGAATGGGCCTGAGTGCCTGTACCGCCAGTGTCCCCATGACCAGTTAGGGCCTGGGTTGCTGGTTGTACTGCCATAAGGGCCTGTGCAGGAACAGCATCCGCTACAGAGCGTACTTGTCCCAGGAGCTCTCGGAATTTCTGATTCTCTTCAGCTATCTCCCTATGTGAAGGACCTGTTCTTTGCTGTTTTGGTTTACCTCTACCCTTATGCTTTTTATACTTATGCCAATTCCGGTTCCCACCCCATTGTTGCTGCTGTTGCGGTTGTTGTTGATGGGCCTGTTGGGGGTGTTGGTTATAAGCTGGAGGGGCTTGCTGATGTTGGGCCTGTTGGTGTTGGGCCTGCCCTTCCACTGTGTAGTGCGTCGTGGCCTCCAGAGTGGGCTCCACGGCAGCTACCTTTTTGAAACCGGAGCCCAGATCACGGATATAGAGCTGGTACACTCTCTCGGTTTTCTGAAGGATGTCGGCAAACCTATCCGTATTGGGGTAGGTGGTTGGCTCTACCTTTTCTCTTACTGCTGGAATCATGTTCCTAAGGAACAGGGTCTTATATTCAATAAGATCTACATTCACAGCTTCTTGTGCCAAATGCTTTCCTGCTCGGTAGGCCATCCAAAGTCTCTGGTGGTAAGTCGCTGGACTTTCCTTTGCATTCTGTTTCACGGGATATGCAAGCATCACTCCTACTACACCTGGGCTGTGAGCAGAAATTAGCTCAGCTGCAACCTCGTCAAAGGTGGCATTCCCATCCTGGCGAATGGCATCGGGGAGTTTGGCCCACAAACCAGGATTGATGGTCTGGCGTAGTATTTGTACCTGATATTCTGCAGCGAGGCTAAGCATCTCGCATTTAGAACACACTTTTTCCAAGTGACAGCTGAGGTTGTCTGATGGATTCATCCGACCGATGCTGTCAGCAATTTGCTGAACAGAGTAGGCCATTTGTAGGGGATTACTGGGTCGATCAGGCAGAGATAGATTATCTCGAGCGCCATCCAAGGCGGCCCGAGCTGTAGCCTCGGCCGCAGTGTGGACAATACCTTCCTGAGTGCCAGCCTCTTGCAGAAGCTGCCTAATTTGGGTTTTAATGGCCCGTTTACTCCTCTAAGGAAGGGGTACATTGCCTATCGCAGTTTCAATCATGGTTTCTATCTTCTGCCTGTCTTCCACATTAATAACGGCTACCAGTGGTGCCGTCGGGACCAGGACTGGGCCTGGCGCCGCCCCCCCCATCATGGGGGCCGCCATGTTGACGTCTCCCATGATGGGCGAAAAAAACAGAAATTGGGGTAATTAATAGCACATGTAACAGATCCATAAGTGTATGACTTGTAGTTGGTTACCACACAGTACTCTCCATGTTACACGAGGTCCCTGCACCCTAATTGGTACCCTCAGAGGTACACCGTAGACAGCTAGCACTTAAGCATATGTTATACTAACATTTAGGGCTAAGGGCATATACCGTACAAGAGTAGATGTCAGGATGTGAATGCATATTGTTGTAATACACTTTGCTTGCTAATACATATATTCTGCTATGTATTTTCTGTGTATTTCTTACTTGTAAGACGCCAAGCACTTGTGTCCTTGGAATAATTATAATATGTAAGACGGCATTGCCACCTTTTGGTGATTTGTACTACTACACTGAGTTATGTAAAACTCTGTATAAGAACTCTTTTGTTCTCAAACTGATAACTTTACAGAATTGTATAATGTTTTTCTTGAACCGTGGAGCCACCTCTAATTTAGCCAATAGGGCTCATCTCTGTAACTAGAAATGTTTCTTACAGTAACCATAGTAATTATCATAGGTATATAATGTAATGCACAAGTCTTGTACCTTGGAGACCTCAGGAGAGACCCCAAGAGACACAGAGAAACCTCAAGGTATAGGGAACACTTAGCACTGGCTCCCGGTTCGTATTGGTAAGAACTGCTTAGGGCAACTGTGATTTTTCATTTTGGTAGTAATAAACTTGTTTATTACTCTAATGCAACGTGTCTGTGATTACTTGCATTCCCAATATCGTCAAAAACCTAAAAGTGAGGTTTAGACCTCCTAAGAGTATATATACATTGTGGGTTTAGGAGTCTGTAGCTAGGTGAGTAAACATAGATGAAAATACATTGTAAATAGGAAACAGAGATGGTTTAACACTAGGATAATTCAGGTAACAGTAGCAGCCTAGGTGGCATTGTCAGGTAAAAGACAGTAAGCAGCTATCCAGAAAGGAGGTAGGGGCACTGGTGGGGGCATGATGACTATTTAGGTGGAGGTGGGAGAGGAGGTGCAGGGGTATTGCAGGCCAAAAATGGGGACAATTCAGGGTAGAAGGACAAAGTAGGAGTAGCGAGGAGATGGTAATAACCTGAAAGGCGAATAAGACCGGGGTCAGAAGTGTGTGTGTGTGTGTGGAGTACTTAGAAAGTACAGTCACAGGAGCTTTTCTTCAGTAGGTGTTGTCTTAGCTTGGTCTTGAAAAGCCTCAGTCTCTGCGTGGCGTTATGTTCAATGCTGAGGTTATTGAGTCAAAGTGGTGCCCGGTAGGCATATGACCTCTGCCCTTGGGAGGTTCTGCAGCGAGGGGTGGTGTGAACCTGATGGTCAGAGTTCCTGGTGCGGTGTGGACCTGTGAATAGGCTTGTGACTCCAGGAGGCTGAAGTCCGAGTTGAGATTTTTTAGCTAAGAGGCAGGTTTGGTATTGTATCCTGTTTTCAAATTGTAACCATCCGGCTTGCTCATAAAGGTCACATGTGTGCGTTAGTTGGGGGGAATTGGTGAGCAGTCTGCAGGCTTTGTTTAGGGCTACTGCCATCCTATGTAGTGAGGTGGGAGTGGCTGAGCTGTATATGACCAGTCCACAATCGGTGACAGAGACAACTGTGCTATGGATTGCGGTTTGGAATGCTTCAGGTGTTAGGCATTTCTTGTGCCTGTGCAGGAGCCCAATTCTTATGTTGACTGTTTTGGCCACATTCTCAATGTATTCTGCATAGGAGAGGGAACAGTCAAGCGTAACCCCCAGGTATTTGAATTGCTCCACTTGTTCAAGTGAAACCCCTGCTCAGTTAGTGATGTTAAGGGATGCTGCTTTATGTTTGCTTCTAGCACCGCTAAAAAGCATTACTTTTGTCTTTTTATAGTTCAGAACCATCTAGTGGGCTCTGAACCAATCTTCAGTTTGTTTAAAAGCATGTTGTAGCTAATAGTTTAGGCTGTGAGGGTCATATTGAGAAGTAAAAATAACAGCATCATCTGCATAGAGAAGTATCCATTGGTCACATGTTCGAGGTAGGCTATTTAGGAAGATGCTAAAAAGGAGGGGTCCTAGGATTGACCCTTGGGGGACCCCACAATGAACTGAAAGGGGACCAGATGTGATGTTTCCAATCTTCCTGGACATAAGTCTCCACCACTCATTCACACTAGTGGGATTAGCGCCGGAGGCACTAAGACCCATCGGGAGCAAACTTTTTGCTGGAGGGTCGGCGCGAGAGACGGCGCCGCGAGCAGCGGCTCGAGCGGTAATGACCATCTCGGCGACGACCCTCCAACCGCCTCAGTTCCTTTTTTCCCGCGTCGAGTGCGCTTCAGTGACGACGTCGCTCGCCTGTCGGGAGTCAAACTTCAAACTAGCGCATAGTTTTCAGTTTGTTTTTTTGTAACTTTATCACGATAAGTAGTATCGCTTAATTTTATTCTATTTTCGTTAAATTTTTCTAATATTTAAATTTTACTTGAAGAAGTCTCGGCCTACTGGACGGAGTCGACCATGAGCAGGTCAGGTGACAGGGGAGACTTCGTATGAAAGCTGTTCAGACAGCGGGCTGGGTCGGTCAGCCTCCTTCTCCTCAGCGGGGTTCCGACAACGGTCAGTCCGATGCCGGGGATAGGCGGTCCCCATACGGCATAAAATAAGCAGTGCATTCTCGGCACCGTTACGTCCTCGACTCTTCTTACCCACAGGTCAAAGAGAAGGCATCACTCGAGGTCGCCCTCTGGTATGTCTGTGCGTCGACGCCGGTTATCGTTGCAGTTGCGGTCTCCTTCTTGAGTCGCCAACTTCGTATGTCGTCGTCCTCGACATCGAGTCCCTCCCGCCTATAGGTAGGACTCCAGATGAGCAGTTTCATCAGTGGGCGCTCTTGTGGAGCAATGGGCTCGGAGGTTGGTTCTTCTGCCTGGCTCGGTTGCCTCGACCATCGGGCCCCTCGGCGATCAGGTAGGCGGTTGGACCTCCCTGGTCGTGGCGCCTTCTTCCGGTGCCAGCGACTCCGTGTAGGTGTTTCCCCTCACATGGCTGCGGCAGGGCCTCACCGATGCCCTTATCTCCTGTTTTTTCCTTCTCTAGCTTTCCAGGTTCCTGGGGCTTTTCCGCCTTAGCAGGGTCTGTTGGCTTGTCGGCGCTGTTTTAGTGCCGCTGGGTCTTGCGGCGCCGTCCGCGGCGCCCGCGAAGTCTCCACGGCGCCGCCCGGTAATGCCGTTAGATAGGCGGCGCCCGTTCATGATGTCGTCCTGTTGCCGTTAGCGGCACCGATCGCGGCATCGTCAGCGGTGCGTGCGGCCCGGCGTCGGCAGCGCCATCGCAGCGTTCGTCCAGCGGCGCCGCGGGAAAACGCGCGAGCAGCGTGCCTCTTGGCGCCGTCTGCGCCTCCTCGATGCCGTCTTCAGCCCGTTTTGCCGTCTCGGCGCGGCAGCCCTGAGAACTCTCCTTGTTTTCTGCTATTTCCTCCTCTCTAATTTTCCTCCTTTCCTGTCCAAACAGTCCTTTCTGGACCATCAGGAGATGATGTTGAGCCTGACCCAGACCTTCGGTTGGGTGATGAAGTGGAGGAAACAGGATCTTTCTTTGCTACAGAGCCTGTGGTCGAGGACCTTGCTTTAAGTCTCTGTTGAAGAACCTGGGATCCACTCTTTCTCTCCAGACTACAGACATTGATCCTGGGAAGATATTAAGACTCCAGTATCTTCATGCTTCGGAGATCCCTACGGATTTGACTCCTCCGATCCAGCCTTCCTTCAAGACGCTGTCTCAAATGGTATGGAATAATCCTGCTCTTATTCCCTCAGTGGCTAAATCCATTGATAAGGAGTATTCAGCTCCCAAGGATCGTCCTATTTTGGCATCCCAAGCCTTTGCGGATCCTATTGTAGTCCTGGCAGAGAATGACAAGGTCGTTCTTCCTCAAACTACTAGCTTGACCTATTAACAAGAGTCTCGTAAGATTGATACATTAGGTAAGAGAGTCTTTGCTGCCTCCACTCTAAGTATCGTATTGCCAGTTATCAAGGCTATTTTTCTCAGTATGAGTATATCCTGTGGCACTCTATGAAAAGAATGGTTGAAGCTCTTCCAGATTGGTTCCAAGTCAGAGCTTCTTCTGACCGTTATTAGAGGTATTGAGTCCAACCAACAGGTCAAAGCCGCCATGGACGCTTTCGACACTGCTTCTCGCTCAGCAGCCGCGGGGCTTTGTACTCGGCGCCATTCCTGGCTGCGTACTTCTGGCTTCACGAATGATGCTCAGCAGCAGGTGATGGCGCTGCCTTTTGATGGCTCCTTTCTTTTTGGCCCTCAGGTGGAGCAAGCCTTAGAGGCCACTCAGAAGACTAGATTGGCCATTAAGTTGGCCAGACCTCCGCCTGTCCCCTCTCGGGGGCATGTGAACAGACGTCAGTTTCATAGTCGTCAGTCCTTTCGAGGCAGAGGCAGGGGAAGCTTCCATAAAAGCCAACCTGCCCAACCTCAAAAAAAGACGCAGCAGAAAGCGCAGGGGCCTAAAGCTCCCAGTGCTACCTTATGAGTCGTTGGCCCAAGTTCCATCCACTCTGCCCGAGGTGGAACTTTCTCCTCCGGTGGGAGGTCGTCTGATGTACTTCTACAACCAGTGGAAGTCCATAATTTCGGACAAATGGGTCCTTCGGATAATTCGCGAGGGTTATTCTCTCAATTTCTTGGAAACCCCCCCGAATTGTCCTCCCAGACGACAACCCAGGTTGTCGGCCTCTCAGTCAGACCTCCTCACCGCGGAGATCCAGGGCCTTCTGAACAACAGGGCAATAGAACTGGTGCCCCGCATCTCGGACATGAGGTTCTACTCCCATTACTTTCTGGTTCCAAAAATCTGGGGATGCGCCCATTCTAGACCTCAGAAAGTTAAACAAATTCCTCCCCAGGAGAAATTCAGATGATTTCCCTAGGTACCCTGTTACCCTTGCTGCATCAACACGACTGGCTGGCCTCTCTGGATATGCAGGATGCTTACCAGCATATCCCGTCCACCGACCCACCGCAAATTCCTCAGGTTTGTAGCTTTGGGTCAGCATATCAGTTCAGAGTCCTGCCCTTTGGGCTATCCTCGGCCCGTGAGTTTTACAAAGTGTTGTGCAGTCCTCGGGCGCATCTCCAGGAAAATCGGACTCAGTGTTTCCCTACCTGGACGATTGGCTTCTAGCAAGCCCTTCCGTCCAAGGGACTTTGAAACCGTGCAAGCGACTTCGTCTTCTCACGTCCATGGGAGTTCTGCTGAATTTGAAAAATCTCAACTGCAACCCTCCCAGAGGCTCCTTTTCATAGGGACGCTTAGACACCTCTTCAGCGAAGGCTTTCCTTCAGAGGACAGAAGACTCGACATCCTTGAATGGCCGTTACATCAGGGAGGACCAATCGGTTACAGCTCTCGATACAGCGCATTGTTGGGTCTCATGGCGTCCTCGGTCTTCACTGTCCCTCTGGCCGACTGCACATGAGAACCACCCAATGGATGCTCTCCACTCAGTGGTCCCCGACCTCTCACCCCCAGTCTTATCCCATCAAGGTGGCGGAGCCCTTGAAGGTCTCTCACCTGGTGGTCTCAAGAGACAATCTCCTGGAAGGATTCCCTTTGCTCCCCGGATCATCAGATCTCCATCACCACAGGCCATCGCTAATGGGATGGGGAGCTCACTGTCTCTCCTCCACACTCAAGGTGTATGGACTCAGTTGAAACTCATCTCCACATAAATGTCCTGGAGATGAGGCGGTCCTATGCAATCCGAGCTCTGAAGGATGTCCTTTGTCACAGAACATTCTCCTTCAAGCGGACAACAAAGCAGTGATGTATTACATCAACAAGCAAGGCGGTGCTCATTCTTATCCTTTGCAGGGAAGCAATGAGGGTGTGGGAGTGGTGCTTGGAGCACAAGTCTCTGATTCAAGCGGTTTATCTGCGGGTATACAAAACGACCTAGCAGATCACCTCAGCAGAACGGAGGCAGACCCTCACGGTGGTCTCTCGATCCAGCCATAGCTCGGTCCCTGTTCAAAGAGTGGGGACTCCAGACCTGGACCTTTGCATCCCACTCAGCAAAAACTGCCTCTCTTCTGCTCCAGAAATCCAGGGCCTGGCATTTTCTGTCAGGATGCGTTCAGGCTGCGGTGGACAAAGCGCTTTCTTACGCCTTTCCACCGCTTCCTCTAATCCAGAGAGTACTCCTCAAGTTCGAGTCTCAGGGGACCAAGATGATTCTCATTGCTCCTTCCTGGCCTCGGCAACTATGGTTTCCTCTACTCAACAGTATGTTGGCAGCCTCTCCGAGACCACTTCCTTTGCAAATCAGTCTTTGACTCAGGGTTCGTTGGTCCATCCCAGCCTGAAATCACTTCACCTTCATGCTTGGCTCCTGAAGAGATAGAAGTGAATCGGTTCAACGTCTCTGTAGAGTCTCAGACATCCTTCTGGCTGCTCGGAAGCCAGCCACCCAGCGTCACGCTTCCAAATGGAAGCGTTTTCTCTCTGGTTGCAAAATCCTCTTGAATCCCTTTTCCTGTCCTCCTGGCAAGGTTCTGGAGTATCTTTGGACCTGTCAAACTTAGGTCTTCAGTACTCCCAGTTAAAGTTCACCTTAGTGCCATCTCAGCGTTCCATGAGCCGGTTTCTTCCTTAACTCTGGCTCAGTTACCTATGGTGAAGAGATTTCTTAAGGATTCTCCATACCAGACCCCTGTTAAGCGTCCAGGTGCAGCCTGGGACATTAACCTGGTGCTGGACATGCTCACTCGGAAGCCTTTCGAACCCTTAGCTACCTGTGAGCTAAAATTTCTTACCTGGAAGACTGCCTTCCTGGTGGCCATTACCTCAGCCCGCAGGGTCTCTGAGATACATGCCCTGGTTACGGACCCTCCGTATACTGTATTCCATAAAGACAAGGTAGTTCTCCGTACTCATCCTAAATTTCTTCCCAAGGTTGTGTCAGAATTCCATCTAAACCAACCTCTGGTACTTCCGCTTACTCAGCTAATTTCCAAAATGAAGGAGCAGCTCTTCATTCCTTGGATGTTAAGAGAGCCTTGCAGTTCTATTTAGATAGAACCAAGGATGTTCATAAGACTCAGCAACTGTTAGCGTGTCTTTCAGCGACACCCGCTGGGTCAACCTGTCGCTATTAGATGCATCTCTTCATGGTTAGTGGCATGCCTTCGTCATTGCTATTCCATGGCTCAAGTTAAATTAGAAGGTAGATGTCGCTCACTCTACTAGAAGTGATCATGACATCCCTAGCGGAAATCGCAATGTTCCAATTGCAGATATATGCAACGCCACACCTGGAGCTCAGTGCATACCTCGTTAAGCACTATGCACTGGATGTTCATGCTAGGCGACATTCCGCATTCGGCAGAACTATCCTTAATGGGCTTCTATCTTAGGCAGCGTGAGCTCTGGCTCTCCTGCACGCCCTTTTGGGGATTATCAACTTGGTACTCTCCACTATGGTGTGAATGAGTGGTGAGACTTATGTCAGGAAGATAGGAAAAGTGCATTCTACCGTAATTCTTGATCTTCTTAGACAGTCTCCACACTCATTCTACCTCCATCCCCGAGCTCACCACTGTATTGGTCTTCACTCCCTCAAATCTTTGGGCGTGAGGACTTCTTTACTGACCCTTCTTACACGGGTCATACGGACTATATTATGTCCGTTTTTTAATGTTGGGTTTACTCTTTACGTTAGTTGCGCTGCACCTCCTTGGTAAAAAAGGTACTGAGGCGGTTGGAGGGTTGTCGCCGAGATGGTCATTACCGCTCGAGCCGCTGCTCGCGGCGCCATGTCTCACGGCGCCGTCTCTCACGCCGACCCTCCAGCAAAAAGTTTGCTCCCGATGGGTCTTAGTGCCTCCGGCGCTAATCCCACTAGTGTGAATGAGTGGTGGAGACTCGTCCAAGAAGATCAAGAATTACGGCAGGTACGTAATTTTCCTATCTTTACCTTTTGGTAACGATCAGCTAGATAGCTTTTGAACTGGTTAGTAGCGGGGTTAGAGAGGCCTATCGAGGTGAGTTGTTGAAGTAGTAGGGAGTGACTGACTGTGTCAAAGGCCTTTGTTAGATCAGTAAAGACTGCGCCAACAAGGTAACTGTGGTCCAATGAACTGTGTATGCAGCTGGTGAACTCCAGAAGAGCTGTGGAGGTACTGTGCCCTTTCCGAAATCCATGTTGTTCCGGACATTGAATGTTGTATTTATTAAGGTATTCAAACAGCTGGTCTGAGACTATGTGCTCCAGCGCTTTTGACAGTGGTGGAAGGATAGAAATAGGTCTGTAATTGGCATGCAGTGCCCGGTCACCGCTCTTGTGCACCAGAGTTACCAGGGCTGACTTCCAAACTTGGGGGAATTGAGCCAGCTGCAGGGATAAGTTCAGCAGTTTAGTGATGGGAGCTAGGATTTCATCAAATGCAAGGGAAATAAATTTGAGGTTGAGTGTGTTGCCGCTTTTCCTGGATTTTCCAAGTACCTTACGAATGTACTTTCTTGCTTGGTTGTAGTTGACAGATTTGAAACAGAAGGGGGGGGGATGTTTGAGTGGGTCCTAGGCTTTGGCTCGAGCTTGGGTTGGTGTCTTCAAATAAATTTGCCAGAAGTACACTGTTAAGGTCAGTAAATGCTTTGTTAAACGTGTTGGCAATAGTCAGGGGGTCAAGGGTAGGGGCACCATTGATGTTGAGCATTTGTGGAGCCTCTTTCTTGACTTTCCCTTACATCTTTTAGGTTATTCCAAAAAGACTTGCTGTTTCCCCCATGATGTTTGTAATGCTTCCCTAAAATGTTTACTTTTGGCAGAGCGGATGGCTCGGGTGCAGTCATTCCATAGTCTTCTGTATTCCTGGAAGTCTGATTGCTTGCCAGAGTTCTGTGCCCTATGCCACCAGTTTTCCCTATTTTTTATGCGGCCTATTAAGTCTGGCATGATCCAGGGGCTGTATCTTCCATGGATCTTTGTCCACTGCACTGGAGCATGGCAGTCACAAGTAGCATTGAATTGTTTGATGAAGTACTCGAGTGCAGTGTCCATATCCTCCGCTGTGTCAAGGGGGCTCCAGTCACTGTTGCGTAGCTGCTCCTTAAGGTGCTCCAGGTGACCCCTTTTTAGTTTACGATTAGAGATTATTTGGGAGGTGTTGCATTGAGTTTGTTGGTCCAGCTGCAGGTTACTGGAGACTGGTCACTCAGTGAGTCTGGGTGGACTGTCACATTGGAGGTACGATCCGGGCGGTTTGTGAGGATCCTGTCAAGTAGAGTGCTAGATCCAGTTTTGTAATTTGCTCCGGTGGGTGAGTCAACGAGTTGTGTAAGATGCAGTGCAGGGTTTTATTTAACTATAAAAATTGATTAGCGTTTTGCTCATAAAAGTGCTAAAACTCTGTGAAAATGCTTAGCTCTTGCCTCACTGTGTTTAACAAACAAAGTACTTCTGGAAAATCTATATAAATAATTTCTGTAAAGTTAGTATTGCCCCAAGAAAAAAAATGCTAATCAATTATTTAAAACCCTGCAGTGCAGCTATAGTGTCCTTATATGTGCCAGTCGGTGGTGCCAACCAATTGATATTGAAGTCCCCTAGAATGATGGATTCAGAGTTGAAGTGCTGACATCTGATAACCTCCATGAGTTCTTCGAATCCTGGAAATTTCACTTGAGGGATGTATACAGCAAGTATAGATAGTGCTTTATTGTGGGCCCCCAGCAGAATTTTTATGGGGAGAATTTGTGCAGTACTGGTAAGGTGGGGTAAAGGAAGAGCAAACCCCTTTATTGAGTCTTTAATGTATAACGCACAGCCCTCTCCTCTTTTTGAGATCCTGTCATTCCTGAATAGTATGTAACCAGGTATCGAGACAGTAGAATCCGGTGTTTTTGGAGTGAGCAACATCTCAAAGACTGCGAGTACGTCAGGGGTATGTTTTAATGTCCAGACTTGCAAGCAGTCTATCTTTTTGAGTAGACTGCAGATATTTATGTTGGCGAGTGTAATTATTCCTTCCTTATTATTGTTGCTTGACAATGCAACCCCAGCTGGTCCAGGATTTGGGTGTACATTGCCAGAGTAATCCATGGTAGAGCTGAGGTGGTGGCACTTGGGTGGTCGAACAAGCACACCAAGAGGAGATGGCAAAGGAAAAATGCTGATGGTTAAATTTCATCCAGAGGAAATGATGAGAAGTAATGATGAGAAGATCCCAGAAGTAATGGACCAGCCCCAGTAGCTGGATCCGCCTCCACTTGACTCCTTGCCAGACTCCCCTCTTCTGGTGCCCGACCAAGAGGTGGTGGTCGGAGGTCGGTTCTCCCTCCATCTCAGTCAGTGGAGAACCATTACAGAGGGTGCCTGGATTCTGCAAATTATTAAAGGGATCACACTCTGAAGCTTACAGAGCAACCTCCAGAAACTCCCCCTCTGCCCTCCAGCTACCCCCTGGCCTACCTAACTGTTCTGCAGAAAGAGGTACAGTCCCTTCTGCACAAGCAGACCATAGAGCCAGTGCCCAGGTGCCAGAGGTTTTATTCCAGGTTATTCCTGGTCCCAAAAAAAGACAGGAGAGCTGAGGCCCATCTTAGACTTAAAGGATCTCAGTCTGTACGTCCAGTACAAGAAGTTGTGAATGGTAACTCTGCCAGGTCTAATACCTCTTCTCAAACAGGGCAACTGGCTATGTTCTTGGACATGCAGAATGCATACCTGCACATATTGGTGTTTCCTCCTCACAGCAGGTTTCTTCGGTTTCTTTTTCAGGGCAAACATTACCAGTTCAAGGTGCTGCCCTTTGGCTTGTCCTCTGTACTGCAGGTCTTTACCAAGTGCTTAGCAGCAGTAGCTGCGGCCTTCAGAAGGGAGGGAAAGTATGTTTTCCCATACCTGGACAATTGACTTCTAAAGGCCCCATCCAGAGAATTGCTTTTGGGGACCTTAGAGAGAACTCTCCAATTGTTTATTTCCCTGGGCATTACCATCAATCTGCCCAAGTCGGTCATGGTGCTGTCTCAGAGACTGCAATACATAGGGATGGTTCTAGATTCGGCACAGGGGAAGGCTTTTCTGCCTCAGGCCAGGGCGGAATGCCTTATTGCTCAGGCTCAAGAGGTAGCCCAGAGCCATTACATCTTGGCCAGAGTGTACCTGAGACTGTTGGGCCTGATGGCGGTGGCCATACCCACCGTTCCATTGGCCAGGCTCCATATGCGTATTCTTTAGTGGACTTTCTGAGTACAGTGGGACCAGTGTACAGACAATCTAGATCAGTTAGCACTGGTCAGTTCGCTAGTCCGCAATGTGCTCCAGTGGTGGATGGATCCCCTAAATCTACTGCAGGGAGTTCCATTCCAGATTTCATCACCACATCAAATCCCCACCACGCATGCCTCTGGTTTGGGCTGGGGGGTCTCACCTGGGTCCCTTTCAAACTCAGGGTTCTTGGCCCAGATTGAAGCCTCCCTGCATATTAGTGTCCTGGAGATACAGGCGGTACTGTATGCCATGCAGGCCTTTCAAAACCACCTTCTCCCGGGCCAGTTGCTGATTCAATCAGACAACCATAGTGTAGTGTACTACATCAACAAGCAAGGGGGAACGCATTCCAACCCCCAGTTCACAAGGCCATGGAAGTGTGGTATTGGGCATTGGACCACAGCCTGACTCTTTCAACGTTCCACGTCCCAGGAGTGCTAAACACTCTGGTGGATAGCTTCAGCTGGACTCAGTCCAGCATGCACAGGTGGGGACTTCTCTCATCCATCGCAGAAGAGCTATTCAACAGATGGAGTCATCCAGAGTTGGAACTTTTTGCATCCTCACTCAATGCAAAACTGTCCAATTTCTGCTTCCTAGATCCAGGGCCTGGAGTTTTATGGCAAGATGCGTTGTCCCTGTCCTGGAGCGGGAGGTTTCTTTATACCTTCCCCCTGTTTCCTCTAATTCAGAGGGTATTAATCAAGCCATAGATGGATGGGGCCACCATGATCCTGGTAGCCCCATTCTGGCCCCGCCAGATATGGTTTCCTCTTCTGCAGCAGCTGTCGGAGGGACCTCCCGTCCCCTTTCTCCATCTGCAGGAATCTGCTGACCCTGGATCAGGGGACCCTGGTCCATCCCAACCTCAGGTCCCTCCATCTGCATGCTAGGCTCCTGAGGACATAGCCATCACCAGATTTGGGGTTTCCAACAGAGTGGTGGACGTCCTAGTGGCTGCCCGAAAGCCTTCCACCCAAGCCACTTATGTCATGAAGTGGAAGCGGTTTGCCATATGGGCTGCCAAACATAATCTGGACCCGTTCACCTGTCCGATGAACCAGATCCTGGAGTACCTGATCTCTCTGTCTGACTCAGGTCTCCAGTACTCCTCCCTCAAGGTGCACTTTTTGGCTGTCTTGGCCTTTCATGAGCCTGTGGGTAGCCTTACCATAACTCTGCTGGATGTCTCCTGAACTTTTTAGAGGGGCATCCTGCATCTGAAACCTCCACTCTGTTCCCCTGACCCGGCTGGGGATTTGAATTTTGTTTTGGAGCAGTTGACCCTGTCTCCTTTTGAGGCAGCTGCAACTTGCGAGTTACAATTTCTCTCATGGAAAGCGTTATTTTTGGTTGCTACTACTTCTGCTCGAAGAATTTCAGAGCTTCAGGCCTTCTGTTGCAAGGAGCCTTATTTGATTTTCCACAAAGACAGGGTGTCTTTGCACATGAATTCTAAATTTCTTCCTAAGGCGGTGTCTGAGTTTACACTGAACCAATCTATCCACCTTCATGTTTATTTTCCAGAGCGTGCCAATCCAGGGGAAACACTGCTCCATATGTTAGATGTGTGCAGAACTTTGACATATTACCTACTTCGAACCAAGGAATGTAGAAAGTCAAAGCAGTTGTTTGTTTCTTTCTCCCTAGGTAGAGAGGGCATTCAGGTTTCCAAACAGTGTTTGTCCAAATGGTTGGCTAACTGCATTGTGTTCTGCTGCAACAAGTACGGCAAAGAACTGCCTGGAACAGTCAAATCTCATTCCACAAGAGGCATGGCTACATCTGTGGCTTGTTTCTGAGGGGTCTCGGCCACTGACATTTGTGCGCTGCCAGCTGGAGTACTGTCCACCTTTTTACCAAGCACTACAGTCTGGATATTGCCTCTAGAACTGTGCAGGATTTGGCAGGGCTGTGCTGCAGGGCCTCCTGTCTTACGTTTAGGGTTGGCCTTCCTCCCAGACTGTTTGCACCTGTAATTGCTTGGGACACATTCCTACGGTGTGACCTGATGACTAAGATACTGTACCTCCAAAGAAGATAGAACAGTTATGGAAGAACTTACCATAACAGTAGATCTTTGAGGGGATCTTAGTCATCAGGTCTGTTTCCCTCCCACCATCCCCCTTTTTGGGGGACTCTTTTCTAGAACTGGCAATCTGGTGTATCCAGCCTTTCCTTTTGGCCTGGGCATGTCTCTCTCTCTCTCCTTGGTCCCTCTTGGCTAGAGCTATGCTCCCTTTGTCTCCGGGGGAAAGAACTGAGGAGGGAGCAGGGCTGCTCGCACCTTTATAGGGTTGGTGATGCATCACATGACGTTGGCATTAGCAGTCCCAGTTGTACTGCTGAAAATCTTCCATGTGGATTCTGCTTCACTGATGGTGAAGTTCCTACGGTGTGACCTGATGACTGAGATCCCCCTCGAAGATCTACTGTTAAGGCAAGTATTTATATAACTGTTCTTTCAGTGTATTTCCATGGGGTCTTCAACTTTGATAAATAATTTAGCCATTTTTGCATATTTTGACACCAAATTCTCAACGTGGCCTTTTGAGGATCCCACCTCATGAACAGTGTCAGTGGAATTCCGCAAATCCAGCCCAAAAAGTGATTTTGTGATCGCTTGATGAAGTCACCTTTTGGGTGGTATTTTAAAATTTTCACCACCCTTGTTCATGAGGTGGCGTGATAAGGAGGCTATGTTGAAAATCTGGGGTCAAAATATGTAAAAATGGCAAAGTTATGTGCATGCATTGAAATTTTACTATGCTTACTCGTAATTTTGTTAATTGTAAATATTGTGACCCCAAATGTTCAACATACACATTTTTTTACACCACCTCATGAATGTGACAGCTGTCATTTTTCAGATCCCAGCCAAAATGTGTTTTTGCCCTGTGGTGCAGAATAACATTGTAATGGCATGGAATTACATTTTTGGCAGGGATTTGAACATTTCAGCATGGCATTCATGATGTGGGATAATAATAAGGCTGTGCTGACAATTTGGTTGCTGTTTTGGCTGAAATGCAAGCGCAGGGCCTCCATGGCAACATACATGTACACACCTATGGAGGGATGGCAGGGCCCTCTGCTTCCACAGGCAAATGAAAACTCAATTATACGATCTAAAAAAAGTAAAATAATTTGCAAAAAAAAACTGCGTTAATGCACTAGTTAGGGTAACTTAACTCATTACCTCCTGGGTGGTCATTTTGTCTCGGGTAAACAATAGAAAGTTCGGACTTCATATGCAGTTATTGGAGGTAATGAGTTAACACCACCAAGGCAGGAAAATGTGGTGCTAGGGATCTTCCTGCACATAGTCTCCACCACTCATTCACACTAATAAGATCTACGCCAGAGGTACTAGGACCCAGCGGGAGCAAACTTTTCTAGAGGGTCAGCGCCAGAGATGGAGCTGCGAGGAAGCGGCACCATGAGCCATGGCTTATGCAGTAAAGACTACCTCGGCGTCGACCCTCCAACTGCCTCAGTTCCTTTTTTCCCACCGTCGAGTGTGCTTCAGTGATGACGTCACTCGCTTGCCGGGAGTCAAACTTCAAACTAGCAGCATCGTTTTTAGTTTATTGTTTTGTAATTTATCTTCGAAAGTACCAAGTAGATTTTAATTAAATTTATTGATCAATAAAGAAGTCTTCAGCCCTCCATTAACAGAGTCGACCATGAGCAGGTCAGGTGACAGTAGGGAGACTTCGTATGAAAGCTGTTCAGTCAGCCAGGCTGGGTCTGGTCCACTGCCCTCCCCGGAGGGTGGGTCTGACAATGGACAGTCCAATGCTCAGGGAGATGGGCAGTCCCCCTGAAAGCATAAAAGGAAACGGTCCCATTTGTCGCACCTTTAGGCCTCGAGTTGTTCTTTGGTGCACAAGTCGAGAAAGAGAAAGCATCACTTGAGGTTGCCTTCTGGTATGTCTGCATGTTGACAGTCGGTCATTGGGGCTAGGCACTGGTATCCTCCCCTCTCAGAGTCGCCGGTTTCTGGCTCCGGAGCCCGACCTCTTCAACATCGGAGCCCGTCCCTGCCTATTGGACGGGCCTACAATGAGCAGTTTCACCAGTGGGCTGCTGTTATGGAGCAGTGGGCTCGGAGGTTGGTCCAGCTGCCTGGCCCGGTCACTCCGGGGCCTTCGGGCCACTTGAGGGACCGGGTAGGGCGGTTGGACCTTCCTAGTCACACGGCACCTTCTTAGGTGCCGTTGACTCCGTGCTCAGGTGTCCCCCCCCCCCCTCACATGGTTGCGGCTCAGGGGTCCTCACCGATGCCTCTATCTCCTATTAATTTTCCTTTTTTTCCTTCAAATTGCAGTTTTCAGAACTTTGGGGCACTCTCAGGGCCGTCAACGACGCCGTCCG
Source organism: Neoceratodus forsteri (assembly GCA_016271365.2). Taxonomy (NCBI): domain Eukaryota; kingdom Metazoa; phylum Chordata; order Ceratodontiformes; family Ceratodontidae; genus Neoceratodus; species Neoceratodus forsteri. The sequence continues at coordinate 121,750,727 of JADMNL010000027.1, read as the reverse complement.
TGGCATTGGGGGCCCTGTCAATGCCATGGCCTTTGTCGGCGCTATGTGCTCAGGTGTTTTACCCCTCACATGGCTGCGGCGCAGGGGTCCACACCGATGCCTCTATCTCCTGTTAATTTTCCTTCTTTTCCTTCAAATTGCAGTTTTCAGAACCTTGGGACACTCTCGGAGCCATCTGTGGTGTCAGGGGCTCAGTCGGTGCTGTGGCCTTTGTCGGCGCCATGTGCTGGGCTGTTTCCGATGGTGCCGACTTCCTTGGGTTCGGCGCCGTGTTCTTCATTGGCGCCGATGCTTGGTGCGGCATCATCCAGCCTCCAGGGCTTTTCAACTCCAGTTCTTTCCTCTTCTAATTTCCATTCTGATTTTCACTCCTTTCCTGTCCATACAGTCCCCCCTGGACTGTCAGGAGATGATTTTGAGCCTGACCCAGATCTTCATCTGGGTGATGATGTTGAAGGAGCAGGAGTTAACCCTGCTGCAGAGCCTGTGGTTGAAGACCTTTCCTTTAAGTCTCTGCTGAAAAATTTAAATTCCACTCTTTCTCTCCAGACTACAGAAATTGATCCTGGGAAGCTTTTAAGACTCCAGTACCTACATGTCCCGGAGATCCCTATGGATTTAACTCCTACAGTACAACCATCTTTTGAGACCTTTTCTCAGATGGTATGGAACAATCCTGCTCTCATTCCTTCCGTGGTTAAGTCCATAGATAGGAAGTACGCTTCCCCCAAGGATCGACCCATATTGGCCTCACAAGCTTTTGCTGATCCCATTTTAGTCTTAGCAGAGAATGACAAGCCCGTCCTCCCTCAGGCATCCTCAGCCCGGCCTATCAATAAAGAATCTCGTAAGATAGACACCTTAGGTAAGAGAGTCTTTGCTGCCTCCACCATGGGTATGCATATTGCCAGCTACCAGGGCTATTTTTCTCAATATGAGTTTGTCCTTTGGCATTCACTCAAGCAAATGGTAGAAGCTCTGCCTGAGTCAGAAACTAGTTCAGAGCTACTTCACACCATTACTAGGGGCATCGAGTACAATAACCAACAGGTTAAAGCTGCAATGGACGTTTTCAATACTGCTTCTTGAGCAGTGGCTGCAGGCAATTGTACCCGTTGCCACTCTTGGCTATGTACTTCGGGCTTCACGAATGATGCCCAACAGCAGGTCATGGCCTTACCCTTCGATGGTATGTATCTGTTCGGACCCCAGGTGGAACAAGCTCTGGAAGCTACACAGAAGACTAGGTTAGCCATTAAGATAGCTTGACCTGCACCCGCCCTGTCGGAGGGGGGGTGCCAATAAGCGTCAATTTCATAACCGTCAGTCCTTTTGGGGCAAAGGCGGGGGCTTTAACAAAAGCCACACCCCGCAGCCACAGAAGAAAACTCATTAGAAGGCACAAGCCCCCCAAAGTGCCCAGTGCCACCTTCTGAGTTCTCGGCCCAGGTCCCACCTCAGCTGCCCGAGGGAGACTCTTCCTCAGCAGTGGGAGGACGTCTGACTCAATTCTACGACCGGTGGAAGTCTATAACATCAGACGAATGGGTCCTCCAGATAATCTGCGAGGGATATTCGCTCAGTTTTTCAGAAACCCCCCCAGATCATTTTCCCAAACGACAGCCTAGGCTGTCGGCAGTACAGTCAGACCTTCTTGCTTCCGAGGTGCAAGGCCTTTTGAACAGCAGGGCAGTAGAAGTAGTTCCGCCGGACCAACGAAACACAGGTTTCTACTCCCATTACTTTCTAGTTCTGAAGAAAACTGGAGGCATGCACCCCATTCTGGATCTCAGAAAGTTAAACAAATTCCTTCACAAGGAAAAGTTCAAGATGATATCTCTAGGTGCCCTTCTAGCTTTGATTCATCAACACGATTGGCTAGCCTCCCTGGACATGCAGGATGCCTACCAACACATTCTTATACACCCAAAGCACCACAAATACCTGAGGTTTGTAGCGTTGGGTCAACATTATCAGTTCAGAATCCTGCCCTTTGGGCTATCCTCGGCGCCGTGAGTTTTTACAAAGTGTTGTGCAATTCTCGCAGAACATCTCAGGAAAATTGAAATTCAAGTGTTTCCATACCTCGATGACTGGCTTCTAGCAAGCCCTTCCAGGCAGGAAACTCTGGACGCTGTAGCCAAAGCTTCAGACTTCCTGACGTCCATGGGAGTCCTGCTAAATCGCAACAAATCGCAGTTGCAGCCCTCCCAGAAACTCCTTTTCATAGGAACTCTTCTGGATACCTCCTGTGTGAAAGCTTTTCTTCCAGAGGACAGAAAGAGTTTCTACAGATGACCCAATACATCAGAGAAAACAGCTCAGTTCGAGCTATCTCGATGCAACAGATGCTGGGTCTCAAGGCATCCTCGGTGTTCACTGTACCTCTAGCTCATCTCCGCATGAGAACCTCTCAGTGGATGTTCAGTACAGTGGTCCCCAACCACTCACCCTCAGTCCTTTCCCATCAAGGTGACAGAACCTCTAAAGAGGTCACTCACCTGGTGGTCGCAGGAGAACAACCTTCTGGAAGGGTATCCCTTTGCTCCTCTGGATCATCAGATCTCCATTACCACCGACGCATCTGTGATAGGGTGGGGAGCTCACTGCCAGAAGCTCCATGCCCAAGGTACGTGGACTCAAGACGAGTTCCTGCTCCGCATAGACGTCCTGGAAATGAAAGCCATCCTCTGTGCAGTCCGGGCCTTGAAGGACATACTCTGTCACAAGAACATTCTCCTTCAAACGGACAACAAAGCAGTGATGTATTACATCAACAAACAGGGCACACTCTTACTCATTATGCAGGGAAGCTATGAGAGTGTGGGAATGGTGCCTGGAGCACAAGGCTCTAATCCATGCGGTTTACCTACCAGGTGTGTAGAACGAACTGGCAGACCATCTCAGCAGAACAAAGACAGATCCTCACGAGTGGTCTGTCGACTCAACGGTCGCTCAGTCACTCTTCAAAGAATGGGGAACTCCAAACCTGGACCCTTTTGCATCCCCACTCAACGTAAACTGCCTCTCTTCTGCTCCAGAAATCCAGGACCTGGTATTTTCTGTCAGGATGCATTCAGGCTGCAGTGGACAAACCGCTTTCTATACGCCTTTCCTCCTGTTCCTCTAATTCAGAGGGTGCTACTCAAATTCGAGTCTCAGGGAGACGGAATGATTCTCATTGCTCCCTTCTGGCCTCGACAGATATGGTTTCCACTGCTCAGTCTATCGGCAACCCTCCTGAAGGCACTTCCCTTTCAGACGAACCTTCTGACCCAGGGGCCTGTGATCCATCCCAGTCTGAAGGCGCTTCACCTTCACTTTTGGCTCCTGAAGAGACAGGTTAATAGGTTCACTGTTTCCCATAGTGTTTCACATATTCTCTTGGCTGTGCATAAACCAGCCACTAGAAAACCTACACAGCCAAATGGAAGCGTTTCCCTCTCTGGTGTGCAAAATCCTCTTCGAATCCTTTTTCCTGCCCACCAAATAAAGGCTTGGAGTACCTTTTGGACCTCTCAAATTCAGGTCTGCAGTACTCTATTGTCAAAGTTCATCTCTGTGCCATTTCAGCTTATCATGAGCCGGTACATTCCTTGTCTCTGGCTCAGTTACCTGTAGTTAAAGAGGTTTCTTAAGGGCATTCTGCATACCAGACCTCCTATCAGACATCCAGTCACAGCCTGGGACATTAACCTTGTGCTAGACATGCTCACTTGGAAACTTTTTGAGCCTCTAGCTACATGCAAGTTGAAGTTCCTCACTTGGAAAACGGCCTTTCTAGTGGTCATCACTTCGGTCTGTAGAGTTTTGGAAATACATGCTCTGGTCACAGACCCCCCGTACACTGTATTTCACAAGGAAAAAGTAGTTCTTAGGACTCACCCTAAGTTTCTTCCCAGGGTTGTCTCAGAATTTCATTTAAACCAACCTTTAGTCCTATCTACCTACTTTGCTAACTTCCAGAATGAAGGCGAGCATACCCTTCATTCACTGGCTGTTGAGAGAGCTGCGATTCCATCTGGATAGAACAAAAGAAATTTGCACGTTTCAACAAATGTTTGTTTCCTTCAGCAAGACCTGGCTGGGTCAACCTGTCGTTATGAGGTGCATTTCAGTGTGGATGGTAGCATGCCTCCGCCACTGCTATTCTATGGCGCAGGTTAAGCTAGAAGACAGAGTGTACGCTCACTCTACGAGAGCAGTCGCAGCATCTCTGGTGGAAATCCGCAGTGTGCCCATTGCAGACATCTGCAATGCGGCTACATGGAGCTCAGCGCATACTTTCGTTAAGCACTATGCTTTAGATGTCCATGTCAGACGACATCTGTTATTTGGTAGGACTATTCTTAACGACTTCTGTCCTAAGTATTTGGGCTCTTAGTTTTTTCTGCTGCCCGTCTCGGGGGTTTGTTAGCTCTGTACTCTCCCATTAGTGTGAATGAGTGGAGGAGACTTTATGTCCAGGAAGATATGGAAATTACGTCCCTACCATAATTCTTGATCTTCTTGGACGAAGTCTTCACCACTCATTCACACACCCACCCGCCATCCCTCTAACTCACGTCTCTGTTTTTGGTCTTCACTCTTGCAATGGTTGGGCTGTGAAGACTCTGTTGACCCTTCTTACACAGGTCAGTCGGACTGTCTTATGTCTGACTTTGTTAGGTTAGACCTCTAGGTTAGTTACGCTGCACCTCCTCGGGGAAAAAAGGTACGGAGGCGGTTGGAGGTTCGACGCCGAGGTGGTCTATACTGCACGAGTCATGGCTCACAGTGCCACTTCCTCGTGGCTCCATCTCTGGCACTGACCCTCTCGAAAAAGTTTGCTCCCGCTGGGTCCTAGCACCTATGGCGTAGATCCCATTAGTGTGAATGAGTGGTGGAGACTTCGTCCAAGAAGATCAAGAATTACGGTAGGTACGTAATTTCCATTTTCTCACATCAGGGTTTTTTTATCTCCAGAGTCTTGGCGAATCAGTGGTGAGGTCATCCTTAGGGGTTGTTAACCCTAATGCTCCCTCCCCCGTGGGCCCTGCATGAAGAAAGGAGATCATGTATGACGTTGCCTGCTCACAGAATGGGGTGGAAGACCCCACCACTGATTCGCCAAGACTCCGGAAACCAAAACCCCTAATTGTATTTGTTTATTTATTGAATTTTGTTGACCGGGTAGGCCCACTGAGACTAGAAGTCCCTTTTTTAGGGGCAACCTGGGGGGGGGGTGTAGAATACAGATAGTAACCAACTGAAATTGAACCAGATTAAGCTGTTGGTGGTATTTTTAGTGAATGGGGGAAAAATTTGGCCAGGACACCGGGGAAATTCCCTTACTCTTTTTCGAGAAGTGCCATGGGATCTTTAACGTCCACCTGAACAACCACCAGAACCAGCAGATGGGACCTCGGTTTTAATGTCTCATCCAAAAGACAGCACCTAAGGAGTGCAGCACCCCCCCCTCATGATGCATTTCAGTGTCAGTATTGGGATTTACCCCAAGTGCCTGGTGTGGGTCTAGAACCCACAACCTTTCGATCTTCTGGCCTCAGAGATGAGTGTGCAACCTGCTGAGCCACTGAAGCTAATGTTTTTTCCATTTGCTGCTTGGGGTGGTGGGGGGGGCATTAGGGTGAGAAACCCCAATGCCACATTTCCCTGCTTTTGTGGCCTTAAGTTACTCTAACTGGGGCATTAACACAGTTTTTTTTGCAAATTATATATGTGTGTGTGTGCGTGTAATTGATAACCCACTACAGGGCATGCGGTCTCGTTCTAATATACGCACACCTTGGTGTGCGTTGTGACGCACGAGGCTGCAAACCAAGTGCGTTCAACCACCCAAGGTGTGCGTATATCAGAGCGCAACCACACGCCCTGTAGTGGGTTATCTATCTTATAAAATGGCCAGAAATATTGGGGGGGGGAGAAAAAGTAATACCCATCTGCACAAGTGAATGTTTAATTCATAGTATGTGATCTGGTTGATCCTGCCATAATTGTAACAGGTTCTAATTTGTAGGTGATGTTTATCTGGTTGATCCTGCCGTGGATTTTTGTAGAAAAACTGATTGTAAACTGTATCTGACTGATCCTGTGATTTTAGCCTGTCTTACCCCTTAATCACTTTTACTTGCGTCCCTCTAGTGTAGCGTGACTGAGCGGTATTAATGTTGGTGAAGGGCTTGCTGCCACACATTTAAAATAACATATTCTGTCTCATAAAAGTATGTAAAATGTTTTCTAGGAGTGTGGATATGTTGTTCATCCACACTGTTTGGCATGTCCCCTTCTACTTTAAATCTTGCCGGGCGTCTTCAAGCTGGCTTCTCCCAGCCACCCGGGTGGTGTATATACCTCGGCTCCACCCCATGACGCCAGATCTTCCTTTGTGCTGGAAGATACAGGTTCCTTCGTGCGCTCAGCATTTCGTAGGCCCTGGCTTTCAAATTGTTGGTTTTACTGAAAATCAAACTCGTTCGAGTTAGCAATAGCGCTTTCGTTACATCGACTATGGAGGAAAAATCTTCCCCAGGATTTCGCCGGTGCCCCTGCGGTCAGAAGATGTCGTGCACTGATCCCCACCTTATGTGCGTTTACTGCCTAGACACCTCGTCGTGCGTTTTTTGGTTGGCCTTCTTTCCCAACATCCTGGACAATCGCAAGGCACACCTGAAGCTGGGGAGACCAGAAAAGAGAAACCCGCTGGTGAAATCGAAGGAGGCTAGGTGGGCAGTTTCCATGGCCACAGGCTCCGCTGAACAGCTGGAACTGATGAAGGCATTCGAGGAGGAAGCAGCTTGTGCTTCAGCCAGTCGAAGCTTCTTCATCATGCTGAACCTAGGCTCCACCTTTACGAGCTCCTTCAGGGAGATGTGCCAGTCTCTCCCCACTCGGGGTGAGGGGCCCTCGGGCTCATATTCCTCCCACTCTCAGAAGAAGAAGGACCCGGTGTCTTCGTCTCGACAGATGCTCTTGGGACCGGGAGAGGTCCGAGTCCCAAGAACACACGGTCTTGACCTCGGTCGAGATCGCAACCTCGGCCGCTGGCTTTTCGGACCTTCTCTCTGGCCAAGGGACAGAGGAAATGGCCGACGAGGTCAAAATTATCTTCAACCGCATCGACCCCTTGTCTCCGGCTGTGCCCGATGACTCGTTGGAAAGGACTCTGGTCCTGGTCTTTCCAGATGAGCAGACCCAGCCAGCTGGTGTCCCCATCAAGGAACTGGTCCCGGAACCCCGGGTCTCACCGATCCTGGTGTCTTCCTATTGACCAAGTCGGCCTCCCCGATCTCGGTCTCGGTCCAGGACCCCCTCGGACGATTGACTGAGGAACAGCCATAAGCGCTCAAAAAAGAGACGACGCCACAGGTCATCATCCTCCTTGGACAAGGAGAAGTTCCGGCAGAAACTCCGTCGGCGCTATGAAGACCTTATATGGCAGCAGCTGATCTTGACCAGGCAGAAGCCGGCTCCACTGCCTACCCCGGCCATCACTTGGCTCTCACCTCCCAGGCCGAAGCCAACCCCTCCAGAACCGAAGCCCTCGGTTCCTCCACCTGTGGGGCCGGGCCGTTGGATGGAACCACTGCCTAAACAGCCTGAGGGAGAGGCGCCCTCGAAAGAGGACCGACAGAACACTGGGCTTCTCCGACGTCTGTCAATAACAGTCACCCCGGACCACCCTCAGTAGATCGAGGGTGACTTAGGCAGTAGACCGCTGTATCATGACTCTTCGGACTCGGACGTCACCGGCTTGCACTCACATCCCAGGGATGATGAGCCGTCAGTCAGCACAGGGATGAGGAAGGCCCTTCCTCTTTCCAGGGCATTCTCTGCCTCATCTCTGATTCCACTAGAATGCCCCTGGAGCCTATCCAGAAAAAGGTGGAGTACCCTCTCACTGACATTCTCAAGAGAGAGGATATCCAGATGGAAGCCTTTCCAGTGGCCGAGGCCATTGTTGGCTCGGCCCTTGAACTTTGGCAGCATCCTGCCTCCTGCCCAGCACCATCTGCCCACATGGCCTGCAAGTATGCGGTGCCCATGGGGTCTCTTGCGGGGTTCATAGAGTACCCTTCAGCTGAGAGCCTGGTGACTGCCTCTGTGTTCAGGCATAATGGTAGTTCGTCCAACACTGACCGACCCCCGGACAAGGAGTCCAAGAATATGGACCACTCTGCCCGTAAGGTCTTTGCGGCCTCTTCTTTGGGCCTTCGTCAGGCCTGCTCAGCTGTCATTATGGCACACTTCTCTCATGCCCTTCTTGGGTCATTAGACGAGGTACTCCCTCATCTCCCACTGGACATGCAGACCACGGTCAAGCAGATCTGTGACCAGGGCCATGCTGTTGCTAAACAGCAGCTCCAGACGGCCTTGGATATCGGGGATTCTTGTGCCCGCTCGCTGGCAGCCGCAGTGGCCTCTCGCCGCAGGGCTTGGCTGAGGCTCTCCTCCTTCCTGGTGGATACTCAGCATAAGCTTGTTGATGTGCCCTTCCTGGGTACCGACTTATTCGGTCCCGGAGTGGCCGGTCACCTTCAGCGTATAGAGCAGTTCAGTGCCACCTTGGATGCTACTTCTGCCAAGGGTTCTTCAGGCAAGAACCAGCAGAAGAGAAAGAAGAAGCCATTTCGGCATTCTTCCCCTGTGGTCCGGCAGCCCTCCTATCAAGGAGGACAGCAACATCAACAGCAGCAGCAGGCTCAAGCTTGGTGCCCTCGGCCCAGCAGGGTCCTCAGCAGCCCCGTAAAGGAGGCCGAGGCCGAGACTCAGGTCCTGGAGCCTCCTCCTCCTCTTCTAAGCCTGCTCAGTGATGGGTTGGGGTGGCCACCCCTACACCCATCACGCTAGCTCTGGGTCCTCCCGTGGGGGGTCGGTTCCACCACTTCCTTTCCACCTGGTCTGCTATCACCTCGGACAGGTGGGTTCTCAAAGTGGTTGGTCACGGACTGCCTCTAGAATTTGAGCAGTAACTTCCCAGCCGAGCCCGCACCCCTCAGGAGGAACGGATTTCCACATGCACCCAGTCGGCTCTTCGAGACGACGCAGCTCAGCTCCTCGCAAGAGCAGTAGCTCAGTGCTGGATCCTCCGACAGACCCAGGCTTTGTTTCCAGGTACTTCCTGGTGCCCAAGCGGACAGGTGGGGAAGGGGGGGTTGGTGCACCATTCTAGATCTCCATGACCTGAATCAATATCTCAGGTCCCACACCTTTCGGATGGTCACTCTGAACCAGATCATACCATCCCTCGAGCGAAACGTGGTTCTGTTCACTGGATCTACAGGACGCATTCTTTCACGTCCCAATCCATCCGTCCCATCAGTGGTTCCTTTGCTTCAGGGTCGAGGGGACTCTGTACGAGTTCTGAGCCATGCTGTTCGGCCTGTCATCAGCCCCATGGGTCTTCACCAAATGCATTGCAGTGGTGGCGGCCCACCTTCAGCGTTGAGGAGTCAGAATCTACTCTTATCTCGATGATTGACTCTTGGCAGGTTCCACCCAACAGGAGGTAGAGAAGTCCAGGGATCTGGCCCTCAAAACCTGCTCCCAACTCGGCCTCCTGATCAACGAGGCCAAGTCAGAACTCGTGCCTTCTCAGGTGATGGGCTTCATCGGGGCAGAGCTCGACTCCTGTCAGGCCAGAGCTCGGCTTCCGGCGGATAGGGTGGAGGTTCTTTCCTCCTTTGCCCGATCATTTCTGGTGGTCATTTGCGCCCTGCCCAGGACTTTCTGTGCCTTCTGGGTTACATGGCGGCGTGCACCTCGGTGGTCCGTTGGGCCTAGTGGCACATACGTCCCCTTCAATGGGAGCTGGCTGCCCAGTGGACTCTGCGATAAGGTCACTTCGACCAGCTGATCACTGTAACCCAGAAGATGTGGGACGCTCTCCAGTGGTGGACCATCCCAGACCAGTTGCAGGAAGGGATCCCGTTTGTCCGCCCCGAGCCGATGGTCGTACTGATGACCGATGCCTCTCTCATGGGCTGGGGAGCCCACATGGGGGACAACAGGGCCCACGGGTTCTGGACCCCCGAGGAGTCCCAATGCCACATCAACCTGTTGGAGCTCAGAGCAGTCAGACTGGCACTGTTAGCTTTCACTTCTCAGCTCTGGGTTCAAGTGGTTCAAGTCCAGACGGACAATACCACGACCATGTACTACCTCAGCAAGCAGGGCGGCACACACTCCCATCTGCTGTGCAAGGAGCTGCTCTGCATCTAGACCCTCATAAGCCAGTTGGAGGTGGAGCTCCTAGCCATCCATATGGCAGGAGCCTCGAACCAGCTGGCGGATGCTCTCAGCCGCATAGGCCAGACATCCCACGAGTGGTCTCTCCATTCAGAGGTAGCTTACAGCCTGTTCTCCCATTGGGGCAAATTGATGGTGGACCTGTTTGCCTCCAGGAAAAACAACAAGCTGAGGCTGTATCATGCCTGCCCCCAGCAGGGCTTTCTGCAGGGGGATGCCTTCTCGAGGCCGTGGACCCCAGGCCTTCTCTTTGCCTTCCCTCCATTTACCTTGATCCACAAGGTGTTACTCAAAGTGAGGAGGGACAAGGCGAAGGTGATTCTGGTAGCCCCAGACTGGCCGTGCCAGTTCTGGTACCCAGATCTCCTCAGCCTCAGTTGCAGACCCCCGGAGCGGTTTTGTACACACCTGGACCTGATATCTCTGAACCAGGGGAAGGTCTTTCATCCGGACCTTCAATCCTTGCACCTCACAGTCTGGTACTTGAGCGGCAAGCGTTCCAGGCTTTGGGTCTTTCCAACGATGTCTACACTGTGATGGAGGCATCTCGAAAGGAATCGACCAGGAAATGTTATGCCTTCAAATGGAAAAGGTTTTCCATTTGGTGTCAGGGTAAGGATCGGGACCTCTTATCCTGTTCTGTGGCTAACATTCTCAACTACCTTTGGTCTCTCTCCAAAGTGGGTCTATGGTCATCGACCCTTAGGGTGCACCTGGCAGCCATCTCTGCTTACCGGGCGTGGGCCGGTCAGCTGACATTGGCACAGGAGACAGTGGTGGGGCACTTTTTCATAGGCCTGGATCACATATCCCCTCCGGTGCATGAACTTCCACCTCCATGGGATCTGTTGCTGGTCTTGGCAAAGCTCATAGGCAAGCCATTCGAACCCACGCACAAGTGTGAGCTGTCACACTTGTCATGGAAGACGGTCTTCCTGGTGGCTATCATGTCAGCCAGCAGGACAGGGGAGCTCCAGGCGCTTTCGGTGGACTCTCCTTATCTAGTCTTTCACTGGGACAAAGTTGTCCTGTGCCCCCACCCAAAATTCCTTCCGAAGATGGTGTCAGAGTTTCACCTTAACGAGGTGTTGGCTCTGCCGGTATACTACCCTAATTGCACCTCGGACACTGAGTACAGGCTCCATACTTTGGACCTGAGATGTGCTCTGTCCTATTATAAGGAGAGGACAGCAGAAATTCAGGGAGAGGTTAATCAGCTGCTTGTCACCTATGCTGAAGCCACTTCTGGCAGACCTGCAGCCAAATGGACCATAGCAAGATGGATTACATCATGCATAGGTCTGTGCTATGAGTTGGCGGGCAAGAAGCCACCCAGAGTGATAAGAGATCATTCAACCTGCCATACTGCTGCATTAGTATCTGTAGAATCTGTAGATTCGCCTTAACTGCCCCACGTCTTACCCATCATTGTCTCCTTTACTCTGGCTTAAATTGGCTGTCACCTAAGGATATTCAAGCCTACTCCCTGGGCTGCTTTATCGACTCCCTGTCTAGACCTCCCTGCCCTGTCTATCTTGCCAACCTCCTGACTCCTGCCTCACACACCCGTACCCTCAGGTCTTCCTCTGTCCCCATGCTCTCCACTAGACCTTGCATGACAAAATGGGTGAACAGGCATTTGACCATTTGCTCCCAAATTCTGGAACTCACTCCCCTTATGGTGAAAACGTCATCCTCCCATCGAGAATTCAAAACTCGCTGTTCACCCACCTCCTAGCCTCTGGCCAATGCAAATGCTCTTAATTTGCTTTGTCTCCCTGCAGGCTGTCGGGTCTGACCCTGAGTACTACACTAATGTTCTCCCATGCAATACGTTTGTCTAGGTGGCTATGAACCTTGATGTCTTTACTGTCCTCAGCTGTCTTATGGTTACCCTAATTGCTTTATTTTACATCCTTATTATTATCTATGCCTAAAATGTACCCTTATGTAACTGTTACTGTGCTACCCAATGTATATCTTGTTTTGCTCCTGTACACCTATATTATGTCTGTGCATTTCTGCGTATTGTAACCAATGTCCTTTGCTCTCCCGGGTCGTGCCTGAAAATAGGCAGGTCTGTTGCCTAACGCACTTACCCGGTTACCAAAAGCTAATAAATAACTAAATAAATAAATAGTGGCTGCTTCCTGGGACATCTCTATCCAGGAAATCTGTCGGGCTGCTACCTGGAAGTTGGCAAACACCTTTATCACCCACTACCACATCGACTTTGAGTCACGTCAGGATGCTGGTTTTGGGGCCTCAGTTCTCCAATCTCTGTTTATTAAGTAGGGGGGGGTCTGCGCCTTGCCTCCTTCCTCCCAGAGAACTGCTTGGAGTCTGCCAAACAGTGTGGATGAACAACATATCCACTCTCCTAGAAGAACAGGTTACTCACCTGTAACAGTAGTTCTAGGAGTGGAAGGGGACATGCCAAAATGTGGATGAACAACATATACCACTCCTAGAACTACTGTTACAGGTGTGTAACCTGTTTTTTTAACTTCTGTTTACTAAGAATTTTGTGAAGGAAACCACCAACTATGCAGAGAGGAGGATGAGCGAGTCGTCGGCTTCAGAAAGGAAGATGCAAGCTCAGCAACACTTGTTCACTCTTGTCTTTCCTCTGAAGCCGCCGACTCGCTCGCTCTCCTCTGTGTATAGTCAGTGACTTCCTTCACAAAATTCTAAGTAAACAGAATTAAAAAAAAACATTTTACATACTTTTATGAAACAAAATGTGTTATTTTAAATGTGTGGTAGCACTCCCTTCACCAACATTAATACCGCTCGGTCACGCTACAGTAGAAGGACACAAGTGAAAGTGATTAAAGGATAAGACAGGTTAAAATCACAGTATCAACCAGATATGGTTTTATTTTAAATAAGTTTTGGTTTAAAACTTAAGAAAAAAGTATGACAGAATCAGCCAGATGCATGTGCTTTTCCAGGATTAATGCTGTTCTGAAACGCTACACTAAAAGTAGAAAGTGAAAGTAGCTGAAGCATGAGAGATGATGAAAATCGGAGGATCAACCAGATCACTTTTTTTAAGTAACTTTTGGTTGAAAGGATAAAACATATGACTGGATGAACCAGATGTATACAGTGTGGGACAGCCATGTTGATTTTCTTATGGCTGTGGGTGCCACCTGTCTGTGCCAAATGTGGAGTGATCTTAATGCTGGTGAGAAGGTTCTGAGGGCTGGAAAGTAGTTCAGGCGTGCAGTCGTACTTGGAGGCGTGCAGTCGTTGTAGAATAATGCATGGTCATGTGACATGTTTTATCCAGTTATGACACTGGATTTTCACTAATCTTTCTTACCAATTTTATAAATATATATGTGTGTGTGTGTGTGTGTGTGTATATATATATTAGAGGCAAAAAACTATCTTTAATGCATCAGTTAGGGTTGTTCCACAGTGACAAAAGCGAGGAAAGTCCGGTGTTAGGGTTAAAGCCCCCCTTGGACCCCCAGCCCACCCCCAACCGGCATTGGGGTGCGCGTTAGGTCGTCGGCCCTAACTCTCACCCCATCACGTGTAAAGAAGCAGAGGTATAGGAGAATGGGGTGAGAGTTAGGACCGATGACCCCAACACGCACCCCGATGCCGGTTGGGGGGGTGCAAGGGGGGCTTTCAACCATAACACCGATTTTCCTTGCTTTTGTCACTGTGGAACAACCCTAACTGATTCATTAAATGGAGTTTTTTTGCCTCTAATTTCCCTTCTTTTTGAGAATGAGGACGATAAATAGTGAATGAAATGCGGTGGCGGGAGCGCGGGGCCCCCGCCACATGATGTCTTGCTACATAGCAACAGGAACTGCAAAAGCAAGCATAAATGTATAGAGGTGACGCACAATGTAAAAAACGGAAATGGTAAAGCAAGCGGTAATAGAAACGCAAGTGCAAAGTGATGCCAAAGCGAACAGTGACAGAAATGGAGACGCAAATGCAAGCGTGTACAGAACGCAACTGGTAGCGCACACAGTCACGGTACTACAATTGGAAATGCAAATGGTAATGGTAACAGCAACAGTAACGCCAAAGAAAACAGAAATGGAAACCAAAACGCAGACACGTACAGGAACGCAAACCGTGACTCACATAGTCACGTTACCGCTATTGTAAATGCAAATGGTAATGGTAACAGCAACAATAATGCCAAAAAAGAAATGGAAAGACAAATGAAAGCGGTATGGAAAGCGTAAACTGTAACACTTGCGGGCACAGTACCGCAATTATGTATGAAGTAGTATGATAACAGCAACAATAACGCCAAAAGAAACAAGCATAAAATGCAAGCGTCCGAGAAAGCATAAACCGTTATCGCCACGGTCCGGTACCACAATTGGAAATGTAAATGGTAATGGTAACAGCAACAGTAATGCCAAAGGAAACAAAAACAGAAATGCAAACACAAGCGCGTACGGAAATGCAAACCGTAACGCACACGGTCATGGTAACGTGATTGGAAACGCCAATGGTAACAGTAACAGCAACGATGATGCAAAACGAAAGACACACGCAAACGGAAAGTCGACCGCAAACACAAATGGCAATGCACAGGCTGATATAAAAAAAAACACGAAAACATAAACAGTAATGGAAACGCAAATGGTAACAGTAACGCAAACAGAAGCGCAAATGAAAATGCACACGGTGACTTGAATGGTAATGGAAACACAACTGGAATTGCTAACTGGCACAGTAACAAAAGGGCACACCCTTCTTTTCCCCAAAAACTGCATTGAAAAAGACAGTGAATACAAAGAATGTATGCATAATAATGGACCTCAGAGCAGAAGAGGAGGACTTGGAGTACTAAATTGCTTATATCTCACGAACCGTACGACGTAGGAAAAAAATGAAAATTTCATATGTATTATGACATTCCTGGCTAGTTTTGTACTTGGTCTCCACTTGGGGGGGGGGGCTAAGCATTTTTCCAACGTAAAGTCTATATCTCACACCGTTTCCGAGATACAGGCCCCGAAAGGTGCGACGGATGCCGTAATGTTATCCTATGGGGAAAAGCGTCAACTTTGGAGTGCTGTAACTTTGCAGCCCTCCAATATTTTTTCACCAAACCACCAAAAGGCACATCTGTGGCATGTTGGCTGTCTTCCTTCCAAATTTCAGCCCGATAGACCAAACCGTTCTTTTGCAACAGGGTGGCAAAGAATTCATGTTATTTTGGGCATAGTGTTGCGAAATGGTGCCGTAAATCACAACACTTTCGCAAATGAAATCACTAAAGTGTCGTGAGTGCGACACTACTTTGCGACACTACCTTTTCCAGAAATTTGAAAAATATTTCTGGGGTGTTTAACCCCAAAATAAAGACATGGCTAGCATCCTGAGGGTCCGACTAGGTAAACACAAAAAGAATTGTGTCCCTAGATGGTTCCAGGTTTAAATGCCAAGCATTTTTCTGATCACCAACTGAAAACAAAATGGCGGATTTGCGACACTACTAGGGCCATTTGCGACACTAAAGAGTGCATTTGCGACACTGTCGAACTTTTTGCTAACTTTTCCCATTGACTTATAATGGGAACTTGTATTTTGAATAACTTTTAAACCATTTAATATTTTTTCACGAAATCTTCAAAAGGCACATCAGAGACTCCGGCCGCACGTTCTCTGAAGTTTTCGGACCGGTCATGCAAACCATGCGACCTGTAGGCGCAAGAAAATAATTCACCAAAAACCATAAACACATTTGCAGATCTCACTTAATAACTCCGCAGCCGTATATCCGACCACTACGAAAGTTGGCAGATCCCAAGAAGTATGGTTCTTGATCATGCATTCCAAATTTCAGGCAAATCCGTTGAACAGTTGCAAAGTTATTAGGGTGCAAAGTATGACCCTTTAACCTTAAAAGGGCTACTCAACTCTAACTATGATAGCACTACCGTGCTACCATAATATATGTATGTATATGTGTGTGTGTATATATATATATATATATATATATATATACATACACACACACACATGAATTGGCACCCCTTCGCTCAGCTTGCACCAATCCTAAGCGCCCCCCTGCCCCATTACCTGTGTTTCTGGAACTTAGCCACTTATCTCTAGTGCCCCAAGGTTTACCTCTCCCCCTCCTTATTGCTTCCCCAAGCCCCTCAGGAGTTTGGTCCAGGTAGAGATCAGGTATCCAGTAGGTGGTGTCAAGAGGCGCCTGCCAACCCACTGAGGCTCCAGCATGCATCACCCACTGTGCTCACCCAGCTGGCAGTAGTGTAGCAGAGCTCGCAGCCCTCCCTCCTTCCCGGAGGAGAGCATCATGGGCCACTCAGTCCTTCCCTCCCTGCTGGCCCTCTGATGATCCAGGCTTGGGGCGCAAACCTGGGTCACCGGTGCTGCAAGCAGTAGCTTTACCACTGTGCCATCAGGCCTGCTGCTCCATTATTGTTGAGTCCTTAGGTTATCTAGCATTGCATTCTGAATGCTCTCAGCACAGAGAAATCTTTTTCTGCCAATCACAGTGTTTGCTACAGCAGGACAACCACAGCCACATTCCAAGGCTAGTGGGTTTATTTTAACACTGCATTTGCGCGCCTGCTCTTTTGCTGGCCCCTTCTGGCCAACCCTTCTGCCAAATCCCCCACCCTCTCTGGGATACCCAAAGATACCTGCATGACTTACTCCTCATGTCAGGGTTGGAGGAACTGGCCAGCGCCCGCCCCCACACACACACCAAGGCAGGATCTAGTCTGGGATACCTGGACCATAGTTCCAGGCCTGTGAGAGGCTATTTGTCACCTTGCCTTCATAGGGAATGAGAATCCCAGGAAGGAATATTGGATAGGAGGGGTTAAGCTGGGTACTACCTCGGAAGAAAGGAACCTGGATGTCATCATAAGCGGCTCCCCAAAACAATCTAACCAATGTAACAAGGTCTACAGCAATGCAACCAGGATATTGGGGAGTATCGGTAATTTTTTTTTTTTTTTTTTCAGCAGGAGGAACAAGGTGGTACTGTCAGTCTGTAAATCGCTGATGAGGCCACATCTGGAATATTGTGTCCAGTTCAGGAGCCCTCATCTAATAAAAGACAAGAACTTGCTAGAGACAGTACAGCGTAGGGTAACCAAAATGATCTTCTCTGATTCAATATTCTCCATTCAGTTCCACATGTGGTTCAGGACTGGAGGCACAAGGACCCCACAAGAGTATATCTTTTGGTCAGGGGGCTAACAGCAGCTACTGGTCATGGTGCCTGCATGCTCTCACCCTAATAACCATTGCCGGCCCTCACCTACCTAAATTTTGTTCTTTCCACCATCGAGAATGCACCACTCTTTGTTTGTTACCTCTCTTTTTTTGCTACTCTACTGTCATATAAAACTATGTGCACATAGTTTCTAGGGGTGTGGATATAGTTCATTATCCACACTCTGGCAATTCCACTGGAACATGCTTTCTGTTGGATGTCTTTAAGCTAAGCTAAGCTCTTCCCACTACCCTGGCGGTATATCCCTAACTCTGCCTCGTGATGTCAAATCTTTCCGCTGGACAAACAGGTGACCTCCTTAGCAGCTCTCACATGGGATTTAGTGCACTATTGGTGAACCTTCTGTTCAAAGTCTTCAAAGCTTTTTGCAGATACTTCTCAGCCCTTTAGCCTCCCCTTCATGATCAACAGGGAACAACAGAAGTCGGGGTTCAAATTTTGTGTACAGCGCCAACTGAAAATGTCAGTCACCAACCTGCACGAGACCAGTCTGTACTGCCTAGGCAGACAGCATGACATGGCTGGGTGTGGCTTATGTCTCCCAATGTTACTGAAACCCCTTGAGGATTGGAAGCACCAGCTTACGCTGAGCCAGCCTTGGGAGTGGGATCTGAAAACCCAGCCTAAGGGTCGCAAGCAGGCCTTGTTGGCTGCTGGGTCAGCATTTTTTTTTATTTATTTAGTTTTTGTTAACCGGGTAAGTGCACTAGCCAGCTAGTGACTATTTTCAGGTACGACCCGGGAGAGTACAAGACAATACATGCTGTGTGTGTTTTTACATAGACAATAGAATAAGCAAGGCAATACAATGTTTAGACAGTAGAGCAGAGGTTATGTGGCTGAGATAACAGTGGCACTGATCTAGGCAAGACATCACTGGTCAGTACATACATACAGCATTGTTCAGTGTGGTATATAACAAGCAGTGTGGTTAACAGTATCAGAGATAGGGTTAGTCAATGTTAACCAGGCAGAATAAGAAGTGCAGACAAGCATATTGGGGGGGGGAGATAAGTAAGTGAGTGAGTAAGGTGAGATGCTAGGGGAGGGGCAATCCGAGGCCACAAGGGCTAAGAGGGAAAGGACCTAACAGTGATTACGGCTTTGGCGGCTCAAGGTGCCAGCAAGCGACCGGGCTCATGGTTCTGCTTCTTGGGTGCGAGCGTGGCAGGCAGCCCCTGAAACAGCAGGCTTCCTGGGAGGGGCAAGGTGCAGTCTATAGTGTTAGTTGAGAGGTGATCGGTTCCATGGGCGGGTCCCTTTAGGCTGCGGCGGTGGTTCCATGGCAGCACTGGGTGAGAGGAGGAGAGAATCCTAAGCCCAGAAATTGGCTTGAAGGGAAAATTACCGCTGTTATGGCTTTAGCGGCACAAGGTACTCGCAAGCGTCCAGGCTCCTGGTACTGTTTCTGGGCGTGAGTGCAGTGGGCGGCCCTGCAACTAGTATGCATAGAGGGTGAGAGCGCAGTCTTCCCTTGGACACCGCTTGGCCAGCGGTTCCAGAGGCGGGTTTCAGGGACTATCGAGGTGGGTAAGCGGCAGTGCTGGGAGCAAGGAGGAGGGATCCTAAACCCCGGAGGGCTTGGAAGGATTTATCATTTTGCAGCCTACTGCCTTCGAGGCGGAAGCAGCAGCCACTGCAGTAGGTACCGCCTTGGTCTCAGCGCTGCTTCCTGCTGGGGCCAGCATTGGAGGGTTTTTCTTGGAGGGATTCAGAGAAGTGTCCATAGCCCTCCAGTCCTTAGGGGGAGCCTAGCCAACTGTGGCAAGGAACTGAGTGCTGCCGGCACCAGCCATGGGATTGGGAGAGATCGAGGTCATCCCGATCTCGACTCCCCTGACTGCTCGACTTTGGGCAAGACTCCTTCGGTCATGAGCTCCTCAGTCCCCCGTGAAGTTTGTCGACCTCGACTCTGGTAGAGCATGCTGTGGAGATCCTCCTTGAGCCTGTCACTGAGCTGTCTGACGAGATCAAGGATTCGATCTCCCAGACCTCGGTGCTCCTGGTCTTCACTCCAGAGGATGAGCCCTGGTTGGTGTCCCCGACCAGAGCTCCTTGGGAGCAGCCTTCACTGGCGGTTGAGCCTTCAAAGCCAGTCTTTCTAAACGTAGCTAGATATGTAATCTGTCATGTCTAACCAGAAGGCTCTCTTCGACGTCAACTATTCGGTCGATGGTCTTGGTCGAGATCTGGGTCGAAGCGATCCCGCTCTCGATCCCACTCAACTGGGAGGAGTCACCTTCAGTTTTCCTCGATCTCCTCATTGTGATGGCGTGGGATACAAAGACACAGCAACCAAAGGTAAAGTGCATAAAAAATGCACAAGTGCTTTTATCAGTTTATTTTCGATAAAAAAATAAATACAGAAATAAAAATAACAGTTGATTAATTCAACACAATAATTCAGCCCTCTGCTTCCATCAACAGAGGCTGCAGCTTTACTTCAGCCAAGATAGCCTAAGTGTAATCCCTTCTTACGCTTCTAAATTCTGGTGTGAAAACAGCACACTCCACAAGTAGGTCCTTCCCTGCTCGCTGTCAGCACTAGACTGACTTGACTGTCTCATATTCCCCTAGTGGTGAGCCCTATTTATACCCTAGGGATTACATCACACTTTTTGGGGGAATTCCCATTTGCTGTGACATTACATAATGGGGAGTTTCCATAGGCTGCGACATAACATAATGGGGAGTTTCCATATTTTACCATGCTTTAACATGTAGAGGCTTTTTATTTGGCCCTTTCCCCAAATAAGCTTTATTTCTACAGGCAGCCCCAGTTACAACATCTCTGAGGCTGCAGAAACTCATTTTCATATTTCATTTCATTATTTAACATATGCTCCTGGGTCGCATATTGTGACTGGGAACATTTCCAGACACCAGAGCTGCCTTCTGGAAATAAGAGCTGCAGCATTTAGTAATCGGGGACACCAGTGTTTTTTCTAAACCTAAAACGTGATATGCGCTTATTCCCATTTACTCACGCTCGGTAGTTTTACAAACAACGCGACTTATGCTAATATCTGCAATTCGGGAGATCAAGGAGAAGTGCTTTTAGCGCTTAATGTGTAAGTAGGGGGAGTTTATAAGAAAACGGGACAGAAAAGCAATGAGAATGTCAGGTTGACCACCCTGACATGAAAAAAAAGGAAAGAAAACAAGAAGACAGAAAAGAGTGAGAGAAAAGGGGGGAACTGGCACATTGTTTTATGATTTACAGGGTAAATAACAGGAGCTCCCTGTTACACACTTCCCCAACAAGGGGCAACAGTATTACTGTTGTCAGACACCCTCCTGAAACCCTAGGAGGGTTGGAACTTCTGCCCACCCACTCTCAGAAGCTCTGCCTCAGGGACCCACTAAAAACTTTCTAAACTGTATCAACGTCCAGATACCTCAATATCTCCAATACCATTCTATTCCCTGAGGCGTGTTAACGTAAGTAATACCCATATAACTTTAAATGCAAAAACATTTTAACAGTTCCTCAGCAATCCATGACATCATACATCATAATCACATATTTCTTCACAGTACATCAGCATGAGCCCCATAGCGGGACAAGAAATCAGCATTTTGGTGTTTAGATCCTGCCCCATGTTCAACTGTAAAGCGGTAATGCTGCTATGCCAAGTACCACCTCATGATCCTGCCATTCTTGTCTTTCATTTGTTGCAGCCAACACAAAGGGTTGTGGTCAGTGAGTACCTTAAATTCTGTTCCCCATAGATAGTATTCTAAGGCCTCTATGGCCCATTTCAGTGCTAGACACTCTTTTTCTACAGTCAGATATGGTCACTCCCTTTCATGTAGCTTTCGACTAATAAAAATGACAGGATGTTCCATTCCCTTTTTCTTTTGGGGGAGGACTGCTCCAATGCCTGTATCAGAGGCATCGGTGTGCACTTCAAAAGGAAGTGAAAAGTCTGGGCTAAGCAATACAGGGGAGGAACATATAACGTAGCTTTTATGATGTGGAATGCTTCGTCACATTCCTGGGACCATTGGACTTTGTTAGGACATTTGTTTTTAGTCAGGTCCATCAGTGGCATTGCTATAGTGGCAAAGTTTGGTATAAATCGGCGGTAGTAACTGGCCAGACCCAAAAAGGAATGTACATGTTTCTTTGTCAGGGGAATGGGGCTGTCAGCTACGGCCTTGATTTGCTTACTTCAGGTTTAACAGTACCTTTCCCAATTACAAATCCTAAGTACTTAGTTTCTGTTCTAGCAGTGGCACACTTTGAGGGGTTGATAGTCAGGCCAGAGTCTTGAATGGACTGTACGATAGCACTAAGGTGTACAAGATACGTGTGCCAGTCAGGGCTAAATACGACAACATCATCCAGGTATGCAGCTCTATACTGGATATGAGCACGCAATACCTGGTCCATATACCTTTGGAAGGTAGAGGGGGCGCCATGAAGGCCAAAAGGCATGGTCATAAACTGGTAAAGGCCTACAGGGGTGCTAAAAGCATACAGTTCCTATGCGTGTAAAGCTAGAGAGATTTGCCAGTAACCTTTCATCAGGTCAAGTGTGCTAATATACCTGGCATTCCCAATTCTGTCTAGCAAATCATCTATACGTGGTATAGGGTATCTGTCAAATGCGGAAATGGCATTGATCTTTCTAAAGTCTAGACATAGCCGGATACCCCTTTCCTTTTTTGGCACTACCACCACTGGCGAGGACCAAGCACTACAGGATGGTATTATGACCCCTAGGTCTTCCATTTTGTTTATCTCTTCAGTGACATCCTGTCTCACCCTTTCTGGCAACCAGTAGGGTTTTAAATGAATGGATTTTGTTTGTGTTACCCTTATGGTGTGTACTACCCCTTTTGCTCTCCCTGGGATGCTGGTAAATGTGTCCCTGTAGTACTCCAATAGCTGATCTACTTCACGCTTCTGGTTAACATCTAACGCTGGGTTGGCATGTACCCCTGTACTCTCTATGCTTTGCTCAAGCCTTTCATAGGCCTCCTCTAGTTCTGTGATATCCTGTTCAGGATGAATGAAATAACTGGGTACAGGGTCCTGTCTAATAAATCATTTTCTTAAGAGGTTAGCGTGGTAGATTTTCTTTGGAGATCTTCGACCTGGCATTACAATTTCATAATTAACTTTACCCACTTGTTTGCTGATTACAAAAGGGCCTTGCCATTTCATCAATAGCTTATTTTCTGATGAGGGTAACAATAACAAGACTTTATCCCCTGGTTGATATGTTTTCTCTTTCAACCCTTCATCATAAAATTCTTTCTGTTCTACCTGTCAATGAACCACATTTTGATGGGCCATGGTAACATATTTCACCAATTTCTTTCATAAATTGGACATACAGTCTATCACATTCATATGGCCCACATCCTTTCCTTCTTCCCAGTGTTCCCTGACCACATCCAAAGGGCCTCTCCCATACAGTAGGGTGAAGGGTGACAACCCTGGCACCTCCCGATAGGCAAACAGGAGATACAGTAGATATTTATCCCAGTCACTTCCCTCTGCCTGTACATACTTTTGGAGCATATGTTTAAGGGTTTTATTAAAACGCTACATTAGGCATCAGTCTGGGGGTGATAGGGAGAGGTTTGGACAGCAGATATCCCTAACAGGAGATACAACTCTTTAAGGAGTACTGAGGTAAAGTTAGTATCTCTGTCGGTCAAAATGACTTGAGGGATACCTAATCGACTAAACATTTTGGCCAATTCCTCAGCAGTCCGAGGGGCCATTACAGTCCGAAGGGGTATCGCTTCAGGATATCTTGTGGCATAGTCACAGACTGCCAAGATAAACTGGTTACCTTTAGAGCGTTTTGTTATGGGGCCTACCACATCCATAGCTATGCTTTCGAAAGGGAATCTTACTGTTGCCATTGGTTGTAGGGATACCTTATCCCTGTTTCCACCTTTAGCCACCATTTGGCACTCCGAACAAGTGCAGCAGTACTCAGCCACACTTCCATGCATACCAGGCCAGAAGAACCAATTGGATAATCTACCTAGGGTCCGATCTCTGCCTTCATGACTGGCCATGAGTATATCATGGGCCAGATACATTAACCCGTCTCGGTATTTCTGGGGCACCAACATTTGTTCCACACATTCCCCTGTAGTGGGGGTTAATACATTTTCTGTACAAAACATCATTTACAAGTACATATTGGGGTCGCCCTTCTAAAACCACCTGGTCCACTTGTAAAAAAATAAAGGTTTCAAAGTCTCATCGACCTTTTGTTCTGTTTTTATGTCAGTTCTGGTAAAGTCAGACCCAATATTAGGTATTCCTTCCTGACGGGTGTCCCTCCATTTCTTTTTGTCAGCCTTCTTTTCCTTCCTCGGTTTCCTTGTTTTCCCAGGACCCTCGTATATACTTTCCTCAAAAGGGAAAATGTTCTGGGACTGTTCTTGTTTTGCCTGGGCCCTGGTGGTGACTGCCACAAGCTGGTCACAAGTGTGTTGACCTTTCATTAAACGATCAAAGTTGGTGAAGTCCTGACCAATAATAATGGGGACTGGTAGTCTGGGCACTAGACCAACTGTGATTTGTTGTTGCTCTTGTTCTACCGTCATTTCTACAGTGACTGTTGGGTACTGGTGGACATCCCCATGCACACAGATTACTTTAGCATTTGGCCCTGTATTGCTAGATTATTTTACAATATTTGCCCTCATCAGGGTCTGCTTACTGCCTGAATCTAATAACCCCAACATTTGATTTTGCCCAATACGAACTGTTGTAACATATCCCCAGTTTGCCAGTGCTAAGTGGGCAGGTGCATTCCTTCTATTTGGGCAGTTACAAGCTATGTGACCCTTCCACAAACAACTATGGCAGATAACGTCCACTGAGTAGGGCCTTCCTCTTCGATCCCTTCTCCAATTGGTTCCTCCAGTTAGTGACTGTCTCTGATAATTAAAGTCAAAGGATCTTATCAGTGTTGTAGGTTGGGGTGAAGAGCCTAGGTATCTATGGGGTTTCGATGGTCTGGCCGTCAGGTAATCCTCCGCCAGAGTGATGGACTTCTCAGCTGTGTCTGGCTTATGCTCCTTCACCCAAACCTGGACCTCTGAAGGCAACACCTGGATGAATTGTTCAATTATCACAAGTTCCAAAATCTGATTGAGTGTTTTGACAGTTGGCTATAACCACTTGCGACAAAAATCCTAAAGTCTGGCATAAGTTTCCTTGGGGGTATCCTGTCCGGTCATCTTCTGGGAACAAAACCTCTGCCTGTATGTTTCGGTGTTGACGTCATATCTGCACAAAATTTCTTCCTTCATCCAATCATAGTTGTTGGAGTCAGGTACACTAAGATGACTATAGACCAGCTGGGCTCTTCCTGACAGATAGGGGACAAGTCTGATGACCCACTGATCTCTGTGCCAAGTGCATGTCTGAGCTATGCACTTGAATGTTGTTAGATAGGCTTAAATATCATCAGCCTCAGCAATTTTGTTAATTTAATGTCCCGGGGAATATTTTGATTGGGCTGCCTAGGAGTAAGGGCCTGGATAGCCAGTAATGCATCCCACCACCTCTCATCCTGTCTCTTCCAATCCTCCTCTTGCAGTCTCCTGTCCTCATCTCGTTGTCGTTGATCCTCCTCTCGTAGCCGTCACTCCTCGATCCTCTCACGCTCCATCTCTAGTTGTCGTAAGCACACCCATCGCAGCAGGTTGCTGGGATCCTCTGGGGCACTTTCTTCCAGCTGGCTCTTCTCTTCTCTTCTTCCTCAGTCAGGTCCTCATCCATGTGTTCCTCTTCTTCCTTTCTCGCCGCCATCTTTGGCCGAGCTCCTGGTTCCATTCCTGACATAGACTTCAAACCCAATTTATCAGCCATGGCATGAGTCCATTGGATTTTCCTCAGCTCCACACTTTTTATACTGTGCATGTGTTGGGTATATTACTGTACCCCCTGGCAGCGTTTCCCAAGTAGACTAAACAAGCTAGATATCCCATTTTTCACACCAGTGTGATGGCACGGGATACAAAAACACAGCAACCAAAGGTAAAGTGCATAAAAAATGCACAAGTACGTTTATCAATTTATTTTCAATAAATTAAAATAACAAAATAATACAGAAATAAAAATAATAGTTGCTTAATTCAACACAGTAATTCAGCCCTCTGCTTCCGTCAACAGAGGCTGCAGCTTTACTTCAGCCAAGATAGCTTAAGTGTAATCCCTTCTTACACTTCTTAATTCTGGTGTGAAAACAGCACACTCCGCAAGTAGGTCCTTCCCTGCTCACTGTCAGCACTAGACTGACTCGACTATCTCACATTCCCCTAGTGGCGAGCCCTATTTATACCCTAGGGGATTACATCACACTTTTTGGGGGAATTACCATTTGCTGTGACATTACATAATGGGGAGTTTCCACAGGCCGTGACATAACATAATGGGGAGTTTCCATATTTTACCATGCTTTAACATGTAGGGCCTTTTTATTTGGCCCTTTTTCCCAAATAAGCTTTATTTCTACAGGCAGCCCCAGTTACAACATCTCTGAGGCTGCAGAAACTCATTTTCATATTTCATTTAATTATTTAACACATGCTCCTGGGTCGCATATTGTGACTGGGAACATTTCCAGACACCAGAGCTACCTTCTGGAAATAAGAGCTGCAACATGCAGCCGTGAGTCCGGCACTCAATTGCACTCAGCAGCGGGACTATTTAGTAATCAGGCACCAGTGGTTTTTCTAAACCTAAAGCGTGATCTGCGCTTATTCCCATGTACTCACCTATTCTGGATTTCTATAAAAGAGAGTAATATGCCAGTGTTCTGGTTGGTAACATCTTTCACCCTACAAATACCAGCTTTCACCCAACTATCATTAGCCACTGTTTTTCCTTTATAGGCTAGTAGAGGGTTGGATCAAAGTGGCATAAAGTCCAGGGGCATACTGTTGGGATTAATAATGTTATTAACCCTTTTAAGGGTACAGGTGGAGAAAGTAAGACATGGCTTGTCTCCCAAATTAGGTGTTTGTTCAAGAACAGAAAGTCAATCAAGACATGAGGATCCAACAAGAACCTTCCATCTGTAACCACAATGGTATATCAGTGGCTTGGGGTGGATTATTAGTTAGGTGGGGTAGGTTCTGTTTCAGTGCAAAGGCAAGGTGATATCTCTCCCACCTAGGAAGAACAAATCCTCCTTTCTCTTTTGGTGCCCTTAATTTGTTAATACCCAACCAGGAAGGAGATCCATTCCGTAAAAATTCTCTAATACGTCTCTCGAAGTTCTTGAAATAATTCTTCCCCTGTAACATGGGGATATTTTGGAATAAATAAAACAATTTGGGGGCTATAATAATTTTAATTGCATTAATGTTTTCCCATAAAGAGAGATTACATTTGGACCACCGTGCCAGCTCAACATTAACTTCCTTCAAAAAGGGTGCATAATTCCGCTTTACAATGGAGTCAAGAATGGTAGATACATTAAGCCCCAAGTATATGATAGAATCTTGAAGCCACTTAACGTCTAGTACCCTCTCAAGTGCAATCTTGTGGATTGGAGAGAGATGATTGTGTAAAATTTGAGTTTTATCTCAGTTTATTACTGGCCCTGAGATTTGAGTAAAACCTTCCAAAAGGTCATGGAGTGCCTTACAAGAGTCAGCAGGCCTTGTTAGTATCAAGAGCAGATTGCCAGGAAAGGTGAGTGTTTTGTGATCCTGTTTACCCAGTCTAATACCCAGAATACGTGGATCCCTATTACTGGCATGAATTAGGGGCTCAAAGGCTAAAATAAACAAATATGGGGATAAGGGGCATCCGTGTCTCGATCCGCAGTGCAAATTGAAAGGGGTAGATAGAATCCCATTCGTAATAAGTTGAGCTGTGGGTTTTTTATATAGCAAAAGAATCCAAGTAGTGAATTTTGACCTGAACCCAAATCTCTTTACGGAGCAAGTAATCCCAATGCAAGGAATTAAATGTGTTGAAGATAGCTAAAGAGAGTACATCATAGGAAACTTTTTGTTTGTTTGCCCACCATAACAGGTTGAACAGTCTTCTGAGACAATCTGATCCAGATCTGCCTTGAATGAAGCCCACCTGTTCCTTACCAATTAGTTTGGTGACAATTGTTTGTACCTCTCTCGCTAGAATCTTGGTCAGGATTTTATCATCTAAATTTAGCAAGGATATGGGGCTATAGCTGGAGCATTCGAGTGGGTCTTTGCCTTTTTTGGGGATAAGTGTTATAAATGCCTTCTGCATTGTGTTGGTAAGGGCTGCATCTTCTTGCAGATCTTGCAGTACCGAGTGAAAAAAGGTACAAAGGTGGGGCCTAGTTTTTTTATAAAGTTCTCATGGCAGCCCTTGAGCCCAGGCGTTTTACCAGTGGGTAAAGAAGGCCCAGTCAACTTCCTGTTGGGATATGTCCATGTCCAAGTCCGACTGTTCTTGGTCTGTAAGGGAGGGTAAGTCCAGGGTTTTGAGGAAAGTATTAATCAGGTCAGGATTACTGCTGTCTGGGTTAGAATAAATATCTTTGTAAAAAGAAAGGAATTCTTTATTAATATCAGTGTTACAGGTCACTATTTTTTCAGATTTGGTCTGGACACCCGGTATTATATTTTTTTGTTGTTGCATTTTCTTAAATCTGGCTGCCAGTAATTTGCCCGGTTTCTATCCTGCCTCCCAGTAGCACTGCTTGGTTCTAAATAGGGCGTACTCGGCTTTGGCTGTGTAAACAGAATTCATCTCAAACCTAACACGTGCTATTTGGTGAAGCAGCTGGCTAGTAGGGGGTTTTATGAGATTTTGAGAGAGCCTCTGATTTTTTAAGCTCACATTCTTTGTTATTCAACTCTTTTTCCGTTTCCTTTTTTTCCTAGAAGCATAAGCGATAATCTGCCCCCTGATAACTGCTTTATAAGCTTCCCATAAGGTGGCCTTAGCGACTGCATCATTGTCACTGATTTTATAATAGTCTTTGGTCTGAAACTCCAAACAGTTCCACAAACTTCTTATCTTTAAGTAATTGAATGTTCATCCTCCATTTGTGTGTCTTCTCCCGATTGTTCCATTCAAAGTCAACACTTATCAAGGCATGATTAGAGATAGTGATGTTGCTTATATCAGCTCCAACAATTGTGGTCAGTAGCTTGTTGGACAATAGTAAATAATCTATTCTACTGTATGATCGGTGCCTATTGGAAAAGAAGGAATAGTCTCTACCTTTGGGATGAACTAAACGCCAACTGTCTGTGAGAAATAGATCATGGAAGTAATTTCTTGAAGGAGACTCTAGCTTTAGTCTTAAACTGTACAGCTCTGCTTGATGGTCTGTCTAACACTGGGTCTGCAATAAGATTAAAGTCTCCCCCCAGAATATCATAATCCATATACTTGGCGAGTTCTATATACATCTGATTGAGAAAGGGCTCTTGACCACAGTTAGGGGCATAGATATTTCCATCCATCAAGTGTCCTACCAAGAATTTGGAATGTTCCATCTCGATCAGCTGTATGTGAGAATTTGAGGAAATTTACCCACTTTTGGATCAGGGTGGAAGTTCCACGCTGTTTAGTATTGAAACAACTGTGTTCCTCCTGGCCCACCCACATGTGCTTGAGTTTTTCCACTTCCTGATGTTGTAAATGAGTTTCTTGAATAAAAGCTATGTCAGCTTTGCTTTTATTCAAAAATGTTAATACCTTCTTCCTCTTAATGGGGGAACCCATCCCGCTGACGTTCCATGATACCAGTTTGTAATTTTCCATGATGCCCAATGTACTCTAGTAATACTGAGTGATATAAATAAGGGCCCGCTACTTAAATTTTCAGTGTAGATGAACACAGTTATTCAATCCCCTTAATAAGTTACCAAAGATGCAGAAAAAACACTATACAAATAAAATGGTTCTATGAAGATGAGAATTAAACCACAACTGGCAGTACACTAAAAAACAAGAAATAGAATGTAGTAAGGCTCAAGGACTTCCGGTTCCACCTCCGAGGTCGATGGCCGCATAGACTAACAGCTCTGTATACCCTTGTAACATTTCCACCTCTTCTGGTGCATCTTTTTGATTAATAACTGTAAAAAACATGAGCAAGAGGGGAAATAAAGGGAATGAGCCTGGGAAACCTGACGATTCTGTTCCAGATGAAGAGAGATCAGAGTTGGAGGCCTATGACACAGACACTGTGCCTGTAGAACACCGGGCCTCTGCTTCCAGATCTTCCAGTGTAGCCTACCACACCTCTAAGGCCAAAAATAAGAAGATTAAGTTGGACACGATTTATAATGAACTGTGTGCTTTCAGGGCTGATATAAAGCAGCTCTACAGCGAAATGAGGAGAGATATTGTCCAACTTGAGCAGCGAGCGGATGACAAGGAAAGGCAGCTTACCGCCACTGAAAATCATGTAGACAAGCTGGAAACCTTGACACAATAATTGCAAGATCAGTAAGAGCTCCTCGCTGCCTGACAAGAGGATGCTGAGAACAGGATGCGCCGTAAAAATATACGCCTCTACTGTATAGCTAAAGGTGCAGGGGGTACAAACATCAAGGATTTTGTTACTAATCTACTTAAATCCACTTTGGACCTTCCGACTGACATGGGACTGGAATTTGAACGAATAAATCGGGCGTTGGCTCCCAAGCCCACCACCCCTTCGGCTAGCCCATGATCTGTCATTGACCATTTCAGCAGTTATGTGGTAAAAGAACAGATCTTCCTGACCGCCTGGCAGAAACAAAAAATATTTCATGACCAAAGGAGGTTCTACATAGATCACGACTATGTGCCAAAAACTATGATGCTCTGAAGAGCACATCTACCTCTTCTCCCCACTTTGAAGGCCCAGGGACTGAAGTTCACCACCCCCTACCCGGCGAAACTGGTTGTCATGCTGCCGATGGGGAGGAGGAAATTTTCCTCAGCAGAAGAAGCATGAGAAGAGCTTGTTAAGCAGGGAATAACTATTCCTGACTGTCCTAGAGCAGCTGTAACTGCGAATCCTCAACCCCCGAGGCAGCAGACAGCAGAAAACAAGCAACGCAAGTGTGTGGACGCTGGGAATAACACTTCTGCCCTAAAACAATGTCTTGCTGAATTTTTACACCTTGACAATAATACTGGGGACACTTGAAGCTGCCTGACTGAGGTGTTCGTTGTGTCTTTGATTGCTTCAGGTAAGGGGTTGGGAATCCGAAGGTAGGGGGGAGGGAGATGGTCAGGCAAGGGATTTCTCCGGCCTGGGCTCCTGAAGCGGACCCGACTCTAGGCCGATAACTCTATTAATATCCCTCTAGTAATCTGGGTAGTATACAGTCATTTGTTGGGGATCTGCCCCGGTGCCACTCCTTCTCCGCCTCTCCCCCTGCGGGTGACTGATATTACTTGCCTGAGACTTTTACTCAGCGGTGATCGCCTGTATAAATAAAGAGTTTCATTGATTGATTGATTGATTTACAATCTGAGGCTATTTGCTGAAAACTGGAACAACATTCTGGGACCCTATGTCCTTTCCTTGACACTGAGAAGACCAATATTTCAACGCCTCTATTGCTGGCTACAAATAGGTTTCATGTTATTTTGGGACTTGGATCCTCAGGTCCTATCTTGACTTTATTTTATTATGGGCATGGGAGATATTTCTTTAGGTGCTGATTTCAAAGCTTTTCCTTTGCCTTTTTTTTTTCTGGTTTGTCCTACACCCTTAGCCTGGCTCCTGTTATTATTAACGCACTATATAAAATGAGGGGGGACCTGAATGGCTATGGCACACATCTCAGATACATTTCCAGAGGATTACCTCTGGATGCTTAGCCACCTGTTCCCCTTTTTCTGTTTATCCTTTCACTTATTTTATTTTTGTTTGGGCCGAATTGGCTCACGGGGGCCCGGGGCTTGAACAGCTCTGGTTCTACCCCATTATCTGTTTGGGAGCTTGGTTCCATCGTTGCTTCTCCAGATACCTTAAGGAGGCTTTTTATAGTCTTCCCCCACCTTGGAAGCCTGTTTTGTATATATTTATATTTGTTCTGACAATACTGTTCGTATTTTAGACCTTATTAAGCGGTCGATTTTGATAACTTGGTTTCTAGATTATACTAGTTGTTGTTGTGCCCTGTTGGCAACTTGTTCTTGGCAAATGTATCTGATGATTGCATTGCATGGTATACTGCTTCGAGACTTTGAAAAGGACTCTATTAATCATAGTCGGGATATAGAGGCAACCTCACTCCCCACCCCCCATTACAGCCCCTTTGTTTAGGCTGCACTTGTGAGCATCTACTAATTCGGGAGATATGGGGGCTCTGGGTTTTCGGCAGGGTTTTATTGATGGTGAAATGGGAGAGGCACTGCTTAGAGGGTCGGGCAGTGACCCTGGGCTATATCAAGATCAAGCTGAACTTCCTTAATGTAAATCCTGATGGCTAAGTCTTCAGTTATTATCCCATTTAATGTGAATGGTATCCATAATCCGATTAAACGAAAAAGGCTGCTTCAGTTTTTTAGGCAGGATAAACCGGATATCATTCTATTACAAGAAACCTACCTTCCCCAGAAGAGCATGCTAAATTTAAAGTTATTGGGTTTTCAGACTGTGGTGGCATCGTCACACGCTTCCAGTCAGTGAAGGGGGACTGCAGTATTAATTCCCCGTGGAGTACAATTTCAGTTATAACAGGAAATCATAGATAGGGAAAGTAGATATGCTATAGCTGTAGGTACATATTATTCCAAGACTTAATTAGTTTGTATGGGGGGACTGTGTATTTAATGCTCGAATCACACCCGAGCTGCGGATAAATCGCTCCGTTTTTGCAGTCACTAAGAGTGTAGAGGGAGCCTAAATGAAAGCTGTAGCTGTTTGCCTGTAATCATTTAAAGCATTAGCAAAATTGTAGTTTGCCTAACCTACCTTTATTGCAGCTGGAACTCTGTGTGTGTTACCTCTCCATTTTGGACCTAAACTGCTGTGCTGGGCCAGTTGGGTAAGGGAGCCCTAAAATGGAGACTGTGGACGAATCGGAACTTGGACTCTTAATTTGATCCAGCCACAAGGGGATTGTATGGGCAGTGACTCTGAGAAATGTAGTTTTGACCTTGGCGCCTTTTTCTACCAACAGAGGGAGTCTTATTGTGAGTGACAGCTGAATCAGCCAACAGAATAGTGTGGAGCTAAAGGAAATGCCCTGCTCTGTGACTGGAAAGATCAGATCAGTTGTGACTGTGAAGAAAGAAGGAGCCCTGTGCTTCTGTGGTGTATAGTTTCGCGCGGGAAGCGCATGTGAGGCCCTGAGTTTCGGTCTGCAGCCTTTGTGAGTGCCAGTTTGGACTGAATCCGAGTTGTGAGGAGAAAGAAGCACTAGAAGTGTGGAAACCAGGCTCACCCTGTAGAAGACTGGAGAAATTGCTGAATTGCACTCGGTCTGTCAGGAACTGAAGCTGCTGTGTGCGCTCCTGGGTATTTTGTAGTAATTGCGATCAGGATAGAGGAGCAGCCTGCCTGGTATAGTACTTTCCTTTTACCTATGAATGTGCGTAGTGTTTGTGAGGAATCGCTATTTCCAATCCCCTGAGCTGTGTGTTAAAGCTGGAAGTAAACCCCAGCTTGTCTCGAACTAAATCCGTTTGCTATAAACTGCAGTGGGGTCCAGTCACAAGGACCTTGTCTCCATGCCCTGCTGTTCTGACAATCCAGAAGAACATCCACCATCCAGTTTCAGCTTGGGTATTGTGAGTACAAATCAGGGTATTCCCCTGCAGCCTGTTTTCAATCACAGGTGTGTCATCTAATTCTTGTTGTTTCTTTGCTTCATTGACTGAGCCATCAGGCTCCGGATTACAACTGGGTGTTGTGCATATATTTTCTTCTACAGGGCCCTATCCATCTGCACCTGCCAGCCAACCCCGGGCAACAGACCTGGCTAGCCCCCACAACCTGGGTACCCAGAGTGTGACTTTTCAGACCCTGTATGTGTGCACAGTACTGTGATTTAACGCCACTGATTAACCTGATTTCCCCCTCCCGTGTTACTGTTCCCTAAATAAATCAGATTTTTTGTTGTTGTTAAACTTTAAACTAGTTGAAGTGTCAGTACCTTCATGCCAAGCACTGTATTGGTTTGTGTATGCTGCTTAACCTTATTTTTCAGGGGGTCCTTAGAGACGAACCTGTGAATCAGTCTCGAGGGTAAGTGGTACTTTATGAATGAACAGTGTGTACATGTGGGGTATTGGAACTGTAAATTCTGTGCATCGTATGGGCCATTAGAGGGATTAGAAGGGGGTCTCAGTGTCCCAGAGGGCTGTGACCAAACTAGACCAACCATTACAAACCCTGACCTCTGGGTGGAGGCACCAGCCATAGAACCTAGGCCCCTTAACTTGTCAGTAGTCAAGCAGGCAGGAGTAGTAGCTCTTGGGATAGCGCCACCTGGGGGTTACATCATGGAGGCACCGCTGGGATTTTGTGTCCTCTAGTAGCCACATTTACGAACCACTGTTAAAAAAAATAAACAAATGGGTACCCCGACAGAAGTGGCTTTGCACCAGTTGGTGAAGTGGTGTACTGGAGAGGAGATTGACCCCCAAAATGCTATGCTTATCCTGGACATCCCCCTAGGTATCAATACAGACACTGTACAGGGAGTACTTTCCTAGGTGGAAGGTTTACAAAACCCTGTGGTGGTGGGTCAACATGCTGATCTGCTCACCCACACTTTCATGGCCCTAGTAGAGTATAAGGACCCCATAGATAGCTCCAAAGTGCCACAGACTATTTCCCCAGAGGGAGCCCTCGCTGCCTGGAGAGTGATACTTAAGGACAGTAGAGACCGGGGATGAGCTCCACACTATCTGAAACTTTTGAGGAGAAATTTGCTGAATTGTTGCTGGAGGAAAGGAAAACTGTGGATGACTTGAAGAAACTATTCTTGCCACCTGGGGGTGTTCCTCCCACAACACCCTCTCCCGCTCCAGTACCAGTTATAGTGGCTGAACCAATGCAGGCTCTTATTTCTGCACCTGCCATTAGTCACAACTCTAACCGAAGGTTGAGGATCTTCTCTGGCACCCTCCCCACCTCCCAGGTGGTTAAGAAAGTGAGTAGAATACAGTATTATATATTCAAACATATCAAAAGTCGAGATAAAGCAGTATTACTGCTCCTGTATACCTCGGTATGCCCACATGCAGAATATTGTGCACAATTTTGGGCTCCAGCATATAGGAAAGATATTAAAGCCTTAGAGAGGGTGCAGAGAAGAGCTACCAAAGGGTCTGAGTTATGAGCAAAGGCTACAGCACCTCAGATTGTATTCACTAGAATTTTGCAGATTACGTGGTGATATGTGCCAGATATTTAGGACACTTAAAGATGATTGATTAAGGGACCAACTAGGCCTGGAACTAAGGAAACAAATATACGATACTAGAGCACACTGTTACCAATTACACAAAGATAAATACAATACTAAAAGGAGGGGAAAACTGGTTTAATGTGAGAATTACAGGAATATGGAATACACTTCCTAGTGAAGTAGTGACAAGTCCAATCATGAATATTTTCAAAACTAGGCTAGATTCCTATTTTATAGATAAGGGCATACAGGGATATTTTTAGATGATTGGCGAGCTATATGGACATGTGTCTTCTATGCTCTGATATAACCTATGAGCCTGTGAACCTATCCTTCTCAACAGCTCCTCGTCATAGGAGCTATACTGAATACCACCCAGGTGAGAGCCTTCCTCCCAGAGGACAGGAAGGACTCCATTCTCCAGATGGCCCACTTCATCAGGCAGAACACATCAGTTCGAGCCATTGCGATGCAGCAGATGTTGAGCCTCATGGCATCGTCCATTTTCACGGTACCCTGGCATGATTGCACATGAGGACCACTCAGTGGATACTCAGTACACAGTGGTCTCCAACCACGCACCCGCAGGGCTTTTACATAAGAGTGACACAGCCTTTGGCACGTTCCCTCCTATGGTGGACGCAGGAAATTAACCTGCAACAGGGTCTCTTCTTTGCCCCACCGGAGCCACAGTTCACTGTCACCACAGATGCTTCCCTGGCGGGTTGGGGGACTCACTGTCAGGACCTCTATACTCAGGGAGTGTGAAGCCAGGATGAGTCTCACCTTGATATAAATGTTCTGGAGATGAGGCAGGCCTGTATGCTGTCTGAACCCTGAGGGATGTCCTCTGCTGGAAATTAATCTTACTCCAGACAGACAACAAGGCTGTGATGTATTATATCAGCAAGCAGGGTGGATCACACTCCTACCTCCTATGCAGGGAAGCGATGAGAGTGTGGGAATGGTGTCTTGAGAACGAGGCATCCATCCAGGCATTTTAACTCTCAGGAGTCCAGAATGACCTGGTGGACCACTGCAGCAGAATGGAGGCAGATCCTCATGAATGGTAGCTCGCAGTAAACGTCGTGCAATCGCTGTTCTACGAGTGGGACACTCTGGACCTGGACCTTTTTGCGTCCCCACTCAACTCAAAACTGCCTCAGTTCTGATCCAGAAATCTAGAACCTGGCATTTTCTGTCAGGATGCATTCAGACTGTGGTGGACAAGATGCTTTCTGTACGCATTACCTCCTCTTCCGTTGGTTCAGAGGGTGCTTCTCAAATTGGAAGCACAAGGGGGGTCAGAATGATTCTAATCGCCCCATACTGGCCTGGACAGATATGGTTTACACTGATCAACAGATTGTCAGAGGTTCCTCTAAGACAGCTGCCCCTGCGAACGGACCTCCTTACACAGGGACCGCTGGTCCATCCCAACCTGCGCTCACTCCATCTCTAGCTCCTGAGGAGATAGAAGTGTGCAGGTTCAAGGTCTCAGCGGAATTCAGAAATCCTTTTAGTGGCTCGTAAACCTTCCACTAGGAAGACTTACACAGCAAAGTGGAAGTGTTTCTCGATTTGGTGTGCAACGTCCTGCCTGGATCCTTTCTGTTGCCCACCAAACAAGGTGTTGGAGTACCTTCTAGATCTGTTGAATACAGGGCTGCAATATTCCACAGTGAAGGTGCACCTCTGCGCAATTTCCGTCTACCATGAGCCAGTGCATAACCTGGCATTGGCTCAGTTTCCTCTGATCAAAAGGTCCCTTAAAGGCATCCTTCACACCAGGCCCCCCTGGTCAGAAGACCGGTAGCTGCATGAGATATCAACCTCATGCTAGATATGCTCACTCTCAAACCGTTCGAACCTCTAGCCACTTGTGATTTGAAGTTCCTGACCTGGAAGAGTGCCTTCCTGGTGGCCATTACTTCTGCATGTAGGGTCTCTGAGATCCATGCATTGGTCACAGACCCTCCATACATGGTGCTTCACAAGGATGAGGTGGTTCTTCGCACACACCCTAAGTTTCTTCCAAAAGTGTTTTTGGAATTCCATCTTAACCAACCTTTGGTGCTTCCAACTTACTTTGCCAACTTCCAGAATGAAGGGGAATGCACTCTTCGCTCCCTGGATGTGAAGAGCTTTGCAGTTCTACACTGACAGAACTAAAGAGAGTCACCAATCTAAACAGCTCTTCGTTTCTTTCAGTGCGACCCAGCTGGGTCAGCCTGTCTGCATCTGATGTATCTCTGTGTGGGTAGTAGCTTGTCTCTGACACTGCTACTCGATGGCGCAGGTCAAGTTGGAAGACCGGGTTTATGCCCATTCTACTAGAACTGTAGCGGCTTCCCTGGCAGAGATTTGTAACGTATCCATTGCAGACATCTGCAGAGCGTCTACTTGGAGTTCGGTGCACACCTACATAAAGCACTATACTCTTAACATTCATGCCAGACAGCACACGTTCTTCGGCAGATCTATCCTTAATGGACTTCTTTCTTGAGCAAGCTTGATCTCCTGCCACCCTTCTTGGGGGATTGGCGTTTAGCTCAGTACTGTCCCACTAGTGTGAATAAATGGTAAAGACTTTTAGTCCAGGACGATATGGAAATTACGTACCTACTGTAATTCTTGATCTTCTTGGACGACGTAATCACCATTCATTCACACGCCCACTCACCATCCCCTGAGCTCACTCACTCTGTTTTTGATCTTCACTCCCTTGTTGGTAGGGCTGTGAAAATGTTGTTGTGTTAACTCTTCTTACATGGGTCATCTGGGCTATCTTATGCTCAGTTAGGATAGGTTTTCCTAGGTTAGTTTACGCTGCACCTCCTCGGTTAAAAAGGTACTGAGGCGGTTGGAGGGTCGGCGCTGAGATAGCCTGTATGGTGCGAGACAGTCTTGCGGTGCCGTGCATGCGAGATCCTACCTTGGCACCGGCCCTTCTGAAGATTTTTGGCTCCTGCTGGGTCCTAGCACCTCCAGCGTAGTCCCACTAGTGTGAACGAATGGTGAAGACTTCATCCAAGAATATGAAGAATTACGCTAGGTACGTAATTTCCATTTCTCATGATGCATCTTTGAAAACTCAGACTCCCAAGTTTTTCCCTGTCTGGATGACTGGTTACTTGCCAGCCTGTCCAAGCAGGAAACAGAACAAGCAGTGACTATAGCATCTCAGCTCCTGACCTCCATGGGAGTCCTGTTAAATCTAGAGAAGTTTCAAATTTTTTTTCCATAGATTCATAGATGCTGTCGGCAGATAAGGACCACTTTACCCACCTTGTCTGCCTGCACATTCTCCCTGATAGTGCTCCTCATGTCTCTACTGGGGGGGGGGGTCTTATCCAGTGTAGCCTTGTGTTTATCCCATGCATTCTTAAAATCTGTGATTGTTATTACCTCCACCGGGAGGCTATTTCAGTCACCCACCACTCTCTCTGTGAAAAAGAACTTCCTCACATTACCCCTGATCTACCCCCTTCTAACTTCATATTGTACCCCCTAGTCTTAGAAGATCTTTTTTTCTGGCACATACTCCCTACCTGTACCTTGTTTATTCCCTTGAGATATTTGAATGCCTCTATCATATCACCCCGCCTTCTCCTGTCTTACAGGGAGTACAGGTTTAATTCCCTAAGCCTCTTCTTGTAGGGCTTGCAGTGCAGCCCCTGCACCATTTTGGTTGCTCTCCTCTGCACCGCCTCTAATCTGTCCCTGTTCTTCCAAAGGTAGGGCGTCCAGAACTGCACACTATACTCAAGGTGTAGTCTCACCAGTGATGTATATGGGGGGGGTTTCTCCAGAACTGCACACTATACTCAAGGTGTGGTCTCACCAGTGACGTATACAGGGGAAGTATTACCTCCTTCCCTCTGCTGGTGATACCCCTCCCGATTTAGCCAAGCATTTGGTTTGCCTTTTCCACTGCCTTCCCACACTGCTTTGCCACCTTCAGATCATCGGTAATGATAACTCCCATGTCCCTCTCTTGTCTTGTGACAGCTAGTACCTTCCCCCAAGTGTATACGCTACTCCCTGTTTTTTGTGCCCCAAGTGCATAATATTGCACTTCTTTACATTGAATCGTAGCTACCGCCTGATTGACCACTCTTCCAACTTTCCTAGGTCCTCCCTCATCCTCTCTACTCCCTCCTTGTGTGTCCAACCTGTTGCAGACCTTGTTGTAGTCCGCAAACAGGCATACCCTACCTCCCAGTTCTTCTGCCATGTCACTAATGTAGATATTAAAGAGTACCGGGCCTAACACAGTCTCCTGTGGTACCCCGCTAGTCACCCTCCCCTCCTCAGAGTGTACCCTGTTTATTACCACTTTTTGGCTCCTGTCCCTAAGCCAGTTCTTTACCCACTTCAAGATTTTAGGCCCCACCTCAAGGCTTCTCAGTTTTATTACCAGCCTTTTATGCGGAACGGTGTCGAAGGCCTTCCTCAAATCTAGATAGGCCACATCCACCGCACTGGTCCACTACACTGATTACCTCATCGAAGAACTCTATCAGGTTGGTCTGACAGGACCGCCCCCTTGTGAACCCATGTTGTCTCTGGTCCAGCAAACCACTGGTCTCTAGGTATTCCCCTATTCTTTTCTTGAGGAGTGTTTCCATTACTTCTCAGCAGCTTTTCGTCATCGGAGCCCTTTTGGGCACCACCAAGATGAGGGCTTTCTTCCAGAGGACAGAAGTAACACAATCCTTCAAATGGCTCGATTCATCATGGAGCACAAGTCCGTCCGAATGTTAGGTCTCATAGCCTCCTCTGTCTCGCCTGCACATGAGGACAACCCATTGGATGCCCAGCACGCAGTGGTCTCCAGCAATGTATCCACAGTCTTATCCCATCAAAGTGACAAAGCTTCTGCTTTGATCACTTGCATGGTGGATGCAGGAGGACAATCTTCTTCAGGGTCACCACTTTTCTTCACCAGAGCCTCAGATAACCCTTACCACAGATGCTTCTGTACTGGGGTGGGAGCCCACTGTCAGGGCCACCACAATCAGGGAGTCTAGAGCCCTACAGACTCCCACCTCCACATCAATGTATTGGAGATGAGAGCAGTCCTGTATGCCCTCCGGGCCCTGGTGGACTTCGTCTGCCACAAGATAGGCCTCCTCCAGATCGTCAAGAAGTCTGGCATGCATTACATTAACATGTGTAACCCCTATTCCCCCTGGCATATAAGAGGTAGCCAACATATTCAGAGGGGCAAGAACAAAAACCAAATGCACTTACTTGACCTCCATTGAATCGAGTGACCTCTGGGCATTCCATGGTACTGGGTGGGTTGGCAAGGCTGCGGATTTAAACTGGTTAACAAACACTGGCACAGTTTCCAATAATCCATTGTCTAAACCAGTAGTATAGTTAAAAAACAGGATTCAAATAATTTATTTTAAAAAGTAGAATTGTAGGCGTTTTCGAATCACAGTTCATTCCACTTGGCATTTCAGCCCAACGGGGGCACAGGTTCAAAACCCAACAGGGGAACTTAAGTCCTAAGTACAGCTTAACCATTTCTTGAACATTGCACATATGCACAAATAACCCCAGGGGGTATCTTCATGATGGGTTCTTTGTCTGCCTTGTAGGGGAACACTTTAATTTGTTCAAACTTAAAATTCATTTATGTCCATCCCCAGTTTGCTGGCAAGGGGAGACTATGGTCTCCTGGGGGTCTGAGGTGCCACGGACCAAGCCTCCCATTCTCCCCTCAAGACCTGACCCTCGTAATAGGAGAGTCCCGCATCCACATAAGCAGGGTGCCCTGATGGGCATAATTTAGGGGCATAGGAGGACAGAGCATCCTTTGGGTGTTCGAGGTGCCACTGGATTTCTACCCCAACCCTCTCTCAAGACCTGACCCCCCATGAGAGGAGGGTCCCAAAGTCCAAAACTGCAGGCAGCTTCTTTATCAACACAGACAGGGCATCTTAGATTTACTAGCCACTGGGCTAGCGAGCAAGTCCTTACTCAGGGACCCAGCTGGGTCACCCACACACCATTCTCTTGGCTCTGACTTAGTAGTCTCTGAGGCAGACAGTACATCTTTTCACTTTTTCTTTCTCTCAGAACCCTTTGTACTTTAGCTGAAGCACTGACACAGTTCTCTTACTCTGTGGCAGACAGAACATTTTCCCCAGTTTCTCTACTTTTAGAACCTCTTCACTGTGGGCAGCACCACAGCCTTCTTTGTACCCAAAGGGGGCATAAATAGTGCCTTCTCTTGCACTCTAACCCACTCTCACAAAGTGACATAACAGCCCCCTTCGCTCAGAGACAGTCACCCTCTGACAGAAATCTTTCCTTTTCTGACAGGAAACTTTTGTTCAAAACCCTGAAAACAGCACTGGGTATTCAAAACTCAGCAGATTTGTAATTTCAACCTCTTTAAAACAAGGCAAAATATCACCTCAGTCTTTCAGCAGTTTTGAGCTGCAGTTCATCCCCACAGAAGCTCCTCAGTGAACACCAAAACACATGTTCCTTCTTTAGGAGAGGGGCACCCCCCTTTTAGGGATGTGGTACAATAGCAGCTGCCACGTACAAACTGTTTATTTTGACACCAACCTCTGAGAAATGAGAGTTTACACAGAGGGAGCCAGGCAGTGCATGCCAATCTGAAGGCTCCCTCCAACTGAACCAGGACTCCCAGCTCTTTCAAAGGGAGAGCTCTAGCCCCTCCCATTTGGAATGTCCAGGCAGGCCAGCTTCCAGGTGAAACCAAGGGCACAGAGATTGGCACCCTTGCAGAAAGCAGAAGCCTTCTTGAAGGAACACACACACATTTCACTCATTAACTTCCAATGGGGTGTTACACAAGCAGGGGGGAGCACACGCTTTTCCTCTCTGCAGGAAGGCAATGAGAATGTGGGAAAGGTGTCTGGAATAGGACATTCTGATCTAGGTGTAACACCCCCCCCCCCACAAATGGGGGTTCCCGAAAGTCTTCCTTGGACTTGCCTAAATGCCCACTGCCAGGCTGGTATCCTGTGTCTTACTGTTTAAAAGCTATTGCATGTGAGTGCCTTTATAGCCTCTGTGCTCTGTCTCTTTAAGAGTTGCCTGTTCGCAGTGTATAATTAATCTGGGTGGGGGCTGAGTGTGTGTATGCTCGAGTCCCGCCTGGGCTGCTAGATAATCGCTCCATTCTGCCATCGTTAATTGCGCAGAGGGAGCTTTATTGGAATCTGTAACTGTTTACCGTTTATCTGCTTTAGTAGCAATAGTACGGTAGTTTGTCAACCTGCCTTCATTGCAGCATGAACTTTTGGTATTGCACCACCATTTTGGTTTGGACTGCCAGTCGGCACCAATCAGTGGCTTTGGGGACTCTAAAATGGTATTTCTCCCAAGGGGTCTTGTGGGAGCAAATTTCTGTAGGAATTGTAGATTTGAGACTTTGGCGCCTAAATGCACCTGGAGTGGGAGCTCTTGCTTTGACAGACTGATGGACCAGTCAACCAAAATCTTTTGGACCAAGGGGACATTCCCAAGCTGCTTGTAGCAGAGAGGGAGAAGTGAGTTGGAGCTGAAAGAGTGAGCAGCTCCAGCTCGAGGAGCTGCTGCCCCTCGGGGTAGCATGGGGACTTGGTGGGAAGGCTGAGTCTGGCCTGCCTTCCTTCAGCTCTCCCGCATGGAGAGATAAGAGAAGCCTTATTTTGAACTACGTCTCTGAGCCCTTTCGTTGTGCCCCAGTTAATGGACACGGCGAGCAGAAGTCAGTCTGGAGGTAGAGCTTGGAGAGTGAACAGCTCGAGTGATTCGAGCAGCTGCTTCTGCTTAGTTTGCGTGGGAGATTGGTGGAAAGGCTGAGTTTGGCCTGTCTGCCTGCTGTCCCTCAAGAGGGAATCCTTTGAAAGGCTTAGTAATCGGACTGTATCCAAACTGGAGTGTGACAAAGCCACTGAAGAGTGACCAGATTTAAACCTGAAGAAGACCAAAGATTTGCTGAATGTGATCAGCCTGTC
The DNA here is from genome assembly GCA_016271365.2 of Neoceratodus forsteri. Taxonomy (NCBI): domain Eukaryota; kingdom Metazoa; phylum Chordata; order Ceratodontiformes; family Ceratodontidae; genus Neoceratodus; species Neoceratodus forsteri. Next base: position 121,707,872 of record JADMNL010000027.1, on the reverse strand, counting down.
AAGACATCCATTCACCATAGAACTGCTGGTTTTGCTCAGAGACATTGATATTGCAACTGGACTGCTATCCGCTTGTTGGCATGGTGATTGCTTTACTATAAATGTGCTGTTTGCTATTAGTGGGTCGAGATTTGGTTCCCCACTGTTTAATTATGCCACGCTTACTGGAAGCTGCATCAAGCCTTCCCGGACTGATATCCAAACTGTCTTACCTGGCCTGGGCCCTGCCATACTGGCCCAGCCAGCTACTTTAGGCGCAGAGAACACCATCGACGAGAGACCTGCCTGGGGATCAGTCCCCTGCTCAACACCAAGAACAGGAACGACACCACGGTGAATCGTGTGGGCCCTGCTTCTCCTGGCAAACCAGCACGTCATCCTGCAGTCTCCATTTTGTCCATCCTGTGTCCTATACTGGGTAGCGCGAGTAAATACCAGGGTAGCTCCCTGCAGCAACAGCTCAATCAAAATGTGTCATCTAATTTAATTGTTTTGCCTAATCTTCACGCACTGAGCCTCCTGGCTCTGGATTACAGATTGTGTGTGGTTGTGCATGCCTTTTCTTTTCATCACAGGGCCCCAACCAGTTGCGACGCCGGCCTACCCCGGGCAACATTCCAGGCTAGCCCACCTTACTTCCAACTGGGTACACAGAGCATGTGACTGTGCAGGGACTAAAAGTGCATGCATAATTGCCTGACTAGATCAGTTATAGAATCAGTCAACCTGATTTACGCCCCTCCCTTGTTCAATTCCCCTGAATAAATCAGATCTAACTCTTTTTGCATTTAATCTGACTGTGGTTCCAGTTTGTACCAAAAGCACTGTACTGTTGTTATATGCTGTGTCTAACCTTGTTTTACAGGGGATCTCCAGGGTCAAACTGGTGGAACCAGCCCTGGTGGTAACTGTAAACAGTGTGGGGAATTGTATGCTGAATAGAGGCTACTGTGAAAGTGTTTGTTGCATATTATCTAGGCCACTAGAGGGGAAAGAGAGGGGTTACAGTGTCCCGGAGGGCTGTACCCAGGTTAGCCTTGTTATTAACAACCCTGTCCTTCGGTTGGAGGCACCCGTTTCAGTACCCAGGCCCCTTAACCTGCAACTAGTCAAGCAGGCAGGGGTAGTAGCCCTTGGGTTAGCGCCATCTAGGGGTTACACAGGTGATTTATCTGCCAGGGGCTCAGAACAGTCTAGCACAGCGGTTCTCAAATGGTGAGGCCAGCCTCCCAAGGGAGGCCCCAAACTGTTCCAGCGGAGGCCCAGTCAAGTCTGAGAATGTACAGTATTTTAAGTTTTGGATGTTTTGTGTGAAAGGATGACGGAAACTAAATATGGATAATGGCAGGTGAATTTTCTTTACGTGTAACCCCCCTGCAAATGGGGGTTCCCAAAAGTCTTCCAGGAGCTTGCCTGAATGCTCCAAGTCTGGGCGGTGTTCGGTGTCTGAGCTGTTAAAATGTGGTTTAAAGTGAGTGCTATTTGAGCCTCCACGTACTGTCTCTTTAAGAGCTGTCTGCTTGCAGACTTAATTCGTTTGTATGGTGGGACTGTGTATTTAATGCTCGAATCCTGCCTGAGCTGCTGCCAATTCGCTCCGTTTCTGCCGTCGCTACATGTGCAGAGGGAGCCTTGTTGAAAGATATAAATAAGTGTTTGCCAGAAATCATTTAGAGTGACTGAGAAAATGTAGTTTGTCTAACCTGTCTTCATTTCAGCACGAACTGTTTCAGTGTAGCTTTTTCATTTTGGTCCTGAATTGCTGACTTGGACCAATCAGGATGATAGGGAGACCTTAAGATGAAGCCTGTGGACGAATCAGAACTTGGACTCTCAATTTTGAGCCAGCCACAAGGGGATTGTATGGGCAGTGACTCTGAGAAATGTAGTTTTGACCTTGGTGCCTTTTTTCACTAACGGAGGGAGCCTGATTGTGTGTGACAGCCAAACCAGCCGACAGAATGGTGTGGAACTAAAGGAAATGCCCTGCTCTGTGACTGGAAAGATCAGATCAGTTGTGACAGTGAAGAGAGAAGGAGCTCTGTGCTTCTGCAGTGTATAGTTTTGCGTGGGAAGCGTGTGTGAGGCCCTGAGGTTCGGCCTGCAGCCGTTGTAAGCGCTAGTTCAGACTGAATCCGACTTGTGAGGAGAAAGAAGGAAGTCTGAAAGGTAGAAACCAGGCTAACCCTGTAGAAGACTGGAGAAATTGCTGAATCGCGATCGGTCTGTCAGGAACTGAAGCTGCTGTGTGTGCTCCCAGGTATTTTGCAGTAATTGCGATCGGGATCTAGGAGCAGCCTGCCTGGTATGGTACTTTCCTTTTACATATGAATGTGCATAGTGCTTGTAGGGAATCGCTATTTCCAATCCCCTGTGCTGTGTGCTGTGTTGAAGCTGGAAGCAAACCCCAGCTTGTCTTGGACTAAATCCGTTTGCTATCTACTGCAGTGGGGTCCAGTCACAAGGACCTTGTCTCCATGCCTTGTTGTTCTGGTAACCCAGAAGAACATCCACCATCAGGTTCTCAGCTTGGGTATTGTGAGTACAAATCAGGGTATTCCCATGCAGCCTGTTTTCAATTACAAGTGTGTCGTCTAATTATTGTTGTTTCACTTCTTCATGGACTGAGCCATCCGACTCCGGATTACAATTGGGTGTTGTGCATATATTTTCTTCTACAGAGCCCTGTCCATCTGCACCTGTCTGCCAACCCCGACAGCGGACCTGCCAGCCCCCCAACCTGGGTACCCAGAGTGTGACTTTTCAGACCCTGTATGTGTGCACAGTACTGTGATTTAATTCTGCCAATTAGCCTGATCTCCCCCTCCGTGTTTTATTCTCCTAAATAAACCAGATTTGATGTTTTAAACTTTAAACTGTCTGAAGTGTCAGTACCTACATATCAAGCATTGTATCGGTTTGTGTATGTTGATTAACCTTATTTTACAGGGGGTCCCCAGAAACGAACCTCAGAATCAGTCTCGAGGGTAAGTGGTACTTTATGAATGAACAGTGTGTACATGTGGGGTATTGGGACTGTAACTTCTGTGCATTGTGTGAGCCACTAGAGGGAATAATAGGGGGTCTCAGTGTCCCAGAGGGCTGTGACCAAGCTAGTCTAACCACTACAAACCCTGACCTCTGGGTGGAGGCACCCGCCATAGAACCTAGGCCCCTCTACCTGTCAGTAGTAAAGCAGGCAGGGGTAGTAGCCCTTGGGATAGTGCCACCTGGGGGTTACGTACGTATGCATAAATTGGTGATGAGGAAAGCCCACTGAGCCAAATATTGTTGGCTAGGAAATGCACACTTAGTCAAAGCCTGTTACTACAGTGGCAGCCATAGACATGGTCAGATATTTCCTGAGATTTCTGTGATATCTCTGGAGAAATTTCTTGCCTGCCTGTGGGCCAATAGACAGAATATCTTCAGATATACTGCAAAATATCTGGAAATATCTGAACATATCTATGGCTGCAGCTGTACAGTAGGTGTCTATTTACATGTAAATTGGTGACTGGGAAAGGCACACTGAGTCCAGGCTTGTTCCTACCGTAGGTGTGTATATGTAAATGTAACCCCCCTGCAAATGGGGGTTCCCAAAAGACTTCCAGGAGCTTGCTTGAATGCTCCAAGCCTGAATGGTGTTTGGCGTTTAAGCCATTTATCAGTGAGTGTTTTTAGAACCTCTGGTACTGTCTCTTTAAGAGCTGTCTGCTTGCAGACATAATTAGTTTGTATGGGGACTGTGTGTTTCTTTGATTGAGTACCACTCAAGCTGCGATAATTCACCCCATTTTGCAGTCACTAGAGTGCAAAGGAACCTATCTGAAAGATGTAACTGATTGCCAGAAATCATTTACAGTAATAATAAAATTACAGTTTGTCTAACCTGCTTTCTTTGCAGTCAGAACTGTCTGCCTAGTTCCCATTCTGGTTTTGAACTGCTGAACTGGACCAATCAGTGTGGGGTAAACCAGCTCTAAAATGATGCCTTGACGAATCAGAACTTGGGACTCATAATCTGAGCCAGCCACAAGAGGATTGTATGGGCAGTGACTCTGGGAGATGTAGTTTAGACTTGGTGCCTTTTGGACCAACAGCAGCAGTCTATTGTGAGTGACAGCCAATCCAGTCAAGAACTGGAGGAACTCAAAGGAAGTCCCGGTTTTTGTCTGTTGGGAGTTTCAGTTTGAGATCTGAAAGTGAAGGGAAAGAAACCCTGTGCTCCTTCAGTGCACAGTTTCAGATCAAAAATTAGTGCAAGGCCCAGAGTTCCGGTCTACAACTTGTAACTGCTTGTTAGGACTGAATCCGTCCTGTGAAAGAATCAAAGGATCTCTGAAGAGTAGAAACCAGGCTCACCCTGTAGAAGACTGAAGAAATTGTTGAATTACACCTCGGTCTGTCAGGAACTGAATCTGCTGTGTGTTCTCCTGGTTATTGTGCAGTAAGTGCGATTGGGATACAGATGCAGCCTGCCTGGTATAGTGCTTTCTTTTTTTACCATATAAATGTGTGAGGAGTCTCTTGGAGATCAAAAGTAGCCCTGCTGACATTGAAGGACCATATCTTCTTTGGAGGTCGTGAGTACTAATTCGGGTCGCCCCTGTTGAATTGCCACATTAAATCCAAATGGAATTACTGTACTGCTGACTGTTTAATTTTCCTTTTCTCTGTGTGAAAGGGCCCCTACCAGCTGCCAGGTTTGGACTAGCCACTGGGGCCTGGGTACCCAGGGACAGTAACTGGAAGGGATAGGCCTGCACAGAGCCATAGTAGATAGTAAAGTGATAAGCTAATTAACCTGATTTCCTGTCCTTGTTATATCCCCCTAAATAAATCAGAGCTGTTTGTTTCAACAAAGTTATACTGCCTGAGGTATTTGTCTATGTTAAAGTACTGTACTGTGATTGTTGCACTGTATCTTATTTTACAGGATGTCCCGTGTCTGGAACCAGCCTTGGGGTAAGTGTATACTGTGAAGGTAATTCTGCTATATTGTGTGGCCACTAGTGGGAAGAAAGGAGGTTGCAGTGTCCCAGAGGGCTGTGACCAAGTAAGTTTAACTATTGCAAACCCTGACCTCTGGGTGGAGGCACCCGCCATTGGATCCAGGCCCCTCAACCTGTTAAGTAGCAAATCAGGCAGGGTAGTAGCCCTGGGATAGCGCCATCTAGGGTTACATTTTGGAGGCTCACCACGGGATTGTGTGTCCTCTAGTGGCCATATTTACAAACCACTGTTAAGGGAAAATAAATAAATAAATAAATAAATGGGTACCCCGACAGAAGTGGCTGTGCACCGGCTGGTGGAGTGGTGTACTGGGGAGGAGATCGACCCCCAAAATGCTATGCTTATCCTGGACATCCCCCTGGGTATCAATACGGACACTGTGCAGGGAGTACTTTCCAAGGTGGAAGGTTTACAAAATCCTGTGGTGGTGGGTCGGCACGCTAATCTGCTCACCCACACTTTCCTGGCCCTAGTAGAGTTTAAGGATCCCATAGATAGCTCCAAAGTACCACAGACCATTACCCCAGAGGGAGCCCTCACTGCTTGGAGAGTGATAACTAAGGACAGTAAAGACCCGGGGGGGAATGAGCCCCCACCACTATCTGAAACTTTTGAGGAGAAATTTGCTAAATGGTTGCTGGGAGAAGGGAAAACTGTGGAGGACTTGAAGAAACTATTCTTGCCACTTGGGGGTGTTCCTCCCCCAACACCCTCTCCTGCTCCAGTACCCGTAATGGTGGCTGGAACCAATGCAGACTCCTATTTCTGCACCTGCCATTAGTCACGACTCTTACAGAAGGTTGAGGATCTTCTCTGGCACCCTCCCCACCCCCCAAGGGGAGGATGACTGGGAGACCTGGATAGACTATGTTGCCCCCAAGTGCTAGAATGGCAATGCTCGGAAGTCGGGGTGCCAAAGAGGGTTAGTGAGAGCCTCCGAGGTCCTGCCCTGGCTACCATCCGTGCTAAACGGGCCAGTAACCCTTAGGCGACTGCATGCCTCATCTTGAGGCCTTGGAGAATGTGTATGGGAGCCCAGATTCTGATGAGGACCTATGGTGGAGAGTAAGAAATGCACAACAGTACCAAGGGAGTTGTTGTCTGTGTATGTCTCTCGGCTGGAAAAATTGTTGCAAGAATGCCTCAGAAAGGGTAGTTTGCCAGCTGATTGAACTGGACCGAACCAGACTGGACAGAATCCTTAAGTCTGCCCCTTCAGAACTGCTGTTGCTTCCAGTTCGCCTGGCAAATCGAATGGAATCCCCACCCTCCTATGATGAGTTAATGAGAGAAATTCGAGGAGTTGAGAAAAGCGACCTCGGGAGGGACCTGCACCAATAGCTGTGGCTATGACCGAGTGACTGAGGTGGCCCATCAAGTGAAGTTCAGGGGCAGAGGTTGGCAGTCAATGAGTGCTCTGATAAGGAAAAGATATGCCACAATGGGGTGGAACTGTTGAGAGAGATCCGGGAATTCAAAAACAGTCCCTTTATGAAGGCCACGCCTGCAAGTACGGGCCCCGACCTATATCCGACTGCATCTGTTATGGGGGTGGGGATACCCACCCATGTATCTCCTGCTGATAACAGCTCCGAACTCGATTCCTTGACCATGGAAGTGGAGAAACTGACGATGTCTCCAAATGCTTATCACGCCGCAGACAGAGATGGCACCAAGGTTTCCAGTTAGTAATACCCCCGCCCTGGCTCCCAGTGTGGCGCCTCGGCCAGCTCAAACTCCAGAAAGTATGTTTTGCTATAATTGTAGGAAGGATGGGCACATGAAAAGGGAATGCCAGTCCCCAAAAGACACTGACAAAGTTGCATATAGGCTACAAGGAGAGCTGGAGAACAAATCAGTGGTTAAGAGGTGCACGAAATGATCCCAGTGAGGGCACCAAAATGCTAATTCACGTCCTTTTGGTAAGGTCAGTTGCCCAGGCCCCCACTACCGCCTCTCCAGACTGGTCAGAATAGTGGGTCCCTCCATGGAGACCACTGTAAAGGTAAATGGAGTGTCTACAAGAGCTGTATTAGACAGTGGCTCCCAAGTGACAATTATGTTTCAAGATTGGTATCAGAAGCATTTGTCAGACGTGCCCTTACAACCATTAGAAGGACTGCATGTAGGGGGTTAAGTGAGAAGGCTCAACCCTATTCTGGGTATATCCGAATTGGCTGTCTTTCCCCACCTCCGTGGCTGGAGTGGCTGTAACAAGTAGAGACCCTAGCCTTAGTGTGTCCCCCACTGGACTGTATGATGGTGTCCCTTTGTTGATTGGAACAAATGCTCATATGTTCAGAAGGCTGGCACATTTGTGTTATGAAAAACAGGGGTCAAAGACTAGTAGAGCTTTAAGAGTTCGGCTTTAATTAAGAAGGCCTATGAGGCACAGAGAGATGCTGAAAATATAGAACCAGAGGAACGGTTGAATTGTATGGAAGAAGGATCCTGAGTCTCTGATCCTGGCACCAAATGCCCAGTGTACCTTACAGGAGAGGTCCGTATCAGAAAGGATGTTAAGAATAAAATATTAATGTTGGATGCACCAGGCGATGGAAAATTGCCAGAGGGACTGCTGGTCAAGCCTAATATTTTGCCCGCTAGAGCCCATGCTTATGCCAGAAGGGTAATGGTCCAAGTTCATAATGTGTCTGAAAGAGACATTCGAGTAAATAGAGGTTGCATCCTGGCTAATGTGCATTGTGCAGACACTGCAGTGCTACCAGCAGCAAGAGTTCAAGGAAGAATGACAGAGTAACGCCTGACTTGTTTGATTTCGCAACTCCCCGCTGCCAGCTGAATGGAAAGTGAGGATCAGTGAGAAGCTTGCCCAGAGAGACCAGGTGTTTTCTTTAAAGGAATGGGACGTGAGATGCGTGCAGGAGCTGAGCACAATATCCGGCTGCATGACGAAAGACCATTTCGTGAGAGGTCTCGACGCCTGGCACCTGCTGATATAGATGATGTGAGGACGCATCTGCAAGAGATGTTAGCGGCTGTGTAATACAAGAATCCAGAAGCCCTTATGCTTCCCATTGTGGTAGTGAGGAAAAGAATGGGACAGTAAGGATGTGCGTGGATTATCGACCTTAAACCGGCGGACTATCCCTGATCAGTACACAATGCCCGCATTCAGGATGCTTTGGACTGCCTAAACGGGAGCAAGTGGTTCTCTGTGCTGGATCTCCGCAGTGGGTACTACCAGATCCCGATGGCCCCAGAGGACCGTGAGAAGACAGCCTTTATCTGTCCGGCTTATTTCTATGAATTCATGAGGATGCCTCAAGGATTTAAAGCCCCAGCCACTTTTCAACGATTGATGGGCGCAGTGGGGACATGAACTTACTAGAGTGCCTGGTATACCTAGATGATGTTATTGTGTTTGGCAGCTCACTGGAGGAACATGAGAGCAGATTATTTAAGGTATTGGATCGACTGGAGGACTTTGGCCTTAAACTGTCCATTGATAAGTGTCAATTCTTTCAAACATCAGTAAAGTATGTGGGACACATAGTATCCACCGAGGGAATAGAGACCGACCCAAGTAAAGTTGAGGCCTTGACCACCTGGCCACAGCCCAAAAATCTAAAAGAACTGCAAAGATTCCTGGGATTCTGTGGTTATTATCGGCGTTTCATCAAGGACTATTCAAGAGTGATCCGCCCTTTACTTAACCTTACTCAAGGGTATCCCCCAACCCACAAAAAATACCAAAAGTCAGCGTCCCTCAAGACTGAAAGAGTGTATTTTCATCCGAGTGAAGTATTTGGGGCCCGCTGGACTCCTGATTGTGAGACTGCTTTTCATGAGATCATATATCAACTTACCCATGCTCCAGTGCTGGCCTATGCCGATCCAAGAAAACCTTACGTCCTGCACACTGATGCTAGCTTGCAAGGGTTGGGGGCTGTGTTGTACCAAGAGCACGAGAATGGCCTGAGACCAGTGGCCTTTGCCAGTAGAAGCCTGACCCCATCCGAAAAGAACTATCCTGTACATAAGTTAGAGTTCCTAGCTTTGAAGTGGGCTATTGTTGACCAATTCCATGAGTACTTGTATGGGGCTAAAATACTAGTAAAAACTGACAATAATCCTTTGACCTATGTGCAGACCTCAGCTAAGTTGGATGCCACTGGCCACAGGTGGCTTTCTGCATTATCTACATATGACTATGCTCTCGAATACCGAGCAGGTCTGAACCACATAGATGCTGATGATCTCTCCGGAGGCCTGTTCCCCAGAATGATTGGGTCGATTGGCAGAGAACCTGACATTGGGCACTCTGCTGGAAGTTGACAGGAGGAACAAATGTCACTGGGACGCAGTGGACTGCATGGTGGATTGCTTGGGACCCTCTGAGAATTGCATACCTGCTGTTATTGCCACTTTTCTGCAATAGACATTGGTGCACTGCCTCAGCTGGACAATGACAGTATTCGGCAGGGCTCAATCACCACGATCCTATGATCAAATCAGCTTTAGAAGCCCTCTATGCAGGAAAGATGTGTCCAAATTATGCTCCACTGATTTGAGAACTGCACTGTTATACAAAGAAGGTCCTAAGTTGAAACTGATCAATAAACTGTTATATAGAGAAACAGTAGACAGAGGGGACAAGTAGAACAAACAACAACTGGTGCTGCCCACTGCCTTTGAGACTCAGTATTGAGGTCCTTCACACAACCACATGGGGCACCTTGGTATAGACAGAACACTTGACTTGGTGAGATCCAGATTCTATTGGCCTAAGATGGGGGCTGATGTGGAGCAACACATACGAACTTGTAGTCGCTGCTTACAGAGGAAAGCTTGCCCCAGAGGGCTGCCCCTTGTTAACATAACCACCAGTGCACCCATGGAGCTGGTCTGTATTGATTTTCTGAGTCTGGAGTCAGATCAAAGAAATATCAGTAATGTGCTGGTGGTCACTGACCATTTCACGAGATATGCCCAAGCTTTCCCACCAAAGACCAGAAGCATCCACTGTAGCCAAAGTACTCGAGAAAACTTTTTGTTCACTATGGGGCTCCACAAAGAATCCATTCTGATCAAGGGAGAGACTTTGAGAGTCGTCCTGATCAAAGAGATGCTTTCTCTGTGGGGAGTGAGAAAGTCCAGAACCACTCCTTACCACCCCAGGGGACCCACAGCCTGAACGCTTCAACCGCACTTTGCTAGATATGCTAGGCACCCTGCACCCAAAGGACAAGCCTAGATGGAGCCAACAAATTAGCACCCTGGTACATGCTTATAACTGCACCAAAAGTGATGCCACTGGGTTCTCCCACCGCCTGATGTTTGGAAGAGAAGCTCGACTACGGTAGATGTGTGTTTTGGGGTCTCTCCTGATGGGGTTCAAGCTGACAACTATTTACAGTATGTGCAAAGTTAAAGGCCCAGCTAACTCATGCGTACCAACTGGCTCAAACCATGGCTGCCAAAGAAATCTGGCCAACAAAGAAAGAGGTATGATAAAAGGGTGAAAGCACAGGAACTCCAGGAGGGAGATCGGTATTGCTAAGAAATCTGGGACTGCATGGCAAACACAAGATTGCTGACAGATGGCACCATCTCCCTTACATTGTAGTGGGCAAACTAGATGATCTGCCAGTGTACAAAGTAAGGCCTGAGAACAATTCAAAGATGTAAAAACAATGCATAGAAATCATTTACTACCCATTGGACAAATCCTGATTGAGTCTGAGCCCCAGAAGATGCCCCTCTGGACCAGTGACTAGAGCTGCTGCTAAGAAAGATCAGGAAGTCTGCACCTACAGAAGCAGAGTTAAAGTGTTCCCCTGCACAAGTCCCAGTTGAGCATGACTGTCAGTCCATATCAGAAGAAAGTGAGAGTGACTTTGAATACTATCCTTCTTACGAACTGAGTCAATTGTTTCGGGGCAATCCCTAGTCAATACTGGAGACAAAGCTGGGCCTTCTGGACTGTCTATGCCCCAGCTTCATCCCTGAGCCAATGCTCCCAGAAAGTGAAGTGCAAAGCATCAGATCAGATGAAATGGAATCATTGTGCATGGTTGAACTGTTTGAGCTTTCAGGGAGAAAATGATAGATTGGGGCAGACTGGTGATACACCCGAACAAGAAGAGTATTTTGAGTGCCCTGACAGTCCACTGCCAGTGTCTGAAAGCTCTCCATGCGAGCCAAATGTTGTGGACTCAGAAACTGTAACTCCTGGAGCTGAAAGTGCCCCAAGTTCTAGCCTCTCTACCCCCATGGAGACTCCTGACAAGTGAGAACAATGCTGAAAATGAGGCTCAGAGTGCAGAGACTGTAACAGCCCCCTAGAAAGACTGGTCGAGCTGTAAAGCCTGTGGTGCACCTCAGTTATGATTCCCTGGGCGGCCAGTGGACCTGCCTCTCAATGTTGTCCATAAAGGAGTGTATGTGTCCCGAGCTCATTGCCCAAACTGAGCGCTAGTGCTAACTCCAAGTTACTTGTGTTGCCCTCTAAGTTGGTGCCCTCGCCGCGTCCAGCCCCAAGGTAACTGATAGGGAAGGGCCCTCTCTTCAGGTTTCATGTACAAGAGGTAATAACTTGAGTTATGGTACAATGTGTGTGTTATACTGTGTAAAGAGGACGACTGCAATGTTTCAGAAATGGTTCTTGGTAAAATGATGTATTGACTGATGATTACATGTGGAGCCTAATGCAAATGTATATGGTTGCAGTTGAAACTTATGGGGTACTTGCTTACGCGGACGTCAAGCTTTTCCCAGGCCAGGAAGGGTGTAACCCCCTGCAAATGGGGTTCCCAAAAGACTCCAGGAGCTTGCTTGAATGCTCCAAGCCTGAATGGTGTTTGCGTTTAGCCATTTATCAGTGAGTGTTTTTAGAACCTCTGGTACTGTCTCTTTAAGAGCTGTCTGCTTGCAGACATAATTAGTTTGTATGGGGACTGTGTGTTTCTTTGATTGAGTACCACTCAAGCTGCTGCCAATTCACCCCATTTTGCAGTCACTAAGAGTGCAAAGGGAACCTGTCTGAAAGATGTAACTGATTGCCAGAAATCATTTACAGTAATAATAAAATTACAGTTTGTCTAACCTGCTTTCTTTGCAGTCAGAACTGTCTGCCTAGTTCCCCATTCTGGTTTTGAACTGCTGAACTGGACCAATCAGTGTGGGGTAAACTAGCTCTAAAATGATGCCTTGGACGAATCAGAACTTGGGACTCATAATCTGAGCCAGCCACAAGAGGATTGTATGGGCAGTGACTCTGGGAGATGTAGTTTAGACTTGGTGCCTTTTGGACCAACAGCAGCAGTCTATTGTGAGTGACAGCCAATCCAGTCAAGAACTGGGAGGAACTCAAAGGAAGTGCCAGTTTTGTCTGTTGGGAGTTTCAGTTTGAGATCTGAAAGTGAAGGGAAAGAAACCCTGTGCTCCTTCAGTGCACAGTTTCAGTCAAAAACGTGTGCAAGGCCCAGAGTTCGGTCTACAACTTGTGTAACTGCTTGTTAGGACTGAATCCGTCTCTAGAAAAGAATCAAAGGATCTCTGAAGAGTAGAAACCAGGCTCACCTGTAGAAGACTGAAGAAATTGTTGAATTACACTCGGTCTGTCAGGAACTGAATCTGCTGTGTGTTCTCCTGGTTATTGTGCAGTAATTGCGATTGGGATACAGATGCAGCCTGCCTGGTATAGTGCTTTCTTTTTACCATATAAATGTGTGAGGAGTCTCTTGGAGATCAAAAGTAGCCCTGCTGACATTGAAGGACCATATCTTCTTTGGAGGTCGTGAGTACTAAGTCGGGTCAGCTCCTGTTGAATTGCCACATTAAATCCAAATGGAATTACTGTACTGCTGACTGTTTAATTTTCCTTTCTCTGTGTGAAAGGCCCCTACCAGCTGCCACAGGTTTGGACTAGCCACTAGGGCCTGGGTACCCAGGGACAGTAACTCGTAGGGATAGGCCTGCACAGAGCCATAGGTAGATAGTAAAGTGATAAGCTAATTAACCTGATTTCCCCTGTCCTTGTTATATCCCCTAAATAAATCAGAGCTGTTTGTTTCAACAAAGTTATACTGCCTGAGGTATTTGTCTATGTTAAAGTACTGTACTGTGATTGTTGCACTGTATCTTATTTTACAGGATGTCCGGTGTCTGAACCAGCCTTGGGGTAAGTGTATACTGTGAAGGTAATTCTGCTATATTGTGTGGGCCACTAGTGGGAAGAAAGGGGGGTTGCAGTGTCCCAGAGGGCTGTGACCAAGTAAGTTTAACTATTGCAAACCCTGACCTCTGGGTGGAGGCACCCGCCATTGGATCCAGGCCCCTCAACCTGTTAGTGGCAAATCAGGCAGGGGTAGTAGCCCCTGGGATAGCGCCATCTAGGGGTTACATAAATTAATGGGAAAGGCAGACTGAGTCAAGTCTTGTTTCTGCAGTAGGTGTTTATATGTAAATTGGTGACTGAGAAAGGGACACTGAGCAAATGCTTGTTTTCAGGCGTGACCTAGGGCAAGAGTGCAGGAAGTTGCTTAACAACAGGGTAAGGGAGGAAGAGATAAAAGTAGCTAGGATGGTTGTTCAGACAGAGGGGAAACAGAGTAACAAGGGTCCGAGAATCAGAAATGTGGAATGACAAGGATAACCTGGGGTGTATGGTTGGGGGTGGAGAACAATAAGATGAATAAAAAGAGAATATACTCAAGTCAACTTTATTACTGTCACTTTATTCCTGGTGTACTGTGAAGCCCACCAGGATGAAGTACAGTGTCACAGTTTCCATATAATATGTGTTGCTGTGGGGAGGACCAAGATTATTTCCAAATTTGAGGGAGGCTCCAAATCTTTTCCATGGCTTGGGGGTAGGCTCGCCATCACAAAGTGTGAGAACTAATGGTCTAGCAGATGAGCTCAGCTGGACAGAAGCAGACACTCACGAATGGTTGTTGGCACCGGACATCATGCAGTCTCTCTGACGATTGGGGAACCCCAAAGGTGGACCTTTTTGCATCCCCATTCAATGCCAAACTGCCTTGATTCTGCTCCAGAAATCCAGAACGTGACGTTTTCTGTCAGGGTGCATTTAGGCTGTGGTGGACAAATCGCTTTCTGCACACATTTCCTCCTATTCCTCTAGTTCAGAGGATACTTCTCAAGCTGGAGGCACATGAGGACAAACTGATTCTAATCACCCAATGCTGGCCGCAGCAGGTATGGTGTCCTCTACTCAACAAATTGTTAGTCGGCCCTCCGAGAACCCTCCCTCCCTCCCTCTCTGGACAAGACCTTCTGACACAAGGATCCCTGGTTATCCCAACCTGCGCTCCCTTCATCTCCATGCCTGACTCCTGAAGAGATAGAAGTGGGAAGTAATAAGGTATCCCAGAGGGTCTCTGAAATTCTTCTGGCTGCTCATAAGCCCTCTACCAAGAAGACTTACACAGCCAAATGGAAAAGTTTTTTCTTAGTGGTGCACCAAATCCCATATAGACCCATTCCAATGCCCACCAGACAGGGTTTTGTAGTACCTGCTGGACCTCTCTGATGCAGACTTGCAGTACTCTACAGTTAAGGTCCACTTGTGCACTGTTTTAGCATATCATGAGCCTGTTCAGAACCTTTTGCTCAACTGCCTCTTCTTGAGAGGTTCCTGAAAGGCATTTTGCACACAGAGCCCCCAGTCAGGAAACCTGTAGCCACCTGGGACCTCAGCTTTGTGTTGGACATGCTCACCCGTAAGCCATTTGAACCTCTGGCTATGTGTGACCTCAGATTCCTAACTTGGAAAACTGCATTTCTGGTCACCATTACCTGTGCCCGGGGAGTCTCTGAAATACATTTGTTGGTCACGGATCCTCTGTATACCATTTTCTACAGAGACAAAGTGGTTCTCCACATGCGTCCCAAGTTCTTGCCTAAGGTGGTGTCGGAGTTTCACTTAAACCAGCCTTTGGTACTGTCTGCATACTTTCCCAACTTCCAGAATTAAGGGGATGCACCCTCCACTCTCTGGATGTTAAAAGAGCCCTATGTTCTACCTTGATAGAACTAAGAACTTTCAGCAGTTGAAACAGTTCTTCGTTTCCTTTCACCCAAATCGACTGGGTCAACCGGTTGCAACCAAATGCATTTCCGCATGGATTGTTGGTTGCCTCCGCCACTGCTATTCTGTGGCGCAGGTCAAACTGGAGAGCCAGGTTCATGCCCACTCTACCAGAGTGGTCTCTAAGTCCCTGGCAGAGATTCACTCTGTACCTGTCACTGATATTTGCAGAGCTGCCACCGGGAGCACAGTGCACACCTTTATCAAGCACTGTGCCTTGGATGTCAATGCCAGGCAGCATGCCTCTTTTGGCAGGACGATCCTTAAGGGACTTCTATCCTGATTGAGCTCCAGCTCTTACTACCCTGGCTGGGGGACTTTTGTCTCAGCTTGGTACTCTAACCCATTGGTGTGAATCAATAGTGAAGATTGGTCCTGGAAGATATTAAAATTATGTACTCACTGTAATTCTTGATATTCTAAGACCATCTTCACCATTGATTCACACATCCACCCTCCATCCCTCAAGCTCACTCTTTCTATTCGTTGGTCTTCACCCCTTGCTTTTGGTTCGGGGTGTAAAGACACTGCTTTCTTGGTTGTTGACACTTCTTACATGGATCGCAAGGGCCATCTTATGTCCTTTAGTTAGATATCTCAATAAAAAAAGTATTGAGGCGGTTGAGGGCTGATGCCGAGGTAAGCCATGCAGCGCAGGCTAGTCTCGTGGTGCCCTGCATGTACACAGCCTGCCTTGGTGTTGGCCCTCCTGATAGTTCTTGTCCAGCAAGGTCCTAGCACCTCTGGCTGAGAACCCATTGGTGTGAATCAGTGGTGAAGATGGTCCTAGAAGATCAAGAATTTCGGTACGTAATTTTCCTCTGTTGAACAGACTGTCGGCGAACTGAGGATCCTCCTTCTCAGAATGGTTGTACTGACTCAGGGCCACTTGGTCCATCCCAACCTATGTTCCCTTTACCTTCAGACCTGGCTTCTGAAGAGGAAGAAGTGAACAGGTACAAGGTATCACAGAGGATCTATGAAATACTTTCGGCTGCCTGTAAACCTTCCACTATGAAGACTTACACAGCCAAATGGAAAATAAATTTCCATCTGCAGCTTCAGAATCTGCATGGACCCATCTGACAAGGTTCTGGAGTACCTGCTGGACTTTCTGATGCTGGCCTACTGTATTCCACAGTAAAGGTCCACTTGTGTGCTACTTCTGCATATCACAGGCCTGTCTGTGCCCTTTAGCTGGCACAGCTGCCACTCTTCAAGAGGTTCCTTTAACAGCATTTTACACACAAGGCTTCCCATTAGGAGGCCGGTGGCTGCCTGGGATGTCAGTCTTGTGCTGGATATGCTCACCTGCAAGCCTTTTGAGCCCCTTGTGACTTGTGAGCTGAAGTTTTTAACTTGGAAAATAGCTTTTCTTGTGGCCATCACTTCTACTCGTATAGTGTCAGAAATCCATGCTTTGGTCACAGATCCTCCATATACTAGTTTCCACAAGGACAAGGCAGTTCTCTGCACACACCCTAAGTTCATACTTAAAGTGGTGCTGGAGCTCCATAAGAACCGGCCACTAGTGCAGCATACTTACTTTGCCAACTTCCAGAATTAAGGAGAGCGCACCCTCCATTTCCTGTATGTTAAGAGAGAACTTACATTTTACCTAGTTAGAGCTAAGGATTTCAGGCAATATAAACAACTCTTTGTTTCTTTTAGTCCCAATCGAAAGGGACAGCCTGTTACAATCCAGTGTATTTCTGCCTGGATTGTCAGCTCCGTACGCCACTGTTATGCCATAGCTCAGGTCAAGCTGGAGGTTCAAGCACTTGCCCACTCCATTAGAGTAGTTGCCACGTCCTTGGCAGAGATTTGTTCTGTACCTACTGGTGATATTTGCAGGGCTGCAACTTGAAGCCCAGTGCACACCTTTGTTAAGCACTATGCCCTGGGTGTCCATGCCAGGCAGCATGCCACCCTTGGCAGGACAATCCTGAATGGAATTCTGTTCTGAGTGAGCCCTTGGCTCCTACCATCCTAGTCCAGGGAATTTTTTTTATCTGAGCTTGGTACTCTGACCCACTAGCATGAATCAGTGGTAAAGATTGATTCCTGGAAGATATGAAAATTATGTACTTAGCATAATTCTTGATCTTCTAGGAGTCTCTTCATCATTGATTCACACGCCCACCCGCCATCCTCTGGGCTCACTGCACTATGTTTTATTGGTCTTCACCTTTGTTATTGGTTGGGGCTGTAAAGACACCGTGTTACTGGTTTGATGACCCTTCTTACTGGGTCACCAGAGCTATCTTATGCCCTTAGGTTAAGTGCATAAGTAACTGTTAGGTTATGCCACACTTTCTTGGTAAAAAGGGTACTAAGGCGGTTGAGGCCTCGTGTCAAGGTAAGTCATGGAGTGCGAGCCAGTCTTGTGGTGCTGCACACGCATGCAGCTTACCTTAGCGCCAGCCCTCCTGAAAAGTTATGACTACTGTGGGGTCCTAGCATCTCCGGCTAAGACCTACTAGTGTGAATCAATGGTGAAGATTTTCCTAGAAGATCAAGAATTACAGTAAGTACGCAATTTTCATCTTCTTCTGGCCTGTGGCTCTTTATGAAAGGGTGTGCATTTTATTTAATGTTTTTATTACGAACATACAAAGACTGCCAGCAGAAGGCGGCACATTGGTCTATCAAGTCTGCTCGAACTGCAGAGCCCCTCATCAGCATCTGCTGAGGGCTCCACCCCACCATCAAAGCTGTCCCCCTCTTCACCTCTTTCCTTGCCCCTGCAGTTGATCCAGACCTTCCCTTTCACCCTGTCCCACCCCACTTGAATCCATCCACCATCTTCAGGGAAACACCTTCTTCCAGGAGTTAGTTTCTCCCCTTTACCTCTCGTTCTGTAAAGAAGCGTCTCCTGACCTCCCTCCTGAACCTTCCCCCTGCCAGCTGATAGCAGTGCTCCCTTGTAGTCCTGTTCCCAGTCATATTAATCTTGGTGTTTATCTCATATTTCAGTACCAGCACTGTGGCCGACTCCTACCGCTTGGTGAACCGCACAGTTGGTAACCGAACCATAGTCGAAGAGGGTTACTATTACCTGAACAACTTCGACAACATTCTTAACAGTTTTGGTGAGTAGCTTGCACCTAGACCCAGGTGTCTTGAAGGGAAGTCTCTTACACTTAAGCACTCAGTTTTAGTCATTTTTTTTATTTTCTTATTATATTGTAAAATATTTGGTAACATTTTTTTAAATAGAAATAATGCTGTTTGTAAATGCAATGCAATCTCTGGGCAGTCTGGAGCCTTTGTTTTATCATGGAGCACCTTATTGAGCCACATTACTTCACTGTCTGACTCACTGGTCTCCATACAGATACAGTATCCATTGTGGAATAACCATTCCTTCGGTTTGGGGTGAGGGTGGGGGGCTGGAAGCATAGAATGTAACCGCTTTAATTTTTCTTAAAACAAAAAAAACACCTAACTGTTGTCGTTTGAAATGTTAAATATTTTCAAAATGATTTTGAATGAGTTACCTAGTTCTGCTGGATATACCTCTTTTTTGCTTCATAGCTGTTGCACCCAGAATGCCTGAACTGAATCTTGTATAATAGTAAATCCAGCATCACTTACTTAATATTAATGCTTTGTTCATATACAATTTATTGAGTAGTGAAAAACCAAAGTTGTAAAACAAACAAAATAGGCAGCTGTTGTCATAGTAAACAAGAACATACTTGGGATTCAGATTCTGGAAGAAGGGGGTGGACGAGTGCTGACATGCAGGTCAGTGCACACAGGGTAGGGAGTACCAGATCATCTCTCCAGGTTGGGGGTTGCTGACTCAAGGAACAGTAGTCTCTATGTCAACATTGGTGTAGCAGTTTTTTAAAACAGAGAAGTCTTTATTAATAGTTTTTTTTTTTTTTTTATCAGATTTGTTGTTGTAATGGAGTTTATAATTGTATTTATTTATTTAACATTTTGGTAACGGGGAGAGGCACCCTGAGCCGAAGCTCATTTCTAGGTGTGATCTGGGGGAAGGGGGAAACATAAGAACATTCAGGATACAATATAAATATGGCATACAATTCTTAAAAATAAAAGGTAATGAAATAACAATGATACATTTTCAAATATTGGTAGACATTTGTGGCCCATAGTTAGCATTGGAAGCCAGCTGTAAAAGGAGAAACTGAAGGAGACAGGGAGGAGGAGGAGAGATCATAGGATGAGGAGGTGATGATTGCTGTTGGCATTAGGAGTCAGATGGGTTAGGCAAAGTGGGGCGTAAAAGGAGGCAAGTTACCAGTGTGCGGAGAGCAAGAGCCTCACCCTGGTAGGGTTACCAGATGTCCTCTTTTACGAGAACATGTCCTCTTTTCCAGCTACCAAATATTCTTCATGTACCTTCTCTATCCAGTTGTATTATTGTTATTTTTATAATTTTTTTTACTCTTTACTACCCAGGACCTCCTTGTAAATGAGCTGTGAAGGCAATGGAGACTTTAAACCTATGTACTGTGGATCTGACACAAGAGCTCATTGAGAGAGGGACTAAGTGTCCTCTTTTTGGCATCCCAAAATCTGGTACTCCTACATCCTGGTTACTGGGATAAGGAAGGACAGGAGCAAGCGGAGGGGTGGAATTGGGAAAGGGCATATTTTAGAGATTGCAGGGAAGGAGATAAATGAAGGGAGCTTAGAAGAGAGTTCCAGAGGGAGGGAATTCAGTAAGAGAAGGCAGCCTGACCTGAATTGGAAGGGGGACGAGAGATAGAAAAGGTACAGGGGTCTCTAGAGCATAGTTGGTAAGATGAAGGGGAGGATGGGGAGAGGAGAGGTAGGAGGGGAGAGACCCAAACCAGAATTTGGAAATGAGGGTGATGGCGTGGGGCTGGTAGCGTAAGTGAAGAGAGGGAAGAGTAGAGGCAGCAGTGGTGCGTATGGGGGGAACCATTGGTGGCAAAGCGTCAAAAAGCATTAAAAAGAGTGTCTAGACCACAGAGAAGTGAGACAGGGGCAGACTCGAAGTCCACGTCGGCGTAATCAAAAACAGAAAAGATCATTTTGGTAAGGAGCTCTTGGTGAACCACAGGAGAGAGAGAGTATTTATTTCTAAACATAACTCCTAGGTCAAAGCAGAGTTTGGCGTTGATATGGTCAATGTGTGAAGAGAAGTCAAGGCGACTGTCCAGCCAGACGCCAGGATACTTGAGTGTGGGGATTGCATCAAGGGAGGTGCTATCGAGGGTAGAAAAGGAGGGAAGGGGGAGAGTTTGGCTAATTTTTGCGCAGTACCGAATGTCATGGATACAGTTTTTTTGGTGTTAACTTTGAGCTGATTTGTTTGGAACCAGCATAACACACTCAGGAAGTCACTCTGTAGCTGGGACTCCACTTAAGGGGTTGAGGGACCAGAGGCATAGTACTGTATCACTGGCGTACATGTGAATGTGGAAAGAGCCACAGACAGAAGGAAGCTCGTTTAGGAAAATTGTAAAAAGGACTGGGCTCAGAATAGAGCCTTGAGGGACACCTGCTTGAATGGGAAGTGGGGGACAGGGCATCACCTGCTTGGACACACTGTATTCAGCCTGTAAGATAGGACTTGAACCAGTCTGCACCATGGGCGGAGAGACCGGCCAAGAGGAATTTAGATATAGGAAGAGGATGGGACACGGAATCAAAAGCTTTGGCTAGGTCGATGAATATAGCCGTGGTGATGTGACCACAGTCCATGCCATTAAGAACTGTGTCAGTGACATGAAGGAGAGAGGTGACAGTGGAGTGATTTTTCCTGAAACCTGACTGAAATGGAGAAAGCCAGAGGAGTTGAGAAAGTCAGAGAGTCTAGAGAAAACAAGGGACTCCTGCAGTTTGGCCAGAGAGGGGAGAAAAGATATTGGCCTGTAATTGCCAGAAGTAGAGGGATCACCCCCTTTATGAAGGGGCAGCACCCTGGCAACTTTATATGCCTGAGGTACAGTGCTAAGAGTGAAGGAAAGGTTCAGCAGATGGGAGAGAGGAAGAGCTATAGGAGGGGCAGAGATCTGGAGAATGTGGGGGTCTAGGCCGTCCAGGCTGGATTTGAGAGGGTTGAGGGAAGTGAGGGCAAGCAGGACTGTATGCGCAGAAATAGGACAGAAACTAAAGTCTTCAGATGAGCAGGAGGCAGGAAAGGCCAGAGAGACATTTACCGGGAGAGAGGAAGAGCTATAGGAGGGGCAGAGATATGGAGAATGTGGGGATCTAGGCCGTCCGGGCTGGATTTGAGAGGGTTGAGGGAAGTGAGGGCAAGCAGGACTGTATGCACAGAAATAGGACAGAAACTAAAGTCTTCAGATGAGCAGGAGGCAGGAGAGGCCAGAGAGACATTTACTGGGCTGGAGGGAAGGGCACAGGTAATGAAAAAGGAATTAAGAAATGAGGCAACGGAGGAAGGCTCAGGGACAGGCGAGCTGTCAACCATAAGGGTGGGCGGGAGAGCTTGGGAGGGAGATTGAAGGGCCAGCCAAAATTTAGAGGGGGAATTGAGGATCTTACTTCGAGAGGGCTCTTGCAGTAGGTATTCACATATAGGACTAAGCCGCCAGGCGTCAGGACCCCACAGAAAATTTCTAGCTGGCAGTCTCTGGCGGGGGACCGCCCCCACATCAGGTGACCGGCATCATATGACGTCGGTATAAAGGGGCGGGCCCCCACGCCCGCCTTCCAGTTCTTTCCCGCCATCAACTTGTGAAAGTTCCTCATGGTAGAACAGTGCACGTCAGTCATTCATCGGTCTTCAAGTTTTTGAACTTTTTTCAACCTATTTCTCTATTTTTCAACTTTTCTTCAGTAATTGCTGTGTATGTCATCCTTGACACCCTCGGAATCACATAAAGACAAGTGCGACTCCTGTGGTTCCCAGCTTCCACACAAGGACGGCCACTTCTTGTGTCTCTTTTGTCTGGGCCCAGACCACCCCGTGGAGAAGTGCCAGAAGTTCAACTCCGCTACCTGCAAGAGAAGGCAGCAGTCTCTGGAAGCCCATTTCCTTAAGAAGAAAATGGCCTCCATGGAAAAAGAGTTAAAAAAGCTTAGGCAGGTGTCTACTTCCCACGAAGGTCATAAGAAAAAGCGCGACAAAGAGAAGCACCAGGAGCGGGAATCTGATTCCACAGCAGCTGCGACTTCGGCTGGACTCGCGGCCCTTAAGGTAACATCCCGTCCGGGGGATCGCCCTCGGCGGGCATCTTAATGGCTGCCAGGAAGGTGTCACCCTCCCATCGGGCTCAAGGCGGACCCTTCGGGAGCCTCCAGGGCAAAGGAGGCCTCCGCTCCCATTAAGGCCGCTCCTTCCTCATTTCCTTCCGGTCAGAGCGGGTCCAGTAAGTCGGACAACAGTTCCATCGACACACGCCTGGACACTGCTGCTAAGCCGCTCACTTCCTCGGGTGAGTGCCCAGCCAAAACCCCTTCCGACAAGGCCGCCTCTTCTTCGTGATCTTCCTCGGATAGGGAGTCTGATAAGTCAGACGCCGGCTCCTCCGATGTCCACCTGGACACTGCCGATAACTCGGACACCGGCTCCACTGATAACTGCCCAGCCAAGAAGCCTGCGCCAGACCCTATTGACCAGTCTGACACCCTAGGCCCTCTACAATGTCTCACCACGTTGTCCACTGAGGACCCCGCGTCCCCTCGACTGACACCCAGGGATTTTAACCCTCCTTCCCCGGTCATCACCGAGGACATCGAGACGCTGCTGTTGCTGCTTCTAAGCAATGCCTATCAAAATGGTTGACACATTGTATCATTTTCTGTTATGACAAGTACAACAAGACCTTTCTGGGTCAAGTCAGAGGTCACTCCACCAGAGGAGTAGCTGCCTCTGTGGCTTGTTTCAAGAATGTGTCAGCGGCAGACATCTGTGCAGCCGCAACTTGGATTTTTGTCCATACCTTCATGAAACACTACAGTTTGAATATTGTTTCTCACTGTAGAGCGGGCTTCGGATTGGCTGTTCTACAAGGTCACCTTTCATGAGACCCATTCAGCCCTGAGGTTCCATGCTGTGGATGACAGTCCTCCTCTCGAGTGCTTTTCCTTGTTCCAGACTGCTTGGGACTCAGTCCTATATGTGAATACCTACTGCAAGAACCCTCTCAAAGTAAGATAGTACAGTTACGTAAGAACTTACCATAACAGTAGATCTTCGACAGAGGCTCTTGCGGTAGGTATTGCCTTCCCGCTCTCCATCCCCCTAAATTTTCCTTGCTTCATTTCCATGGGGAAATATCCTCTTCTCTCTCGTCTTGCCTCTTTTGGCCTTTGGCGGGAAAGAACTGGAAGGTGGTCATGGGGGACTGCCCCTTTATACCGACGTTGTATGACGCTGGTCACCTAACGTGGGGTTGGTCCCCCACCAGAGACTGCTAGCTAGAAATTTTTCCGGGGGGTCTTGCTGCCTGGCGGCTTAGTTCTGTATGTGAAAACCTACTACAAGAGCCTCTCACGAAGATCTGTTGTTACAGTAAGTTCTTATGTAACTGTACTTTCTGTTGAAGGGTCAGTTTAAAGTAATGGGCTTTTGCAGTTTGTATTGCCGTAGTACAAACATTTCTGAGTTTCCTGTAGAGCTGGTGGTCTGAGGGGGAGGAGGAGGATTTGTATCTCGCCCAGCAAGATCACGAGATTTACAGAGCTGAATGATGTCAACAGAGATCCAGGGGTGGTGGGAGTGCCTGACTCTGCACCTTCTGTGCTGGATGTGAGTTTTCCAGGCCTTGTTTAGAAAGCAGCAGAAGAGGGAGAGAGCAGAGTCAATGTGAGGAGCAGAATACACTAGGGACCAGACAGAGGAGAAAAGGTCATGGAGGAGGGCCTCAGTGTTTAGCCTTCTGAATGACAGAATCCAACGGTAGTTGGGAGGGGTGTGGGGCATGCATAACTTACGAATGCAGTAGGTCATGTAGTGGTCACTTAAAGAATCTTAGAGATCCCACAGCAGCAATGCAGTAGGGGTGGGAGGAAAGCACCCAGTCCAGGAGAGCGTGGTTTTGGGAGAGTGGATTTGGGCCCGGTGGGTTCGTCGATTAGCTGGTGGAGGTTTAGAGATTCAGTCCTTTCAGTGAAGGGCTTAAGGGTGGGGGAAGATCAGTTTAGACTGAAGTCTCCGAGAATGATAAGCTCACCACAGAAGGCTAGGGAGGCAAAAGGACAAATGATTTCAACAAGTGAGGAGGGAGAGATTTTTGGAGAGTCATATAGCACAGCTGCAAATATGGGGAGGGAGGAGGGGAACTTTATATTAATTAGCAGGAGCTCATGTGAGGAGGGGATGGATTCACGTAGAGACAGAGCAGGATAGGCACTGGTGGGCATAGATGGCTACACCGCCACCTTGTTTGCCACAGTCTTGGCAAAAATGTGGAAATCAGGAAGGGATAATTGGGAATCGGGAACTCTGGATGAGATCCAGGTTTCAGAAACACAGCGAAGGTCCAGGGAGTACTGGGTGGACCAAGACTTTAAGGGCGTCTAACTTTGGAAGTAGACTCCTGGCATTTAGGTGGCAGAGTCAGAGACCCTTTGGTGGGGGGGGGGCAGGGTTTGGTTGTATGTTGCCTGTAATGGGGAGAAGGAGAAGCAAGATGAAGAGGTAATGAAAAGTCCTACGGGTCTTTCAATAGTGGGAGGGTTTGGGAGTGAGTGGAGGAGAGGTGGAGCCTATTGAGGCGCTCTAGACTGAAGGAAAGGGAGAGAAGAAGACCAAAAAAAAGAGAGAAGGGTGAGGTAAGGGGGGAGGGGTAGGTGTGAGATGAGCGGGGGGGATGGAAGGCAACTGAGGGAGAGACCACTTTGAGGTGATGCATACTGTTGGCATCCGGAAAGGTAGAGTGGGAAGGAAGAAGACCAAGAGAAGGGGAATAATGAAATCCATGAGTGGAAAGGGAGAGGGAAAGGAGGTTACAGCAGGAGTAAAGGGAGGAAGTTTCAGGAAGGAAATTTGGCTAAGCTAGAGAGGGAAAAGGGAGAGAGGAGATAAGGAGTAGATCAGGAGGGGAGGGGGTAGGAGTGGGCAGGCAGGAAACAGTGGAGAACACAAGGAGCAGAGGAGTAAGGTTGAGAGAGTACAGCAAAAGAGGGAGACTCATGATGTAGAAAAAATGGCGGATTATGAGGACAGGTTGGGAAGAGAAAAAAGGCCAGGGGAGAAAGGGAGCTGAAGAGAGTCCAGCAAAATAAAAAGTAAGGGTACCCTAGAATGGGTGTCCTAGGCGGTTTACAGGGGGGGGGAGCCCCGGAATTAAAGGGACACCGTCAACCACCTTAGGCCTCAAAGTGAACCTAGTTTAAAAAACACATTTTAAGATTGTTCACATTCTATAGAGACTGTTGATGCGGCCTGTAATTTGATTCCGAGCCCTTTTTCCTTTTAAAAAGTGAAAAACTGAGTGCCCACCATACTGGTGTTACCACACTAAAACATGTTTGTTTACATTTCTTGACCAACTCCCACTGCATCTTTCCTGGACTCAGCAACATCCCCAACACAGTTTAGCCACTCATTATGCAGTGGGAGTTTAGGAGACTGTTGTATCATGAGTGGCTGTACTGTTTGAGGGTCCTTCTAATGTTCAGAAAGTATGCGATAAGAGTAGTTCAATGATTTGAAGCAAAACAAAGCTGGGTATAGCTATACATTACCATGCATTTCAGTTCTGATAAGCAAGAAGGCAGCGAAAACACCCAGCAACATTAATGAATTTTAGAGAAGGTAAGCAATCATAAAATGTGGGTTTATACCTAAAAATAATATGTTGAAAAAAAGGTTGACCGTGTCCGTTTAAGGGGAGGGAGGGAGATCAAAAGGAGTGGGGAAGGGGGATCAGTAATGGTGAGTCCAGGAGGGAATTAAGGGGAGGAAACAGCCACAGAGAGCAAGTGAAGCTCAGAGCAGCAGGAGGTACAAGGGACCCAAGATAGGGGGACTAGGCAGTTACCAAGAAAGTTAGAGGAGGAGGTAGAAAGGGAGCGCTATTGAGGGGGGAGGATGAAGCTGTAAGTGGAAATAAACATAGTAAGAAAAGAACCAAGGCGGGGAAGAACCTGAGAGAGGGAAAATGTAGTAAGAGAAGATTAAGGGGCATGATGCAACGAGTGTACAGGCTAAAACAGATGAGCAAAGGTTTAGCATCAAATGAAAGGTACAAACATAGAGTAAACACAACAAGGTAAATGCAGAATTATGCAAGGGTACAGGCAAAAACAGGTGAACAGGGTAGCATCAAACAAATGGTCAAGTACTGAGCAATCACAATGAATAAACAGTATTCAAAATATGTGGCAGGTAGCAGTCCATGATAACATAAAATCAAAATGGGTGGCAGAAGGGCCTTAGACATACAGATGATGGAAAACTTGTTTCAGCAGAGCAGTCACACGGGGTATGCCATCTAATTTGCATGGAGTGCACTACTGTAACAGAATGCAAACTGGCTGTGTACCTACTCAGTTAACTCCTGACAGTTTAGGCATAGTAAGCGATTAGCACAGTAAAACACATTGAATACTTATTGACACTCACAGCATGGGGCGTAGGCAGTGTCTCTTGGCGTCTTGGTATCTCCCACTCCTGCTCACACTGGAACCGCTCACGCGGGATCACTTAGGCCACTGACCTGAAGTAGCGAGGAGTCCCTCCTCCTGGCAAGCCCTGTGAGTGCTGATTGGGGACCTCAGAAAGTCCAACTGTTTGATTTTCTTTACTTTTATCACAGCTTCTGAGCTGCAGAGATGGTGCTGCAAGCTGGAGTCTGGTCCAGGGGAAAGCCCTTCAGAAACAGGCTCTTGATCCCCTCCTCTGATAGCAGCACTGGTTGCATGGCGAGCTATGTGGCGTTTGGCTGGCTGGTTCCCAAGGAAAAGTTGGCGGGACCCCCAGCAAGTGCTCCAAGTGCTGATTGGGGACTGCAGAAAGTCCATAAGTTTGATTTTCTTCACTTTTGAAAGATCATCTTGTAAAATAACTATGAAAATGGTTTATTCAGTATGACATTTTCTGTTGTGCCTCAACATCTTAAACATAATAGCACTGAAGTAGTTGTGCTGGTGACAACCCGCCTCAATCAGGCATTCCCAGGGTCCAAGTACTGGTACTCCCCAGTCATCTTCTTGGACTTCAGTAAGGCCTTTAATAATGTGCCACATGAGTTATTTTTAGTTGAGTTGCAATTTTTAAAACTGGGGAAGACAGCCATCACCTGGATTGAAAACTGGCTAAAGGGGAGAATACAGTGTTTGTCTTAATGGTTTCCTCTCAGAGAAAACGGGGGTGATAAGAGGGGGCCCAGAGGGCTCAATCTTGAGGCCAATACTTTATGCCTTGTACATTGGTGCCATGCACGTGAACTTCACTAATGGGATTATGAAATTTGCAGCAGCCACCAAACTACATAGCCCTGTGGGTGAGAGTGATCATATAGGTGTCAGGTCACTGCAGGATGACATTAATACAGTTTCAGATTGGGCAAGATGTAATGGAATGAGGGTCATTCCAGACAAGTGTGTGGTGCCACACCTGAGTAAAAGGAATAGACAGGCTACTTGCTGTTTAAATGGGCCAATAGTAAGAGAAATGTGAGGAAAAAGACCTGAGGATAACGATTCACCAAAGATTTGAAACAAAATGCTTATTGCACCTACCGAATATCGGCAAGAGGGCAAGGAGAATTCTGGTCTGAATTGAAAGAGCATTGGTTAGTAGGTCCAGCAGTGTTGTAATGCTTATTTATTGTCCTATGTAAGGCTCCATTTGGACTGTTGTTCACAGCTCTGATCCCCTTACATGAAGAAAGATATTTTAAAACTAGAGTCCAAAGACAAGAAAAAAAGCTTGTATGTTGTTAATTTGAGTCATTATGTGTCAGCAGAATTTGTAATCTAGGGCTTTTCTCTCTGGAAAGAAGGCATATTAGAGGTGGCCTTTAATTGCATTATGGAACTGTTAGTGATTTATCCCTTTACAGCAATTTGAACCTGACCTTTAGATAAAATGACCACAGCACTACAGAAGATAAGTAATAACTCCAGAGAAGCGGAGATTCTTTTATACCCAGAGGGTATTGGGGATCTGAAATTATCTACCAGATGCACTAGTCGAGGAACACTTGATACCTTTTAACGTAATTTAGGCAACTGTATGGTACTGGGCAATTTAACATCCAGTTGCTGCCAAGCTGGTAGAGTCTGTGTTTATGGACTCCTCACCTACTTCTATTCCTAAAACCATAGTATGTAATAATGCAGCATTAACTGAGTAAATGACCCATCGTAATTCTGAGAAAAAGTGTAAATAACATAGCGTTCTGCAGGATCTCCTGGAGAAATTTGGAAGAAAAGAGAACAGTGCTATACTGGGGGACTTTACCCCCATTCACCAAGTGGCCAGATAGTACAGGTAGCCAGCTTGAGCTGGCCTGCAGCTTCTTGGGAACATAACTCCTTTCTAGTTTTCTTCATTTCAAAAGGCGCACGTTCACCCTTTTCTGTGCCTGTAATTATTTACTGATTTATTTATTGAGAGAGTTTTACCGAGTAAGGCCTACTATGCCAAAATAGCTCGTTTCCAAAGGCGTCTTATGGTCATTACCTCCCCCCCCAACTTGTCATCTTTTCGTACTGTACCACCTAAGAACAGCTACTTTGCACAGTCCATCCAATCCACCATATTCTGTACTGCATTGTCCTGCAGTGCATCCACTATTCAGTTTGTTAGCTACTATATATTGTATTTTTGCAGCAATTGCTCCTGATTTGTAGTTCTGCTCTGTTTCAGCCTTTCTGCCAATATTGTATTTGTGCACAGAATGTATTTTCTGATGGGATTTAAAACTGTGCTTTTTATTTAATTTTTAGTCTATTTGAAATGTTTGCTGTTTCCATTGCAGTTTTACCACTGTAAACTTTGTTGCACACTCTGCTTGTGCACCTGTACTTCTACACAGTATATCACTCTAGACACTGTATATTGCACCTTGATCAGATTGTTTAAAGACCCTTGTTAAAAAATGAAATTTTTTTTTTTCTGAATATTAGGGAAAGGAGGCACTGGTTCTGGCAGGGCCACTGGCATACCTGTTCTGTTGCTCCATACTGACAGGGGTGGTGCCTGGGGACTGCAGAGTTGCAGATTTGGTGACACTGCATAGGAGTGGAGCTAGGGATGATCCCAGGAACAGTAGGCCAGTGTGCCTGACTTCCATAGTTGAGCTTCTTCTGGAGGCTGTAATCAAGGAGCAGTTAGTGGATTTCCTAGGGTTGCATGGATTACATGACAGAAGACAGCATGGATTTGTTAGTGACACAGGCGGTGGGCAAGCAACAGGCAGTAGGACTGAAGTAAGGCCTTTGACACTGTGCCGCATCGGAGACTAGTTAAAAAGAGGAGGGACCTGTGGATAAGGGATAAACTGGTATTCTGGATCAGGAGCTGGCTGGAAAGGAGGACCCAGAGAGTGATTCTAAATGGCAAACACTCGAGAAATGAGCAGGTCAATAATGGCGTTCCTCAAGGCTCTGTCCTGGGACCTACACTTTTCAACATGTATATCTCAGATATGGGGGAAGGGTCAGTGGTAAAGTGTGTCTGTTTGTGGGCAACACCAAACTCTGCAGAAGCACAGACAAAGTAGAGGGAGTCAGGGATACGGCTGAGGATGTTGAGAGGCTACAAGGCTGGTTGAACATATGGCAACTTAAGTTTAATGCATAGAAGTGCAAGACCATTGTCATCGAGGCACAGGTCAGGAAGCATAGAGAAAACCCAGAAGCAGTTGTAAAATTCCACAAAACTGTTTATTTGTAGCAGTAACATAAAATAAACCTGTTCAGAATAACTATGTACAGAAGCAAAAATAAAATCTTTCTTGTAAAAAAAATCTCCCTTGCAGCTCATATTAGCTATTCTTATAAGTCTTTTTCAACCCCCATCCTTTGCAAGCATCCTGTTCTTTGTAAATTTCAGGAGCTGCTAGAACATTGAGAACTTCCTGAGGTCCCCACAGCAGCTGCAAAAGGCTGAGATATTTGTACTCAAGTAATGTTCAGTTTTCTACAATTATCTCAGATTATAAATATATACACATTTCAACAGTAATACCATATTTTCTAAACAAAAGTGATCCCATTATCACTTTCATTTCCATATATTGATTTGCACATTTTCTTACATTACCAGATGTAGATATGCAAGGGAGGGAAAAACAGACAGCAAGAGAAAACAGAGACAGTGAGAGGCAAAGGATTGTGAGACTGTTCGGTTTGATCAAGTCCAAAGTCTCAAAGGAAAATTTGGTTGCGCAACCAGACAGAAGAGACAGAAAAGGAAAGAATACAGATCCTTCCATTTACACACTTTCTCCAAAACAAATGGGACAGGGTTCTAGTCTACCCTGTCACAGCCATGAACTTACGGCAGTAGAACATGAGAACAGAATACTCCATAGATGTGGAGAGGATGGCACTGTCAACAGAGGAGAGAGACTTGAGGGTTGTCATTAGTGACAACCTAACCAAACGCTCAGTGCTGTAAAGCATATGAGAGTTCCAGCAGTATGCTGGGATGTATTGGGGGGTATCACAAGCTGAAGGAGGGAGGTGATCTGCCTCTGTACAGGTCACTGGCGAGACCACACGTGGAGTAGTGTGTCCAGATCCATGAATCAGTCTTCCATTCACCATTGATTCATACGTATGGGTCTCGGGCCGGAGGCAGTAGGACCCTGTGGGAGCGTTTTTATTCTAGGCAGGGAGCCAACATCAGGTACTGCTGCCGCTCATGTGTATCACATACTCAAGAGGTGCCATGCACTGGCAGGTAACGGTCATTGACTCCTCACACGTCGCAGTTCTGTTCTTCCAGGAATCAGTCTTCACCATTTATTCCCACTAATGGGTTTGAGCTGGGGCAGTAGGACCCCGCAGGAGCCAGAACTTTTCAAGAGCTGGTGCTGAGGTAAGTTGCATGAGTGCGTAGCTCCGCGAGACTGAGCTCACGGCCGGGCACAGGCTCATATTGGCACCAACCCTCAACTCCTCAGTTCCTTTTTTCCCCGCTGTCACCCATCAGAAGTCAGAACTTCACATCTATACAACAGCATTCATTTCTTCTCAGTTTTAGTGTTTATAGCTAGAGTTTGTCATTTTTGTGTCAGTTTAGTGTAATTCACCACAAAACTTTTCTGTAATTTTTTTTCTCAGCCCTACTGAGCATCGAACCTGAAGAGGCAAGCTTTCAGTGTTTTTCTTTTTAAATTCTCGCCATAGTTCTTTTTGTTTGTTTTTCCTTGTATTATGTCTTCAAAACCATCTTCGACCTCGGATTACTCCAAAACCAAATGTGCCTGTGGAACACAAATCCCGGAGAAGGCGGGCCATTCTGCCAGTGTCTCCTGTCTGGGTCCAGACCATGACGTCCAAACCTGTGAGGTCTTACAAGGATTCAACCAGGTCACCCTGCGCCACCGCCAGCAGACCTTAGAGAACTTTCTCCTGCAGCAGAAGGTCGCCTCCATGGAACGGGAGATGCAGGCCAGGAGCTCCTTGGTCTCCCCGGCCCAGTCCTTGGGCTGTCAGTCTTCAAAGTCCAGGGACAAGGCCAGCGGGAAACAAACACTGGGATAAGGACCAGGATAGGCCCCAGTCCTCTTCCTCCCATTTGCAGGATCCCCACCATTCTTCAACCACGAAGTGGTCTTCCTCCTCCTCTGGGGGGTCAGCCCCCGATGCCACGCATGCCGTGTCACCCACAGGGCTACTGATGCCACCACCTCCCACCACTCTTACAGTTTTGGATGGAAGCCTTTCAGGACGGGGCTCACTCCTTGTCCCTCAGCCCCTGCTACTCAGGCTCTTGCTCACAACAGGCACACAGCATGGTGGCTCAGCCGGCCTATGTTCAGCCAGCGCAGGTTTAGTGGACACCAGGCTCCCTTTAAACACCCACCCACCCACAACCCAGGTGTCAGTCTCCTTTTCGGGGTCCACTGCCCATCCTCAGGCCTTGGAGTTGGTGCTGCAGGACACTAAGTGCGAGGGCTTCTTCCTCCCTGGCACCTGTCCTACCTCAGCCAGTGCCAGTGGGACCGTCACTGGCCTTGCTGCAACTGGCACCCGTTGGACCTTCACCAGTCTTGCCTCAGCCGGCACCTGTCGGGCTTACGCCAGTCTTCCCTCAGCCAATGCCTGTAGGACCTGTGCTGGGCTATCCACAGTCGGTGCCCATTGGGACTGCACAAGTCTATCTGCAGCCTGTGCCCAGCCAGTTTATCCTCAGCCGGCACCCGCAGGGCTAACACCAGTCTATTCTTATCCGGTGCCCGCTGGACCAACGCCTGTTACTCTCCATTTTCAAGACCTACTTTCATCCCTAAGGGGCTTTATGTGGTTGCAGGTTCCCCCTCCCCAGGGTCCAATACCTTCCTCTCCCCAGAGACCTTCTTACAGGCCGTCCACCCTGGTCCTCCCACGGCTGACCCTGCCTTCTCGGCTGACTCACACACCCCGGCGATCCACAGATGAGGAGGATGAGTATCGCCTGATGAGGATGATCAGGATAAGGATGAGGGGGACGACAGCGACATCAGTGGCTTGTCTACCCTCTCCACAGGCTCCTCTGAAAGGGAGGGACCCCTAGTTATGTCCCCAAATCCCAACAGATGACCTCTCCTTCACAGCCATCACGCGACATATTCAGGAGGCCATGGGGTTCGAGACGGAAGAGCAGGACCCAGAGCCACCTACATTCGCCTGCCAGAGACTCCTCCATTGGTGGTCCCTCCCCTCATAGATACTTACTAGGATGCCACTATGGCTGCCTAGCTTCAGCCCAATCTGGTCCCAGCCATGTTCAGAAAAGCTGACAGGCTGTACCATGCCCCAGTGGGAAAACCCTTTCTCCGGGAGGAGGCGCAAGCAGACTTCATAGTGATAAATGCTGCTCATGACCATACTAAGCAGCCTAAGCATTTGAGATCTTTCTGGATGTAAAGTCTATACCATTTATTCATACTTCTGGGTTACAAGCTTGAGGTACTGGGACCCTGCGGGAGTCAAAAATCTTCAGGAGAGCTGGCACTGAGGTCTGGCCTCGCATGCATGGCACCGCAAGTCTGGCTTGCACCTGTGTAGGCTACCTTGGTGTCGAGTCTCCAACTGCCTCAGTTCCTTTTTTCCCGCCGTCGAGTGCACTTCAGTGAGGACGTTGCTCACCCGCCAGGAGTCAAGTCTTCACGTCTGTATGACAGCAGTGTTCAGATTTACTTTATTTATTATTTTGTTTATTTAAAAAAAAAAATAAGAGAAATGTTCTTATTTTCCTCTCGACACTACCATTCAGGAGAGTTGACCATGAATGGTGACAGTGACGATAGGGACTCTCTGTTGAAAGGCTGCTGTGGCAGCTGGGCTGTGTCCAGCCAGCTTCCCTCTCCGGAGGGGGGGGGTCCGACTACAGGCAGTCCGGTGTTTGGGAGGGAGAACAGTCTTCCCATAAACACAAGAAGAAGCGGGCCCATTCCCGATCTAAGTCGGGGACCTGGCGCCGCTTGTCCTGCAGCTCTTCCTCTTCAGGTCAGAAAGGAAAGAAAAGATACCGATCAAGGTCGCCCTCTAGTATGTTTGTCAAGAGATCTTCATTGTTCGGGAGTGGTAGGCCATCATTCCCTCCAGTTCCCCAACGGCCTCCTCTCTCGGTCACTCAGTCTCTCGACACCGCAGCCCTACTCTGTCTTTTTGTGGGGTTTCCGGTGGGCAGTTTCACCAGTGGGCCACTCTTATGGAGCAGTGGGTACAGTGTCTGTCTTGTTTGCCCCGCCCGGTGGATCCGGTTCCAGGGCCCTGGGGCCTAGGGGCTTCGAAGCAACGGTTGGGACTTTAGAGGCAGGTTGAGTGTCCGGTACTGGCAACGGATTTTCTTCCCTTGCCGGCATCCACGTCGCCGACACCAGTTCCACATACTCTCCCTCTTCATTCTGTTTCCTTGCAGGGGCCAGCACAGGTACCATCTTTTTCCACTCTTCCTTCTAGGTTTTCTCTGGATCTTCAGGTGGCGCCATCTGGTTTGGTGCTGGCTTCAGTGCCGCATTTTGCACTGGCTTCGGTGCCATGTTCAGCGCTGGCTTTGGTGCTGCATGTGGTGCAGACTTCAGTGCTGTGTCCAGCACCGCTTCCTGGTGGGGTGGCGGGTGCAGTGCAGGGATCTATGGTGCCAGGTTTAGTGTCTGGGCATGCGGCGCGGGGCCCTCGGTGCCAGTTCCGGTGTCTCCTGTTTATCCTTTGCCCAGGCCAGGCAACGGCCTATTTGGGGCAGCTCCCACCCCTTCTGAAGGTAACTTGGTGCAGGATGTGTCTTATCCCAACCTTATAATTTCTTTTTTTTTTCTATTATGTTTTTATCCAGTGTTTTTCCCTGTTTTTGTCCGCCCCCTTCCCCAGGTGCGCACGCGCGCATGTGGAGGCCCATGTACACCGCGTTCTAAGGTGCCCTCCCGACTTGCCTCCCCCCTTTTGCCTGCACTGCCACTGGACCTCCACCCGGTGGCAGCGTAACTACGAGGGGGGGTGACAACCACCCCAGGAAAAGAGAGCTGTCGTTAGGCTGCTTGATCCTGCTCCCTACCCCCATGATTGCTGGCACCCTGACAACCCAAGGTTGTTCCTGAAACCAGGTCACCGGCATGGTGTGAGGTGTGGAGTCCAGCACCTCAACCCTTAGCGCCACTGGGCAGCTTCGACCTTATAATTTCTGAAGAAGGTGACACAAACTTACTCTATAGTTTGGATGGTAAGCCCTCACTTCCAATTGAAAACCTAGTAGAGGGCCTTTCCTTTCAGTCTTTACTCAGGAATATGAGGGCAGCCTTGGCTTTGCAGATGTCTTCTGTGAACTTGGGTAGGCTTTTGAGCCTAGAGTGGCTTGATGTTCCTAACATTCCTGTGAACCTTGCACCACCAGTCCCCCCACCCTTTGAGACTTTGTCTGAGGCAGCATGGGCTAGGCCACACTTATTCCTTCTGTCTGCAGATCCATAGACAGAAAATATGCCCCTTCCAAGGACAGACCCATTTTAGCCTCACAACCCATAGCAGATGCGATAGTTGTCTTCTCTGAGAATAACAAAGCTGTTCTTCCACATGAAGTATCAGCACATCCTATCAATAAAGAGTATCGTAAGATAGATACCTTGGGGAAAAAGGGCATTCGCAGTCGCAACCTTGGGCATGCGTATTGCAAGCTATCAAAGGCACTTCTCCCAATACGAGTATGTCCCTTGGACTTCCCTTAAGTCCTTCATGGAAGGTCTCCCAGAATCTGACTCCATAAGGGTGATGCTACAGACTGTTACTTGATGGATAGAATGTAATAACGATCAATTTAAAGTGTCCATGGATGCTTATGACACAGTTTCTAGAATGGCCGCTGCTGGAATCTGTATCAGAAGACATTTCTAGCTTCGACATCAGGGTTTTCCTCTGATGTTCAACAGCAGGTGATGAATGTCCCCTTTGATGGTACATATCTGTTTGGCCAACAGGTGGAGCAAGCCCTGTAGGCCGAAAGTATTTTCCCTATCTCTCGTCTATTGTCAGCGGTGGACATTTCCACGACAATGGGAGGTCGTCTGACTCAGTTTTACAACCAGTGGAAGTCTATCACCCTGGACAAGTGGGTCCTCAGGATTGTTCAAGAGGGGTACTCTCTCAACTTTGTAGCTATTCCCCCGGATCTTCCACCCAAGTGACAGCACAGTTTGTCAACCATTTAGTCAGACCTTCTCGTTTCCAAGATTCACAGCCTTCTCAGAAACAGGGCAGTAGAAGTAGTTCCCTGGGCAGAGAGGAACACAAGTTTCTACTCCCATTAAATTCTGGTTCCAAAGAAGAGAGGTGGCATGCGCCTCATTCTCGACCTCAGAAAGTTAAACAAGTTCTTGTTCAGGGAGAAGTTCAAGATGATCTCCCTGGGGACACTCCTACCACTCCTCTGACAGCACGACTGGCTGGCACCCTTGGACATACATGATGCCTACCAGCACATTCTAGTACACCCATCACCACAAGTGCCTTCACTTTGTGGCCTTGGGCCAACATTACTAATTCAGAGGCCTGCCCTTTGGGCTCTCCTCAACGCCTCAAGACTTTACAAAGTGTTTTGCAGTTCTTGCCGCACACCTTCGAAAGCTCAGCGTTCAAGTTTTCCCCTACCTAGATGACTTCATAGGAGCCCTCTTGGACACTACAAACATGAGGGCATTTCTCCTGGAGAACAGGAAGAACAGCACTCTCCACATGGCTCGCTTCATCAGAGAGAACAACCCTGTACGAGCTCACTCTATGCAATGGATGTTAGGCCTCATAGCCTCCTCTGTTTTCATGGTGTCTCTGGCCCGTCTGCACATGAGGACAACTCACTGGATGCTCAAGACACAGTGATCTCCAACTACACT
This sequence comes from Neoceratodus forsteri, assembly GCA_016271365.2. NCBI lineage: Eukaryota > Metazoa > Chordata > Ceratodontiformes > Ceratodontidae > Neoceratodus > Neoceratodus forsteri. The sequence goes on along the minus strand of JADMNL010000027.1, from coordinate 121,671,320 downwards.
TCCTCCATCTTACTCCATCAAAGTGACAGAGCCCCTTCATTGGTCACTTGCATAGTGGATACAGGAAGACAACCTTCTACAAGGTCTGCCCTTTGCCCCGCCAGAATTTTAGATCACCATAACTACGGATGCATCTCTGCTCAGCAGGGGGACTCACTGCCAGGACCTTCACACTCAGGGAGTGTGGACCCAGGAAGAGTCTCATCTTCACATCAATTTCCTAGAGATGATGGCAGTCCTGTATGCCCTCCGAGTCACAGAAGAGGTTGTCAATGACAAAGTAATTCTTCAGACAGACAACAAGGCTGTGATATACTACATCAACAAACAAGGCAGAGCACACTCCTACCATCTATGCAGAGAAGCCATGAGGGTATGAGAGTGGTGCCTCAACCATGATGTCCTGATTCAGGCAGTTTACCTGCCAGGGACTCAAAATGATCTGGCGAACCACCTCAGCAGGACAGAATTGGATCTTCATGAGTGGTCACTTGCACTAGATGTAGTGCAGTTGCTCTCCGACAAGTGGGGCAATCCAGACCTGGACCTTTTTGTGTCCCTACTCAACACAGAACTGCCTCTATTCTGCTCCAGAAATCCAGAAACTGGCATTTTGTCAGGATGCAGTCAGGCTGCGGTGGACAAGATGCTTTCTGTATGCATTTCCTCCTCTTCCACTAATTCAGAGGGTACTGCTTAGACTGGAGGTGCATGGGGGTAAGATTATTCTAATTGCACCATACTGGCCTCGACAGATCTGGTTTCCTTTGATCAACAAGTTGTCAGGGGTCCCACTGAGACAGTTGCCTCTTGGAACGGAACTCCTGACACAGGGACCACATGTCCATCCCAACCTGTGCTCCCTTCACATCCACGCCTGGCTCCTGAAGAGATAGAAGTAGGCAGGTTTAATATGTCTCAGAGAATCTCAGAGATCCTCCTGGCTACTCATAAACCTTTGACTAGGAAAACTTAAACAGCCAAATGGAAACGCTTCTGAGAATGGTGTGGTAGACTCATTCCTATGTCCTCCTGGCAAAGTATTGGAGTACTTGCTAGACCTTTCAGATGCGGGACTTCAATACTCTTCTGTAAAGGTTCATCTCTGTGCGCTTTCTGCCTATCATGAGCCACTCCAAAACATGACATTGGCTCAGCTGCTGCTGCCAAAGAGATTCCTTAAAGGTATCCTTCATACAAAACCCCCAGTTAGAAAGCCATTTGCTCCCTGGGACATTAACCTCATGCTAGACATGCTCACTCATAAACCCTTTGAGCCTCTAGCTACATGTGATCTGAAGTGTCTGACCTAGAAACCCACCTTACTGGTGGCCATCACTATTGCTTGAAGGGTCTCTGAAATACATGCATTGATCACATACCCTCCGTATACCATTTTTCATAAAGACAGAATGGTTCTCCGTGCTCACCCTAGGTTCCTACCCAAAGTGGTTTCGGATTTCTACTTCAACCAGCCTCTGGTTCTTCCTACTTATTTTGCTAACTTCCAAAATGAAGCGGAGTGTACCCTTCATTCCCTGGATGTTAAAAGAACCTGTGACAGGGTAGACTAGGACCCTGTCCCAGTTGTTTGAGAAAGTGTTTAAATGCAAGGATCTTTCCTTTTCTGTCTCTTCTCTGTCTGGTTGCGCAACCAAATTTTCCTGTGAGACTTCAGACTTGATCAACCTGATGGTCTCGCAATTCTTTGCCTCTCACTATCTCTCAGTGATCTCTTGCTGTCTGTTTTTTTCTCTCTTGCATATCTAGATCAGCTAATATAAAAAAAAATGTGCAAATCACTATGGAACTGTAACTGATATTGAGATCTCTTTTGTTTAGAAAATATATAGTGTTACTGTTGAGATGTATATAATTGTATTTTGATATGACTGAAAAAAGCCTTTGGGAACTTCAGAGGTTAGCAGAGTTCAGATTTTAGGCCTTTTTGCAAAGGCTGTGGAAGTGGGGCCTCTCAGCTCAAGCACACTGTGTTCTAGCAGCCCTGCCTGATATTTACAAAAACAGGATGCCTGCTAAGGATGGGGGTTGAAAAGCCTTATAAAAGAGCTAAGCTGCAACTGCAAGAAAGATTAGAGGAACAAGGGACACAGAGACTAAAGGAAAACTTTATTTTATTTTGCCTTTGTAAATAGTTATGCTGAACACATTTATTTTATGATACTGCTAGCGTAAATAAATAATTTTTGGTAAATTCTACAACTGCTCCTGGTTTTTCTCTGCTTCCTGACCTGTGCTGCGATGACAGAGCCTTGCAGTTCTACATCGATAGAACCAGGGATACCCGTCAGGCCAAACAGCTCTTTGTGTCCTTAAAAGCAGACCGGCTGGGTCAGTCAGTACCTATCAGATGAATCTCTACTTGGATAGTGCATGCCTTCACCATTGTTATTCCATGGCACAGGTCACGTTGGAGGGCCAAGTGCATGCCCACTCTACCAGAGCAGTTGCTGCGTCCTTAGCGGAGGTCCACTCTGTTCCTATTGATGACATTTGCAAAGCAGCTACTTGGAGCTCAGTGCACACTTTTGTGAAGCATTATGCTCTGGATGTCCATGCCAGCCAGCATGCTTCCATTGGCAGGACAATCCTTAATGGACTTCTGTCCTGCATGAGCTCCATCTCCTGCCACCCTGTTTGGGGGATTGGTTTTAGTTTTGTACTCTAACCCATAAGTATGAATAAATGGTGAAGACTTTAAGTCCAGGAAGATATGAAAATTACATACTCACCGTAATTATTGATCTTCTTAGACAAGTCTTCACCATTTATTCATACACCCACCCACCATCCCTCAAGCTCACTCAATCTGTCTCTGGTCTTCACTCTGTCATTTGGTTTGGGCTGCGAAGACATTGTTTAAATTGACCCCTCTTATACGGGTCAATCGGGCTATCTTAGGTTGTTAGGTTAGATGTTTCTTAACTTATTTTATGCTGCACCTCCTCGGTAAAAAAGGTACTGAGGTGGTTGGAGGGTCGACGCCGAGGTAGCCTACACAGGCCTGAGCCAGCCTCATGGTGCTGTGTGGCCCTACCTCACGCTGGCCCTCCTGAAGATTATTGGCTCCCACAGTGTCCCAGCGCCTTTGGCTTGTAACCCAGAAGTATTTATTTATTTTTTTTATTTATTTATTGAAATTTCGGATAACACCTTTGAGAACAAGCTCATTTCATAGGTTCCTTGTCAGACGAACAATACATATTGGAAAAGTATGAGATGGAGAACAAACAAAACAAGGAATTATACAAGGCATTACAAGAGTGTATAACTACAGAAGTTCCAGTACTTGTGGCATTGTACAATGTATGCCATGGTGCATATTTGATTAAATCTGGAATTCAAAGGGTCATATTAGAGGGGTTCGGGTCTTATGAAACGACCCTTTACAGGAAAATAAATGTATTTATTTATTTTTACTCTGCCTAATATCTAATAATCAACAAGGTGAGGGATGGCATCAGCCCAGGGGTCTCGTCAGAAGTGAGACGGTATGAGATAAAGCATTTTAAAGGGAGCAAGGGAGCTCAGGAGATATAACGGGGGGAGAGGGGAAGGGAGAAAGCCATAGAGGGGTGAGAGGAAAGAGTGGAAGGGATCAAGAGGAAATGTGAAGGAGAATGATTAGCAACTTAGAACAGTTATTTACATGCTGAGAACAGTTATGCATAAGGTCAGGATAGGATAAGGTTAGAATAAGTGCTGGTCACAAGAAGGAAGGTTATTGGAAGCAGTCACAACTGGCATCAGCAACTAGCTGTTGCTTAAGTTTAACCTTGAAGGAACCCAAGGTGGATGCTGAAGTGATGTCAAGATGCAGCGAGTTCATCCATAGCGGGGCACGGTAGGCAAAGGAACTGTGTCCCAGAGAGGTACAACACCAGGGTATATTAAAAATCTGGCTAGTAGAGCTTCTGGTGCAACAACAGTTAATAGTGGGGGTAATAAGCTTTTGTACTCCTGGGGGCATTTTGCCTAAGCTTACTTTTTTGGACAGTAAGCATGTTTGGTACATGAGTCTACCTTTGAATTGGAGCCAGTTATCCTGAGCGTACATGTCGCAGGTATGGGACAGACGGGTTGAGCCAGTAAGGAGCTGGCATGCTTTGTTGAGTGCAACTATGATGCGGCGAAGAGTTGTTTCAGTAGCTGATCTGTAGATTGGTAAGCCATAATCAATAAAGAGAGACAAGGAAAGCTTTGCATGGCCAGGCTAAGAGCCTCTGGGGTCAAACATTGCTTATGCCTATAAAGTAGCCCAATGCGGGTGTTAACAGCCTTAGCAATGTTGTCAATGTGATGGGCATAGGTCGTCGTACTGTAAGTAGTAATCCCCAGATATTTAAAGAGCTGAACTAGCTCAAGGGGAGAGCCCTCTTGGTGATAGAAAGAGGGTAAGTTCTGTGCCTATTTTGGGAGCTGGAGAACAGCATTGTTTTATTCTTGTAATTCATAACTAACTTGTGCTTATGGAACCATCTTTCTGCGACTACGAAATTACTCTGTAGCTTGGATTCAAGAACCTTAGAAGTATGAATAAATGGTGAAGATTTGTCCAAGAAGATCAAGAGTTACGGTGAGTACGTAATTTTCGTTTCTAGGAATGTGGATATGTTGTTCATCCACACTCTCTGGCATGTCCCTTTCCCCTTTAAATCTGTCTGGAAAGTCTTCAAGCTGGCTCTTCCCACCCACCCGGGTGGTAAATACTTCGGCTCCGCCCCATGACACCAGATCTTCCTTTCCGCTGGAAGATTCAGGTTCGCTCTTGCTACTTCTGCAGTTTATAGGCCCTGGATTCTCAACAATGGTTTTCACCACAATAGCTTTCTTTAAAATTCATCAGTTTATGATTAGGATCTGAGCGTATCGGACATGGAGGACAAGTCGTCCCCCTGGATTTAGCCGGTGTCCCTGCGGACAGAAAATGTTGCGCACCGATCCCCACCTCTCGTGTGTCTATTGCTTGGGTGTCGTGCATGACACCACTTCTTGCACCATTTGTTTGGCCTTCCATCCCAATGTCCTGGAAGACCGCAAGGTGCACCTAAAACTAGGGAGACCGGAGCTTCACAACCCACTGGTGAAATTGAAGGAGGCCAGGTGGGCGGTTTCCATGGCCGCAGGATCCGCCGATCAGCTCAAACAGATGGTGGCTTTCGAAGAGGAAGCTGCTCAAGCTTCGGCCAGCCGCAGTTTTTTCGTGCTACTTAACCTGGGTTCCACCTTCACTGGGTCCTTTCGGGAGCTGTGCCAGTCTCTCCCCACCGGGGGGGAGGCACCCTCGGGCTCGCACTCCTCCCGCCCTAAGAAAAGGGACGAGGACCCTAAATCTTCTTCTGCCCGAAGAGGACATTCCTGGGACCAAGAGTGGTCCGATTCCCAGAATCTTGCAGTCTCGACCTCGGTCGAGATCGCTTCCTCGGCCGCCGGCTTCTCGGACCTTCCGTCAGGCCAAGGCACTGAGGCTGAGGACACGGCTGAACCGGCCCAGAATACTCTTGACCCGATCGAGCCATTGTCGATGACTCCAGTTGACGACTCCTTGGAAAGGACACCTATCCTTTCCTTCCCCGACAAGGAAACCCAGACCTCGGGTATCCCAATCGAGGGAAAGGTGCCAGAACCTCGGTTCTCACTGACTCCGGCTTCTCCCGCTTGAACCAGCCAACCCCGTCGATCTCGATTGAGGACTAGGACCCCTTCAGTCGAAAAACCAAAGAAAGGTCACAAGCACTCTAGCAAGAGGCGGCGCCACCGATCCTCATCCTCCTCCTCGGACGAGGAGAGACTTCGACAGAAACTCCGTCGACATTATGAGGATCTCCTGTGGCAATAGCTGATTCTGACCGGTCAGAAGCCGGCTCCATCGGCACCACCGTCCATTACTTGGCCACAGCCTTTTAGGTCGATGCCAACTCCTCCGGAACCGAAGATTCCGGTTCCTCCCCCAGTAGTGCCGGTACGCATTCCAGCTCGGCCTGTTTCGGTCACCCCACCAATTTTGGTGGAACCACCACCTAAGCAGCCTCAGGAAGGGGCTCCCTCGAAAGAGGATAGGACAGACACCGGCCTCCCCATCATCTGTCCATTACGGTGGTCCCTGATCGCCCTCAGCCTATCGAGGGAGACATAGGTGGGAGACCCTTGTATCCTGATTCTTCGGACTTGGATGCCACTGGTCTGCACTCACATCCGGGGGATGACGAGTCCTCCGTGGCAGGCTTGGAGGAAGGTTCTTCCTCCTTTCAGGGCATCCTCCGCCTCATTTCAGATTCAACCAGAATGCCCTTGGAGCCCATCCAGAAGAAGGCGGAGTACCCCCTTACAGATATCCTCAAGGGGGGGGATACCCCGACAGAGGCCTTTCCAGTGGCCGAAGCCATTGTTGGCCCGGCCCTTGAGCTATGGCAACACCCTGCCTCTTGCCCAGCTCCATCTGCCCGCATGGCCCACAAGTATACAGTACCCATGGTGTCCCTAGCGGGTTTCACAGAGCATCCCTCGGCTGACAGCCTTGTGACTGCTTCTGTGTTTAGACGCACAGGTAGCTCAGCTGGCACTGACCGCCCTCCGGACAAGGAGTCCAAGTATATGGACCATTCTGCCCAGAAGGCTTATGCGGCCTCATCCTTGGGCCTTTGTCAGGCCAGCTCGGCTGTGATCATGGCACACTTCTCTCATGCCCTTCTAGGGTCACTAGATGAAGTCCTCCCTCATCTCCCAGCGGACATGTAGACCATGGTTAAGCAGGTCTGTGACCAGGGCCATGCTGTTGCCAGACAGCAGCTCCAGATGGCCCTGGACACTGGAGATTCCTGTGCCCGCTCCTTGGCAGCCACAGTGGCCACTCGCCGCAGGGCCTGGCTGAGGTTATCCTCTTTTCTGGCGGATACTCAGCACAAGTTAGTTGATGTGCCCTTCCTTGGCACTGACCTCTTCGGACCGGGAGTGGCAGGTCACCTCCAGCATATAGAGCAGTCCAGTGCCACCTTGGATGCTACCTCTGCAAAGGGTTCTTCGGGCAAGAACCAGCAGAAGCACAAGAAGAAGCCATTTCAGCACTCTTCCCCTGCGGTTAGACAGCCGTCCTATCAAGGAGGTCAGCAGCAGCAGCAGGCTCAAGCTTGGAGACCCAGGCAGAGCAGGGTCCTCAACAGCCCATAAAGGAGGCGAGGTGCCGGTCCAGGAGCCTCCTCCTCCTCTAAGCCTGCTCAGTGACGGGTCAGGGGTTGCCACCCCTGCACCCGTCACGCCAGCTGTGGGTCCTCCCGTGGGGGGCCGGCTCCGCCACTTTCTTTCCGCCTGGTCCGGTATCACTTCAGATAGGTGGGTTCTGGAAGTGGTCGGCTAGGGACTGCCTCTAGAATTCAAGCATTACCCTCCCAGCTGAGCCTGCGCCCCTCGGGATGAAAGGATCTCAGCTCGCACTCAGTCGGCCCTTCGGGACAGCATTGCTCAGCTCCTCCACAAGAAGGCGATAGCTCCAGTGCCAGATCCTCCTACAGACCCAGACTTCGTGTCCATGGTACTACCTGGTGCCCAAGTGGATGGGGGGTTGGCGCCCCATCCTAGATCTCCACAACCTGAATCAATATCTCAGGTCTCGCACCTTCTGGATGGTAACTGTGAATCAGATCATACCACCTCTGGAGCGAAACATGTGGTTCTGTTCACTGGATCTACAGGACACATTCTTTCACGTCCCAATCCGTCCATCCCACCAGCGGTCCCTCCACTTCAGGGTCGAAGAGACCCTGTACGAGTTCCGAGCCATGCCGTTTGGCCTGTCATTGGCCCCTCGGGTCTTCACCAAGTGCACTGCAGTGGTGGCAGCCCATCTGTGGCGTCGAGGAGTTCAGATATACCCCTATCTAGACGACTGACTCCTGGTGGGTTCCTCCCTTCAGGAGGTGGAGAGGTCCAGGGATATGGCCCTCCAAACCTGCTCCCAACTAGGCCTCCTGATCAACGAGGCCAGGTCGGAACTCGTGCCCTCTCAGGTGATGGGCTTTATCGGGGCAGAGCTCGACTTTCGCCAAGCTAGAGCTCGGCTCCCAGCGGACAGGGTGGAGGTTCTTTCCTCCTTTGCCCAATAATTTCTGGTTGGGCACTTGTGCCCTGCCCGGGACTTTCTGCGCCTTCTGGGCTACATGGCGGCGTGCACCTCGGTAGTCCTTTGGGCCCGGTGGCACATGCGCCCCCTTCAGTGGGAGCTGGCCACCCAGTGGACTCAGCGATATGGTCACTTCGACCAGCTGATCACTGTAACCCAGAAGATATGGGACGCTCTCCAATGGTGGACCATCACAGACCAATGGCAGGAAGGGATCCCATTTGTCCGCCCCGAGCCGATGGTCATACTGATGACCGATGCCTCTGTTATGGGCTGGGGAGCCCACATGGGGGACAACAGGGTCCATGGGTTCTGGATCCCCAAGGAGTCCCGATGCCACATCAACCTGTTGGAGCTCAGAGCAGTCAGACTGGCCCTGTCAGGTTTTGTTCCTCAGCTCCAGGGTCAAGTGGTTCAAGTCCAGACAGACAATACCACTACCATGTACTACCTCAACAAACAGGCCGGCACGCACTCCTGTCTGTTATGCAAGGAGGCGCTCTGAATCTGGACCCTCGTCAGCCAGTTGGAGGCGGATCTCCTTGCCATCCATGTGGCAGGAGTCTCGAACCAACTGGCGGATGCTCTCAGCTGCATAGGCCAGACATCCCTCGAGTGGTCTCTCCATCCAGAGGTAGCTTACAACCTGTTCTCCTGTTGGGGCAAACCGTTGGTGGACCTGTTTGCCTCCAGGGAGAACACCAAGCTAAGCCTGTACCATGCCCGTCCCCTTCAGCAGGGCTCACTGCAGGAGGATGCCTTCTCAAGGCCATGGACCCCAGGCCTCCTCTACGCCTTCCCTCCATTTTCCCTTGATCCACAATGTGCTTCTCAAGGTGAGGAGGGACAAGGTGACGGTGATTCTGGTAGCCCCAGATTGGCCCCACCAGTTCTGGTATCCAGATCTCCTCAGCCTCAGCTGCAGGGCCCCGGAGCGGCTTTGTACACGCCCGGACCTGATATCATTGAATCAGGAGAAGGTATTCCGTCCGGACCTTCAGTCCCTGCACCTCACAGCCTGGTACCTGAGCGGCTAGAGTTCCAGGCTTTGGGTCTCTCTGAGGATGTCTACACTGTGGTGGAGGCATGTCGTAAGGAATTGACCAGGAAATGTTATGCCTTCAAATAGAAAAGGTTTTCCATTTGGTGTCAGGGTAAGAGTCTGGACCCCTTATCCTACTCTGTAGCTAACATTTTAGACTACCTTTGGTCTCTCTGGGGTCTACGGTCATCGACCCTTAGGGTGCACCTGGAAGCCATTTCTGCTTACGGGCACTGGCAGTCCAGCTGACATGGCACAGGAAACAGTAATTGACGATTTTCAAGGCCTGGATCCATATCCCCCCCGGTGCGTGAACCCCCACCTCCGTGGGATCTGTTGCTGGTTTTGGCAAAGCTCATGGGCAAGCCATTTGAACCCATGCACAAGTGTGAGGTCTCACACTTGTCGTGGAAGACTGCCTTTCTGGTGGCTATCACGTGAGCCAGAAGGACAGGGGAACTCCAGGCGCTGTCAGTGGACTCCCCTTATCTGGTCTTTCACAAGGACAAAGTTGTCCTGCGCCCCCACCCGAAATTCCTTCCGAAGGTGGTGTCAGAGTTTCACCTTAACCAGGTGTTGACTTTGGAGTATACTACCTTAACTACACCTCGGACGCCAAGTACAGGCTCCATACTCTGGATCTGAGATGTGCCCTTTCCTATTATAAGGAAAGGCGCAGAAATTTGGGGAGAGGTTCACCAGCTGTTTGTCACCTACGCTGAAGCCGCTTCTTTCAGGCCTGCAGCTAAATGGACCATTGCGAGATGGATTACATCATGCATAGGTCTGTGCTATGAGTTGGTGGGCAAGGAGCCTCCCAGAGGGATAAGAGCTCATTCTACCCGCCATAGGGCTGCATTGGTGGCTGCTTCCAGGGACATCCCTATCCAAGAGATATGTTGGGCTGCTATCTGGAAGTCAGCAAACACCTGCATTACCAGCTACCACATCGACCTTGAGTCACACCGGGATGCTGGTTTTGGGGCCTCGGTTCTCCAAACTCTGTTTCCTAAGTAGGGGTTGTGTGCCTTGCCTCCCTCTTCCCGGAGAACTGCTTGGAGTCTGCCAGAGAGTGTGGATGAACAACATATCCACGCTCCTAGAAGAATAGGTTCTAGGGACATGGATATGTTGTTCATCCACACTGTCTGGCAGGTTCCTCACCTCTTTAAATCTTGCTGGAAGGTCTTCAAGCTGGCTCCTCCCACCCACCCGGGTGGTAAAACTCTCAGCTTTGCCCCATGACGCCAGATCTTCCTTACTGCTTGGAAGCTCAGGTTCCCTCCTTAGCAGCTCTGCGTGATAGACTGGATCTATTTCTTGGTTCCTCGAAACTCATTTTAAAATTTCAAGACTTGGTCATCTTTCTCCCTGCAGTGCGATGGACAATCGACTCCTGGATTTGGTGGTGCCCTTGTGGGCGAAGATGTCCAGGATGGACCCACCTCACGTCGTCGTCTGCCTCGGCCTGGGAACACAACCCGCAGGCCTGCGAGTCATGCAGTTCATTTTTGTGTCCTGGAGGACCGGCGCTGCCCGGTTACAGCCAGGCGCGCCCGAGCGCTACCACGTTAAATCAGCGAAGGGGCCCATTGGCGGTTACCGCAGCTGCTGGCTCGGCTGAGCAGCTCGAGCAGATGATAGCCCTCGAGGAGGCAGCAAGCGCATCATCCTCTTCCTCGATCGCAGCATTTGTCCTGCTCTCTCTAGGTACCTGGTTAAACCCGTTCAAGGGCTTTGCCAATCCTCCCATGAAGGAGAGGGGCCATCGGGACATTCCTCTCAGTCCACAAAGAGGACTCTAAGGTAAGTCCCATCGTCGGCGTTCATGGGAGCGGGAGAGGTCTCCTTCCCCAGACAGCCGATTGTCGACTTCGGTCGAGGTTGCGGCTAAGGCCGCTGGCTTCACGGCGTCCCCGTCAGGCCAGCCGGCCAAGACACCCATCGAAGCGATCGAGATTTTTCTCGACCCGTCGGACGGGCTGTCTACTGGTAAGGCTGACAATCCTTCTTCCCCAGTTCCCCGGTGGGGACCGAGATCTGCCTGCACCCGGTGCAGCAGTCCCCGATCAAGCGTCAAGCGAGGAAGAAGCGAAGTGTCCCTGCTCCTTCCCAGACCCGTCCTTGAAACACTGAGATCTCGGTCTGGGACTTCTTCTCGGTCCAGCTGATCCCGCCGACATCAGCCGGCTCGGTCTCGGCACCGAGGTGGCGCTGCCGCTCGTCCTCGTCTTCCTCCTTGGAAGAGGAGGCTTCAGTGCAAATGAGTCGGCTCGAGGACCTGATGTGGCAGCAGTTACTTCTGTCTGGGAGCAAGTCGGCCTTAACGCCTTCCCGGCCATCAAGTGGCTGTTACCCGGCGCCGAAACAACCTTGCCATGGTCGAGATGCCCAAGCCTGGGTCGGTTGTTGGCGAAACCTGCTCCCCACCGATTGTGGTGGAACCTCCGCCTCCCCAACCGAAATCGGGGGCTCCGACCAAGGACTCTCAGTCGGGTCAAGGCCTGCCCCACAGGTTGTCGGTCACCCTCACTCCCGACCGTCTTTGGCAGGTGGAGGGTGGCTCAGGCCCCAGGCAGCTCTTCGCAGACTCCTCCGAGTATGACGATGACTCCTCCCTGTTCTCCAGGCCGGTTGACCTGGAGTCCTCCGGAGGGGCCAGTCGTTGAATGAAAGCCCATCATCCTTAATGGGTTTGCTTCGGCTCATCTCGGAGTCCACTGGGATGCAGCTCGAGCCCGTATCCAAACAGGCCAAGTATCCCCTGACGGAGATACTGGACCGAGGGGATCCCCCACGGAGGCCTTTCCTGTGGCTGAGGCCATTGTTGGCCCAGCCTTGGAGCTTTGGCAGCAGCCTGCTTCCTTCCCTGCACTTGACCAGGATGGCCCAGGAAGTATCTTGGTCCCTACGGCTCTTTGCCGGGTTTGGAACACCCCTCTGCTGAGGGTTGGTCACCGACAAGCGTTGTACTGGCGTTCCAGGAATGCTAGGAGCGTGGACAAGCCCCCCGACAAGGAGTCCAAAAAGCTGGACTATGCCGGGCGCAAGATGTACGCTGCGTCCTCCCTTGGCCTCCGCCAGGCCAGCTCGGCCGTGCTGATGGCACACTTCTCCCACGCCCTCATGGGCTCTCTGGATGAGGTGATCCCTCATCTCCCGGCCCGACCTGCAGACCACGGTCGGCAGGTTGGGACCAGGGTAGGGCAGTGGCTAAGCAGCAGCTCCAAATGGCTCTGGACATAGGAGACTCCTGTGCCAGATCAGTTGCGGCCGCGGTGGCCATGCGCCGCAGAGCATGGCTGAGGATATCCACCTTCACGGCAAATACCCAGCACAAATTGGCGGATGTCCCCTTCTTGGGGACCGACCTCTTCGGCCCTGGAGTGGAAGGTCACCTCCAGCGGATTGAGAAGTCCAATGCCACTCTGGACTCAGTCACCTCCGCCCAGAAGGACAAAGGCCGCTGACAGCAGCAGCACAAATCCTTTCGCCCTTCTGCACCTGCAGCACATCCGGCTTAACAGCACCAGCACCAGGGCCAGCAGGCTCGCGCTTGGCATCCCAAACGCAACCCCTCGGCTTCCTCCAATAGGAAGCAGGGAGGTAAAGGCCCAGAGGTCCCTCAGCGGTCCCTCCTCCAAGCCTGCCCAGTGGCGGGTTGAGGTGTCGCCCCAGCCTCATCATTCCCCTGGGTTCCCCGTGGAGCGGCTCCGCCACTTCCTTTCCGCCTGGTCCGCTATCACCACGGACTGCTGGGTGTTGGAGGTGGTAGGAAAGGTCTGCCTCTGGAGTTCTGAGCAGGCACCCTCGACCATATGCCCTTGGGGAGCCACGGGGTCACAAGCTTCTCTGTCGGCCCGCCGAGCCGATATTGCCCTGCTCCTCGAAAAAGAGGTGATCAGGAAGGTGGCGGATCCTCCTCCAGACCCGGGGTTTGTGTCCAGGTACTTCCTGGTCCCAAAACGGACGGGGGGCTGGCGCCCCATTCTCGACCTGCACGACCTGAACAGGTTCCTAAGGTCTCGGACCTTCAGGATGGTCACTCTGGCTCAGATAATCCCATCCTTGGAATGAGGCATGTGGTTCTGTTCCCTGGACCTTCAGGATGCGTTCTTTCATGTCCCAATCCGTCCGTCCCACAGAGATTCCTCCACTTCAAGGCGGAGGATCCTTCTGATTCGGGCCATGCCCTTGGCCTTCCTAGCTCCCAGGGTCTTCACCAAATGCATGGCAGTGGTGACAGCATTCCTCGGCACCCGAAGGGTCGGGGTGTACCCCTGCCTGGGCGATTGCAACCCCCTCAGAGTGGAGGTGGAGCGGTCAGAGATCTGGCCCTCAGGTTTGCTCTCAGGTTGGCCTCCTCATCAACGAGACCAAGTCGAACTCGTGCCAAAGCAGGTGATACAATTCATCGGGCAGGCAAAGCTTGACTCCTATGAGCCGACACGGCTCTAGCAGGACAGGACGAGGTTCTTTCCTCCTTTGCCCAATCATTTCAGGTTGGGCAATGGCATCCTGCCGGGACTTTCTGCGCCTCCCTGGGCCTCATGGCGGCCTGCACCAGTGTGGTCCGTTGGGCCCGCTGGTACATGCGTCCCCTTCAATGGGGACTGGCCAGCCAATGGTCACAGCACTTCAATCCGCTGGATCAGCTAGTGACAGTGACCCAGGGGATGTGGAACGCTGTCCAGTGGTGGACCGTTCCAGCACATCTGCAGGAGAGCATCTCGTTTGTCCGCCCCGAGTCGACGGTCTCTCTATCGACCGATGCCTCTCTGATGGGTTGGGGTGCTCATCTGGGGGAGCACAGAGCGCACGGCCTCTGGTCTCCTCGGGAGTCCCGATGCCATATCAACCTGCTGGAGCTTCGAGCCGTTCGTCTAGCCCTCACCGCCTTCGCTCCTTTTCTACGGGGTCAAGTGGTTCAGGTCCAGACGGACAATACCACGACCATGTACTACCTAAACCGCCAGGCGGGAGCATTCCATGCCTCTGTGCAGGGAAGCTCTCTGCATTTGGTCACTCGAATGCATAGCCTAGAGCAGATCTCCTCACCATTCATGTGCAGGGCCTCCAACACCCTGGCAGATGCCCTAAGCGGATAGGGCTGCGTCCCATGAGTGGTCTCTCCTGCGGAGGTAGTACAAGATCTGTTCTCACTGGGGCACGCCTCAGGTGGACCTGTTGCCTCCAGGGAGAATCTGAAGCTGAGACTGTTTCATGCCGCCCCCTCAGCAGGGCTCACTGCAGGGGATGCCTTCTCGGGCCGTGGACCCGGGCCTCTTCTCGCCTTTCCCCATTTCCCTTGATCACAAGGTGCTTCTCAAGGTGAGGAGGGACAAGGCGCAGGTGATTCTGGTAGCCCTAGACTGGCCCGCCAGTTCGGTATCCAGATCTCCTCAGTCTCAGCTCCAGGCTCCGGGCGGCTTCCAGCCCGCCGGACCTGATCTCAGTCAGGAGGTATTCCATCAGACCTTCAATCCCTGCACCTGACGGCCTGGTTCCTGAGCGGCTAGAGTTCCAGGCCTTGGGTCTTTCTGACGAGGTCCTCAACATCATTGAGGCGTCCCATAAGGAGTCGACCAGAAAATGCTATGCCTTCAAATGGAAGAGATTCTCCATTTGGTGTCAGGGCAAGGGCCTGGACCCTTCCTCCTGTTCCTTGGCTAGCATTCTGGACTACCTGTGGTCCCTTTCTCAGCAAGGGCTTTGGTCAATGACCCTTAAGGTGCACCTGGCAGCTATCTCTCTGCTTACGGGCGCGGGCCGGGAAGCAGTCGGTGTAGCAGGAGAAGGTGGTCGGGCACTTTTCCAAAGGCCTTGATCACATATCCCCTCCTGTGCAAGAACCTCCACCTCCGTGGGATCTACTGCTGGTATTGGCTAAGCTCATGGGCAGGCCATTCGAACCGATGCACAGGTGTGACATCTCTCACCTCTCGTGGAAGACCGCCTTCTTGGTGGCTATCACGTCAGCCAGAAGGATGGGAGAGCTCCAGGCGCTTTCCATAGAGTCTCCTTATCTGGTCTTCCACAGGGACAAGGTTGTCCTGCGCCCCCACCTGAAATTCCTTCTGAAGGTGGTGTCAGAGTTTCACCTTAACCAGGTGTTGACTCTGCTGGTGTTCTACCCAATCACACCTCGGAGGCGAATATAGGCTCCACGCCGGACCCTAGAAGGCACTCGCTTATTATAAAGGAGGCGGATGGCTGAAGTTCAGAGAGGTTTGCCTGCTGTTTGTCACCTCATTGAGCAGCACCTGGCAGACCTGCAGCCAAGCGGACGATAGGCAGTGGGTCACCTCCTGCATAGATCTCTGCTATATAGGTTGGCAGGCATGGAGCCTCCCAGAGGGATAAGAGGTCATTCTACCGCCATACCGCTGCATGGCGGCTGCTTCCAGGGACATCCCTATCCAGAAATCTGCAGGGCTGCTACCTGGAAGTCAGCACACACCTTCATCACCCACTACCACATCGACCTTGAGTCACGCCGGGATGCTGGTTTTGGGGCCTCGGTTCTCCAGTCTTTATTCCCTAAGTAGGGGTGTGCGTCTTGCCTCCCTCCTCCTGGAGAACTGCTAGGAGTCTGCCAGACAGTGTGGATGAACAACATATCCATGTCCCTAGAAATGCAGGTTACTCACCTGTAACAGGAGTTCTAGGAATGGTATATGTTGTTCATCCACATCACTACCGACCTTCGGCTTCGACACACAGCCTGGCTTCCAGTGGGCTAGATCTGGCGTCATGGGGTGGAGCGAGGTTTTACCACCGGGTGGGTGGGAGGAGCCAGATTGAAGACCTTCCGGCAAGATTTAAAGCAGCAAGGAACCTGCCAGACAGTGTGGATGAACAACATATATACCATTCCCTAGAACTCCTGTTACAGGTGAGTAACCTGTATTTGCTCACCTGTAACAGTAGTTCTAAGGTAATGCTGTTGTTCATCCACAATACACCACCCGACCTTCCGGCTTTAGGCTCACCACCTTGCTTCCAGTGGGCTAAGATCTGGCATCATGGCGTGGGGCGAGGTATTTACCACCGGGTGGGTGGGAGGAATAACGAAGACTTTCTTGCCAGATTTAAAGGGGAAAGGGACATACTAGAGAGTGTGGATGAGCAACATATACTACTCCTAGAACTACTGTTACAGGTGAGTAACCTGTTCTTCTCTGCCGTCCGACAAGGGGTCACATTGGTTTGACCTTCTGGGCAAGCGGGCATTCACCTCAGCCACCCTGGTGATCCGCGCCCTCAGTTACATAGTGTACATGCTCCAGTACCAAAATGCCCTTTGGGACCAGGCCAGGGACGCCATCCAATCCCTGCCAGACAACCCTGCCAAGCAACAAGCCCCGGTTACTCTCAAATCAGCTTCCAATGTCAGTACCGACTTGCTCTGGGTAGCTTACAATGCTGTGGATGCGTCGGCCCAGGCAACAGCGGCTGGCATATGTGTGCACCAGCACTCTTAGCTTTGGGTGTCCGGGTTCACCCAGGACATCCATTTGTCCATCATGAATGCCCCTTTTAGGGGGTACAAATTGTTTGGAGGAGTTGTTAAAGATATTCTGTCCCAACTACATGCATCTGGATGCACCCTGAGGTCTGTTTCGGGCTACCCATAGGCAAACCCGGGTGCCGGCTAAGCCTCAAAGAAAGCAGTGGGTGGTGGCAACTGCACTGTCCACCCTGCCCTCCGCCCCTTAAGAGCTCCCCAAGGTGCCATAGCCCTGGCTATTCCACCCTCCCTTTCTGACTCCTTGCAGACCCCCTCCCCCCAGGCACTCAGAAGGTGGCCATAGGTGGTCGCTTCTCCCTCCATCTGGACAGGTGGTGGAAGATAACCTCATATAATTGAGTGTTGCAGCTCATAGAGTACAGACACTCCCTAGAACTTCTGGAGTAGCCTCAGGACAGACCTCCAGTTCCATCTTGGTATCCTCCTGGTCACATCCCTCTGATCTGGGAAGAGATCCATGCCCTACTTCGCAAAAGGGCCATAGAACCCTTTCTGCATTCCCAACAAGGAAAAGGGTTTTACTCTCACTTTTTCCTGGTTCCCAAACGTACGGGGACCTCCGGTCCATCTTGGACCTCAGGGACCTGAACCTGTCCATCCAGTACAAACAGTTCAGGGTGGTCACCCTTTAGAGTCTGCTGCCCCTGTTACACCAGGGAAACTGGATTTGCTCCCAGGACATACAAGATGCCTATCTGCTTGTCAAGGTATACGCCTCCCACAGGTGCTTCGTCAGATTTCATTTTCAGGGAGCTCATTTCCAGTTCAGGGCTCTGATGTTTGGCTTATCTTCAGCCTCCAGGTGTTCACCAAGTGCTTGGTAGTGGTGGCAGTTGCCCTCAGATGGCAGGGGTTCTATGTGTTTTCTTACCTGGATGACTGGCTGCTAGCAGCGCCATTCAGGGATCGTCTGCTCCAAACCCTAAATCATACCTGCCTCCTTTTCCAGGATTTGGAGGTCACTGTCAACCTGCCCAGTTTGTTCCTGAACCCCTGCCAATGACTTCAGTACATTGGGGCAGTACTGGACATGACTCAGTGATTGCCTTTCTTCCACAGGACAGGGTGGAGCACCTGATGGATCAAGCCCATCATTTCTACTCCAGCCGTCACGACCCAGCATGGCACTTTCTGCGCCTCCTGGGACTCATGGCTGCAGCCATTATTACAGTCCCCCTAGCCAGGCTGCATATGAGAATTCCTCAATGGATGCTGCGAGTCCAGTGGAACAAGCTTACAGATGACTTAGAGCAGCCAGTCCTGGTTTCAGACCCAGTCAAGAAGGTGTTATTGTGGTGACTAGCGCCTAGCAACCTCCTGAGAGGAGTGCTATTCTTCATTCCACCCACGCGGCAAATCCTTACGACAGATGCCTTGGGCCTTGGTTGGGGGCACTCACCTGGGTGCCCACCAGACTCAAGGGTTGTGGTCCATGCTGGAGGCGGAACTCCACATAAATGTCTTGGAGATGCCAGCAGTTCTGTATGCCTTGCAGGCCTTCCAGACCCAGCTCTCCCTGGGCCCACTGCTGATCCAAACAGACAACACCAGTGTGGTTCATTGCATCAACAAACAGGGAAAGACCTTAATTATTGTTACCTTTTGTCCTGGAAGAGAGGGGTTGGGAGACACACCACTGCTGAGTTTATTAATTGTTTCTTTTTTCTTTCTTAAAGCATGTTCTGTGTTTGTGCTGTTAACAACACTTGGTTTACACGTTTCCTGTTTATAATAATTACTTAATTAATTTGGAGGTTTTTATTCATTAGGCCTAAAGCCAAGGCGCTTCTCCATGTTACTATCAAAATTGTTGACGGGGGACTTCTGGTGCAGTTCCCAACCTTAATGGCCTCCTAGAACACCCACTCCACCAATCCCCCTCATATTTCAATACAAGCCACCTACCTGCTCGCTGAATATCTTAAAAATACCTACCGGAACACTTCCCAGGATGGCTACTACAAAAAATAAAGGAAGGGGGAGCAGCCACTACCAACTACTGACTCCAACAGCTGAAAACCCTCCAGGGCTTCCAGCTCATCCACCACAGGATACGGAGCCAGCAAGCGGTCTGCGCTCCTATAGCCGCTGCCCAAGACCACTTGCCCGGACTCCACAAGCTAAGAGCCGTGAACCCTCCAGGGCTTCCAGCTCATCCGCCTCAGGATACATGGCAAGCGGGCAGTTGGTGCTCCCATAGCCGCCACCTGAGACCACTTGCCCGGACTCCACAAGCTAAGAGCCGTGAACCTTCCAGGGCTTCCAGCTCATCCGCTGCAGGATACACGGCCAGCGGGTGGTCAGCGCTCCCATAGCTGTCGGCCGAGACCACTTGCCCAGACTCCACAAGCTAAGAGCCATAAACCCTCCAGGGCTTCCAGCTCATCCGCTGTAGGATACGTGGCTAGAGGGCGGTCGGCGCTCCCATAGCTGCAGCCCGAGACCACTTGCCCGGACTCCACAAGCTAAGAGGTACGGTGAAGCCGTACTTTTTGGCCCACCCGCCCATTCCCCTTCTTGGACCCTTACTTTATAGACTATCCAACCCTGCCCTTTCATGCCATTGGTCCATCCTTCTGTCCAATAGGAGCGTGAGCACCTTTCCAAGGCCCACTCCGATTGGTCCGCTACCCTTGTCTGTTCTTTTGAAAGAAAACTTGGGCAAAAAGGAGCTGTGAAACTTAGGAAACTCTGATTTTTAATGTTACTGTTGTTTACAACTCAGAACTTTACTGCCAGACTGTTTTGAACTTAAAACCTTCATGTCAATTGTCTTTCTGTGCTAAAGTGATTACAGCGCTCTCCTGTTTCTGTAGCTGCATGCCAGACCTAGGGGTGCCGAGGAAATCGATCCCTATGTCTTGCAAATTTTGTTCTTCAGTGGTTTGCTCAACCTTTTGTCTGAGACCAGCATTAATAGCCTCCTCTCTCTCGCTCCTCAGCCGTGAACCCTCCAGGGCTTCCAGCTCATCCGCCGCAGGATACGCGGTCACCGGGCGGTCGGCGCTCCCATAGCCACTGCCCGAGACCACTTGCCCGGACTCCACAAGCTAAGAGGTACGGCGAAGCCACACTTTTTTGCCCACTCGCCCATCCCCCTTCTTGGACCCTTACTTTATAGACTGTCCAACCCTGCCCTTTCATGCCATTGGTCCATCCTTCTGTCTACACTACAACCTTTCCTTGTAATGTGAACTTGGACCATACACGTATAAGAGTACCCCATTTAGTGGGGCGGAATAGTGAAAACCGCTACACTAGGCAGTTTTCTGCCTACTATCACGAGGTGTCGTTTAGGAGGGATTTCCTATTAGTAGGCCCTTAAAGTCTGTGCCATTAGGCTGATTTTTTCTGCTATACATAGACCTGATATCAATATCTACAAGCTAGTACTGCGCGGTATAACGACTTTTGGAGCTATAACCTGACTACTTTATCCTTGTACAGTTACTCTCCCCAATACTATAAATTGCAAGCATGACTGTCATGTTCTGGCTGTATCTCCTTACCTTCCTATGCACGATACCTAATATAGTATACCTTCCGGGCAGTATTTACCCTTAGGAGGAGGCATGCCCTTTACCCCAAAACTGTTTACACATCAAGTCCTTGTACAGCTGTACCCCTACGCTCCCGCACTTATGCCAAATTGAGTTTCACTCATGAAGTGGGACAAGCACCTTGTTACCTATACAAGGAATGTCACCTCACCCTCCCACTAATAACACATGCTGGTGCTGTACAGCAAGGGTTCTGGGCTATGTATCCCTAGAATTGCACAGTGTAAATATTAGGACTGTACACCCCTGAGTTGAAATCCCAACTAGCCGTGAAAAGGCCAGAGCCCTCAAATCATCTCTCGTTGCCTTGACGAAAATTGTGCTTCTCCTACTATCGTGCTCAGGCAATGTTGAACTCAATCCTGATCCTACAAAAGCCCTCTCATCACCATCAGAACTTACAAGACTCAAAGGAATTAGCTTTATGCATGTAAATGCCTGTAGTCTTCTAAAGAAGTTCACCTCAATCCAGACCTGGGTCATCCACACTGAACCAGATGTATTTGTGGTCTCAGAATCTTGGCTTCAGCCATACACTCCCGATAAGGAGGTTAACATTCCTAATTACCTGCTGTTCAGAACCAATAGACAGTCTAGGGGTGGTGGGGTTGCCATCTATGTTAAGGACAAATTCACAGCCTCTATTCTTGACTCTTCCTCTGTTACAAATGGATTCAAATGCCTAACTATCAAAATTGAAATATCACCTTCAATGGTTTTCTGTGTCATAGGATGCTACAGACCTCCATCAGTGGAGTCCCAGCTCCTGTCCCATCTCTCAACTATCATGGGCTCCGGTTCCCTTGAAACAATTATACTAGGGGATCTTAACTATGATTGGCTGTCCAATGCCACGTTACCTCTTAAGTCTTTCTGTGACTCCCATGGGCTTACACAACTTATCAATGAACCAACATGCATTAATAAGAAAAACCCTTTGAACAGCACCCTACTGGATATCCTTCTTGTAAGTGAACCACATTCCTTTTCTCATGCGGGAATTTTCTCAGCGGATGTTAGTGACCACTGCTTTATAGCTGGTGTAAGAGCTGGTTCCAAACCTCAGTCTGTAGCTAAGTTCTCGACTAAAAAGTCCAGACGGAACTTTGATCCACTTGCATACATCAGTGAGCTAAAAGCCTCCCAATACTGGCAGAGTTTCTACCTAGCCAAATCAGTAAGCGCAGCATATGACATCTTCCATGGAATTGTAGCAAGTGCCCTTAATACACATGCCCCGCTGGTAAAAGCCCATATAAAGGCTAGATCTTGTCGCTGGTTTACTGTAGACCGCAAGGCTGCATTATTAAATAGAGATAAGCTCTGGAAAAAAGCTTGCAAGACACACTCCGCTGAAGACTGGTGTCTTTTCAGAACAGCCAGAAATTACTGCACTAAGCTGATCAGAGAGACCAAGGCCAATTTCTACCACTCAGAACTGGACTCTGCCTCAAAATGCCCTACCAAATTCTGGGCCACAATAAAAGAACTGTCTGGTCATACGGCAGGAAATGGGCTCCCCTCAAAAATTACCTCCGACAATGGTATTATTAATGATGGAATGGAGATACTACAGGCCTTCAGTAACCACTTTGCCACTGCTGGTCTAGCATTTGACAATTCACCTGCATGTTTGTTACACTCTCAGATTAGTGCACAGCTTCCAGTACCTAGTACCTCAAATACTGTTTTCAGTGTTGGGTAAGTTACTTTGTCTATTACTTTCTATTTCTTTTAGAAACTTGTTCCAGGAAGCTCTGTGTAGTCACTAGCAAGGATGGAGAAGTACTAGAAAAAGTAATACACCTGACAGTTACAGTTACTTATGCCTTTTTATACAAAAACAATACAAAAATAATAAATACCTATAACAAATGACACGTATTTGAAAGTAATAGGTTAGTTACTAGTTACTTTCAAATAAATGTAATCAGTTACAGTTACGTATTACTTTTGTATAAAAAGACATAAGTAATTGCAACTGTAAGGTGTATTACTTTTTCCAGCACTTCTCACTCCTTGCTAATGACTATACAGAGCTTTCTGGAACAAGTTTCATGAAAGTAATAGAAAAAGTTACTTACCCAACACTGACTGTTTTCTCCTTTTCACCTACCTCCTTGAAAGATGTTGAAGATTTTCTACCGTTGGACACAAAGAAAAGTGCTGGTACAGATTCCTTTGACCCCTTCTTTCTAAAGATTGCTTACCATGTCCTTGCAGTACCAGTCACCCACCTGTTCAAATCTGTCTCTATCTCAAGGGACTCTCCCTCGCCTATGGAAAATTGCTCATGTCATCCCACTGTTTAAATCAGGGGATCCCAGTGATCTAAATAACTATAGGCTGATTTCTCTCCTCCCCATACTGTCAAAACTCTTGGAAAAAATTGTGAATGCCCAGCTGAGAACCTTCCTAGACAACACGGATCTGCTAAATCCAATGCAGTCTGGTTTCAGAACCAATCATAGTACTATTTCGGCCCTGCCAAAGTCACAAATGATTGGCAATGTGACCTAGAGAACAAAAAATTTGTCTGTTCCATTTTTTTGTACATTTGCAAGGCCTTTGATACCGTCGACCATTGCCTTCTCCCTTCTGCGTTAAACACGATTGGCCTGGACTCGTCCTCCCTACATTGGTTTCATGATTACCTTACTGATAGGCATCAGCAAGTCAAGGCAGAAGGAGAGATTTCCCCTCTTAAACTGCTGAAAAGAGGTGTTCCACAGGGTTCCATCTTAGGGCCACTGCTTTTTGCCATCTATATTAACAGTATAGATGTTGGCATCAAGGAGGCAAACATTCACCTGTTTGCAGATGATACGGTGCTATATATAAGCCATACATCACCTGAAGCTGCTCATGAAGACTTGCAAAATGACTTTAATCTGCTACAGTACCAGCTTCTTAGCAAAAAACTTCTACTTAACGCAAAGAAAACAAAAGCGATGCTATTCTCACCAGTCAATTGTACGGCGTACCCCGCTATTACTGGTACGCTTCCCCCCTTACCACTTTATTAGGCGAGAACTTGGAATTTGTGACAGAGTTCAAGTACTTGGGGGGTCTGGCTTGACCATAAACTCTCCTTTGCAGATCATATAGAGGATCTGCTGAAAAAACTGAGGCAGAGGCTTGGTCTTGTTTTCAGGATAAAATGCCTACTGACCACAGATGCTAAGAGGCAGCTAGTTCAGTCCACGTTCCTCTCCTTAATTGACTATGCTGACTTTATTTATAGCCAGTGCACTGCCTCCTGCCTTGGAAAATTGGATATACTGTTTCACAGAGCACTGAGATTCATCACTGGCCTTCCATTCTCCACCCATCACTTCTCTTTATATGCAGTTGTGGGGTGGACCTCTCTTCAGCACAGGTGTAATAGAAATGCCGTACTCTGGACATTCAGAGCCATTACCAATAAACTCCCATAGTACATTGCTGACTGTCTGCCTCTAAATTTGATAGGCAACTATGCCTTGAGAAGCAGCTCGTTGATTTCCTTGAAAGTGCCGAGGGTCAGCACATGATTTGGGAGAGCGGCCATAAGCTTCGTGCTGCCTTCGTTCTGGAATAAGCTTCAGAAATCGTTAAAATTAAGTACCGCGGTTAGTCTTGCTGTGTTTAAGACCTTGTATGCCAAAACTGACTGTCACTGAAGTATGCAACTGCTTCCATTGCCCTTAGTTCGCTTGCTGACTGCCTCCTGCCCACCTTCCTATGTCAATCCATTAACCTCATTCTGACCACTATCGTCTCTCTAATTATTTCCTTATTCATGGGTCCATATCCATCCCTTCTACCCTTGTCCGTCCATCGTGTCACAGCCTGTCAACTTAGTGCTGCTAGTAGTGTAACTGTGCCTGTCCAGTTCTCACCCATAATTGAAAATGCATTTGATCCATTTTTTAGTCTTCCTTCTTATCTATCTCCATCCTCTCCCTGAAAATGTTATGAATATGTATATGAATGTTATGAATATGAATACTATGTGTATAACCTTTTACCTAATATTGTGTACATATATCTGCACTGACTGTACTTAATTGCTTTGTTCTTGACCTTGTGTGATGTAGGTCCACCTTGTAAATGAGCTTGCTGAATGGTGTTCACCTGGATAAATAAAGATTTGATTGATTGATTGACTGTGAGGTCTCTGCATACTTGCTACCGATTCAGCCTTCCTCCCACATTAAAAAAGGCAAGGGGGGGGCAGCCCAGTGGCGCACAGGACTGAGGTGCTGGAGCCTTACCTCGAGCCACGCCGGCGACCTGGGTTCGGGAACGGACTCGGGACGCCAGGGGCTGGCAGGGGAAGGGGAGGATTGAGCATCTGTAAGACTGCTCTCCTATCCTGTGGTGGGTAGTGAGGATGTGTCGCTCTGCAGCAGCCTCCGGTGGAGACCGGGGGGTAGGGCAGACACAGTGCAAGGGAACGTTACCAGAAAAAGCAGAAAATGGCTCCACGTTCAACCGGATGACGGCTGCCTGGCGGTCTGATGCCGTCAATGCCCCGGAACTCCTGGTCCCTCAGCAGTTCCCCGAGGGCCAAGTATTGTGCTAGCCTACCCCTCTGGTGCCTTCCCCCTCAGAGGAGGGGGACCCGCCCGGCGAAAGCTTACGTCTCGGTTACCCTGAGGACAACTGCAATATGAGGGTCGGCGCCCGGGAACAAGACGGATCAGATGCAGTCTTGGCACAGCCTGAAGGAGTGGCTGAGGCGGTAGCACATAGGGGAGAAAATAAATGACACAAAAAAAAAAAAAAAAAAAAGGCAAGGGGAAGGCCTCCAATATGGATTTGAAATTGGCCGGTATTTTGTAAGAACTCTGGGAATTTAAGTCCGACTTTTCTACCTTCAAACAAATCCAACAGGAAATGCAGCTAGAAATCGACGATACAAAAGCCCGAGTCACCACGCTTGAGCAAACCTCCCAGGCACAAACCGACACAGCTCAGCAAATACAAGCAGCAATTACAAAAATCACAGAACTATGCCATTTAACAATCGATCGCCAGGAAGATGCCAAAAATAGGCACAGATGGAAGAATCTTCGTCTATATGGCATACCTGAGGGCAGCGAAGGAACCTACTTAAGGGAATTCATGGAGACCACGTTACGCACAGCTCTTACTCTAGACTCTGCACTCCACAAGACTTTGCACTCCACATAGACATGGAGAGAGTACACAGAGCCCTCTGCCCTAAGCCTACAAAACCCAATGTGAGGCCACGCTCTATAGTAATCAGATTTCTGAGCTATCATATGAAAGAACTAATTCTGAAACAGGCCTGGGCACAAGGGAAAGTGTATTACAGTCAACAGAGGATCTTTATTGACAATGATTTCGCGCCCTGGACCATGCAATGCCAGAGAGACTATATCCCACTTTTCCCAATCCTAAGGCAGCACCAACTTAAATTCAGAACCCCTTATCCACACAAGCTCACAGTGCAGTTTCCAAATGGCCAATGATCATATGATACAGTTGAGGAGGCCATACAAGATCTTAAAACCAGGGGCTACGCTCTGCCCCAATGCCCCTCTATAGCCATTAGATTCCGGAGAGCCCCAGAGATTACCCAGGTGGCAGTATTAGGCAGGCAGAGTCCTCAATCAACACTAGAAGGAATTAAGGCCCTTCTGCAAAGGGTTTGCCAGGACATAATTTTGCCCACTAGTTTTTGCCTTACCTCCGTTAGAACACTATATCCCCCTTCCATCCCGGAGGTTAGAGGACTGCTACATGATCAGACAAGGCCCCCATTGTTCATCAGTGGAGCCCAAGCTCTCGGCTACTTAAGTGGATTACATGGTGGACATGTCCTAACCTGTAAAATTTTGTCTCATTACCACTGTCTTTTCTATGGCTCACACAGGCTTCTCACTATATATCCATTCGGCAACCAGGCAAATCATCCAAAATAAAGGTAGGTGTTTGGCCCTGATGCGTGCTCGGGACCCAGACCTCCGGGGGGGGGCAATGAGACAGGGGGCGCTGAGGGCCACCTCGAGGAGGCATTCGGGTCGATTGTGGGGGGGGCTAATGGTTCCTCTGGTCCCCGGGTGGTCAGGAGAGCCTCTCTGTCCTGGAGTCATAAAGGGCTCACTATAACTATATAAAAATTCATGGAAAGAATGCAGCGGAGATGATTAAGGTGTAGGGGATTGGATTCTAGGGGACTTGAGACGAATCCTCCATTGAACTAGTGTAACAACCCCAAGACCTTGGGCAAACAAGCCTAACCTTTTTTGGCCACAAAATACAAACCCCGGAAATTGGGTAAACTCCACTGGTGTGGCCGTCTCCCGTCTATACAGCTGGGGACCCTGAATCCATACAGTTTCCTCCAGGTCTTGCCTGCGGATCCGTTCCCCGGACTAATCCCCAACACTAGCCTATAATAGCTGAACAGCAGTGGGAAGTTTCTGAATAATCTGTCTCTGCGGCCTCAGATAGAACTTGGATTGAGCCTGAATTGGGCAGGGGCCTCCAATCTGCCCCGGGGGGGGGACCACGGCCGGACTGCAGAGCTCGGGTGCCTGGCCCCTGGGGGGTGCTCAGTATAATATACCTCCACATCCATGATATTTCAAATGGAGTCCACCCTCGATTTGTAGAGGGAGTTGCTCCCACATTTTTTTCCCCTACTCCGGGGGGGGGAACCTCAGGGGCACTGTGGACTGACCATCCACATTATTTAAATATTCTTATAGCCTACCAAGATCATTCTCAGAGACAGCCCTATTGTGAGCCAGAATTTAAGGGGCCTACATAAAGCAGAACATTCAAGGCGTTTTAGGTTAGAGGACCCCCCTACAGAACGAACAGTTGAATGTTTCCATTAACACTTTTCCAGTACCATGATTGACCTAATGGAGATAAGACAAATGAACAGTATAGGGAGGCAGTACTAGTGCAGTGGTTTAAGGCTCTGAGCTGCAAATCTGGAGACCTGGGTTTGAATCCTACAGACCCCCTTGCATATACTGTGTGACCCTGAGCAAGTCACTTAACTTCCCTGTGCTCCCAGGTTTCACCTGTAAACAAGCTTTCAGCTTAGTATGTCTCACCTGGTTAAAAAATTGGAAAGGAAAAAAGAAAAAAAACCTATTGCATCTTATCAGGAATGCTCCTTGTCCTCCCAGAGACTAAGCATGATGGGGGGGTCTAAGTCACACTCATATTAAAGTTAATTACTCTGATGGATTTACGATTCCTGGAGACTGTTACTAATCACCAACTCTGTCTCTTCTTATTTCTTCCTTCTCTGTAGGAGAATCCTTGGATTAGTGCCTTGCTCACTCCTCCTATCACAGGCAGCACGGCGGAAGAAGTGGAGCACTTTTCCAACCACAGAGTTGAAGGACCAGTGCACCAATTCACGCCCAATACCCTTACCCATTTATCGCTATAGTGCTTCCCATTCTTGGTTTATATTTTTAGTTTTTCCTTCCTTCCTCACTCCCTTCCTCCACGTTAGGGGTAATGGAATACTCAATATGGATCAATACTCTGATAGGGAGGGGAGGTTGGCTTTGGCGGTGACCACAATAGTGGACCAGGAGGTGACTATTGCCAGTATTTATATCCCCCCAGGTACCGATGCATCCTCTATACAATGCCTATTTGACATAATTTTGTCCTACCAGAAAGGCCCTCTGATTTTAGGTGGCGATTTAAACTGTCAACTTAACCCATCATTAGACACCTCTGCGGCCTGTCCTTCCCCTCAAACTGCGGGTTCTAAACACCTTAGACGCCTGCTTAAAGACGCAGGCATAGTGGATACCTGGAGACAACTCCACCCCGGACAATGAAAATGTACCTTCTACTTTCATGCGCATAAACATTATACCCAGCTGCTCTGCATTTGCCTTAGTAGGGAGCATATAGACTTGATTTAACAGGCTGAAATATTTAACATCATCTTGTCAGATCATGCACCCATCTCCTTAACCATCCGATTGGATGGAGACAGGAGAAGATGGACCCTATGGCGATTCAGCCCCTCATTATTTTGAGATAGGGAATTTAAAAATGTGCTAGAGGCCAAAATCCCAGAAATAGTGAGGGATAATCAATCCTCCCAGACCTCATCCCAACTACTATGGGATACTATTAAAGTAGTCCTACATGGCCATAAAATAGCCTACACCTCACAAAAGAAAAAAAACAAGAGGCCCATCTACAAAACCGGCAGGATGGACTGCAATTCCTGCAGGAAGCACATACGCAGTGAGACGAGGAGGTATTACCCCTCTTACTCCAAACACAGACTTCCATACAGGAGATCCCAACATATCGAACAGAGCAAGCCCTGATGTGACTCCGTCAGAGATACTGTGAAGGGGGGCCCGAGCATCCTGGCTATTGGTCTATCGTCTCCATAAACAGACTCAAATACAAAAACAATTTCTAAAATGAAAGACCCCAGGACAGGGCAGAATCACTACACTACAGAAAATATACTCTCAGCATTTAGAACCTACTATCAACAACTATATAGTATATGGTTACCCTTTGTTATGTATAAAAATCAGCCTGCTCAAAATCCTTGTTAAGCACATTCTAAGCTGTTATGCGCATTCTAAAGTGTTGTTATACGCATTCCAAACAGTTGTTATGCACAGTTCAAAGGTCATACAATTTAAATTTCTCATTTATTCTACACTTAGCTACTTACTAACCACCCAGTGCCCAAAGTCATACCTTTTACCTTTCAAAAGTCTGGAAATTTGATTTTGTTATGTGAGTAGAAGAAAGAAATGACAAGATTTTTTGTTTTCACTTCAGTGGGGGTCTGTCACTCTAGTGTAAAGAAACCATATACTATAAAAAATAAAATAATGGTCAACCACACACAACTCGGCACGTGTTTCCTTCTCGGGGTTGAGATGACAGCACAGACCTCTCGAGCTTCACTCTTGAGGTCCATATGCTGTCATCTCAGCCCCTCAATGGAAACACAGCCTTGTTGTGTATGGCTACCCATACATTATTCTCTATATTCTTCTCCTCAGGAGGTTCCCCCTGGATCAGTGGACAAATTTCTAGCTCACATAAAACTACCCACTTTAACCATCACGCAAACTTACATGCTCAATTTCTGATTCTGAAGTCCAGATGACAATAAAGAACCTTAAGAACATAAAGAGCCCAGGTCCAGATGGCTTCGGACCAGAATTTTACAAAAACACAACATAATTAATAATGGAGCCCCTATTAGCAGCACTACAAGCCACTCAGAGGACTGCTGATTGCCCTGTATCCTGGAGACAAACTGCAATCTCAGCTATATTGAAACCCCCAAAACCGCCCCAGCTTTGCGATTCCCTGTCGGCCCATATCAGTATTAAATCAGGACTACAAAATATTTATGAGCATTTTAGCTCGTAGACTAGATGACATTCTACCTACCCTAATCCACCTGGATCAATCTGGATTTATAAAGTCCAGAAGGACCACAGACAATATTAAATAAACCTTATATCTCCTAAACCATTCCATCTCCTCAGGTTCCCCATTGACACTCCTAAGTCTAGATGCCCAGAAGGCGTTTGATGTGGTGAATTGGAATTTTCAGCTAGCCACCATGTCTAAATTTGCATGCCCCTCCTCCTTCCTAGATATTATTAAAGGAATATACATAGCCCCAGAGGTGATAGTAAAAGTTAACGGGTCACATTCCACCCGTTTCTCCCTGCATAGGTCCCCAGACAGGGGTGCCCCCTGTCCCAGTATTTGTTTGCCATCTTCTTGGAACCTATCGCACAATTATTTAGACAGATCGACCAAATACAAGGATATCAAGTTGGAAATACTGTACACAAAGTGGCCTACTACGCGGACGACTTACTTCTCTATCTGTCCCATCCGGAAAATTCTTTGGAAATACTCTCTGACACTCTAGCAGAAATTGCAAGAGTCACCAGCTACACAATTAATCAAGCAAACTCAGAGGCCCTAATAATCAGAGGACCTCCTCCCCCTTCAAAATTGAAATCATATAACTATAGATGGAATAAACCCTCGATTACATATCTTGGAATTCAAATCCCTGCTAAACTCAAAGATTTATACACAATAAACTGCCCCTCCCTCACGGGAAGGTGAGCATTTTTGGAACAACTTTCCCCCCTCCCATTTAGCCCTAAAGAAGGTATTCTGTTTCTCTGGTTATTTCTAGTCGTTATCTCGTACACTCCCTAGTTTACTTGTCATGAGCATGAATAACGTCTTATATATGTCTAACTCTTCCCTTATGCTCCCTCACCACCTATCAGATTGTAACTCCATGAAGTCTTTCACTGTTAAACATTATGGAATTTACCCAATTTGTACTGCTCTGCTTACTTGTATGTACTTTCTGCTTACCTGAATGTTATTTTTTACCCCCGGGTCGCCCCTGAAAAAGGGACCTCCGGGGCCCAGTGGGCCTACCCGGTCAACAAAATTCAATAAATAAATAAACTACCAGGCGGTAACCAAGCAGATCCAATCAGACCTAGATAGGTGGCTCCCTCTACCTTTACCCCTCATCTCTAGAGTCCAGTCATTACAAATGAATATTCTTCCAGAAATCCTTTATTTAATGCAAAATATCCCTCTCCCCCTACCCAGAAAGATTTTAAACACTGGGACTCATTATTCAAGGAGTACATCTGGGCGGGAGGGAGACCATGGGTGGCATTACTTAAACTCCAGTTCCCTAAGGACAGGGGAGGATGGGCCTTACCTAATATATATAGATACTGGCTCGCTACATTAATATCTCGTGGCGGCCTGGACATCCTCTGGCACTACGGCTCCAGCGTGGGTCTCGCTGGAAAAATCAATGGTAACTGTACGCTTAGACTCACCCTTAATATTTCAGCCTAATCAATTGAAACAACCCACAGCTTGGTCTATAGTTACTAAAGCTATATTAAATAGCTGGATTAAATTTCTGGCTTTACCAGAGAACTCCCTGCTGGTAGGCTGGATGGGAATTTCAGCACGAAGTGCAGACTTCATACCAGCATTGATGGATCCCACCTTTGATAACTGGTGTTCCTTGGGATTATCAGATACATGCAGATTCTATGAGACAGGGATCTTTCTAAGCTTTGACCAGCTCCAAACTATATACAGCCTTCCACGCCAGGATTTCTTCCGGTATCTGCAACTCAGACATTATCTAGCCCAAAAAATAGGATTCGTGAACCCACAAACAGAAATCCTCATTCTACACCCCTTTTTGGTACATATCACTGGAGGTGGGGACCGGAGCCATCTGGTGTCCCGGGCATACCAGGCATTACAGAGTTCATCCCCATCAAATGTTGACCTGGTACAATTCCAGTGGCAGGCAGAACTATCTCTAGAACTCATCCCGAGAGATTGGCAACAAATTTGGAGAACACAACATAAAACTACGACCTCTTACTCCTGGAGGGAGTTTACCTGGAGGGTAG
Organism: Neoceratodus forsteri; assembly: GCA_016271365.2. Classification (NCBI taxonomy): domain Eukaryota; kingdom Metazoa; phylum Chordata; order Ceratodontiformes; family Ceratodontidae; genus Neoceratodus; species Neoceratodus forsteri. The sequence continues at coordinate 121,639,588 of JADMNL010000027.1, read as the reverse complement.
CTATTCACTACTTTTGTACACCCCAAATAGTGGCAAAATATTCTGAGTCAAAGGTCTTGGCATGCTGGAGGCTATGTGGCTGTGAGGTATCCACACATACTCATGTGTTCTGGACTTGCCCAGTCCTGAGTAGATTCTGGGAAGGAGTATGCAGAGTTATTGCAGACTTATTCACAGACTTTGGCACACTTACCCATCAGGCAGCTGTTCTCCTTCTGTTTCCTAAACAGATTAAGCATAAACTACAAAAATACCTACTTAATATACTTCTTACTGCTGCTAAAAAAAATGCATAACGATGCTCTGGTTGAGCCCAGAAGCCCCCACCATGATCTCTTGGGAGAACACAATTTACGATGTTTACAAGATGGAGACCCTCACAGCCCGCCTCCATGGTAGAGCACAGGTAATCCAAACACATTGGACCCCCTGGTTCCTGCAAATTGCACAGACCAGACCAGATTTGATTCCTTGAGAGGGAAATGATGGACTCTGCTGCCCCTCCTCCTCCTCGTAAGCCCTAACGGCCCACTGGGGTTTCTAGCCAGGCCAATGCAATTATCTAACACAGACCATTTGACATAGTCTTAGGGGAGAGACCATCTCCCGGTCTCTCTCGGCCCCCTTGGTATCCCCCCCACCACATAATTTGTAACTCATCGCTGAGAAAAATGCTCCCATGAATAGTCTACATGCCCAGATCTTAGACATGGTTTTAGCAACAATGCTCATTAATTAATGTAGTGATAATAATATATGTATTCACTTAAAATACAGATTTTAAGGCCAGAACTTGATGTGAAGAATTGTGCCTTTAATGCAAATGTATGTATTGACTGTTGACTGAATCAAAAAGGTTAAAATAAAAAGTTTAAAAAGAAACAAATTGTTGACAGGGTTATTTTTCCCTTTCTAAGTTGTCAACTTGCAGATTTTAAAGATGGTGAACTATGGTACAAGATTTTTAAAGCTTTAGGTTGTAAGATAAAAAATCTAGTCCTTGATGAAGCTCCTAGCTGCAATCCATTTACATATATTATTCCTAATATGCAACCTCCTGTTATATTACGCGTTATGTTAATGTGACAGTGTATACAGTATGATTAATAAACTTTTACTGAGTTAAAAAAAAAAAAAAACAGGGAGGGACTCATTCATACCATCTGTGTTGGGAAGCGATGTGGGTCTAGTATTGGGCAATAGATCTCGGCCGTCCACATTTCTGACAATCAAAATGTCTTGTCGGACAGCCTAAGCCGGTCTCAGTCACGGGCTCACGAGCTGGAACTTCTGACCTCCGTGGCAGATGATCTGTTTGACCGGTAGTGTCACCCAGAGTTGGACGTTTTTGCATTCCCACTCAATGCAAAACTGCTGCTTTTCTGCTTGCTCGCTCCAGGGCCTGGAGTTTTCTGGTGAGACACATTGTCCCCCTCTTGGAAAGGGAGATTCCTCTATGCCTTCCCTCCCTTCCTGCTCTGTCAGAGAGTTCTGCTCAAACTTCAGATGAAGAAGAATCTATGATCCTAATCACCCTTTTTGGCCTCATCATATCTGGTTTCCCTTGCTTCAGCAGCTGGCAGCGGAACCTCCAGTGCCTCTGTCCCTATGCACAGGCTTGTTGTCCCAGGAGCAGGGCACCCTGGTCCATCTGGACCTCAAATCTCTCCATCTTGAGGGGGTGCTGTTGAGCTCCTTGCCAAACAGATGTGGTCCACAGCAGCTCTGCAAACCAATCACCTTTTTTTTTGCATAAATCTGCTATTAGAATTGGAAATTGCTGGTGGATTTCTGTATCAGTCGCAAGATAAAATCAAGCAGATCATTTTGGTGCCTGATATCAATATGGGGAGAACCTCTAACAAGAGCGGTTCTGGAGGCTCAAAGCAGCAACTACCAGTGGAGCTCCAGGCCTCAGTCCCTACTCCGGATCATGCCACCCAAGGTCTGCCATGGAAGGCCCTTCAAAGGTCAATGCAGGCCATCAACTCAAAAATAGAAACATTGCTACAGAGGATCGGGAAGCAATATTTAAAAATTGAGTTGGTAACCAAAACGGCAGCTGTTGCAGAATTGCAGGCCACTAGAGGACTGCCCGCAACAACGAAGCTGGCGCAGGAAAATAATCAGTTACGCTATAGGCTAGAAGCGCTTGAAAATGCGCATCGAGCTTCCAATGTGAAACTAGTGGGTCTGCCTGAAGAGCTGGGAGAAGCAGACCCACTTATCTTTCTAAAGAAATGGTTACCTCGGGGGGCGCTGTGGAGCCCAAGCCTAACAGCAGCAGGAGAACATAACTCTGAACATTTCGACAGATTTTATTAAAATACTGTATTTTCTATTAGTTTTCGAAAAAAAATCTTTGGTGCCACTGGAAAGAGTAACTTCTTAAACCCTAGGATGGGCAACTCGAAGAAGGATAGAGGTGGAACAGGAGGGAAAGCTACTGGGGTTCCTAATCCACATAAGTCTCGCGGGTGAGGTCAGGCTGAGTCTAATCTTGAATCAGAGGAAACAATGGCCTCCATAGTTCTGAAGCTGAAAAGAATTATTAGTTCGGTAGCTGAATTAAACAATAAAATGGATACCTTTGCCACAAGGGTTACAGTAGTGGAAATGGATGTCGAAGGTCTTAAAACTGAATTCCACGACATTAAAAAAGCAGTGGAATCCTCTACAGCAGCAACGGCTACGATCATTAAAGAAAATGCTCACCTTATGGTGGCCTTGGAAAATCAGTCTTAATCTTCTAATGTACGTATTCTAGGCCTGGCTGAAGGGGTAAAAGGAGACCATCCTCTGTTGAATATTAAAGAGTGGTTAGAGGAGAAACTCGCTTTGAGGGATCAACCCTCCTCCTTTAATGTCCAGAAAGTTTACCGTGCAACTTCCAAGGGTCAAAGAGAGGAATCAGAGATGCCCCACACGTTGCTGGTAGTGACAGATGGAGTCGGGACGAGAGACCGAATCCTCAGGTTGGCCAGGCAGCTGAGCCCTATTGTGCAGGACGAGCATACTGTCCATTTCTTTCTGGACATAAGTTATGCCACCAGAATGCACCATAAGAAGTTCGATGGTACACAGCGCCTGCTGCACAAAGCCTCTGTTCCCCATTCTATTATTTTCCCAGCCAGATTACGCATTGTGCACCAGGGGAAAGTGTGATTGTTTTCGGATCCCACTGAGGCCGGGAAATGGGCCACGTGTTTTGTTTCTGCCACAGCTCAGCATGCCAGAAAGTCTGAATCCGAGGATGAGGAAGTCGGGGAGATTGGTGCTGGCTGAACCAATCGTATGTTTGCATTGTTACCATTGATGCTTCAGAACTGTACCGGAGAGAGCTGAAGGACTCTTGAACTGGTTAAAATTTTTGTCTACAACTTGGAAGGTTTAATTTAGCTTTGTGGCATAATATTAATTAAACTTAATACAAATACAGCTCGAAAGAATATATTAAGAGCTATCAGGGCTTTTGTTTTTTCTTGTGCTGGGGTTTAAAATTAAAAGTTTATAGTTAACTTTAGATTTTTAGTGTGATGCCCCTTACTCCACCTTTGTGGAGTTAATACTTTGTGCTGGACATTATACTTAAATGGACTTTAGTAAGACGAAATTAATCGCACTGCCCATGGGCTTTTCACCACAGCTGTTTACACTGTTAATATGTATCTGGGATGTTATATTTTGCGTTACCCCCCAGTGTGGTATCAAAATGTTCAGGATGCTTTTATTTCCTTAGATTAAGTAGAGGCTTATTGCCTCCAGAAGAAATATCTTTACTGTAATGTACCGATTGGTCTTGACCATGGTAAAATGTAAAAGTGTGAATACTTTATAAATCAAATAAAAAATAAAATAAAAAGAAATGGTTGCCTCATGCTCTTCAGCTGGATATTAAGCTGGCAGAATGCTTCCACAAGGCCTACCGTATTTCACCCCATTCAGCTGCGGCCCAGTGTGATAATCGGTACTGCTGGTCACAGATGGCGTCAGTACAAGGGACCTATTTTTACAAGCAGCTCATTTGATGGAAGGCTTGAACTTTCAAGGGCATACTGTTCACCTTTTTCTGGACCTCTCTTTTGCCACCAGAGCACGCCTGAAAACATTTGACGCAGTCCGTGCTAGACTGCTTAGCCTCGGTGTTACACATTCACTACTGATGCCAGCCCGCCTAAGAATCTACTATGGAGGCCATACTTACCAGTTTACCAATCCAGAGGAGGCAGGCAAATGGGTCCAGCACATGGAGCAGGAGTTTGGAACAGTTCGCAGGGAAGATATCAACTCACTGGACCCTGACGAAGAAGAGATCTGAGGTGGTGAGATGTCTACCAAAGTGGATAGTGCACTTAACTAAAGGAACTTGGTGGTAATAGATTTAAACATGGAACTGCCTCTGATATAGAAGCTGGAAAGATTCTCTAAATCTGGGGATCTCACTCCTATGTTTAAAATAACTTAGCATTATTAGTTTATCCTCCAGTCGAGGGCTAGTATACTACGTTTAATATCATTCAATGTTAAAATAGATGTGAGCTTGGTTTATGATGCAAGAAAATCACCAAAATAACAATATGGATACAGAGTTATCTTTTACTATGGGTTTGCTACTACAGTGCATCACTATAAATGTTTGGAAATTTTAACATGTTTGGGAAGAGGTTCACATCAGTGCATGAGCTGATTCTAACTATGATGATGGACATGTTTGAACTGACCTCTAAATTCATGCAAGGTGCAACTATCCTGGTTTCTCTTTGCTATGGACTAATTAATAAGTGGGATTTTCCCCGATATCTGTGACCTGTGTGCTAGATTTTATTGATTTATTCCAGTTGATGGATCCTTTGTAAAATGAGATGTCTGGCATTCCTATATACTGTAGGTTGTGTTTGCTTGAAACTGCAATAAATATAAAGTTAAAAAAAAAAAAAAATCTCTCCATCTCCAAGCTTGGCTCCTGGAGATGTAGCCATTGTGAGGTTTTGGGTGTCCTCCAGGGTGGCGGACATTCTCATGTCAGCTAGGTAACCATCCACCAGGGCCACCTATTCCATGAAATGGAAGTGTTTTGCTATATGGACTGTATCGCACCACTTAGACTCCTTCAAATCCTCTTGGACTCCAGTCGCAAGTACTCCTCCATCAAGGTACATCTCTCAGCCATCTCTGTTTACCATGTACCCGTCGATGGCTGCACTGTTGCTCAACTTGACGTGTCTCACATGTTTTTGAGAGGTGTCTTATACTTGAAGCCTCCCAATCTGCAATCCTGTCCCAGCTTGGGATTTAAATTTTGTGTTAGAGAAACTCACCCTGCCTCCGTTTGAACGGGCCATGAGTTGCGAGCTACGCTATCTGCTGTGAAAAGCATTATTTGTAGGGACATGGATGTGATGTTCTAGCCACACTTTCTGGCAGTGTCTTTTCCCTTTAAGATGTGCCTGAAAGTCTTCAAGCTGGCTCCTCCCACCCACCCAGGTGGTAACTTCTTCGGCTCCACCCCATGATGCCAGATCTTCCTTTCTGCTGGAAGAAGCAGGTTCCCGCCTTACCGCACCCACGTTAAATAGGCCCTAGCACTTAAATTCTTTGGAATTACTTCCAAACCAACTCTTACGAGTTTCGTCTTCAACTTGATCTTCGATTGCGACAGTGATGGACAATAAGTCCACTCCCGGGTTCCCCCAGTGCCCTTGCAGGCAAAAGATGTCCAGGACTGACTGCACACCATGTGCATCTGCTGCCTGGGGTACGACCACAGTCCCCAGGCCTGTGACCTTTGCCGCTCGTTTCATCCGACCATCCTTGCAGACCATCTCGCCCGCCTAAAACTGGGCCACCTGACACAACAGAACCCACCGGTCAAATCCAAAGATGCTCCTTGGGTGGTCTCTGCAGCTGCGGGGTCCACTGAGCAACTTGTGGCCTTCGAAGGGGAGGCAGTCCAGGCTGCGGACCATTCCTCCTCAGCTTCTACCTTTGTGCCACTTCAGCTGGGCTCGTCTTTTACGGGCTCCTTCAGGGAATTGTGCCAGTCTCTGCTGACCTTCGGTCAGGGACCCAGCAGCAAATCTAAATCTAAGAAAGAGTCTTAAGAAAGAAAAGACTCATCGTTGATCGTGGGATCAGGAGCACTCTCGATTGAGGGGCTCCAATTCCCTAAGCTTCTCCGGATTTGACTTTGGTCGAATCCTCGGCCTTGGCCGCTGGCTCCACAGTAACCCTGTCGGGCCTGTCGGCTGAGATGGTGGTCGAAGTCCCAGTGAGATTTTTCTCAAGTCAACCGACCAGTTGTCGACTGAAGAGGCTGATCCTTCCTTGTCTAGGACCCCGGTCCTGATGCAGACCGTTGGAGGGACGGATCGGTCCACAGACCCACCACCTCTGGTCCCTGACCCTCACCAGGAAGAGCCTCGGCAATTGACGACTCCTTCTGAGCCCCGCTACCAGTCCCCCGGCAGCCGAGTTCTAGGTCTCGGTCTTCTTTCCATGGGTCAAACTGGTCCCGTCATCATCTTTCTGCTCTCGGCACCACGGGAAGTGGCGCCACTGCTACTCTTCGTCCTCGTCATCCTTGGGTGAGGAGAGGCTTTGGCACAAGTTGTGTTGACGCTACAAGGACTTGGATGTTGCAGCAGTTGGTGTTTATGGGCACCTAACTGACCCTGGTTTCTACGCCAGCCATCACCTAGCTGTCGCTCAAAAGGCCGACGTTGACTCCGCCGACGGAACTGATTAAGACGGTCCCAACTTGGCTGACTCTGGCTTCTCCGCCAGTCATGGTGGAACCACCGCCTAAACAGCTGACAGTTGGTGCTCCAACTAAGGAGTCTCAGCCGGCCAAGGGGCTTCACCATCGGCTGTCAGTCACCATCACCCCTGACTGTCCTTGGAGGGTCAATGGGGACTCCAGCAGTCAACCGCTCTTTGACGACTCTTCAGAGTCCGAGGGCTCCTCCCTGCCCTCCCATCTGGTCAGTGTGGAGTCTGTGGGAGATCTCTCAATTGGCGAAGGTCCATCCTCTTTCATGGGCCTTCTCCGTTTGATCTCTGAGTCAGTAGGTATGAAGATGGAGCCTGTACGGAAACGGGCTTGTTACCCATTGACCGAGATCCTCAACCAGGGAGACTTTCCAATGGAGGCTTTCCCGGTGACAGAAGCCATTCTTGGCCCTGTCCTGGAGCTCTGGCAGTGCCCTGCTTCCTGCCCTGCACCTTCTTCCTGGATGGCCCTCAAGTATGTGGTGTCCAACGGATCCCTTTTGGGATTCACAGAGCACCCCTCGGCTGAGGATTGGTGGCTGATTCTGTGTTCCAGTGCTCCGGCAACACCGAGGATGTTGACAAGCCACCTGATAAGGAGTCCAAGAAGTTGGACCATGTGACTAAGAAGGTCTATGCTGCCCCTTTCCCCTAGGAGGCAGTATAGCTCAGAGGTTTAGGGCTCTGAGCTGCAAACCTGGAGACCTGGGTTTGAATCCCACAGCCCCACTTGCATACTGTGTGATCCTGAGCAAGTCACTTAACTTCCTTGTGCTCCCAGGTCGCACCTGGAAACAAGCTTCGGCTTAGTGTGCCTTTCCTGGTTAAACAATTTACCCTTTCCCTTTCTCACTTGGCCTCCACCAGGCAAGCTCGGCCCTCCTCATGTCCCTCTTCTCCCATGCCCTGCTGTGCACCTTAGATGGGGTGCTTCCTCATCTGCCTGTGGACCTTCAGACCACAGTCAGATAGGTCCGAGACCAGGGCCGGGCTGTGGCCAAACAGCTTCAGACTGCCATGGACATTGGGGACTCCTGTGCCCGCTCTGTGGCGGCCTCAGTGGCTATGCACCGCAGGGCTTGGCTGAGGATCTCAACTTTCATGGCGGACACTCAGCACAAGCTGGCAGGTGTCCCTTTCCTGGGCACTGACCTGTTTGGGCCTGGGGTCGAGGGTCACCTCTCACACATCGAGAAGTCCAGTGCCACCTTGGACTCTGTGACATCTGTCCAGAAGGACCCCAAGGGCTCCAAGCAGTATCAGAAATGGAAGTGCTTTCGGTCCACCTTCACTCCTATGGCCAAGCCAGCCCAGTAACTGACTGGCCAGCAGGCTCAGGCTTGGCAACTTCAGCCCAAATCAGTGGCCTCGGCTGTTCATAAGCCAGGAGGGAGAGGCTCCAGTGCCTCCACAGCCAGGCCTTCTTCCTCCAATCCTGCCCAGTGATGGGATGTGGGGTGCCTCCCTCATGCCCATCATGTCTCCCCTGGATCCTCCCATTAGGGGTCAGCTCTGCCACTTTCTTTCTGCCAGGTCTGCTGTCACCATGGACAGGTGTGTTGTAGAAGTGGTGGGTCAGCCTCTAGAATTCGAGCAGTACCCTCCTTGCCAAGCCCACACCCCATGGGAGGACTTGGTTTCTGCTGACATGCTGTCAGCTCTCAAGAGACGACATAGCCCAGCTCCTCCACAAGGAGGTCATGATTCTTGTCGCTAATCCTCCAGAACACCCAGGTTTGTCTCCTGGTGCCAAAGTGGATGGGGGGGGGCTGGTGCCCCATTCTAGATCTGCATGACCTGAACAAGTTCTTCAGGTTGCGCACCTTCAGGATAGTAACTCTGTCTCAGATCATACCATCTCTAGAGCAAAACATGTGGTTTTGCTCTCTGGATCTTCTGGACACATTCTTTCATGTCCCGATCCGTCCATCTCACTGAAGGTTCCTCTGCTTTCAAGCCGAGGGAACCTGCTATGAGTTCCTGGCCATGCCTTTCGGCCTCTCCTCAGCCCCAAGTGCATCACAGTGGTGGCAGCAACCTGAGGCACTGAGGGGTCTGGGTGTTTTTCCCTGCCTGGACGACTGGCTGATTGCAGGTCCCTCCAGGCAGGAGGTGGAGCAGTCCAGGGACCTGGTCTTCCAAACCTGCATCAAACTTGGCCTCCTGGTCCAGTGGGTAGCATCCTTGATTACCTTTGGTCCCTCTCTCAGTCAAGCCTTCAGTCAACGACCCTTAAAGTGCACCTGGCAGCCATCTCTGCTTACTGGGCATGGGCCAGTCAGCAGTCGGTGGCACAGGAGAAGGTTGTCTGGTGCTTCTTCAAGGGCCTTGACCACATTTCCCATCCAGTGCATGAACCACCACCAGCGTGGGGCTTGTTGCTGGTTTTGGCAAAGCTCATGGGCAAGCCATTCGGGACCGATGCACAGGTTTGAGATGTCTCACTTGTGGAAGATTGCCTTCTTGGTGGCTATCACATCAGCCAGAAGAATTGGGGAGCTCCAGGTGCTTTTGATGGAGTCTCCTTACCTGGTCTTCCACAGGGACAAGGTTGTCCTGTGTCCCAACCCAAAGTTCCTCCCGAAGGTTGTGTCAGAGTTTCACCTTAACCAGGTGATTAATATCCCAGTGTACTTCACCAGTCACACCTCGGAGGCTGAGCACAGGCTCCATACTCTGGACCTGAGGTGAGCACTCACTTATTACAGAGCGCACAGCTGGAGAGCGGGGAGAAGTTCGCCAGTTGTTTGTCACCTACGCTGAAGCCGCACCTGGCAGACCTGCAGCCAAGTGGACAGTTGGCAGGTGGATCACATCCTGCATTGATCTCTGCTATAGGTTGGTGGGTAGGGAGCCTCCCAGAGGGCTAAGAACTCATTCCACCTGGCATACTGCTGCATCGGTAGCTGCTTCCAGTGATATCTCTATCCAGGAAATCTGCAGGGCTGCTACCTGGAAGTCAGCACACACCTTCATTTCCCATTACCACATTAACCTAGAGTTACACTGGGATGCTGGTTTTGGGGCCTCAGTTCTCCAATCTCTGTTCCCTAAATAGGGTGTGTGTGCCTTGCCTCCCTCCTCCCGGAGAACTGCTAGGAGTCTGCCAGAAAGTGTAGATAGAACATCATATCCACGTCCCTAGAAACACAGGTTACTCACTTGTAACAGTAGTTCTAGAAGTAGTATATGATGTTCATCCACATGGACCCACCTGACCTCCCCAGCTTCGGCGCACACACACTCCACTTCCAGTGGGCAAGATCTGGCGTTGTGGGGAGATGCTGAGGGAGTTACCACCTAGGTGGGTGGGTGGGTGGGAGGAACCAGCTTAGTCTTTCCGGCAATCTTAAAGGGAAAGGACACTGCCAGAAAGTGTAGATGAACATCTTACACCTCTCCGAGAACTACTGTAACAGATGAGTAACCTGTACTTATAGTTGCTATTACTTCTGCTCTAAGGATTTCTGAGCTTTAGGCGCTCATGTGAGCAGCCCTCTTTGATTTTCCACAAAGACAGGGTATCTTTGTGTACCAAGCCTAAGTTTCTTCCTAAGCAGGTGTCTGAGTTTACTTTGAATCAATCCATCCTCCTGCCTGTTTATTTTCCAGGGCGTGCCAATCCATGGGAAGCATTGCTTCATACTTTTTTTTTTCCATATGTACTTTATTGTACTTTTTCCATTTTTCTCCCCAGTCTCCTGCCTTGGACGTGCGTGCGCATGTGGAGGCATACGCACGCCGGGTCTCAAGGCGCCCTCCCTATGTGTTGCCCACTTTGCTTACGCCAACTACTGGACAACCACCTGGTGGCAGCGGGACTATGGGGGGGTGGTGGCCACCCTTGGAGAGGAGAGCTGCTTTCCTGCTGCTCAATCCTACCCCCCCCCGTGCCAGCACTCCGATGACCCGAGTCCATTCCCGAACCTGGCATAGCACAAGGTAAGGCGTCCAGCACCTCAGTCCTCAGCACCACCAGGTCAGCTCATTGCTTCATACTTTGGACATGCAGAGAATTTTAAGATATTGTACACACAAAGAACTATAGGAAGTCCTCCCAATTGTTTGTTTCCTTGACCCCTGAGAAAGAGGGCGTTCTGGTGTACAAACAGTGTTTATCCAAATGGTTAGCCAATTTTATTATTTTCTGTTACAAGAAGTACAGTAAGGAACTTCCTGGTGTGGTTCATGGCCATTCAACCAGAGGCATGGCCCCTTCTGTGTCATGTTTCAGAAATCTTTCCGCTGTGGAGATCTGTGAAGCTGCTACTTGGAGCATTCTTCATACCATTACTAAACACTACAGTCTGGACATCGCCTCTAGGCGAAGGACTAATTTCAGTCTGGCTGTTCTTCAAGGCCTCCAATCTTAGATCCTTCTGGCCAGCCGCCGACCTGACAGTTGTTGCCAGAACTGCTTGAGACTCATCCTACCTGTGTGGCCTGCTGCAAGAGATACCCTTAAAGTAAGATAGTACAGTTACATAAGAACATACCATAACAATACATCTTCAAGAGGATCTTTTGCAGCAGGCTATGCTTTCCCTCCCTCCTTCCTTTCCCCTTTTTCCCATACTTCTTGCCTTCAGGCTTTCTGCCTAACTTTCCTTTTCAATAAAGGGGAATCTTCTGCTTTCTTTCTGTCTGCTCTAAGGGCACTAGCAGGCTCCTGCTTTTGGTCTATAACAGGAGAGCTGAGTAGGCTATGGAGGCCGCCCACTCTTATAGGATAAGCCGACATCAGAGGGTGACATCGGTGGTGGGCGGCCCCCTCTGGTAGACTGCTAGCTAGAAAGATTCCATGTGGTCCTAGTGCCTTGTGGCTTAGTCCTACCGGTGTGGCCTGCTGCAAGAGATCCTCTCGAAAATCTACTCTTACGGTAAGTTCTTACGTAACAGTACTTCTAGGGACATGGATATGTTGTTCATCCACACTGTCTGGCAGGTATCCTTGCCGCTTTAAATCTTGCCGGAAGGTCTTCAAGCTGGCTCCTCCCACCCACCTGGGTGGTAAAACTCTCGGCTCCGCCCCATGACGCCAGATCTTCCTTACCGCTTGCAAGCTCAGGTTCCCTCCTTAACGCTCTGCGTATAAAACTGGTTCCTAATTCTTCGATTTTCCAATTTAAAGTTTTTGCTTAAAAGACTTCGGTCTTCTATCCCTCGCGGCTGCGATGGACAAATCGACTCCCGGTATTCGGTGGTGCCCTTGCGGGCAGAAGATGTCTTGGATGGATCCGCACTCCACGTGTGTGTGTACTGTTTACGCCTTGAGCACGACCCGCAGGCTTGCGACCTGTGCTCTTGCTTCTCAGCCTACGTCCTCGAAGACCGTGCCACCCGTTTACAACTAGGGCGCCCCGAGAAATGTTTTCCTCCGGTAAAGTCAATAGAGGCCCGGTCGGCGGTCTCCGCGACGGCGGGCTTGGCGGATCAGCTAGAGCAGATGATCGCCCTCGAAGAGGAGGCGGAAGCGGGCTGCATCTTCCTCGACCGTGGCATTTATTCCGCTTTCCCTGGGTTCCTCTTACACAGCTTCCTTTAAGGAGCTTTGTCTGTCCCTCTCCACTAGGGGAGAGGGACCAGCATCTGCTGGACCTTCTTCTCGGTCCAAGAAGAAAGACAAGGGTAAGTCTCTTCGTCGACGCTCTTGGGAGCGGGAAAGGTCCCTCTCCCCGAGTTGTCGGCTATCGACTTCGGTCGATCGTTCGGCTTCGCCACTGGTCTCACGGTGTCCCGTCAGGTCAGTTGACCGAGACTCCTGTCGATGCAGTCGAGATCTTCTCGACCCATTGACGGGTTGTCGACCGGGCGGCCAATCCCCTCTCCCCGGTTCCCCGGTGGGAGTTGAGGATCCCGTGGGCTTGCCAGTGCCTCTGGTTCCGGAGCCCTTGGGTGTTCCCTCTGAGCCGAGGGAGGAGCCGGTTCCACCTGTACCCTCCCCGCACCGTCCTCGGAAAAGCCGAGGTTCTTGGTCTCGGTCTCGGACTTCTTCGCGGTCCAGCCGATCCCGCCATCATAGGCGGTCTGGTCTCGCGCCGCCGCTCGTCCTCTTCCTCCTCCTCCGGATGAGGAGAGGCTTCGATGCAAGTTCGTCGGCGATCACGAGGACCTCATGTGGCCTATCGTGGCATCGTAGCTCCTTCTGACTGGGAACAAGCCGGCGGTGTTCGCCTTCCCCGGCCACTAAGTGACTGTCACCGGAGCGGCCGAAACAACCCCCTGTTTTACCCGAGGAGCCTGTTATCAGGCCGGTTGTTCGGCCAAAACCAGCTGCCCCACTGATTCTGGTGGAACCTCTGCCTCCACAGCCACGGTTTGGGGCTCCGACCAAGAATTATCGGTCGGCTCAGGGTCTGCCCCATAGGCTGTCAGTCACCCTCACTCCTGATCGTCCTCGGCAGGTGGAGGGTGGCTCAGGCCCGAGGCAGCTCTTTGCGGACTCTTCTCAGTCCGACGACGATTCCTCCTTTTCTCCAAGAGTGGACTTGAAGTCCTCTGGAGGTCAGTCGCTGGACGACAGCCCTTCGTCCTTCCTGGGGTTGCTCAGACTCATCTGAATCCACCCGGGATGCAGCTCGAGCCGGTATCCAAGCGGGCCAAGTATCCCTTCACGGAGATATTGGACCGAGGGAATTCCCCTACGGAGGCCTTCCCTGTGGCTGAGGCCATTGTGGGCCCAGCCTTGGAGCTCTGGCAGTGCCCTGCTTCCTGCCCTGCGCCTTCAGCTAGGATGGCCAGGAAGTATGCGGTCCCTACCGGTTCCCTGTCCGGTTTCTCGGAACATTCCTCGGCCGAGGGGTTAGTTACCAACAGTGTTTTCTGGCGTGCCGGAAACGCTAGGGACGTGGACAAACCTCCGACAAGGGTCCAAGAAATTGGACTATGCCGAGGCGAAAAGTCTACACTCGTCCTCCCTTGGCCTCGTCAGGCCAGCTCGGCCATACTGATGGCACATTTTTCTCACGCCTGTTGGGCTCCTGGACGGGTGGTTCTTCATCTCCGGCTGACCTGCAGACCACGGTTAAGCAGGTGCGGGACCAGGGCAGGAGCAGTGGCCAAGCAGCAACTTCAGACTGCTTTGGACATCGGTGATTCATCCAGGTCAGTAGCGGCTGCAGTGGCTATCGTCGTCGGGCATGGCTGAGATATCCACCTTCACAGCGGATACCCAGCACAAATTGGCGGATGTCCCCTTCCTGGGGACCGACCTCTTCGGCCCTGGAGTGGAAGGCCACCTCCAGAGGATCGAAAAGTCCAATGCCACCTTGGACTCGGTCTCATCCGCTCAGAGGGACAAGGGCCGCAGACCTCAACCCAAGCCCTTTCATCCGTCTGCACCCCCGGCACACCCGGCCCAGCAACACCAGGGCCAGCAGGCTTGCGCTTGGCATCCCAAACCCAAGCCTGCGGCTTCCTCCTCCGGGAAGCAGGGAGGTAAAGGCCCAGGTGGTCCCTCGGTCGGTCCGTCCCAAGCCTGCACAGTGGCCGGGTTGAGGGGTGTCGCCCCAAACCTCGTCACCTCACCCCAGGTTCCCCCTGTGGGGGGACGGCTCCGGTACTTCCTTTCCGCCTGGTCTGCTATTACCACAGACAGGTGGTTGGAGGTGGTAGGAAAGGGCCTGCCTCTGGAGTTCGAGCAGGCCCCACCCTTCAGAGCTGTCGCACCTCGGGGGGCCTCGGGGTCCGAAGCCTCGCTGTCAGCTCGCCGAGCCGACATCGCTCTCCTCCTCGAGAAGGAGGTGATAAGAGAGGTGGCGGACCCTCCCTCAAACCGGGTTCGTGTCCAGGTACTTCCTGGTTCCGAAACGGACGGGGGGCTGGCACCCCATTCTCGACCTACACAACTAAACAAGTTTCCTAAGGTCTCGAACCTTCAGGATGGTCACTCTGGCTCAGATAATACCATCCTTGGAACACGGCGTGTGGTTCTGCTCTCTGGACCTACAGGATGCGTTCTTTCATGTCCCTATCCGTCCGTCCCATCAAAGGTTCCTTCGCTTTCGAGCGTAGGGTTCCCTTTCGAGTTCCAACCATGCCCTTCGGCTTATCTCCAGCTCCCAGAATTCACCAAATGCATGGCAGTGGTGACAGCATTCCTGCGGACGCCGAGGGGTCCAGGTTTACCCTTACCTGGACGATTGGCTGATAGCAGCCCCCTCCAGACAGGAGGTGGAGCGGTCCAGAGATCTGGCCCTCCAGGTTTGCTCTCAGGTCGGCCTCCTCATCAACGAGGCCAAGTCGGAACTCGAGCCGAAGCAGGTGATTCTTTCATCGGGGCAGAGCTCGACTCTCTTCGAGCCAGAACACGGCTCCTGGCGGACAGGGCCGAGGTTCTTTCCTCCTTTGCCCAATCATTTCTGGTTGGGCAATTGCGCCCTGCCCGGGACTTCCTGCGCCTCCTGGGTCTCATGGCGGCCTGTACCAGCGTGGTCCGTTGGGCCCGCTGGAACATCGACCCTCTTCAGTGGGGCTGGCCCGGCCAGTGGTCCCAGCGCTGCGATCCATTGGACCAGCTAGTGGCGGTGATCCAGGGATGTGGAACGCTCTCCAGTGGTGGACCGTTCCAGTTCATCTGCAGGAGGGCATCCCGTTTGTCCGCCCCGAGCCGACGGTCTCTCTGTCGACCGATGCCTCTCTGATGGGTTGGGGTGCCCATCTGGGGGAACACCGAGCACACAGCCTCTGGTCCCCGCGGGAGTCCCGATGCCACATCAACCTGCTGGAGCTCTGACCGGTCCGCCTAGCTCTCACCACCTTTGCTCCATTTCTTCGGGGTCAAGTGGTCCGGGTCCAGACGGACAATACCACGACCATGTACTATCTAAACTGCCAGGGCGGGACGCGCTCCATGCTCCTATGCAAGGAAGCTCTCCGCATCTGGTCACTCGTGCGCAGCCTGGGCGGATCTCCTAGCCATTCTTGTGGCAGGCCTCCAACACCCTGGCCGATGCCCTAAGCGGATGGGGCTGCGTCCCACAAGTGGTCTCTCCTGCGGAGGTAGTACAAGATCTGTTCTCCCATTGGGGCACCTCAGGTGGACCTGTTTGCCTCCAGGGAGAATGCGAGGTTGAGGCTGTTCCATGCCCGCCCCCCTCAGCAGGGCTCTCTGCAGGGGGATGCCTTCTCAAGGCTGTGGACCACGGGCCTCTTCTGCGCCTTTCCCCCGTTCCCCTTGATGCACAAGGTGCTGCTCAAAGCAAGGAGGGACAAGGCGCAGGTGATTCTGATAGCCCCAGACTGGCCCCACCAGTACTGGTACCCAGATCTCCTCAGCCTCCGCTCCAGGCTTCTGAGGCAGCTTCCAGCTCGCCCAGACCTGCTCTCAGTCAATCAGGGGGAAGGTATTCCATCCGGACCTTCAATCCCTGCACCTGACGGCCTGGTTCCTGAGCGGCTAGAGTTCCAGGCCTTGGGTCTTTCCGACGAGGTCCTCAACGTAGTTGAGGCGTCCCGTAAGGAGTCGACCAGAAAATGCTATGCCTTCAAATGGAAAAGGTTTTCCATTTGGTGTCAGGGTAAGGGCCTGGACCCTTCCTCCTGCTCCTTGGCAAGCATATTGGACTACCTGTGGTCCCTTTCTCAGCAAGGGCATAGGTCGACGACCCTTAAGGTGCACCTGACAGCCATCTCTGCTTACCAGGCGTGGGCCGGGAAGCAGTCGGTGGCGCAGGAGAAGGTGGTCTGGCGCTTTTTCAAAGGCCTTGATCACATTTCCCCTCCCGGTGCGAGAACCTCCACCTCCGTGGGATCTACTTCTGGTACTGGCAAAGCTCATGGGCAAGCCATTCGAACCAATGCACAGGTGTGAACTCTCTCACCTGTCGTGGAAGACCGCCTTCTTGGTGGCTATCACGTCAGCCAGAAGGATGGGAGAGCTCCAGGCGCTCTGCATCGAGTCTCCTTACCTGTTCTTCCACAGAGACAAGGTTGTCCTGCACCCCCACCCGAAATTCCTTCCGAAGGTGGTGTCGGAGTTTCACCTTAATCAGGTGTTGACTCTGCGGTGTTCTACCCAATCACACCTGGAGGCCGATATAGGCTCCATACTCTGGACCCTAGAGGCGCTCGCCTCATAAGGGAGCGACGCTGAAATTCGGGAGAGGTTCGGCCAGCTGTTTGTCACCACGCTGAAGCCGCACCTGGCAGACCTGCAGCCAAGCGGACGATAGGCAGGTGGGTCACCTCCTGCATAGATCTCTGCTATAAGTTGGCGGGGCATGGAGCCTCCCAGAGGGATAAGAGCTCATTCTACCCGCCATACTGCTGCATCGGTGGCTGCTTCCAGGGACGTCCCTATCCAGGAAATCTGCAGGGCTGCTACCTGGAAGTCAGCACACACCTTCATCACCCATTACCACATCGACCTTGAGTCACGCCGGGATGCTGGTTTTGGGGCCTCGGTTCTCCATCTCTCTTTCCCAAGTAAGTATCGGGGTGTGCGCCTGCCTCGTCCTCCCGGAGAACTGCTAGGAGTCTGCCAGACAGTGTGGATGAACAACATATCCATGTCCCTAGAAATACAGGTTACTCACCTGTAACAGGAGTTCTAGGAATGGTATATATTTATTCATCCACGACCCTGACCTCCCGCTTCAACGCACAACCTGAGCTTCCAGCGGGCCAGATCTGGCGTCATGGGGCGGAGCCAAGAGTTTTACCACCCGGGTGGGTGGGAGGAGCCAGCTTGAAGACCTTCCGGCAAGATTTAAAGCGGCAAGGATACCTGCCAGACAGTGTGGATGAACAACATATACCATTCCTAGAACTCCTGTTACAGGTGAGTAACCTGAATTTTCTCCCCAGTGCCAGATTTGTTTCCAGGGCTGCACTTGGCACAGGCCCCTTGCCCTTCAGGGCTGGTGACTCTGGTGTTGCCACAGCCACATACTGTATTGAAGGGCCTATGACCCACACACATCTATGACTCCCCTTTTGAGACAGGGTAAGGCATATGAGGAGAGACTGAGGGCACTGAACATGTACTCCCTGGAAGACAGGAGAGAGAGAGAGGGGGACATGATTGGGACCTTGAAGTACTTGAAAGGGATAAGTAAAGTTGATAAGGAGAGTGTCTAAGCTGAGTGGTAACCATAACACGAGGGGGCACAGTCTTAAGCTGGAGGGTGTGAGGTTTAGGAGGGAGGTCAGGAAGCACTTCTTCACAGAGAGGCTGGAGGACACTTGGAATGTGCTGCCAGAAGAGGTAATCTCGTTTAAGATAATGGGCAGCTTTAAGAGAGGCTGGGATAGGCATGGGGGAAGGTAAGGATCATGGGCAGAGAGGATGGGAGGAGTGGGGAGGGAGGACAGGGACATTAGCTCAAGCTGTGGACCCTGCAATACAAACAGACTTGTTAGACCAAATGGTCTTCTTCTGCTGGCTTCTTCATATGTATGGAGGGGGAGAGCCTGACCCCGACCTCATCATTTCTGAGGGCAGTGACAATGACTCTTTCCTTAGCCTAGACATCTTTGACTGAGTTCATGTGTCTGTGCCTCAAGAGGATCTTACTTTCCAGGTTTTGCTCAGAAATGTGAACTGAGCTCTTAATTTCGAGCCTATAGCCATTAACCAAGGTAAACTTCTCCAGCTAGAGTGGATTAACATTTCCGATATACCAGTCAGTCTAGTTCCCCCTGTTCCTCCCACATTCGAAACCCTGTCTAATGCAGTCAGGAATAGGCCTGCTACAGTGGCAGCTGTCTGCAAGAAGGATGACAAGAAATACACTCCCCTAAAATTAAACCAGTGTATGTTTCTCAACCCATAGCTGATGCCATTGTTATTCTTGCCAAGAATGATCAGGTGTTTATTCCCCAAGAGGTCTCTGCTCACTCCATTAATTGGGAGTTACTCAAGATTGACCCCATGGGTGAACGTGCCTATGCTTCCAGCTACTCTAGGCACGAGACTTGCCAGCTACCAAGGGCATTTCTCTAAAGTACAGTATACCCTTGGACCAAACTGAAGTCTCTGGCAGAGTTTCTGCCAGACCCAGAGGCTAAACAGGTATTCTGCTGACTGTCAAGCTAGGTGTTGAGTCCAGAAGTCACCAGCTTAAAGCCTCCATGGATGCATTTGATACCGCATCCCATTCTGCTGCTGCAGGCATTCGCATCAGGCGGCATTCCTAACTGCAGATTTCTGGCTTCACCCAAGGTGTATAGCAGCAGGTTATGAATGATCTTCTTTGAGGATATCTCTTTCATCAGGCCACATCTATGGAACTATAGCCACCAGGCACTAAAACCACACAGAAACTTTCCTGCAAGCAGTCCGCTAGGGGATGCCCACGACAACGTCCTACGTCAGCATTTCCCATATAAACATGGATGTCCCCTTCCCTCCTCAGTTCTTTTCCCACAGTTGACCATACTCGCTGGTCCCACCATGGGGCTGCCGCCACAACAGTTGATTGCTAGTTTGAGTTTTTAGAATTTCTCTCCATAGTTCAGTATCACTTTTTAAAAGTGATCATCATCATCGTGTATGTCATCTAAAGAAGCTGCTAAGCTCCTTAGATACTGCAAATGCAGTGAAAAGATTTACTTGGGTGGCCTGCACAATCTTGGTGCAGCCCATAACATTAAGGCCTGAAGCTTTGCCTTAAGTTTAACACAGCTACCCGGCGATGTAGGAAGAATGCCCTGGAAACCCACATTCTGAAACAGCAGGTATCTCTACTGCATCACTTGCCTGCTCTTCAGGCTCCCACTCGTTGACATCCCGGAAGAAAACCACCGGGCAGCATAAGCACAAGCACCAGGAGAGAGAAAGGAGCAAGGAGAAGTTCTCCCCGGTACATTCTCGATTGCCTCTCCAATCCAGTGCGACCACCATAGCACCGTCCACCACCTCAGCGATGATGCTACTCGCCACCCAGACCTCTGATTCTTCCAGGTCGGGACAGGCTGTGACTACTGCCAGGCAGTGCTTTCGTCCTTTGCAGCCAGCTGCAGTGCCTGCTACCTCCTCCTCCTCCTTCCACAGCAGCGGCGTTGACGGGACACTCCAGACAAATCCAGCCACTGACACCTGTTCGGTCGATACACCCACTCCCTTACAGAGCATCAGTGACCTCTTCCCTCCTTAAGGCCTACAAAAGGCAATGACGAGGATCAGCAATATAACCCTGGCCTCATAATCAAAGGAAGGGAGTGAAGACTCGATTGTGTACACCCCAAGGTCCCCACCCCCCCTGAAAGCTCTTCATTCATCCCCATTATGCAGCAACTTCAGTCTGCCATGGGGTTTGAATCTGTGGAGAAAGACATCACCAAAAGGAATTTGGCAGAATTTTTAGAACTACCTGATTCCCCACCTATCAGGATTCCTCCTCTGTTGCCTGCTCTAGAGGATGCCACTCTGGCTGCCTGGCACAGACCAAATATGATGCCCACCATTCCTAGGAAGGCAGATAAAATGTACCAGGCCCTCTCAGGAAAGTCCTTTTTTGCAGGCCAATCTGAGGCTGACTCACTTGTGATAAATGCAGCCCATGATACGTCTAAAGTGCCTAAACATCTCAGATCTTACTTCGCGTGTGAGCGCTTGCAGCAGGCTATTACAATCAGGACTATGCCGCAGGCACTAGGACCCTCCAGTGAAACTTCTGCCAGCAATACACAGCAGGGACCGCCCCCAATGCCGGCCCCACCCTGACGTCGGTCAGGGTACAAGAGGGGTGGACCCAGCTCCACCTCAGTTCTTTTCCGCCGCTTCCTGCACGTGAAGTCAAAGGAACAGCTTCTGCTTGCAGTTGCAGCTAAAACTTCCTCGTAGATTTGATCTTCAATCAACATTATCTCTTCATTTTCGATGGGTTTTCTTGTTCTCAGGTACCCGACGTCAGTCCGCTGCCTGTCGGTTGTTTTTTTCCGCCTTTAGAGCGTTGTTTTCCTCGCTCTCAGCTCCGTTTACCGAGTCCGATGTCAGCTGTTTCCCGGCTGAGATAGATGTCTTCTCGGGCGTTGGTATCTCCTGAACACTTAAACAAGTGTG
This sequence comes from Neoceratodus forsteri, assembly GCA_016271365.2. Taxonomy (NCBI): domain Eukaryota; kingdom Metazoa; phylum Chordata; order Ceratodontiformes; family Ceratodontidae; genus Neoceratodus; species Neoceratodus forsteri. The sequence goes on along the minus strand of JADMNL010000027.1, from coordinate 121,618,815 downwards.
AGTGTGGGAGGCAGATCCCAGCGAAGGACAGCCATCGGCGGTGCATTTTTTGTCTAGGCCCGGACCACGACACCGCCAACTGCGCAGATTGCCAGGCCTTTACCAGCTGGACCCGCATCCGCCACCTGAAGGCCCTTAAAGCCTATCTGCTGGAGCAGAAGATGGATCTGCACTCCTCGGAGGGGAAGCAGAAGGAGAAAAAGCGCCACAGCAAAGACCGTAGTCAGTCCCGTCACTGGTCCCGGTCATGGTCGCGCTCGCACTCGCGGCCATCTCTTAAAAAGGCCCGTCCCTCGGGTTCTGGAGATCTTCCGAAGACTACTAGGCTAAGGCCGACCCGTCGGGGAAGACCAAGCCAAAGAGTGACCCTGCTAGGGGTCATCAGCTAAGCTCCCCTTAAGTGCCTGCTGGCGCCACCTGCTAAAGGTGTGCCTCCAGAGACCAAGGACTCTCCGGCGCCGCCCAGCCACCCCGGTGAAGGACGTAGGACGGTCGCGGAGGAGCAGACGCCCCTGCCGCCCAAGTCCTCCCCCGGCCCTCAGGAGAGCTCTCCTTCGCGCCCCAACATTCCGGAGACTTCCTTCCCAAAACGAGCTGCTGAAATATTCACCAAGGATGAGCTCAAGGATCTTTTCTCCTTTTGCTGGGGGCAGGTCCACAAGCAGTGCTCCCCGTCGCCGGCCCAGACACCGGTACTGGACCCTGCGGGAAAACCACAGCCGAGAGGTGAGTCTTCCCCGAGGAAGTTGCCGGAGCGCCAGCCTTCACCTCCCTCCAGGGCTCATTCCTGCACAAGGTCTCGGGACCACCGACGTCGCTCCTGGGACTCGGGTGACCGACATCGGTCTAGGTCACGCTCCAGGAGCCCTTCTTGCTCCAGGCGAGAACGCTCCCGACGTCGGTCCTCTGACCGACGTCGGTCATTGCTCCGTCACCGGTCCAGGGACTGGAGTCGGTCTTCGGACCAACGTCAGTCCCCTAGCTACCGACATCAGCGAAGGCGTGGTCATAGGATGGGGTCAGACTACTCCAAGTCGGATAGTCGATCCTCCTCACTAACGTCTATTTCTTCTTCCTCTCTCAGCCTCAAGCGCTCCCTGGGAGAGAAGGACCAGCCTCGCTCGCCTCCGGACGATCTTACTTTTATGGACATCATGAGGCACATCCAGGCCTCCAACGAGTGGGACACGGAGGACCTGGATCCGGAACGCCAGAAATTGGCCAAGTACCTGAGGCAAAAGGAGCCAAAGCCTCTGGTTATCACTCCTTTAGTCGATACATTCCAGGACCTTACCAGAACCACCTGGACGCATCCGGCCTCAGTCCCGGCAGTTCCAAAAGAGTCGGACAGGCTGTATAAGGCCCCGAGGGCAGAACCCTTTCTAGCTGAACACCCTCAGGTCAATTCTTCGGTGATCACGGCTGCCCATGACAAGTCTCAGCAACTGAGGCACCTCAGCTCCCAGCCTCCCGACCCTGAGTCTCGCTTCCTGAACCAGGTGGGAAAGAAAGTATATGCTGCCTCCACCTGTTCCATTCGTTCCCTCAGTTTCCTAACGCATATGGTACAGTATCAGAATGCGATGTGGGAAGGGGGACTAGAGCTGGCGAAGACCATGCCAGACTCTGACCAAAAGGCAGAGCTCCTGGCCCTCCTCCAGTTGGGCTCAGACGTAGGCTTCCATGTACTGAGGGCCTCGTATGACACTGCAGACATGGCAGCCAGGGCAGCCGCTTCCGGGGTGTGCCTCCGACGCCATGCCTGGTTGAGACTCTCAGGCTTTCACCAGGATCTGCAGGCCCTTATCAAGGATCTGCCCTTCCAGGGTACTGTGCTGTTTGGGCAGGAGACGGAGGCCTTGATCTCCTGCCTCCAGGAGTCGGGCAAGTCGATCTGGTCGGTCCGCCAGATGTACCGTGGCGACCAGCGACGACAGCACTGTAGACGGCCTTTTTGTAAGTCCTCAGGCAGTCAAGGTCCAGTCCATGGCAACCAACAGGGCAGAGAGGAGGCTTTCGCTGGAGATCCGGAAACCAGCATTCTGGGGGACCTCCTGCCTGTGGGCCCAAGTCCTCCCAGGCCTGTCTCCCCACTCTTGGCTCTGCCCAATAACTCCCTTCCGCCCCCCTCTTCTGCAGGAAGATCCAGGGGAGCTGGTTGGGGGCCGCTTCTCCCTTCATTTCGAAGAGTGGAAGTCAATCACCGCAGACCAGTGGGTCTTGGATATCATAAGGAGAGGACACACGCTGGAGTTCACAGACTTTCCACCACATACTCCACCAAAGCTCTCCCGTTATCCTCCTCCTCACATCTCACTAATAGAAGGAGAGATACAGACCCTCTTGCAGAAGAGAGCTATAGAGAGGGTCCCCTTGCATCAGCAAGGGTAGGGGTTCTATTCCCACTTCTTTCTGGTCCCAAAAAAGACTCAGGACCTTCGTCCCATTCTGGACCTCAGTCCTCTAAACCTCTTTATCGAGTACAAAAGGTTCAGGATGGTGACTCTTCAAGGACTCCTTCCCTTACTGCACCAAGGGGACTGGCTCTGTTCTCTCGACATGCAGGATGCATATATGCATATCGGGGTCTATCCTCCCCACAGGAAGTTTCTGAGGTTCCACTTCCAGGGGGAGCACTTTCAGTTTTGAGTGCTTCCGTTCGGCCTCTCTTCTGCTCCGCGAGTCTTCACCAAATGCCTAGCAGTGGTGGCTGCAGCTCTAAGGCGTATGGGGCACTATGTGTTCCCCTACCTAGACGATTGGCTGCTTACGGCCCTGTCAAGAGGAAGCCTTTTACGAGCTGTCGAAGACACTTATACTCTGTTCCGAGAGCTGGGGATCACCCTGAACTTATGAAAACCATCCCCGGAGCCCAGCCAAAAGCTCACCTTCGTAGGAGCGATCCTGGATTCAGTCCAGGACATGGCCTTCCTCCCCCCGGACAGGGGAGTTCGCTTGCGAGAGATGGCAGAACGGATCTCCATAACTCCTCAAGTTCCGGCTCGGAACTTCCTCAGTTTACTGGGGCACATGGCGGCGGCCATTCCTGTCACTCCCCTGGCCCGCCTCCACATGAGAGTCCCACAATGGATGCTCAGGGTGCAGTGGGACCAAAGCCACAATGATCTAGACTCTCCGGTCAAGATCTCGGAGCCAGTCAGAGAACTCTGCTTTGGTGGATGGACCCTAGCAATCTGGAGAAAGAGGTCAGCTTTCGTCCGGAGCCACCAGGTCAGACTGTGACAACAGATGCCTCTGACCTGGGGTGGGGGGCGCACCTGAGTGCACGTCGAACGCAAGGGGTTTGGTCACCCGAGGAGCAGTCCCTTCACATCAGTGTGCTGGAAATGCGAGTGGTCCTCTACGCCCTACAGGCTTTTCAAGAGGATCTGATGTCAGGCTCTCTTCTAGTTCAGACAGACAACATGGTGGTCGTCTTTTACATCAACAGCAAGGGGGAACTCATTCATATCCTCTTTGCAGGGAGGCGATGAGAGTCTGGTACTGGGCGCTGGAGCGGGGCATCCTGCTGTCTGCAGTGCACATTCCAGGCGTCCTAAACGATCTGGCCGACAGCCTCAGCAGGTCGCGTTCCAGAGCGCATAAGTGGGAGCTGCTACAGTCTGTGGTGGACCAGCTGTTCGACAGGTGGGGTCTTCCAGAGCTGGACCTCTTTGCATCAGCACACAATGCCAAACTGCCAGCGTTCTGCTCGCGAGAGCATGCGCCTGGAGTTTTCTGGCCAGACGCATTATCCCTTTGTTGGGCAGGGAGGTTTCTCTATGCCTTTCTGCCCTTCCCTCTCATTCAGAGGGTGCTGCTTAAGTTACAGGCAGAAGGGGTCCGAATGATCCTAGTGGCCCCCACATGGCCTCGGCAGATTTGGTTCCCACTAATGCAGCGGTTATCAACGGAACCTCCAATTCCACTGCCCATACGCTCGCAGTTACTGTCCCAGGACCAGGGGTCGCTGGTCCATCCGGATCTTCGATCCTTACACCTACATGCTTGGCTCCTTCAGACGTAGCTCAACATAGATACGGGGTTTCCCCGGAAGTGGCGGTGGTCCTAGTGTTGGCAAGAAAGCCCTCTAGTCGCTCCGCCTACGCTATGAAGCATTTCTGTCTTTGATCATTGCCGCAGTGTTTGGATCCCGTCACCTGCCCTGTGAACTCAGCTTTACAGTATCTCCTCTCCTTGTATGATAAGGGTCTGAGTTACTCCTCTATCAAGGTGCACATGTGGGCAATCTCCACCTATCTTGCTCTCGTGGGAGATAGAGCATTAGCTCAACTGATGTAGCCCGCACCTTTTTAAGGGGAATTCTACATATGAGACCTCCCATTTGGGACCTCCTTTTTGTGTTGGAGAAACTCACCCTCCCTCCTTTTGAACCAGCAGCGGATTGTGAGCTGCGTTACCTTTCTTGGAAGGTTTGTTTTTTGGTTGCTGTTACTTCAGCTCAAAGAGTTTCCGAGCTTCAGGCTCTGATGTGTAAAGAGCCCTTTTTGGTTTTCCACAGGGAAAAGGTTTCCCTCAGAACATATCCTAAGTTTCTTCCGAAAGTGGTCTCAGAATTGACCCTCAACCAGTCGGTTGACCTTCCGGTTTATTTTCCTTCCCCTTCCAATAGAGGGGAGGCTCTCCTCCACACATTGGATGTCCGCAGGACTTTGAGGTATTACCTCAAAAGGATGGTTCAGCACCGTAATTGGAGCAACTCTTTGTGGCTTTTGCACCACATTGCTTGGGTCAACCAGTGTCCAAGCAAACTATCTCTAAATGGATAGTTCGCTGTATCGCGTTTTGCTACGAGAAACACAATAAACCCCTGCCGGGCCCGGTTAGGGGTCAGTCCACCAGAGGAGTGTCAGCCACTTTCGCCGCCCTGCGAAATGTCACCATAAAGGATATTTGTGCGGCCGCAACCTGGAACTCAGTGCATACCTTCATCAAGCATTACAGCTTGGTTATCGTCTCCAGACGCCGAGCTGGCTTCGGCCTAGCCATATTACAAGGGCTTTTGTCCTAAGGCTTCTGGAGTCAGCATAGTCCACCTCCCGGGGTCTTCTATCTCCTTGTTGTGGGACTGCTTGGGACTCGGTCCTGATTGTAATAGCCTGCTGCAAGAGCTCTCACTCAGTAGATAGTACAGTTCACGTAGAACTTACCATAACAGTAGATCTTCGAGGAGCTCTTGCAGCAGCGCTACTTCCCACCCGCCTTCCCTCGAGGTGTGCAGATCCATTTTCATTTTCTTCTCTGATTCTCTTCATGGTAGGCTTCATCTCCTTCTCTTGTCAGGCCTTCTTCTGGGTCTTGGCGGGAGAACTGAGGTAAAGCTGGGTCTGCCCCTCTTGTACCCTGACCAACGTCGGGGCAGGGCCAGCGTTGGGGGCGGTCCCTGCTGTGTATTGCTGGCAGAAGTTTTACCGGAGGGTCCTAGTGCCTGCGGCGTAGTCCTGATTGTAATAGCCTGCTGCAAGAGCTCCTCTCGAAGATCTACTGTTACGGTAAGTTCTTACGTAACTGTACTTTCTCGCCCTCCTGAGAAGGAGTCCTGGAGACTAGATATCCTGGGGAAGAGGATCTTTGCTTCTGCTACCTTGGGCCTGAGAACTGCAAACTATCAGGCCCATATGGTGAAATACCAGAATACCCTCTGAAGGAAGGCCAAAGCAGCTGCCCAAGCCCTACCAAAGCGTACTCCAAAGCTAGAGCTGCTAACGGCACTCCAGGCAGGGGTAGATATAGGTAGACATCTGTTGAGGTCTACCTATGATATTTCTGATGCTTCTGCTGGATCAGCAGCTTCTAGTGTCTGCTTGAGGAGACACTCTCAGTTGAGGGTGGCAGGATTTGCCAGTGATGTGCAGCAATCCTTCCTAAATGCCCCATTTAGACGATACAAACTGTTCGGAGCAGAGATTCAAGATATCCTGTCAGAACTGCAGGCTTTGGGCAGGACTTTAAAATCAGTACACTCCATCTGTCATACTCAACCAAGATATAGGCAGAGGGTACCCTTTCATCTGGCTAGCAACAGACAACGTTCAGAAGCCAAATAACAAAGTAAAAGCAGAGGAAGATCAGCTCTACCTGCCCCTGGACCCACCCCAGGTGCCCATTCAAAAGCCCCTAGAGGTGGGAGTGCAGTTGCAGCCATATGAACTGCATCTGCATGACTCATTCCTAGACTCCCACCCACCAGTACCTTCGGGGGTGGTAGTAGGACAAACCCAGTACTTCCTGGACCAGTGGAGGAAACTCACATGAGATGCTTGGGTCCTGCAGATAATAGAACAGGGCCATGCTCTAGTGCTTCTGGGGTTACCTCTGAACCATCCACCAACCTCTTTGGCCTATCCTCTAGAACACATACCGGTGCTGCTAGAGGAAATACATATCCTAATGCAGAATAGGGCCATAGAACCAGTTCCTTGGGAACAAAGGAACAGGGTGATCTGACTTCGGGGGTATCTCTTGCAGCAGGTCACACCTATGGAACTATAGCCACCAGCCACTAGGACCACACAGAAACTTTTCTAGCTAGCAGTCTATCAGGGGGCCGCCCACCCCAACATCAGGTGCCAACGTCACCACATGCTATAATAGTGGCCGGCCCCTGTGCCCTCCTCAGTTCTTTTCCTGCTGTTGACCAAGGCACATCAGACCTTCCGGAACGCCAGTTTCAGTCGACTGCCATTCTTTCTGAAACTTCATTTTTTTTGTTTTCTCACCTCAGTTACCAGTGATTTTCCTTTTTCTTTTATGTCTTCTTCATCTTCCTACCGTACAACCAAGTGCACTTGTGGAAAGCAACTCCCAGAGAAAGACAGCCACTCTGCCTAGGCCCAGATCATGATGTTGATACCTGCTGTATCTGCCACGGTTTCAATCAGGCAACCTGCCACCATTGCCAACAGACCTTGGAAAAACTTTCTGCTCCAGGAAAAGGTCGCCAACATGGAGAAGGAGTTGCAAGCCAGGGATTCCTTGATCTCCCCGGCCTCATCCTAGGGCTCTCAATTGTCAGAATCCTGGGATAAATCCTTGGGTAAACATCAGCAAAGGGACTAGGACTACGCCAAACCCTGGTCCCCTGTCTACCGCTCCCAGTCCCCACATCGCTCGGCAACCACAGCAGGGCCATCCCGTGCTTCGGGGGCAGTGACGCTTGCCTCGCAAGACAAGGAAAGGCACATTTTTATTTTTATGGCGCCCAATCCCAGAAGCTCTGGACGCCTAACAAAGTATTACAAAATGAAACAACTATTTAAAATCCAGAAATAACAAATAAAAGTCAGAATTCAGTTAATAAAATTTAGTATAATAATGACACAGATAGATGCTGGTTACTCTGTGAATGCCAGACTGAAGAGGTGGGCCTGTAGCCCCTGCTTGAAAACACCAATTGAAGGGGCCTCCAAGACTGCAGATGGAAGTGCGTTCCACAGGGTCGGCCCAAAGACACTGAAAGCTCAATCACCAGATGTCTTGAGCCGAACCCTGGGAAACGTCCAGGAGGCCCCTCGAAGAGGAGCAGAGGTCGCAGGTGTCAGGAGCTCCGACAGGTAGCCAGGACCCAGCCTATATAGAGCCTTAGAGGTGAGCAAGCCCACCTTAAAAAGGACGCTCCACCTGACCGTCAACCAGTATAGAGCACGCAGGACCGGGGTCACATGACAGAACCTAGGCAGGCCCATCAGCAACCAGGCTGCTACATTCTACACCAGCTGCAGCCTGTGGAGGGTCCCTCCCGTGACCCCAAAGTAAAGAGCATTACAGTAGTTGAGCCTAGAGATAACAAAGGCATCCAGAGTCGGCAGATCCTTGGGCGGAATGAGGGGCTTGATCCTGGTGATGTTCCACAAGTGGTAGAAAGCACTCTTGACCATGCTCTACCTTCTACAGGGCTACCATTTGCAGCACCTCTGGCCAAGCTTACTTTGGCAGGTGGCGGTCCTTCAGGGCCAGGGCTCAATCCCGACTGTTGTTGAGGCACAGGTCAGGAAGCATAGGAAGACCAGGAGACGGTATAAAATTTGCAAGTACCGTTTTATTTTTTCCAATAACAGTAAATTAAAAAATAAAAATGTTCAGTATAACTATCTACAAAGGCCGTACAAACACAGAAAACAAAGTCCTTCATCTGAGGATATCTCTAATTTCAAGTTTCAGTCGTGCTCTCTCTCGCTGTCTCTCTAGCAAAAATATTGCTGCCCTTGTCAGGGAACTCGTTAAAAAGACTTCCTGTTTTTCAGAAAATGTTCTTATAATAAGTTTATTTGTAAGGCGCCTTTCAAAAATATCAAGGCGCCTAGCAAATTTTTAAGACACATCAATTATCCAGGTCATAAAATAATAAAATAAATAAAACAGATCTTTACAAAGTTCACCAAAAGCCTAAGCCCACAGATACATTTTTAATGATTGTATGAATCCCTCCACGGTTGTGCACTCTGGTAACCGGCGGGGTAGAGAATTCCAGAGGGTCAGGGCTGCGTGCATAAATGTACGGGCCCCAGAAGATTTCAAGCAAACCCTCGGGATCTCCAACAACCCCTCATCGGCTGAGCGAAGCAATCGTCCCAGGCGGTAGAGGACCGGGGGCTCTTTCAGGTAATCCGGGCCAAGTCCGTGTAGGGCTTTAAAAGTCAAAAGACCAACTTTAAAGGTGATCCGCCACCCTACTGGCAGCCAGTGCAGTCCGCGCAGCACCGGTGTAATATGACAGGATCTAGAAGTTCCCATCAAAAGCCAGGCCACAGCGTTCTGCATTAGCTGCAAGCGGCAGATTTGCCCCCCAGGTAGCCCTAGGTAGAGGGAGTTGCAGTAATCCAGGAAAGAGGACACAAAGGCGTGAACCAGCCTAGGAAGATCATCTGGCAGAACAAGGTGTTCGACCCTGGAGATATTCCTCAGATGGTAAAAAGAGGATCTGACAACGGTTGACACCTCCGAATGCAGAGTCAGCCCCTTGTCAAGAATTACCCCCAGGTTTCGCACCTGTTCAGAGGATGGGAGAGGAACGCCCCCAAGAAAAAGCCCAGAGGGTGAACCCACCCCCAGCCCCCCATCCGGCATGCCGGATCCACAACCAACACCTCGGTCTTATCCGAGTTCAACTTTAGCCAGCTGGAATCCATCCACTCCTGGATTTCTGTGAGACAGCTGTTAAACGCTGAGAGAGCTCTATCTTGGTCAGGTGCAAAAGATAGGTAGAGCTGGGTATCATCGGCATAGCAATGAAACCTCAGCCCATACCTTCTTACAATGTCTCCGAGGGGCAGCATGTACACTGCAAACAGCATGGGGGACAACACCGAACCCTGAGGAACCCCACAAGACAGAGAAACTGGGTCCGAGAAATAAACCCCAAACACCACTCTCTGAGTTCTTCCAGTGAGGAAAGATGAAAACCATCTGAGGACTGTCCCTGACCTCAGGCGATCAAGTAGCACCCGATGGTCCACAGTGTCAAGTGCTGTTGAGAGATCCAGAAGAACCAAGATGGAACATTTTTTTTCCAGTCTCTAGCCATCAGGAGATCGTTGAGCACCCGATCCAATGCTGTCTCAGCATGTCTCTTCCGAAATCCGGACTGGAAGGGTTTATAGATGTCATGGATGGTCAAATGGTTCTTCAGCTGCACAGCCACTACTTTCTCAATTACCTTCCCTAAAAAGGGGAGGTTAGAGATTGGTCTGTAGTTTGCATGGCATTCTGGGTCCAAAGAAGCTGTCTTTAAGAGTGGTGTTACGACCACCTCCTTCAGGGAGCCAGGAAACTCACCTGTTTCCAAGGAGCACCAGACTATCCGTGCTAGGACTGGACTGATAGAATCAAGACAACCCAAAACCAGGGAAGTTAGTCCAGGATCCAAACTACAGCATGTAGGGTGAGCACCTTGGTCAATCCGCATGATATCCATGAACTCCGGTCGGTCAAAGTTACTCCAGGAAAGCCAAGGAGTAGGGGCCTCGGCCCGATCCACAGCACCACCCACAGAGTGTGTTGGCTGGAGTTCCGCCCTAATGTTGGCCACCTTAGACGCAAAGAATCAGCAAGATCATTGCACTCTATTTGCGAAAAAGCTTTTCGAACTTGTAGACAAGCTGGGTTGCACAGTTCATCTACTGTTCGAAAAAGCTGAGCTGGTCAGTTCTGAGTGGCCGCAATCTCCCCAGACAGGAACTCTGCCTTCTTATGGGTGATTGCGGATTGATAGACTTCACAGTGATCCATCAATCTAAGGTGGTCAGCATCAAGGGTGAATTTCCACCAGCAACGCTCTAACCTTCATCCTAGTCGCCGCATCTCCCTCAAAGTCCCATCAAATCATGGAGACCAAGGGCGAAGGGAGAGAGGGCGAACTCGGACTGGAGCAATGACATCCAGAGTCTCCGAAATGGGTGAATTTTAGGCCATCACGAGAGTCTCTGGGTCATTGCTTGCCACTGGGAGGGACGATAGGTCAGGTACCGCCGCCAGGCCTTCAGAGTTTACATCTCGTAAAGGGCGATACCTGACCATCTCCACAGGGACAGGTCTACGGAGGGGGGTGCTAAAACTAAACCCCACGGCATAATGATCGGACCATCCGACTGGTTCCACCCCCAAATCAGAGGCCTTGATCCCCAGGAGGAAGACTAAGTCAAGAGAGTGACCGTATTTGTGGGTAGCAGTGGTAACTATCTGTGTGAGGCCCAGAGATGTCATCAGCTGGAGGAAGTGTTGACCAAGCTGCGAGAGTTCGTCATCGACCCAGGCATTGAAGTCACCCAGAACCACCAACCTGGGTGACACAAATGCCATGTCGACGACGAAGTCCGCGGCTTCCTGAAGGAACCACTTCCCATCACCGGGTGAATGGTAGATGAGGGCGATCCTACAACCTACACCTGCTACCACGGTACACTCAAATGACTTAGCCTCCTCGACTGGTACATTCGTGAAGTTCGGTCTTGAAAAGACCACAAACCCCTCAAAATCCAGTGTCCCCTGCGATCCAGTCTCGGCGGTGAATCACCGAGTATCCAGCTGGAATCAAGGCCTCCAAAATGGGGCCAGAGTTCTCATCCAGCCAGGTCTCAGTGATGCAAGCCAGGTCCACCATTCTAACAAGATCTGCAATAATTGCAGTCTTGTTTTTAGTGGACCTGGGATTGCATAACACCGCTTGAGTTGAATGAACCTCCTGGGCCGCCTGAACCACCTGCCCACCAAAATTGGTGGTGCCCTTGGGTATGGAAACCAGACATGTTGGACCACGATCCTGGTTCCATTTCGTCCCAGGGTGTCTTCTGGATCCTACAACCCCGATACGATGGCTCTGCTCATTCACCCTCCACTGTTCGCAGCCCCCTGCCCTCCTCCTCCTCCTCCCCCTTCGAGCAATACCCAGCACCCTACAGTGCTGGTAAGTTATAGACTGCAAAGGAGGGGGGAAGGTACGGAGGGCATGGAGAGCATAGGGTGAATAGCACACAACCATGGGGGCTCCAATACATGCTGGTGACTAAATTATCAACCAACACTCCCTCAACAAGTCTGTTAGCAGCCTAAAACAGCATACATAATACCTAAAAATAGAATAAAATTATACAAACCACTTACTAAAAGAAATATCCCTCAGAGGTCCAACCCCCGTAAAAATAAAAACTAACCTTCATAAAACAAACAAATTAAAATAAAACAAACTACAAAATAAATCAACAAAATCATCACCTCCCCAAGCCCTCCCACAGCCTCAGGAGATAACAGCAATATTAAACTTTAAACCATAAAATCCAAAATAACACTTTAAAAAACAGTATCAGTCAAAATCAACAGATAAATGTCACTATAACAGAAAAATCAAAGTATTTGGGGAAAAATTTGATTGTCCAGGCCCCACTGAGTCTCTCACCACCAGTGGAAACTGAGAAAACCTTCAGGAGCTCCCACCTCCTGAATCAACAGATGGAAATATCTTGAAGATTTCACCCACAGAGGAAAAAATGAACTCCAAACTTCAGATGCTCTCACCAACTGCATTTTGGAAATGAACATATGGCACTCTCACTGCCAGTTGAATAAGTAAAATATAAAATCAAACCATAGTCAAAAAAACCAGGGAAGGAAATCCAACAGAGGCCTCTCCTGAAAGTGGATCGCTCTGGGCTGGGAATAAACCCCAAAAATTGGTGGGCGGCTGGTGCTAGTCCGCAGCAGCTAACATGGGTCCCAAAACAAACCCACCAACAGGTAGATGCCCTGGGGATCCCTAGAGACCGACAACCCCAACCACCAGCCCCCTGACAGATAGGGTGAAGACCCCTGCACCGCTGTAAACCTACAACCAGCCCACCCAACAGATTAGGCTTACAGCACCCGGCACCAAATCAAGCCAGTCATTTACCATTGCTCAATCGATTTAAATTTGACAATCATCATCTTCTTTAGCAGAAAAGTAGAAGTTATACTTCCCAGTCTTCTCCTGATGTATTGGCCAACTTCGAACACTCCTCTGCCTCCCAGTAGGGTATTCTCTTTTCAATTCACCTCCAGCTCACTTGAGGCATCCACTGATATAACCAGCCAGTCCCGATAATAGGGGAAATAGCAAGACCAACCACCAAAGATGTAAGCAGTAGCAGGGGCCGATTAAAAGCAGCTCCAATACACTACAAGCGTGCTCAACTAATTTCCCCAAGATAATCACCACCGCAAACAATATGGGGGTAATAAACAGGGGCCGGCAGCAAATGAGGTCTCGAGGAGTAGTCCAGGAATTCAACACACAGAGCAGAAACTACAAGCGTGCTCAACTAATGCAGCAAGCACAATCCCAGGAAGTAATCTAAAAGTCCCATGCACAGAACAACGAAGACAAAAATAAAACACAACTAAATAAAACTGCAAACATACATAGAAACTAAAAACTTAAGAACTACTAGAAAGCTTATTATGGAGCAACTAGCGGCTAATGCAGGTGCAACAAAACAGTATATGGTGTCGAAGAACTTACCTCCTGTTGACAGCTCTGCAAAGAGTTTGCAAACCAGCATCTCAGACTATCCCCTTGAGCTCCAAATAGCTTTTTGCAGTCGTTTCAACAATATAACCATATACATTTTCAAACCAAGGGATCCCACTTTCACATAAAGATTCACACATTATCTTACAACTTCAGATACACAAGGGGGAAGAAAAGATAGAAACAGCAAGTGAAGGTGGAGAGATAGTGGGGGGGGATAGCGAGACCATCGGAGTGGCCAGTTTCTATGTCTCACAAGAAAATGTGACTGGGCAGAGAGACAAGAGGCAGAACAGAAGAGGATAAAACAGATCCATGTGTTTAACTCTTTCTACATAACAAATGGGACAGGGTTTTATTCAACCCTGTCACATACCCCTGTCTTTAAGAGGGAACCTGTTTGAAAAAAAGCAGGTTTCCAAAACTTTCTTTAAATTCTCCTTTAACATTAGCTTATAATCTTTACAGTTGTCAGCATACAGTTGTCAGCATATGCAGTATCCCCTTTTTCCCTAACAACCAGTACAGCAAACAGTGAAGTTTAAACTCACACACATTTTTATTTTTCAACCTTCGGGATTCTCAATTCCTTATCCATATCTTGACAGAAAATCAGCACTGACATTCTCTTTTCTGGATTTGTGTATCACCTTGAATTAAAATGGCTGTAGTGCCAGGTACCACCTTGTGATTCTGGAATTTTTATCCTTCATTTGGTTAAGCCAACAGAGAGGATTATGATCAGTTAAAAGTACAAAGTCAGCTCCTAGCAAATAAAACTTAAGGGACTCCATGGCCCACTTTGCTGCAAGACATTCCTTTTCAATGGTGGAGTACCTTTTTTCTCTGTTGTACAACTTCCTATTGATATATAAAATGGGATGTTCCTTCCCATCTATATTTTGACTCAAGAATGCACCTAGGCCAAACTCTGATGCATCTGTCTGTAACAAAAACTGTTTCTCAAAGTCTGGGCTTCGCGTAACCCCCCCCCCATGCCCCCATCTAGGGGCATAAACTTCTTTCGCAGATGGTCCAGGGCAGTAGAGGAGGAGGAGCACCCTCAAGCGCTAACATACGAGACTAGTGCACTTCGAAATAAGGCAGGAAAAGTAGAATCCTACCTGTCTGGCGTCTTTAGTACCTGTGCATGCTCACTTTCACCCTCACATTCTGGTGTCTTTTTCTCCCCGAAGGCTGCTCACCGGACCAAGAGCTCCATGCTGTACCTCTACTGTCTCTGGAGGCCCCCTTGAGCCCCTCGGGTCCACCGCTGGCAGGATGAAACCTTACTGGAATGCAACTCATGAGAAATTAATCTGACTGACTATAAAAGGGAAAAGAAGGATTTAATTTCATTTGCTTCCCCCTCTCAGTTTAAATAAAACACTGCACTACTGTTTCCTCCCAAACTGTCTTTATTTTTTCTCCTGCACCACCAGTGATTCCCAGCAATGCAGGGGTCAGGCACTTCCTCTTAAATGAATAAAACAGCTCCATGGGGCTACTCAGCATTTTACACACTGGCTGGACATTTTCAGGAAGCAGAATCAATGAGTATTAAAGCAGTCACAAGCAAGGATTTTACTTTCTCTCTTCTCTCTCTCTCTCTCTCTGTGTCTCGGATGCTTTACCCAAGACCTCTTTAACTCAGATCCCTGCAGTCTCTTGGCTTCTCTGGATCTGGTAAGCCTACCCTTTTTCCTTCCTTACTCTTGGGTTACCCACTACTTTCTCTAGCACTGGTTGTCCCTCCAAAACCCTAACACTGGAAAGCGAGCTGCTTCCCCCACTTGGACCCACTTTAAGGGGTCCCTAGGGCTCCTAACTCTTCCTGGCCTACAAGCCACCTACATTCCTTGCCCCCAAATGACGCAGAACCTGGCTACACATTCTTCCCCCCTACAGAGCTCCATACCCCCACTCCTCATTGACCACGGCGCTGCTCAAAGCCATCCTGGCTCTACTTTGGGGGTGTCCCCCACTGGCCCTCTCAGACCACTGAGCTCCCTACTTGCCCACCTTACTCTGCACTTCCAGCCACCCCCCTCCAGCCTCAGGCCTAATGCCCGGGCTGGTAAGGCCCCAATACATTCTGTCTGCTCCCTTATATACTTCCTAAACCTACTCTCTGCTGCCACCATGAGACGTCCAGCAGCAATATCCCCCAGAGCACTAACCCATTCCCTAGCTCGGGGGGGGATGCCTAAAATGGGAATATAAGCCCCTCTTTTAAAGGGGGCTTACATTCATAAAATGGGGGCTGAACATAATGCAGCCTTTATGGCTCGAAAAGCTTCATCACACTCTGGGGTCCATGTCATATTATTGAGGAACAATTTCTTCGTGAGTTCAGTGAGGGGAATGGCTAACTGGGCAAAGCTGGGAACAAATCTCTGATAGTAACCAGCCAGGCCTAAAAATGACCTGACATATTTCTTTGTTTTAGGGATAGGACTGTTAGCTACAGCTTCTATCTTAGAAATCTGTGTCTTTACATCTCCATTTCCCAAAACATAGCCACAATATCTGGTTTCCTGCATGCCCAGTGCATATTTGGTAGTATTAATGGTCAGACCTGCATTTTTGATAGCTTGGATAACTGCTCATAGGTGTTCTAGGTGGCTTTTCCAGTCTGTACTGTATACCACGACATCATCCAGGTAAGCAGCACAATAACCTGTGTGAGTAGCTAAAATTACATCCATGTACCACTGGAATGTAGCAGGTGCACCATGTAAACCAAACGGCATGGTGGTGAACTGATAGAATCCAACAGGAGTGGCAAATGCAGTATTGTCTCTGGATTCTTTAGCTAGGGGAATCTGCCATAACCCTTGGTGAGATCGAGGGTACTGATGTAGTTGGCACTTCTCAATTTGTCCACCAAATCATCTATCCTTGGCATAGGATAGCTGTCAAATTCGGACATTTGATTAAGGTTCCTAAAATCAAAGCAGATTCTGACACCCCCCTCTTTTTATTTACAATCACCAATGGTGGTGATCAAGTACTTCTTGACTATTCTGTGATACCCAACTCTTTCATGTTTTATATTCCCTTAACCACGTCTGCTCATAACTGCGCTGGTAATCTGTATGTGTTTTGTCTAATAGGGCGAACATTCCCTGTCACTATTACATGCCCGACCCCTTTTGTTCGGCCTGGCACTGTGGTAAAAGTACTGTTAAATGCCTTTAGTAGGTTATGAATTTCTGCAGTTTGTTTGGAGGTTAAGGAAACATTCAACTTTACAGCATCAGCAGTTACAATCTGTCATAAGCTATATCAATATCTTCTTTATCAGTTTCTGGTAAAACTAGCAAAGCAGACTTTGATGTTTTTTCAACCTATTTCTTCAGGAGGTTGGCATGGTATATCTTAGTAGGATTTTTCCTATCAGGGATCTCAATTTCATAGTTAACTGTGCCAGTACATCTAAGCACTTTATAAGGCCCTTGCCACTTCATTAACAGTTTATTTTCTGTAGTGGGTAACAGTAGCAAGACCTTTTTACCTGGCTCAAAAACTTTTTTTTTACCCCATGGTCATAATACGCCTTCTGCTGGTTTTTGGGCCTCTTCCTGATTACTATGGGCTATTTCAACATATTTCACCAGTTTCATTCTCAGGGCACACATATAAGATGTAATAGATTGTTGTTGTTTTTTTACATTCTTTTTCGCTCTGGTCGTCAGTGGTGGAGCATCTCTCAGGTGGGGCCTGCTCAGCCGCTCCTCTACCGCCCCACATGGACTCCTTCCCTCGACCAAGGAATCAGGTGCTGGGTCTTATCCCCCCACCACAGACCCCATACAGGAAGTCGGGGACCACGGAGAGTTAAGTCGGGGGTCAGAGCTGGCACTAGAGCGTGTGGGAGTGACCCTGGAGTGTCAGCTGTCACCACCCCACCAACTGGGGTTTTCCACCTTGTATGTTGCTCCCAAGATGCCAGATGTGTAGTGATGTCTGCATGAAGGACGTGCCCCCACTGACGTCTGCCAGCACCTCTCCTGTAACAGCACGCTCCTTGCGGTACCTCCTGGTCTCCACTGGGTGTCACCACAGAGCGAAGCAGCCCCACAAACCCACACCAGGAGAGGAGAGCAGTCCTCCGGGCACTCAATACTCTCCTTTCCCTGATGACCCCCAGCAACCAGAGTTGTCCCCGAACCCCAGTCGCCAGCGTGTCACGAGGTGTACCGTCTAGCGCCTCAAACCTCAGTGCCACCGGGCTGGCTTAATAGATTGTTTTGGGTGGAGTTATCTTCCCATGTTTCTTTTATTACAGCTAGTGGCCCTCTAGGTTGTCTACCATATAGCATTTAAAATGGTGAAAAATCTGTTGAGGCTTGTGGCACTTCTGTGTAAGCAAAAAGCAGGTAAGATAAGTATCAGTCCCAATCTTTCCCTTCCCCTTGTACAAACCTTTTTAACATGCCTTTTAGGGTTTGGTTAAAATGCTCAACAAGATCATCTGTCTGAGGGTGATGGGGGAGGTTCTTATGGCAGTGATACCTAGTAGTCGGTACCGCTCCTTCAATAATGCAACACCAAAATTAGTATCCTGATCAATAATAATCTCTTTAGGTATGCCCACCCTGCCGAAAATTTTGGCAAGCTCTGCTGCCACTTTTGGGGCTGCGACAGTACACATAGGAACTGCCTCTAGGTATCGAGTAGCATAGTCACATACTGCCAAAATGAATCAATTACCCTTTTTACTTTTGTCTAAGGGGCCAACCACATCCATTGCAATTCTCTCAAAAGGCACATCTATCAAGAGTAGGGGCATCGGGGCACCTAGTCTTTTTTAGTCACTGGAGCTACTTTCTGACACTCAGCACAAGAACTGTAAAAGGTAGCAACATCTTCATGAATTCCAGGCCAGTAAAATCTGTACAGCAGTCTGGCAAGGGTGCGATCCCTCCCTGAGTGACCAGCCATAGGACTATCATGTGCTATCTGTAACAACTCAGATTTGTACTTCTGTGGCATAACTAATTGTTCTATCTGTTCCTGTGTCTGAGGTTTAACATAAACTCAGTACAGTAACCCATTGGTTCACCCTGTTTTTGTTTCACCCCCAGCTGCCTAAAATAACCTTGGAGAGGAGCATCATTAGTTTGCTCTAAAACAAAATCACAATCAGTTATGAGTCTAGTTTCAGCATTTTCATATTGTAACCCCTTATGTCCATTAGTCTTTTGTTGCCACTGTTGTTTCAGGCATCTTCTTTCTTTCCTGGACTTCCACATCTTAGAGCTGGGCTCAAACAAGTCCGCATCAAAGTCACTGAAAGTAAAGGTGTCTCCACCTTCTGAGATTTTTGTTGCCTGTGCTCATTACCACTGCTGCTGAAACTGCAGGTTTCAGTTCCCCTGAGATTAACTCAGTAAATCCTGGACAGTCATTTCCAATCAATAACCACAGGTACAGGTAACCTGAGTATTGCCCCCACTTTCATTTGGTGCAACACCCTGTTAATATTCAGTGCCACTTGTGTGGTGGGATAGTATCGCGTGTCCCCATGGATGTACATGACACCAGTACCTGGTCCTTTTACATAGTGTTTTCCCAGCATTTCAACATGCACTAAGGTCTGTCTGCTTCCCAAATCAGTAAGTCCCTTTACAGTCTTATCTTCCACCTTGACATCTGTTAAATACTTGCCCCAATTTGCTAAGGCCAAATCTGCTGCAGTGGTACCCTCCTTATTTTTATGGCAGTTTCTTGCTATATGGCATGGCTTGTTACAGTTATAGCAAATAAAGTCTTTGGGTACAGACTTGTTACCCCCACCACAGTTTTTATCTGATTTTGAGTTAGATTGGGATAAAGTGAATCTTTCCGGTCTTTGGCTGTTACTTCACTGCTGCTGCATTATCTGTCTGGCCATCTGATAGTCCTCGGCCAAAGAAGCAGCTTTTTCCCCACTTTCTGGTCGGTGTTCTTTTACCCAAAGCTCTACTTCTGTAGGCAGGATGTTGATGAACTGCTCCATTGCAAATGTGTCAATGACGTGTGGGACTGTTTTGCCCTCTGGTTGGAGCCATTTAATAAGGAGTTCTCTGAGTCGGGTGAAGGCTTCTCAAGGATTGTCGATTGAGTTGTACTTCAGGGACTGCAATCTTTGCCTGTAGGTCTCTCCTGAGATGTTGTATCTTTTCAAGATTTCTCTTTTCACAAGGCCATAGTTTCTGTACTGTGCAGTGTCCATATTCAAACAACATGAAGTCTTGCTGTATTCTGACATATGCAGTTAGGTCCTGCCTTTCAACTGCCCTGGAGAACAAAGAGTTAAACTTTCCATGGCCAGCATGGAATGTTCACCACGAGCTCGGTTGAAGTCCCTGTCTGCTGTTGTTTAAACTGCAACCGTCAGATTCTTTACTCCGCCTCACTGAACAGTCGCTCCAGAGATTTCTCCTGCTGCTCGGTTCAAAAAGTCGTTTGAAGTGTCGGTGTTCGGTCGGTTTCTACTGAATTGCTGTTACCGCTTAGTTGCTTCAAGTCTCTGTCTGTGGTACCATGAGTACTAGATAGGGTTTTTGTTTTGTTTCTGTGTGGAACTTGTAAATTGTGGATCGGTTCAGCTGAACCAATTAGTTTGAGGTAAAAAAGCTTGTGCTTACTTTAGAGTGTGGTAACCGGTCCGTATCAGTTCTAAAAAAAATGGATTTAATTACGTTTTTTTCCAAGACCTGTGACACGGTCAGGAACCGATAGAGGAGTCTTGCCTGGCGGATTGCTGAAAAAAGGGTAAGATTTTGGATAGGATTGGCCATGTCTGAGAGACCCAAGTAAAAGACCGGGCCCACTTGGTTTCAACACTGCAGTGTGTGTGGGGAAGTCTTTGCCAAGGCTGATCCCCACACCACCTGTGTTTATTGTCTGGGGTTTGACCACCTCGATTCAGACTGCCAAATTTGCAAGAATTTTCCCAAATCTACCCTGGAAAAGAGATTAGGTAAACCGAGGGAAAGGGAGGCCGAGAAGTCCGCTGACCTAGATGGCCAGCCTGGTTCGGTTCCGACCAAACCAGGAGGAGTGCCCTCTGACCAGGGCGATACTTCTTCTGGCAAAAGGAGAGACGATTCTGAGGCGTCGGTTCTGGTGAAAAGAAAGAGAAAAGATAAATCGTCCGGTTCGGACCCAGAAATTCATACTCCGACCACCGATGAGATAGCCAAGGCGATAAGGATTGTGCAGTTGCTTAGCTCGGTTCCGACTCAACCGGCACCATCTGGCAGGGGCTCAGTTCGGTCGGTTTCCCCGGTTCTGGATTATACTTTAGAAGAATTTTATGAACTGGAGGAGGAGGAGGAGGAGGGGAGAGTATGAGGATGATTATGATGATTATGGAAGTCTGGTTGTGCCTATTGACCCGGACATCTCCCCAGACAGACCTTCAGATGTTTCTCCTCCTAGGCTTTCTGAGTTCCCTTCACACTATATGTTTACAAAAAAGTGGCCGAGACCCTCCAGCTTCCTGTGGAGGAAGCAGTAGAGGATCAGGAAGAGCCTGATTATGTTGAGATGATGGACATCCAAGAGTCCAGGAGACTGTCTGTTCCCCTCCACAAATCCTTTGGGAAATAGACACATAAAATTCTTAAGTCTCCTAATTCTTTACCTCCTGTGGACAGACGAATGGACAAGAGGTACACACTCTCAGGCTCAGACATGGAGTTCCTTTTCCAGCAATGCAGCCATGTTGGGGTTGTGCAGGCTGCTGCCTGTGATAAGGCAAATATTCCCTTGGCATCACACCCCCCAGACAAGGACTCCAGGAAGATTGATGCCATAGCAAAGAATGGCTTGGCTCAGATGTACTAGCCTCTCACAGGATACCCAGGCTAAGGCCATGGATTTTCCTGTAATTGGTAATTTTCTGTTTGGGGAGCAGACAGAGAACTACATGAAAAAGATGGATGAGTACAGGACCACTTGCAGGAGTGCTCAGGCCAAAGAAAGGCAAGCAACTCCTCAAAGGCAGCAGTCCATGGGCAGGGATAGGCCTTTCCAAAGGCCTTTTTACCAAGCTCAGGCCTCCTCTTCTTCCTTTTCGCAGAGGGAGTTCTTTAGAGGGAGAGGCAGAAGGGGGATGAGCAGGCCTGCATCCACCCCTCAGCCTAAAGCCCCTGCCAAGCAGACACCCTGATGGGTCTGCCCGGGCCGATTCTCCCATACCAGTAGGGGTCAGGCTGGCTTACTTTGTCCAGGACTGGAAGTCTCTTACATCAGACAAGTGGGTCCTGGAAGTAGTAAGCCAGGGACTGGTTCTCAGCTTCAAAAAATTCCCCAAGATGAGAACCAGATCCTTTCCACCTGCAAATCTCTCAGAGACCCTTGCCCTAGAGACAGAGGTTTCTTCTCTCCTAGCTCTCAGAGCTATAGAGAGGGTTCCCACCCTACACAAGGGCAAAGGATTGTACTCCAGGTACTTCCTAACCCCCAAAAAGACAGGAGAATGGCGGTCCATCCTGGACCTAAGAAATCTGAACAAACACCTTTTGAAGCCAAAGTTCAAAATGGTAACTCTGGGAATTATCCATCCCTCTGTAAGGCCAGGGGACTGGCTAGCCTCCCTGGACCTCAAAGATGCCTACTTTCACATTCCCATCAAGTGCTCCCACAGAAAGTACCTCAGGTTCGAGTTGCCCTCAGGCCACTATCAGTTCAGAGCAATGTCCTTTGACGTAACATCAGCCCCAAGGGTTTTCACAAAGTGCCTGGCAGTAGTAGTTGCTTTCTTAAGAAGAAAAAAGATCTCCATCTTCCCATAATTGGACGACTGGCTCATAGTAGGTCAGTCTCCAGACCAAGTCAAGTCAAGTCACATCTGCAAGTGACCAGCAAGTGCTCACTTCCTTCGGATTCCTTCTCAACCTTCCAAAGTCAGTTCTCGAACCAGTACAGCTCCTCACCTTTATGGGTGCAGAACTGGATACAGTAAAGGCAAGAGCCTTCCTTCCCCTGGAAAGGGCAAGGAACCTTATGGAACTGGCCTCTTCATTCACCCTTCAGGTGTCTCGACCAGCAAGGCATTTCCTTCAGCTTCCGGGCCACATGGCAGCTTCCACAGCAGTGGTCCAAGGGGCAAGATTCCAGATGAAGGACATTCAGTTCCACTTAAGAGCCTTCTGGTCCCAAAGAAAGGATTCCCTTACCAGGCTAATCCCAGTGACTCGAACCCTGATCCAAGCCTTGCAATGGTGGCAGGATCAGGACAATTTGAGACAAGGAGTTCCATTTGTCACTCAGTCTCATTCAGTGATACTCACCACAGATGCTTCCCTGCTGGGCTGCGGAGCCCATTTGGGGGATCTTACCACCCAAGGACTGTGGTCACCTCAGGAATCTCTGCTTCACATCAACCTCTTGGAACTCAGAGCAGTGTTTCTGGCACTGCAAGCTTTTTCCAAATCTGTACAGAACAAGGTGATTCAGGTCAGAACAGACGACACCACCACCATGTGGTACATCAACAAGCAAGGAGGCACTCAGTCTATGGCCTTGTGCACAGAAGCAATGAAGTTGTGGTCCCTGGCCTATTCCCTGCAAACCTCTCTGATAGCAGTTCACCTCCCAGGGAAGGACAATGCCCTAGCAGATGCACTGAGCAGAATATCCCAGGGCCATCACGAATGGGCCCTAGATCCTCTAGTTTTCAAGGTGATTTTCTCGAGGTGGGGCATACCAGAGATGGATCTTTTTGCAGCCCCAGACAATCACCAACTTCCTCTCTTTTGTTGCAGACCCCGAGTCTTGGGCTCAGTCCCCCTGGATGCTCTGATTCTGAACTGGGAAGGGAAATTTCTGTATGCTTTTCCCCCTTCCCGCTCCTGTTCAAAGTGTTAGTCAAGATAAGGTCACAACCATTCAAAGTGATTCTGATTGCTCCAGACTAGGCCAGGCAGCCATGGTATCACTTGTTGCTGTCCCTAGCAGTCCACCTTCCCCTGTCTCTTCCCAGGAATTACAACCTGTTGACATCCTCTCGGGAGGATTTGGTACCCGAATCTTTAGTCTCTCAATCTCAAGGCATGGCTCTGCAGATCTGCATCTTTCCCAAGGGGTTCTGGATATCCTTAAAGCTTCTCGAAAGCCTTCCACCAGGAAGACTTACAACTCCAAATAGAAGAGATTCAGCATTTGGTGTTCTAAGAAGAATATTTCTCCAGACTGCTGAATTGCCTATGGTTCTGGACTATATGGTCCATCTTAATAGCCTAGGCCTCAGACCAGCTAACCTTAAAGTACGCTTGGCAACTGTTTCTGCTTTCTTGTCAGTAGGCAAGCTTTCCTCTCTATCATCCCATCCTATATTTTGTAAGTTTTTCAAGGGATTGCTTCACACCAGACCCCCTTTAGGGATCCTGCTCCTGCTTGGGACCTTAATGTTTGCATTGCTCAGCTTATGCAACCTCCCTTTGAGCATTTGTTCTCAGCAGAGCTTAAGTACTTGACTTGGAAAACTGTGTTTTTTGTAGCCATTACTTCTGCCAGGCGTATCAGTGAACTGCAAGCCGTCAGTGGAATCTGATTTCATCTCTTTCCATAGAGAGAAAGTGGTCCTTAGAACTAACAGAAAGTTCTTACCTAAAGCGGTTTCAGATTTCCACCTCAACCAGTCTATATCTCTCCCTGTTTTCTTCACTGACCATTCCTCCTCGGGAGAGAGGAGGCTACACAGCTTGGACGTTAAAAGAGCCCTTAGCTACTACATAGAGCATACCAATGGTCACAAGTTTGAAGCCTTCCGGTTGTTCCTTATGTATGGAGAAGTTGGTAAGGGCAGACCTGCCACTAAGAGATCTATTGCCAGGTGGATTGTTTCTTGTATCATAGGTTATACAGAGCTAGTAGACCATGGTCCATAATGCTCGCAAATATTAATTATATCCCACTATGCATTTTTGTTGCAAATAGGTGTCCAGATATTTTTTAAATGTATCCATGTTTTCACATGTTACTACCTCCAAGGGCAAACCATTCCAGATTTTACAAACTCTTATTGTGAACCAACTACTTCTTTTTTTTGTTTTACATTGTTCTACTTTTAATTGAAGTGGATGCGCCCTGGTGGTGTAAATAGTATCCCGCAATTCAAGACCCAGTAACTCCCAAAGGTGATCATCATGTAAAGCCTTAAATACCAGACATAAGTCACCCCTCATGCTGCAATACTCTAACGTAAAGAGTCCTAGTTTTTGTAGTCTAGCATTATAGTCCAAGCCTTTAACTTCATTGATCTTTCTAGTTGCTCTCTGTTGAATTTTTTCCAGTGTTCTTATAGAGCCTTTATCCCCTGGTGCCCAAAATTGGGCACAGTACTCCAAATGAGGCCTTACCAAAGATGAGTACAGCAGGAGCAGAACATCTCTACTTTTACTGCTAATATGTTTGTTTATGCAGTATAACACACCAGCTGCCTTCTTGATAACTGCATGGCAATGGAGTTTAGAACTAAGATCACTGGATACTCTGATACCCAGGTCGCACTCATCATCTACTGGTTTTAAGATTTTTCCACTAAGAATGTATTTAGCTTGGTTGTTTTTTCTTCCAAAGTGCATTACAACACATTTATCGGTATTAAAGGACAGTTTATTTTTGGTAGCCCAATTCTGTTGCTCATCAAGGGCATATTGGAGGGCATCTATATCACCAGTGTTAATAATCGGGTAGCCTAATCGTGCGTCGTCAGCAAATTTTGTTAACCAAACCTTAGTTGTGGTTTTTAATGATGCAATATATATGTTGAACAAACACGGACCCAAGACCGAACCCTGTGGGACCCTGCTAGTCACAACATCCCAATCTGAAAAAAAGCCCTTTATACACACTCTCTGGGTGTGGCCCTTAAGCCATGATTCCACCCAACGTGATATATTTCCCCCTGTTCCAATGCTAATCATGTCCTCGATAAGCTGACCATGAGGGACCTTGTCAAAGGCCTTGGAAAAATCCAAGAAAATGACATCCACTGCCTCACCCCTATCCAATGTCCCACTTACTCCATTATAGAAGCTCAGCAGGTTTGTCTGTCACGATCTTGCCTTAACAAAACCATGTTGAGTGGGATCTGTTCTATTATCTTACATAGGTGATCCTTGATGATTCCTTCAAGCATTTTACCCAATATTAATGTCAAATTGATGGGTCTATAATTAGACTCCTTCTGCCTAGAACCCTTCTTGTAGATAGGAACCACAGTCGTTTGTCTCCAGACATCAATAACCTGGCCTTCTTGTATGGATTTATTAAATAGGGCAGCAACAGGACCAGAAAGAGGGATAGCTAATTCTTTGATAATGCGGGGGTGTAAACCATCTGGCCCTGCTGACTTGTAAGGGTCTAAATTTTGAAGCAATTTTCGAATAGTGCCAGCATCTATTGTGAAATACCCACTCAGGATATGATCATTATGTTTCTTTCTAGTTTCTGTTTTAGTATTGAAAACTGATGAAAATTGCTTATTGCAAATAGTAGCCATTTGTGTCTTGTCTGATACTATATCACCTGAATTATTTTTTAGTGGGCCTATGGTGGGAGTACCTCCTCTTTTATTATTAATATACTTATAGAAGGATTTATGATTATCCCCCACATTGTTTGCCAGTCGTACCTCATAATCCCTTTTTGCCTTTCTGATACTGTATTTAGTCACTTTCAACTGGAATTTAAAGATTTCCCAGCTTTGCTTAGTTCCACATAACTTGGCTTTTTTGTAAGCTCTGTTTTTATATGTAATGGCCCGGATATTCAAACTGCGCCAGGCTGTGGCACAAGCCTGGGCGCAGCTGAACTTTGTTGCTCATGGGTGTGGCCTGGGTGATATTCAACGGAGCTGCGCTATGGCGCAACAGCTTTGAATATCGCACCCTAGCTACCCCCACTGTGCATGGCGCAGTGGCACTGCGCCAGTGCAAGTGGCCAGAGTGGAGCATGGAGATGCGGTGGCGCAAGTGCCATTGCACGATGCACAGCACCTGCGATATTCTAACGGGGACATGCAAATGGGGCCATAAGTTATGTAAGGTGCACAGGGGGCCATTTGCATCTCATTAGACCCCATTTGCATGCCATTAGCATGCAGGTCGCCCGATCCCTGACGACTTGCACCTGGCGCCCTGCCAGGCAGCAGCCGTTGGGGACAGACGCCCCCTGCAGCCCAATCGCGGGAAGTCCCGTAAGATAAAAAAAGTCCAATATCTCGGGTGGTCCAGTGGACCTCTATGTGCCCCGATCGCGGGCATCACTGTATCCCCCCCCCAAGTCCAGTATCCCTGGTGGTCCAGTGGACCTCCATGTGCCCCGATCGCGGCATCATTAATCACCCCCTCCCAAGTCCAGTATCCCTGGTGGTCCAGTGGACTGCACTGAGCCCGACCGCGGGCATCATTAATCCCCAAGTCCAATATCCCTGGTGATCTGTGTGCCCCCACCTGCCCACTGGGACCCCACCCCGCTCCCCCTGTCAGCGGTGGGCGACAGCACCCCATCCGCCTGCCGCCCGCCCGACTGACAGCTGGGGTAGGGCTGCACGCCCATTGGCTCATGCTGGCCAGACCAATAGGGCGTGCAGCTACCAACTGATCGGTCGAGGGAGCGAGCAGGCAGTACTGCGCCTGCCGGCAGACGGGTGATCAGGGGTACTAAATCACCGGGGATAGACAGAGAGTGTGATGCGCCTTGATCAGGCTCAGTGCGGTCACCTGAACCGCCGAAAGTAACAGAAGTGATGTGATGCGCGATCGAGGCACATCAGCACTGGACCTGAGACATGGGTGAAAACCTGATGATGCCCGCGACTCGAGACACCTGGACCACCAGGAACATTGGACGGGAAGGGCCATTATAGATGCCCACGATCGGGGCATGGGGGGCGCCGCCAGGTGCGGCAGGAACTCGGGTGGCCACCCACAGGTGGCAGCTGCTGTGTTGCACCCTGCAATGTGGCAGCTCACCTGTGGGTGGCCATCACTTGTTCCTTTTTTGGGTGGCGTAACTTTGTGCAGGCGTAGGTAGGGGTTTCGCATGCATGACTCTGCACAGCCCGGGCTGAATATCGTGCTGTGCAGGCTATGCATGGGCACGCCCCCCTACCTGTGCCTGCATACATTACTGATGCGCTCCGGCGCATCAGGATTTGTGCAGCGCACTTTTCCCTTTTAAATATCACACCGGGGCACATCAGTGGGTTGTGCATGTTGCGCCATGCGCAACCCTTTTGAATATCTGGGCCAATATGTTTTTTTACAGTTTCATTCATCCATGGCCTTTTAAATTTGGTTTTATCAATTTTTTTGATAATTGGGATATGTTTATTTGAAACTAAGGTTAACTGGCTGATCAGAATTTGCCATATTTCTGGAAGTGATTTATCTAAGAAAAAATATTGCCAGTCCCAGGATGCCATTTCTAGTGTCATACCCAGAAAGTTAGCTTTATTAAAGTTGTAAAATGTAGTGTTACCATCATCCTGTCCTAAATTCCCACTAAAAGTAAATTGTACCATAGAATGGTCACTAGAGCCTAGTGGTTGCAGCACTGAACAGTTTGACATTTGGTTTCCCAAATTATGTAAAACTAAATCTAAAATATTGTTACCCCTAGTACTGATGTTAACTATTTGTTCCATATCAGATATCAGAAGTGTTTGCAAATATCTATTTTCCATGGGGGACGAAGTATGCATAGTCTTCCAATTTATACCTGGAAGATTAAAGTCACCTACAAGCAAGGTGTTATTAGTGGAGGATATCTCCTCCACAAAATCCAGCAGATGAAAATCATCATCATGTGTAATTGCTGTGGACCTATAAACCACTCCCATGTTAATGCAAGGTGCTGATGTAGGGAAAATTTTGACCCATAGTGCTTCAATATTGGGCTACTGAGTAAGTTCAATATTTTCTGAATTTATAATACTTGATAAGTACAATGCCACACCCCCCCCTTAATAATACTTATGTCTTTATGAAACAGAACCTAACTTGAATACAATTCTGCTATGAAAAACTGGGTAGAACTCCACCCTCAGGCCTGAGGGCTCATTCCACTAGAGGTACAGCTGCTTCCCTGGCCTCTGCCAGGGATATTCCTCTACTAGAAATTTGTCAAGCAGCCACCTGGAAAACAGTCCATACTTTCACCAAGCATTACTCTCTGGATATCCAGGCTAGGAGTGATGCTCGGTTTGGCACAGCAGTACTTCAGAGCCTGTTTCCAAAGTAGGTTCTGTCTCTCCTCCATGGAGGTACTGCTTGGTAGTCTGCATATGTCAGAATACAGCAAGACTTCATGTTGTTTGAAGAAAAAATTACTCACTTTAGTAATGTTGTTTCTGCTAATGGAGTCTTGCTGTATTCTGACCCCCGCCTCCCCTCTCAGAACCTAGATTTTGGGATGTGGGTGGGCAGGAGCAGTGTTGACACCCTAGGGGTGTCCTTTTTTCACCCTCTTTTGGTTTGGGTGAGAGGATGTGTTTTGTTTTTGGGTTTCCTGACTTGAGTCTTCCTTTTGAAACCAAAAACTTTTTATACAGATATATTTGCCAGTTGGCTAGTAAGAATTTTACAGTTTCCACACAGAACATCTAGTGAGTCTTTGCTCGTGAAGATCTGATGGTTGCAGTTTAAACAACAGCAGACAGGGGCTTCAACCGAGCTCATGGTGAACATTCCATGCTGGCCACGTAAAGTTTAACTCTTTGTTCTCTGGGGCAGTTGAAAGGCAGGACCAAACTGCATATGTCAGAATACAGCAAGACTCCATTAGAAGAAACAACATTACTAAGGTGAGTAATTTTTTCTTACTGTAGACAAGTTGGGCTTTACCTGTCGGGTAAGGTACCAGCCTAATTATCCATTGCTGCTTTGGCCACTGTCAGGCTCCGGCAGCCCTTTCAGAAGTTGTCAGGTATGCTTCGATATCATCCAAGGGACACAGCTTTGTAAGTTTAAGGTCTTTTAAGTTGGTGTCTTGTTGCTCTGCTGGACCTGTACCAGATCCTCCAGCTTTGATAGCTTGCAAGGCATCCAGCCATCGCTGCTCCAGTCACTGCATCTCTTCTCTTCTCTTCTGCTCCAGTCATTGCATCTTTTCTTTTCTCTGCTGTTCCTCTTCTTTTCTCTGCTGCTGCTGTCACTACATCCCTTTTCTCCGCTGCTCCTTTTCTTTTCTATGCATCTCTTTTCTCTGCTTCTCTGTCTCTCTTTGTAGTATAGCCCATCATTTGAAGAAGGCAGACAGGCTTTCAGGATCTGATGTCACTGCCTGTTCTTTTTTCCTATCACTGGTGCTGGCTGCACAATCTCAGTTTGGACTTCTGTCTCTGCTAGTTTGGCTGACATCTTTCTGGTAATGACTCCTGGGCTTACTGCTGCGGAATCCATACCTTTCTGCTATGCTTCCCTTGTACCAGGTCTAGTACCTACACACAAAACACCTGACTAGAGTATGCACGGCGTAAATCCCACTTAGTCTAACACCATCTGTCGATGCACAGGTCAGAAAGCATAGGAAGACCAGGAGCAGGTATAAAATTCGCAAGCAGCATTTTATTTTTCCAATAATAGTAAAATATAAAAAATTAAATTGTTCAGTATAACTGTTTACAAAGACCATATAAGCACAGAAAACAAAGTCCTTCGTCTGAAGCTATCTCTAATTTCAAGTTTCAGTCTTTCTCTCTCTCTCTCTCGCAAAAATATTGCTGCCCTTTTTACAAGTCTTTGTCAGGGAACTCGTTAAGAAGACTTCCTGTTTTTCAGAAAATGTTCTTTTCAGTTTCCTTCCTTGCCAATGCAACAAAACAGTACATGTTGTCCCAGAACTGAACTCTGATTATCAGCACTGCAAAGAGTTTGCAAAACAGCATCTCAGGTTAAACTCTTGAGCTCCAAATAGCTTTTTGCAATCATTTCCACAATATAACCATATACATTTTCAAACCAAGGGATCCCTCTTTCACATAAAGATTCACATATATTTTATAACTTCATATACGCAAGGGGGAAGAAAATATAGAAGCAGCAAGTGAAGGCAGAGAGATAGGAAGGGGAAGAGGAATAGCTAGACCGTCAGAGTGGCCAGTTCCTAGGCTTCACAAGAAAATGTGACTGCACAGACAAGAGACAGAACAGAAGAGGATAAAACAGATCCTTGCATTTAACTCTTTCTACATAACAAATCTTTCCACATAATAAATGGGACAGGGTTTTATTCAACCCTGTCACACCGTCCCCGCCCCAGCCCCTGCTGTCCAGGCCCTTATTTTTGGAGGGTTCACAGTCAGGAGGCTCTGTCGGTCTGTCTTCAACCGAGGCAGGCTTAGTGGCCTCATGGCCTTCTGTGCCTAACTGACCGCCGTCGGCTGCTGCGACATCAGTCCCTCCGGCCTTGGAGCCACCGCCTTCCCTGGCATCGCCCCCGGCTGCCTCCCAGGCCTCATCACTGTCCCAAAGGGGGACTCAGGCTAGGAACTCCTCGGGGTCTAGGCTCATCCCTCCTTCATCGCCTGCTCCACCACCGATGCCTACGCCAGTCCCTCCTCAGCCAGCGCTGCCCGGCTACACAGCGCCAGTCATGGTGAACTTTCCTTTGCTACTTTCTTCCATATGGGACTTCATGCAGGCTTGCCTGGCTTTCCCACAGAGCCCACCCCTTAGGGAGCCCCCGATACCGGTCCCTGCATCCACACCTCCAGTGTGCTCATGTCAGTCTCCATGTGGCCGAACCACCCCACACTTCCTCTGGACATTCAAGAGACAGGGATGAATGTCACTTGGACCTTCAACCCCCCCCCAATAAGGATGAGGATGGGGATGAAGACTGAAGGGGGGCTACCCCTTCTCACTCTACCTCCACGGTCTTGTCAGATGGGGAGGAGACCCCAAAATATATTCTGCTGTCCCCTCCAGGTGATCTGTCATTCATGGGGGTTTTCCATCAGAAGCAGGTGGTGATGGATTTTGACACGCAGGAGCAATGCCACAGCAGACGTCAGTTAACTACCTACATGCATCTTCCCAACGCTCCTACCTTGGTGATTCCTCCTCTGATTGAACCTTTTGAGGACGCCACCATGGCAGCTTGGTGCTGCCCTATCCTGGTCCCCTATATGCCCAAGAAGGCAGACAAGCTTTACCACACCCCAGCAGGGAAGCCATTCTTGTCGGAGCAGGCATAGGCCAACTTGTTGGTCATTAACGCAGCCCACAACCACACCAAATGACCGAAACATCTAAGTTCAATCCTTCCCCCGGACAAAGAATCCCAGAGACTGGACTTACTAGGCAAGAGGACCTTTGCCTTGACCACCCTGGCCATCAGGGTCCTGAACTACATGGTCCAGTTTCTAAATCTTCGTTTGGACCAATCCAAGGAATTGTCCAGTTCCCTTCTTGACAACCAGAGGAAATAGCAGCGCTTGCAGTCCCTCCAGTCGGGAGCTGATGTCAGTCTGCATCTCCTCCTCTTGGCCTACGATGCCGTTGATACTTTGACCAGGGCGGCCACTGCCAGGGTCTGCCTACACCGGCACTCCTGACTGAGAGTGTCGGGGTTCACCCAGGACGTTCAGTTATGTATTCTGAACACCTCCTTCAGGGGATACAAATTATTTGGAGCTGGTGTGCACCAGATCCTTGATGCCCTACAGGCCTCTGGATATACCTTAAGGTCTGTCCACTCCATGTACTACACTCAAGCTAGTAGTGGACAATGTGTGCCCTTTCGTAGGGTGACTAACAAGTCCAGACCCTCCGCCAGACCTTAGAGCAAGCATCGGGGGCTGCCTCTTTGCCTACCCCCACTGCCGCAGCCAGCAAGGATTTCAGAGGCGGTAGTGTAAGCACAGCTGCAGCCTCCTCTAGCCTGACTTCTTGCCTGACCACCCCCCCCCAGCAAATCAGGAGGCAGTTGTCAGGGGTCACTTCTCCTTACATCTGGACAGGTGGAGGGAGATAACCAACGACAGTTGGGTGCTACAGCTCATGTAGCACGGCACACTCTGGAACTTGTAGAGTGGCCTCCAGAAAAATCTTCAGTTCAGTCCTTACCCTCCAGACCACATCCCAGTGCTCTAGGAGGAAATCCAATCTCTGCTGCAAAAGAAGGCAGTGGAACCCATCCCAGTGAATTGGCAGGGGGTTCTACTCTCATTTTGTCCTGGTCTCCAAATCACAGAGTATCTCAGGCCCTTCCTAGACCTCTGAGAGCTCAGTCTGTTCATTCAGTACAAAAAGTTCCAGATGGTGACACTTCAGGATCTGTTGCCCCTTCTGTACCACGAGGATTGGATTTGCTCCCTTGATATGAAAGATGCGTACCTGCATATCAGGGTTCACGCATCCCACAGACAGTACCTGAGGTTTAAATTCCAGGGGGAATACTTCCAATTTGGGTCCTTGCCCTGTGGTTTGCTCTCGGCCCCTTGGGTATTTACCAGATGCATGGCAGTGGTAGCTCCTGCCCTCAGACGGGAGGGCCTTTATGTCTTTAAAAAACAGATCCACAAACAGAGCCGCTGCCTGGAGGTGGTAGAGCGTAGGGTCAGAACAACATGTATACAAAGGCAAAAAAGTCCTCACTCAAATACAAAAAGGACTGGATTGTCCATAAGCCATATACTTCCATTTAAAAAGCAGGCTTTATTATAGGAGGCCCAGGCCAGGGACAGCCTGCTGCAGACTCTGAAACATACCACCTGCCTATTCCAGGATTTGGGGATGACTGTGCATCTGCTGAAATCGGTTCTGATTCCATGCCAGTGCCTCCAGTACATTGGGGCTGTCTTGGACATGGCTCAAGGCATGGCCTTCCTGCCCTAGGACAGGGCAGAGTGCTTTATAGCCCAGGCCTGCCTGTTATACAACAGCTGCTATGTCTCAGTCAGAACTTTCCTTTGGCTCCCAGGCCTGAGGGCTGCGGCTATAGCCACAGTGCCTTTTGCCAGACTGCACATGAGGGTTCCCAGTGGACACTCAGTGTCCAGTGGGACCATTGTACAGATGACCTGGAACAGCAGGTCCTGGTCTTCCCTCCAGTGAAAAAGGTTCTTCTTTGCTGGATGGAAGCCAGCCACCTGTTCAGGGGTGTTCCCTTCCTCATTCCTTCCCTTCAGAAAATTCTCACCACAGACACTTTGGGATGGGGTTGGGGGCCCATCTGAGACCCCGCCAAAGCCAGGGGACTTGGTCCACTCTGGAGTCCTCACTCCACATCAGTGTTCTGGAAATGAGAGTGGTCCCCTAAGCCCTGCTGGTCTTCCAGACTCAGCTCTCCCTGGGCCTTCTGCTAGTCCAGACAGACAACATCAGCGTAGTCCACTACATCAACAAACATGGGGGTACTCACTCCTACCCTTTCTGTTGGGAGGCCATGATAGTCTGGTACTGGGCTCTGGAACACAGTCTAGAACTGTCGGCTATACATGTTCCCTGTGCCCAAAATGTCCTGGCAGGCAGCCTAAGCCAGTCACAGACACACAAGTGGGAGCTGCTGACCTCAGTTATAGAAGAACTGTTCGACAAGTGGGGTCATCCAGAGTTGGGCCTTTTTGCATCCCCACTCAATGCAGAGGTGCCACATTTTTGCTCTCTTGATCCCAGGCCTGGAGTTTTCTGGTTAGACCGTTGCCCCTCCTTGAAAAGGGAGGATCTTCCTGGACATAAAGTCTCCACCACTCATTCACACTAATGGGACTCCACCAGAGGTGCTAGGACCAAGCGGGAGCCAAAAATCTTCAGGAGGGCTGGTGCCTAGGTAGGGCCGCAAGGAAGTGGTACCACAAGCTCGGCTCACGCCGTATAGACTACCTCAGCATCGACCCTCCAACCACATCAGTTACTTTTTTCCTGCCGTCGACTGCGCTTCAGTGACGACATCACTCTCCCACTGGGAGTCAAAACTTCACGTCTATACGACAGCAGCTATAGAGTTTCAGTATTGATTAATTTTATTATTTTTGTTATCAGTTTAAGTAAATAAGTTAATAAGTAAATTTTGTCAGAGAAGTCTTCAGCCCTTCTTCAGTGGAGTCGACCATGAGCGGGGCAGGCGACAATAGGGAGACTTTGCATGAAAGCTGTGTTGTCAGCAGGGCTGGGTCTGGTCTGCTGCCCTCTATGAAGGGGGGGGTCTGACTACAGGCAGTCCGGTGCTCAAGGGGGATGGGCGGTCTTCCTGAAAGCACAAAAAGAAGCGGTCCCATTTTCAATCTTCGTCGAGGACTCGGCACCGAGTTCTTCTTCGGCCTCCCAGTCGAAAAAAAAACACTCAATGTCACCCTCTGGTCCGTCTTTGCATCGATCGTCACTTACCGTCGGCAGGGGCACAACTCTGTCTCTTCCGGCTTCTGTTTCTGGTGATTGGCATCCTCGACTCCAGAGTCCCTCCCGGCCCCTGGGGGGGTCCTCCAGTGAGCAGTTTCACCATTGGGCCACTCTCATGGAGCAGTTGGTTCAGCGGTTGTCCTGTTTGCCTGAGCCGGTGAGTCCATCGCTGGGGCCTTTGGGCCTTTCGGTTTCGGACCTGTGGACAGGGCGGTTGGGGCTTCCTAGTCGCGCAGCTCCTTATTCGGTGCAGTCAACACTGCACTCTGGTGATCTTATCTGTGTCAGTCTTCACCATTCATCACTACTGGGTACTGCGCCGGAGCCAGGACCCCACGGGAGACTTTTTTTTCTTTTTTTTGTCATGGGCAAAGCCGTTGCAGGGCTGGCGCCGAGGCCAACGTTCCACATGGCGCTCTAGGGTTGGTAGTTAGCCGTTGTCGACTCTGCCCCAGCCCCAGTTCTTTCTCTCCCACTGTCCAGTGTGGATCCTGCGTGTGAGACTGCAACTTTGCGGCCTAGTCCGTCGTGCTTGACCATATTTCTATTGCCTCGGTTCTGTTCGCCTACTCGACGTCGCTTTAAAATACCGGTAAGATCTTTCCTTTTTATTTAGCGGCATCGAGTACTGTGTTTTATTTACTTTTCTGTTCGGTCATGTCTCGTCCAGGGGGCAAGAAGACGTCTAAGACAGCGAGGTCCCCTATGCATCGGTGCCCCCGTGGACGCTTTTATTCTGTAATGGACCAGCATGACCGCTGCCTTTCCTGCCTCGGCCCCGAACATGATATAGATAACTGTGACATTTGTTTCTCCATGGACCGCCGTGTGATTGAGAACCACGCGTTGAAGGTCGGATGCACGCTGCCAACTTTCGGAGGCTGAATTCGCTGTCGCCAGGCCAGGGCCAGGATTCTCAGCCCTTCCTCCGGGTCCCCTCCTGGTCCTATACGGGCCATGGAGGAGGGAACCCCTGCCTCTTCTAGCCTTGCCGTGGCGGGAGTTTCTTCCGCGGTGCAGGGAGCCCAGGCTAGCCCCCTTGGGGGTCAGTCTGGAAGCATCACATTGGCAGTCGCTACTTCGGTGGCAAAGGCTCCCTCGGTGTCATATTCCGGGTCCTTTGGGACCGGGCTGGCTCAATCCTTGGTGCTATCTCATGGCGCTGCTCTTGGTCCCGGCTCCGTTCGTGGTACCGTGGGCTATGAGTGCGGCGCTGCAGTCAGTGTCAGGCCTGCTCTCTATGCCGCCATCGTTTCTGATACTGTTTACAGCATTGGGGTTATCAGCGGTGTCGGGATAGGTAGTCTGGATGTTTCTGAACCTGGTTCTGGTCCCAGCGCCGTGCGTGGTGCTGGGGCAGGAGCTGGCACTGTCCCTGTCCTCGGTGCCGTTTGCCACGGTCAGAGTCGATCCTGTCTTTGGCGCCGCTTACGGTGCCGGAGTGTTGTGCGGTGTTGCGTTCGGGGGAGCGCCTGTCCTCAGTGCCGCTCACAGCACCGGGGTGGCTGTCTGAGTCTAGAGCGGTGCCGCATTGGGTTTGGTGCTTCATGGCACCGGGGGGGAGCGCGAAACTGCACTCGGGGCTGCACCTGACTCCGGGGCCATTCTTGACACTGGGGTGGGTGTCGGCGCCAGGCGTTCTTCCTTCTGGTGGTGTTGGAGGCGTCGAATCCCAGGGTGCCTGGCCTCGGGGTCCAGGAACTGGAGGGGTCCGTGGGGTTGTCTGGCATCGGACCTCGGAGCCTGCCTCTCTGGAAGCAGATTCTGGGTCTGATCCAGAATGGCTTCCGGGTTCTTCGGAGTCTTTGGACCCCTCTCTCTCCAGCACTTCGGCCCCCACTCAGTCTCCCTGTGGGACTCAACTCTCACCGGTGGACCTCAGGGTCGGGGGATCTGACCAGCCAGCGGAAGACCCTGTGACTACTGCTGCACAGCCTGGGGTCACTAGCGTGA
Organism: Neoceratodus forsteri; assembly: GCA_016271365.2. Taxonomy (NCBI): domain Eukaryota; kingdom Metazoa; phylum Chordata; order Ceratodontiformes; family Ceratodontidae; genus Neoceratodus; species Neoceratodus forsteri. The sequence continues at coordinate 121,582,494 of JADMNL010000027.1, read as the reverse complement.
CTGTTTCTCCAGTTGGGGAACCCCCCTCCTTGGTGTGTTTGGACAGCCCAAGTTTGGGGCAGCCCGGGGTGCATCAGGAAGGAGAGGTACGGTTCCCTGGGTGGACTCCTCGGAGACTGCTTGGAGGTGCCAGCTACCTAGGTTGGTGGCTAAGAGGACGAGGTCCCGCTCTGACTCCCAAGGGTTGAGAGGTAGAGGTGTGGCGCAGCAAGCCCTTTCTAGAGCCCAGCCGGGTTGTGGTAGGAGCTGAAGTGCAGGCCCTCGCCTTTCCCTGGAGGAGTCCCTGTGGGGGACTTTTACTTCTGAGGTCAGGGGCCATCCTTCTGGACTCACACGGTCCTGGTTACCTCATGGGGGGATTTCTTCCTTTGGGCACAGCTCTGACCGTTCCGACCTGGTTGAACGGCTGTTAGCTGCAGCGGCCTTTGGGTCCCCCTCCTTGTGAAGGGTTTCCTGTTGGCCCCCTTGTCCTGACAGAGACCATTCTCCTGTTGCCAGGAGCCTGTCACCCGACCCTCTGTCTCCTTCCACGGTGGTCCCAGGTATTCCTGGTCCTCGCGGGACCTCTTACCTGGGAACAGTTTAGAGGTTCGGCTGCACTTTTTCCCACCTACCTCCATGCCCTGGACCAGCAGGTGTTTCACCAAGCTTCCGTGCAGCCAGACCCTGAACCTGGGAGCTCGTCTTCCTCCTCTTTTCCCTCTACTGAGGGAGAGGAACCTTCGGTCCACATCTCCCCAGCGTCTGATCTGTCCTCTTATCAGCGCTTCCTTGTGAGGATGTTGGACTAGCTTCACCTGACCCCGGTCCCAGTCAGCAATCCCGAGCATGTGACGTGCGCCTTTTTAGGCAAATACAGTGCAGCCCACCTGGTGGCCCCCACCTGGCCTATTCCTTTTCAGGAAGCATCACATCGGTTCTAGCTACGTCCCTTTTCCACAGTACCAGCCACAAGGGACCTACGCCAGCGGTATTGCGCTCCCCCTGGGTCTCTAGGTTCTCTGCCTCATCCCCCTTCGGGATTGACCTCCCTGGACACGCCCTCGAGGCCTTGCGCCCCTTACCGTGACTGCCCTCTGGATTCGGACTCTGCGGATTTCAACTTCTGGGGGGAGAAGAGTGTTCTACTCGGCACATATCTCTCTGTAAATTGCAGCACATCAGGCCCACTTTGCAGCCTATGACAGGTTCTTGTGGTCCAGGCTAGGACAACTCCTAGCCTCGATGCCTGATTCGGAAGAAACCAGGCAAGTTATTGCTCTCTCTGTGCAGGGCCTGGAGCTAGCAAAGGCACCAAGCAAGGGCATCTTACGATGCCAGTGAGGTAGCTTCCAGAGTGGTAGGGACAGCAATCTGCCTTCGGTGGACAGCATGGCTTCGCCTATCCTGGTTGTCACCCCTGTCCCTGCGTAGGGTGATTTACCCCACCTACTGGAGAACCCATCTCTTCTCCCGATGGGTGAGACGGTGACTCTCGGGGTGCCTTCTTCCCCCACTGGGGGAACCCCGTCTCACCCAGACCAGTCTCAGGCCTCTCCAGGCCTGTAAGGGTTCTCTCCTGCAGTGTCTCACCCACTGGAGGCTAAGGGACTTAGTCCCTTAGGGTGCTTCAGGGCCCCCCTCTCGGGGGAGGGGGCTCAGTACTCTCCCAATAGTGATGAATAGTGAAGACTGACACAGATAACATATGAAAATTATGTACCTACTGTAATTGTAGATCTTTCTGTGTATCTGCACCATTCCTCACTAAATCCCACCCTCCTTCCCCCGGGGCCTCAGTCTCTGGACCCCCAATGTGTCTTCCCTTTCCTCGCTCTCCTCTCTCTTGAGTGTAGGCAGGAGAGGACTGTAGAGACGCACAGGGTTGAATTCTCTAGAGCTTATAGAGGTTGAAGGACCTCCTTCTCTTCTCCCTTCTTAGGAGTCTCAGAATGAGGGTGCATCCTCTTTTCTCCCTTCTCTTCACAATTGTATTTTGTGGGCTCAATTTGACCCACATCTTTTTCCCCCAGCCTCAGCTGTTAACCCCTTGCTTTTGGGAGGGAGGGAGAGCTGAGAAACACCTCAGCCTGCACTTCCTAGTAGTTGGTCATCAAACCTAGGCTGCTTCAAATTCTGTCCTGCAGCCGAACTCTTGGTCCAGATCTGGACTTATCCCTAAAAAGGCTTATGTGCGACTCCACTTGTGAGGGTGTGCTACTCTTTTCCTCCCCTCCCCTCCCTCCCCTTATTTTCCTTTCCTTATTCCTTCTCTTCTTCTCCTTCCAGAGATTGGGGCCCCCTCTCCCCAATTTCCTTTTTAAGTCTCCTTCTCTCTGTCACCTTACTCGCTTATATCTCCTTTTGGTTTATTCTTCTTTTCCTTTTATCTATCCCTTAGGCTCTCTTGCTTCAACCCACCCTCCCTTCCATACACTCTCTGGCATGTCAGAACTGGGGCTGGGGCGTAGTCGACAACAGCTAACTGCCAACCCTCGAGCGCCACGTGGAACGTCAGCCTCGAGGGCTGCACCAGCCCTACATCGGCTCCACCCACGACAACAACAAAAAAGTCTCCTGCAGGGTCCTGGCTTCAGCGCAGTACGCAATAGTGATGAAAGGTGAAGATACACAGAAAGATCAACAGTTATGGTAGGTACGTAATTTTCATTTTTCTCCCCTCATAGGGCTGTGGCGTAGGGGTCTACACCTGTGCCTTTATCTCCTGCTGAATTTCTCAGACTTTCCTCAGTGAGTCCGGGGTTGGGAACCTCTGGCCTGCGTTCTTAGCGTCACCTTCTGTTCCAGTGTTGGGAGTGCCTCCGGTTCCACATGCAACGCCGGGGTTTATGACTCTGATTCACGGTGCTCCTCCTCCTCTTTTCCTCCCTTTCCTACCTATACAGTCCCTTTGGGACTAGTAGGAGATGATATTGAGCCTGATACTGATCTTCGATTGGAGAACGACTTTGATAATGATTCCTCCCTAGGGGTGGTGAACAGACCTTCTCTTACAACAGAGCCTCTGGTCAAGGACATTAGAAACGTGAATACCACTCTTGCTCTCCAGACTTTGGAGATAGATCCTAGGAAATTGCTGCATCTGCAGTACCTACACATTCCGGACATTCCTGTGGAATTGACTCCCCTGTGCAACCCTCTTTTGAGATGCTCTCACAAATGGTGTGGAATAACCAGGCGCTTATTCCCTCTGTGGCTAAGTCCATAGATAGGAAATATGCCCCACCCAAGGATTGACCCATTCTGGCCTCGCAAGCCTTTACTGATGCCATAGTTGTCCTAGCAGAGAATGACAAGGCCATTCTTCCGCAAGAATCTACGGCATGTCTGATAAATAAGGAATCTCGCAAACTCAACACTTTGGGAAAGTGAGTCTTTGCTGCTTCCACTCTGGGCACGCGTATTGCTAGCTGCAAGGGTCATTTCTCTCAGTAAGAGTATACACTCTGGCATTCACTCAAGGCCATGGTAGACGCTCTCTCAGACTCAAACATTAGCACAGAGCTTCTTCAAACCATTACTGGAGGCATTGAATCCAATAACCAGCAGCTTAAAGCTGCCATGGATGCCTTTGACACTGCCTCCAGAGCAGCAGCAGCCAGTATATGCACCCGACGCCACTCTTGGTTGCACATGTCAGGATTCACAAATGATGCCCAGCAGAGAATTATGGCTTTGCCTTTTGTTGGTACATACCTGTTTGATCCTCAAGTTGAGCAGACGCTAGAGGCCACACTGAAGACTAGAACTGCTATCAAAATGGCCAGACCGCCTTCTGCAGCCTCTCAGAGGGGCGGGAGCCAAACATCAGTTTTATAACCGTCAGTCTTTTTGCGGTAAAGGTAGAGGGGGCTTCAATAAAAACCAGACCCCTTAGCCGCAAAAGAAAACACAGCAGAAGGCACAGGGCCCCAAAGCGCCTAGTGCCACCCTCTGAGATTCCGGCCCAAGTCCCATCTCAGCTGTCTGAGGGGACACTTTCTCGGCAGTAGGAGGGCGTCTGATTCAGTTTTACAACCAGTGGAAGTCAATCACATCAGACAAGTGGGTGCTCAGGATAATCTGCAAGGAGTGCTCTCTAAATCTTTCAGAAATCCCTCCGGATCACCCACCCAAACGACAGCCCAAGCTGTCTGTCTCTCAGTCAGACCTTCTTGCTTCTGAGATTCAAGGCCTTCTAAGCAACAGGGCAGTAGAAGTGGTCCCACTGGATCAGCAGAACACAGGTTTCTACTCCCATTACTTCCTAGTTCCAAAGAAAACAGGCGACATGTGCCCAGTTCTCGATCTCAGGAAGTTAAAGTCCTTTACAAGGAAAAGTTCAAGATGATATCACTCATTCTTGCCTCTGATTCATCAAAACAATTGGCTGGCCTCCCTGGACATGCAGGACACCTATCAGCATGTTCTCATACACCCAGACCACCACAAATACCTCAGATTTGTGGCATTGGGTCAACACTACCAGTTCAGAGTCCTGCCCTTTGGACTATCCTCGGTGCCTCGAGTCTTTACAAAGTGCTTTGCAGTTCTTGCAGCGCATCTCAGGAAGCTCAGAATTCAGGTATTCCCATATCTGGACGATTGGCTCCTAGCAAGTCCCTCCAGACAAGAGACTCAGGAAGCTGTGGCTATGGCTTCCAAATTACTCACATCCATGGGAGTCCTGCTAAATTTGGGAAAGTCACAGCTACAGCCCTGCCAATGGCTCCTCTTCATAGGAGCCCTTCTGGATACCTCCAGCACAAAAGCCTTTCTCCTGGAGGACAGAAGGAATGACATCCTTCGGATGGCTCACTTCAGCAGAGAGAACGACTCAGTTCAAGCTCTCTCGATGCAGCGGATGCTGGGTCTCATGGCATCCTCAGTGTTCAGTGTGCCTCTGGCTCATCTTCACATGAGGACTACTCAGTGGATGCTCAGCACTCAGTTGTCGCCAACCATGCACCCACAGTCCTTTCACATCAAGGTGACAGAACCTCTGAGACGGTCACTCACCTGGTGGACTCAGGAAGACAACCTTCTGGAAGGTTACCCCTTTGCCCCCTAGAAGCCCAGATCTCCATCACCACGGACGAATCCCTACTGGGATGGGGAGCTCACTGCCAGGATCCCCACACCCAGGGACGATGGAGTCAGGACGAGTCTCAGCTTCACATAAATGTTCTAGAAATGAGAGCCGTCCTGTATGCAGTCCGAGCCTTGAAGGACATACTCTGTCACAAGATCATTCTCCTTCAAACGGACAACAAAGCAGTGATGTACTACATCAACAAGCAGGGTGGAGCACATTCTTTTACCCCTTATGCAGGGAAGTGATGAGAGTGTGGGAGTGGTGCCTGGAACACAAAGCCTGATCCAGGCGGTCTACCTGCCGGGAGTGCAGAATGACCTGGCGGATCATCTCAGCAGAACAGAGATACACCCTCATGAGTGGTCTCTTGACACAAATGTTGTACAGTCACTCTTCGAAGAGTGGGGAACTCCAGACCTGGACCTTTTTGCATCCCCACTCAATGCAAAACTGCCCCTCTTCTGCTCCAGAAATCTAGAACCTGACATTCTTTGTCAGGATGCATTCAGACTGCGGTGGACAAGATGCTTTCTGTACGCATTTCCTCTTCTTCCCTAGTTCAGAGGGTACTTCTCAAACTGGAGGCGCAGGGGGGCAGAATGATCCTCATCACCCCTTTCTGGCCTTGTCAGATCTGGTTTCCATTAATCAGCATATTGTCAGAAACTTCTCTGAGACAGCTTCCACTTCATACGAACCTGTTGACCCAGGGCCCTGTGGTCCATCCCAGCGTGAAGTCCCTTCACTTCCATGCCTGGCTCCTGAGGAGACAGAGGTGAACAGGTTTAATATTTCATGTAGAGTCTCAGACATTCTGTTAGCTGCATGCAAGCCAGCTACTCGAAAGACTTACGTGGCTAAGTGGAAACGGTTCTCCATCTGGTGCACAGAATCCTCCTGGAATCCTTTTTCCTGCTCATCCAACAAAGTCCTAGAGTATTTTCTAGATCTCTCGAACACAGGCCTGCAATACTCAGCCATGAAGGTTCACCTTTGCGCGATCTCAGCGTACCATGAGCCCATACACTCTGTGTCTCTGGCTCAGCTTCCTGTGGTCAGGAGGTTTCTCAAGGGCGTACTGCATAACAGGCCACCAGTCAGACGACCGGTAGCCACTTGAGACATTAATCTGGTGCTAGATATGCTCACCCGTAAACCTTTTGAGCGCCTAGCTACTTGTGAGCTGAAGTTTCTGACTTGGAAGACCGCCTTCCTTGTAGCCATTACCTCCGCTCACAGAGTGTCTGAAATACATGCTTTGGTCACAGACCCTCCGTATACTGTATTTCACAAAGACGAGGTGGTTCTTAGGACCCATCCTAAGTTTCTCCCCAAGGTTCTCTCAGAATTCCATCTGAATCAACCTTTGGTCCTTCCAGCCTACTTCGTGAACTTCCGGAATGAGGGGGAGTGTACCCTACATTCTCTGGATATAAAGAGACCTTTGTGGTTCTATTTAGACAGAACTAAAGAAATCCGTACTTCAGAGCAACTATTTGTCTCCTTCAGCATGGCCCGGCTGGGTCAACCTGTTGCTATCAGATGCATTTCAGCATGGCTAGTGGCATGCATTCGCCAGTGCTACTCCATGGCACAGGTTAAGCTGGTAGGCAGAGTGTATGCGCATTCTCCTAGAGCAGTTGCGACATCTCTGGCAGAAATCCAGAATGTGCTCATCGCGGACATCTGCACGGCGGCCACTTGGAGCTCCGTGCACACTTTTGTAAAGCACTATGCTTTGAATGTCCATGCCAGTCAGCATTAGTCCTTTGGCAGGACAGTCCTTATTGGACTTCTGTCCTAAGTGAGCTCCATTCTCCTACCGCCCGTCTTGGATTATTTTAGCTCGGTACTCTCCCATTAGTGTGAATGAGCGCTGGTGACTTTAAGTCCAGGAAGATATGGAATTTATGTACCTACCATAATTCTTGATCTTCTTGGATGAAGTCTCCACCACTCATTCACATGCCCACCCTCCATCCCCTGAGCTCACTCATCCTGTTTTTGGTCTTCACCCCCCCCCCCCCGTTTTTGGGCTGTGAAGACTCTGTTGAGTTGATCCTTCTTACACGGGTCATTCAGGCTATCTTATGTCCGACATAGGTTAGTTTCACTAGGTTAGTTTACGCTGCACCTCCTCGGTAAAAAAGGTACTGAGGCGGTTGGAGGATCAACGCCGAGGTAGCCTATACGGCATGAGCCGAGCTTGCGGTGCCACTTCCTCACAGCCCTACCTAGGCACCAGCCCTCCTGAAGATTTTTGGCTCCCACTGGGTCCTGGTGCCTCTGACGAAGTCCCATTAGTGTGAATGAGTGGTGGAGACTTCATCCAGGAAGATCAAGAATTACGGTAGGTACGTAATTTCCATTTTCTGTACGCATTTCCTCCCTTCACCGTGCTTCAGAGGATTCTGATCAAGCTCCAGATGGAAGGGGCTACAATGATACTCATAGCCCCATTCTGGACTCATCATATCTGGTTCCCCGTGCTGCAACAACTGACAGTGGATTCTCCAGTTCCTCTTCATGTATGCACTGGCTTGCTCTCCCAGAACTGGGGCACCCTGGTCCATTCAGACCTCAAATCCCTGCATCTTCATGCCCGACTCCTGAGGACATAGCCATGGCTTGGTTTGGGTGGTGTCACTCAGGGTGACTGATGTCCTAGTGGCAGCTAGGAAGCCTTCCACTAGGGCCACTTATCCTATGAATTGGAAGCATTTTGCACTGTGGGCTGCTTCGTGCTAGCTGGATCCCTTCACTTGTCCAGTGAATCAGATTCTGGAGTACTGTACTTATTGTCCCTTTCAGGCTCCAGTCTGAAGTACTCCTCTCTTAAGGTGCACATGTCTGCCATCTCTGCCTTCCATGTGCCTGTTGAGGGATGTGTGGTGGCACAACTGGAGATGTCTCTTACATTTCTTTCTTTTTTTTTTTTAATGTAGCTTTTTTCTTCCCAATGCCACCTCCCGCCTTACTTCGGCAATGGGGAGGCATAGTTATTTTTTTTTGCAATTTTATTTTTTGTTTTTTTTTCCTCCCTCCTAACCCCAGGACCCCAGAACACAACTGTATGTGTCTGTGGAGGAGAGCATGCACCCTATGGCTCTGGTGATGGCCCTTTTTCCACCTCTCGGTCTAGTACTGAGTCTTCCCTTGGGCTTGGCGCTACCACCAAGTCTCCACTCAGTAGCAGCCAAGAGCCTGGGAGACTCCAGCTCCGTCCCCGGGAGAGGAGAGCTGCCTGTCGGCAGTTCATTCCAGCTCCTCGCCCTCCCCCCCCCAGCCGACCCACGGCAACCCAAGCTCGCTCCCAAACTCGAGTCGCCGGCGTGGCATGAAGTGTGATGTCCAGCTCCTCAACCATAAGCACCACCAAGCCGATGTCTCTTAAATTTCTGAGAGACATTCTTCACCTGAAGCCCTGTGACTTGAATTTTATGTTAGAAAAGCTTACTTTGGATCTCTCTGAGCCAGCCATGACATGTGAGCTACGCTTTCTGCTGTGGAAAGCGTTATTTATTTATTTATTTATTGAATTTTGATGACCGGATAGGCCCAATGGGCCCTGAAGGTCCCTTTTTCAGGGGTGACCTGGAAAGACATTACATGGCATTACATGGCATACATGGTGATACAGACAGTAGACAGGTATTAACTGACATACAGGTTCAATTTTTACAGTTTTTGACATTGATTCATAACAGTAGAGGCAAACTATCCATAATGGTTTGTCACGACTCTTAACAGGTAAGGAGATTGGTATAAGTCTGTGGGGGGGGGGGACTGTCAGGTGCCATGACATAGGCAAGTGCTTGTCTCAAGTAGGTGCGCCTTGAGCCTGGTACGGAATTTCATGAGCAAGAGGGCTTCCTGTATCACTGGTAGAAGTTTGTTCCACAGATGGGGGGCTGTGACAGAGAAAGATTTCTTGCCTGCACTGGTCCTGACTCTGGGGTTTCTAGTAGAGTCCTTCCTGTGGACCTCAGGGTTTGAGGGTTATGCTTGGAAGCTATGGTAGATGAGAGGCTGGGAGGAGCTGTAGGGCTGAGTAACTTAAATGCTAGGCAGAGGAGAGGGTATTGAAGGAATGCTTCAAAAGAAGGTCACTGTAATTTGGCTAGTGTGTCGCAGTGGTGGCTTCTTGAATGATCCTGGGTAGCGAACCGTGCTACCTTGTAAAGAATCTGCATCCGGTGGACCTCTAGCTTGGCCATTCCCTGTATTACAGGGACTGCATAGGTCAGTGTGGGGAGCAGGATGCTTGAAGCAATAGAGAGCCTGGCTTCCGGAATAAGCTGATCCTTAATCCGATACAGAATGCCAAGTTTCCCATGGATGGTCTTGGTCACTTGTTCCACATGGTTCTTGAAGGTGAGTCCTTGGTCTAGTGTGAGCCCTAGATATTTTAATGAGGGCACAATTTCAATGCTGGTCCCAGCCAGCGATTTAAGCTGTAGGGAGCTGGTCCTGTCTTGCCCCAGGGATCTAGCCCCAAACAGTATGGCTTTTGTTTTGCCTACATTCAAGACCATTCTGTTTATTTTTAGCCAGTTCTCCAGTGATGTAAGGTCAGATTGGATTAAGGGTCTGAGAACCCCCAGGTTATCCGAGGAGCGGTGTATATGATGGTGTCATCCGTGTATTGCACTACTGCATTTCCCCCACAGTGAAGGTTTAGATCATTCGTAAACAATGAGAATAGTAGGGGATCAAGGATCGAGCCCTGTGGTACTCCCGCTTTAAGGGGTAACAGGTCAGATAGCGCCCCCTTCCAGCTAACTCTCTGGGTGCAGCCAGATAATAGCTCTCGAACCACTCAAGAGCCAGGGAGTCTAGGCCTATCTTTTTAAGTTTTTCTAGCAGGAGATTGTGGTTGACAAGGTCAAAGGCCTTGGACAGAGCAATGAATGCCGCGCCAGTGGGGGTCCCTTTTTCCATGGCACTGAGCTCTTCTGTCGTGAGGTTCGTGAGGGCACTGTCCATGCCATGGTTCATATGAAAACCGTGTTGAGAGGAGGCCAGTAGTTGGTGAGTCTCCAGGCAGTCATGGAGTTGGCTATATATTAGCCTTTCCTGCAGTTTGGCAAGTAGACAGAGCAGGGAAATTGGCCGGTAGTTACTCGTGTGCTCCCTGGAGCCACCCTTGTGGATGGGAACCACGTTAACCTGTTTCCACTGGTGTGGAATGGTGCCTTCCAGCAGAGATCTATTTATGAGCCAGGTCAAAGGTCTGGAAATGGATTGGGCACCATCCTTGAGTAGCCTGGGATTAATTCCGTCAGGTCTGCCTTGGCCTTTGAGTTTCAGGGCCCTCAGGAGAGTTAGCACCTCTTTAGTCCTGACCAACCTGAAGTGGAATAGTGGTCATTGTAGTATCGGAGGTTTGGTGTCGTTGGGTGCCCGGGGGTGAGGAGGTAGTCCAGCCTTATGTGCATCATGGTTGGTGAAATGAAGGCTGAGGGCTGCGGCAATTTGTGGGCCATCTTGCACTAGCGTGCCACTGACTTCCATAGGGCCAGGTTCAACCTTGGAGTTTCCTTTGATCAACTCAGTGATATGAGACCAAAATTGTTTAGGGGTTTACTGGGTCAAGTAGGACAAAAGAAGGCACAAGGCCCATCGAGATTGTCCTCCCTCAAAAGCAGGATATTATACTGGGTTATTATACAATAACCAGGAGTCAAGGTTAGATTTAAATGAATCACGACTAACTGAGTCTATAGTAGACTGTGGAAGTGAGTTCCAGCATTTTGCTGTTCTTATATTGAAACAGTTATCAAATTTCTTTGTATTTGCCCATTCAACATTTACTTGCATAGAATGAAGTCTACCTAAAATTTCTTATTTGCCATTTTAAGTCCACATGTGTTAAATAGACTAGGATTATGCACCAATTTATACATTAGTAACAAATCCCCCCTTTGTCTTCTCAGGCTCAATGAATGTAGCTTAGTTCCTTTGAGTCTAGTATCATAACTTTTATTTCTAAGTCTGGGAATAGATGTAGTAAACCTCCTCTGCACCTGCTCAAGACACTGTATATCAGTTTTAAGATAAGGGTTCCAAAAGGGGGAACCATAGTCAAGATGAGGTCTAATATACGCTCTATACAATGGGATTAGACAGTGTTCGGATTTACAGATAAAGGATTTATTTATCTCAAAATGATATTAGATGTTCTAGTAAGTTTGCTATAGTGATCACTTGATGACAGCTTGTTGTTTATCATAATACCTTGGTCTCGTTCACAATTTGTTGATTTAATCTCTTGGTTGTTTAGATAATACTTATGTGCAGTATTATTTCTGCCAAGGTGTAAAATCTTGCATTTTTCAGCATTAAAGGACATCAAATTATCATTTGCCCATTTCTCAACAGAGGTTAGATCTTGCTCGAGTTGACAGATATTGGCTATGGTGTCAACTCTGCCACCAAGTTTTGTGTCATCCGCAAATTTGGATAGGTAATTATTAGAGCTGATGCCCATGTCAAGTATAAAAAAAATTGAAAATAACAGGCCCCAGCATCGAGCCCTGGGGTACTCCACTAGTCACCATACCAGAGATAGAAAGAGACCCATTTATTCTAACCAATTGGGTGAGATTTATTAGCCATTTGGATATCCAGTTAACCAGCAGTGCAGGAATTCCCAAATTATAGAGTATATAAATTAACAGGGAGTGAGATACATCATCAAAAGCCTTGCTGAAGTAAAATAGCAATACATCAGATGGAATGTTATTATCCAATAGTTTACCTATTTTATGATAGAACGATATTAGATTGGTAGTACAAGAATAGCGTGACTTAAAACCATGCTGAGAGTTGTCAAAAATACGAAGTTGCTCAGTGGTGATCTCTAATCTGGATTTAATTAGGCGTTCCATTACTTTTCCAATAATAGATGTTAAGCTAATTGGTCTGTAATTTTCAACGTCAGACTTATTCCCTTTCTTAAAAATAGGAGTTACAAAGGCTACACGCCACATATCTGGAATAGCATTTTCAGTTAGAGATTTATTGAATAAAATTTGAAGAGGGATTGCTATACAATTTAATGTTTCAAGAAGGAATATTGCAGTTATATTATCAGGGCCTGGACTAGTGGATCTTTTTATATTTGAAAGGATATTTTTAATTTCAAAAAGATTAAATGGAGGAACTGGAGAGTCAAATTTTATGATTGGTGAGGTTGTTAAATCAAAAACAGAGCAAAAGTATTTGTTAAAAAGATCCGCTATCTCTTTATTAGATGATATAGTTTGCCCGTTTGAAATAATTGGGCCTAACTGGCCATTTCTCCCTTTTTACTGTTAATATATGAAAAAGGGGATTTGGAATTAGCTTTGGAATGTGCTAAATTAAACTTGAATTTAAATTTAGCTGTTTTAATAGATTTTTTAAATGTTTGCAACTGTTTAATTGAATTGGATTTTTTTTTAACTTCTTGAATAATCGTTCCTTGGTTTTCATTTGTTTACTACTACTTTTATTAAACCATAAAGGAATTTTACCTTTATTATTACATTTAGTTTTAGAAGGAATATAAGATTCTTCAAGTTGATGTATAGTATTTATCAGACATTCATATGCCTGATTTATATATTTGCCAATAAACATTTCTATCCAGTTGATTTTGTTTAAATCAGAATTTATGGGCCAGATATTCAAACAGTTGCACCCAGCGCAAAACCATAGCGCTGGAATAGTGCTAGAATAGCGCGAGGCTGCAATATTCAGAAGCCTTAATAGCGCCGGCGCTGTGTGATAGCACCAACGCTAAAAGTAAATGTATGCTGAGGCAGGAGTGAGGGGAGTGGCCATGAATGCCAGCTGCGCGGCATATTCAAATGTATAGCGCAGCGCTACAGGCATTAGCGCGACCTGTAGCGCAGCGCTAAACACCGCCGACAAAAAGCTGGCGGTAATGTGGCAGTGCCCCCCAGCATGATCCCCAAGCCCCACAGCCAGGGCATGTAATGAAATTACCTGGTGTTCTAGTGGCCCCCCCCCCAAGCACGATCCCCGACCCAGTAGCTGCCGTATTCAGTCAATATCCCTGGTGTTCTGGTGGCCCCCACCCCTCAAGCACGATCCCGACCTAGTAGCCGCTGTATCTATAGATATTCCCTGGTGTTCTAGTGGTCCCCCACCCCAAGACGATCCCTGACCCAGTAGCCGCCGTGTTCCGTCAATATCCTGGTGTTCTAGTGGCCCCCCACCCCCAAGCACGATCCCTGACCCAGTAGCGCCAGATTCAGTCAATATCCCTGGTGTTCTAGTGGCCCCCCACCCCCACGCACGATCCCGACCTAGTAGCCGCCGTATCTATAGATATTCCTGGTGTTCTAGTGGTCCCCCACCCCCAAGCACAATCCCGACCCAGTAGCCGCCGTATTCCGTCAATATCCCTGGTGTTCTAGTGGCCCCCACCCCCAAGCACGATCCCGACCCAGTAGCCGCCGTATTCAGTCAATATCCTGGTGTTCTAGTGGTCCCCACCCCAAGCATGATCCCGACCCAGTAGCCGCCGTGTTCCGTCAATATCCCTGGTGTTCTAGTGGCCCCCACCCCCAAGCACGCATCCCGACCCAGTAGCCGCCCGTATTCCGTCAATATCCCTGGTGTTCTAGTGGCTCCCCACCCCCAAGCACGATCCCGACCCAGTAGCCGCCGTATTCAGTCAATATCCTGGTGTTCTAGTGGCTCTCCCACCCCAAGCACGATCCCGACCTAGTAGCCGCCATATCTATAGATATTCCTGGTGTTCTAGTGGTCCCCCCCCCCAAACACGATCCCGACCCAGTAGCAGCCGTATTCCATCAATATCCCTGGTGTTCTAGTGGCCCCCACCCCCAAACACGATCCCCGACCCAGTAAGCCATGATTGATCAATATCCACAATTGTTCTAGTGGTCCCCCCCACCCCAAACACGATCCCCGACCCAGTAGCCGTATTCCGTCAATATCCCTGGTGTTCTAGTGACCCCCCACCCCAAAGCGATCCCAGACAGTGGCCGGCTGTATTCAGTCAATATCCTGGTGTTCTAGTGGCCCCCCATCCCCAAGCACGATCCCCAGTAGCGCTATTCAGTCAATATCCCTAGTGTTCTAGTGGCCCCCCACCCCCAAGCACGGTCTCCGATGCCAGCTAGTCCCAGAAAAGAGCAATACCTGGTGGTCTAGTGGTCCCCCCTGCCCCCGCCCCAGAAGTGCACCGCCCGTCCTCCCGGACTCAGTCTGAATCTGGCGCGGCGACCGGCTCAGCCCTCCTCTCACCACCATGGCGGCCGCTGACTGCTGTATCATGGAGTGCTAGTAGTGCTAGTAGGCGCTCATGCATACCACAGTCGGCGGTGAGAGGAGGGCTGAGTCGGTCGCCGGGCGCAGATCTAGACTGAGTCCGGGAGGACGGGCGTGTGCACTTGGGGCGGGCAGGGGGGACCACTAGACCACCAGGTATTGCTCTTTTGGGACTAGCTGGCATCGGGATCGTGGCTTGGGGTGTGGGGGCCACTAGAACACCAGGAAATTGACTAAATATGGCAGCTACTGGGTCGGGATCATGCTTGGGGTGGGGGGCTACCAGAACACCAGGGAAATTGACTAAATACGGCGGCCACTGGGTCGGGATCATGCTTGGGGGTGGGAATACTAGAACACCAGGGAAATTGACTAAACACGGCGGCTATTGGGTTGGGGATCATGCTTGGGGGTTGGGGGTCCACTAGAACACCAGGGACAAATAGGTGTTTTACATGGACCGGGGGCCGGGATTCGTGTTTGGGGGGGTGGGGGGACCAATGGACTACCAGGGAGTGGAGCCAACACAAGTGGGAACAGGGACCATGACAGCTGAGACGGGCTGCCTGGCCCAGCCTGTCTGCCCAGGTCCCTATATATTGGATTGCTGCGCTGCACAGCCCAGTGACCCTACAGCTGACATCTCCCCACCTTCAGCAGGTTTGCCTTATGCCTGCCCCATGCATACTTGTGTCCCCCCAGTGTGTTCCACCCACACCTGCTGTGGGCCGGCTCTGTTGATGTGGGGTGGGGGCATCATCCAGGGCATGTGTTGCCACAGGTGTGTGTGTGTGTGTGTGTGTGTGTGTGTGTGTGTACAGCTATCTATCTATATATATATGTATGTGTATATATATATATATGTATATATATATATGTATATATATATATATATATGCGTGTGTCTCTGTATCTATCTATATTTATAGATCGTTGCAGATCTACACACACACACACATATATATATATATATATATATATATATATATATATATATGTCTTCTGTTAGCACCCTTTGCAAACTGTGTGAGAGGCCTTTCGGCACCATGCAATTCTGCTTAAAGTTGGACCAGCATAACATTCTGTGGTGATTTGCATATGCAGCCCATGATGCTTTGCATTGTGGGGGCATGTGTGATTTTGTATTTTCTTAAAACTTGGCTTCCCAGCCAAATGCCCTTTGGGGTAACCCTTGCCTCAGTGTTTGCACACAGAGGTTCTTTGTCTTATACATATATATATATATATATATATATATAAGTACTGCTTGCAGTGCTGCATAGGTATGTTGTATGCACCACTAGTACCTGCCAGCAAACAGTTCCTGCTGCTTAATGCTTGGGATTCCATTCTGACCAACAGGGGACGCTGTGGGCATGCCTTGGCCTGCAGCGTCCAGCCTGTACTGCCATGCCTACCAACAGGTGGAGCTGTGTGCATTATGCAGCAGCACCAGGCAAACTGCATGGTAATGTATGCTAAGCAGCATATAATGAGATGCAAATGTGCCTGTTTGCCCATGGATTACCTAAGTAGGCTCATTTGCATGGGAGCTTTGAATATAGCTACCGTTTGCCCCGGGGCTAACCAGTTTGCACTGGGCTAATGTGTTAGCACTGTGCAATCAGGTTAGCCCCAGGCAAGCCTCACTTCAGCATAGCACAGTTTTGCAGTGTGTGGCTTATATTACTGTTTGCAGTCATACCTCTCAACTGTCCCTGATTTTGAGGTAAAATCAGGGACGTCCCTGAAAATCTTACTCTGTCCCTACTAAACATTGTGTTTCTGTGGCCAAACAGTGGGGGGCATACCTCTCAAGTGTCCCTCATTTTGCCCCTTAAAATTGCTCTGTCCCTTATCTGTCCTTCATGGAAAAGGTGCTGCCCACAGAGAGAATGTGCTGTATATTCAGATTTTAAAGCAGAAACTCTAAATATTCTGAAATACTAAATCCAAAATAAACCTTGTACAAGTAAACACTATGGTTTTCACAGTGTTCTGAACTTGTATCTCCATGTTTGAGGATGTGTCCCTCATTTTGAGTGTCTGTGTCCTTCATTGTCCCTCATTTTGAGTGTCCAAAAATGTCCATGTCCCTCATTTCAGTGACAAAAGGTTGAGAGGTATGAGTGGGGGTTGTAAGCATAAAATATTGTCAAACATTAATGTTACTGACATGTTCTTTCTTAATAAATGCATTCTACACTACACCACTTATCCTACCAGCCTCCTGAGTGCATATCACCAATATTTAGGATGTGTCCCTGATTTTAAACCTTTGTCCCTGATGTTTTAGCCTTATCCCTGCTTGATGAGGCAGGGGTTGAGAGGTGTATTAGCAGCTGTGAAATGTCTCTGTGCAATCACACACAATGTTCTCCACCTGCAACACTGGCTTGCTACAGAGTCTGATGAGCTGCAGTTGCAGGTTGCACTTCCTGTTGCTATATTCAGTGCTGTCTTATTCCGAGCTATTTTTGCCCTGCACTCCCAGACCAGTTTGCCCGGCTTCCTTAGACTGCTATATTCAGCAGGATTAGCACTGGGCTGTTTCCTTTCGAATATAGCTTGCTTTGTGCTCCGGGCTAAGTTTGCCCGCCAGGCAGTGCTAATTTAGCCCCCAGGGCAAAGTTTTGAATATCTGGCCCCATTTGTTCAAAATTGGCTTTATTATCCTTATACATAATGTTATTTGTATTTTTGAAAGTATGTAAAGGTATATTGAAAAAAAGTGAATTATGATCACTATTTCCAATAGGAGCCATGTTATTTATGTTTGAAACTTTAAAACCCTCGTTGGTGATAATTAAATCTAATATATTATTACCTCGAGTTGGCTGATTAACTAGTTGATCTAAACCTAAATTTGTGAGTGAGTTGAGAAATAAATTTTCATGATTTTCATTACTAGTACAAAGATTCCAGTTGATTACTGGAAAACTAAAGTCGCCTAAAATGAGAATATCATCCTTATATGCTATATCTGAAATTATGTTTAATAGATCAGAAGTATATTGAATGTCAGCTGAGGGAGGATGATAGCAAACCCCTAGTACAAATTTACAGTTTTCCCTTAATTGAATAGATAACCATATTGATTCAGTTTGGGTTTGAACTGTTAATTGGTGAGAGAGAATATCTTCCCAAACATGGAGACAGACACCTCCACCTTTTCGATCCTTTCTATCTTTATAATATAATTTGTATTTGGGGATATGTTTTGACCACGCTAATGAAGGGTCCCACCATGTCTCAGTGACGGCAATGATATCTATTTTAAGTAGAGTACATTTTAAAGTTAGTTCAGGCATTTTAAGAGTATTCAAGGATCTAGCATTGAAGGACAATATGTTACACATTTTCTCAATGTTAATGTTTTCTTTGTAGTTTAGAGAATAAGGAATTGACCTATTCTCCCCAAATTATTCAGTTTAAATGATTGTTAATTACAGAAATAAATGTTCTGCCTAATAGTGTACTTCCTCTTCGGCTCAGATGCAAGCCATCCCAACTAAAAAGAGAGTTCCTCCCACTGAAATTTTCCCAATGTGGGATGCAACAAATGTCTTGTTTAAGGCACCATTTTCTTAACCATTCATTAGTTTCCCTAATTAAATGGGTGATTTTGTCAGTAGCTCTGGGTACAGGAAGGATTTCGGAGAAGCATATAGTACATCCATGCTCAGTGAGTAAATTATATAAAACTACAAAATCCTTTCTTATTTCTAAAGGTCTGGATGGATTTAGGTCATTGGTGCCTATGGGTGTAATGACAAGTGGATTGTAACCTGCACTGGCAAGAATATCATTAGACATTTTAGTAATATATGATACTTTAGCCCCACTGAAGCAAGAACATGTTCTCAAAGCTTTGTCTGGATTGCAAATTGCCCTGTCTAAATGCTTAATAATATAATCGGCAAGAACTAATACTTGGCAAAGGTGACTCTGGGGACAAGGGCCAGAAATATCCGTAGCTGGAATTTGAGTCCCACATACTGTTGTACCTGGTATATCAGGGGTTAAATCCTCTTGTTCTAATGGACAGGAGGTGTACCTAAGTTTGGAGTTAATAGGTGATCTGCTAGGTTCCTTGGGGGTAGTTGGAGATCCAAATCAATAAGAACAGTTTCATGGGGTTTAGCTAAACTGTCTGGTGGTTGGCAAGTTGATGACTCAGATAAGATGTTATTAGTGTGATCACTGTCAGGCAGATTCAAAAGTACTGAATATTGATTGTAAATAGGTAAACAAAAATGTTCAGCTCTTCGTCCCTTTTTACATAACCTGTTTAATGATACAGTAGACCAGTCGTCATTTAGTTTATTGCTATCTGTATCATCCTCTCTACTTCTCTTTTTTTGCATACAGTTGTTTGCACTGGAGTCTTCACTAACAGTGTTAGATGTTGGTATATTACTAGAAAATGAAGTTGGGATAGATACATCTTTATTAAGTCCAAAATTGGGGGAAGGGGAAGTGGAATTTATATTTGGCGCGATAAGACTTAAAGGACTATGAAGTGTTTGAAAGCATTCACACATTTTAGTTTGACTCACTTCAAGCTGCTGAAGTCTAGTTGAAAATAATGAAATTTCTTCCAAAAACTGATTATTTTCTATACATTTAGTACAGGTAAACTCATTACTTGATTTAAAAGTTGTTTTTACCAGTTGGCACATACTGCATGATATGCACTTAATGCCTAAGTCACCATCTAAGGTCATTATGGTAGAGAAGACAGACATCAGACTAGTGCTATCTGAATTTTTTACAACAGGTATATGTGATTCCATTTTTACAATTTTAGATAATCTAACTAAGTACAGTAATTTAATGACACCACAACACAGTATTTACCGGGACTCGGTGGAACACACAATCTGAAGATAGTCCAAGGCGTATCAATCAATGTATTTTTTTAGTCCCCCACGATGCCAACCAGCAATCCGGCAAACACGTGCTAGACGCGTGTGTCTTTGCGTGCGATGACGCGCACTCATGCTCGCCCTGCTCGTTGCAGGGCTTGTTTAAATAGTTCTCCAAGATCCCAGATGTGAATCACGGGTTACGGGGCAGCTGTGAAAGTGTTACTGCAGTTCAACTGTTAAAATAAACAAAATTGATTTAAAACTACACAGCGTTTCAGCAGTGGTCCTATGCAAACCATATTGCCCTAGGGAGAGAGCCAAACTGCACAACCTGTGAGGCAAATATATCGGGACAAGGTTCCACGAGAATGTACCCCTGTTTACACAGAAGCACAACTCCTCTACCTACACGTTTACACTAACTGCAGGGCTCCACTAAACAATCATGCTAACCAGTACAACAGGTTCAATAAAGCAGTGTTTTATTTATAAAAAATTTACAGAGGTTGTAATATTGTGCAGCAATCAGCCAGCTATGATGGCCACTGCTATACTAAGAACTGCTCACCGCAGGGCTTGTTTAAATAGTGCTCCAAGATCCCGGATGTGAATCACGGGTTACAAGGCAGCTGTGAAACTGTTACTGCGGTTCAACTGTTAAAATAAACAAAATTAAATTAAAACTACACAGCGTTTCAGTGTCGGTCCTCTGCGAATCGAATTGCCCTAGGGAGAGAGCCAAACTGCACAGCCTGTGAGGCAGATATATAGGGACAAGGTTCCACGAGAATGTACCCCTGTTTACACAGAAGCACAACTCCTCTACCTGCACGTTCACTCTGACTGCAGAGCTCCACTACACAATCATGCTAACCAGTACAACAGGTTAAATAAAGCAATGTTTCATTTATAAAAAATTTACAGAGGTTGTAATATCGTGCAGCAATCATCCAGCTATGATGGTTCCTAAGCTATTCTTTTGAAGGCAGGTGACATACTCCCTTTTTGTCCGTTTTATTGAGCTCTTCCAGTTGTTTCGCAGGGCTTTATATGCCACATGGTCGGCCGGGAGAGAGGACTTCTTAAACCTCTTCCAGGCCTTGTCCTGGCTGATCATCAGGGCTTTTAGAGTTGGAGAGATCCACTTTTTGCAGCTGCCTTGTACTCTGAGCTTTTTTAGTGGGGCAAAGAGGTTGGCTGCTTTAATTAATGAGTTTTGGAAGTATTCTAGTGCCGCATCCAAGGAGGGGAAGAGCCTAATGGGTCTTCAGTCCAGGCTATGGAGGTAGTCATTGTATTGTGCCACCAAGAAATGTGAGTAATCTCAGGCGGTCAAAATTCTGGGTTGGACTATTGGCACGTTATTCCTCCAGATGCAGAATATTGGGGAGTGGTCACTCACAGCATCAGCCATGAGCCTAGCTTTCTGGATATTGTTGGGGTTTGTCACCAGAGCCCAGTCCAGGATGGTATGGTTCCCTGACTTATGGTTCAAACCTTAGTTTCTATTACTTCTGCTCGAAGAATTTCAGAGCTACAGGCGTTCATGTGTGAGCAGCCTTATTTGATTTTTCACAAAGACAATGTGCCTTTGCATACTAATCCTAAGTTTCTTCCTAAAGTGGTGTATGAGTTCCCTTTTAACCAATCCATCTATCTTCCTGTTTTATTATCTGGAGCATGCCAATCCAAGGGAAGCATTGCTCCATACTTTAGATGTGCATAGAATTCTGCATTACTATACTCATCATACGAAGGATTGTAGGAAGTTCAAACAGTTGTTTGTTTCTTTCACCCCTGGGAAAGATGACATCCCAGTTTCAAAACAGTGCTTGTCCAAGTGGTTGGCCGACTGTATCACTTATTGCTACAGGAAGTATGGCAAGGGTCTTCCTGGCATTGTTCGTGGTCATTCCACCAGAGGCACGGCCACTTCTGCCATTTTCAGGAATGTATCAGCTACATAGATCTGTGATGCTGCCATTTAGAGTACTGTCCAAACCTTTACCAAACGCTACAGTCTGGACATTGCCTCTAGGTGTAGGGCTAATTTTGGCCGAGCTGTTCTACAGGGCCTACTTTCTTAGACTCTTGGTTTCTTTCCACCCAGACTGCATTTCTTGATGTCAGAAACTGCTTGGGACTCATTTCATAGGTATGACCTGCTGCAAGAGATATTCCCAAAGTCAGATAGTATAGTTACATAAGAATTTACCGTAACAGTAGATCTGCAAGGGGAATCTCTTGCAGCAGGTCATACTGTCCCTACGTCCTTCACCCTGAGCCTGTGTGGCTCTCCTGTGTCTGCTTCTTCTCTGTAGCTCTTTTACACAGGAACCTTTGGTCCCTCCTCGGTTCCTCTGCAGGACTCTTCTGCTTATGGTCTCTGGTGGGAGAACTGAGGAGGGCACAGGGGCTGCCCACTATTATAGCATGTGGTGACGTCGGCACCTGACGTCAGGGTGGGCGGCCTCTTGGTAGACTGCTAGCTAGGAAAGTTTTTGTGTGGTCCTAGTGCCTGGCGGCTATAATTCCATAGGTGTGGCCTGCTGCAAAAGATGCCCTAGAAGATCTACTGTTAGGGTTAAGTTCTTACGTAACTGTACTTCTAGTCTCACTACAGTATAACCTCACTCATCTGAATGTGCTGGAGGGCAGTGCAATTATTTGGATAATTGGGGTTTCAGATAAGTGAGAGCACTTTACAATTAAGTCTGTTAAGCTGGGAGACACACCACCGTTTTGGATAACTGAGAGTTTTGGTTAATTGAGGTTTGGATAACTGTGGTTTTACTGTACTTCCTAGTACCCAAATGCACAAGGGACCTGAGGCCCATTCTGGACTTAAGAAAAAACTTATTTATTCAGTACAAGAAGTTCAGAATGATCACTCTACAAGGCCTGTTATCACTACTGCAAGTAGGGGACTAGATATGTTCCCTAGGCATGCAGGATGCTTACCTGCATATCGAGATCTGTCCCTCTCACATGAAGTAACTCAGGTTTCTCTTCCAGGAGGAACATTACCAGTTTAGGGTATTGCCCTTTGGTTTATCATCTGTGCCATGGGTCTTTACCAAATGCATAGCCGTAGTGGCAGCAGCCTTCAGGAGGGAGGGACTATATATATATTCCCCTATGTGGATGACTGGCTGCTCAAGGCTCATTCCAAAGAGCAGCTTTACCAGACTCTAGCATGCACCAGGCAGTTGTTTGTTGCCTAGGAGTCATGGTCCGTGTGCCCAAATCAGTCCTGACCCCTTGTCAGTGCCTGCAGTACATAGAGGCAGTAATGGACGAAGCACAAGGCTTAGCCTTCCTGCCCCAGGACAAGGCTGAAAGCCTGATTGCACAGGCCCAGAGAGTATACAATAACAAGTATGTCACAGCCAGGACATTCCTGAGATTGTTGGGCCTGATGGCAGTAGCCACTTTTACGGTACCACTGGCCAGACGGCATATGAGGATTCCTCAATGGACATTAAGAGTCCGGTGGGATCAGCACACCAACGTTCTAGTAGTTTTAGTAACACCTCCTATCCAAAAGATGCTTCAGTTTTAGATGGAGCCCGACCATTTGCTAAAAGGGGTTCCTTTCATGATCTCCCCTCCCCTCACCAGATCCTTCTGACGGATGACTCGGGGACGGGCAGGGGGCACATCAGGAGCTCCATCAGACACAGGGAACATGAACGAAAGTGGAGAGTATCCTCCACATAAACGTCCCAGAAATGCAAGCTGTTCTGTATGGTCTACAAGTCTTCCTGACCCATCTATGCCTGGGACATCTGCTGGTGCAAACAGACGACATCAGCGTGGTGCACTACATAAACAAGCAAGGGGAAACTCTCTCCTACCCCCTATGCAGGGAAGTGATGAGGGTTTGGTAGTAGGCTCTAGAGCACAGTCTAGAACTGTTGGCAGTTTATATTTCAGGTGTCCAAAATGTCTTGGCAGACAGGCTAAGCAAGTTGCAGTCCAGAATGCTCAAGTGGGAACTGCTGACCTCAATAGCAGAACAACTGTTTGACAGGTAGGGTCATCCAGAGGTTTTTTTTTGCATCCCCACACAATGCAAAACTCACTTTTTTGCTCGTTCATTCCAAGGCTTGGAGTTTTCTGGCTAGATGCATTGTCCCTCTCTTGGAAGGGAAGGGAAGGTTCCTTTATACCTTTCCTCCCTTCCCTCTAATCCAGAGGGTGTTAATCAAGCTCCAAATGGGAGGAGCAACTGTGATACTCGCTGCTACCCTTTGGCCTCATCAAATCTGGTTCCCCTTACTGCAGCAGCTGACAATGGAACCACCAGTACCTCTGCCCCTGCTGTCACAGTAACAGGGAACTTTGGTCCATCTGGACCTCAAGTCACTCCATCTCCATGCATGGCTCCTGAAGACATAGCCATTGCTCGGTTTTAGGTGTCTCAAAAGGTGACTGATGTTCTGGTGGCTGCCAGAAAACCTCATACCAGAGCCACCTATTCCATGAAATGGAAGCAGTTTGCTTTGTGAGCCGCTTCCCATCAACTGGATCCTTCTGCATAGAAACATAGACTTTGACAGCAGATAAGGACTGCTTGGCCCACCTAGTCTGCCCATTTCCCTACCTAGAGGATAAGCTGCAGATCCTATTTAACCAACAGCTTATTTCTTCCTACCCCCTCCACAAAAATTGCCTTATGCCTGTCCCATGCATTCTTGAATTCTCCCACAGATTTAGACCCCACAACCTCCTCAGGAAGTCTGTTCCATGTGTCCACCACCCTCTCTGTGAAAAAATACTTCCTCACATTGCCTCTGAGTCATCCTCCCTCTATCTTCAAATTGTGTCCCCTTGTTCCTGCACATCTCTTTTTCTGAAAGATGCTACCCTCTTGGACTTTGTTGATTCCACTGAGGTACTTAAAAGTTTCTATCATGTCCCCCCTCCCTCCTTTCCTCAAGGGTATACTGTACATATTAAGCTCCTTTAGCCTCTCCTCATATGGCTTCTCTTGCAGACCCTGCACCATTTTAGTTGCCCTCCTCTGAACTGCCTCCATCCTATCTATGGCCTTGCGGAGATGGGGTCTCCAGAACTGGACGCAGTACTCCAGATGGGGTCTCACCAACTGTCTGTACAGGGGGATAATGACTTCCTGTTTTCTGCTGGTGATGCCTCTCCCTATACATTCCAGTATCCCCCCAGCCCTCCCTATCACCTTCTCACATTGCTTGCCAACCTTAAGGTCATCTGATATGATTACCCCCTGGTCCCTTTCCATTTTTGTTGTTACTACCGCTCCCCCATTGTGTAATCTTCCCCTGGGTTTTTGTTTCCCAGGTGCATTACTTTGCACTTCTTTGCATTGAATCCAAGCTACCATACTTCTGACCATTCCTCCAACCTTGCCAAGTCCCTTCTCATCCTTTCCAGCCTCCTTGTGTATCAACCCTGTTGCAGATCTTTGTGTCATCTGCAAAGAGGCATATTTTTCCTTCCAGTCCTTCTGCAATGTCACTTATAAAGACATTAAAAAGGACTGGACTCAGTACTGAACCCTGAGGTACCCCACTAGTAACCCCTCTTTCTTCAGAGTGGACTCCATTTACAATTACCTTCTGTGTCCTGTTGTTCAGTCAATGTTTTACTCAGGATACCACCCTGGGACCCACTCCCAGGCTGGTTAATTTGACTACTAATCTTTTGTGTGGAACTGTGTCAAAGGCCTTGCTAAAGTCTAGATAGGCCATGTCCACAGCCCCTCCCTGGTCTACTACTTTGGTCACCCAGTCAAAGAAATCAATTAGATTCGTCTGACATGTCTGGTAAAAAAGGTTCTGTAGTATTTGCTGTCCTTATCAGATGCAGGATTGCAATACTCTTCTAGTAAAGTGCACTTGGCTGCCATTTCAGCGTTCCATGTGCCTATTGATAGTCCAATCGTTGCTCAGCTGGATGTGGCCATACATCTTTGAGAGGCATTCTGCATTTAAAGCTTCCTATCTGCAACCCAGTCCCAGCTTGGGATCAGAATTTTGTGTTAGAAAAGCTTACTTTGGCTCCTTTTGAGCCAGCTGCGACTTGTGGCCTGTACTTTCTGTCATGGCACACGTTATTTTTAGTTGCTATTACTTCTACTCAAAGAATTTCCGAGCTTTAGGCTCTAATGTGCAGTGTCTGATTGTTTCACCCTGCCACCCCCACCACCACCCTTGGTGAGCTTCCCCTTAAATAGTCACTGTCACGTGACTCTCGAAAACCTATCAGCCCACTTCTCCACCTGCAGCTTATCAGCTGCGACCACCAGAGGGCCCTAAACCAAAACTATACCCCAACTACTTTCCCTAGCAAGCATGCTGCTGCTACCTATCTCATTTATTTTCTTCCTACTAGCAAGTGATTCCCCCTTGCCACAAGCTACTCCTTCATGCACTATGCAGCCATCACCTATGTTCCCATATCTAACCCCTCAACCACACTCCACTTCCTATGCACACACTTTTCAGCCATACAAGACAAATGTCCACTACAGCAACATTAGTCCTTCGTTACTTCCTCCTTCGTTTCGCATGGGTCAGTTCGTTCTACACTCAACCTCCTATCGACCCCCCACTGCCCATACCTCTCGGCCACCTCATCCTGCCTAACCCGCCTGGGTTAGTATAAACACCTCTCACCATTCTCCTATCTCTGTCAGGGGACATAGAGCCAAACCCTGGCCCAAATCCCCAGTTTCAACGCCCACTCCCCCTTCTCTTTCCCAAAAGGCCTCAGCATCATCCATCTAAACACCTGCAGCCTTCTCTCTAAACTCTCCCTACTGCAACCGCTTACCTTAACACTGCGCCCAGATATCTTAGTGATATCCGAAACCTGGCTAAAACAGCACCACATGAATTCAGAAGTATCCCTACCAGGGTATACAATAATCAGGCACGACCGCCAAGGCAAAAAGAGAGGTGGAGGCACAGCAATGTACATCGCAAACAGTCACCAGTTCTCCGTAGTGGACATCCCCATGACCCCAGGAAACATTGACTCACTGCTCATCAACATCTCTCTCCCCTGCTCCAACCCCATCTATGTGGCTGGCTCATACTGCCCCCCTGCACTCCCCCTGAGGACATCCTTTCCCAACTGAGCAACCTACAGTCTCTAGCGGCTGGGGGTGAGCTCCACGTCACCGGCGACTTTAACATAAACTGGCTCAGCACAGATAAAACCCACCTAAAAACCAGAATAAAGGCCCAAAATCTCTCCCAGCTCATTGTTGCTCCCACCTGGCTAAACCACAAAACCCAAAACCACACCTTGCTGGACTGGGCTGTCACCTCTCATCCCCATAGGATAATAAGTGCGGGCCTCCTGCCAGACTCCATAAGCGACCATCATATGATTTTCATGGTCAGAAAGATACACAGCCCCCCTGCCCCACCCCCAAAGACACTAATCACCAGGTCATATAACTCCCTTAACTTATCCTCCCTCCTGTCAGACCTAAGACTGATAAACTGGTCTTTCATCTCAGTGGCACCCTCCATAGACATAGCCCTCAAGGCTTTCAAAACAAATTTCCTAAAAGTTTGGGACAAACATGCCCCATTATGCAAAAAAAGAGTCCGAGGAGCGCATCTACGCTGGATCTCAGCCGATATAATTAGTAAATGCCATGCCAGAGACCGTGCCTGGAAAGCCTACAAAAAGCTGGGCATTCAGGATTCCCTCGTTACTTACAGATCCCTTCGTAACGCATGTACAACCAGCATTCACCAAGCGAAAAAAAAAAATACTTCCTATTGGCATTCAATAAAAACATAAATCATCCAACCGATTTTTGGAAATCTTTGAAATCCCTGCTCTTCCCCCCACCCAACCTGCAACCCCGACACTACTGATACAGGATTCCCTCGTCTCCGACCCAATCCTAGTAGCTGCAGCTTTTAATACTCATTTCGCCAACTGCGCCGATAAGCTCCGCTCCTCCTCCCACACACACTCACGTGTTCCCTCCCACCGCACCTGCACCCTCAAACTGCCTCTACAACCACACCGTTCTCCTTCCACACCGTATCCCAAGCAGATGTCTTTCGTTCCCTACGGGCGCTAAACCAAAACAAAGGGAAATGCCCCACATCAATGGACGCAAAGATGCTTTACCTCTCTGCTCCAGCCATAGCCACCCCACTAGCCGACCTCTTCAATCTATCCTTTGACTGGGCAAGATTCCAACACCCTGGAAGCTGGCCACCGTTATTCCCCTGCCAAAAGAAGGTGACCTTTCCTCTACTGGAAACCTCCGATGCATCTCCCTTCTTCCTATCCTGGCTAAACTACAGGAAAGGCTGGTCCTGTCCCAACTTTCTCCGTACCTAGCCGCCTCCTTTTTTACCCCTTTCCAATCGGGCTTCCGAAAATCCCACTCTACCACCACCTCCCTACTTCGAGTCACAGACGACATCCTCACGAGTATGGACAAAGGACACATCACATCAGCAATTTTCATTGACCTAGCCAAAGCCTTTGACACCGTCTCCCACTCCCTACTCCTCTCCAAACTCACTTATGCAGGGCTCACCACTCAGGCCACAAACTGGTTCCATGACTACTTAGTAGGCAGGAAACAAGTAGTCAAAATATCCTCCCACACCTCTCCCCCACTGCCTGTCCCTGCAGGAGTACCCCAAGGCTCAGTCCTGGGCCCATTACTCTTCTCTGTCTTTTTAAACGATCTCCCAGCAGCATGCTCCTACTCCATTCAGATGTACGCAGATGGCACTGTCCTATACACATCCGGCCCCACAACACTCAGTGTAGCTCCTACTCCTCCATCCAGATGTACGCAGATGGCACTGTCCTATACACATCCGGCCCCACAGCACTCAGTGTAGCTCCTACTCCTCCATTCAGATGTACGCAGATGACACTGTCCTATACACATCCGGCCCCACAACACTCAGTGTAGCTCCTACTCCTCCATTCAGATGTACGCAGATGGCACTGTCCTATACACATCCGGCCCCACAACACTCAGTGTAGCTCCTACTCCATCCAGATGTACGCAGATGGCACTGTCCTATACACATCCGGCCCCACAACACTCAGTGTAGCTCCTACTCCTCCATCCAGATGTACGCAGATGGCACTGTCCTATACACATCCGGCCCCACAACACTCAGTGTAGCTCCTACTCCTCCATTCAGATGTACGCAGATGGCACTGTCCTATACACATCCGCCCCACAACACTCAGGCTCCCTCCATCCAGATGTACGCAGATGGCACTGTCCTATACACATCCGCCCCACAACACTCAGTGTAGCTCCTACTCCTCCATCCAGATGTACGCAGATGGCACTGTCCTATACACATCCGGCCCCACAACACTCAGTGTAGCTCCTACTCCTCCATTCAGATGTACGCAGATGGCACTGTCCTATACACATCCGGCCCCACAACACTCAGTGTAGCTCCTACTCCTCCATCCAGATGTACGCAGATGGCACTGTCCTATACACATCCGGCCCCACAACACTCAGTGTAGCTCCTACTCCTCCATCCAGATGTACGCAGATGGCACTGTCCTATACACATCCGGCCCCACAACACTCAGTGTAGCTCCTACTCCTCCATCCAGATGTACGCAGATGGCACTGTCCTATAGACATCCGGCCCCACAACTCTCAGTGTAGCTCCTACTCCTCCATCCAGATGTACGCAGATGGCACTGTCCTATACACATCCGGCCCCACAACACTCAGTGTAGCTCCTACTCCTCCATCCAGATGTACGCAGATGGCACTGTCCTATACACATCCGGCCCCACAACACTCAGTGTAGCTCCTACTCCTCCACTCAGATGTACGCAGATGGCACTGTCCTATACACATCCGGCCCCACAACACTCAGTGTAGCTCCTACTCCTCCATTCAGATGTACGCAGATGACACTGTCCTATACACATCCGGCCCCACAGCACTCAGTGTAGCTCCTACTCCTCCATTCAGATGTACGCAGATGACACTGTCCTATACACATCCGGCCCCACAGCACTCAGTGTAGCTCCTACTCCTCCTCTCAGATGTACGCTGATGGCACTGTCCTATACACATCCGGCCCCACAACACTCAGTGTAGCTCCTACTCCTCCATTCAGATGTACGCAGATGGCACTGTCCTATACACATCCGGCCCCACAACAACCAGTGTAGCTCCTACTCCTCCACTCAGATGTACGCAGATGGCACTGTCCTATACACATCCGGCCCCACAACAACCAGTGTAGCTCCTACTCCTCCACTCAGATGTACGCAGATGGCACTGTCCTATACACATCCGGCCCCACAACAACCAGTGTAGCTCCTACTCCTCCACTCAGATGTACGCAGATGGCACTGTCCTATACAATCCGGCCCACAACAACCAGTGTAGCTCCTACTCCTCCACTCAGATGTACGCAGATGGCACTGTCCTATACACATCTGGCCCCACAACACTCAGTGTAGCTCCCACTCCTCCATTCAGATGTACGCAGATGACACTGTCCTGTACACATCTGGTCCCACAGCACTCAGTGTAGCTCCCACTCCTCCACTCAGATGTACGCAGATGACACTGTCCTATACACATCCGGCCCCACAACAACCAGTGTAGCTCCTACTCCTCCATTCAGATGTACGCAGATGGCACTGTCCTATACACATCTGGTCCCACAGCACTCAGTGTAGCTCCTACTCCTCCATTCAGATGTACGCAGATGGCACTGTCCTATACACATCCGGCCCCACAACACTCAGTGTAGCTCCTACTCCTCCATTCAGATGTATGCAGATGGCACTGTCCTATACACATCTGGTCCCCTCAGCAATCAGTGTAGCCACCCATCTCCAAGAGGATTTTAATGCCATCCAGACCTGGTTTAGGTCCAACCAGCTGTTTCTACACCCCAAAAAAAACTGTATCCCTAACTTTCAGCACTCCACAAAGACTATCCCGTCAAACCCGCAGCACCTCCTTCAAAACCCTGGACGGTACTCCCTTGGAAAATTGCACTAGTATCAGATACCTGGGAGTATGGCTAGATCAGCTCCTAGATTTCTCAGCCCACATCTCCTCCCTACACAAGCAGCTGCTCCCTAAACTTGGCGCATTGCACCGCAACAAAAGCTGCCTCCGCACACAGACAAGACATGCTATAGTGCAAAAAATGATCCTTCCTGTCCTTGACTACGGTGACATAGTTTACTCCATCACCCCCGGGTCCACCCTGGCTAGCCTTGACACCCTATTCCACTCCTTCTGCCGCCTCATCCTTGGCTGCCCCCAATCAACACACCACTGCGACCTTTATAACTCATTAGCCCTACCATCCCTTCATGACCGCAGACAAATCAACTGCGCCAGATTCGCCGCCAAATATTGGTCCCACTCCCTTCCCCCTTACCTGACCTCTGTCCTCTCCCCAACAATCGTCACCTGTTTACTCCCTTAGAAGCTCAGACCCTAAACTGTTCCATGTCCCGTTCATGCGCACAACCAAAAGCCAGGCTGCTTTTAACTACCGCATCCCCCTGTCCTGGAACGCCCTACCTGCCGCCATCAGGCACGCACCAAACACCCACCTACGTAACCAGTTACTCAGGACACATTTCACCTCCAGCTGCTCCTGTTCTAATTAAGAATGTTACCAAGTATCTCTCTGCTGTAAATCTAAAACGTCTTGTACAGTACCCTACCCCCAAGTTATTATACTGTATATGCCAATTGTATTGTAAAATACCCTTGTCTGTATTTCTTTCACCCTAAATGTACGTTTATGCACTTGCTATCTCTGTACTGTATAAGCAATTCCAATTTTATGTATGTGGGTGTCAGCCCCCAGGTCGCATCTGGAATCGAGCATGTTGCTCAGTATGCTTTCCTGGTAAAACTCGTAAATAAATAAATAAATAATGTGCAAGCCTGCTTGTTTGATTTTTTTTTTTACAAAGACAAGGGTGTCTTTGTGTATCAGTCCTATGTTTTTGCCAAAGGCGGTGTCTGAGTTGACTTTGAATCAGACCATCCACTTGCCAGTTTATTTTCCTGAGCATGCCAATCCAGGGGAAGCATTGCTCCATACTCTAGACGTACACAGAATACTCTGGTACTGTATACACCATATGAAGGTGGACTGCAGGAAGCCCTTGCAGCTATTTTTTTCATTCGCCCCTGGGAAGGAGTGCACTCCTGTTTCTAAGCAGTGCCTGTCCAGATAATTGGCTAACTGTATTACTTTCTGTTTGCAGGAAGTACAGTAAGGAACTTCCTGGGGTTGTGTGTTGCCATTCAACTAGAGGCATGGCAACTTTTGTTGTCTGTTTCAAAAATATGTCTGCTGCTGAGATTTGTGCAGCTGCCACCTGGAGTACTGTCCACACCTTCACTAACATTACAGTCTGGACATTGCCTCAAGGAAAAGGGGAGGCTTTGGCCTAGATGTACTTCAAGGCCTGTTTTTTTAGACCTGTAGGCTCCAGCCCCCCAGACTGTTTCTCTGTCAGTACTGCTTAGTGCTCATTCCATAGGTGTGGCCTGAGGAAAGAGAGATCCTTGAAGAAGATAGAACAGTTACACACTCATCGTAACAGTAGATCTTCGAGAGAATCTCTTTCCTCAGGCCATGCTGTCCCACCCTCCATCCCTCTCAGATACAGAGTTCTCCAACTTCTCTTTCTCCAGGACGGTCTGCTTGCTATTTCAGTATCGCCTGGTAGCTGGAACCATAAGCTCTCTCCTGGTTCCCCTAGAGGTAGGTCCTTTGAGCATGATCTCTAGCAGGGAACTGAGGAGGGAAGGGGCCACCCATGTTTATATAGGAAGGGCTGATGTAGTACATCATCGTGGATTACCCCTAGCGGACTGCTTGCAAAAAGTTTCCATGTAGTCCTAGTGCCTGGTGGCAATAGTTCCATAGGTGTGGCCTGCTGAAAGAAATTCTCTCAAAGATCTGCTGTTACGGTGAGTATGTAACTGTTCTATCTTTCAGACGATCTTCTCCATAGAGTCCCACTTATACACCTTCCCCACCATCCCCTTCTTTCAATAAGCCAGGGCTACTGTCTGGGAGCTCACCCTGAAAAGGAGGCAGCTTTTCCCCCATTTTGTTTCACTTTTCTTTCAAAGAGCCTCTAGGTTCCTAGGCCCACAAAAAGAAAATAGGATTTTTCTCCTGTTACTTTCCTGTTGCCCTACCTCCTCTGCCCACGGTACATATCTTTTTCCCTGTTAGGTATATTCGTGTTAGTTGTTATATGCAACAGTTCTTTGTGTAGGTGTACTTCTGGTCTGGCAGCTTAATTCCACCTGATTGTGTCTCTGTTTATGTGGACGACTCCATGGACTTTTGTTTGCCCCCAAACTAAGGGCTGGATTTGCCAGTGCTAGGGCACTTCATTTCTGTATTTGCTGCATTTGGGTATATGTCTACCTAGAACAGCTTTATCATTTGTTTTTGCAGATGGGAGGTCTAACATTCCTCGCAGGACACAAGTTTCTCAAACTGTTATGCTGATTCTGTGACTCCCAGAAGCACCTCACTCTTTCTCTAATGTACAACCTGGTGCTGCACAATTATATTTTCATACACAAGGATGCAGTATGCAAATATATGAAATCGAGGCAAGCAGAAGAGAGAAAGAAATAAGAGCCTTAGCTGAGATTTGAACACATGCCGCCCAGAATATCATTCGATTGCACTACCAGCTGTGCCATTTCTTTCTTTTTTCTGTTTGTTTGGGTTCCATATATGTGCACACTGCACCCTTGTGAATGTAAATATAATTATCTGTACAGCACCAAGTTATACATTAGAGAATGAGTAAGGTACTTCTGGGAGTCTCTGGTTTCCAGTTGCCTTGGTGACACAGCTGGTAGTACAACTGGAATGGTATTCCTGGTGGCTTGGGTTCAAATCCCAGCTAAGGCACTTATTTCATTCTGTCTTCTGTTTGGGTTCCATATATGTTCACACCGCACCTTTGTGTATGAAAATATAATTATCTGTGCAGCACCAGGTTGTGCATTAGAGAAAGAGTAAGGTGCATTTGGGAGTCACAGATTTCTAGTTGCCTTGGTGGCACAGCTGGTAGTGCAACTGGAATAGGTTCATAGGTACTTCAGAGCATAGAAGACATGCATCCATATAGCTCACTGATTTATTAACAATACCCGCTAATACCTTTACTAATCAAGTAAGAATCCAACCTATTCTTAAAGGTATTCAGAGTAGGACTTAACACTACTTCATTTGGTAGTGAATTCCAAATTCCTGTTATTCTTATGGTAAACCAATTTCTCCTTTTTTGGTGTTATATTTATCTTTATACAGTTGGTAGGTATGTGACCTAGTATCGTAACTTTGTTTTTTAATATTTATATCCAGTTGTTCCCGTAGTTGCTCATCACTGAGTGCTCTATATATTTGACACATGCCCCCGCATAGTCTACGGTACTCCAAGGAAAATAATCCAAGTTTTTCTGGTCTCTGATCATATTCCAAACCCTGAACCTCCTTCATGCCTTTTGTTGCCCTTCTCTGCACCCTCTCCAGGGCAGCCACGTCCTTCCTATAGCCTGGTGACCAGAACTGGGCACAATACTCTACATGGGGACGCACCAGTGAGGTGTACAGTGGCACAACACTGCCGCTTCTTATGGCTTGTGATGTGTTTACGTATACAGCGTTGAATACCGCTTGCCTTCGTTATCGTCTGGAAGTATTGTTGACCAAATTTTAATTCATTATCTACTATTACTCCAAAATCCTTTTCTTCCTGTATGATCCTTAATTCCTTATTGGCTAGTTTATATTTAAAATGTAAGTTGTTCCTGCCCAGGTGCATAACAACACACTTTTCTATATTAAATGATGAGCCCTTATTGTTCGCCCAATCTTCCAATTCTATAAGTGCTGTCTGCAACATAGTGGCTTCATTTATGTTGTTGACTGAGTATCCCAGCCGTGTGTCATCCGCAAACTTTGCTAGCCATACTTCATTACTTATATTCATATTAGAAATATATAAATTAAAAAGGCATGGTCCCAACACCGAACCCTGTGGAATAGATTCAAATCCCAGCTAAGGCACTAATTTCTTTCTCTGTTGTGTTTGTTTGGATTCCACTGAAACTGTAGGTACTGCTGAAACACAGAGCAGAGACCCCTCCGAGATCTTACAGCCAGCAAAGCTCTGTCTGCCTGTTAAACTTTTTTTTCTTCTCCCCACTTTCCCATTTGCAAGTTATACATCTTTACCACTTGAGGGCACTGTTCCGAAGCATGCACTACTCAAAGGACAAGAATCTTTATATCTTTCTGACATATCACCTGACTTTAAATTTTACAGGCTATCAATAAGAAATTGTCCTGCTCTTGCCTACTTCATTTTTACTGCCTCAGCTCCACCCTAACTAGGTTCTACTTATGGCTTCTACTCTACCTTATCGAGACCTGTCACGTAACTAGGCATAGATTCATAGATTGATACAAGTTCAGAAGGCACATGCCCATTTATGAACTCGCCACCAGCTAAATTAACAGTGGAAGGAAAATTTCTTGTCATCCATATATTTATCAAGGCTTCTCTTAAATTGTTCTGTGTTTTCGCTGTTTATAATATTACTAGACAACGTATTCCAGATTGGAAGAATTCTCTGTGTAAAAAATCTAGATCGTTTATTGGTTTTACGTAAGGATAATTTTAGTTTTGAATTGTGGGATCTAGTGGGATTACTTATTGAAAATTTTTCCAATCCTATTGTGTTTAACAAGTAATCGTTATTGTATGCATTGTAAGTATAGATTAAGTCACCTCTTAGTATTCTGTACTTCAAAGAGTAAAGCTCTAAATATTTTAATCTAGAACCATAATCAAGTTTGGACATATTAACAATCCTTTTAGTTATTCTTCGTTGAACTCTTTCTGTCATGTTTAAATAGCAAATGGAAGTTGGAGCACAAAATGAAACACAGTAGTCCAAATGTGGACGAACCAGGCTTGTGTATAGGGGCAAGATGACAGATAATTCCCTACTTTTGATATGTCTCAATATACAACCTATAATCTTGTGACATTTTTTAACAGTTTTATTGGTATGGGTGTTAAATTTTAAGTTATCAGTTATAGTTATACCTAAATCTCTTTCCTCTGTTGTGATTGTTAATTTTACATTTTGAATAAAATATGGGCGTCTCTTATTATTGTTCCCATATGCATTACCTTACACTTTGCTGGGTTAAATTTCATGTTATTGTTTACTGCCCATGATGTTAATTTATTTAAATTATCTTGGAGAGTGTTTGCAGATGCAGTAGTGTTCACAATACAGCCCAATTTGCAATCATCTGCATATTTATTAATCCAAACTTATTTTGTTGTTTGCATACTTGCTATCAGTATATTAAAAAGTAAAGGCCCAAGAACAGATCCTTGCGGTACTCCACTGGTCACAGGGCTCCAGTTGGATTTATGCCCTTGTACAACCGCCGTTTGATGTCTGTTGTATAACCATGCTGCTATCCACTTAATTAAGTACATATCTAAATTTATATTATGAAGTTGTTGGATCAAAATTTTATGGGAAACAGTGTTGAATGCTTTTTCAAAATCCAAGAATATGATGTCCACTGGAAGGCCCTTATCTAGGGCGTCACTAACGGGTTGGAAAAAACTAATAAGGTTTGTTTGACATGACCCACCAGTAGTAAAGCCATGCTGGGAAATGTCAATACAATTGGAAATTTTAAGATGATTGGAAATTTTAACATGTATTAACCATTCAATAATTTTACTGATAAGTGATGTAAGGCTGATCAGCCTATAATTAGATATTAACTGTTTATTACCTCCCTTATGTATAGGGGTTATATTTGCTTCTCTCCAAGACTGATGAACTTTCCCATTATTTACAGACATATTGAACAAATAGGTAAATGGTCCAGCAAGTTCCTTTGATACCTCTTTTAAGAACTTGGGGTGAATACTGTCAGGGCATGGAGATGAATTGCATTTGATTTTGTTAATGGCCTCTAATGTGTCTCGTTCAAGAAAGAATAATTTAATATTTGATGATTGTAATGTATCTTGATGAGTAAAATCCATTGAATTAAATATGCTTGTAAAATAATGATTAAATTTAGTAGCCATTTCTTTTTCGTTAGTTATTAATTCATCATTTACCTTTAGTGGTCCAATTCCTGTACATGTTTGTTTTAATGAACCTATATAGTTATAAAACTGTTTTTATTGTCTTTAATGTCTTTGGCTAAATTTATTTCCATTTTTTGTTTTGATTTTTTAATTATTTATTTAGTTTTTTTGGGGGCAAGTATCTTAAATTTGCCCCAATCGGAAGCCTTTTTAGTCTTACTGAGTACTTCCTTCCTGAGGCATCTAAACATAGAAACATAGAATTTGATGGCAGATAAGGACCACTTGGCCCACCTAGTCTGCCCATTTCCCTACCTGATGGATAAGCTGCAGATTCTAGTTAAACAACAGTTTACTTCCTCCTACCTGCTATTAAAAAAGCCACAGTGTTCTTCCTAGCCTGCCTATTCTGTTCCCTGTGGTCCCTGGACTTCACTACTGTCTATCTCCCACCGTATATAGGCCCTCTGGAGATGCACCACACTGATGACTATTCTTACTCCAATCCTATAGCCTCCTGGCAAGCAAACGTGTGTCCCCTCTGGTGCTTCCCACCAAATTCTATGAAAATTATGTTTAGACTGCTCAAATGCTTGCGATACCATCCTCATAAAATACCTTACAGGAGGACTTGGCTTTGCCACCTCCTCTGGTTTTCCGCCTCTTTATCCTCCTTGCTGGAGATGTTGAACTGAACCTACCTCACAACAGACCTTTAACACTCCCTCCTGGTCCGCTCTTAAGGGTCTTAAAATTGCCCACCTCAATGTTCATAGTCTCATCCACAATCATGCTGAACTGACTGCCTTGGTTGACCACTATAACCCTGATATTCTGTGTCTCATGGAAACGTGGTTGAAACCTGCCACCCCTGACTCAACCCTCGCGATCCCCAATTTTAGCCGCCTGCGCCATGATTGCTTGGGTAAAAAGCATGGGGGTGGTATTTTGATATACTACAAAAGTCACCTTAACATATCCCTAATCCAGTATGACTTGGCTCCCTCCTCTGCCTCCTGTGAATTCCTTCATGGGATCATCCTACTAGGAAATGCCAAATAAATTCACATCATCTGCGCATACAACCCTCCAAAGCAGGGTATCAAGAGGCTGTCCTATCTGCTTGATAGCATCAGCCCTAAAATCACCTCAGATGAGGTACTTATATGTGGTGACTTCAATCTAAACTGGTCTGGTGACAATGTCAAGCAGTATGAACCACTGTTGGAGGCCCTGGGCCTTACTCAGCTCATAAGTGAGCCCACACGAAACCACCCCAGTGGGAGTCAAGGAACACTCCTCGATTGGATTCTGACAAACAGGCGTGATAGGATCTCAGCATCTGGAGTCCTTCCTGACTCCATATCTGACCATTACCCCATCTACTGCGTTTGGAGAGTCTCCTCTCCCAAAGTGCCCTATAAAATTATACAAGTGAGAGACTGCTCCCATTTTAACTCTGCTCTCTTTCTTCAACATCTTGCAACCACAGATTGAGCCACAGTACTCTCTGTCACAGATGTCACAAGTGCTCTTGACAAGTTTCTAAACATCCTCCCCTCTCTGCAGGATAAGTATGCACCTCACGTCAGAAAGAGAGTTAGAGGCACTATCACTAAATGGTTGCATGGGGACTTGCTCTCCCTCATGAAAGCCCACAATAAACACTGGGGTAAATTTAAAGTCTCTAAGGAATTTTCTGACTACCATGAATACCGGCAGCCCCACAACATCTGCAAAAAAGCCATATGTAACACCAAGAGTGAGTACTGCAAGGCTGCCCTCTTATCCTCTGCTAGGGACCCATGATACTTCTGGTGCACTATTAAAACTGTAGTTGGGGGTTATAGCCAGTGTGATAATGCTACTGCCTATCGCCAGTGCCTTTAACAAGAAGTTCTATGATCTCTCAGTATTCACCTCCCTGTTTACTACTGACAATGACGAGTCATCTACCTCTAACCATTCCTCCCCTCCAGAATTTTTGTCTCACCCACCTTTCTATCTGAAAACAGTCTTAGTGAGGGAAACCTACAAGCTTCTCGCTGGCCTTTCTCCTCATGTGAGTGCTGGTCACGATGACCTTGAACCAAAACTCCTAAAGATTGGTGCCCTTTTGGTTGTGCACCCAATCTCCCATATTCTTAAGAGCCCTCACCGTCAGAATTGTTTCTGCAATCTGGAAAGTAGCAAAGGTTGTTCCTGTGTTCAAGCAGGGCGACCAGAAATGCATAGAAAATTACCATCCTATAGCCATCTTGTCTGATGTTAGCAAGATACTGGAAAATGTGGTGGAAGTGCAACTGACTGTCTACCTGTCTAAACATGCCTTACTGTCACCTGAACAGCACGGATTTCGTAAAGGGCATAGCACTGGTACAGCCCTTGCTAAAGTTACATCTGATATAAGGATTGCCATGGACCAGGGTATGCTGACTGTGGCTATCTTTGTGGACCTCTCAAAGGCCTTCGATCTAGTGAATCACTCCCTACTCTGTACCAAGTTTCACTCCCTTGGTGTTGCTGGTCCAGCCCTAAACTGGTTTTCCAACTATCTCACTGGCAGACTACCGCTTGTTAAGTACAATAGAGCTCTATCAGAACCTGTTCCTATCACTATCAGTGTCCCTCAGGGATCTATTCTGGACCCTATCCTATTTTCTCTTTTCTTCAATGACTTCCCAATGCTCCCTACCCATAGCACTACAACCCTATATGCTGATGACCTGGTCCTCCTAGCTAGCCCAGGTGATGTCCATGCCATAAATCACAACCTACAAGCTGACTTCAGTAAACTGCAATATTGGGTCCTGACAAATAAGCTTGTGCTGAACTTAAAGAAAACTGAACTCATGCTCTTTGGCTCCTCTGCCAAACTCAAACTGTCTTGTCCCACTGAATGTCTTAAGTCTTGATGGTGTCCCAGTTGGCACTACATGCTGCTTTAGATACCTGGGAGTTACTCTTGATCTCCAGTTAGACCTGTCTCTATGAATTCAAAATGTCTGCAGGGCAATAAATATCAAGCTTGGACTTGCATACCGTGCTCGTGGGTCCTCACTGCTGCTGCGCGGCTTGCCCTTGCTAAAGGTTTATTCCTTCCCTCTCTCAACTATGAACTGACAATCTTTACACTCGCCACAAAAACCAGCCTTGCTAAATGCGATGTGGCCTATAAGATTTGCCGCTTTGCCCTTGTCATCCCTCGACTTACCCATCACTATGATTTATACAATCAACTGCACTGGTTGTCCCCTGATAATTATTGCTGATTTATCTTGGGCTGCTTCACAGACAAAATTGTCCGCAATGCCACCCCACCCGCCCTGTCCAAACTCTTTCGGCCAACTCTGCCGTCATACCGGCTAAGATCAGCTGACTTGCAACCCCTCCTTGTCCCAAAACCGTGTACACTGTCACTCCTGAGGTGCCATCTTTCGGATGAGACGTTGAACCGAGGTCCCATCTGCCTGTTCTGGTGGTAGTTCAGGTGGATGTTAAAGATCCCATGGCACTTCTCGAAAAGAGTAGGGGACATTTTTATTCAGAATTCAAAAGCTTAACATATGAAACACAATGAACAAAGTAATACACAAATATCATATACATTTCAAGAAACCACCTCCTGTGTGAATCCTCCTAAATACCCATACATAATTCCCATATACACCAAAAGTGCTCCCCAAAACTGATCAGTGTCTACATGACAGGTCCCATCCCTAAGACATTTACCTATATCTAATACAGATTTACCAGAAATATAACCTACTTGAAAAAAGAAAAGAAACATAAAGAAAAACAAACTTTAACCCACCCGTCCTACATTTTTCCATAATCTAGAACTCACTTCTTGTCCTAAGGTACGACATTCATAGTTATATATTTTATCTAGATCTGCTTGTATTTTAAACAGAACTTCCTGCTGAGAAATTTCTTTATTTTACAGTGAACATAAACATCTAGTTTGCCACAATGACCATTTTAGGCATGCTAAAATAACATAAACAGTACTTTTTGTCCATTTCATCCAGGAAGCAGGAATTTGTCCTAGCACCAAAATGTCATAAGTCATATCTTGAAAAAGTGCTTCTCCCCACCAACCAGCAAGCTGATTCCAAAAACCTTGGATGTCCGCACAATCAAAAAACAAATGCTGCATGGTTTCCACCTGACCTCAACAATGGATGTTTCCACAACCACTTTCATCAACCTGTTTATGTTTTTGATT
Source organism: Neoceratodus forsteri (assembly GCA_016271365.2). Classification (NCBI taxonomy): domain Eukaryota; kingdom Metazoa; phylum Chordata; order Ceratodontiformes; family Ceratodontidae; genus Neoceratodus; species Neoceratodus forsteri. The sequence goes on along the minus strand of JADMNL010000027.1, from coordinate 121,541,849 downwards.
GCCCTTCACGTTTAGCTTCTGATGTCCACATAGCCAAATTAAGTCCTGCATCTTGAGAGGGATTCTAGGGTCCAAAATACTTTCTAATAATTCTTCTACATTGATAGCAGCTGAAACCTGAAACAGGGGGTTCTTCTTTATACCATTTGTCTAACATAAATTTGTAAAAAAAAAAAACTTTTTTTCTTGACCCAAAAGCCAACCTAACTGAATCTTCCATGTTCTTATATATTTTAAAGTAGTTTGCAAATACCCCGGAAGGGCTTTCTCTGAGGGATGCCATTTACCCCTACCTCATGCTGTCAGGAAACTAGGTCCCCATAATTTCATATTTAAAACTCCCGAACCCTCAGATTCTAGTACTACTGGATGTATAGAACTAAAGAAAAAGTTTCCAAAATAATATAACAAGGGATGAATCATATTTAACCCCCCCACCCCCGTTTTCTGGGTCCTATATGTGTGTACTCTTTTTACTGGATTCAGCCTACTACCCCATAAAAATAGAAAAAAAAAGACCCAACATTTTAGTGTGCATAACAAACGGAAGTGGATAGATATGGGAAACATATAAAAATATGGGGACTATATATGCTCTGAGTAGATAAACTCTCTTCTTCCCGAGTCATTTTCCAAGAGAGCCATGATTTAACTTTAAGATTAGCCTGATCATATACCACTGTCCAGTTTTTCCCTTCAGATTCCCGTGAACCAAAAAACAGACCTAATATCTTAATTTCTTCAGTCGTCATCGTAATGGGGAATCCCTCTATTATTTGTGCTGTACCCAATACCAAGACCTTACTTTTCCCAACATTAATTTTAATATCAGTAGTAGCATAAACTGACTCCAACATTTGTATAATCTGTTTTCCTGATTCTAAATCAGCAATTGTAAAAATGCAGTCATCAGCATAGGCTATAACTTTCTGGAATACAACTCCGTTCTTATTTATAATGGCTTTAATGTTTGCAGCTCTTTCAATATTCTGAAGTATAGGATCTAAGCCAAATATATACAACAATGGACTCATCGGACTGCCCTGCCTAACACCATTTTTTAAATATATTGGTATGCCTAGATGCCCATTAACCAAAGGGGTGACCTGAGCTTCAGTACAGAATGTTTGTATCAATGTTAACAAAGTTTCCGGAACTTCATAATGCTGCAGTAGCACAGATATGTATGTTCCTGTTATACAGAATCAAAAGCTGTTTCTTGGGTTAATAGTTAGCAAATAACCATCTAAATTCATGTTTAGGCCTTGTTCCATCACTTCTCTAACAAAAACCAAATTCTGTATAACGTTTCTACCAGGAATTGTGCATGTTTGTGTAGGAATTATAATATGTTTTGCAATTTTTGCTAAGCGATTAGTCAGAATTTTGGTCAAAATTGTATAATCGGAGTTTAGCAAACTTAAGGGCCTCCAATTTCTTATCTCTTGTACGTCCCCTTTTTCATAAAGAAAGGACATAACACTTTCTTTCATGATAGGAACTAGCCTATTCCCTTCCATATTGCTGTAAACAAAATCTGCAACCAAGGGGCTAATACATCACTATAGCATTTATAGAAATCATTAGATAGGCCATCCATTACTGGAGTGGTTCGGGGCGTCAACTTAGTAATGGCATGCCTAACTTCTAAAATCCTAAAAGGGACCACTAAACTTTGCACTTCTTCTTTACCTAATTGAGGTATGTCTAAATCTTTGAAAAATAATTCTGGACATCTCGCCCTGTCCTTTTGAAAAGTCACTCTAATGTATTCTTGAATTAACACTAACAGACCATTATTATCTGTTACTACAGACCCAAAATTATCTTTCAATCCTGTCATTACTAGGCATTGTACCCCATGCAAGCCTAATTCGTATAGATTTACCTGCTCTTTTGTACTCCTAGTTTAATATTTGTGTTGTTGAGCAGCTCTATTTTCAGATACTTTCAAATATGTATAAATTTTTTCTTTACTGACCTGCAATTGTAACATAGAATTATTTGAATCAACTGATTTCGATAATAGTTGCATGTATTTTGCCCTGAGCCCCAAGTACTGAATGTAATTATTTTTAGCCTTTTTACTAGAAATTCCTATGTAGACATGTTTTAGATCTCTCTCTTTGTATCCTCCCACCAATCTATAGGGCTATCATATAGAAACGAGATGTCTGCTCTCAGCATAGAAAATTCTTTTATAGAATCCTGTATAACTATCTCCTGTAATATAGCCACATTCATCCTCCAGTACCCTCTACCTATAGGAACCTGCTGCCAAAAACCTAGATCCAACTTAATAGCCACATGATCTGAAAATTCTAATGGAACAACCCTTACATCCTGACAAGTAGCCTGTTTAGACACAAACCAGAACTCTATCCTAGTGGATAAATGACCTTTATAAAAAGTGTGAGTTGGAATCCGCTTTAATAAATCATAAGCAACACATAAATTATTGGTATTTAATACTGTAAGCAAAGAATTAGTATTGCTATATAATTTGGTAGTAACCTTCCCCCAATCCCTTTTTAATAGGCCGCAATTGAAGTCACCTCCCCATACCAGTAATTTAGAGGTGTGTAAATAAGGTTCCACTCTCTTAAAAAGAGAAGACATGTCTGCCTTTAATTGAATCTTTGACCATAAGAACAAGCATCCATACTATCTCACGAGGTCACCCTTCCTGGCTATACTCAATACAGACAGGACCGGGTCCCTAGAAAGGGAAGGGGGGGTTAATTTATGGTAGAGATGGATTGGTAGTCAATGAATTAACTGACTTAAAGATCAACTAGGCTGCAGAGTCACCCTTGGCCAAGTCAAGAATGTAACAGTAGGGTGCATCTATCTACCCCTGAATCAAGCATCCTCCTATGCCGAATTCCTCGCTAGGCTGGACTTCCTCCCTAAGAAAGACACTATAATATGTGGTGACTTTAACCTAAATTGGTTTGGGCCTCTTAAAACACAGTACCAAGCTGTCCTACTGGATGCTAAATTGGAGCAACTCCTCAATGATCCCACAAGACAGAATATGAAGTCAGGCAGGCACACTCTCCTAGACTGCATACTAATTAATAATCCAAATTCTATTAAGGCTGCTGGAATCCTCCCTGATGCACTCAGTGACCATTCTCTGACTTTTTGCATCTGGAAGACTAATTCTCCACACACACCCAAACCCCCAAATCCATAAAATTAGGGACCTAACCAACTTTGTTGCTGAAGCCTTCTGCTCAAGACTCGCGCAGCTGACTGGTCACCAATAACCTCCCTCCCTTCCTGACATAAACCTAGCATTAGAATATCTGGTCAGTACCTTCACCTCCATCCTTGACCACCATGCTCCCCACAAACTAAGAAGATCAAAAGGCACCCACTCTCCCTGGGTCACACAGGAACTGAGGCACCTCATGCACTCTCGTGACAAAGCACGATATGTCTTCAAAATCTCTAGACTCCACTCTGACTGGAACACCTACTGCCAGCTACTCAATATTTGTAAATCTAAGATAGGCAAAGCCAAAAGGGAGCATCTCCTATCACGACAGGAACAATACCTCTCCAACCCGAATGTTTCTGGAAGTAAATCAAGGGTAATGAAAGGATCTTCCCCCAATCAATGACAGCAAAAGGCTCCACACTATCCTCACCCATGGAGATAACGGCAGGGCTGAACCACTTATTTACAGACCTTGATGCCTACAAAACCGACCAAAGTTGAATCTTTGACCACTTGGCCCCAGCCCAATAACCTAAAACAGTTACAGCGTTTCTTGGGGTTCTGCAGCTACTACTGCAGGTTCATCAAAGACTATTCAAAGGTGATTCGACCGCTCCTTAACCTTACCCAAGGCCACCCCCCTACCAGCCGCAAATACAACAAATTCTGGTCAGATCCATCATGGCTGCATAATGAAGTTAGTGAAGTTGTGTGGAATTGTTAAGGAGGTATGGAGAAACAACACAATGATTTGTAAGTAGTAAGATTTGTTTTAGTTTCTGTTCTAAGGAAGGCATACACATTATTAGGAAAATACATGGAGGTATACATTTTAATGGAAGGAATAGGAAGCTTACAAAAGAACCTCAGAGCAAATGCCACTGACGTATGCATTATCCCGGATGATATTGGCCAGACAGCCAAATTTTAAAGAAAACACAATTGCATATATCCCAAAGCATCAAGGGAAACATGTGCAAATCCCCATGATGGTACAGAAGGTGGCAGTACATGAATAAGTAATGGCTGGCATATGTTCAGCCTTGGGATTATTTAGACAGTTTTTTTTTTGTTTGTTTTTTTAAGAAAAACAGGATTTTTATCCATGAGATGATGTAAGTTATATTTAAGCAATGTGTTGATGTCAGGAAGTCAGGTGTAATGATGATGGACTTGTTAGAGAAAATGTGATATTAACTTTCAGAGTGGGTCACTTTTGATAAGGGCAAGGTAGTTATGCTTGTGATAATGGGAATATTAGGAAAGTATGAGGTCTACACAGAAGTGAAGTACAAATATGCACAGTTTCATAAGTATGTGCTCAGAGCGCAGGCAAATGTGATATGTAGGTTTGTTTTAGAAATAGGTAAAAATTGCGATACATGCAATTAATAGAAAGATAGATAATTACGTAGACATATAGATAGAGAGAGAGAGACACACACAGACAGACAGGCAGAATAGGAATGGCAGTGAAGTATTGAAGTGACGCCAACCCCACCCCCACCCCAGACATGGACAGGCATTGGGGTGTGCCTTTGGGTCATTGCCCATAATGCTTACGCCATTTCACCTCACCCTACCCTGCAGACACAGACAAGAGTCGAGATGTGCATTGGGGATCTTATCTGTGTCAGTCTTTACCATTCATCGCATTTGGGTTCTGGCCAGAGGTCACAACCCCATGGGAGCTCTTTCGTTTTTATTTTTTTTGGATGGGTGGAGTCGACGCATTGACGGCACCACGCCTCGAGGCTGGACGGACTGCAAGTGGTACTCGCTGGTTGCCCATTGGGTGTCGCCGACCCCGCCTCCTCCGCCGGGTTCTTCATCTCCGCCATAGGGTCGCACCGTGGTGGAGCTCCAAGCAACATCGCTTCTCTCATCTCTTTGATGCGGAAAAGTTTTCCTGCCGGTTCTGTTTTGCCCTACTCGATGCCACTGTTGGTAAGACTGTTCCATTTATTATTTTTCAGCGACGTCGAGTCTGTATTTGAATTGTTTTTCCATTGATCATGTCTCAGTCGGAGGGCAAATTATCACTGAAAGTGAGGCAGCCAGCTATGTATCGGTGCCCGTGTGGTCACAAGTACTCTTTTACCGACCAGCATGATTGTTGTCTTGCGTGTCTTGGCCCGCTTCACGACATGGATTCATGTGATGCGTGCTTCTCCATGAACCGTTGTGTCATTGATCAACATGCTTGGAAAGTTGGACGAGCTCCGCCGACTTTCAGGTAGGGACGCGCACTCATCGGGCCAAGCCATGGTCTCTCGGCCTCTCCTCCGGGTCCCTTCCCAGTTCTATAGGGACCGCGGAGGAGGGGGCTTCTGCTTCTAGTAGTCTCACCATGGCAGAAGCCCCTTCCACAGTGCAGGAGGCCCAGTCCGCTCCTCCTGGGGAGCGGGTAGGAGGCACCGCTCTGGCAGTCGCCCCTTCGGGGGTGAAGGCTCCCCCGGTGTCGTTTCCTCAGGCTGGGAAGCCTGGGTCGGAACCATCCTCAACGCTGTCCGACAGTGCCGTCTTGGGCCTCGGCGCTGTTCGCAGCACCATGGGCCCTAATGGCACCATGGTTGGCGCCAGTCTGCCGCTCAGTGCCGTCTCTGCTGTCGATGCTGCTCACGGTGCCGATGGTGCTGATGGCACTGTGGGAGGTTCTACAGCGGCGTCTTCAACCATTTCTCACCTGGCGCCGAGGCTGGGGACGGTGCCGTGTCTAGCTCCGGTGCCGCTTGTGGCGCCGAGCAAGCACACGGAGCCGTGGGAGGTGTTGCAGCACTGAGGGAGCAGTCGGTGCCATCCCTGACTCCGGTGCCGCTCGCAACGCTGTGGCAGATATCAACTCCGGCTCTGCTGCCGCTCTCGGCACCATCTCTTCTTTGGGCACCATTCGTGGTGCCGTGGGGGATTTTGGTGCCGGTTGTGGTGCAGACTCCTGGACTGGCGCCTCCTTCAGTCCAGACAGGAGCAGACGTCCACGTGCAGTCTGGCACCGGACTTCAGTCTCTACCTCTTTGGAGACGGACTCCTAGTCTGGTTCGGACTGGCTGTCTGACTCTTTGGAGTTGGCTGCTCATGTGGACACCCTGGTAGTTTCCTCGGCTGACCGGAGCTAGCCTCCCTCTGAGGAGCAGGCGGTAGTCCCCCTAGTCTAGGGTCAGGGGTGCTAACCAGCAGGTGGTAGTGCATACCATTATTGCTCTGCAGCCTTGGCTCGGAGGGTTTTTTTTCCCCTCAGTTGGGTTACCCCCTCAGGTGGTGTGCCTAGATTGCCCAACTTTAGGGCCGACCGGAGCACCCACGGGAGGGGAGTGTGCTACCCCCTGGGTGGTCCCCTCGGGGACCGACCAGAGTTGTCAGCTGCCTAGGCTAATGTTTGCAAGGAGGAGGGCTCTTTCAGATTCCGAAGGGTCAGGTTTCGATGCAGCGACCCTTTTCCGGGACCTGCCTGGGTTCGGGAAGGAGTCTTAGCGCGGACCCCCATCCTTCCTTCTTGGTCTCCGAGAGAGAGCCCTGGTCTTTGGCGGTAAGGGACCATCCTTTTGGATTTCCACTGTCCCAGTCACCTCACAGTGGGGATTCTTCAGGGCACAGCCTAGGCAGTTCCAGCATGGTTGATCAGCTGACGGCTGTTGGGCTTTCCGGAGCTCCTCCTTCCCTTGGGGTTCCTAGTGCGCTCTTTTGCCCGGACAGAGGATGGTCGCCTTTTGTTGTGGACTTAGCCCCCACTCCTCTCTCACCATCTCCTGCTCCCCCTGGCATTCTTGGCCCTAGGGGACCTCTCTCCTGGGAGCAGTTCAGGGGTGCAGCTGCTTACTTCTCTACGTACGTCAGGGCCATGGACGAGCGGGTGTTCCACCCTCCCCATGAGCAGCCAACCTCTGGATCTCCGAGGTCTTCCACTTCCTCATCCTCCACGTCTGGAGAAGAAGAGCCTTCTGTCCACATCTCCCCTGCTGCTGATCTCGTGGAGTATCAGCGTTTCCTCATGAGGATGATGGAAGACCTGCATGTCACCCCGTCCACTCAGCATAATCCAGAGCATTCAACGCGTGCCTTCTTAGGCAACTTCAGTGCGGCCACATTTGTGGTGCCCGCCAGACCTGCTGCTTTCCAGGAGGCATCATTGTCGTTCTGGCAAAGACCCTATTCCCGAGTTCCAGCCCCTAGGGATCTGAGCCAGAGGTATTGTGCTCCCCCCTCTGGAGTCTCCAGGTTGTATGCCTCTTCCTTAGTAAGGACTGATGCAGCTGGACACTCCCGATGGGCTTTGTGCTCTCCACCGTGACCGGCCCCCAGATCAAGATTCCATGGATTTTGATTTCTAGGGGAGGAGGACCTTCTACTCAGTACGGTTGCTTCTTTCAATTTCTGCTCATCAGGCCCACTATGCTACCTATAATAGGTTTCTGTGGTCCAGGCTACGTCAACTCCTAGCCTCTGTGCCTGATTCAGAGGTAACCAGACAAGCCATTGCACTCTCTGCACGTGGCCTGGAGCTAGCAAGGCACCAATTGAGGGCATCTTGTGGCGCCAATGAGGTAGCTTCCAGGGTCATAGGGACAGCGATCTGCACTAGGCGGACGGCATGGCTGCATCTTTCCTGGTTGTCACCCTTGGCCTGGCATAGGGTGATTTCCGCCATGTACCGGAGAACCCACCTTCTGTCCCGTAGGGTGAGGCTGCATCTGTCAGGGCATCCTCCTGCCCTCTTCGGGGATCCCCCTCTCATTCTTCCCAGTTTTGGGCCTCACCAGGCCCATAAAGGTTCTTCCTCTCAGTGTTTTTCCCCCACTGGGAGCTAGGGGACTTAGTCCTTTAGGGTCTAGGGTCACCTTTGGGGGGGCTCGGTACTCACCCAAATGTGATGAATGGTGAAGATTGGCATAGATAAGATATGAAAATTATGTACCTACCGTAAGTCCTGCTCTTTCTGTGTATCTTCACCATTCATCACAAATCCCTTCCTCCATCCCCCTGGGGCCTCAGTCTCTGGGTCCCCCTCCCTCTGTGTGCCCCCCTTCCCCCCTTCTTTTCCGCTGGTCAGGAGCGGGGTGACCTGGGGCACACAGGGATTTTTACCTTCTAAGAGGAGGGGAGAGGGATCGGGGGAGAGGGCGCTTCTCTTCTCAATGCTTTGGCTCCACCCCTTTGGGGTGGGGGTTGGTGGTTGCCCTCTCTTCTCTTCTCTCTCTCTCTCTGTCCTCCTCCGTTGCTGTCCTTAGGGACTCATCCCTCAAATTTAATTAAAAAGAAACCTTTGTTTCTCCCCTTCCAGTTATGTGGTTTTGGGAGGAGACAACCCTGGATCCCTGTCCCTTTCTCCCAGAATAGCCTCTTCTGCTCATGCTAGAGGTCTTGCCAGTGATTCTGTGCTTTGAATTCTGGCAATTCAGCCTTCTGGCTACTCCTTCGCAGCTACTATCCAGTCTGGAAACAGTCATCAGTCCAGGGTAGGTCCTCCCCCCTCTCATTTCTTATTTGTCCCTCCCTCCTTCCCTTCCTTTTCTGATTCCAGAGATTGGGGCCCCTTCTCAATCCCCTTAGTTTTTCTCACTCTCCCTCTGTTCTCTCTGTCATTTATTTATTCTTTTAGTTGTATATATTTTCCTTTGTCTGTCCCTTGGACTTCCTTGTCCCTCCCTCCCAACCCTTTCTTATTCTACGGCGACTCAGAACTGGCGGGAGGAAGGGGTCAATGACATCTAACGGCCAACCCGCGAATGCCACGCAGTGCGTCAGCCTCGAGGGCGGCGCTGTCAGTGCGTCTACTCCGCCCATCCAAAGAAAGAAAAAAAGAGCTCCCGCGAGGTCGTGACCTCTGGCCAGAACCCAAATGTGATGAATGGTGAAAATACACAGAAAGATCAGGAATTATGGTAGTTACGTAATTTTCATTTTTCAAACTTTATACTCACCCCATCCTATAAGGAAATACACTGAAATGGGTATAGTATAAGAGAATGGAGTGAACTTTGGGGCTGAAGAGTCAAAGGCACACGTCGATACCTGTCATTGGCTGCAGGGTGGGGATGGGGGTGGAATGGCGTGAGCATTACTGTTGACAATGCCAAGTCACACCCCTGATGCCTGTCAGTCCCTACAGTGCAGGGTGTTATGGTC